>CM066036.1:48759373-49959373 GCA_033557465.1 Ichthyophis bannanicus | reverse complement strand
CACCAGCTATAAATCTCTTGCAAGCACCATGACTAAACCTGTAAGTGCTCTAGAACTCCAAATCAGCTAAAACGTGTTGTGCTGCAAATATCCATAATTTTAGAAATCTTCATAGTTTTAAGCACCCCTGTCACTTCTGTAAGGCAGCATAACCCTTCATTGTCTGTTGTGACCTAGCCTACTGCACTAAGTATCCGTTACAAAGTATCTGTACTAATAGCTGTTACAAAATAGATATCACAAAGCAGATGTGTCTAAGTAGATGTTACACAGTATTGCAAAGTACCTGTTTTGACCTCTGCTAAATTTACCATAGGAATCTGCTACATTGTATCCACCACTCAGCAATCAAATTCTGTACTTATTATAACTTAGGACTGCTGACTAGCATCTGTCCTTTATCTCCTCCTTTGTGCCTGCCGTCAGTTAACAGACCAAGAGTCCCGTTAATAATTTCTTGGTGGTCTGCCCTTAGCGACCCGTTCACAATTACATAGCGCCCTACCAAGATGGGTTCCCCCATTACCACCATAGTCGGATGTTATATCATCCTTTCAAGTTTGTTTTCCAGCTGTCTTGCCTTAACCCCATCCTCCAACCAGATCCCAATATTGCAGAGCCATGGAAGGAGATGGACTGGTGCATCCCGTAACAACATAAATTGGGACACCCGCTCGCACCACCACCATCTGTTACACATTGCACTTCAACACTCTTTGAAATCCAAACAGGTTGAAAACCCCTACCCTCATAGCCAAAAATGTGCTCTCATCAATGCCCGTTCAATCCGGAAGAAGTGGCCAGTTGTCACTGACATAATTTCCCTCCACAACCTTGATATACTCATGGTCACAGAGACGTGGCTATCCGCCGAAGACAGCATCATACTCAACCAGCTCCTCCCCCTGAATTTCACAGTACATACAAGTCATAGACAAGACAAAAGAGGAGGAGGTGTGCTCATCCTCACCAGGACAGACCTCCATTTCCAGACGGTGGACTCCACCAGTACAAATCACCTGGAGACCGTCACCATTTCCAACAAACGCTGCTCAATCAACTTGCTTTACAGAGCACCCTCAGCTTCTCCGGATGATCTCGCTGCTATCATTGATCTCGCCTCCAACACTCATAACCCAAGCATCCCAAATTGGATCCTAGGCGACTTTAACCTACCTACGCTACAAGATAATCAAACGTCATCCTTCCTCGATGCCCTTGCAAATCTCGGCTTCAAGCAATTAGTTAGGGAACCTACTCATATTAAGGGAAATATCCTGGACTTAGTATTCGCCCCGCAGATATCTCTCAACTCATCTCAGGATCCCATAACGTCCATAACTTCTGTTCCTTGGTCAGATCACAAACTGATCATCCTCCAGATTCCTTCGCACAAAGCCCATTCAAAGAGCAACAAGATACCAAGCAACACCGCAAGACCGCCCTCTCGATGTTTCAAGCCATACAACAGAGATCTTATCCTTGCGGAAACTCAACAACTCATCAATGAAACCACCCTGAACCTTGAGGACCTAATTTCCCACTGGAACAATTGCCTCAGCGCAATCGCCCTACGCACATCAACCAACAAGCCCCCAGGGAAAAGAATGAGTGCTCCATGGTACACAGCTGATCTTAGAGTATCTCTTACCCAATTACGGAAACTCAAGAAACGCTGGCGCCGATCTCATTCTTTAAGTGACCAGACAGCATACAACTGTCATCTGGCTGCGCACCGCAAGGCAATCACTGAAACAATGAAACAGTACTACTCGGATACCTTAAAGAGATCACTTAATAAACCACACGACCTTTTTGACCTGGTCAAGACTCTATCAAAGGAACCAACCTCTGGGCCTCAATTTGAGATACACCCACAAGATTTTGCAACCTACGTACAATCCAAGATATGCCAGACCAACAAAACCTCTACAACAACCACCACCCCAGAGCAAGATTGCCCAACAGCCCTAACCGTATTCTCTACCCCTACCAAGAAAGGAATTGAAGACACTATTATGGCCCTTAACACCACCACGTTCCAGTCCGATCCATGCCCAGCCTTCTGGATTAAGGAGCTCCGCAGTCACTTCAGCCCAGTACTATCCAAAATAATGAACCTGTCCTTCTCAACCGGCTCATTCCCTTCAGCCCTTAAGCATACCTCTATCAGACCTCTGCTAAAAAACTGCAAGCTCGATCCCCAAAAGGTAGAATCATACAGACCTATATCCAGCATACCACTACTCGCGAAGATCATTGAAAAAGAGGTTCAACGACAATTACAGGATCACATCGACACCGCCGCACCGTTAGACCCCTGCCAACATGGTTTCAGGGAATTCCATGGAGTGGAAACTCTTCTTACCACTCTCTTCTGCAAGATAATCACCGGCATTGACGACATCCGTCAAGGATTTGCTCTCATCTTTCTGGACATCGCTGCAGCTTTTGATTCAGTAAGTCATGAGCTTCTCTTAGGACGACTAATCGAGAAAGGCATTACTGGAAGAGCGCTTGAATGGTGCAGATCTTACCTCTCCGGAAAATGGCAGCATGTACGTTCTGGAGGGACAACTTCAGAGCCCTTCCACCAAAGCCAGGGAGTCCCACAAGGATCCTCCCTTTCTGCCCTATTGTTCAACATTTACATGCAGCCAATTTGTAAGATCATCCGGTCCTTCAATGTTGATTGCATGTTATTCGCTGACGATGTCCTGCTTTACATACCCTTCTCTACTGAACATTTGGACCTCTCCCCACTGACGAGCTGTTTCAATGCAATATCTGACTGGCTTCTCTCCCAAAACCTCCGAATACAACATAAGAAAACTGAAGTACTCTTCATTACGAGGAACCCTAACTTTACCCCACCACGATATCTTAAAGTAAAAGAAGCTGAGTTACAATCTAAACCTTCATTCCTTATCGCTTCTCCGGGCCAGTCCAGGGAAAGGTAGGGTTGTCAATCCCCTATAGCAGCTAAGGACTGAAGACTTCAAGTTTTCTTGAGAGGTGAAGCCACTCCCCCTGAGGGAAATCCAGCAGTCTTTCAGTCCTCAGCAGCTACGGAGGATCGAATCTCTATTTCTCCCTCATATATACACCTACCGGTTGAATTTTTACTTTCTTTTTTTTTTTTTTCGAGAACATATCTATTAGCTCTAGCAGAGCTGAGTTCTTCTATAGTCCTGGGAATAATTTTAAGTACACTGGTCCTTTAAAGAAATTTGAGACGTCGAGTGACTCATTCTGTTCCGGTGTGAGGTAGAGCCTGCCTCTTTCACCGGCTCCGTCTCTAACGGCACTGTGATTCTGGGAGCCCCAGTTATTTCCTCTGCCGGGACCTCTTTCAGTTTCGGGTGCTTCCCGCTAGCAGCGGCACTACTTCAGTACTCGGCGATTCACTCTCTTGTTTCCGGTGAGTCTTTCTTTATTTTTGACAGCTATCGCGTTGTTAACGGCTCCAGGCTATTTTTTTCAGCACCGTTGCTATTTCAGCGGCGTTTTTGTTTTTCGTGATACATTTCTCCTTTGGGGGTTCCTTTTTGTTTTAAATGGCAGAGAAGCCACTGACTAGGTTAGAGGACCCGTCTGGGCCCGCCGAAAAGGCGGGAAAGGCGGCCATTTTCTCAGCTCCAGTCACTTCGCCGGCAGAGCAGCCCCGACTGCATAAAAGAAAGGCAAAATCTTCTAAAGATGCCGTTCCCACTGATAAGCCTGCGCGTTCCTTTTCTGAGGCTCAGGAAAGCATGCCATCATTTTTTTCACCAGAATTTATTTTAGCGATGCACAGAGCTTTTTTGCTTAAATCCTCACAGCTGGATCAGCCAGCAGGGCTGCCAAGTCCTGTACCACTTCCAATTAATTTTCAATCAGAAGATCCAGGTGAGGGGTCTTCTCAGTCTAAGGACATCATTAAAGATCCTTTGAATCCTTTTACTTCTCCATCTTCTATAATCCTGGGTCAGGGGGACGCAGAAGTTTTGGAGGACGCAGGCTTAGATCTGGAAACAGAAGATTTGGAGGAAGGTGAGATTCCTCCTGGGGATGATCCCAATATTTTCAGAGTATTCTGTAAAGAGGAGCTGCCGGCTCTCATTTCTCAATCCTTGTCGGCGCTGCACCTCCTTCTGCCGTCTGAGTCTCAGGAACCTTTGGAAGATCCGTTGTTGCAGGGGTTTAAAACTCAGCAACGGTGTTTCCCTATGCATCGGGTCATTCGTCAAATGATTGATTCTGAATGGGAGTGTCCAGAGGCTACCCTTCGAGGTAGTTGAGCCTTAACTCGTCTGTACCCTCTTCCGCAGGAGGTAAAGGACTTGTTGCGCATGTCAAAGGTAGATGCCATTGTGGCTGCAGTGACTAAAAAGACTACCATCCCTGTAGAAGGAGCGGCAGCGCTTAAGGACCTTCAGGATAGAAAATTGGAAGTTCTTCTCAAACAGGCGTTTGATTCTAGCGCTTTGGCGCTGCAAGCTGCAGTTTGTGGAGCTTATGTTTCTCGAGCGTCCATTCGCTGGTTGCAAGGTAACGCTTCAGGTGAGTCCACTTCTGAAGTTTCAGAAAATGCAAAGTTGGAATCAGCCGCTGCTTATATGGCTGATACCTTCTATGATTTACTGCGGATTGCGGCTAAGACCATGGCCTCACTGGTGGCTGCCAGGCGCTTTCTCTGGTTGCGTAACTGGTCTGCAGATGTTTCCTCGAAGGTGCGTCTCAGTAAATTGCCCTATCAGGGGAAATTGTGAAGGATTTAGGCGACTCAAAAGGGGGTCGTTTGCCTGAGGATAGACCTAAGCCGGTGAGAAGTACTGGTAGTATTAGAGGCGCCGGTCGAGACTCTCGTAGATTTCGCGGAGCCCGTTTTGCCCCCTATTCTAGGGGACGTTCCAGCTTTCGGGGTCAGTCCTTTCGAGGTGCAAGAGGTTTTGGCAGATCCTACTTCAATGCTTCCCAACCCTCAGTTAAAAAGCCGCAATGAAGGTCTGCTGGTCCAGGCGTTGATTCCTGTAGGAGGCCGACTGCAGAATTTTCTCACAGCCTGGACCAAAATCACTTCAGACAAATGGGTGTTGGAGATAATTCAAAAGGGGTATGCTCTAGACTTCGCATGCCCCTTGTTGCCCGCCTTTGTCATGTCTCCCTGCGCGCCCGGACGAAAGATGCAGGCCATTTCGGAAACGCTCTTTCGTCTCTTGCAGCTACGAGCGATAGTTCCCGTGCCTCTCGACCAATACGGCTGCGGTCGATACTCGATCTATTTTGTGGTTCCCAAAAAAGAAGGTTCTTTTCGTCCTGTGCTAGATCTCAAAGGAGTAAACCGTACTTTGCGGGTGCCGCACTTTCGCATGGAAACGTTGCGGACAGTGATTCGGGCTGTAAGGCTGGGGGAGTTTCTCTCGTCCATAGATCTCACAGAGGCCTATCTTCATATTCCCATCAGACCGTCTCATCAGCGATTTTTATGTTTTGCCCTTCCGATGGGACATTTCCAGTTTTGGGCGTTGCCGTTCGGTCTCGCTACGGCGCCGCGGACATTCACGAAACTGATGGTGGTGGTTGCAGCAGCGCTTCGCGAGGAAGGTATCCGAGTTCATCCTTACCTCGACGATTGGTTAATCAGGGCCGATTCTCGTTTGGCTTCAGTAGCGGCGACTGCTCGAGTGGTGCAGCTTCTCGAGCAGCTCGGTTGGGTGATCAATCACACCAAAAGTCACTTACAACCGTTACAACAGCTAACGTATCTCGGAGCCTTCTTCGACACGGCACGTGGTGCGGTCTTTTTGCCCGAAATACGAGTGGAGAAGCTATTACATCAAGTACAAGCCTTTCTCCGCCTGTCAGCTCCGTCGGCGTGGACGTATCTGCAGCTCTTGGGTTCCATGGGGGCGGCTCTGGATCTAGTCCCGTGGGCCAAGGCTCACATGCGGCCCTTGCAGCAAGCGTTGCTTTCCCGCTGGTCACCGCAACTTCACTCTCTCTCGCAGCGCCTACCCTGTCCCGACCTCGTACGTCACAGTCTGGAGTGGTGGTTAGTTCCGGATCATCTCTTGGCCGGTATTCCCTTACAGGAGCCCTCGTGGATGTTGGTCACTACAGATGCCAGTCTCACGGGCTGGGGGGCTCATTGTCAGGCACACATCGCTCAAGGTTCTTGGTCCCCGGAGGAGAGCTCGTGGTCCATCAACCGGCTAGAGCTTCGGGCAGCTCGTCTCGCCCTGTTGCACTTCGCGGACTTGCTCAAGGGGACTGTGATCAAGATTTTCTCCGACAATGCAGTAACAGTTGCTTATATCAATCGCCAAGGGGGAACCAAGTCTCTTGCCCTCCTTTCCGAGTGTCAGGAATTGATGATTTGGGCGGAAGCCAAATCTCCTGGCCTTATCAGCAGCACATGTAGCAGGCAAAGAAAATGTACAGGCCGATTATAAGCCGCAATGCACTCGATCCCGGGGAATGGGAATTGAACGCAGCAATTTATCACAAGCTGACCTTGCGTTGGGGGCAGCCGGTGATGGACCTTATGGCAACGTACAGCAATGCCAAGAGCAGCCGTTTTTTCAGCAGGCGCAGGGAGCACATGTCGGAAGGTCTCGATGCTCTCGTTCAGCCGTGGCCACCGGACGCTCTCTTGTACGTTTTTCCACCTTGGCCGATGTTGAGTCGTGTTATCCAGCGGGTAGCGCAACACCGGGGAGTAGTAATTCTCATAGCGCCGGATTGGCCTCGTCGTCCTTGGTATGCCAATCTCGTTCGGCTTCTAATAGCTCCCCCTTGGCCCCTTCCGGTTCGCATGAATCTGTTGCATCAGGGTCCAATTCTCATGCCACGAGTGGATCGCTTCTTACTTACGGCTTGGCTCTTGAGAGGGCTCACTTAAAACGCACGGGATATGCGAGTTCCGTTGTAACCACCTTACTTCAGTCTAAAAGGCCAGGGACTTCGCTAGCATATGTGCAGGTGTGGCGTCTTTTCGAAACGTGGTGTGGACAGCACGATGTTCCTCCTATGTCGTCTACCTTACCTCAGCTGCTCCTTTTTCTCCAGCATGGGTTGGATAAAGGGTTGGCTCTTAATACTCTTAAGGTTCATTTAGCCGCACTTGCTTGTTTTAGGGGGTCGGTGCAACATCGCCGTCTTTCGACGCATCCGGATGTACAACGTTTTTTCCGTGCAGCAAAAATTCTCCGTCCTCCCGTGCGCCCAGTCGTACCTCCCTGGGATTTGAATATAGTTTTGGAGGCTTTTACCCAGTCCTCCCTAGCTTCCCTCTGCTCTCGGGATCTCCGGGAGTGTTCTTGGAAAACGGCTTTTTTGGTGGCCTTATGTTCCGCACGCCGAATATCGGACTTACAAGCTTTGTCTTGTCGGGAACCTTATCTTCAATTTCTTCCGGAACGGGTTTTGCTAAGAACAGTGCCTTCTTTTTTACCTAAAGTGCTGTCTGTTTTTCATGTGAATCAATTGGTTGCTTTATCTATGTTTTCGACCAACTCCGGTTCTCCCATAGACCGTGCGCTCAAACGTTTAGATCTTGGCAGGGTCTTAAAGACGTACCTTCGGGTTTCGCAGCCCTTTCGGAAGACGGACAAGCTTTTTGTACAGTATGCAGGGCCTCGTAAAGGTCAAGCAGCGTCAAAGTCCACTATAGCTCGTTGGGTTCGCTGTGCTATTGTAGCGGCTTACAATGCCCGAGGAGTCTCTCCTCCGGTTGGTTTAAGGGCTCATTCCACTCGGGCTTTAGCAACTTCCTGGGCGGAGTTTGCCTTTGTTCCACCAGTCGATATCTGCAGAGCAGCGACGTGGTCTTCGTTACATACTTTTACAAAGCATTACCGGTTGGATGTTCAAGCCAGAGACGATGCGAAAGTGGGGGCTTCGGCTCTTATCGCAGGTCTGGCAGGTCCCTCCCGTGTTTAGGTACTGCTTTGGTACTGCCCTACCTTTCCCTGGACTGGCCTGGAGAAGCGATAAGGAAGATGAAATTAGGTCTTACCTGCTAATTGTCTTTCCTTGAGCTTTCTCCGGGCCAGTCCAGGGTCCCACCTCTTTCGGTTTTTTTAGCATACTTTTTGGTAGCCATCAGAATTTCAACATGTTTGCGTATTCGTCCGAGAGGGGGGATAATTGGGGCTTCCAGATTTCATTCAGTGCAAATCAATGTTATGGTAAATTTAATTAAAAAAAAAAAAAAAAGAAAACCCGATCGGAGCATGTTTCTTGGCTTGCGGGTTTTCAAGGACTATGGAACTTTATCAGTTTGTAAAGGGTTAATCTGCTGTTTTCAGTTCTTTCTCTTAGTTGCTTTGTCAGTAGAAGACTGCTGGATTTCCCTCAGGGGGAGTGGCTTCACCTCTCAAGAAAACTTGAAGTCTTCAGTCCTCAGCTGCTATAGGGCATTGACAACCCTACCTTTCCCTGGACTGGCCCGGAGAAAGCTCAAGGAAAGACAATTAGCAGGTAAGACCTAATTTCATCATACGTTACCTGGGAGTCACTTTGGATCAACGCCTGGACATGAAGGCCCACATAGGAAACACAGTCAGAGCAATATACTACAAGATCTGCTCACTTAGGCATTT
Source organism: Ichthyophis bannanicus (assembly GCA_033557465.1). Lineage (NCBI taxonomy): Eukaryota > Metazoa > Chordata > Amphibia > Gymnophiona > Ichthyophiidae > Ichthyophis > Ichthyophis bannanicus. The sequence continues at coordinate 49,950,788 of CM066036.1, read as the reverse complement.
ACGATCCATGCTGGAACCAAATGATTTCAGGACAATCTGCCAGGCGTTGATCATACCTCATTTTGACTATGCCAATGCCATCCTACAAGGTCTTCCCCAATCCACCTTGAACCCGCTGCAGCTCGCCATGAACGCGGCAGCAAGGGTCCTCCATGGAGCCTCCAGGAGTGACCACGTGACACCTCTTCTGATACAGTTACATTGGCTACCCATCCAGGCTAGAATCGTTTTCAAGACCTTGTTACTCACTTTTAAAGCTGTTAACAAGCTCTCCTCTGCATCCTTAACTGCCCTCATCCATACCACATCTCCAAATAGAGCAAGAAGATCCATGGCTATAAACTCTCTAAAAGTCCTGAAAGCACTAACAGATTGCACTACATCTATAGCCAATAGGGTCTTTAGTCTCAGTGCGCCAAGATGCTGGAATGCATTACCCCCAGGTATCCGGGCTATTAAGAGCCTAACACAGTTTAGGAAAGCCCTCAAATTCCACCTTTTCAACAAGTACCTCATAGAGCCCAACGACACCCCATAGAGGCCAACGATACAATTCGCTAAGCAAATATATGGAATCTCAACAACACGCCAAGACAGATACTCTAACCCTTAGTGGTGCATATGATTCTATGAAACCCTCCTGTTCATAAGACTCTATGTAGCAAGTTTTGTAAATAGTTTACCCCTGTTATCCAAGTTTTTTTGCCCTGTTATCTGTAAACTCATATGTGTTAACTGTACTAAGCATTTTTGTTCCATGTAAACCGCGCTGATGCTGAATAGTGCGGTATATAAGAGACTGTAAATAAATAAATAGTCAACCTTTTTTGATCTTGATGATGGCGAGACATTTCTTACCATTTTATCGAGCTGGGCAGTCTTCATTCTCCTATTGCTAAGACGTCACGCATGCGGAGTAAGAATCCAGAAGAAGTTATAGAGGCATTAATTGGATGTAGGTGTACAGCTGTGAACTCACCCCCACGTTCTTTTAGTGGGAACAATATATTCCAATATGTTCCAATACAATAAATAAGTCTTTGGACCGGGACTATGTGCATACACTCCAGTCTACTTGTACATTCAAACCAGTGGGAATCATCGATTGCAGATTGAAAATCCAGCATTGCTCTCGAATTAACAACATTTGATCTTTTGATTTTCCGCTGATTCCAGTAAGAATATGATCGATAGCAGGTTTAAATTTATTAAGGACACCAAAAAAGTTACAATCTCGACGTTGAATAGTAGAGCTAAAAAATTCCTAGTTACGTTATGTATATAGGCTCTGAAAAGTGACTGCCAAAACAATTTGTCAAGTACATACATGGAAGGTCACATCTTATGGAAGGAAACTTTTAGTTTCACAGAAGACCACATATCGAATTTATGTAAAGAGACAACCCAATTTACAACGGGAAACCAAGGAGAGGGTCAGTCTACCACTAATTGGGACGAATTATTGAAAATCCAGAAGAAAATTGTTCGATTGGAGCTGCATAGACTCTCACTAGTAGAATATATACGGAGGCAACATATCCCGCGTGGACTCAGAATGTATAAAGAACCAAAAATGTATACCACCAACCCATCATTTATGGAGAAATGGAATCAAATCTTAAATAAATGCTCATTGGACCATATGGTGCTGATAGTAGATACCACAAAACAAAGTGTGGATAAAATACAACAGGAAACAGAAGTATTAATATCTAATTTGAAGGATTTGGAAACCACAGAAGACTTCTCTAAACGCATGAATGACTTTAAAAAAATCATAGAGACAATGAGGGAAGAAGTTAAAACAATGAATACAAAAAAATTAAAAAGGGATTATGATGATTACACCACGGGATATGTGTAACCATGGTTGAACCCCAAAAGAAAGGATAAGAAACGTCGACAACAAGCTGATTTTGAAGATATTTCAGATGATACGTATTCCTCCGATTCTAGTAAACGTTCTAAGGAGGATTTTCCCGACGACGCGGATGGACAAAAAAAGAAGAAAGGAAAAGGAAAATTATACAGTCGAGGGACTGGACGACATCAAAATTAGACTGTCATACTCAGAGTTTGGATACTTTAGTAATCAATGTATCTGGCCATGATCCCCCTGTAGAACAGCTTCATATTCTCAATAAAGGTTTATCTTATGTACCTGAAATTTCTTTTGATATGTTTCAATTTCGGGTGGATTTTGAGCATCTAATCAGAAAGTTAAATTTGAAAGTTTTCTTCACGACCAAGTCCACAGCTGTTGAAGCAACATCAATTTCAGTTTCCAAAAGGGTACAACTGCCATTAAAATCCTCTTGGTCTCCCCCGGGTCCATTACCCCCGTCTTTAGCATTGTTTAAAGAGCTAGTTATACGTGATGTTTCTTTATTGATGAAAACCAAGAAGAAACAAACTTTTAGTACTCTTTCCCAGGAGAAAAAAGCAGCGTTAAGGGATTTGCAGTCCCGTCCTGAATTAATAATTAAATGAGCAGACAAAGGTGGGGGTATTGTGGTTTTAGATAAAGAGTAGTTACTCACCTGTAACAGGTGTTCTCCAGGAGCAGCAGGAATCAGTCCTCACTTATGGGTGACATTGGCGCCGACGGAGCCCTCGCGGAGCAATTTCCCCAGCTTTCGAAGAAAGCCTTTGGGATTGCAGCGTGCATGAGTGGTCCTCTTCCCGCCCAACGATGCCATCTTGCTCAGTCGAATGACATAGCGGAAGACAGCAACCATAAGAATGACTGCAACTCCAGGGGAGGAGGGAGGGTAGTGAGGACTGATTCCTGCTGCTCCTGGAGAACACCTGTTACAGGTGAGTAACTACTCTTTCTCCAGGACCAAGCAGGAAGTCAGTCCTCACTTATGGGACTCCCTAGCTTAAGGCTACCGGAGACCTCAAGCTGGAAAAAGAGAGCTCCCTCCAGCTCAACCGCAGAGAAGGAAGGAATCTTCTCTGAATACAAATCCGGCCGGTAGCCAACATCGGGGCCGGCGGGTAGGAGTTGCCTAAACCTCAAAGAGATTGTGGAGGACTGCCTGTCCGAAAACACTATCCCTGCGGGATTCCCTCTCCAGGCAGTAATGAGCCGCAAAAGTCTGGCTAGAAGACCAAGTAGCGGCCCGGCAGATGTCTGCCAACGGAACAGAGCGGAGGTGTGCGACAGACGCCGCCTTCGCCCGGACACGGTGCGCCGTGACTCGACTCTCCAAAGAGAGGCCGGCTGCCCCATACGCCCAGGCGATGCAGTCAGCTACCCAGATGGACAGAGTACGCTTCGATACAGATAACCCCAACCGATTGGGGTCAAAGGAAACGAAAAGCTGGGTAGCTTTCCTATGCTCACGCGTACGGTCAAGGTAGAAGGACAAGGCTCTTCGACAGTCCAGGGTATGCAGAACAGTCTCAGCTCTGCTGGTATGTGGCCTGGGAAAGAAGGTCGGAAGAACCACCTCTTGATTGATGTGGAAAGAGGAAACCACCTTAGGAAGAAACTTAGGGTGAGTCCGTAAGACAACTCTATTCCTGTAGAACCTAGTGTAAGGGGGCTCCAACACTAGGGCCTGTAGTTCACTAACGCGCCTAGCGGAGGTGAGGGCTACCAAGAAGAGAGCTTTCCATGAGAGGAAGCGGAGGGGGCAGGTAGCCAAGGGTTCGAAAGGCGGCAAGTAAGCCTTTGTAAAACCACATTGAGGTCCCAGTCAGGAGCCGGAGGGCGCAACGGGGGCTTAAGCAGAAGCAGGCCCCTGAGGAAACGCGCCACCAAGGGATGCGAGGAAAGGGGCTGGCCCTCCACCGGCGAATGATGTGCAGAGAGAGCACTGAGGTGGACTCTGACAGAGTTGGACTTGAGGCCTAGATCGGAGAGGTGCAGCAAGTATTGCAGTACCACCGACACTAGGCAGGCGAATGGGTCCTCAGAACGCTGAGAACACCAGGCGGAGAAGCGACGCCATTTGAATGCGTAAGACTTCCGGGTAGAAGGTCGTTGAGACGCCAGGACGACAGCTTCCACCTCCGGGGGGAGCGAGAGCGGGGCCAGGACTTCCCTCTCAGCAGCCAGGCCATCAGGTGAAGGGCCCGGAGGTTGGGGTGCAGAAGAGTACCCTGATCTTGGGTCAGAAGATCGGGCTGAAACCACAGAGGGAGAGGGGTGTCCACCGCTAACTGCAGGAGCAGAGGAAACCAGGGTTGCCTCGGCCATCGGGGCGCTATCAGGATCACGTAGGCCCCGTCCCGGGCAACCTTGAAGAGCGTCCGGGACATCAGCGGCGTGGGAGGAAAGGCATACAGTAGGCCTGTGGACCACGAAATGAGGAAAGCATCCGGGGCCACTCTGAGGGGATGCGGATGCCGAGAGCAGAACCGGGGGAGCTGCCGGTTCAGGGAACTGGCAAAGAGGTCCACGGTGGGGGTGCCCCACCGGCGGAAGATTTGCTGGGCAACGCCGGGGTTCAACCTCCACTCGTGGGGCTGCAAGACCCGGCTCAGCCTGTCTGCCAGGCAATTCTCCTGCCCGGGCAGGTAAACAGCCTTGAGGAGGTCGACAGCCCAGGAGCACAGTCGCCGGACCTCCTGACAGAGCAGGAGGGAGCCCGTGCCCCCCTGTTTGTTCACGTAGAACATGGCCACCTGATTGTCCGTATGCACCAGTACGGACTGGCGAGAGGTGAGGTGAGAGAAGGTCCGCAGAGCTAGGCGGATTGCCCGCAGCTCCAGGAAGTTGATTTGTTGAGCCGCCTCCCAAGGAGTCCAAAGGCCTTGAGTGCGCGTTCCCTGGCAATGCGCTCCCCATCCCAAGAGAGAGGCATCGGTCGTCAGCACCTGGGAGGGTGCGGGAGACTGAAAGGGCATACCCCGTACCAGGTTGGGCAGGTGGAGCCACCACTGCAGAGAGGAGACCAGGCGGTCGGAGATCTGTAGAAGGTCCGCCAGACCTCCTGTGGCCTGATGCCATTGAGTGCGGAGACACCACTGGACAGGCCTCATATGCAGTCGGACGTTCGGCGTGACATGGACCGTGGAGGCCATATGACCGAGCAGCTGCAGGAACCTCCGGGCCGGAACCGGAGACGCACTGTGGAACCTGCCGGCCAAAGCCATGAGCCTGTCGGCTCGCACTCGAGGCAAGAAGGCACGAGCTCGCAGAGTGTCGAGCCGAGCTCCTATGAACTCGAGATCCTGAGAGGGGCGCAACGTGGACTTCCCGACGTTTATGATGAAGCCCAAGTGCTGAAGCAGAGCCACCGTACGCTGCGTGGCCTGAGCGACCTCTGGGCCCGACTGCGCCCGTACGAGCCAGTCGTCCAAGTAAGGAAAAACGAACAGGCCCTGAAGCCTCAGGAAGGCCGCGACCACCTCCAGGCATTTTGTGAACACCCTGGGGGCGGAGCACAAGCCGAAGGGCAGCACGCGGTACTGATAGTGTTTCCCGGCCACTACAAATCTGAGATATTGTCGGTGGTCCGGATGAATCAGGATGTGAGTATAGGCATCCTTTAGATCCAAGGAGCATAGCCAATCTCCCTGCTGGAGGTAGGGCAGCAAGATTCCAAGGGTAAGCATCCTGAACTTTTCCCGCTGCAGGAACATGTTGAGGTTGCGCAAGTCCAGAATGGGTCTGAGGCCTCCCGTCCTCTTCGGGACCAGGAAGTATCTGGAGTAGAACCCCTGACCCCACTGAGTTTGGGGCACTGGTTCCACAGCCTGCTCCTCCAGTAGACCCTGCAGCTCCTGAAGGAGTAAGTCTCTGTGCAGAGGGGGCCTCGGAGGCTCCTCCGGAAAGTAGGGGGGAGGCACCTGGTGAAAATGCAAGAGGTAGCCCCTTTGAACCACCTGCAGCACCCAGGAATCGGATGTTATGGCTGACCACCTGTGAGCGAAGTGGATCAGCCTGCCCCCCGTGCTGAGCGACGGGCGCGGAGGGGGAGAGGCTATACTGGCATAGTCAAAAACCCCCACCCTGCGTGGCAGGGGGCTGTGTAGCGGGCTTGGGGGCCCGCGGCCTACGGGGGCCATTCCCCTGACCCTTAGTCTGTGGGCACTGAGTGGAAGCTGCCGGTACTTGGTATTGAAGGTGGGATTGCTTATAGGCAAGCACCTTCCTCGGGTAAAAAGGCTTCTTCCCCGGACCCTTCCTCTTCTGCATGGGAGCGGATGTCTCTCGGGACAGTCGAGTCCGAGTGAGAGTCTCGGACTCGAGTTCCGCAGCCTTATCGGACATGGGCTTGCCGAAAAGGTTGTCACCTCGGCAGGGGACATCGACTAACTTGTCCTGTACCCACGGCTCGAGGTCGGATGACTGGAGCCAGGCCTGTCGGCGGGCACCGATACTGGCTCTGGCTACTCGGACCAACGCCTCGAAGCCGTCGTAGGCCGCCCGAGAAAGGAACTTCGAGCACTCTCGAATACTATCGGACAAGGCCAGGAACCTCTGCAAAGGTTCGTCGGAGAAACCAGCCGAGAACCCGGCGAGCTCTTTTGCCAGGTCTCGGAGGAACATGCCCATATACAGCTGGTATGTCTGGACTCTGCAGGCAAGCATGGAACCCTGGAAGCACTTCCTACCGAGGGCATCCAGGTTACGGGCCTCCTTACCCGGGGGCACCGAGGAGTGCATCTTTTGACTCTTAAGCCGATGCATTGCCGATTCCACAACCATGGAGTGGTGTGGCAGTTGCGCCTTCTGGAACCCGGGGCTCTTGCGGACTCGATAAATCGAATCGATCCGCTTGCTTAACACCGGTGTTGAGGCCGGGCTTTCCCACATGCGGAAGAGCAGCCGCTCCAGCATCGGAGGGACCGGCACAGTAAAGGCCTCCTTCGGGGGCGAGTCGTACTGGAGTGCCTCGAGCTCTTCCACGCGAGGCTCCTCCTCGGGATCCGCGGGGAAAGCCAAAGCCTTGGCCATATCCCGCACAAAATCAGAGAAGCGCGTATCCTCCGGAGGGGATCGCCTTCGAGGCTCCGACTCGGGCGAGTCGGAGGGGACGCACCGGGTCTGAAAAGAGACGGGCGACTCGTCCCCTTCCGTGTCCCAGTCCGACGCCTCCGTGGAGGAATCGAGGGGCTCCGTGCGGGCAAGGGTTCGTCCCGACGCCGACGCCGGCATTGACGACCTCGGTCCCGAACGGGAGGCCGAGGGAGACCTCGACCGAGGATCGACTCGAGCATGCATCAAATCGAGGATCGACTCGGCCACCGGGGTCGACTTTGGCGTCGACGTCCCGGTGGTCTGGGCAGATGCACTGGCGATGCCGGTCATCCAAACCCGCTGCTGGTCCAAGAAGGCAGAGATACTGCACTCCAAGGATGTCAATCTGAGGTCAAGCCCAGAAGACCCGGCAGCCACCGACTCGGGCCCCGACGGCGTCGAGCCCGACGACGGTTCCGTAGGGGAGTCCAGGAGGACAATAGTACTCACGTGCGGCTCCACCTCGAGTCGAGGAAGTTTAGAAGGTCTCTCCGCCTCCGAGGACTCGGGGCGGCTGGCGGGGCTATGCGACCCGGCCTGCGAGGGACCAGGTGCGTCCTCCGATGACGCCCGCGTGAGTTTCCTCTGCCGACGATGCTCCCGGCCAGGGGACCCCCGCTCAGAGGAACTCCGACGGAGCTCGTGGCCGGAGTCACGAGACATCGAAGCCTCCGACGAGGTCCGGGCCGGACCGGACTCGGGGTCAGAGAAGATTCTGTCCTTTTGCGATTGCCGACTCCTCAGCGACTTTGAGGACATCTTGCCACACGGACCACAGCTCCCAGAGTCATGGTTGGGTCCGAGGCAACGGAGGCAGAAATTATGCGTGTCTGTAAGAGACATTAATTTAGAACAATGATCACATTTTTTGAACCTGCTGGCAGCCATCGGGGGAAAAAGGGCCCCCGCGAGGTCGAAAGACCGAGCCGCCAGGGGTGGAAAATAAGTGTCGGGAACGCCAGTTAAAAACTGAAACAAAAAAAAAAAAAAAGAAATGTGAACGGACTCGATAAGGAAAAATCGAGGCCGGGCAGGAAAAGGACACGCGAACCGAGAAAACAACAAAGAATTAATCAACTTTTTCAGCGGTGGTAACAAACTACGTCTGTAGGGCTCCGCGGAAAAAAGAAGACTGAGCAAGATGGCATCCTTGGGCGGGAAGAGGACCGCGCATGCGCGCTGCAATCCCAAAGGCTTTCTTCGAAAGCTGGGGAAATTGCTCCGCGAGGGCTCCGTCGGCACCGACGTCACCCATAAGTGAGGACTGACTTCCTGCTTGGTCCTGGAGAACAATATTTACAAGAAGCCTATAGGCAACTGTCTAATGCTGCCACATATGTAGTTTTAAGGGAGGATCCAACAGATCAATTGCAAAAATCTATAAAATTGATCACATCGCAGGCTTTACAAAACAAGTTAATTTCAAAAAAAGAATGGGCTTTTCTCAGTAAGATTAGTCCCACAATGTCAAAATGTTATCTAGTGCCGAAAATCCACAAGAGTATGACCCACCCCCTGGGAAGACCTATTGTATCCACGAAGGGCTCAGTGTTAGAGCCTCTTTCGATGTTCATTGATTCTTATTTACGGCCTTTGATGCCCACAATACCATCTTATGTCAGGGACACCACACATTTCTTGCAAATCCTAACACAACATTCGCAATGGGCGACAGTGGAAGACATTTTATTAGTCACGCTAGACGTGACATCCTTATATACTAGTATACCACAATCAGCGGCACACAATATAGTGTCTGCAGCTTTAAGGAATAGAGGAGATCTTTCTGACTCCCAGTTGACATTTCTGGCAGAACTTACAAGCTTGGTTCTGTTTCAAAATTATTTTGTATTTGAAAACAAAATTTACCATCAAGTATCGGGGGTTGCAATGGGCGCAACTTGCGCCCCCTCCGTGGCTAATTTGTATATGGAGTCTATTGAAAGAACGTGGATAGTATCATCTCCCCACTATAGCCACATAAAATTGTGGTGTCGATACATTGATGACGTATTCATGCTATGGGAAGGTCAGAAGGTTGCGTTGGATAGTTTCATAGATTGGCTGAATGGTCGCGATAGCAATATACAGTTTAGATATGCTAGTGACGCCCATACTTTGACATATTTAGATGTAAAAATTAAAATGGAGGACCAAATGTGGATCATAGTGGACAAAACTGAAAGGGGATATTTTAAGGGCATCCAACCTTTTTGTTAAAATGGTAAATAAAGGTAAAAGGAAAAGGAGACCGCTATGGTTTTCGAAAGAAGTAGCTGAAAAAGTGAAGAAGTATCTGGAAAAACTTAGAGAAGCTAGCAAAGTAGTCAAGAAGGCAAAGATTCAAAAGGAGGAGGAAATAGCCAATGCAATAAAATGGGGGGATAAGACATTTTTCAGATATATTAGTGAGAAGAGGAAGGGCAAAAGTAGTATTGTCAGACTCAAGGGTGCAGGGGAGGAATATGTAGAAGCTGATAAGGATAAAGCGGAATTGCTTAACAAATATTTTTGTTCTGTGTTCACAGATGAAGAACCAGGAACCAGGACCTCAGAAAACACCCACAAATAGGAACAGAAGCAAGGGACATCTTGAACAATTTTCAGAAGACTGTGTTCGTGAGAAACTAGCTCAACTTAAAGTAGACAAAGCGATGGGACCGGATGGGATACACCCTAGAATACTGAGGGAACTTGGGGATGTTCTAGCAACTCCACTGACTGACCTTTTCAATGCCTCGTTGGAGTCAGGAGTGGTGCCAAAGGACTGGAGAGAGGCTCATGTGGTGCCTTTACACAAAAGCGGAAGTAAGGATGTGGTTGAAAACTACAGGCCGGTTAGTTTAACTTCGGTGGTGAGTAAATTATTGGAAACACTGCTGAAAGAGAAAATAGTGAGGTTTATGGAGTTCAGCAGATTACAGGATCCGAGGCAGCATGGATTCACCAGAAGCAGGTCTTGTCAGACAAATCTGATTGATTTCTTTGACTGGGTGACCAGGGAGGTGGACCGAGGGAGAACCCTAGATGTGGTGTATTTAGATTTCAGTAAAGCCTTTGACACTGTTCCTCACAGGCGACTTATAAACAAACTGAGCACCCTAGGGATGGACCCTAAAGTTACTGCTTGGGTTAGAAATTGGTTGGGTGGGAGGCGACAAAGAGTACAAGTAAATGGAGCTCACTCTGAGGAGAAGGATGTTACCAGTGGTGTGCCCCAGGGATCTGTCCTTGGTCCGATTCTTTTTAACATCTTTGTTAGTGATATAGCGGAAGGGCTGTCAGGTAAGGTTTGCCTCTTTGCGGATGATACCAAAATCTGCAATAGAGTAGACACCCAGGAAGGTGTAGATAACATGAGGAGGGATCTAGCTAAGCTTGAAGAATGGTCTAGAATTTGGCAGCTGGGATTTAATGTTAAAAAATGTAAGGTCATGCATTTGGGCTGCAGCAATCCAAGGGAGCAATACAGTATAGGGGGTGAAGTACTTTTGTGCACTAAAGAAGAGCGGGACCTAGGCGTGATTGTGTCTGATGATCTTAAAGTAGCTAAACAGGTAGAACAGGCAACGGCAAAAGCTAAAAGGATGCTTGGGTGCATACAGAGAGGAATAGCTAGCAGAAAAAAGGAGGTGATAATGCCTCCGTATAAGTCTTTGGTGCAACCTCATTTGGAGTATAGTGTGCAATTCTGGAGACCGCACCTTCAAAAGGATGTGAACAGGATGGAGTCGGTGCAGAGGGTGGCTACTAAAATGATTAGTTGGCTTCATTATAAAGCATATGAGGACAGACTGAAGGATCTTAATATGTACACCTTAGAGGAAAGGCGGGATAGAGGTTATATGTTTGAGATGTTTTAATACTTCTGTGGCATAAATGTTCAGGGAGAGAGCCTCTTTCAATTGAAAGCAAGTTCTGCTACGAGGGGACATGAGATGAGGGTGAAGGGAGATAGATTCAGGAGTGATATGCGGAAATATTTCTTTACGGAAAGAATAGTGGATCTATGGAATAGTCTACCAGTGGAAGTGGTAGAGATGAGGACAGTAACTGAATTCAAAAAAGCATTGGACAAACACAGAGGATCTCTAAAGGTAAAAAGGGGACTGTTGTAGTTGTTGATATGGAAGGACAGACTAGATAGGCCATGTGGTCTTTTTCTGTCATCATATTTCTATGTTTCTATATTCTTACTGGATTCAGCGGAAAATCAAAGATCAAACATTGTTAATTCGAGAGCAACGCTGGATTTTCAATCTGCAATAGGTGATTCCTACTGGTTTGAATGTACAAGTAGACTGGAGTGTATGCACATAGTCCCGGTCCAAAGACTTATTTATTGTATTGGAACATATTGGAATATATTGTTCCCACTAAAAGAACGTGGGGGTGAGTTCACAGTTGTACACCTACGTCCAATTAATGCCTCTATAACTTCTTCTGGATTCTTACTCCGCATGCGCAGCATTTTAGCAATAGGAGAATGAAGACTGCCCAGCTCGATAAAATGGTAAGAAATGTCTCGCCATCATCAAGATCAAAAAAGGTCGACAATCTAGACATTTGATATGGGATTGTGATAGACACAATATTAGATTCTTGTATTTTAATAATGTCAAAAGGTTTGGATTCTATGACCCATGTTAGAAGGTGCACACACCCGATATCCCCTGAAGAAACATTCTACAAGTGAAACGCGACGGCGCTGAAGTTTGGCGTTGGGAAGATTTAAGATAAGCACCGTTCTTATTCTTCTAATGCATTCCCTAATGACATGATATATAAAAGAACAACCCGACATACTTTGCATCACAGAAACATGGCTCAGCCCCACCGACAACGTTCTGCTCAATCAATTGGTACCTGACTCATACACGGCATACAACTGCCCACGCACTCACAGGCGAGGAGGAGTCTTGATAATTGCAAAGAAAAGCCTAAAGTTCAAAACACGGAGTGCCACAGACACCCAACAATGTAACACCATCAACATTGAGAACAAACGCATGGCACTTTGCCTCACCTACAGAGCTCCCCGGGCATCAACCAATGAACTAGCCTCAACTCTTGAAGCAGTCTGCGCAATCAGCTCAAACCACAAACCCACACTATTGCTAGGAGACTTCAACCTCAAATCCACCAACACCAAAGATGCAGAAGCTTTCCTCCAAGCAATGACTTCACTTCAGTTCACCCAAATAATCAACATCCCGACGCACAGACACGGATCATCACCAGACCTCATCTTCGCACCCAACTACCTAACCACGAGAGGTCTAATATCAACACCTACTAACACACCAGTACCATGGTCCGACCACCACATAATTGAAGTAAAGTTGGTTCCTCTAGAAAATAATCTAGACAAACGCACAGACCACACACACACACAAAGAAGATTCAAGAGCTTCGACAGGGACCTGTTCCTGCAAGACACGATACAACACCTGATCACAGAAACAGATGATCTGGAAGCTGAAATCTCCAACTGGAACAACACCATCTATAACGCCGCAAAAGCAGCAGATGTTAGACCCATGAAACATCGCTGCAACAAATTACAGCACAAGCCATGGTACTCAAAAGCCATACGAAGCGAAAAGAGGGAACTCAGAAAAGTAGAAAGGAGATGGAGACAAACCAAGGCACCTGAGACCCAACAATTATACCTAACAAAGCAAAAACAATACAACAAACATATCAACCAAACAAAGAGAGAATACCACACAAACATGATACGTAACTCCAACAAACTTAGAGAGCTATTCGAAATCGTGAAAACTCTCACTAAGGAGCAAAGAACAGAAGACGAAGTACAAATAGACCCACAAAAATTTGCCGACCACATCCAAGAAAAATTCCACTCTGCAGAACAAACAAGACCTCGCTCAACCCCAAAGCCTAACTCACCCCCAAAAACCTGGGACACATTCAACATACCATCCACAGAACAGCTCTCCCACATCATCACTGCAATAAATACAAGCAAGGCTCCTACAGACCCTTGCCCAGTGACATGGATCAAAGCCACCAAATCAAGCTTCATCCACACCATACACAACATAGTGCACAACTCCCTAACACAAGGATCCATGCCAAATCAACTAAAGCTAGCCACAATAAGACCTATCCCGAAGAAAACCACACTCGACAAGAACAACCCAGCAGCGTACAGACTGATTTCCAGCATACCTCTTCTGGCAAAAATCATCGAAAAAACAGTACAGCACCAACTACAAGAGCACATTGACAACCATGTTCCACTGGACAACAATCAACACGGTTTTCGCCCCAACCATGGAGTTGAAACACTTCTTATATACCTTTGACAGCATGCTCCGCCTCATAGACAACACCAAGAATGGACTCATAATGATCTTCATTGACATCTCGTCAGCATTCGACACAGTGGACCACAAAATGCTCCTGGAAAGACTACAAAACATCAGGTTACACGGTCTCACCCTGAAATGGCTCCACTCATACCTAACCGACAGGCAGATACAGGTCAAGGTAGGCCACAACACCTCCCAACCCATAAAAGTCCTCCAAGGAGTGCCACAAGGATCCGCCCTATCAGCACTTCTATTCAACATCTACATCCAACCAATATGCGACATCATGAAAGAGCACAACATACATTACACAATCTACGCAGACGATATCATGATATACACACCTTTCACAGTCGACAACCCGGACTACTCCAAAATAACAAACTGCCTCATACAAATGACAAGATAGTTTCAAAACAACAACCTCTCAACTCGAAACCCGGACTTCATCCCCCCACCTGACATCAAGATAAAAAAACACAACCATACCTATAAAATCGGAAGTAAAGTACCTCGGAGTGACCCTGGACAAGGAGCTGAATCTCAAATCACACATAAGCAAAACCACCAAAAGTGCCTACCACAGGATGAGACTCATCAGAAGACTTAAGCCCCTCCTCGCTCCGGAGCACTTCAGCACAGTATGCCAGGCACTAATAACCCCCATACTAGACTTCTGCAACCCAATCTACCTTGGTATACCAAAACAAACACTCAGACCACTACAATTGGCACAAAACACAGCGGCCCGCATAATATCTGGCACAACAAGACAAGATCACATCACACCCACTCTGAAAGATCTTCACTGACTCCCAATCAGCTCACGCATCAAATACAAAACAATCATAAACATCTTCAAGATCAAACAACACTCTTCAGCCAACAGCCTACATACCCTCATACAACCTGACACAAGCACACGCCCAAGGAGAAGAGGCACCTCCAACCGAGTAAACACCCCAAAAGACTTCATCAAGACCCGCAAGGACACCACAGAACGAGCACTCTCTCTGGCTGCCCCAGCAATCTGGAACACCCTCCCAGACAAACTGAGACTAACGACAGACCTCAAAGACTTTCGCAAACAACTGAAGACAACGCTATTCATTGAACACTATGAGGGAAAGAGGGAAAGAGAAATCTATTTGCATTGGTGTGATATACAGACCTCCCTCACAAGAGGAAGAGGTGGACAGAGAGTTAATTGAAGACATACGCAGCATTGCTAGGAAAGGGGAAGTGTTACTGATAGGAGATTTCAATATGCCAGATGTTGAATGGCACATTCCTGCTGCAGTATCATCTAGAAGTAAGGAGTTCTCCAGGACCAAGCAGGAAGTCAGTCCTCACATATGGGTGACGTCGGCGCCGACGGAGCCCTCGCGGAGCAATTTTCCCCAGCTTTCACAGAAAGCCTTTGGGAATTGCAGCGCGCATGCGCGGTCGCCTTCCCGCCCAAGGGTGCCATCTTAGCCAGTCTTCTTTTTTCCGCGGAGCCCTACAGACGTACCCATTGTGTCCCCGCTAAAAAAGTTGATTTTCGTGAGTTTTCTCGTTTTTCAATTCGGTTCGACGCCGGTCGTTTTCCTGCCCGGACTCGCGACGCCGTTGCGAGTCCTTCTCTTATTTTTCGGTTTTTCTGATTTTTGGTCAGTTTCGTTTTCGGTTTTTTCGCTGGCAGCCCGGTCCTTTGACCTTGCAGGGGCCCTTTTTCCCCCGATGGCTGCCAGTGGTTTCAAGCGGTGTGGTCAGTGTGACAGAAATATGTCACTCACTGACACACACAATAATTGCCTCCGCTGCCTGGGCCCGGATCATGAAGAAATGATCTGTGGAGCCTGTGGCAAAATGTCCTCCAAAGCGTTGAGGAGTCGGCGGCATCAGCGGGATAGAATCTTCGCTGACCCCAGCCGTACCCGGACCTCGTCGGAGGCCTCGGCATCCAGAGGCTCCAGCTCTGACCATCGCCGAAGCTCCTCCGACAGGGGTTCTCCCTCCGGAGACCATCGACGGAAGACAAAACCCGCGAGGGCGGCGTCGGTGGACGCTCCTGGCTCCGTGAGGGCCAGGTCGCATAGCCCCGACAGCCGTCCTGGGTCTTTGGAGAGGGAGCACCTCCCGAAGCGACCTCGCCTGGAGTCGGAGTTGCCTGCTCGGGTAAGTCCTGTGGTCCTTCTGGACTCGCCTCCGAGAGGTCCGACGTCGGGCCCGACGCCGTCGGGGCCCGAGTCGGGGGCTGCTGGGTCACCTGAGGTCGTACTCAGGTTGACGGCCTTGGAGAGCAGACTATCTGCCTTCATGGACCAGCAGCGGGCACTGATCGCTAGCCTCGCTGGCGCCGCTGCCCCGGAGACCGAGCCGATCCTCGAGTCCATGCGAACTCGAGTCGATCCTCGGTCGAGGTCACCCTCGGCCTCCCGTTCGGGACCGAGGTCGTCGCCGCCGACTCCCTTGGCGTCGGGGCGGCCGACGCCTCCGCCTGCCCGAGCCGACCCCACTGATTCCTCCTCGGAGTCGGTCTGGGAGTCTGAAGAGGAGGAGTCACCTGATTCCTTTCGGACTCGGTGTGTCCCCTCGGACTCACCTGAGTCCGAACCTCGGAAACCAGTCCCCTCCGGAGGATGCCCGGTTCTCGGACTTCGTCAGGGATATGGCCAAGGCTTTGGCCTTCCCTGCGGATCCCGAGGAGGAGCCTCGAGCCGAAGAGCTCAACGCCCTTCAGTACGACTCTCCCGCCCGGGAGCACTTTACTGTACCGGTGCCTCCCATGCTGGAACGACTACTCTTCCGCATGTGGGAGAGTCCGGCCTCGTCGCCGGTATTGAGCAAGCGGGTCGATTCCATCTATCGAGTCCGCAAGAGTCCTGGCTTCCAAAAAGCACAGCTGCCACACCATTCCATGGTAGTGGAATCGGCCATGCATAGGCTTAAGAGCCAGAAAATGCACTCCTCGGTGCCTCCTGGCAGGGAGGCCCGTAACCTGGATGGCCTTGGTAAGAAGTGTTTCCAGGGCTCTATGCTGGCTTGTCGTGTCCAGACCTACCAGCTATACATGGGCATGTATCTCCGAGACCTGGCTAAAGAGCTAGCCGGATTCTCCGCTGGACTGTCCGAGGAACCTTTGCGGAGGTTCCTAGCCTTAACAACTGGTATTCGGGAATGCTCCAAATTCATGTCCCGAGCAGCCTATGATGGCTTTGAAGCATCGGCTCGTGTGGCCGCAGCTGGCATCGGTGCCCGCCGACAGGCTTGGCTTCAGTCGTCTGACCTTGAACCTTGGGTGCAGGACAAATTGGTCGATGTCCCCTGCAGAGGTGAGAACCTCTTTGGCAAGCCCATGGCTGAAAAGGCTGCACAAATCGAGACGGAGACTCTCACCAGGACCAGGCTTTCTAGGAAGACCTCCGCCCCTTCCCAGAAAAAGAAGGGCTCGGGAAAGAAGTCCTTTTACCCGAGAAAGGCGGCTGCCTATAAACACTACCCCCAATATCAGGCCCCTCCAGCTCCCCAACAGGGTCAGCAGGCCAAGGGACGGGGTAACGGGTCCCGTAGGCAGCAAGCCCCCAAGCCTGCACCACCAGCCCCTGCTCAGCAGGGTGGGAGTTTTTGACTTCCTCAGCATAGCCTCTCCCCCTCAGCTGGTTCCTCCCAGCACCGGAGGCCGGCTGGTTCACTTCGCCCACAGGTGGTCCAACATCACTTCAGATGCCTGGGTGCTTCAAGTCGTGCGAGAAGGATATCTTCTCCACTTCCATCAGGTCCCTCCCTCTTATTTTCCGGGAGAACCTCCTCGACTCCCTCTGCACAGGGACTTACTCCTTCAGGAGTTAGCAAGTCTTCTTCAGGACCAGGCTGTGGAACCGGTGCCCCACCACCTGAGAGGTCAAGGCTTTTATTCCAGGTATTTCCTAATACCAAAAAGGACAGGAGGCCTCAGACCCATCCTGGACTTGCGCAACCTCAACAAGTTCCTTGTGCGGGAAAAGTTCAAGATGCTTACCCTTGGAATCCTTCTGCCCTACCTCCAGCAGGGAGATTGGCTATGCTCCTTGGATCTAAAGGATGCCTACACGCACATCCTCATCCACCCAAGCCACCGCCAATACCTAAGGTTTGTGGTGGCAGGAAATCACTACCAGTACAGAGTATTGCCCTTTGGCCTATCCTCTGCACCGCGAGTCTTCACAAAATGTCTCGCGGTGGTGGCGGCCTATCTCCGGCTTCACGGCCTCTATGTCTTTCCGTACCTCGACGACTGGCTCATCAGAGCGTCCTCTCCGGCAGTCGCCAATGCCACACACCGCACGGTGACTCTTCTGCAGTACTTGGGCTTTGTCATAAACTTCGCAAAGTCCACTTTGCTCCCCTCACAGGATCTCGAGTTCATCGGCGCAAGACTGCACACTCCTCAGGCTCGAGCTTTCCTGCCTCTCGACAGGGCTCAACAGCTCATGGACCTAGCCGGCCGTTTTCGCAGCCAGTCCCTGGTCTCCGCCAGGCGCTTCCTGAGACTACTCGGCCATATGGCTTCCACCGTCCACGTGACCCCCAATGCTCGCCTGAATATGCGGCCAGCTCAGTGGTGCCTTCGCCAGCAGTGGCACCAAGCCACCGGCGGACTAGCCGACTTAGTGCGCCTCTCCAGACCGCTGGCCTCTTCCCTACAGTGGTGGCTTCATCGGCCGAACCTGGTGCTCGGAATGCCGTTTCAGTCGCCTTAGCCGGCTCAAGTGCTGACGACCGATGCTTCCCTCCTGGGTTGGGGAGCACATTGCCAAGGGGAATGTACTCAAGGTCTCTGGACCGCGTGGGAGTCTGCTCAACCGATCAACTTCCTGGAGCTCAGAGCAATTCGTCTGGCGCTCAAGGCTTTCTCCCACCTCACTTCTCACCAGTCCGTCCTGGTCCAGACGGACAATCAAGTTGCCATGTTCTACGTGAACAAGCAGGGGGGCACGGGCTCCTTCCTTCTCTGCCGAGAAGCTCAGAAGCTCTGCTCTTGGGCCGTCAGTCACGGCATTCTTCTCAAGGCAGTTTATCTCCCAGGCCAAGAAAATTGCCTGGCGGACAAACTCAGCAGGATACTCCAGCCGCACGAGTGGCGTCTGGATCCCTTGGTAGTTCAGAAACTCTTTCTGAAGTGGGGCCTCCCCACGATGGATCTCTTTGCCAGTCCTCTCAACCGGCAACTTCCTCGCTTCTGCTCTCGTCAGCCACATCCCCTTCGGGTAGCGGCAGATGCTTTTCTGCTCTCATGGTCGGAAAGCCTTCTCTATGCTTTTCCTCCCATCCCGCTAGTCTCCCGAACTCTGTTCAAGGTTCTCCGGGACAAAGCGTCCATGATCCTGGTGGCTCCTCGCTGGCCCAGACAGCCGTGGTTCCCACTCCTGTTACAATTAGCGGCGGAGGATCCGTTCCCTCTGGGGTTTCAACCGGATCTCCTAACACAGGATCAGGGGTCTCTGCTACACCCCAACCTCAGATCTCTCAACCTAATGGCCTGGCGGCTGAAAGGGTAGTCCTTGCTCCCCTTCTCCTGCCGGCAGAGGTGGAAGAGGACGTCCTAGCTTCTCGGCGCCCTTCTACCCGCAAATGCTACGCCCTTAAATGGCGTCGCTTTTCCGTTTGGTGTGTACAGCAGTCTCAGGATCCCTTCTCCTGCTCGGTGTCGGTGATCTTGCAGTACCTGCTCTACCTCTCTAATCTGGGACTTAAGTCCAACTCCGTCAAAGTCCACCTCAGTGCTCTTTCAGCACACCATGTGCCGGTGGACGGCAGACCTCTTTCCAGCGACCCTCTCGTAGCACGGTTTCTCAGAGGTCTCCTTCTACTTAAACCACCTCTGCGCCCGCCAGCACCTGACTGGGATCTGAATGTGGTTTTACAGCGGATCACCTGTCCGCCTTTTGAACCGATGGCTACCTGTTCTCTGCGTTTTCTTTCATGGAAAACCTTATTCCTGATAGCCCTCACTTCCGCTAGACGCGTAAGTGAATTGCAGGCCCTCGTGTCTGATCCTCCCTTCACTCGGTTCTACAAAAATAGGGTAGTCCTACGGACTCACCCAAAATTTCTTCCAAAAGTTGTCTCCCCTTTTCACATCAATCAGGAGGTGGTACTTCCAACCTTCTTTCCCAGGCCTCACTCCAGCCGAGCTGAACGAGTCCTGCATACCCTGGACTGTAGAAGAGCATTGAACTTCTACCTTGACCGTACGCGGGAGCACCGTAAACCTGCTTAGCTTTTTGTGTCTTTTGACCCCAATAAATTGGGGCTCCCGGTCTCCAAGCGTACTCTGTCCATCTGGGTTGCTGACTGTATCGCTTGGGCTTATGGGGCAGCCGGACTCTCCTTAGAAAGTCGAGTCACGGCTCATTGTGTTCGGGCGAAGGCTACGTCAGTGGCTTACCTCCGCTCTGTTCCGCTGGCAGACATCTGCCGGGCCGCTACTTGGTCTTCGAGCCAGACTTTTGCGGTCCATTACTGTCTTGAGAGGGAGTCCCGCAGGGACAGTGCTTTCGGACAGGCAGTCCTCCGAAATCTCTTCGAGGTTTGAGCAACTCCTACCCTCCATCCCGGATGGGGGCTACCGGTGGGTAATAATTCAGCGAAGATTCCTTCCTTCTGTACTGCTGAGCTAGAGGGAGCTCATTTTTGTGCTTAGGGTCTCCGGTAGCCTTAAGCTGGGGAGTCCCATATGTGAGGACTGACTTCCTGCTTGGTCCTGGAGAAAGCGTAGTTACTCACCTGTAACAGGTGTTCTCCAGGAGCAGCAGGAATCAGTCCTCACAACCCTCCCTCCTCCCCGTGGAGTTGCAATCATCTGCTTAGGTTTTTTGCAAATTTTTATGCTGTCTTTTAGCTATGTCATCAGACTGGCTAAGATGGCACCCTTGGGCGGGAAGGCGACTGCGCATGCGCGCTGCAATTCCCAAAGGCTTTCTGTGAAAGCTGGGGAAAATTGCTCCGCGAGGGCTCCGTCGGCGCCGACGTCACCCATATGTGAGGACTGATTCCTGCTGCTCCTGGAGAACACCTGTTACAGGTGAGTAACTACGCTATCCTGGATTCTCTACAGGGAGAACTATTCAGGCAATGGTAACAGACCCCAC
This sequence comes from Ichthyophis bannanicus, assembly GCA_033557465.1. NCBI lineage: Eukaryota > Metazoa > Chordata > Amphibia > Gymnophiona > Ichthyophiidae > Ichthyophis > Ichthyophis bannanicus. The sequence continues at coordinate 49,930,359 of CM066036.1, read as the reverse complement.
ACGTGAAGGGGCCATACTGGACTTTGTGCTTACCAATGGTGAAAGTGTTTCTGATGTTGAAGTGGGAGATCATTTTGCATCCAGTGATCACCAGATGGTGTGGTTCAGTATTAGGACTAGGGCTGTTAGAATCCATTCCAAGGTGAGGATCTTAGACTTTAGGAAGACTAACTTTGCGAAGATGGGCCAATACCTCAGGGAGTCGTTAGTGGGATGGGAACAGCCGGGGGATGTAGAAAAACAGTGGGCAAAACTGAAAGGGGGTATTTTAAGGGCAACCAACCTTTTTGTTGAAATGGTAAATAAAGGCAAAAGGAAAAGGAGACCACTATGGTTTTCGAAGGAAGTAGCTGAAAAAGTGAAGAAAAAGAGGGTGGCCTTCATGAAATACAAGAGATCACAGAGAGAGGAAGACAGGCATCTGTATTTGGAAAAACTTAGAGAAGCTAGCAAAGTAGTCAAGAAGGCAAAGATTCAAAAGGAGGAGGAAATAGCCAATGCAATAAAATGGGGGGATAAGACATTTTTCAGATATATTAGTGAGAAGAGGAAGGGCAAAAGTGGTATTGTCAGACTCAAGGGTGCAGGGGGGGAATATGTAGAAGCTGATAAGGATAAAGCGGAATTGCTTAACAAATATTTTTGTTCTGTATTCACAGATGAAGAACCAGGAGCAGGACCTCAGAAAACACCCACAAATAGGAACAGAAGCGAGGGACATCTTGAACAATTTTCAGAAGACTGTGTTCGTGAGAAACTAGCTCAACTTAAAGTAGACAAAGCGATGGGACCGGATGGGATACACCCTAGAATACGGAGGGAACTTGGGGAAGTTCTAGCAACTCCACTGACTGACCTTTTCAATGCCTCGTTGGAGTCGGGAGTGGTGCCAAAGGACTGGAGAGAGGCTCATGTGGTGCCTTTACACAAAAGCGGAAGTAAGGATGTGGTTGAAAACTACAGGCCGGTTAGTTTAACTTCGGTGGTGAGTAAATTATTGGAAATGCTGCTGAAAGAGAAAATAGTGAGGTTTCTGGAGTCCAGCGGATTACAGGATCCGAGACAGCATGGATTCACCAGAGGCAGGTCTTGTCAGACAAATCTGATTGATTTCTTTGACTGGGTGACCAGGGAGTTGGACCGAGGGAGAGCTCTAGATGTGGTGTATTTAGATTTCAGTAAAGCCTTTGACACTGTTCCTCACAGGCAACTTATAAACAATCTGAGCATCCTAGGGATGGACCCTAAAGTTACTGCTTGGGTTAGAAATTGGTTGGGTGGGAGGCGACAAAGAGTACAAGTAAATGGAGCTCACTCTGAGGAGAAGGATGTTACCAGTGGTGTGCCCCAGGGATCTGTCCTTGGTCCGATTCTTTTTAACATCTTTGTTAGTGATATAGCGGAAGGGCTGTCGAGTAAGGTTTGCCTCTTTGCGGATGATACCAAAATCTGCAATAGAGTAGACACCCAGGAAGGTTTAGATAACATGAGGAGGGATCTAGCTAAGCTTGAAGAATGGTCTAGAATTTGGCAGCTGGGATTTATTATTAAAAAATGTAAGGTCATGCATTTGGGCTGCAGCAATCCAAGGGAGCAATACAGTATAGGGGGTGAAGTACTTTTGTCCACTAAAGAAGAGCGGGACCTAGGCGTGGTTGTGGGCGACGGCAAAAGCTAGAAGGATGCTTGGGTGCATACGGAGAGGAATGGCTAGCAGAAAAAAGGAGGTGATAATGCCTCTGTATAAGTCTTTGGTGCGACCTCATTTGGAGTATAGTGTGCAATTCTGGAGACCGCACCTTCAAAAGGATGTGAACAGGATGGAGTCGGTGCAGAGGGTGGCTACTAAAATGATTAGTGGGCTTTATTATAAAGCATATGAGGAAAGACTTAAGGATCTTAATTTGTACACCTTAGAGGAAATGCAGGATAGAGGTGATATGATTGAGATGTTTAAATACCTCCGTGGCATAAATGTTCAGGGAGAGAGCCTCTTTCAATTAAAAGCAAGTTTTGCTACGAGGGGACATGGTATGAGGGTGAAGGGAGATAGATTCAGGAGTGATATGCGGAAATATTTCTTTACGGAAAGAGTAGTGGATCCATGGAATAGTCTCCCAGTGGAGGTGGTAGAGATGAGGACAATAACTGAATTCAAAAAAGCATGGGACCAACACAAAGGATCTCTAAAGGTAAAAAGTGGACTGTTGTAGTTGTTGATATGGAAGGACAGACTAGATAGGCCATGTGGTCTTTTTCTGTCATCATGTTTCTATGTTTTGACCCTAATAATTTGGGTTTAGCTGTGTCCAAGCGTACCTTGTCCATATGGGTGGCTGACTGTATCACCTGGGCTTACAAGGCGGCTGACCTTCCCTTGCAGGGTCTGGTCACAGCTCACCGTGTAAGGGCTATGGCTGCCTCAGTAGCTCATCTCCGCTCTGTACCGTTGGCAGACATCTGCAGGGCTGCAACTTGGTCCTCAAGCCAGACGTTTGCGGCCCATTACTGCCTGGAGAGGGAGTCCCGTAGGGACAGTGCTTTTGGCCAGGCAGTACTCCGGAATCTCTTTGAGGTTTAGGCAACTCCTGCCCTCTAGCCCTCCGTTGGGCTACTGGTGGAGGTTCTTTCAGTGCAAAGCCTTTCTTTGATGCTGGGACTAGAGGGAGTTCTCTTGTTCAGCCTGGGTTCCTGGTAGCCCAGAGCTAGGGAGTCACCCATATGTGAGGACTGACTTCCTCCTTGGTCCTGGAGAAAGAGTAGTTACTCACCTGTAACAGGTGTTCTCCAGGAACAGCAGGAATCAGTCCTCACAACCCTCCCTCCTCCCCTGGGAGTTGCAGTTGTATATAGTTCATTTTTACATTTTTTTGTGTGCTGTTTTTTAGCTATGTCATTTGACTGAGCAAGATGGCACCTTTAGGCGGGAAGGGGACCGCGCATGCATGCAGTATTCCCAAAGGCTTTCATAGAAAGCTGGGGAAATGCTCCGCAGGGGCTCCATCGACATCGATGTCACCATATGTGAGGACTGATTCCTGCTGTTCCTGGAGAACACCTGTTACAGGTGAGTAACTACTCTTTGTTGACAGAGCTGCATCATAGCAACTTTTCTGATATCTGTGGAGTTTGTTTCAGTTTTGGTTTCTGACAGTGTTTACCACACCGGGGAGTGACCGCAACAGTATTGCATACCATAGCCATGCCTGCAGTGTGCCCAGGACTGGTGTGGCAGCCAGGGCTGCCAAAAACCTCTTTATTTGCACAATGCTGGCATAGGTATGGGAGTGTGTGTATGTCTATCCAGTGTGTTGTGGCTGCCTACACCTTACTGAGCCCACACTGCTTGCACTGTTTCCAGTGTTAGCCTGCCAATGTGCATAATGAGAAGCAAGGTACTGTGGCTATGGCCCAGACAGGTGGATCCACCATATACAAGATTCTATAAGAACAGCGTAGTACTCTGCCACATACCCCAAATTCCTCCCAAAAGTGGTATCTCCTTTCCACTTCTGTGGCCTCACTCCGGCAGGGAGGAACTAGTATTTCATACACGATTGCAAACGGGCCCTGTCCTTCTACTTACAGCAGATCCAGGCCCATCACAAAGTTCCTCAGCTTTTCGTGTCTCTTAATCCCAACAGATTGGGGCTCCCAGCAACTCTGTCCACTTGGGTGGCGGACTGTATTGCCCTCGCCTATGAGCGAGCTGGCCTCTTCCTTGAGCACCGGATCACAGTGCATCATGTGAGGGAAATGGCCACATTGATGGTCAATCTTCGCTCAGTGCAGGTGACGGAGAACTGCAAGACCGCCACATGATCTTCAATTCATACATTCGCAGCTCACTACTGCCTGGAGAGCGAGTCCCGCAGGGACAGTGCGTTTGGCCACGCAGTACTCCGTAATATTTTTGGGGTGTAGGCAACTCCTGCCCTCTAACCCTTCTATGTTCAGACTACCAGAGTGATAGTGTTGCTGAACGCTAGGGTCTTGCAGAGTCTCTGGGGATTCACCTTCTGCAATTCACAACTACCCGATTGGTCTCTATTGGTGCTGTTGTGGTTCGGTCCTTGGCAGCCTGGAGCTAGGGAGTCCCATATGTGAGGACTGACTTCCTGCTTGTTCCTGGAGAAAGCATAGTTACTCACCTGTAACAGGTGTTCTCCAGGGACAGCAGGAATCAGTCCTCACAACCTTCCCTCTTCCCCGGGAGTTGCCTCTCTGTTGTTGTTGAGTGCCATCGAGTCGGTGTCGACTCAATGGCGACCCTCTGGATAGTTGTCCTAAATTGTGTTCGGTCTTCAGTCAGGCAGCTCATGTTTACAGACTGACCCCCATAGCTGCTGTTGTTGTATCAATACATCTCATTGCTGGCCTTCCACTTTTGCGTTGATCTTCTACTTTGCCAAGCAGGATGTCTTTCTCTAATGATCTCTTTCTTTGCAAGATGTGTTCAAAGTATGAAAGTCAAAGTCTTGTCATCTGAGCTTCTAAAGAAAGCTTAGGTTTGATCTCCTCCAGTACTGACTGGTTTGTTCTTCGGGCAGTCCATGGTATACACAGTATTAGTCGCCAGCACCATAATTCAAAGGCATCAATTTTCTTTCTGTCTGTCTTTTTCACTGTCCAACTTACGCATACATATGATGTCATTGAAGATACCATGGCTTGAACAAGTCAAATCTTTGTATGGAGAGAGACATCTCTGCTCTTGAGAATCTTGTCTAGGTGCTTCATAGCCATTCCGCCAAGAGCAATGTGTCGTCACATTTCTTGACTGCTTGTTGCTTCTTTATTGATATTTGATCCAAGTTGTCCACTATTTCAATTTCTTCTCCATCAACAATGAGCTTATTGATTTTGCCAGTTGTCGTGATCTTTGTCGTCTTTACATTAAGATGCAGGCCCATTTTAAGACTGTTCCTTGATCCTGAGAAGCAAATGTTTCAGATAATATTCACTTTCAGCCAAGAATGTGGTATCATCAGCATAGCGAAGGTTGTTGATGAGTCCTTCACCAATCTTCACACCTCTGTTGATGTCATATAATCCTGCTTCTCTAATGATTTGTTCTGCATATAAATTAAACAGGTAGGGGGAAAGTATGCACTCTTGTCGTACACCTTTGCTAATTTTAAACCATTCTGATTCTCTTTGTTCCGTTCAAACTGTTGCTTCTTGATCAATGTAAAGATTGTACAAGAGAACAATCAGGTGTTCTGGTATACCCATTCTTCTTAATGTGCTCTAGAGTTTCTCATGGTTTACACAGTCAAAAGCCTTGCTGTAGTCAATAAGCACAAATAGATATCTTTCTGGTATTCTTTTGGCTTTTCAAGGATCCATCTCATATCCGTGATAACGTCTCTCGTTCCTCACTCTTTCCTGAATCCTGCTTGCGCTTCAGGTAGTTCTCGTTCCAGGTATGGTTGTAGTCTCTGTTGAATAATCTTCAGTAGAATCTTGCTGGCATGTGGGATCAGAGAGATTGTGCGATAATTTCCACATTCATTTGGATCACCTTTCTTTAGTATTGGTATAAACACAGATTTTCTCCAGTCAGTTGGCCATGATGTTGTCTTCCAAATTTCCTGGCAGAGCCCTGTAAGTATGGTAACAGCTGCATCAGATTGCTGTAATACTTCTATGGGAATGCCATCAGATCCTGGTGCTTTGTTTTTTGATAAGGCTTTTAATGCTGCTTCGACTTCTTCTTTCATCACCAATGGTTCTGGATCATAAGGTACAGGTTGAAACGGCTGTTGGTCCACTTGATCTTTATCATATAAAAACTCTGTATATTCTTTCCAACTTTTCTTGATCTTCTCAGCATCATTCAAGATAGATCCTTGAGCATCTTCTAACATTCCAATTCAAGGCTGGAATTTTTCCTTTAACTCTCGTAGCTTTAAGAAAGCTGATCTTGTTCTTTTTCTAATAGTTTCTGCTTCTGTTTCCTTGCATATAGCATTGTAGTACTTCTCCTTATCTTGTCTTGCTGCACATTGGAAATCTCTGTTGAGTTCTGAGATTGCCTCTCTTTCTCCTCTGGCTTTAGCTTCTCTGCGTTTCTGGGCAATTTTCAGAGTTTTTCGGTCATCCATTTTGGCCATTTTTGCTTTTTCACCTTTTGTAGAGACTTCTCGCTTTCTTCCAACACAACCTTCTTGATGTCATTCCATAACTCTTCCGGAGCTCTGTCATTTGTATCTAAAGCAGCAAATCAATTTTGCAGGCAGTCTTTAAATTCCAGTGGCATATTCTCAAGGTCATATTTTGCTACATTCATGAATGGCTTGCTCTTTTTCAACTTTAGCTTGAGTTTACATACTAGTAGTTGGTGATCTGTACCACAGTCAGCTCCAGGTTTTGTCTTTGTTGATGTTATAGAGCTTTTCCATTGTTGACTTCCACAGGTGTAGTCAATTTGATTTTTGTACAATCAATTGGGTGAAGTACATGTGTACAGTCGCCGCTTGTGTTGCTGGAAGGTGTTTGAGATGAATAGATCGTTGGTCTTGCAGAATTCTATCCATCTTTCTCCAGCTTTATTTCTGTTGCCATGTCCATATTTTCCAACCATTTTTCCTTTTTGTTGCCAACTTTTGCGTTCCAGTCACCCATGACTATCAGGATATCCTGTTTGCATGTTCTGTTGATTTCAGCTTGTACTTGTTCATAGAACTCATCAATTTCATCCTTTTCTGCAGCTGTTGTTTGGGCATGTACTTGAATTATAGTTGTTGATAGGCATTCCTCGTGAACTAATAGAAATTAAGCGTTCACTGACTGCATAGTATTTCATTACAGTTCTTGCAAGTTTCTTCTTAATTATGAATTCAACACCATTTCTTCTTTGTCTTTCATTTCCAGCATAGTAGACCATGCGATCATCAGATGTAAAGTGCCCGATGCCAGTCCATTTCAGTTCGCTGACACCCAACAGATCAAGTTCTACACATTCCATTTCATTCTTGACCACCTCCAACTTTCCTTGGTTCATGCTTTATACATTCCATGTCCCAATATGTAAGACATCTTTGCAGTTTCTGACTCTCATTTCATTTGCAGCTACATCAGCAGTCAGACGTCCCGAGGGCTTTGATCCAACCACATCATAAATGCTGGCTTTACTCTGAAAAGCCTTCAGCTCCTCCCCAGTAGCCAGTTGAGTGCCTTCCGACCAGGGGGGTCTCATCTTTCAGCACTATAGTACAATTTGTTTTGTTGTAACTATCCATTGGGTTTTCGTTGCCTCTCTACCTTGTGTTATTTTTTTACTGCCACCCTAGCTATGTCATCTGACTAAGGAAGATGGCACCCTTGGGCGGCAAGGGAACCACGCATGCATGGTTGCATGTCCCAAAGGCTTTCTCTGAAAGCTGGGGAAATGCTTTGCCGGTGAGGACTGATTCCTGCTGTCCCTGGAGAACGCCTGTTATTGGTGAGTAACTATGCTGTATGGGGAGAGAAGAAAATCGTATTTATGCCAGGCTGGGATAAGAAAGGAAATGTGATTTAGTCCACTAGAAGTAAGTAGGGTAGGATAGAGAAGTTGATTTATGCCAAGAGTTGGGGGGAGATGGGGCATAAAGATGAGAAGATAGCTTTGTCAGCTGGTTAAGAAGGAGAGGAAAGAAGTTACTTTATTCCACTTCTCTTTGTTCTTCTTACCTATTTTGTGCCTTCCCTTCCTTCTGTGCATATGGTGAATCCCCTACTATGAATCTCGGCAGAGGCCACTGTTTTACACAGACACACTTTGAGAGTGTTATGTGCCCTTGTCCTCAGCAGTATGATCTCTACAAATCTTCTGACTGTAATCTTAACTTTTTGATTTATTCTTAGAGGTCCTGTGATCCCCTCTTGAACCCTCCTTTATCATTTTTCCCTAGTTTTTATTGCTCTGTGACTGTACAGTGCTGTGTGCATGGATCCCATTTTATTGCTGAAAATGTTGTTTTCCAGGCTATGCCATCTATTTTGGTTATGGAATACGGAAGAGTGTGGAAGGTGTGAGCAGCAAGAAATGCAGCAGGTTTTCGCAAGACACTTCGCCTATCTGCGCTGATTCTGAGGCCTCCATGCCCAGAGGTTCTGTGATCTGAAAGAACAGAACCTGCCACAGTAGCCAAGGTCAGGATGGGGCTGTCAGTTATCTGTGCTAGTCCTGAGCCTTCAATAGCCAGAATGTGTGTCAGGTGAAGGCACGGAGGCAACTGCAGCATGCTCCCACTGAATAGATGTGGCAGTCATTCACCCACAGTGTGTTTTCCCTTTCAGCAGTTAAATATCATAGACTTGTATTGTGATGAATATCAGCTGTTGTAAACATTAGATAGTGGACTGAAAAATGAGATATTTGTCTAACACCTTGTGAATAAATTTGTGTAACTAGGAGATGTGATGGCCAGGGACACTAAATTAACATCTCAGACTTTGCCCAAATGCCTGTCTGCTATGATTGATCATCCATATATGGACACATTCTTTCAGCAGCTGCATCAGGAGTACCTACAAAGTATGTGGTGATATCCAGCGGCGGCCAGCACATTTAAAGTAGCTTCAAATTAAGATTGGATATTCACTGCTGGGGTCATATCTGGCCACCGGCATTAAATATCCAGTGTGTCTGGTTAGCATTTTAACTAACTGGGCAGAAGCAATATTCAGCCACTGCCAGGTTAACTAAACTGGCTACCTTTTTATGTGCCTAACATTAGCCTGTTATCATTGCTGGCCTGCTGACTTCAGTGCAGAACACCCCTATGTTACGCGATTGGCATTGGAGCATGCAACAGCGTTGGGAGGAGATTTTCAGCAGCACGGCTATGTGCCACTGAATATCCTGCTCAGGTCTGATAACTGCATTAATCATTTGCAATATGTACCCCTATACTTTTAGAAGTTCTTGGCCTCATTTTCCTCCAAATTGAGATATTTCATTCTGGAGGGTGGCCAATGGCCCTCTAGGCACCTTATAGGTGAGACTTGGAAGAACGGAAACATAAAAAAATGATGGCAGATAAAGACCATACGTCCTATCCAGTCTGCTCTTCCATATCAGCTACAGTACTAAGCTTTACAGTCCTTTTTTTTCCTTTAGATTTCCTCTGTTTCTTCAGGACCAAGCAGGAAGTCAGTCCTCACATATGGGTGACATCGGCGCCGACGGAGCCCCCATGTGGAGCATTTCCCCAGCTTTCAAAGAAAGCCTTTGGGAATGCAGCGCGCATGCGCAGTCCCCTTCCCGCCCAAAGGTGCCATCTTGCTCAGTCTTCTTTTTTCCGCGGAGCCAAACGGACGTGTATTGTGGTCACCTGTGAAAAAGTTGATTTTTTCGGTGTGGATCCGTGTATTTACTCGGTTCAACGCCGGTTCCCTTTCCCGCCTGGGCCCGGTACACTGGTATCGAGCCCGGACTTCATTTTCGGTTTTTGTCCTTAGAGACTAGCGTTCGCGCCATTTTTTTCATTTTTCCCTGGCAGCCCAGTCTTTTGACCTTGCAGGGGCTCTTTTTCCCCCGATGGCTGCCAGCGGGTTTAAGAAGTGTGATCAGTGTAAGAAACTGATGTCTCTCACCGACACACACGACTGCTGCCTCCGGTGCCTCGGGCCCGACCATGACGCGCTGGTCTGTGTCCCGTGTGGCAAAATGTCCTCGAAGGCATTGCGGAGCCGGCAGCATCAATGCGAAAGGATATTCTCTGATTCTGCGTCTGGCCGAGCCTGGACTTCGACAGAGGCCTCGACGTCTCGGAAGTCCAACCCCGAGCATCGTCGTGGCTCCTCTGAGAGGGGGTCTCCTTCGCGGGAGCACCGCAGAAAGAAGAAACCCACGAGGGCGGCGTCAGTGTACACTCTTGGCTCCTCGAGGGCCAGGTCGCTTAGCCCCGACCGCCGTCCTGGGTCTTCGGAGTCGGAGAGGCCTGCTAAACAACCTCATGTAGAACCGGAGGCCCCGAGTCACATGAGTACTGTAGTCCTCGTGGACTCTCCACTGGGGGAGCCACCATCGGGGCCCGAGTCGGAGACTGCTGGGTCTCCTGAGCTCGGACTCAGGCTGACGGCCTTGGAGAGCAGCTTGGCTGCCTTCATGGAACAGCAGCGGGTACTGATCGCCGGTCTCACCGGTGTATCTGCCCCGACCACCGGGACCTCGATGTCCAAGTCGACCCCGGAGGCCAAGCCGATCCTCGAGTCCATGAGATCTCGAGTCGATCCTCGGCCGAGGTCTCCCTCGATCTCCCGTGTGGGACCGAGGTCGTCGACGTCGGTACCCTCGGCGTCGGGGCAGATGGCATCGGTGCCCGCCCGACCGGAGCTGCTCGACTCCTCCTCAAAGGGGTCGGGATGGGAAATGGAGAACGAGGAGTCCCCGGACACGTTTCGGACCCGGTGCGTCCCTTCGGACTCACCGGAGTCTGAACCTCGGAGAAGGTGCCCCGCTGGAGGATACCCAGTTCTCGGACTTCGTGCAGGACATGGCCAAGGTCTTGGCCTTCCCCGCAGACCCCGAGGAGGAGCCTCGAGCCGAGGAGCTCAAGGCCCTGCAGTATGACTCTCCCCCCAAGGAGGCCTTTACTGTACCGGTTCCTCTGATGTTGGAACGGTTGTTCTTCCGCATGTGGGAGGCGCCAGCCTCGACGCCGGTACTTAGCAAGTGGGTCGATTCCATTTATCGAGTCCACAAGAGCCCTGGGTTCCAGAAGGCACAGCTGCCGCACCACTCCATGGTTGTGGAATCGGCCATGCATCGTCTGAAGAGTCAGAAGATGCACTCCTCGGTGCCTCCTGCCAGGGAGGCCCGGAACCTGGATGCCCTCGGTAGAAAGTGCTTCCTGGGCTCTATGCTTGCTTGCCGTGTCCAGACTTACCAGCTGTACATGGGCATGTACCTACCAGACCTGGCAAAGGAGATTGCCGGGTTCTCTGCTGGTCTCTCCGAGGAACCTTTGCAGAGGTTCAAAGCCTTGTCATCTGGGATCCAGGAGTGCTCGACGTTTATAGCTCGAGCAGCCTATGATGGCTTTGAGGCTTCGGCCCGAGTAGCCACGGCTGGCATCGGTGCACACCGTCAGGCCTGGCTACAGTCATCGGACCTCGAGCCATGGGTGCAGGACAAGTTGGTCGATGTCCCTTGCCGAGGAGAAAACCTCTTTGGCAAGCCCATGGCTGAAAAGGCTGCAGAACCCGAGTCCGGGACTCTCACCAGGACAAGGTTGTCCAGGAAGACCTCTGCCCCTTCTCAAAAGAAGAAGGGCTCGGAGAAAAAGTCCTTTTACCCGAGGAAGTCCTCTGCCTACAAATCTTGCCATCAAATACCAGGCCTCCACAGCTCCCCAATAGGGTCAGCAGGCCAAGGGGCAGGGACATGGGCCCCGTAGGCAGAAAACCCCCAAGCCGCCAGCTCCGGCTCCTGCACAGCAGGGAGCGGGGTTTTGACTCCAGTGGCATAGCCTCTCCTCCTCAGCTGGCCCCTCTCAGCACAGGAGGCCGGCTGACCTGGTACGCCTACAGGTGGTCAGCCATAACAGGGGATACCTGGGTGCTCAGCATAGTCCAGAACGGCTATTTGCTCCACTTCAACCAGTTACCCCCCTTCTACTTTCCAGGGGAGCCTCCAAGACTCCCTTCACAGGAACTTACTCCTTCAGGAGTTGACAAGACTTCTAAAGGCGCAGGCGTTGGAACCGGTGCCCCACCACTTGAGAGGGCACGGATTCTATTCCAGGTACTTTCTGGTACCAAAAAGGACAGGAGGCCTCAGGCCCATCCTCGACTCACGAAATCTCAACACGTTCCTGGTGAGGGAAAAGTTCAAGATGCTTACCCTTGGAATACTGCTGCCCTACCTCCTGCAGGGAGATTGGCTATGCTCCTTAGACCTAAAGGATGCTTATACTCACATCCTCATTCATCCACACCACAGACAATATCTCAGATTTGTAGTGGGAGGAAATCATTTTTAGTACAGAGTACTTCCATTTGGCCTAACCTCCGCACCCAGGGTTTTCACCAAATGCCTAGCGGTGGTAGCGGCCTATCTCAGAGTCCAGGGCATATTTGTCTTTCCATACCTGGACGACTGGCTCATCAGGGGTCAGTCTCCACAGGAAACCAGACAGGCCACCCTCCGGACTGTCTCCTTTCTACAGCATCTCGGCTTTGTCATAAACTTCGCAAAGTCCACTTTGCACCCCTCACAGAACAGAGTTCATAGGAGCAAGACTGGATATCCTTCAGGCAAAGGCTTATCTGCCTGTAGACAGGGCCCACAGACTGATGGACTTGGCCAGACAGTTCCACAGCAATTCTCTGGTTTCCGCCAGGCAATTCCTGAGACTATTGGGCCACATGGCATCCACGGTCCATGTTACCCCAAATGCCCGTCTGCACATGAGGCCTGCTCAGTGGGGCCTCAGAACTCAATGGCTGCAAGCCATAGGACACTTGAGAGACAAAGTAAGGGTGTCCAAACTGCTGGCGGCTTCCCTACAATGGTGGCTGCATCTCCCGAATCTAGTACGAGGAGTGCCTTTTCAGCCACCGCCACAGACACAAGTGCTGACAACAGATGCTTCTCTTCAGGGTTGGGGTGCACATTGCCAGGGGGCATGCACCCAAGGCCTCTGGTCCCCTTGGGAGGCCGCTCAGCAGATCAACCTCTTGGAGCTGAGAGCTATCCGCTTGGCTCTCCAAACTTTCTCTCATGCCCTCTCTTACCAGTCTGTTCTGGTTCAGACAGACAATCAAGTCGCCATGTTCTCTGTGAACAAACAAGGAGGCACAGGGTCCCTACTTCTGTGTCAGGAGGCTCAAGTCCTGTGCTCATGGGCAGTCAAACAGGGCATGCTTCTCAAGGCAGTTTATCTGCCTGGCCAAGAGAATTACCTGGCAGACAGGTTGAGCAGGATTCTGCAGCCACACGAATGGCAGTTGAATCCTCTGGTGGTCCAGCGGATCTTCCTAAGGTGGGGTCTTCCAACCATCGATCTGTTTGCCAGTCCACTCAACCGTCCACTACCCAGGTTCTGCTCCAGGCAACTGCATCCTCTGAGAATAGCAGCGGATGCCTTCCTCATCTCTTGGTCTACGGGCCTACTGTATTTATTTATTTACATTCTCTTATATACCGCGCTATTCTGCATCAGTGCGGTTTACATTGAACAAACTGAAATTACATTGAACAGGGCATTATAACTTGGAGATAACTATTTTACAGGGAACATGGGCTATGGAGGGTTAAGTGGCTTGCCCAAGACCACAGGAGCACCTGTGGGACTAGAAACCCCAGTCCTTCCGGCCCAAGGTTGCTGTCCTCTAGTGGGATTTCAATCCCTGACCTTCCGGCCTGAAGTACCTTGCCCCAACCACTAGGCCACTCCTCCACTCTGTATGCGTTTCCTCCCACGCCTCTAGTGGCCCAGACCCTTTTCAAGGTGCTTCAGGACAAGGCCTCAGTGATCCTGGTAGCCCCCAGATGGCCGAGGCAACCATGGTTTCCACTCCTTCTGCAGTTGGCTGTGGACACTCCACTCCCTCTGGGGGTGCAACCTGATCTCCTATCTCAAAATCAGGGATCTCTCTTGCACCCCAACCTCCAGTCCCTCAATTTGATGGCCTGGATGCTGAAAGGGTAGTTCTAGCTCCCTTACTGCTACCTAGGGAGGTGGAGGAGGTGGTCTTGGTCTCTAGGAGGCACTCCACTAGAAAATCTTATGCCCTCAAGTGGCGTAGGTTCTCCACCTGGTGTGCTCAGCACAAGGAGGATCGTTTTTCGTGCCTGGTGCCAGTGGTGCTGCAATATTTGCTTCACCTGTCCGACCTGGGCCTTAAATCAACTCTGTTCCAGTCCACCTCAGTGCTCTGTCAGCGCACCACTCACCGGTGGAAGGTCAGTCTCTGTCAGGCCACCCTTTAGTGGCCTGCTTCCTCAGAGGCCTCCTTTTGCTCAAGCCTCCGATTCGTCCACCTGCACCTGAGTGGGATTTGAATGTGGTCTTGCAACAACTTACTTGCCCACCATTTGAGCCTATGGCTACTTGTCCTTTATACTTTCTTTCCTGGAAGGCGTTGTTTTTGGTAGCTCTCATCTCAGCCAGGCGAGTCAGTGAGCTACAAGCTCTGGTCTCAGAGGCACCATACACAAGGTTCTGTAGGAACAGGGTGGTCTTACGGACTCACCAAAGTTCCTTCCAAAGGTTGTCTCCTCCTTCCATCTCAATCAGGAGGTGGTTCTTCCGACTTTCTTTCCCAGGCCGCATGCCAGCCAGGCTGAAATGGTCTTGCATACCCTGGACTGTAGGAGGGCGTTGTCCTTCTACCTTGACCGTACGCAGGGACACTGAAGGGCTGTTCAGCTCTTCATATCTTTTGACCCTAATAAGCTGGGGTTACCTGTCTCCAAGCGTACCTTGTTCATCTGGGTGGCGGACTGTATCGCCTGGGCGTACAGGGCAGCCGGCCTCTCCTTGCAGGGTCGAGTCACGGCCCACCATGTCAGGGCAAAAGCCGCATCAGTAGTTCATCTCTGCTCTGTTCCGTTGGCAGACATCTGCCGGGCCGCTACTTGGTCTTCAAGCCAGAATTTTGCGGCCCACTACTGCCTCGAGAGGGAGTCCCGCAGGAACAGTGTTTTCGGACAGGCGGTACTCCGTAATCTCTTTGAGGTTTAGGCAACTCCTACCCTCTGGCCCTGGTGTTGGGCTACCGTACAGGGGCGTTCTCAGAGAAGATTCTTTCATGCATGCTGGGGTTCTAGAGGGAGCTCATTGTTCAGCTTTGGGTCCCCGGTAGCCTGAAGCTGGGGAGTCCCATATGTGAGGACTGACTTCCTGCTTGGTCCTGGAGAAAGAGTAGTTACTCACCTGTAACAGGTGTTCTCCAGGAGCAGCAGGAATCAGTCCTCACAACCCTCCCTCCTCCCCTGGGAGTTTGCAGTCATATAATTCATTTTGGGTTTTTGCTGTCTTTTAGCTATGTCATCAGACTGAGCAAGATGGCACCCTTGGGCGGGAAGGGGACCGCGCATGCACGCTGCATTCCCAAAGGCTTTCTTTGAAAGCTGGGGAAATGCTCCACATGGGGGCTCCGTGAGGACTGATTCCTGCTACTCCTGGAGAACACCTGTTACAGGTGAGTAACTACTCTTTCTGTCCCATGCTTTCTTGATTTCTGATACAGTCTTTGTCTATTACTACTACTTACTGCTACTTATCATTTGTATAGCGCTACAAGGCTACATCTAGTGGATTGGTAAGGAACCACATAGGAGACTAAGCAGATCAGGATACAAAAGCGGCCTGGATTTGAAAAGGGCCAGATGTGAAGTCTGACACATAGGTAGTTTGTTCCAGGCATAAGGAGCAATAAGGTGGAAGGATTGAAGTTTGGAGCTGGCAGTAAAAAAGAAGGGCACAGATAGAAGGGATTTGCCAGAAGAGCAGAGCTTCCGAGGAGGGGTGTAGGGAGAGATAAGAGAGGAAAGGTAGTGTGGTGCAGCAGAATGAGTGCACTTATAGGTCAGCAGGAGAAGTTTGAACTGGATATGGAAATGACAAGGGAGCCAGTGAAGCGACTTGAGAACAGGGGTTATATGAGTATATCGAGGCTGGCAGAAGATTAGCAGCATAGCTGAGTTTTGAACACATTGAAGGGGAGAGAGATGATTCAGAGGGAGACCAGCAAGGAGGAGGTTTCAGTAGTCTCGATGGGAGGGAACCACTCCAAATAGCGCTCCACTCAACAGCCAAAACCCTACAAGCAGCAGCAAGGCAAGATCACATCACCCCAATATTAAAACAGCTCACTGACTCCCACTACAGAGCCGTATAACATACAAGTCCATCATGCTAACTCACAAAAGCAGTCTACTCAGACCCCCCCCCCACACCTCCACTCACTTCTTCAGCTCTCCTAATCACAGAGATCTAGACGGATATCCACAAATGAATACCCTCGTCATCCCCCAGATCAGAATCAAATCCAGTCAGCAAGCATGTAAAAGAGCCTTCCAGCTATATGCACCCTCCATATGAAACAAGCTACCAGACCAATTCAGGATCATCACTGACCTAACAACCTTCAGAAAACATCTAAAAACACATCTGTTCAAGGAACACTTCAACTCAGGTACATGACCGCCCTCCCCCAAAAGAACATTACAAGAGGACTATCATTACAACTGTACATAGCCAAAAATGTATATAGTTAAGATCAATGGTTCTGTTATGTAGTTAAGAACCCAAGGGCTCATAGTTGCATGCTGTATATAGTTTAATGACACAGTTATAATGTACTTTACTTTTGTTCCATGTAAACTGCCTTGACCCGGTGAAAGGTGGTATATAAATGCAGCTAAATAAATTAACAAATGAGTGTCTTAGCATGTGTAGAAAGGAAGGGATGAATTTTGCCAAGCAGGGGTCTCCAACTCCAGTCCTGGAGAGCACCAAACCATTCAGGTTTTCAGGCTGTCCCTAATGAATATGCATGAGATAAACGTGCATGCATATTCATTAGGGACAGCCTGAAAACCTGGTGCCCTCTGGGACTGGAGTTGGAGACCTCTGTTACAGAGAAAGAAGTGACAGGTTTTAGCTATCTGTTGGATGTGTGCAGAGAAAGAGAGTAGAGACAAAGATGACCGCAAGGTTGTGAGCTGAGGAAACAGGGAGGAGTGTAGTGCTATCCACATAAATAGAAAAGAGAGGTGGGTTTAGGGGGAAAGATAAGGAGCTCAGTTTTGGCCATATTCATTTTCAAACGGCAGTGAGACATCAGGCAGCAGTTGGATAAGAAGGCAGAGATCCAGATCTGGATTCCTGGAGAGATTTCAGGCACAGAAAGGTAGTACTGAAAGAGTAGTTTCTCACCTGTAACAGATATTCTCTGGGGACAGCAGGAATCAGTCCTCACATATGGATGACGTCGGCACCGACGGAGCCCTCGTGAAAGCATCCCCTTAGCTTTCAAAGAAAGCCTTTGGGAGATGCCACATGCATGGTCCCCTTCCCGCCCAAGGGTGCCATCTTGCTCAGTCAGATGACATAGCTAAAAGATGACAAAAATAAAAGATGGTAAAGGAGCAACTCCAAGGGGAGGAGGGAGGGTTATGAGAACGGATTCCTGCTGTCCCCGGAGAACACCTGTTACAGATGAGTAACTACGCTTTCTCCGGGAACAAGCAGGAAGTTAGTCCTCACATATGGGACTCCCCAGCTACAGGCTACTGAAAACCCATAGAAAAAATAAGGGCTCCTTCATGGGGAGCCGCAAACAGCAGCAATTTAGTCTGTGTCCACAGATCACAGTAGGACCCCTGTGTTCGATGAAACCAGCACTCCGGTAGCCTAAACACAGAAGGTCAGAGAGTAGGAGTTTCCTAAGCCCCGAAAAGGTTATAGAGCACAGCTCGGCCAAAGGCACTGTTCTGTCAGGACTCTTTACAGGCAGTAATGGACTGTGAAGGTATGTACTGAAGACCAGGTGGCGGCCTGGCAGATGTCCACCATCGGGATGGAGCGCAAGTTTGCCACTGAAGCCACCATAGCCCTGACATGATGCGCCGTGATGAGGCCTTCCAGCGGGAGCCTCACTTGCTCATAAGTGAGGGCAATACAGTCCACCACACAGATGGACAACGTATGTTTAGTCATTGCCTCCCCCAGCCTACTGGGGTCGTAAGAGATGAAAAGCTGAGAAGCTTTGTGGTGACCCTGAGTGCGTTGGATATAGAAGGACAAGGCCCTCTTAGTCCAAGGTGTGTAGGACCGCCTCCGCCCAACTGGAATGAGGTCTTGGAAAGAAGGTACGGAGCACCACTTCCTGGTTGAGATGGAAGGGAGACACTACCTTCGGCAGGAATTTGGGATGCGTGCAAAGCACCACTCTGTTCATGTAGAGCATGTTATAAGGCGCCTCTGCCACAAGGGCCTGAAGCTCGCTAACTCTGCGAGCGGAGGTAAGTGCGACCAGGAAAGTCACTTTCCAAGTGAGGCAGCGAAGTGGCAGGTAGCCAGAGGCTCAAAGGGTGGGCGAGTGAGCTGCCCCAACACTACGTTGAGGTCCCATTCGGTTGCCAGAGGGCAAACCGGGGGCTTCGATAAGAGCAAGCCCCAAAGGAAACAGATCACCAACGGTTGGACTGAGAGGGGCTTACTATCCACTAGATGGTGGTGCTCCGCCAGGGCAATAAGGTGCACTCGGACAGAGTTAGACTTTAGCCCGGACT
Source organism: Ichthyophis bannanicus (assembly GCA_033557465.1). Lineage (NCBI taxonomy): Eukaryota > Metazoa > Chordata > Amphibia > Gymnophiona > Ichthyophiidae > Ichthyophis > Ichthyophis bannanicus. Next base: position 49,912,121 of record CM066036.1, on the reverse strand, counting down.
GAGAGAGGTGGAGAAGATACTGTAAAACCGGAGCCACCAGACAGGAGAAAGGATCAGCCCCGTGTTCGGCACACCAAACAGAGAACCTGTGCCATTTGAGGGTGTAAGCCTTCCTAGTAGAGGCCTTGCGAGAGGCCAGCAGAATGTCCTCCACCTCAGTCAGAAGGTTGAAAGGTGCCAGAGTCACCCTCTCAGTAGCCACGCTGTCAGTGACAGGGACCCCAAGGTTGGGGTGCAGGAGAGAGCCCCCCTCCTGAGATAGGCGTCCCAGGGCAGTCCCCAAGGGGATGGAGACCTCCACCATCAACTGTAGAAGCAGCGGGAACCACGGTTGCCTGGGCCACCGAGGGGCTATCAGGATGAGCGAGGCCCTGTCGCGGAGGGTCCTGAACAAGGTCTTTGTGATCAGCAGTGCCAGAGGGAAGGCATACATGAGGCCTTCCAACTATGACACCAGGAACACATCCGCTGCCATCCTGGAGGGGTGGGCCTGCCGGAAGAGAAGTGGGGCAACTGAAAGTTGTCCGGCTCATGAACAGGTCCATCACAGGTTACCCCAGAGCCGGAAAAGCCGACTGGCTACCCTGGGGTCCAGCTGCCACTTGTGTGGCTGGAGAACTCTGTTGAGTCTGTCGGCCAGGAGGTTGTCCTGACCTGGCAAGTACACTGCCCGCAGGAGGGATACCCTGTTAGATTGCGTATGAGCAGAGGACCAGTGCCTCTTGTAAAAGGGTATGAGACCCTGTGCACCCCTGTTTGTTCACATAGAACATCGCCACCTGGTGTCTGGATGGTGACGCAGGTGGTGACAGAAGACCCTCAGGGCTAGGTGTATGGCTCGGAGCTACAGGATGTTGATCTGCTGGGTGCTCTTTTCTGGTGACCAGTTGCCCTGAGTGCGGAGATCTCCGCAGTGGGCTCCCCAGCCGAGCAAGGAGGCATCCGTGGTAAGGACCGTCGAGGGGCTTGGGGCCTGAAATGGCATGCCCGCCTCGAGATGCTAGGGCGACTGCCGCCAGACCTAGGCAGTCTGCCAATTGGTGGGTCACAAAGACTCTGTCTTGGAGGCAGCCTGTGACATGAGGCTACTGGTCCTGGAGATACCACTGCGCCGCCCTCGTGTGGAGGCGAGTGTCTGGGGTGACATGGACCGTGGAGGCCATGTGCCCAAGGAGGCGCAGGAGAAGCCAGGTGGTCACCAATGGATGGTATTGTACATCCTGAGCTAGAGACCTGAGACAATCGGCTCGGTCCTTGGGCAAGAAAGCCTTTGACTGGAGTGTGTCGATCTTTGCCCCAATGCACTCCAGACACTGTCAGGAGGTGGTGAGACTTGGGGTAGTTTATGACAAAGCCCAAGTGTTGCAGAACCTGGATGATGCGTGCAGTGGCTTGCCACACCTCTGAGGCTGTACCTCCCTTTATGAGCCAGGGAAGGACAAACACCCCCTGGAGTCGGAGGAAGGCAGCCACGACTGCCAGACATTTTGTGAAGACTCTTGGGGCAGAGGCCAAGCTGAAGGAGAGCACCGTGTACTGAAAGTGCCTGCTCCCCACTACGAACCACAGGTACTGCCTGTAGTTGGGGTGGATAAGGATGTGGGTATGGTATAAACATCCTTGAGGTCTAAGGAGCATAGCCAGTCTTCCTGCTGGAGGTATGGCAGAAATGTTCCAAGGGAGAGCATCTTGAACTTCTCCCTCACCAGGAATATGTTGAGGTTGCGCAGGTCGTGGATGGGCCTTAGGCCCCCTGTTTTTTTTGGCACGAGGAAGTACCTGGAGTAGAACCCCTTGCCATTGAGATAGTGGGGCACCAGTTCCACCGCTTTGTCCTCGAAAAGACCTGCCAACTCCTTCAGAAGAAGGTTCTAGTGGAGGGGAGACCTGAGGGCTGTCCCGGGAAATAAGGGGGAGGTGTCTGAGTCAGGTGGAGGAGGTAACCCGCCCTGATTACCCTTATGTATATAGTTCTTTTGTAAATAGTTGCTCCTGTTATCCAAGTTGATCTTCCTGTTAACTGTAATGACCAGATAAATGTAACTTGTCTGAGGTTTCTTGTTCCATGTAAACCGCACTGATAACGAATAGTGTGGTATATAAAAAAATGTTAATAATAATAATAATAGTGCCCAGGAATTAATGGCAATGGTCACCCCCTCTGGTCATAGAGGGCCAGACGTCCCCCTGAGGGCTGCTGATCTCCTTGAGGTAGAGAGGCTATGCTCAAGGAGTCAAAAACTCCCCCCCCCTGACTGGGCTGGAGCCGGTGCCTGAGGTTTTGGAGCCTTCTGCTTACGAGGGCCATGCCCATGTCCCTTGGCCTGCTGACCCTTTTAGGGAGCTGGGGAGGCCTGGTAAGATGGGTAGTTTCTGTAAGCAGCTCCCTTCCTTGGGTAGAAGGGCTTTTTACCTGAGCCCTTCTATCGGGGAGGGGCAGCAGTCTTGTTAAAGAGCCTGGTCCTCGTCATGAACTCGGTCTCCAGCTCGGCAGCCTTGCCAGTCATGGGTTTGTGAAAAAGGTTCTCTCCTTGGCAGGGGACATTGACCAATTTGTCCTGGACACACTGCTCAAGGTCGGACGACTGTAGCCAAGCTTGGCGGCGTGCACCGATGCCAGCCACCTCTACTCGAGCCGCCGACTCGAACCCATCATAGGCCGTCCAAGACATGAATTTGGAGCTTTCACGGACTGCTTTGGCCAGGTTTTTGAACTGCTGCAAAGGTTCTGGAGAGACCAGCCAAGAACGTGGCGAATTCCTTCGCCAGGTCTCTCAGGTACATGCCCATGTACAGCTGGTAGGCCTGGATGCGGCTGATGAGCATTGAGCCCTTTTAGCACTTTCTGCCAAGGGCGTCCAGGGTGTAGGCCTCCCTGCCGGGGGGCACCGTGGCGTGCATCTTCTGGCTTTTCAGCCAACGCATGACCAACTCCACCACCATGGAGTTATGTGGCAACTTTTACTTTTGGAAGCCTTGGCTCCAGTGGACTCGATACATCGAGTCGAGCCACTTGCTTAACAACAGCACTGAAGCCGGTGTCTTCCACATTCGGAGTCAACCATTCCAGGATGGGAGGGATGGGCACCGTGAGCGATTCCCACGAAGGGGCCTCATATTGGAGGATTTCCAACTCATCCCCCCGAGGGTCCTTCTCTGACTTGGTCGGGAATGCCAGGGCATTAGACATGTCCTTGACAAAATCAAGGAAGCCCATATCCTCTGGCAGGGACCACCGTCGAGACTCTGAGATGGGAGAGTTAGATGGGATGTCACGGTGGCGATGGGTATCGGGGGACTCCTCCTCCTCCGTCTCCCATTCGGAATAGTCCATCCAGGACTCATAGGAGGGCTGCTACGCAGGCCTCGGGGCCCCTGATGCTCTTCGGCCTGTGCCTGGTAAACTTGCCAGGGATGACCGCGGTCCCTTCGGGCGGGACTCGGATCATGACCTTGGCCAAGTATCGACTCGAGGCCTAAGGACCTCAAGGATTGGCTCAGTCTCTGGGGACATCTTGGATGTCGAGGGCCGGTGGTCGGGGCGGATGAACTGGTCGTGCCGGACAACACTGCCTGCTGCTGGTCCATGAAGGCAGACAAACTGCGCTCCAGGGCTGTCATTCTGGACTCCAAACTAGAAGGCTCTGCAGCCTTTGGCGCAGACACCGAGGGACTCGGGCCCAACGCCGGCTCTCCCGAAGGGGAATCCTCGGCAAGGATAGTGTCTGGGGACTGGGGCCAGTCCGCGGTCGGATCCTTCCAGGGGACCTTCGCAGGCCGCTCATTCTCTGAAACCTCGGACGAACATCTCGGACTGCGGGACCAGGTCCGGGAAGCACCTGGCCTGTCAGAACCATCCAAGGACGCCACCTTCAAGGGTTTCTTCTTCTTCCTGGGTTCCCTCGAGGGAAATTCCCTTTCTGAGGACACACGACGAGGCTTGGGATCAGAAGGCTCCGCCCGAGATGTCAGGGTCTCAGACGAGGCCCTGGCTTTCGGAGGCACCGAGGACTTGGGGAAAAACTTATCGTGCTGCTGCTGGCAGCTCTTGAGGGCCTTACTGGACATCCTCTTGCAGAGACCGCAGGCTGCCGGGTCATGGTCTGGCCCGAGGCAGCGGAGACAGCAGTCATTTGTGTCGGTCAAAGACATAATTTTGGAACACCAATAACACTTCTTAAAGCAACTGGTAGCCATGGGGAAAAAAGTACCTCTGCAAGGTTGAAGACTCTCTGGGCTGCCAGTGTAAGAAAAAGGCGTGAAGACACCAGGAAAAGAAAAGAATGAAAACTACAAAAATTGGCTGAACTCGATGCCGAGGCAACAAGGTTGATAGGCAGGAAGAGTACCGGTGTGATACCCGCGGAGAGCATGAAACTCGGAGAGAAAAATCAACTTTTTCCAAGGACGTTTTCTGAAGGGCTCTGCGGAAAAAAGGAGACTGAGCAAGATGGCACCCTTGGGCGGGAAGGGGACTACGCATGCTTGGTGGTATCTCCCAAAGGCTTTCTTTGAAAGCTGTGGGGATGCTTCCATGAGGGCTCCATCGGTGCCAACATCACCCATATGTGAGGACTGACTTCCTGCTTGTTCCCGGAAAAAAGGGATGTGCTGCAGTTGTTCAATTGATATGCATCCTTAGGGGGAGAGAATAAAGTTCCCTCCTCAAGTCTTGCTGAGTACTTTCACGTGGTGTGACCCCCTTGTATAATATCTGTACCTAATTTCAGCAAGGCGACACTACAGTTAAAGTATGTTAGGAACGAAGAAGAAAAATACATACTGACCATACGTCGCCCAGGATAAAAAGGTGCCTACCCATAGCTTACGCACTAGGGCTGATGATGGTGGTTGCAATAGTGCAAGTGTTGTAGATGCAGATAACATCCCTGCCTCAGATAAAGGCCATGGTGAGCCTGTTCATGGATCCACTGTGGCAGGAGATAAATCACAGAAATTAATGAAAAAGAGGATTAACTACGGTTAAGTGGAATTCTGCAGATAAAGAGGAGATAATGTACTGCTATTTTTTGCTGCAAACCCTGTTTTTAAATCAAGAGGGTATACAAAGAAAGTCCACCAAAAGCTGGAAGAAAGAGGAAAATTGCCATTAGCAAAACTGCAAAAAGTAACAGATGCAAATTTAAGATCTTTAATTTTAAAGATCAAAGAAAAGAAGTATGTGAATGATAACATCTTGAAGCAACTAATGGATTCCGTGGACAAAAAAATACAGGGAGGGGGGGACCTAGATGAGAGTACCAGAAGAAAGGAAGTCACAGAAAAGTAAAGAGAGGTTGAGGGGGAGATGGAATTGATAGATTTGGAACTTGTAAACGGGGGCGCTGGGCGTGAATGTCCACAGTCTTGGCAAAGGCAAAATACTATTATGACTTGCAAAGGATTGTGGAGAATGTAGTCCATTCATACCAGAATCAGCCATTCACAAAATAATGAGTTGTGTTGCTCGAGTGCAAGCAAAGAAAAATATATTTTATTCATGGGGTTAATTCTCCCACACAGATTTACTGGGTAACACAAAAGGACAACTTGCTTCAGTATTGTACTTAGGAAAAACAAATCATGATATAAGCAACTGAACTTCTTAGACAATCAAACAATAAAGACCTTGATGGGAAACAGAAAAGGTCTTTTTGAGGGCTCCTGCTAATAAACTTTTAGCAGTGCTCCAAAAGCAAAAAAACAAAACCCAAAAGTAACCAAAAACTGTTCTTTTTCAAGGATAACTTTCTTCTATTTTCACACAAACAGTAGTTTCCTTTCAGAGCTCACGTGCAACTGTGCATGGCTTAATTACCAATAATTAACCAGCTGCAAACCCCTTTGCTGGTTCACTTTCTCTACGTGGCTCAAATCCTATCCTAAAGCTTTCTTGCAGGCTTTTCTGGGTAGATAAAACAACAAGTTATAGTTCCCTTTTGATGGTTGTTGTATTTCTGAAAGTATTTTACCACAGCAGCTTATTCAGAGAGCAATCCATGTATTCATTCTGGTCATTTAAAATATCTCCTTCTTCTTCAACTATCATAGAATCAATATCATGGTCTGGCTCAGAGGAATTCCTTAATGGAGCACTCTCAGGACAATACTTGTTTCCCTGCTGTCTTCCAAATGAAGAGCTAGGGCATAGATCAGAGTTCATACCTGAGCTTCCTTTGCTGTTAGGTTTCCTATCCAGATATCCTGGCCAGTAAGTAGTCCAGCTTTTATGTCCAGCCTTCCAGTCAAGATCCCTGGATACTGGGTCTCTCTTCACATACATTCTTGCACTGGTCTTAGGGCCCCTTCCAAATGCAGCCGTCTCCTTCACAGGTGCCGTCCGGGAATTCCTGGCTCTGTAACCCCACTCCTCTGGCTTCCTCCAGTCCAATGGAGTATGCTTGCCTCTGGAATGACTCCCAACACACGTACTGCTATGGGCTCCTTCTTTAGACCTCCAAGATGTTTTCCTCTTCTTCCTTCCACGTTGATGCTGCTGCTTCCTCTCTCTGTCCTTGAGCTCTGAGTTCCTCAACTGATTCTGTGTAGAATATGTTTTACTTTTAACTTGTTTAGAGGGATACTCCACCCTAGCACAGCTCAGCTGTGCTGAATCAAGCCCTGCCCTTGGAGATGAGTGATTGGGGATTACCTCATAGCTCTCCTGATTGAACACACGTTTCCCCACTTCAGCTCTTCTAGAGGCTGTTTGAAACCTGGTGCATTCTGGGACTGGTAGTCTTTTATGAAAACATTCTGCTTTAGTATTTCTACCAGCTAAGACAGGTTGCTTGTTCAGAGCCAATTCACCTCTATTATAGCTCCTTCCTGAACTATGATAAGCTTCCTTATCACATACCCCCCTGCTTAAGTTATTACGGACTGGTGCAACTGGTGAAACTTCTTTCCTACAGTCCGTAATACCTACGAGAGTATTATCTTTTTGACGCTCACCTACTTCTTGGCTGGCTTCAGGGTCATTATTATTTACAGGCCTCTCCTTCCAAGACTTAAGTACATTAATGTGGTAGGTCTGCCTACGACCTCTTGCATTTTCTACCACATAAGATACTGGGCTCACCTGTCTAACAACCTTCCATGGCCCTTTCCACTGTACTTCAAATTTTGGGGCTGTACCTGCTACTTGAACCAAAACCTTTTCACCAATACTTAATTGGCGGCTTTTGGCCTTCCTATCATACCACCCTTTTTGGCGCACTTGACTGTCCTGCAGGTCTCTCTCAGCAACCTGCGAGGTCCTTTTTAAACGTGCTCTCAAGTCACGCAGAAACTGTGGCACCTCCTGATTTTCTGGTTCAGGATCAATCCATTGTTCCCTCAAAATATCTAACAAACCCCGTGGAGTCCTACCATACATCAATTCATATGGAGTTACACCTAGGGACACCTGAATTCTTTCCCTGCAGGCATATAAGGCAAAGGGCAATAACATATCCCATTCTTTTACCTCTCCTGCTAACCCCCTTCTCAACATTTGTTTGAGAGTTTGGTTGAATCTCTCCACCAAACCGTCTGATTGTGGATGGTAGGCTGAGGTTTTCACGTGATGAATGCCAAAGGCATCCCAGACCTGGGCCAAATATTTGGATACAAAATTGGACCCTCGGTCAGTCAACACCTCTCTTGGGAATCCCACTTCGCAAAACAATTTGACTAGCTCTAAAGCTATTGTTTTTGCAGAAACATTCCTCAATGGTATGGCCCAGGGAAACCTTGTTGCCTGATCTACCATAACTAGGATGTATTGGAAACCTCGGGGCGTTTTGACTAATGGGCCTACAATATCCATAGCAATGCGACCAATTGGGTCTGTGATAATTGGCATGGGAATCAAAGGCACCACCGGTGGGTGAGTCGCTGTAACTCGCTGACACGCTGGACATGCAGCACAAAACTGGGCAGTTTCTTTGCAAATACCTGGCCAGTAAAAACGCATAAGTATTTGATCCAGCGTTCCTTGCATCCCTTTATGACCTCCAACTGGATGATCATGTGCTAATCTAAGTACTAGTCCTTTGAAAGTTGTGGGTACCACCAATTGTTTACGTATGGTCCCATTTCTGGGGTCCTGACTCTCTATATAATATTTCATTATCTAGTCTGAATCTGGGCAACTCCTCCCTGACCTCATGAGCATACTTAAAAGCTCGGGTGAGAGCTTGATCAGCTCGCTGTTCTTGTGGAAAGTTAGGAAACTTTGCCACTAACTCAGCTGGCACCCAGGGTAAACTTTGACCAGCCAACATCTCAGCCCTACCCTGTGCTCTGCAAAGTCTCTCACGACGCTTTTGTGCTTTCAACTTGCTTACTTTCCCAGATGGTGGAGTTATTAAATCATCATGAGAGGGTAAGTCTCCTAATAACTCTGCCTGCTCCCCCTCCTCCTTCTGACTCTCTACCTTAGCCTGTGAGCGGGTGGATACAAGGCCCCTCTTCTTACCTATTTCCTTCCTTATAGTTTGGCCTTCTGGAAGCTTAACCATCTTTTTAGCTAGGGACTGAGGACTTCCAAACAAAGGCCCGGGAGCTATTACCATCATTCCTTCTCCCTCCTTCTTTCCTAGTCCTTTCACTAGTCCCTGCTTAAATCTTGGCCAGTCCCTTCCTAGAACCAAATCAAATGGAAGCCTAGGGACCACTGCTAAAAGAACTTCCTCTTGTTCCCCCAGGCACTTAACCATTAGCCTATAGGTGGGATATGATGTGCTTGCCTCTGGAATGACTCCCAACACACGTACTGCTATGGGCTCCTTCTTTAGACCTCCAAGATGTTTTCCTCTTCTTCCTTCCACATTGATGCTGCTGCTTCCTCTCTCTGTCCTTGAGCTCTGAGTTCCTCAACTGATTCTGTGTAGAATATGTTTTACTTTTAACTTGTTTAGAGGGATACTCCACCCTAGCACAGCTCAGCTGTGCTGAATCAAGCCCTGCCCTTGGAGATGAGTGATTGGGGATTACCTCATAGCTCTCCTGATTGAACACACTTTTCCCCACTTCAGCTCTTCTAGAGGCTGTTTGAAACCTGGTTCATTCTGGGACTGGTAGTCTTTTATGAAAACATTCTGCTTTAGTATTTCTACCAGCTAAGACAGGTTGCTTGTTCAGAGTCAATTCACCTCTATTATAGCTCCTTCCTGAACTATGATAAGCTTCCTTATCACAAACTGCAGGATAGTATGCTAAATAAAGGAAGTGTCAACAAATTAACTGAATTGGAGGAAGCAAAGGAGGAAGAAGAAAGGGAAGAAAAAGAACAAGAGGTGGAAGAATTCAAAATAGAACTGCTAGTCCATATGGAAAGAGATAAAATGCTAGGTTCCAAGCAAGGGAAATATTACCCAAGCTAAATTTAACACCTAAGGCTAGAAGTATGATAATTAAGATGAACAAGGCCATATCCATTATAAAGGGACCATTTATTGACATCACCGGAATTAATCAAATACAATATTGTGCAGCTAAAATTATTACTGCAGGAATACTACCAACTACAATGCAAGGCCAGAAGAAAAAAAGAAAATAAGTTCCTCCTTGTAAAAAGCGCATCGGAGGAAAAATACAATCATTGCATGTAGAGGTATCCCTGATGGATGGGTATCTAAAAGGATTAAGATCAAAGATATTAAGGAAGATCCAAGACATCAAACCTGAAGCATGCTGAATTAACAGACCTGAAATTTATATGTTCCAATAATAAAATGAAAATAGCGGCAGAAGCGCAAAAACTTCGAAGATATGAAGAAAACAGGAAAGAAAGATATCAGAATAAACTATTTAGAGAGAACCCAAAACAATTCTACAGGGAACCGGGGAAGAGCATTAAGATGGTAAAAGCACCTCCAACCAAAGTTGAAACCGAAACTTTCTGGAGAAAGCTATATGAGGATTACAAAGCAGAATGGTTACCCAGCATACTGAAGCATTTAGAAAAAACAAACATCAAATCTATGGAATGGCCTGTAGTAACAGAAGAGCTGGAAAGCAGGTTAAAATAAGCCCCAAATTAGAAGAACCCTGGCCCAAATGGAGTAACCAACCTTTGGCTTAAACAGTTGACATCACTCCACCAAGACCTGGCAAACTGCAGAAATCAATTGTTTGAGCAACCAGACCTAACACCACAATGACTTACTACAGGAAGAACTTTTCCCCTTCGAAGGGAGACCCAACTAACTTTCCCAAAAATTATAGACCAATAACCTGTTTACCTACAATCTATAAGCTGTTTACTGCGATAGATGCAGACCGAATATACAATCACATCGAGCCCAATAACATCATGGCGATAGAGCAAAAGGGCAATAAGAGAGGAGCATAAGGAACCAAAGACCAGTTAATGTTTAATAAGGCCATCATGGCCAGTGCTAAGAGAGGCAGAAATCTCAGTAGCATGGATTGATTATAAGAAAGCTTTTGACAGCATCCCACACTCTTGGATATTACATTGCATTGAAGTGTATACAATAAATTCTGGTTTGATAGAGTACATTAAATTCACTATGATAACATGGCAATCCACATTCATTTTGAGATATGAAGATGGTCAGTACATCTTTCTTAACATTAAGATCCAGCGAGAAATATTTCAGGGAGATTTCCTGTCGCCACTTCTGTTTTGCTTGGTGCTTAATCCAGTGAATGCTCTCATCAACTCTTTGGGGTATGGATTTAGCCTGAATTCTAAAGGCTGTACCAACCCAGAATCAAATTCCCATCTGCTATTTATAGATGATTTGAAGCTCTACAATTAGCAGAGTAACTTTGTCTGGTGAAAAGCTTTTCTGATAACATCAGAATGACTTCTGGCCTTGACAAGTGTGCTAAGGCAATCTTTTTCACAGGAAAATTGAGCAAAACCGAAAACATCTCTCTTGCTGATGATTGTGACATCAAGGACCTTGAAGAGGAAGGGGTATATAAGTATCTCGGAATAGAGGAAGGAACGACACTCGAGCAGAAACTATTGAGAGAGAAGATCAGTAAAGAATATTACAGGAGATTAAAACTGATATTGAAAAGTGCTTTAACATCACAAAATAAGATATCAGCCATCAATCAGCTGGCAGTTACTGTACTCTCATACAGTTTTGGGATGGATTGGCCTCATAAAGATCTTGAAAAACTGGATGTGCAAACAAGAAAACTCCTCCATGCTCAGGAAGTAATTTACAAGAATCAGTATATGCCAAGATTGTACATTCCTAGAGCTGAAGGAGGACTAGGACTTATAGAGATTGACTACACCTACAGAGCTACTATCATAGACCTCCAAGCCTATCTGATAGCATCATTGGATACAAATACGTAAAAAATGCTGAAATATGAAAGTAAACTTCCAGAGTCTGTCTCCATCATCAAACTTTGACAAGCATTCCGACGATTAGAAGGAATGAGTGAAAATCCACAGGCGTGCAAGAGAAAGGAAGTTACAGAATTTGCAAAACAAGAGAAAAACCTCTTCAAAGAATTAGATCAGCAGGCGAGGAAAAACAAGTGGCAAATGCACAAATACAGTGGAAAATACAGAGTATTACTCCAAGAACCTTTTGTCAATGAAGAACAGATGTATGGATGGTTGAGTAGAGGTGAACTGAAACCGAAGGATGAAAGATTGGTAGTTGCAGCCCAGGACAGCGGATTATGGATGAGATGGTTTATGGCAAGCATTGAAAAAACTGGCACAACAGACATGCTGATTCTATAAGAGCTGGAAACAGTGATTCACTTAATAGCAGGCTGTGAAGTTCTGATGGTGGAAAATTTCTATACAGAAAGGCACAACAAAGTAGCACGCCTCCTCCACTGGAAACTCTGTAAATACTACAACATCACTGTCCCTGAAAAACACTGGGATCATGACCCTAAGAGAATAACAGAGAATGAAAAGGTTATGATCACCTGGGACATTCCCATTCCAATGGATAAGAAACTGGATGCCAGGAAACCTGACATAGTGGTAAAGGAGAAGAATACCAGAACGACATTGATAATAGAAGGGTCTGTACCGAGTGATTACGCCGTGAATTGCGTGGAGAGGCAGAAGATCTTGAAGTACCAAGAAATGCTGTCAGTGACCAAGAAAATGTGGCAGAAAGATACAGGAATATTTCCCATTGTACTGGGAGTCATAGGCTTGATAAAGAAGAATTTCCAAGCACATCTTGACAAACTACCCATACATGTTACATCTTACGAACTCCAGCAGGAGGCTCTCTTTGGCATGATGCATGTATTACGCCGAGCATTAGCAGTAAATTTGAGAGACTAAGATCATACTCCACATACCCTGGCTTAGAAGTGAGGTTCACGACTGCCATATTATGCACAAAACTAACCCATTTGGAGAAACTACCCCGATGGTACTGAAAACCATGGGAGGAAATAAGTGCACCAAGGGACTGAGTGTAGAGAGAGAAAAGGAGAGGTCCCAAGACAGAGCCCTGAGGTACAACAACTGAAAGCAGGATGGCAGTAGAGGAGGAACCACCAGAGAATACACTAAAAGTGTGATGGGAGAGATAAGAGGAAAACCAGTACAGAACAGAGTCCCTAAATCCAAGCGATGACAGGTTATTGAGGAAAATGTGGTGTTTGACAGTTTCAAAGGCAGCAGAAAGGTCAAGAAGGATGAGAATTGAGTTAGAAGCCTTTGGATTTGGCGAGGAATAAATTGCCGTAGACTTTGACAACAGCAATTTCTGTGGAATGTAGAGAATGAAAGCCAGATTGCAATGGGTCCAGAAGGTCTTGAGAGGAAAGAAAGTCAAGACAATGGCATTGAACCACTTATTCAAGTAGTTTTGAAGCAAAGAGGATGAGAGAGATAGGTTGATAGCTGGAAGGACAGGTAGGATCTAGTGAAGAATTTTTGAGGAGAAGTATAACCACAACATGTTTGAAGACCACAAGACCAGTTGCACTGGGAGACTATTCCATGCATCTACCATTCTTTCCGTAAAGAAATATTTCTGCAAATTACTCCTAAGTCTGTCTTTTCACTTTCATCCTATGCCCCCTTGTTGCAGAGCTTTCTTTCAATTGAAAGATGCTCTCCCCTCCTGTGCATTTATGCCATGGAGGTATTTAAATGTCTCTCATATTCCCCATCTTACTTTCAAAGTATGCATATTGAGTTCTTTGTCCCCATATGCCTTATGAGGAAGTCCACTGACCATTTTGGTAGCCACCCTCTGCACCAACTGCCTCCTGTTTATATCTTTTTAAAGGTGTGGTTTCCAGAATTCCACAGAATACTCCAAAATTAGATCTCACCAAAGACATACAGAGGCACTGTCACCTCCTTCCTTCTGACCATTCCTCTCCCTGTGCACCCAAGCATCCTTATGGCTTTCACTGCTGCCTTTTCTACCTGTTTACCTATCTTAAGATCATCAGAAACAAACAATCACCCCCAAGTTCTGCTCTTCTTTCATGGAAAAAAATATTTCATGTCCTATACTGTACCGCTGTCTTGGATTGTTGTAGCCCAAATGCACGACCCTGTGTTAAACACAGAAGATCTCTAAAGAAGAAAAAGGGACTGTAAAGCTTAGTAGTTGGTATAGAAGGGCGGACTTGATAGGCCATATGGTCTTCATCTGCTATCATGTTTCTATGTTTAACATTACATCTCAACTAACATAGTATATGACGACAGATAAATACCAGTATGGTCCATCTAGTCTGCGCAGCAAGGTGGCTAGAGTGCTTGTAACAAATTCTCAACCATTCTTCAAGATACCCTTCCTGGGTATCTACACTATTGCAGATTTCTGATGGCCTTTCCACAATATCACTTCCGAAAATGTAAAAAAAAATAAATCAAATGGAAGAAATATAATAAACTCGGCAGTATGTTCATCTTCACCACTGCCATCCTCACACCAGGATAAACAGTTCTCATTCCACCTATTGAAATCATTCTTTAAAGCTTTAAATACCTTACCATAGTATACTCGAGCAACTTACCCGGGTCTGTCCTAATTTCAATATCTTATGGATTCTGCAGCCCATTTAAAGGGAAAATACTGCATGCCACTCAACATTTACCTTAAAACCTGCCATTTCTTCAAACTTCTGTAATTCCCTTATTAACAATGGTAGTGGCAGCAGCAGCTGCACCACATATAACATGATATCGTATGTAGAGCAATTTTGTGCTCCAGATCACCAACCTTAATCACTCTAATATCTCCATTCCTCCTTATTCTTGCAGCAAGCAATTTTACTGAGCACTAATTTATTTAAGAAATATTGTTATCCGCCTATCATAATTCCTAGGCAGCGTTCAGTAAACACAAGAAATGGTTTTGTCAATACAAAATAAACATAAAACATAACAAAGTTAAAGCTAAAATTAAAAATTTAGAAATCATATCTTTACGCCGTGGTAGCTCTGACATTGTGTCCTAAAAGTTTCTTTAAAAAATACCGTTTTTAGATCTTCCTGCTAGACCAGTCCAGACAAGTGGGTTATCTTCCCCTACCAGCAGATTATGGAGACAGAGGAAAAAACCCAAACAATGCCATAAAACCCAATGCAGCTAAGGTTACCCTCCAGTATTTTCTCTTTCTCCAGCAGATGTTGGTTGCTCTTCTGTGCAGCTGAGGCCTGGAGCTCCTGGCAGCTGTCTCGGGGGCGCCTACCAGTAAAGCTCGGTCCCCTCAGACCCCAGGGCATATTTGTGTTACCTCACTGTGTGGTCTTTCATCTTTTTATTTTATTTATTTTATTTATTTATTACAAGCTCTTATATACCGCACTATTTGGGATCAGCGCGGTTTACAATATAACAAAAAGACCAGAACAAAAAGCTCTTCAGTTTTACATTGAACAGGAAAAAGAACTTGGATAATACATGGGGAGATTGTTAACTGAAACTATTTACAATGAATTTGCATGTATATACATCAGTATTTATTCTTAGATCGGGCTGGGTGTTCAAAGGGGATTTTTACCTTGCAGGTTATCTCCTGTCCATGAGGGACAGTGCAGAGTATCCTGCACCTAGGATCCTTCAGTATTTCTCTGTTTCATTTTTATTTCTATTTTAGTTATATTGCTTTAAGAAAAAAGAAAGGAGAGATTTTAAATTTGTCCTTGTGGAGATCTGTAGTATACAGCTCTCTTCAGTCTCCTGCTGACTGAGGCCCCCAACCTCCTCCCTGCAATGACCGAGAGCTCGGGGACTAGCTGGGTGGTCTTAACAGTTATAGGATTGGGGCACGGATGAGTACTGACAGATGGGCTCTTCGATAGCAGTTCTTTTTGCAGCCTATATCCTGCTTGATGTCTGCCTCCCATGTGGGCACACAGGCACCTTTTGGGGCCTAATCAGCATGCCCTCCACTTTGATGCTTTGAATGCTGCAAATGGCAGCGATTTTTGATGGACCACCAGTGTGCCACTTGCACAGCTGATCCTGGTGAGACCTCATGCATTCAGCAGCAACCTCTCCTGCAGTGCAGAGAGCCTTGTCATCCAGCTCTCCTTCCTCTCTGTTGATGCCAATAGTTGTTCCCGCAGCTCCAGCAGCTTCTGCACGGGCTCTTCCTCTCCCTTAGAAAGGAATTCTAACCCGTCCCTGTTGGTTCCCGAGTCTCAGCATGTGGTTGTGGATCCTAAGGCAGCTAAGTTTGCAGCTCTCTTCCAGCATGCCTGAACTCTCTAGAAAGGGGTTAGGGACTTCCTGTGTCCAAAGCTCTGCCCTCTTCTTCCTTTGCAACACAGATTCAGCCAGGAGAAGGGTCTAGGAAAGAAATAAAAACCTGTTAAATGGAGGCGGATTCTGATGGCACGTACCCATGCAAAACAATTGCCTAGGGAGATGCAGATTCCATTGAAGGTGATGATTCAGAACTGGGATTTCATGATGATTCAGCCAGCACATCCAGTCTAGAGGAGAGGGGGGGGTGTCCTCTCCTGAGGATGATAGCAAGTCCCAAAGGATTCACCTTTTCTGCAGGAAGGAGATCCCTGCCCTCATTCTTCAGATTGCTTAAGAGATCTGTGGGGAATCAAGACTTATCCATGTCAGATCCTATTTTGGTGGGCATCAAGAAACCCACTAGGGCCTTTCCTTTTCCACCTGAGCTTCAACAGATGGTTTCCGCGAAATGAGATTGTCCAGAAGCAGCTCTGCAAAGTGCCTAGCGTCTTGTTCGCATCTATGCTTGGTCTCAGGAGGATTTAGATAAGTAGCTGAATTTTCCTAAAACAGATGCCTTTGTCATGGCAGTGACTAAACGCACCACCATTCTGATGGAGGGGGGGCAGCTCTCTGGGATCAGCAGGACTGAAAGGTGGAGGGCCTTTGAAAATGTCTTTCTCCTCTTCCATCCTGGCAGTCTAAGTGTCCATGTGTGGGGGTCTTGCAGCACATGCCTTTTTGCATTGGATCCAGCTTCTGCTAAATGTTAATCTGTACATTAAGTTAATCTGTACATAGTTCCCCCGGTTGTCCTATTGTTGAAGTTCCCTGTTCAATGTAAAACTCAATGTTACTTGTATGCATTGTAGTATGTTTCTTGTTCAATGTACACCGCACTGATTGTAATAGCGCGGTATAAAAGAATTGTTAAATAAATAAATGGTGCAAATTCGGCACGCCTGGAATCAGTGGTGGCATTCTTGGTGGATGGTTTGTATGATCTGTTTGACTAGCACCACACCTCACGCAGCTAGACATTTGTGGCTTGATGTTGGTTCTCCGGGAACAAGCAGGAAGTCAGTCCTCACATATGGGTGACGTCAGTGCTGACAGAGCCCTCATGCGGAGCAAATCCCCAGCTTTCAGTGAAAGCCTTTGGGAGTTGCCATCATGCATGCATGGTCCCCTTCCTGCCCAAGGGTGCCATCTTGCTCAGTCTCCTTTTTTCCATGGAGCCCTTCGGACGTAGTCCTTGTGTTCCCGTAAAAAAAGTTGATTTTTTTTCTTTCTTTTCACGACCGGTCGACACCGGTACCTCTTCCCGCCTTTGGCTCGGTACGCTGGTATCGAGTCCGTCTCTATTTTCGGTTTTTGTCCTTCGTGACTGGCATTTGCGCTTTTTTTCTTTTTCACTGGCAGCCCGAGTCTTTGACCTTGCAGGGGCTCTTTTTCCCCCGATAGCTGCCAGCGGGTTTAAAAAAATGTGATCGGTGTATGAAACTTATGTATCTCACCGATATGCATGACTGCGGTCTCCGGTGCCTCGGGTCCAACCATGACCCATCGGTCTGTGACCCGTGTAGGAAACTGTCCTCAAAAGCCCTTAGAGCCGCCAGCAGCAGCATGATAGGATTTTTTCCGTGTCCTTGCCTCCGAGAGCCCAAACCTCATCTGAGGCCTCCACGTCTCGGGGGGAGCTTTCCAAGCCCGAGCAGTGTCGAGGTACCTCAGAAAAGGGGTCCCCCTTGAAGGAACACAAGAGGAAGAAGAAATCCTCAAAGGCGGCATCTCTGGATTGCTCCGAGTGACCCTGCTTCTCCTGGGGCCAGTGGCGGAGCCCCGAGCACCGGCCAGGATCTTCGGAGATGGAGCACCCTGCAAATATGCCTCATTGGGAGACAGATCATCTGAGGCAAGTACCAACTGTCCTCATCGAGGACTTCCCTCCGGGGGAACCGGTGTTGGGCCCGACCATGTTGGGCCCAAGCCGATGGCTGCAGAGCCTTCCGGACTTGAGTCCAGAATGGTGGCCTTGGAGCGCAGTTTCACTGCCTTCATGGAGCAGCAACGGGCGCTGATAGCAGGCCTGTCTGGTTCCTTCTCCCCGACCACTGGGCCCTCGACATCGAAGTCGACCCTGGAGGCCGAGCCGATCCTCGAAACCCTTTGGGCTCGTCGATCTTCGGCTGAGGTCTCTCTCAGCCTCCCTTTTCGGACCAAGGTCGTTGCTGCCGAGCCTGCTGGTGTCGGGGCGGTCGGCGCCGGGGCCCTTGATGCCTGACGAGCCCCCTGATTTCTCCTCGGAGGCGTCATCATGGGAAACTGAAGACGAGGAGTCCCCAGATACCGGGCACAGGGATGTACCATCTGATTCCCCGGTAGTCGAGCCTCGGAGAATGTCCCCTCCGGAGGACATGAGGTTCTTGGAATTCGTGCGGGATATGTCCAAGGCTTTGGCGTTCCCCACGGAGTCCGAGGAGGATCCTTGAGCCGATGACCTTGAGATCCTACAGTATGAGGCCCCCCCTCGGGAGGCCCTTACTGTACCCGTGCCTCCGATCCTGGAACGACTGATGCTCTGCATGTGGGAGACACTGGTGTCGGTGCCAGTGATCAGCAAATGGCTCGACTCGATGTATCGAGTCCGCCGGAGCCCTGGATTTCAGAAGTCGCAGCTGCCGCACAACTCCATGGTTATGGAATCATCCATGCACCTGCTGAAGAGCCAGAAGACGCACTCCTCGCTGCCTCCCGGCAGGGAGGCCCGCAACTTGAATGCCCTCGGCAGGAAGTGCTTCCAGGGTTCAATGCTGACTTGTCAGATCCAGGCATACCAGCTGTACCTGAGGGACCTGGCGAAGGAACTCGCCGGGTTCTCGGCTGGTCTCTCTGAGGAGCCTCTGCAGCGCTTCAGGAGCCTGTCCACCACTGTCCGTGAGTGCTCGAAGTTTATGCTTGGGCACGCCGCAAGGCATGGCTGTAGTCATCAGACCTCGAACAATGGATTCAGGACAAGTTGGTCGATGTCCCATGCCAGGGGAAGAATCTTTTTGGCAAACCCATGACCGACATGGCTGCAGAGTTGGAGACTGAGTACTTGACGAGGACACGGCTCTCCAAGAAGACCTCTGCCCCTTCTCGCAAGAAGGGCTCTGGTAAAAAGCCCTTTTACCCGAGGAAGGGTGCTGCTTACCGAAGCTACCCCCATTTTCAGGCCTCCCCGGCTCCCCAACAGGGGTAGCAGGCCAAGGGACAGGAGCATGGCCTGCATAAGCAGAAATCCCCCAAACCCCAGGCACTGACTCCGGCCCAGCCTGGCATTGGCTTTTGACTCCTACAGCATGGCCACTCTTCCCACAGGAGAAAGGCAGATCACAGGAGGCCGGCTTGCTCTGTATGCCCACAGGTGGACAGCCATTACTACCGATGCCTGGGTCTTGCAGGTAGTCCAAGAGGGTTATCTTCTTCACCTAGCCCAGGTGCCTCATCACTATTTTCCAGGAAAGCCCATCAGGTCTCCACTTCACCGGGACCACCTTCTGAAGGAGTTAGCAGGTCTTCTCGAGGATCAGGCAGTAGAATCGGTGCCTCACCACTTGCAGGGAAGGGGCTTCAGGTACTTTCTGGTGCCAAAAAGGACAGGAGGCCTCAGACCCATCCTCAACCTGTGCAACCTCAACAAATTCCTGGTGAGGGAGAAGTTCAAGATGCTCTCTCTTGGAATATTGCTGCCTTACCTCCACCAGGGAGACTGGCTATGCTCCTTAGACCTGAAAGATATGTATATACACATCCTAATATACCCAAGCCACAGGCAATATCTGTGCTTTGTGGTGGGGGGCAATCACTATCAGTACAGGGTACTCCCCTTCGGCCTTGCCTCGACCCCCAGGGTGTTCACAAAGTGCATAGCTGTGGTGGCCGCCTATCTCAGGCTCCAAGGGGTCTTTGTATTCCCCTACCTCGACGACTGGCTCATCAGAGGTTCCGAGGCCCACCAGGTCACAACTCACACCATCCAGGTGCTGCAACACCTATGGTTCGTGATCAATTATCCCAAGTCCAGCCTCACTCCGACTGAGCAGCTAGAGTTCATTGGGGCCAGCCTCAACACCCTTCAAGCGAAGGCCTATCTGCCTGCAGACAGGGCAGGCAGACTTATGGCTCTGGCAGGGCAAGTGAGTCGCAAGTCTGCAGTGTCAGCAAGACATTTCCTGCGCCGCCTCGGGCACATGGCTTCCACAGTCCATGTGACCCCGGATGCCCGCCTCCACATGCGGATCACTCAATGTTGCGTCAGAGACCAGTGGTCTCAGTCCTCAGGGCACCTTCGGGACAGGGTCAAAGTATCCAGACATCTGGTACGGTCCCTGGACTGGTGGCTTCAACCGCATCACTTGTAGGCGGGGATGTCTTTCCATGCTCCTCTGCACACGAGGGTCCTGACCACAGATGCATCCCTGCTGGGCTGGGGAGCCCATTGTCAGGGTTTCCGTACTCAGGGAGTGCAGTCCCCGAGCGAGAGGACCCAACAAATCAATTTCTTGGAACTACGTGCCATCCACCTAGCACTAGAAGTTTTCAAACAGCTCCTGGCCCACAAATTTGTCTTGGTGAAGACAGACAACCAGGTGGCCATGTTTTCTATGTGAACAAACAGGGTGGTACAGGGTCCCGTCCCCTATGTCAGGAAACCCTGGACCTATGCTCCTTTGCAGCCCGGCATGGCATTCATCTCCGAGCAGTCTACCTGCTGGGCCAGGACAACTGGCTAGCAGACAAGCTAAGCAGGATACTCCAACACCACGAATGGCAGCTGGACCGCAGGGTAGCCAATTGGCTCTTCCAGCCCTGGGGGCAGCCGGTGATGGACCTATTTGCAAGTTTGGACAATCACCAGTTGCTCCTTTTCTGCTCCAGGCAACCACACCCGCACAGGGTGGCCGCCGATGCGTTTCTGATATCATGGTCCGGGGACTTTCTGTATGCGTTCCCCCCGACACCTCTGGTAGTCAAGACGCTGTTCAAGATTCTCCAGGACAGAGCCTCGGTCATCTTTGTTGCCCCACGATGGCCCAGGCAACCCTGGTTCCCGCTTCTTCTGCAGCTAGCGGTGAAGGCCCCAATCCCCTTGGGGTACTCCCCACGTCTCCTGTCTCAGGAGGGGGGCTCTCTCCTGCACCCCAATCTCAGCTCCCTCAACTTGATGGCGTGGCTGCTGAAAGGGTAATTCTTGCTCTGCTCCTCCTTCCAAAGAATATTGAAGAGGTCTTGCTGGCCTCGCGGAGGCCGTCGATTAGATGGGCGTATGCCTTGAAGTGGCGCAGGTTTGCGTCATGGTGTACGGAGCAGGAACTAGATCCTTTCTCTTGCCCGGTAGGGGTGGTTCTACAATACCTTCTCCACCTCTCTGATTTGGGCCTCAAGTGTTAAGGATCTATCCTTTGTAATTTCTACTTGTGGCTCTGCAGCCAAGGAAGCAGCTGTGCAGGCTACCCCTACTTGAGATTTGCGAATCTGGGTGAACATTTCCAATTTTGCGTCCTTCCTTTTGGATTGGCAACTGCCCCCTGCACCTTCTCTTAAGATTGTGATAGTAGTTGCGGTGACCCTCCGGCACGAGGGAGCTATATTCATTCTTACCTGGACAATTGGCTCATTTGAGCCAAATCCCTCCCAGAAGTAGTCTGGGAAGTGCAATGCGTAGTTCAACTTCTACAGCAGCTTGGTTGGGTTTTCAATCATAGCAGGAGCTGTCTGACACCTACTCAAAGAGTTTCTCAGAGCTCACTTTGATATGCGCCTAGGGAAAGTGTTTGTAACCATGGACTGCAGGTTCAAGTTCAGCAGTCAGCTCTGCAGATTTTTGGCCAGTCCAGCTCCCAGGACTTGGAATTCTCTGGGAACAAGCAGGAAGTCGGTCCTCACATATAGGTGACGTCGGCGCCAACAGAGCCCTCGCGAAAACATTCTCCCAGCTTTCAAAGAAAGCCTTTGGGAGATGCCACCACGCATGCGTGGTCCCCTTCCCGCCCAAGGGTGCCTTCTTGCTCAGTCTCCTTTTTTCCGCGGAGCCCTTCAGACATCTGTCTGCTCTTCCCCCAGAAAAAGTTGATTTTCTCAACCTGAGTTTCATACTCTCCGGTAGTGCACTGGTACTCTTCCCGCCACCCGAGCCTACTGCGGCATCGAGTCTCGGGTTCTTAGTTTTTTTCTTCCTTTCTTGGCGCCTTCGTGCCTTTTTTCCAACTGGCATCACCGCGGGGCTTCAACCTCGCTGGGATATTTTTTCTCCCATGGCTATCAGTGGCTTTAAGAAGTGTGATCGGTGTGCCAAAATAATGTCCCTGACTGACACACACGACTGCTGCCATCGTTGCCTGAGACCGGACCATGACCCCACGGCATGCGACCTATCTAAAAAGATGTCCACCAAGGCCGGGTACTGTTCAATATATTTGTGAGTGATATTGCCGAAGGGCTGAATTGAAAAGTCTGTCTTTTTGCAGACGACACCAAAATTTGCAACAGAGTGGACTTTCCTGAGGGAGTGGGAAACATGAGGAAAGATCTACAAAAACTGTAAGAATGGTCTAATTCTTGGTAGTTCATATTTAATGTGAAGAAGTGCAGTGTCATGCACTTGGGATGCAGAAATCCAAGGGAATTGTATGCGATAGGGGGCGAGAGATTCGTATGCACGGACCAAGAGAAGGACCTCTGTGTGATTGTTTTTGATGATCTCAAGGTGGCGAAACAGTGTGACAAAGCGGTGGTAAAAGCCAGAAGGATGCTGGGTTGCATACAGAGATGAATTACCAGCAGAAAGCAAGAGGTACTAATGCCACTGTACAAGTCGCTGGTGAGGCCTCACTTGGAATATTATGTTCAGTTTTAGAGACCGTATCTCGCAAAGGATATAGAGAGTCTGGAAGCAATTCAGAAGAAGGTGACCAAAATGATTTGGAGCCTGCGTCCGACTTATGAGAAGAGACTGAAGACCTAAATATGTACTCTTTGGAGAAGAGGAGGGACAGGGGAGATATGATTCAGACCTTTAAATACTTAAGAGTATTAATGGACAAATAAACCTCTTCCAAAGACAGGGAAACTGTAAAACTAGAGGGCATAACATGAAGCTGCAAGGGGGTAAACTGAAAGGCAATGTCAGGAAATTATTTTTCACTGAAAGGGTGGTGGATGCTTGGAATGCCCTCCCGAAAGAAGTGGTGGGGGCAAACACAGTGACAGAATTCAAAATGGCATGGGACAGACACAGTGGATCCCTTTATAGCAACAGGATAAAATCAAAATAAGCAAACTATCTCTTATATCTGAAGAAATAGGAGTGACCTACATGGAGAGGTGGGTACACCCTTAAACAAAGGCATGGGGAGGGGTGACCTGCACAGGGTAGCAAGTGCACCTACTCTTGCCGCCTTGATGGGCAGACTAGATGGACCATACTGGTCTTTATCTGCCGTCATATACTATGTTACTATGTAAGGCCCTCAAGAGCCGCCAGCAGCAGCACAGTAAGTTTTTCCCGTTATCCCCAGTACCTCCGAAGGCCAAGGTCTCCTCTGAAACCGCGGAATCTTGGGGTAGCCTTATGGACCCCAATCAACGCCATGGTTCCTTGAAAAAGGGGTCTCCCTCGAGGGAACCCAAGAAGAAGGCCTCAAAGGCGGCATCCCTGGATGGGTCCGACGGGCCGGGTAAGTCCCAAGCCAGATCCCACAGTCCTAGACGCTCATCCAAGGGATTGAAGAAGGAGTGGCCTTGAGGTCCTCTGAAAGGACGACCTCAGACCGACCTCGGTCACCTGACACTATCCTCGTCGAGGACTCCCCTTTGGAGGAACCGGCATCTGGCCCGATTCCCTTGGTGCCTGCTCTGATGGCTGTGGAACCTTCTGGCCTGGAATCCAGAATGGCGGCCATGGAGCGCAGCTTGTCTACCTTCATGGACCAGCAACAGGTGCTGTTGTCCGGTACCATCAGTTCCTCTGCCCAGACCACTGGGCCCTCGACATTGAGGACATCCCTGGAGGCCAAGTCAATCCTCGGCCGAGGCCTTGATCCAGTTCTCGTTCTACGGGGCCTCGATATTCCCAAGCTAGTGTGCTCAGCACCAGCCACGGGGCCTCCAAGGGCTGTGGGTGGGGATCAGCTCCGGAGCCCACAAGCCATCAACGGACTATTTTGAGTGGGAGAACGGGGGACAAGGAGTCGCCGGATTCCCGTTACCACCACGACGTCCCCTTGGACTCCCCTACTTCGGAGCCCTGGCGTCAGTCCCTGCCTGAGGACATGGTGTTCCTCGATTTCACCGGGGGCATGTCCAAGGCTCTAGTGTTCCTGACGGCATTGGAGGAGAACCCTCGGATGGAGGAACTAGAAATCCTCCAAATTGAGGCCCCTCCGAGGGAGTTTTACGGTGCCCATCCCACCCATCCTGAAACGACTAATGCTCCGTATGTGGGAGACACCGGCATCGGCATCTGTGCTGGTGGTGAGTAAACGACGCGACTCAATGTAGCAAGTCTGCCAGAGCCCAGGTCACAACTGCGGCACAACTCCAGGGTGGCGGAGTTGGTCATGCGTCGGCTGAAGAGTCAGAAGACGAACTCCTTGGTGCCACCCTCAGGGAAGCATGCACCCTGGATGCCCTCGGCAGACAGTGCTACCAGGGCTCAATGCTCATCAGCTGGATCCAGGCGTACCAGTTGCACATGGGCATGTAGCTGAGAGACCTGGCGAAGGAACTCGCTGGGTTCTCAACTTATCTTTCCAAGGAAGCCCTGCCGCAGTTCAAGCACCTGGCCAAGGCCGTCCGTGAGTGCTTCAAGTTTGTCTCGGGCAGCCTATGATGGCTTTGAGTCGGCAGCTTGAGTAGCGGCGGCAGAGGTCGGTGCCCGACGCCAAGCTTGGCTACAGGCGTCCGACCTTGAGCAATGGGTTCCAGACACATTGGCAGATGTCCCATGCCAAGGAGAAGAACCTCTTTGGCAAACCCATGACTGACAAGGCTGTCGAGCTGGAGACCGAGTTCATGACGAGGACCAGGCTCTCTAAGAAGACCACTGTCCCTCCCCAACGGAAGGGCTCAGGTAAAAAGCCTTTCTGCCCGAGGAAAGGGGCTGCTTACAGAAACTACTCACCTTTTCAGGTCTCCCTGGCATCCAAGCAAGGGCAGCAGGCCAAGGGACATGGGCAAGGCCCTCGTAAGCAGAAGGCTCCCAAGCCACAGGTGTCAACCCCGGCCCCAGTCCAGCCAGGGGGAGCTTTTGACTCCTTGGGCATAGCCTCTCCACCCCAAGGAGGTCAGCAGCCCACAGGGTGGACATCTCATTCACTATGTCCAAAGGTGGCCAGCCATCACCACCGATTTTTGGGCACTCCAGGTGGTCAAGGAGGGCTACCTCCTCCATCTGACCCAGACACCCTCCCTCTTTCTTTCCGGGAGAGCCCCCCAGGTCTCCCCTTCACCGGGACTTTCTACTGAAGGAACTGGCAGGTCTTCTCGAGGTCAGAACGGTAGAACCAGTTCCCCACCGTCTCAGAGGCAAGGGGTTCTACTCTAGGTACTTTCTCATACCAAAAAGAATAGAGGGCCTAAGGCCCATCCTCAACCTGTGCAATGTGAACAGATTCCTGGTGAGGGAGAAGTTCAAGATGCTCTCTCTTGGAACATTGTTGCCTTACCTTCAGCAGGGAGATTGCTATACTCCTTGGATCTGAAGGATGCTTACACACACATCCTTATTCACCCCAACCACAGACAGTACCTGAGGTTCATGGTGGGGGGCAGCCATTACCAGTACAGGGTGCTGCCCTTCAGCTTGGCTTCCACCCCAAGAGTCTTCACCAAGTGCCTGGCAGTCATTGCCGCCTTCCTCTGCCTCTGGGGGGTCTTGGTCTTCCCCTACCTGGACGATTGGCTCATAAAGGAAGGCACCACCTCAGAAGTGCAGCCGGCACCAAACATGTACCATCCAGGTCCTGCAGCATCTGCGATTCATAATAAAGTACCCCAAATCCCACCTCCTCCCGACACAGTGTCTGGAGTTCATAGGGGCAAAACTAGACACCCTCCAGGCAAAGGCCTTCCTTCCAGGGGACCAAGCCGACCGCCTCAGGGCACTGGCCCTGGACATACAACACCATCCCTCGGTGTCCTCTCAACTCATACTGCGCCTACTCAGACACATGGCCTCCATGGTCCATGTCACCCCAGATGCCTGCCTCCACATGAGAGCCACACAGTCGTGCCTTCGGGACCAGTGGATACAGGCCATCTCCAGGACATAGTCTTAGTGACCCACCAGTTGGCGGAATCCCTGATCTGGTAGCAAAACCCCCAGTACATCGAGGCAGGGATGCCCTTCCAGACTCCGTGCCCCCTGAAGGGTTCTCACAACAGATGCCTCCCTGTTGGAATGGGGAGCCCACTGTGAGGAATTCTGCACTCAGGGCAGCTGATCGCAGGACGAGAGCAACCAGCAGATCAACCTCCTGGAGCTGCAGGCAATACATCTAGCCCTCCGAGCCTTTTGCCACCGCCTACGGTGCCATCCAGTGTTGGTCCAAACAGACAACCAGGTGGCTATGCTTTATGTGAACAAGCAGGGGGCTCGGTGTCTCACTCCCTCTGCTCCTACGCAATCAAGCAGGGCATACTCTTACAGGCAGTATACCTGCCAGGCCAGGACAGCCCACTGGCCGACATATTAAACAGGGTCCTCCATCTGCATGAGTGGCAGCTGGACCCCAGAGTGGCCAGTCGGCACTTTCACCTCTGCTGGGGAACCATGGACAGACTTGTTTGCCAGCCCAGATAACTACCAGTTGCCCCGCTTCTGCTCCCGACGAGCCCACCCCTCCCAGGTGGTGGGAGATGCATTTCTCATCTCGTGGTTGGAAGGTCTCATGTACACCTTCCCACCCACACTGCTAATTGCCAAAACCTCATTCAGGACCCTCGCAACAAGGCCTCATTGATCCTGATAGCCCCTTGATGGGCCAGGCAGCTGTGGTTCCCACTACTCCGGATGTCTGTGGATATTCCCATCCCATTGGGGAGCTCCTCAGGGTTCCTGTCCCAGGAGGAGGGCTCTCTCTTGCACCCCAACCTGAGGTCCCTTTCACTGATGGCGTGGCTGCTGAAAGGGTGACCCTAGCCCTTTTCAACCTCTCGGGAGAAGTGGAGGAGATCCTGCTGGTTTCACATAAGACTTCTACCAGGAAAGCATACACCTTTAAGTGGCACAGATTTACAGTTTGGTGCGCGGAGCACGGGGTTAACCCATTCTCCTGCCCGGTGCAGCTGGTGCTGCAGTATCTTTTCCATCTCTCGCATTCCGGGCTCAAATCAAACTCTGTCAGAATGCACCTTGTATGACCCCAGTAGCCTGGGGGAGGCGGTGACCAAACGTACAATGTCTACCTGGGTGTCGGACTGTATCTCCCTCGCCTATGAGCAGGCACGGCTTTTGCTGGACGGCCGGGTCACGACGCACAGTGTTAGGGCCATGGCGGCCTCTGTGGCAAACCTGCGCTCTGTCCAGATGGTGGACATCTGCCAGGCCACCACCTGGTCTACAGTCCATACCTTCGCATCTCATTACTGCCTGGAGAGGGAGTCCCAATGGGACAGTGCCTTTGGCCATACTGTGCTCTGTAATCTTTTCAGGGTCTAGGCACTACTCTCCGACCCTTCTGTGTTCAGGCTACCGGAGCGTTGCTTCCATCAGACACACGGGTTCTACTGCAGTCTGCACCTGTGGACTCAATTGCTGCTGTCCACGGCTACTCCTGAGGGTAACCGTGGTTTTTCTCTATGGGCTTTCGGTAGCCTGTAGCTAGGGAGTCCCAATATGAGGACTGACTTCCTGCTTGTTCCTGGAGAAAGTGTAGTTACTCACCTGTAACAGGTGTTTTCTGGGGACAGCAGGAATCAGTCCTCACAACCCTCCCTCCTCCCCTTGGAGTTGCTTCCTTCATTTTTTCTGTCTTTAGCTATGTCATCTGACTGAGCAAGATGGCACCATTGGGCAGGAATGGGACCACGTATGCGTGGTGGCATCTCCCAAAGGCTTTCTTTGAAAGCTGGGGGGATGCTTCCACGAGGGCTCCATCGGCGCTCACGTCACTCATATGTGAGGACTGATTCCTTCTGTCCCCGAAGAACACAGAGATGAGCAACTACACTTTATCTGCAGCTCTTAGAGGCAATGGCTGCAACCTTTGAGCTGGTTCCCTGGACGCGAGCACATGCATCCACTGCAGCAGGCATTGCTGACCTTCTGGTCCCCATGCTTACAGGTTTACTGTGTTCAAATGCTTATGCGCAGCAGTCTCTCTTGGTGGGCCTCCCCCTTCTGCATGCTCAGGGGGTGCCACTCGTAACACCAGACTGGGTACTGCTGACCACCAATGCCAGCCTGGGAAACTCACTACCTGGGCCAAACAAATCAGAGTCAGTAGTCCCAGACAGAAACCAAATGGACCATCAGTCATCTCGACATGAGCTATCTGTCTAGCATTACTCAATCCTCATCCATCTTGACCTTTCTGCTGCATTTGACACTTGACCACCACATTCTCCTCGATTCCTTGTCCTCACTTGGAGTGGAGGAGTGGCCTAGTGGTTGGGGCAAAGTACTTCAGGCCCGAAGGTCGGGGGTTCAAATCCCACTAAAGGACAGCAACCTTGGGCCGGAAGGACTGGGGTTTCTAGTCCCACAGGTGCTCCTTGTGGTCTTGGGCAAGCCACTTAACCCTCCATAGCCTATGTTCCCTGTAAAATAGTTATCTCCAAGTTATAATGCCCTGTTCAATATAATTTCAGTTTGTTCAATGTAAACCGCACTGATGCAGAACAGCGCAGTATATAAGAGAATGTAAATAAATAAATAAATAAATTTTAAGGGCTCTGTGCTATCCTGGTTCTCTTCTTTTCCCCATGGACAAGCAGGAATGAAGTCCTCGCATATGTGTGATGTCATCCGACTGAGTCTGCATGGGACCGCTCCCCAGCTATTATTGGAAACTTTTGGGAGGTTGCACCATGCCTGCACGCCACCTTCCCGCCTGTCGCCATGGCGCCATCTTGAAGTAGTCCTCGTTGTTTTGTGGAGCCCAGTGGATGCGTTCCGACGTATCTCCGCTTGGTAATTGTTTTTTTCCCCTCTGGGGATCCTGTGCCTAATGTTTTTTTCAATAATTACCTGCCACCACGATTTCTTCTCTTTTCCCTTTATTTTTCCCCTTTTTGGTCGATTTACCTTTCTTTTCTTTTTTTTTTTTTTTTTTTTTTAACATCTGCATCTCATCTTTTATTTAATTTATAATTTTTATTATGATTTTCCAACACTGTACAATCCCGATCAGCGACTAATACAAACAATCAACAACTTTTACAGTCTTACTTCATTTCCCACCTCCTCCTCGCCCTCCCCCCTTAAGCATAAGCACCCTATTCCAGACCTCTCCGCACCCCCCCCTTTATACACTTCTTCGTACCCTTTACTCTATAACATGAAACACATTTATACCTCAACAAAAAAAAAACAGTCCATCCAACAGCTATCCGTCCCCGTAAGCATATACTCAATTGCAAAACAAATATTACAACATCCATGTGGCCTTAATCTCAATAACCAGTGGCCCTTGGGAAGGCTCCTATTCTTAGTGCTGTTCGATATGTCTGCCATTTCCCCCAAACCCCCCCCCCATACACTAATTAACCACAAATTCTCCCACCCCCTTTTCCCCCCCACCCCATCCTTCATCTAGTTCGCCCTCCTCCTCTCCACCCTCCAGTGTTCATATCTTTCCCACACTTTATTGAATCGTGGAACAGTATGCTTTCGGTGAGCTTCTACTGCACAATACTCCCAAAGCTGCTCCATTCTCCCCACCACCTCCGCCAGTGGGGGAACATCCGGCTTCTTCCACCAGCGGAGAAGACTCATCCGCCCTGCAATTACACAATACCCCTGTAATCTCCCCCTATCCCTCCCGCCCTCCCCCAGCCCCCCTTCATTCAATATCACCATACTAGGAGTAAAGCCTGTCTGCACCCCTGTAATGTCTGCCGTGAGTCTTTCTACCCCACTCCAATAATCCTGAACTACCGGGCAACCCCACACCATATGCAGCAAGTCTCCTCTAGCCCCGCACCCCTTCCAGCACTGGTCCGAACTAGCAGGGTATAGAGCATGTAGCCACACCGGGGTCCAATACATTCTCAGCCTGATCTTGTAGCTGTTTTCCAGCATGGCTGTACCCGGTGCTAATTTGTGAGTTCTGATGTAGATTCTATCCCATCTCACGTCATCCCATTGCCCCCCCAGGTCTTCCTCCCACTGTTTCTGGCCCCGTACGACCTCTTGCTCGGATTCCCCCAGGATTCTATATAACTTCGATATTATCCTGGTCGGCATGCCAGTACCCCCTATCATTTCCTCGAAGGGCGTGGGTTTCGCCATCCAGTCTCGCTTCACCTCTTTCCTCTGAAGCCAGTACCAGAGACTAGCATATGCATACCTATCCTGCCTCTCCAAGCCGTATTTCTGCTGCAACTCCTCGAAGCCTCTAACCCTCCCCCCCTCCCCCACCAATTGACCCAGCGTCCGTAACCCTTCCGCCCCCCATCTCCTAAAGACCCCTGCCTCCTCCCCCATCCTACCCTTCATGGCTAACATGATTGGAGTTTCTCTTGAATATTGCTTCCCTCCTAACAGGTACCCCTTCCATTTCGTCCAAACCTGTCTGGTGAGTTCTCTGTAGGGATTCTCTTCACCCGACCGCCTCCCACCCCCCCCAGGGTCCCAAAGCCAGGTTCCCCCCTCAATCCCCGCCGCCCCCTCCATCGCCACCCACCCAGGCCTCTCCACCCCTTCCTTCCAGGCAAAGAGAGCCCGAAGCTGCGCCGCTTCATAATACCGGAGCAAAGAAGGAACCCCCAACCCCCCCTCCGATTTAAGTCTATACATGGTTGCCCTGGCTACTTTTGGTCGCTTCCCATCCCAAATAAATTGCATCAACAAATTTTGCATCCGAGCTATTTCCTTTCGGACCAACCGATACGGCAATGACATATAAACAAACAGCAACCTTGGAAGGACATTCATTTTTACTACTGCAATACGCCCCATCCAAGACAAATACAGCCCCCTCCACCGTGATAGGTCCTGCCTTATACTCTCGACCAGGCCTTGATAGTTCCATTGCTTAATCTTAGTGAGAGGGGTCCCCAACTGGATCCCCAGGTACCGGAAACTCCCCTCCACCCACCTAAATTGAAAATGGTGCCGCAGACTTTCTTCCACCCTGGGCGCCAGATTGAATCCCAGCAATTCTGTTTTCCCTTGATTAATTTTATACCCCGCTAGGCGACTGTACCTTTGTATAGCTGTCATTAGCACTGGTAGCGTCGTAAGGGGTTGTGTCAGGGTAAAAAATAATATCATCTGCAAAAAGGCCAATTTTCTCCTCCCGCCCTCCTATCCGTACTCCCTTAATGTCCCCCAGTCGCCTAATATATGCCGCCAACGGTTCTATTGCCAAGGCAAACAGCAAGGGTGACAACGGGCAACCCTGTCTGGTACCTCTATGCAGTTCAAAACTCTCCGAGTATCCCCCATTGACCCGGACCCTAGCACTCGGGCCCTGATAGAGAGCTTTGAGCCACCTAACATACGTCTCCCGAACCCCATTCTCTCCAAAACTTGAAACATGAAGGACCACTCCACCCGATCAAATGCTTTTTCCGCGTCTACAGTGATTAACACGGCCTCTTCATTGGTCCGCTGAAGATGCCACATAATGTTCAAAATCTTTCGCACATTATCGCTACCCTGACGTCCCTTCACAAAGCCCGTCTGATCCGGGTGGATCAGATGGGGTACAATGTCCTGGATACGGTTGGCCAAGACCTTTGCCAATAGCTTTGCATCTAGGTTGATTAAAGAGATGGGCCTGTACGAACCGCATACCCCCTTATCCTTCCCTGGTTTCGGCAGGACCGTTATACCGGCCTCCGCCATTGTGCGCGGGAGGCCCTCCCCCTGTAGCACCCCATTGACTACCTTGGTAAATATGGGCGTAATCTGTTCTGACATAACCTTGTAAAATTTTGCCGTGTATCCATCCAGCCCTGGCGCCTTTCCCAATTTCAATGTGGTAATGGCCCTCCTCACCTCCTCGTCCTGAATCTCCCACCCAAGAAGCTCCCGTTCCTCCTCCGTCACCTGAGCCAGCCCACATTCCTCCAGAAAATCCGTAGTGTCCCTCCCCCCTCCAGTTCACTTTCATACAGAGTCTTATAATACTCCCGAAACACCCCCCTAATTCCCTTGGAGGTTTGGACCCACTCCCCTTTAGCACTCCTAATGCCCACCACATGCCCGGCCTGTCTCCTTCCCTTCAAGCGGCTGGCTAACATCCTCCCTGCCCTGTTCCCCCCTTCAAAATGGGCCTGCTTCAAGACCGCCAGTTGGAATGCTATCTCTTGGGCCCGCAATTTACTCAGCTCCCCTCTCACCCTTTGTAGTTCCGTAAGGGTACCTGGGTCCGCCACCCTCTGATGTACCCCCTCTAAGCGCCGCAGCTTTTGCAATAACTCCCATTCCCTGGCCCCTTTTTCACGTTTTACGCGCGCCCCCAATCCTACCAGCTGTCCCCTAATCACCGCCTTTAAACCGTCCCAAAGCACCCCTATAGACACCTCCCCTGTATCATTTAGCTGGAGATATTCCTTTATATGAGCCTTAAGCTTCTCCACATGCTTCTCTTCCTCCAGCAGAGAGTTATTAAGCCTCCAGAATTTTAAACTCTCATCTTTCCATCCCATATCAAAGCGTGCACTCACTGGGGCATGGTCCGTCCAAGTAATTTGACCATGTTCCACCTCCTGCACTCTGTCCAACCAGATTCCTCCCCCCCAAAGCATGTCCAACCTGCTATAGGAGCTATGCACTGGGGAGTAGTAAGTATATTTCCGTTCTCCCGGATGCCAACTTCTCCACAAATCCACTAAACCCAGGCGTTCCCGCAGGACATGTAGGCTTCTTCTATCCCCCCGTCCTCCTCCCCCCTGCCCCCCACTTGTATCAATCCTAGGGTTACATGTGAGATTGAAATCCTCCCCCATGATTATTGGTGTATTCCCCAGGCCTTCCAGTTCCTTCAAGAGTTGCTCATACATCTCCCCCTGCTTCTCATTAGGACCATACACACTGATCACCCAGACCTCCTCCTCCTCCATGTGCAATAATACCCCCACCCATCTCCCTCCTTTCCCCCGTCTAACTTCCTTTACCATGGTGTGGTACTCCCCCCCCACCAAAATGCCCACCCCCCCTCTCCTAGAATTTAATCGCTGGCCCGCCAAAACTACTTTAGGGAATTGCCTAGATTCCAACATGTATTCCTGTCCCACTCGCAAATGTGTCTCTTGTATGCACATTATATCAACCCCCAATCTGTTACCCTCTCTCCCCACCAACTGGCGTTTCTGTCGAGTTCGCAGCCCTTTCACATTTAAGGTCATAATATTTAACATTCTACGCTTCCCATTCCCCCCCCCTCCCTCCCTCCCCCCCCCCCTTTCCCCCCCTGTTACCTCGCCCCCCCTTTGATCTCCTCAAGCCCGTATCCCCCCTCCCTCCCTCCCCTCCCCTCCCTCCACCTCCCATCCCCCTCCTCCGTCTCTTCCAGAGGATAACTCAGGAGTAGTGCGCCCCTTACCGTCCCCAGCCTTACGCCTTCACACACCCCTTCCCCCACCTACCTTCTACCCGCTCGTCCCCCCTCCCTCACCCTATGCCCTCCTATCCCCACGCTGACGTCCACCCTCCCGCTCCTACACCTCCCGCCTGGTATCCCTCCACCTCCCCCCCCCTCCTCCCCCTCACACATCCCCCTCCTCCCTCCCCCTCCCCTTCACACCCCCTCCTCCCCCACCCTCCTCACCCCCAATTGCTTTACCAAATACTTGTATACTACTCATGTAAGCATGCTTAAAATTAACATTCCTCCACCACCTTGCAAACCATATACCATCATATTATCAGTCCTCAAGTCTTTTCAAGTGCCGTCCAGCCGCTGGGCCTCTTGCATCTCCTGTCCATGTTGCGGCTCTCCGATTCTTCCGCGTTCTGGGCTTCCGCCCCTCTGCACCTGCTGCCCTCCGACAGGAGAACCTGTCGTCAGGTCCGCCCCGTGGGTGTTCAGGCCCGCGTCCCTAAGAGCTTTCTGGGCCTCCTCCGGAGTCTGTGCTCGCCATGTCCGCCCTTTGTAAGTAAAGGAAAGTCCAAAAGGATGAAGCCAGCGATATTTAATGTCCTTTCTACGCAATAATTGTGTAACAGGCTGCATGGCCCTCCGCCTCTGCAATGTCCCTGCAGAGAGATCTTCATATATGTGCACCGGATATCCCTGCCACATAATGGTTCCTTCTCGCCTGATTTTATTAACTATGGTCTCTTTAGTTTTGTAACGTGCCAAACATATGATTATGTCATGGTGTAGCAGCAGATAAGCATGCAATAAATAAATCCAGGAGTCTTTTCAAGGATCCAAGCCAGTTTAATGTGCACATGGCTCAAGCAATAAGCAATTTCAAAATGGCTGAGCAATGGCTGTTAGTAAAACAACAACTTTTATAGCTTTCTTGTCCATTCTAAGCATAGGCAAACTTTTCATTGGTCCCAGTACCCCTCTCACCCATCTATTGGTCCCGGTACTGATATGGCTACCCAATCGGGACTCTGGTCTGGGCTCAGCACCTGGTTGCCCCCCTTCTAGTCCCAATTACAATGGTCAGTGTCTCTAACTTGTTACATCTCTCCTCCAAGGTCGCTTAGCTTGTTAAAACATATGAGAAGCAGGGCACTGTAACCTTGCTTTTTGCAGAGTTAATTAATTCCATAGAAGCATAGCACACCTTATCAGTACCAATTAAACTTGTTTTTCTATATTTTCTAAGTTTCGTTTCTGCTTAGCTATGTTCAGTTAAACTGAGTTAAGTTTCAATTCTATGGTGTCATCATTCAGGGGGGTTTTCATTCCTCTGGGCCTAACTACAGGCTTCAGTTACAGGTCAAGCTGCTCAGGCCTGTCTGCTTAGTTCAATTAGCATGGATCATAGGCCGTCGCCTACCACATTCCCCCCTTTGATTATTCTCACCCGCATGTTAATAAGGTGTGAGAATCAAATCACATAATACTAGGTAAAGGTATCACTCTGTGGTATAGGGTAGTAAGTTCACATAGCTAATATCTTTGTAGCTGCCTTATGCTCTACAGTGTTATTAATAACTGAAGTTATCATTCGCAAGCAAGCAAAGTAGCAAGAAACAAGGGAGCAACAAGCAGATAGTCAAAGTCCATAGTTTGGCAAGAGTGGGAAAAAGAACTAAAGGATTAGAAGGTTCGGTTGCATCTTTGTTGTGCTGTCGTAAAGCTTCTGATTTAGACAGACCAGCTGTCCATCCTTCGTAGTAGATTGTGGTCCAGTCCGAACAAAACACAAACTGTCAACAATGGGGTGGGCCAATACCCACTCACTAGTAGTATTATGTAAATCAGTCTGATTGTATAGGATAGAATAGTTCAGTTCTTGCGTCTCC
This sequence comes from Ichthyophis bannanicus, assembly GCA_033557465.1. NCBI lineage: Eukaryota > Metazoa > Chordata > Amphibia > Gymnophiona > Ichthyophiidae > Ichthyophis > Ichthyophis bannanicus. Next base: position 49,876,811 of record CM066036.1, on the reverse strand, counting down.
CAGGGCCACTGATCTCCCATCTTAGTTCCTCCACAATAGAAACAGTCAGAAGTGTGGAGACTAGATGCTATTGCTCCAGCAAGTTCAAGAAACAAGTTCTGGTGGTGGTATGAGGAATTGCAACGGTGGCTTGCATAGCCTTGTAGAAAGTCAAGATCTAGAACAACTTTTGGATTGGAGAGTATACCAATGCAAGTATAGGGAGAATGATAAATCAAGGTCTGAGTGACCTTCGGTCCAGTTCATGTTGTACTTATACAGGCTGCCCAGGGAGATAAGGCAAAAGTCATTTCAAAGCACTCCAAGGCTGCTGCCAAAATAAAGCAATAATAATAATTCATAATGGGCATAGTCTCTGGAAAATTGGTGGAACTGTCGACTTCCACAACAGATAACAGATGTAGGGTTGATTGTAGATCCTCAAGCTTCTGCCGTACGTAGACCTACCAGCTTTTTGGCAGGAGTAGGGCTGTAGATTCCAAAGTATCACTGTCCTCTGGGATGTCTCAATTTCTTAAAATATCATAGCATAGTCTCTTAGGCTATTATTGCTTCCTTAGAGCAGTTCACTCTTTAGGAGATCAAAACAGTCTTTTCAGAGTATTTAAACACAGTCTCTTAGAAGATTCAATTTCTTAACACAACACAGTCTCTTTCTGATTATTGCAGGTTTTTTCAGATGCGAGGCTTACCTTCAGATAAACAAACAGTCTTGAAATAGTGCAGTTTCTGAGGGACCAATAAGTCTTAGGTCCGTGGTTGTTGTTGTAGGGTGAGGTGCAATGGAGTCTCAGGATGCTATACAGTAGTCCAGTGATCAGGTTCAAGAGCAGCTGCTGGCTTCCCTTGATTATGATGGATCCAAGGTTCAAATTCTGCGACTTTTACTGTAGTTGGAGTTGTTGACAGGATGACGACATAGGGTCCCCTCCAATGCAGGGCTAACAGTATCTTTCTCCACTCTTTGATCCACACCGAGACTCCAGGCTTGAAAGGATGCAGGGGTGCAGGCAAATTGATGAGTAATCGATTTTGTACTCAGGTATGAAGACTTCTGCAAAACAGAACTTAAAACCAATAGTTCATGTCTAATAATTTCAGATCCTATCTGTCTCATATCTCCTTTTATTTCCTATACAATAGGCAGGGGTTACCCATACAGAATCTCAAAAGGGGAAACTCCTAAAGACTTAGCAGGGGCTAAGTATATCCTAAGAAGGGCTATGGGAAGAACCTGGGGCCACTTCAGGTAAACCTCTTGGCAAAGTTTAGACAACTGAGATTTCAGGGTTCTATTCACACATTCTACTTTTCCTAAATTCTGAAATCTATAGGCAGTATGTATCTATTAATATCAATATCTTGGGGCTATACTTAATGGACTTGCTTCCTAAGGTTATCCACCCTCATTCTTTGTACAGGGCCCCATATGCATGCAAGGTTGTAAGGGTATACTTGAAATCTGGGTACACATTTAGACAGGGCTCTTTTCCTATTGTTAGTGCTCTAGTGAGGACTATCAGTTCAGCTTTCTGTGGTGAAGTTTCTGGGGCCAGGGCTGAGGACTCAACTACCAAATCAGGGGTCACCACTGCATATCTAGCACAACAATGTCCATTGATGATGAAACTGCCTTCAGCCACAAAGAAAGTCTGTTCAGGGTTCTCCATAGGGACATCAGTCAAATCCAGGTGGCTTGAGAATACAGTGTCCATAATCTCTAAACAGTCATGATCAGGGGATCAAGACTAACTGATAACATAGCAGGATTGAAAGCTTGACTGACCCTTCAGTTGTATCTGGGGTTTTCACACAACATACTCTAATATTTCAACATTCATAGATTTGTTAGCTAGTAATTTCCTTTGTGTTTCATAATGGTTAGAACAGAGTGTGGTACAGTAACTTGAAGATTCTATCTCAAAGTGATTTTTCTTTTAGTTTTTGCTTACTAGGAAGGCTATAGCTGTAACAGCTTCTCAAATAAGGTCCAAGAGATTGAGTCAACACTCCCAGAACATTTCCTTGCGACTCATGAACATAGAGACTGCAAGGTTTTCTGGACATCGGGTAGACCCAGAACTGGTGATAACATCAGAGCGGTTTTCAAAGATCAAAAGACTGCATTCCTATTCAAGTCCCCATTCCAATGGAGACTTTTTCATTCCTTTGGTAGCTTGATACAATGTGATACAATGGTTTTGCTAGCAGCGCAAAATTGGGGATCCATATACAACAGTACCCTGTGGCACCCAAGAAGGCTCTCACTTGCCTCCTGGTGGTTGGAGTAGGAATACTGCATACAGCTGCTTTGCGTTCTGGTAAGGGTTCCAGGCGTTGAATTCCGCTGGACAACTGGAATCCTAGGTATTTAACTTGTTTGACATAATTATGCTTTGGCTCTTGAGACTTTGTATCCAGCCTCATTAAAAAGGTGCAAGAGTTCACTGGTGGCTGGTGGACATTCACTTTCTGAGTTGGTGGTTATGAGCAAGTTGTCCACATATTGAAGTAGAATTTTTTCTTTTTTTTTTCTGGAGTTTCTGGATAACTTGTCAAATCTTTTGCTGAGTGAGGCGAGTTCTTGAATTCTTGAGGTAATCTTGTCCAGATGAGTTGGCCCCGCCTCCTTGTAGTGGGGTCTTGGGCTAAGCGTATGCAGAAAAAAAACATCTTTTTAAGTCCAGAATGATGAAATGTATAGCTTCAGCAGAGATCAGTTCCAAGAGAATATAAGGATTTTGGTACCACTGGTTGTATAGTTTCAGCTGCATCATTCATTCTTCTTAGATCCTGCACTGGGCGGTAATCACCTGTCCCAGGCTTCTTGACTGGCTTGAGGGTGACAATGGCAGGGGCTATGTTCTTCGCTAGGCCAGGTGGATTATCTTCTGCCCATCCTCCAGGTGGGGCTATGAGGTTGGTAAGTGTACAGCTTGTTGCTTTGGATGCAGGTGAATAGAACCGCCATTCTTCTTCTTGGGGACAGTTTGAGTTTCATTTTTTTCTTCCTTCAACAGAGGATATCTGTGCTTGAAGCTTTGCAAGCAGATCTCGGCTCCAAAAATGGAATAGGGCATTCAGGCATATACAGGAACTGGTACATTATTATTATTATTTTTTTTCTAGTTCACACATGTGGTTCTGCAGAAAAGGCTTTGCGAGAAAAACACAGGGGCTACTGGCTTTAGTATTCTGCTCCTGTATCCCCCATAAAAGTCCATATATTGGTCCCCTATTTTTCAGACTGACTCCTGGGGACCCAGGGAAACTGGAGAGTCCGGTCTGGCCTAGTCTTCATCCATGCTGTAGCCCTCTCAGGCTGCCACTCACGCTATAGCTGCTCCACTCTCGTGCTGAAACACTGTGCTTGGTTTTATTCTGTCTATGACTTTGCAATCAAGTACTCCCCTCCTGGGGAGGAGTCAAGATACGGGCATTCACTTCTCTAATGTCCTTCTTTTTCTATAATGGGCGCACTCACACCCAGTTTTCACATCCACTGCTCCTTCGATTAGGAAAACCTCCACATCATCCAACTAAAATATCTGTTCTCTTTTTCCATCTTATAATTTTTTACATTCTCTGTCCTTCTTCAACATCCACACACTTTCAAATCAACTCTTCCAGTAACTATCATGCCCGCAAATCCATCCAGTTTCATTTCTGTTTTGTATCTCTCTGGGACTGACTGACAAAAACACAACTTCTCCTGGGCTACTGGTCTGCATTATACTGTTCATTAGTTCAATCAAATCCTAAGGCTTCTCAGTGTATAATGCAGTTTTTTTTCAGTTCTAAACAAGTCTGGTCAGCTGACTTTCACTTCTGGTTCAGAGGGGGTGGACATTCCCCTGTTGCAGAGGTGGCTAGCAAACTACTTGGGAATCTGTAGTCCCCCCCCCCCCTCTCCTGGATTCTGTTTCTCCTAGCAATGCTCTATCCAGGAGGTTGATTTTTTTTTTTTTTTTAAAGGATCCACTTCTCTGCTGTGGGCACATTAGTTCACGCCCACCGGGGGGGGGGGGGGTTGACATCATCGGTGGACTGGGCTCCATCCCCCCTTAAGCACTCTGAACAGAACTACTTACAGAGAGAGAGAGAGAGACGAGACAGGATATCTAGAAATTCTGGGGCAAAATCCTGATTGGGACAGAGACATTTCATAATCTTCAGTAAATCCCTTACTGAAATTTTTGATCATACTGGAAAAGACACTTATTATTTCTGTAAACATAGGGCAGGCAGGAAACACTTAGATTGAGCACATACATCCATTATGCTTCTTATAGAGAGAACTATAGCTATCTGTCAGCATGTCTCTGCAAAATAAATTATTTTTTATTTCAGTAATCAAATATTTAAAAGACATTCCGGATATTTTTCATAAAATACAGTACACCTTTCCTTTTTTTTTTTTTTTTTTTACAGAAAACAGATTAATTTATCTTAAAAGCCAATATTGTAAAGGTCAGTGTAGCTAACTGATTTGTTCATTAGTAACCAGCACAGAGGGGAAGCATGCATTCAAATGACTTATACTCATTCATAAAAAGATAAACTTTGTTTTTAAAACTTTTGGTTAAACAGAGCTAGTGAAACCAGAGAAAAAACTAATTATAAATTCATCACGCTTCGATTAAATGAAGAGACTTTTCAAATCGGGAGTCCCTTTTCATTCCTAGGAGAAATCTCCTGCAGTCTCCAGCTGTCTCTCCAGAACCTTTTTTTTTTTTCTTCTTCAGGCTGTGGAAGCCACACCCCTCGACTCGCTGGGGCTTAACTGTGCTCAGGAAAAAAAAAAGGATTTCTCATTCCCACACACAGAGAGATGCCAGAAAAAACAATTTAAATCAGTGTCAAGTCGTGATCTAATAATTACTTTGTAGGTCAGAGGAAAATATCATTTCCTATTTGAATCATAAAACACAGGGCAAAGCTAAGCCCACAAATATATTATACCTATCTGACCGGAATAACTAATCTTACCCTACACACTATAACTGAACTAAACCCGTCACCTCCTGGATAGTTCTGCAAAGTAACAGCAATATAACAGGCTCAATTGACTTAGAAATGCAGACAGAGCAGAGAATATAACTAAAAACTGTTTGCGGAGCTCTGATGATTAATACAACCTTCAAAACTAAAATTCTGACTAAATATTCTTATTGAATGGTACACAATACATGACCACAGCAGGAGGAACATTACTATCAGAACAAAGTGAATAAAAACAGGTAGAAACAGGTATAATTGTCCTGATTAGTCCAGCAGCAGATCGTTGAAAAACATGCCTGCATAGGGTTTAACAGCACCAAACATTCTCCTGCACAGACACGCCCCTTGTCAGCTTTTTTTACTGTGCAGTAGGATAAACGAACTGGGTGAGACCAGCTTCTTGATTTTACAATGACTAGCCCAAATGTTTGCGTCTGTTTCCTTTCTTAATACTATTTCTTAATCGGTAAACTGTCACAAATTACTCAACAGAATAATCTCACATTTATAACAAAAGGGAAACTCGTGGTTTCAACAGATAACAAAAATCAAATACACAGGACGGACAATACACCAAACACTTCATCCGTTTCGCGACCTAGACGCAGTCACCCGACTAGGAACTGCACTAGTCCAGAGTCCACTCTCGCTTGGTCCGTGCTGCCAGACCTCTCATTCACACTTCATTCACACAATCATGCTAGCAACGTATCTTAGAATGCATTCCTTTCTATCTATTCTGACTAGTCTTTTTCCCAATTACAAAAAGGATGAGGGTTTCACCCGGCGAATTCCCATGCGGGGTTACTCGGCCCTTCCTTGAGAGCTCTCTTACCAATTCCCAATATCTCGAGATTACAAATTCCAAGTTCCACTGGCAGTACTCTGCTCTTTCTATTTCTGTCTAGACATACCAAAAACCCAGTCCTGTCTGCTCTGACCAGGCTGAATCATGATTACCAAAGTTTTCAAACTGCAGTTCTAACTCATCTGTCTAGACAGGTTTTCAAAACTATACTTACCAGATCTGGTTCCCAAGCTTCTGAGTTGGATCCTGGACTCCCCCGGGTCGGAAGTGTTGGCCAGCTGGACTCAGTGCCTGCCGAGGCCAGGCAGAACTCCCTCCGATACAAGAGGATCGGTGGGCCCAGGGAAATTCCCCTGCGTCGGATTGGCATGGTTCCAACTGGACCAAACCTCAAGGCGAATTACGTGGATTTATTCACTTGAACACTATCCACCACTCGCACTTCCAGGCCAACGCACCAAGAATGTAGCAGCAGATAAGCATGCAATAAATAAATCCAGGAGTCTTTTCAAGGATCCAAGCCAGTTTAATGTGCACATGGCTCAAGCAATAAGCAATTTCAAAATGGCTGAGCAATGGCTGTTAGTAAAACAACAACTTTTATAGCTTTCTTGTCCATTCTAAGCATAGGCAAACTTTTCATTGGTCCCAGTACCCCTCTCACCCATCTATTGGTCCCGGTACTGATATGGCTACCCAATCGGGACTCTGGTCTGGGCTCAGCACCTGGTTGCCCCCCTTCTAGTCCCAATTACAATGGTCAGTGTCTCTAACTTGTTACATCTCTCCTCCAAGGTCGCTTAGCTTGTTAAAACATATGAGAAGCAGGGCACTGTAACCTTGCTTTTTGCAGAGTTAATTAATTCCATAGAAGCATAGCACACCTTATCAGTACCAATTAAACTTGTTTTTCTATATTTTCTAAGTTTCGTTTCTGCTTAGCTATGTTCAGTTAAACTGAGTTAAGTTTCAATTCTATGGTGTCATCATTCAGGGGGGTTTTCATTCCTCTGGGCCTAACTACAGGCTTCAGTTACAGGTCAAGCTGCTCAGGCCTGTCTGCTTAGTTCAATTAGCATGGATCATAGGCCGTCGCCTACCACAATGGGGCTTGTTACCCACGGGTTTCCCCAGTGCTCGGTGGGCTCTTTCAAGTTGAATGTCTGTAGCTGTCGCCTCCCCACCGCCCAATCGTAGGGCCTCCAAGCAGACTGAACGGGCTACCTTCTCGCTATCCTGGAATTCTTTCTCCTTTGGGATTCCACGGAGTCTCAGATTATTGCGGCGAGAATGATTTTCCAGATCCTCCAGCTTATACAACAAAGTCTCATAATGTGCCCCCAGCTGCCCCGATCTTTGCGCCGCTTCTTCCTGATGCAGTTCAATCTCTTGCAGCCTGTTCTCGTGGTCTCCCATTCTACAGACCAATTCTCCAACCTCTTCTTTCAGGGGGGCCAACACATCGTTCAACTCACTTTTCACTGACTGCACTTCATTTTTGATTTCAAGGAACCATTCTCTAAGTTCCGCTCTCGTAATAGGTTGCGCAGGGTCTGTTCCCGGGGCTTTCACATTCTCCATATCTCCTGCTCCCCCCTGTTCTCCTTGCACCTCTGGGAGCCTTTTGTTCTCCAGCTGCCCACCATCAACTTTTCCTCCATGCGTCCCTGAGTACGCATATTCTTTAAGATCTGCTGCTTTGCGTCTGGTGGTCATCTCTGGACCAGAGGCCTCTTGTACTGTCAGCAGGAGAAGTCCAGTAGTTGGGCTCCGCAGCCCTTTTTTGCTAATTTACCAGGTACTTAGGTCCACCTCTGCAACCTGTTATCCAGATACTGGCAGCCGGCTCCCTCCGGGTCTCCTCAGTATCCTGCCACCTGGCTCAGTGCTCTCATCGGCTTCTCACTGCTGGCCCTCAGCCTTCACAGCCTGCACTGATCTGCTCCGCAGGACCTCTCTCCTCAGTCCCTGCTCTTCCACCCGCAGCACTTTATACAACTGGCCTGCTCCTCACCTTCCCGCTAGGCGCCACGATCCAGCTCACCTCCTGCTCATGGGTTCCAGTAATTCTCTCACAGCTGGGGAGCCACAGCACTGTCGAGAGCACAGGCTCCTACCATCCGCCTGCTTCATTCCTCATCTCGACTCTGCCTCCGGGCGCCATTTTCGGCCCTCCACACGTGCCGCCGTGTGCTCCCGTTGGCGCTTCACCCCGCAAAGGCTGCTTTCGTGCTGCCGGCGTTTCAGCGGTCGCGGCACTTCCCGCCCTCTTTCTGCCGCCAATGCCCCCACTTGCCGCCTCCGAGGGAATTTTTTAGGGGCTTTTGGCTGGGTCAGTGCCGGAGCAGCTCTTTCAAGCCGCCATCGGCTCCGGTGACGTCACTTCCTCCCCTTTCTTTTCTTTTTTGTGGCACCTCTGCCCCCTTAGTTGCCAGTGCACCGGCAGGCCTTCCTCTTTTTAAAAAAATCGAGCCATTTGATTTTACTGTGGCTGTCTTTCTAGGTGACATGTCCCAAAAACTGGCCAGTGGGTTCTAGAAGTATTCCCGGTGCACAAGGACCATATCCACCACAAATACCCATAACTGGTGCCTTCAGTGCCTGGGACCCAATCATCAGCCCTCTTTTTGTAAATTGTATTTGCAGATGACAAAAAGGGGACTCACGGGTTGAGAGAAGCAGCGCGAATCACTGTTTTGGTGTTCACATCGGCATCGGCTGCACCACTCTCAATGGCTTTAGAAGCTGCATGGGACAGTGGCAGCGCATCAACATCAAGGAGTTCGAGCTCACTCGGAACTGAGCACCTGTAATGCCCCAGAGCATCAACAACCATTGATTGATCTCCACCCGAAAATGAGGAAGGATTTCACTTCATTTTCATCAATAACAAAGGGGGATCGCACCGAGTGAAGACTCTGGTGCATTGGTGTCTGAGCCCTTCGAGGCGTGGCATCAAGAGTGACGAGGATCCAAGAAAGCACCCCTCTAAGCTGCCCCAAAGGGAGGAGAGCTGATCCTCAAGAATATAGGAGGGGCAGCAACAACTTACCGAGAGCCAAGGCCAAGCTGCTGATAATCCTGTTCAGATCCCGGATGCATCGGTTGAAGTTGCTGGGGCCCCACAGCCTTGCAGAAATGTCTTCTGAAGGCTCTTGAGGATTGGATCACAGCGCTCTTGGCTGTGCAGCAGATCGGTGCCTCAATGTCTGCTGTATCGACATCGGCTACCATGAAACCGATCCTCGAGATGCATGCTTGCTTGTGGGAAACGCATCAACACTGGGGCATCGAATGTCCCCAACACCGGTGCCTGCCCAGCCAATATCACTCTCTAGCATTTCAGGGTCTGATGCACTATCGAAATCCAAACATACATTGGTGCATTATCCAGGCAGAGACTCACAAGTTTCCTTTCTGAGTTGGATTCAGAAGGTTGGGTAAGCGACATTGAGTCCGAAGACTTGTTGGAGGACAGATCCCCCTGAGCTTCTGTCAGACCCTTCTCCACCTCATGAGAGATGCAAGTTCCCTCCTGAGGATATGACCACCTAGGATTTTGTTGGGGACATGGCCAAGGCCATATCATTTTCTTTGGAGACTGACAATGAGCCGAGGGCAAAGATCCTGGGCTCATTGACAGTGCCCATGCATCGTATCCTACAGAGAGTACAGTCAGTAGAAAAATTGACTCCATGTATAGATTTCAGAAGGCTCCTGGATGTGAAAAGCCACAGCTTCCACATCATTCCTTGGTGGTCGAATCCACCCTTAAGAGATTCAAGAGTTCCAAGACTCATTCCTCAGTGCCTCCGGAGAGGGAGGCTCGGACATTGGACTCTTTGGGGAGAAGGTATTTTCAGAATTCCATGCTTATAGCCTGCATATATAGCCTCTTACCAGCTCAACATGGGCATGTTCTTGAAGGACATCATGTGCAACCTCACCGAACTGTCTCAGTCTCTGAACAGCATCATTTCCTAGTGGCTTATGGCAAGAGCTGCTCGAACTTCATGGTCCGTGCCAACCTATGATATCTTCAAAACAACATTGAGAGCTTCTAACTTGGTGCCTGGAGATTCGCCTGGCTCCGATCCTCAGACCCAAGAGCAATCTGTGCAGGACAAGCTTGCTGATGTGCCATACCATGGAGAGAATCTCTTCAGAGAACAGGTCGAAGAGAAAGCTGGCTTCATAGAGAAGCAGCATGTCACACATAATCTCTCAAGGCACACGTTCAAGCCAGTCTCCTAGTGCAGGAGGTACCAAAGAGAGGACCAACAAAAAAACAGCAGCAGCCACACTCAGCAGAAACGTAGCCAAAAAAACAAAAGAGTGGCAGGTTCACACACAACACCTTTATTATACAATCAATAGGTGGCCAAAACCCAACACAAGACCGTGTTTCGTGTTGTACTTCATCAGGTGTTGTAAGGGCACACTAAAAAACATTTAAAACCATAAATAGATAAATAAACATAAATAATTAAAACAAGTGTATATAAAAAATTATAAGAACAGGCTATAATATGATGACATATTGTGAAATGTTAAAACTAATTACATTAAAAACTACATCACTACACTGTACCATGAACAAGGTTAATCAAAAGAGAACCATAAAAGAAAAAATTATACATGTGTTTAAAATACATTAAAAAGAATATAAACACATAAAATGAACATAGTCAGCACAAAGAGAACCATATAAAAGAGAAACCAAAGGAATGAGGAGGACAAATAACATAGGTACACTACCAAAAAACTGCCTCCAGTTTTGCAACTGATTCCTATAGATTTTGGGGTGCTGAATCCAGGAAAAATAGCCAAAATGTTCCATCACGTCACGTTTTCTTGCAAAATTAGATTTCTTACCCATATAAGGAATGTTCACATAATTTCTTTTTAGCCGACTGCAGTTTATTTTCTTGGCCCAAAATAGAGGTTGTAATGGTTAACTAACTAGAAACACTCCCTCATGATATTTTAGAGTGTTTTGTATTCATTTTATACATTAACAGGACAATTGGGAGGCGGGGGGCTAAATCCAGTACTCGCGCTGGCGCATGTTCTTTCCTGTTCGCCTCGCCTCGCCTCGTTCGCTCGCTCGCTCGCTCAAACACGGTGGTTGCGACATGAACGTTCCTGTCAAATTTCAGTTTCTTGCAAGTTCATTATTACCTTTTGTTTGCTCAGTCGTAATCCAGCTTTATTCCGAAGTGGTTCACTACAGTTGTAGTTTGCAGTGCTGTGTATTTGTGATGGCTCACAGAGCCAGAGGTTGCGTCAACTCTCCGGACAGTTTTTGTTTTATTTGTGGGGAATATACCGTGAAAAAGCGGCAGAGGAACATTTCTGCATTTATTAAAAAAGTATATTTCGCCTATTTCGGTTTGAAGTTAGGCGATCAAGACAAACCGTGGGCTCCTCACAAAGTGTGCAAGACATGTGAGGAAGATCTACGCTTATGGATGAAAGGTAAAAAACAAGCATTTCGTTTCGGAATACCTATGATGTGGCGTGAACAAAGAGACCACAGCAGTGACTGCTATTTTTGCTCTTGCATTGTGAAGGGATACAACTTAAAAAATAAGAACGTAATAAGTTACCCCAACCTTCCCTCAGCAATTAGGCCTATGCCTCATAGCAACGAAGTACCTGTGCCTGAACCACCAAAATCTTTGGATCATATTTGTGTGTACGGTTCTGATCATGATGAGACTCATCAGATGGCTTTTCCTGATGAGTCCAGTACTTCCGAGTTTGAAACTGAACCAGATCCGAAACCTGAACTTTTCTCTCAAGCTGAATTGAATGATTTAGTCCGGGATTTAGGACTCCCAAAAGATGCTGCCCAACTGCTAGGTTCTCGGCTTAAACAGAAACATCTATTGTCACCAGGAACAACTTTTTATTGGTACCGCAACCGCGAGACACAATTTTTGAAGTATTTCAGCAAAGAGGAAGATTTGGTATTTTGCAACGATATATACGGAGTGATGGAAAAGTTTAAACTCAAGTATGATCCTGCTGAATGGCGGCTGTTCATTGATTCGTCAAAAGACAGCATAAAATGTGTTCTTCTTCATAATGGCAACACATTCGCTTCAGTTCCTATTGCTCACTCTGTTATTCTCCAAGAAAAATACGAGAATTTGGCCCTGATTCTTCAGAAGATTCGTTATGATGAGCATAAGTGGATGATTTGTGGAGACTTTAAAATTCTATCCATGCTATTAGGGCAGCAATCCGGTTTCACCAAATATCCCTGCTTCCTTTGCTTGTGGGATAGCCGGGCCCGCGACCTACACTGGGGGAAAAAAGACTGGCCAATTCGGGAGTATTTGAGACCCGGTGAGAAAAATGTTCTTCATGAGAGCTTGGTACCTCGTGATAAAATTCTATTACCACCTCTCCACATTAAGTTGGGTCTCATTAAGCAATTCATCAAGTCTCTTCCAAAAGATGGTGAGTGCTTTCGGTACCTTTGCTCAAAGTTCCCCCGACTTTCTGAAGCAAAGCTAAAGGAAGGAGTGTTTGTTGGCCCTGATATAAGGAAACTCATTTCAGATGGAGCATTCACTGAAACGATGTCTGAGAAGGAAAAAGAAGCCTGGGATTCCTTCAAGGATGTTGTTCTCAAATTCTTGGGGAACAGGCGGGATGAGAACTATAAAGATATTGTTGCCAGGATGCTCAATGCCTTCAAAGAACAAGGCTGTAACATGAGCCTGAAAGTCCATTTCTTGCACTCCCATGTGAACTACTTTCCCGAAAACTTGGGGGCGTACAGTGAAGATTAAGGTGAAAGGTTTCACCAGGACATCAAGGACGCAGAGAGAAGGTACCAAGGAAGATGGAACACCACTATGATGGCTGATTTCTGCTGGTTGCTGCTGCAGGAAACCCCAGATGAAAACTACGCCAAGCAGCGCACCAAGAGAAGCATTCGGGGGAAGAAGAAACGGGCCCACCAGGAGATTGATTGACCCAAGAATGATTTTAAAATCTAAACTGTGTTGACAAATATCGTGTTTTTACTAAACTTTGAAATAAAAATTTGCTAGTTATTACCACAGTGTCGGATCTCATTTATTAGAATTTTATTTTCACACCATCAGGTGTTTGTCTTCATGTATTGCAATGGTGCGGTTTGCGTTTTCTATTCTTACATACATACCTGTACAACATTTTTTGCACATTTCTTTGCTTTGCTTTGTGTCTAACCTCGCTCTTATATGCTCAATGTTTGTGCACATGTATGTGGCTGTTTTAAGTGCAGGACAATTTTGCTACCATCACAGTGTGTTTTGTTGACATTACTCTATTCTTATGTGCTGCCTTGTTACAATTTTCTTTATTCTTATTTGAATAACTACTAAACAATTAGTATAAAGAATTCATCCAAGAAACTTTTATCTCGATCGCACTCAATCTGAAACGTTCACCTCAAACTGCTAACCCAATGTAGCAAAAAATCTGTACGTGATGGAGCAAATTGGTTACCAGATTTGGATTCAGCGCACCAAAAAACGTAAAAATCAATCGAAACATTAGAGGCAGTTTAAAAAAAATTTTTTTTAGTGTACCTGTGTTAATCAATATCTTCAACATAAAAAGAATTAAAAGATACAAATAGACACAGGGAGTGAGAAGAGCAAATGGGGAGCAGGAGTGAGTCAGGGGCATTACCTTATCGGTGTGTGGTGGCAATAAATTTCACAATGCACATTGAAAATGTGATTGGAGCACCTAATACAAGGGCTAATAGTGCTTCTGAAAAACAAGGATAAAGGTTTAATAATTGTATCCAACCTTAAACAAGATATCCATTATAATGTACGAAAACCGTGGCATATTGAATAAACACTCATAATGGGGAAATATTCATATTGAGACCATCTCAATAAAACAAACACGTAGAAATAAACCATTCAGAAACGGTACTAAAAAACAAGCATGGCAATACTATTTGCACTAGGGAGTAAAACGGCATGTGAAGTGATCATTTCTAAAAGGAACTACCCATATTACTACCTTTTAAATGAAAACAATTGCGAAGAAGTATAAACATACTAAAAAGTGAAAATGACATTGCATATTACGCCGAAGATATAAAAATCAAGTCTGAACAGGGGCTTCTGCCTGAAACCACGGAATAAAACCTAGTGCCATAATGCGAGAATGCAATCTGAAAATGCATGCACTGGGAAGGCATACAAAAGTAAACGCTTCTAAAAAAAGTAAACACTTCTAAAAAAAAAACTTCTAAAAAAAGAATTCCCATAACACTGCCATATTAATTAAACGGGGAAAGAAAACATCCTCAAGGGAAAAGGCTTTAGTCATTGCACCAGGGATATCAGCCATGAACCTAACCAGGGGCTTTAAATAAAGTCCCAGGGGAAGACTTACAAAACGCAATATTAATGAAAACAATGCCTTCTAGAAATTTTTACAAAAGTTCAAAACAAAGAACCCATAAAGAGCAGCTTTTAGGAAACTGGCATGTAGCCAAGATCACACTAGGAACATAAAATAGATAAGAAGCTCCAAGTTCTCTTTAAAAGTACCAAGTTGAACTAAAAATTATATTCAAAAATTTAAGAAGTGCTCAAGAAGCTCATAAAATATAATAAATAAATGTTAATTGTACCTGATTTGTAAAGGCCGCCGAAGAATCACCTCAAAGGCGAGTAACACATCAAAGGAATGAAAACACAAAAAGACGCTAGCGCGTGCGCATTTAAAAAGACGGCGATACCGGAAGTGCACAGATCACCAGAATATGAGAAATAAGGCAATTATGGATCAAAAAGAACTAAAAAAATATAGTCATAAGTGCACAAAAGATGGAACCACGATATATAATATTGAACAAACATTCAAACCAATCGATAACATTAGAAACCGCATGTACAGAATCAGTACAACCTTCACTATGGAACAGTGAACCAGATACACAATGGTGAGGAGCAAACGAACCTATACTATACAAATAAAGAAAGGTAAAGAATAAAAAGTTAAAATGTACCATATGTAACATAAAAGCATAAAATGTAATATAAAATATATAATATATAAAGAGAAGCCAGATACCCAAAGCAAGTAGAAATTAAAACCTTTGAAACTGCTGAGGCTATAGGAACATCTGTAGGAAATAAAACCTTAAAGAAAGACAGACAGATCCCTCTCTAGATTCAATCCGTTCGGGGACATGGTGTCCATCAAAAAGATATTTCTGTTCCATTCGTAACAGTGTTTTGTCAACGTCTCCGCCTCTCCAATTGGGTAACACCTTTTTAATTACAAAAAAACGTAGATCTGATATTTTATGATCATTATCTAGCCAGTGTTGGACCAAAGGTTTATCTTCCAGTCTCAAGTAATTAGTTTTAACATTTCACAATATGTCATCATATTATAGCCTGTTCTTATAATTTTTTATATACACTTGTTTTAATTATTTATGTTTATTTATCTATTTATGGTTTTAAATGTTTTTTAGTGTGCCCTTACAACCCCTGATGAAGTACAACACGAAACACGGTCCTGTGTTGGGTTTTGGCCACCTATTGATTGTATAATACAGGTGTTGTGTGTGAACCTGCCACACTCTTGTTTTTTTGGCTACGGTACCAAAGAGAGGGCCAGAAAAAGACCTGTTACCCTCATAGGTGTAGGTACTTTCCTGGTTCCCAAATCTCCCAACCAAAGCAAGCTCCTCGACCACACCCACTACAAGAAAAGCCTCAGAAACCTCAGCCAAAGGCAGGGGTGGTGTTTTGACTGGTTCCTTCAGAGCATAGTCACTCTTTCAGTAACCACAGTGGAGGACCCTCTGGTCAGGGGAAGGCTCACACTTGCCCAAAAGCGGCCCCTCATAATCTTGGACACATGGGTTCTACAAATCATCCAAATCGGTTACAAATTACATGTATTCGTACTACCTCCAAATTGTGCATCACATTGACCCTCTGCATCGGGATCTGCTTCAGAGAGAAATCAACTCTCTTGTCAGATCTCACAATCAAGCTCATGCCACCAGAGCAAAGAGGGTGAGGATTTTAGTCCAAGTAATTTTTGATCCCCAAGAAAACAGGGGGATACCGTCCTATCCTAGACCTAAGAAATCTGAACAAATACTTGGTAAGAGAAAAGTTCAGAATGATTTCTCTAGACATCCTGCTCTTATCTTCAAAAAGGAAATTGGCTATGCTCCCTGGATCTGAAGGATGCATATATCATAAGAACATAAGATATGCCATACTGGGTCAGACCAAGGTCTATCAAGCCCAGTATCCTGTTACCACATACAGATACATCCCGTTCACAGGACGTATCTAAGATTTGCCCTGAGGGAACAGCACTTCTAGTACCGAGTGTTGCCTTTTGATCTAGCCTCAGCACCTCATGTTTTCACAAAAAGCCTTGCAGTAGTAGCTGCTTACCTGCAGACACTAGGAGTGTTTGTCTTCTCCTACTTGGATGATTGGTTAATCAAGAGTACCACTCAGGAAGGGGTTCAAGAATCAGCGGTTGACCATTCAGATGTTGGAACTACTAGGGTTCATTATAAATTACCCCAAATCTCACCTTCAACCCACCCAGCAGTTAGAATTTATAGGAGCCCTGCTTGACACAACTCAGGCGAGAGCTTTCCTCCCGCACGACTGATTTCACAGACTAACAGCACTAGTGCGGGAGATTCAAGAGTCAGTAGGTAACAGCTTGCAGGATGTTAACTGTACTAGGCCATATGGCCTCTACCATGCATGACACACCCTTGGTACGCCTCTATATGAAGCGGGCTTAGTGGACCCAAGCCACAGGTCGACTCGGGGATGTCACCAATCCTCTTGGTCAGTCACTGTAATGATGGACAATCTAACACAATTTGCTCAGATATCTCCCCTTCCAAATTGCTCCACCTCAAAGTTTTGATGACAGATGCATCTATACTGGGTTGGGGAGCTCATCTCGATGGGTTTCACACTCAGGGCAATTGGTCCATCCCAGAAAGTCTCCACCAGATCAACTTCTTGGAATTAAGAGCTGTAGCAAACGCTCTAAAGGCTTTCCGAGATCGACTGGCCAACCAAATTGCTCTGGTTCAGACAGACAATCAAGTCACAATTTTCTGCATCAACAAGAAAGGGGGAACAGGCTCTCATAGCTCCTGTGTTGGAAGGCAGTCAGGTTGTGGAAGTTTGCCATTACACATGGGATGGACTTGAAAGCCACATACTTGCCAGGCGAACAAAACACTCTGGCAGACAGATTGAGTTAAGTCCTCCAGCCACACAAATGGACACTGGACAAGGAGGTGGCAGCCCATATCTTTCCGAAGTGGGGCACACCCTTGATAGATCTTTTTGCCACTCTGCAGAATGCTCATGTGGATCAGTTCTGTTCCCAGGGTAAGATCACACAGCAGACTAGCCTTGGATGCTTTTATCCGACATTGTGGGGAGGTTCTTCTGTATGCGTATCCTTCAATCCCTCTCATTGCAAAACCCTCCTGAAGCTCAAAACAGACAGAGGCGCGATGATTCTCATTGCTCCCTACTAGCCCAGACAGCCTTGGTTTTCCTCTACCTCTATAGCTGTCCAGTCAGGAGCCTCTCCGACTGGGCCATGCGCCGGATCTGATTTCACAGGAAGACAGGATGATGTTGCACTGAACATCCAGTCCTTGGCCCTCATGGCATGGATGTTGAGAGGCTAGTGTTGCCTGAACTTAGTTTGCCTCGACAAGAAAGTCTTATTCCTGTAAATGGAGGAGGTTTGCTGTCTGGTGTGAGGGCCAGGCCATAGATCGTTTCGAGGCACGATGAGTCAAGTTTTGTTCCCAGCTAGTGGCATTTCTATATCTCCAGTCGCTCAGGGTGTGAGACTATCTGCAGATGCGTGACTCAGTGGTGGCTACCTTGGAATTGGTCCTCTGTGCATGAACGCACATGCGTCCCTTGCATTGGGCCCTGTTCTACTCGTACTACTACTTATCATTTGTATAGCGCTACAAGGCATATGGAACATTGTACAGACACATGTAAAAGATGGCCCTGCCAAGGACAAGGATGCATCTAGGGGAATGGTAAGGAAACGCATAGGAGACTAAGTAGATCAGGATCCAAAAGCAACCTCGAAAAGGTGAGTTTTTAGCCTGGATTTGAAAAGGGCCAGAGATGAAGCTTGACGCACAGACTCAGGTAGTTTGTTCCAGGTAAAGGAGCAGCAAGGTGAAAGGATTGAAGTCTAGAGTTGGCAGTAGAAGAGAAGGGCACAGTTAGAAGAGATCTGCCAGAAGAGCAGAGTTCCTGAGGAGGGTGTAAGGAGAAATGAGAGGAAAGATAGTGGGAAGCAACAGAATGAGAGTACCTCTAGGTCAGCAGGAGAAGTTTGAACTGGATATAGAAACAAATAGGGAGCCAGTGAAGTGACTTGAGAAGAAGGGTTATATGAGCATATTGAGGCTGGTGGAAGATTAGCCGCCCAGCTGAGTTTTGAACAGATTGAAGGGGAGAGAGATGATTCAGAGGGAGACCAGATGCTGGTTTCCCACCTCTAAAGATTAGGGGAGGCATCGTCCTCTTCCTTCGACTGTGCAGCTCAGTCTTGCTTTTAGGTGCGCCTCGACAAGATTCTCAAGCGATGCCGTTGGAGTCTCCGGTTTGGACAGTGGTAACAACAGATGCCAGCTTGTTGGGGTGGAGTGATCACTGTTTGGGCCACTTGGTGCATGTGCGTTGATTGCCCAGGGAGATGGGTCATCAACCGGCACAAGTCCCAGGCTATTTGCTTGACCTTGCGAGCATTTCGGATGGGGCGATGCTGCTTACCTGCTTTGCTGCCAGATTGGGCACATTTACCGTGAGTCCTGTGTGTCTATTGATATATTTATTTTATCATTGTTAATGTGCTATTTCTGTTTCTTCTGTAAGTTTGTTCAGTTTTCTCCATTCATACCTGTCTCCTATATATCCTCATAACTTTTATCCCTCCCTCCCAGCCCTCTACCCACCCACCCCCTGACATACAGTCTCTCATAGCCATCTTGTGCCCATTACCATGATTATTCACAGGTGCACCTAATCCCCTGTGATCTTTCTCCAACTATCCTTATTTCTGACTTCTGTTCTCCTCTCCATCTTTCTCATGGCTCTTCATCACTTTCTCTTCCTGTTTCTCATATTCCCTAATTATCTCCCATCCCACCAACACCTTCTAGCACTGTCCCTTATTTCCCCTTTACCATGCTCACTTCCCCCATCATCTTGTTCTCTACCCTATCATCTGCTCTTGAGCTTCACTACTTTCTCCCTCTCATTCAGCCATATCCTCTCTCTCTCTGAAACAACCTCACCATCATTACCGCCCTGCTGACTCCTCTCTGCCTTGCACTCTTCTACTCCTTCTCCTTTTCTCTTCCAGAGATATCAATCCCATCCCTGCCCCCCTAGACTTTTGTCACACTCCCATAATAGATCCTCATGCAACAACTCAAATCTTATTCATATCCCTCTCCTTTTCCCTTCCTCTCTCTCTTTCTCATGTGCCTTGTGGAATGCACACTCCATCTCAAATATACTTGCCTTTACTCATGATCTTTTTATCTCTAATGCTCTCCATCTTCTTGCTCCTCCCAGAAGACTCAGCATCAGTCGCTGCTTTCTGTCGTGGCGGCTATCAGTTCCCCACATGCCTCGTCCCACTGGCTGTGGTGGTGGTGGTGTTGGGCTTCAACTCCCTACTGCTGCCTCAGTCTCACTTCTTTCCCTCCTTTGAAGTCCACTCCATCCGCCTTTTTACTCCACTACTCTCTGGTTAGCTGTTATTCCTATTCGTCTCTCCGGGCCAGTCCAGAACAGATGGGTAGTCAATCTCCCTCCTCTAGCAGCTGAGGACTGAAACACTGATTCTTGTTGCCAGGTTACCCAGCTCTCCCCTGGTGTCAGAAGGCAGTCTTATAGTCCTCAGCAGCTGAGCTGGATGTGTGGATGAATAGCTCCCCACAAGGACCCTAGAATCTTTATTTTACTTTATTTTGCCTTTTTGGTTAGCACTAGTAGGAAGAGGCGAAGAGTTAACACAAGAGGATTTGTGCTTCTTGCCCTAGCAGGGTGAATCTGCACATAAGTGCTTTTATTGTGTTGGTGTAAGTGCACGTCAGCCACTGGTGTTTGTTAGCTGAAGAATCGGCTCGGAGAACGAGGCAGAGCCTGTATTTCTTCTCCGGTAGCTTGGGACATCGGGAACAGCTCTGGGAGCCCCAGCAACTGTCTTCCTCCGTCCTTTTTATCTGTCTCCTGTAGCCGCTAGCAGCGGTATCGCGGACGGCAGACTTGGCGGCCTTGACTTGGACTGCTCAGGTAATTTCTTCAGCGCAGGCGCCGCCGCGTGCGTTCCCCTCTTATCTAGTGTAGTGATGGACAGCTTCGGTGTGAGCGGGCGGTGCTCGGTTCGCTTTGGCGTTCAGGGAGTTTTAGCGCTTTCTGGCGGTCACAGGGGCTCCGTTGGGGGGGCGGACGGGCCGCGCTATGGAGGAACAGCAGGGACCTCAAAGCGAGCAGTTAGGCCGGCTTAAGGCTTCGGGGGAAAGCGCGGGAACGGCAGCCATGTTGGAAGGGCCGGCCGTTTCGTCAGCTCCACAATCCAGTCAGGCAAGCGCAAAGCTAAATCTCGAGTGCATAGCGCTGATGAGCAAGGGCAGCCGAAATTGTCAGCGGTTCCAGAGTCCCTGGACTCTTTACTCTCTGCGGAGTTTATTTTGGTGTTTCACCAGGCTTATTTGCTTAAAAAAGCTCAAACTCCGTGCACAAATTTGCCTGACTCCGTGCAGGTTTCTCAGGGAGGGGACTCTGGGATGCCGGATCCAGGTGAAGGGGTCTCCTCGATGGCAACTGTTAGGGACACGAAAGTAGAAAAAGCTTCTCTGGCTGCGGAGGCTCTAGGGCCAGAGGAAGGAGAGCTCTTGTCAGACCCGGGGTTGGAATCCTGGCCCGCAGACTTGGAGGAAGGAGAGTTGGGTCCTGGGATGATCCTAATATCTTTAGAGTATTTAGGAAGGAAGAGCTGGCAGCGTTGATTGCGCAGTCTCTGGCAGCGCTTAATATAGTGCCTCCTGTGGTTCAACAGGAACCTTTAGAGGATCCCTTGTTACAGGGTTTCAAGGCGGAACAAAGATGTTTTCCTCTGCACAGAGTGATTAAACAGATGATAGAATCTGAGTCGGAATGTCCTGAAGCATCCTTGCGGGGTGCTCAGGCTATGG
Organism: Ichthyophis bannanicus; assembly: GCA_033557465.1. Lineage (NCBI taxonomy): Eukaryota > Metazoa > Chordata > Amphibia > Gymnophiona > Ichthyophiidae > Ichthyophis > Ichthyophis bannanicus. The sequence goes on along the minus strand of CM066036.1, from coordinate 49,855,728 downwards.
CGCGTTTATATCCCGTGCCCCAGGAGGAGAGAGAGTTATTGCGTATGCCTAAGGTGGATGCGCTGGTTTCAGTGGTCACCAAGAAGACCACGATTCCAGTGGACGGAGCTACGGCCCTTAAAGATATTCAAGATCGCAGATTGGAGGCGCTTTTGAAACAAGCATTTGATTCCAGTGCGCTAGCGTTACAAGCGTCCGTGTGTGGGGCGTACATGTCCAGAGCTTCTATTAGGTGGAGTCAACTGGGTCCCGGACAGGATAGTGACGCGGCTTCTTCTGGGGAAGGGGCTAAGTTTGAGTTGGCGGTGGCGTATTTGGCGGATGCTTTTTATGATTTGGTTCGGATTTCAGCGAAGTCAATGGCTTCCGTGATTGCCGCGCGGCGGTTTCTTTGGTTAAGGAATTGGGCGGCGGATGCTTCGTCCAAGGCGCGCCTCAGTAAACATTCGTACAAGGGTAAACTACTTTTTGGAGAGGCGTTGGAAAAGATTGTTAAAGATTTAGGAGACTCCAAAGGGGGGCGTCTTCCCGAAGACCGTCCTAAAGCAGCGAAGTAGGGCTCCTTCCCAAGAGGTCAGGGGCGTGATTTCGCAGGTTTCGGGGATCTCGCTTTGCCCCTTATCAGCGCGGTCATTTTGTTTCGCGGGGGCAGTCCTTTCGCGGAGCCAGAGGTTCCAGTAGAGGCTATTTTGGTGCCCCACAAGCCTCCATTAAGAAACCGCAATGAAGTGAGGCTGGCCCAGGGGGAGATTCCAGTAGGAGGTCGGTTACAGGAATTTGTCTCCGCTTGGGCCGCCATTACTACCGACCAGTGGGTGCTCCAGATTATCAGAGAGGGCTATGCTCTTGAGTTCGACCATCCTCTGGCGGACGCCTTTGTTTTCTCTCCGTGCGGTCCTCCCCCCAAGAGGATGGCGATCCACGACACATTGCAGCGTTTGTTGCGGCTTCATGCAGTGGTTCCGGTACCTCCAGACCAGTACGGCTTCGGTCGATACTCGATTTATTTTGTCGTTCCCAAAAAGGAGGGTTCTTTTCGGCCAATCTTGGATTTAAAACACGTAAACCGGTGTTTGCGCGTTCCCCATTTCCGGATGGAGACCTTGAGATCGGTTATACGCTCGGTTCGTCCAGGAGAGCTTCTATCCTCCATAGATTTGACAGAGGCCTATCTGCACATTCCTATCAGACCAGAACATCAGAGGTTTCTTCGGTTTGCAGTTCCCATGGGTCATTTTCAGTTTCGGGCCTTGTCGTTCGGTCTAGCGATGGCGCCGCGCACTTTTACCAAGGTGATGGTGGTGGTGGCAGCGGCCCTGTGCAAGGAAGGAATCCAGGTTCATCCTTATCTGGATGACTGGTTGATTCGAGCGGCGTTGCGGGAGGAGTCCGTCAGGGCGACCGCTCGGGTAGTGTCTTTTCTCGAGGATCTCGGATGGATTGTGAACCAGGCGAAAAGTCGTTTGGAACCGGTACAACAGTTGACTTATCTCGGGGCTTTCTTTGACACGGAAAGGGGAGTCATCCTTCTACCTCCGGAGAGGGTTCGAAAGATTCTCTCGCAGGTGATGGCTTTTTTGCACGTCAGGGCTCCGACGGCTTGGAGGTACATGCAATTGCTGGGATCGATGGCAGCGGCCTTGGATCTGGTTCCTTGGGCCAGGGCGCACATGCGGCCACTCCAGCAGGACCTGCTTTTGCGGTGGTCTCCACAGCATCATCCGCTTTCGCGTCGGTTGAGCTGTCCGGAACAGGTGCGTGTCAGTCTTCATTGGTGGTTAGTTCCGAAGCACCTGCAAGCGGGGGTTCCACTAGAGCTGCCCGAATGGATTTTGGTCACTACGGATGCCAGTCTGACCGGTTGGGGGGCGCATTGTTTGTCTCAGATAGCGCAAGGATCCTGGTCTGCAGAAGAGAGTCTTTGGTTGATCAATCGGTTAGAGCTGAGAACGGTGCGTCTCGCGCTGGTGGAGTTTGCGAGCCTTCAAGAAGGGAGGCCAGTGCGATTTTTCTCCGACAACTTGGTGACGGTATCCTACATAACTCGCCAGGGAGGCACGGGCAGTGCTCTTCTCCTGGAGGAGAGTCAACAGTTGTTCCAATGGGCAGAATTACATCTCGAGGCACTTTCGGCGGCTCATGTGGCCGGAAAGGACAATGTTCAGGCCAATTATCTCAGTCGGCATGTGCTGGATCCCGGAGAATGGGAGCTCAATGCAGCAGTCTTTCACGAGCTCATGTTGCGATGGGGTCAGCCGGTCATGGATCTTATGGCGACTCTAGGCAATGCCAAAGCAGCGCGATTTTTCAGCAGGCGCAGGGAGCATATGTCGGAAGGACTCGATGGCCTCGTTCAACCCTGGCCATTAGGACAGCTGCTGTACGTGTTTCCTCCGTGGCCCTTAGTGGGCCGGGTCATTCAGAGGGCGGCAAGACACGAGGGGCTGGTGATCCTCATTGCTCCGGATTGGCCCAGGCGACCGTGGTACGCGGATCTGATGCGGCTTCTGGTGGAGCCGCCTTGGAGGTTGCCCACTCGAGTCGACTTGCTGCATCAGGGGCCCGTTCAGATGCCCCAGGCGGATCGGTTCTTGCTTATGGCATGGCTCTTGAGAGGGAGCGCTTGCGCCGCAAGGGTTATTCGGGGGCTGTAATAGCCACGATGTTAAAGTCGAGAAGGCGTTCCACGTCGTTAGCGTACATTCGGGTGTGGCACGTTTTTGAGGCGTGGTGTGCAGATCGGACAGTCCGGCCGGGGAAGTCTTCCCTACCGGATATTCTGGTGTTTCTTCAGTGCGGGCTGGAGAAAGGACTCGCTCTTAGCACCCTAAAGGTACAGTTAGCGGCTCTGGTGGTTTTTCGCGGACCGGTTCAAGGAAGTTCCCTTTCCACTCATCCAGATGTTCTGCGGTTCCTTAGAGTGGCCAAAAACCTTCGGCCTCCGGTTAGACAGGTCATTCCCCCTTGGGATTTGAATTTGGTGTTGGAGGCTTTGACAGAGCCTCCCTTTGAGCCGCGTACGTCCGGTAGTATCCGGGAATTGTCCTGGAAGACGGCTTTCTTGGTGGCATTATGTTCAGCAAGGCGGATTTCGGATTTGCAGGCCCTTTCGTGTAGACAACCGTTTCTTCAGTTTTCAGCAGAAAAAGTGGTCTTGCGACCAGTGCCGTCCTTTCTGCCTAAAGTGGTGTCCGCATTTCACATGAATCAACCGGTCTCGCTTCCCACCTTTGCGGCGTCGGGGGCAGGTTCGTTCGATCGATCTCTGCGAAAGTTAGACATGGGTCGGGTGCTCCATAGGTACCCTTAAGGAGACCGAATCGTTTCGTAAATCGGACAGGTTGTTCGTTCTGTTTGAAGGTCCGTCCAAGGGACAGGCGGCCACCAAGGCCTCCATAGCTCGATGGATGTAGCATGCGATACGGGTTGCGTATGAAGCCAAAGGCAAGTCAGTTCCAGTCGGGCTTCAAGCTCATTCTACCAGAGGTCAGGCTGCGTCGTGGGCGGAGTCGGCCTTGGTGCCGCCGGTGGATATTTGTCGGGCAGCGTCCTGGTCTTCTCTTCATACGTTTACGCACATTATCGTCTGGATGTGCAGGCCAAGCAGGATGTGTGTGTGGGGGCCTCGGCCGTTGTTGCGGGGCTCACAGGTCCCTCCCGGGTTTAGTACTGCTTTGGTACTACCCATCTGTTCTGGACTGGCCCGGAGAGATGAATAGGAAGGAGAAATTAGACCTTACCTGCTAATTGTCTTTCCTTGAGTTCTCTCCGGGCCAGTCCAGAACCCGCCCTATATATATATTTATATATTCTGTGAGTGGTATGCTGTTTTTCGACTTCAACCATTAGTGTATTGCGACACTCCTGCCTGCGCCCTGGAACTAACAGGCAGGAGTGGCCTTATTGTCCCTTGAGGTAGAGGCAAACTTGTTCCCTATGGATGATGGGAATTGTAGTTCACTCTCTTTTCTCTCGGGAATGAAGTGTAGTTGCGACAAAGATGGTAAGGCTTGCAAGAAACATTTATTTGTATTGGGGATGTTTCTCCAGCGCATCAAAATTCAAATACATAAACGTAAAGGGTGCACTTATAACACAAACAGAAGTAATCAGGAACTTAGGACAACTGAAATAGAATTAGCTTTAACTTCAGCTTTTCATCTATAGAGGAGCTTAACTCAGCTCTGCCTCGAGTGGTAGCTTATGAACATTGCAGCCTCATAGTATCAGCTGTTATTCTCACAGCGTGGGTTCAGAACACAGGTGCGAATAATTAACTCATGGCACAGGCAGCAGAAACAGCAACGTTTGTATTTCCTTTCATACAATGTGCAAAGCTTCTTTTATACTGCTATTCTTTACAGCATACAGAGCAGTCCATGCTACATGGGTCAGTGCTTACGGTAGGTAAATCATTTTCTACCTGCATCAAATCCTCTGACTTAACAGAACTACTATCTTCATTAAGCTTTTGCTGTTTTCCTGTTTTCAGTTCTAGAAACTGCTTAAATTCTTGGAAGAGCAATTCAGCCTGCTTATTATCAGATTGGCAGTTGTCAGCAAATACTATGCCCTTCTCCCTGTCACTAACTGTTCCCACTGCAGCCCTCGGCTTAAACAGTTCAGGGCAATGATCAGGTTCCTTCAAGAAAGCCTTAAAAATAGGAAGTTGTGCTTTACCTTCTCTATCTTGGCTTGTATCAGAACTGCCTTCTTTCTGCCAGGCTCCTCTCCTCTTTGGTAGCTCAAAAGCTTTCCAGGTGTGGGTCTTTCTGGGCTTTCCAGGTCCAGGCTCTATCCTGTAGAATGAGTTTTCTTCAGCGTGTGCCTGCCTTTGAGGCTTTCTATGCCAAGGTTCTGTCTTCTCCCAGGATTCTAAAACATGGCTCCGTCCATTCCTCACAGGACTCCTCTTAACAGCAGCTTTAGAACTCCTTGCAGAACCTTTCCAAACACTCTCAAATCTTCCAGACTCACTCGTACAGCCAAACTGCTTCCTGGTCTCGAATCCACCCTCCGACAACCTCGTCTTGGAGCCACTCTCCCACCTGGTCCCACACGTAATCTAGCAGCTTTGTTCAATGCTTTATAAAGGGTTTCTTTTCCCGGCACACCTTGTCCAACCCCTGGGTGTGCCCAATCAGCATTGCCTAACTCCTCCCCTGGGCTGGTGTCTGTTCTCAGCTCAGCAGAGCAGTGTGTTTTTTTCCTTTTAGGATTGAAAATCCTGTGTAAATCCTTTCACTTTTCAGGATTTTCTTCAATCTCCATCTCCTCTGGAGGGCATTCTTCACCACTATATACACCAAAGAGCTCCTCTATATTTGAGGTTTTCAGAAAAAAAAAGAGGTAAAAGCGCACGTAAAGCAACCTTCTGTGATACTCTTTCAAGTTCTTACAGGCCCACTATTTACTAGTTAGCATGGGTTTGTTGTTTTTTTTCGGGGTCAGTTATAGAGTTTAGTTTTCTGCTTGATACCTTAAGACTGCCTTCTGACACCAGGGGAGAGCTGGGTAACCTGGCAACAAGAATCAGTGTTTCAGTCCTCAGCTGCTAGAGGAGGGATATTGACTACCCATCTGTTCTGGACTGGCCCGGAGAGAACTCAAGGAAAGACAATTAGCAGGTAAGGTCTAATTTCTCCTTTATCGACCTCCTGACAAGTCCACCTCTACCTTTCTCACTGACTTTGATATGGCTTTCCTTCTTTCTGGATTCATCTTCCCCCTCCCGTAGTCTTGGAGATTTTAACATTCATGTAAACCCCTCTGATCCTTCTGCTTTAAAGCTCCTTTCCCTTACCTCCTCATTCATCCTCCAGCTTTGCTCTACCACCCCCACTCACCAACACAGCCACTGCCTCGACCTTGTATTCTTCTCTAATTGCTTACCCCCAAACCTCCGTACCTCAGTTCTTCCATTATTGGAACATCTCCTGCTAAGGTTCACTCTTCACTACCCGCCGCCTCAACCTCACCCTGTCTCCTCCAACCTCGTTAGAAATCTTCATACTATTGACTCTTTGGCTCTCTCCTCCACTGTCTCATAACCTCTTTCCTCCACTAGGGCATCTGAGTCTGCTGATGAGGCAGTAGCTTCCTATAACACTGCACTCTCTGCTCTGGATGCTCTTGCTCTGCCTATGCCACGTCCTGTGAGGCGTACTGTACCCCAACCCTGGCTGTCTTCCACTACCCACTATCTACGTTCCTGTGCCCATTCAGCTGAGCGCACTTGGCTAAAATCTTGCACCCTTGTGGACTTTCTACACTTCAAATTCATTCTGAGGCTCTTAGGCCACATGGCATCCATGGTCCATGTAACGCCAAATGCCCGTCTACACATGAGGCCAGCTCAATGGGGACTCAGGACTCAGTGGCACCAAGCCACAGGAAGCCTCACGGACAAAGTGAGGGTGTCCAGCCTACTACAGTCTTCTCTGCAGTGGTGGCTTCATCTTCCGAATCTGGTGCAAGGGGTGCCTTTTCAAGCACCTCCACACTCTCAGGTGCTGACAACCGATGCTTCTCTTCAAGGTTGGGGTGCACATTGCCAAGGAGCATGTACTCAAGGCCTGTGGTCTCCTTGGGAGGCCGCACAGCAGATCAATCTCTTAGAACTGAGAGCTATCCGCTTAGCCCTGAGAACTTTCTCCCATCTCATCTCTCGCCAGTCCGTCTTGTTCAGACGGACAATCGAGTTGCTATGTTCTTTGTGAACAAACAAGGGGGCACAGGGTCCCGACCTCTATGTCAGCAAGCGCAGAAACTGTGTTCCTGGGCAGTCAATCACAGCATTCTTCTCAAAGCGGTCTATCTCTTCCAGGTCAGAAAATTACCTGGCGGACAGATTGAGCAGGATCCTGCAGCCGCACGAGTGACAGTTGAATCCTCTAGTGGTTCAGCAGATCTTCCTGAGATGGGGTCTTCCAACCATGGATCTCTTTGCAAGTCCTCTGAACTGTCAACTTCGCAGGTTCTGTTCCAGGCAACCGCATCCTCTCAGAGTTGCAGCGGATGCGTTTCTCATTCCATGGTCTACAGGCCTTCTATATGCGTTTCCTCCCACGCCTCTGGTGTCCCAGACGCTATTCAAGGTGCTCAAGGACAAGGCCTCGCTGATCCTGGTGGCCCCCAGGTGGCCAAGGCAACCCTGGTTCCCACTGCTTTTGCAACTAGCGGTGGACACTCCTCTTCCTCTGGGGACGCAACCCAATCTTCTGTCTCAGGAGCAGGGATCTCTCTTACACCCAAATCTCCTGTCCCTCAATTTGATGGCCTGGCTGCTGAAAGTGTAGTTCTAGCGCCTTTACTATTGCCTAGGGAAGTGGAGGACGTAGTCTTGGCCTCTAGGAGGCAGTCCACCAGAAAGTCTTATGCCCTTAAGTGGCGTAGATTCTCTACCTGGTGTACTCAACACAACAAGAATCCTTTCTCATGCCTGATACCAGTGGTGCTGCAATATTTGCTTCACCTGTCCAACCTAGGCCTTAAGTCCAGTTCTGTTAGAGTTCATCTTAGTGCTGTTTCAGCACACCACTCACAGGTGGAGGGTCAGTCTCTATCCAGCCATCCTTTGGTGGCTCGCTTCCTCAGAGGCCTGCTTTTGCTTAAGCCTCCAGTGCGTCCACCTGCCCCTGAATGGGATTTAAATGTGGTCTTGCAATGGCTTACTTGCCCACCATTTGAACCTATGGCTACTTGCCCTCTGCGTTTGCTGTCCTGGAAAGTGCTATTTCTGGTAGCCCTTACCTCAGCAAGGCGAGTGAGCTAGCTTCAGGCCCTAGTATCAGAAGCACCATATACTAGGTTCTATAGGAACAGAGTAGTCTTACGGACTCACCCTAAGTTCCTTCCAAAGGTTGTCTCCTCCTTCCACCTCAATCAGCAGGTGGTTCTTCCGATTTTCTTTCCCAGGCATCAGGCCAGCCGGGCTGAGATGGTCTTGCATACCCTGGACTGTAGGAGGGCGTTGTCCTTCTACCTTGACCGTACGCGGGAGCACCAGAGGGCGGTTCAGCTCTTCGTCTCTTTTGACCCCAATAAGTTGGGGTTGGCTGTCTCCAAGCATACTTTGTCCATATGGGTAGCTGACTGCATCGCCTGGGCTTACAGGGCAGCCGGCCTCTCGTTGCAGGGTCGAGTTACGGCTCATTGTGTCAGGGCGAAGGCTGCGTCAGTGGCTCATCTCCGCTCTGTTCCGTTGGCAGACATCTGCCGAGCCGCTACTTGGTCTTCAAGCCAGACTTTTGCGGCCCACTACTGCCTTGAGAGGGAGTCCCGCAGGGACAGTGCTTTCGGGCAAGCGGTACTCCATAATCTCTTTGGGGTTTAGGCAGCTCCTACCCTCCGGCCCTGGTGTTGGGCTACCGTTCGGGGGCGTTATCAGAGAAGATTCTGTTCTTGCATGCTGAGGCTCTAGAGGGAGCTCATTGTTTCAGTTTGGGGCCTCTGGTAGCCCTGAGCTGGGGAGTCCCATATGTGAGGACTGACTTCCTGCTTGGTCCTGGAGAAAGAGTAGTTACTCACCTGTAACAGGTGTTCTCCAGGAGCAGCAGGAATCAGTCCTCACAACTCTCCCTCCTCCCCTTGGAGTTGCAGTCATATGCTTTATTTTTGCTATTTTTGCTGTCTCTTAGCTATGTCATCAGACTGATCAAGATGGCACCCTTGGGCAGGAAGGGGACCGTGCATGCGCGCTGCATTCCCAAAGGCTTTCTTTGAAAGCTGGGGAAATGCTCCGCACGGGGGCTCCGTCGGCGCCGACGTCACCCATATGTGAGGACCGATTCCTGCTGCTCCTGTTACAGGTGAGTAAAGTGTAATTAGACTTACCTGCTAATTGTAGTTCCTGGAGTGGAACCAGTCTAGTCCTGGAACCTCTGGGTTGCCCATCTCATCCAGCAGCTTGGAGACTGAGAAACTCCTCCTTTTTTTTGTGACCTCACTGGTATATCTCTCCGGGGACCGCCTCATGCCACCAGTATCCTATTGACAAAGCAGACTCACCGGAGCAACAAATAAGAATATAACTATGGATATTAAACTAAGCAGAACTACAACAACATGAAAGAAATAACAGATGTAAACAGCGCTTTAAAAACTGAACAGGCCATTCCCCTCTTGAAAAAGAGAATAGCCATCCCTCCATATCCATAATATCCTCGACACCTATTCCCCTTTCTATTCTTTGACGCAAACATGTAAAGCAAAAAATCGCTCTTACCTGTGAAACACGGCCCGAACTTCAGGCCCCTGTATGACTTTGAGCACTCGGGAGGGACCCAGGATTAGACTGGTTCCACTCCAGGAACTACAATTAGCAGGTAAGTCTAATTACACCTTCCTGATCGTGTCCCCAGTCTAGTCCCGGAACCTCTGGGTCTGTACCAGAGCAGTGAAGACATATCAAACACAGGAGGGACCTGGTACACCGGCCTGAAGAACTGCAGAGCCAAATGAGGTTTCCTCCGACCCCTGAACATCCAAGCGGTAGTGCCTCAGAAAGGAGTTCAAGGAGGACCAGGTTGCCGCTTTACATATTTCAACCGGTGACACCAACCTAGCTTCCGCCCAGGAAGTAGCCTGAGCTCTAGTGGAATGAGCTTTAAGACCGTCCGGAACCACCCTACCTTTTAACACATAAGCCGACGCAATGGCTTCTTTAATCCACCGCGCAATGGACGCCTTGGAGGCCGCTTCTCCTTTTCTTGGGCCCGCAAACAAAAGGTCTATCGGACTTACGGAAAACCGCCGTTCGCTTAAGATACTTCTTTAGCGCTCTCCAAACATCTAGGAGATGCAGCTTCCGCGGCACCGACCTGTCCACGCCCTCCACAAACACCGGCAACGAAATCTCTTGATTCACATGGAAAGCCAAAACAACCTTCGGCAGAAACGCCGGCACCGTCCTCAACACGACCTTCGATGCAAAGAACGAAAGGTAGGGTTCCTTACAAGAAAGCGCTTGCAATTCCGATACTCGTCTGGCTGAGCAGACCGCTACCAGGAAAACCACCTTGAGCGTAAGATCCTTCATAGACGCACGAGCTAAAGGCTCAAAAGGCTCCTTCCCCAGAGCTGCCAGCACAAACGGCAGGCTCCACTTAGGAAAAACTGGCCTAGACGGAGGCCGAAGAAGTGAAACCGCTCGTAGAAACCTCTTGACATCTCGTTGCGCTCCTAGATACTGACCTGCCAACTTGCCCCTGTAACAAGACAACGCTGCCACCTGCACCCGTAGGGACGTGACGGCTAGCCCTTTGGCGAAACCATCCTGCAGGAATTCCAAAACTTGGGGAATAGAAACCTTTAAAGCCTCAAACTTACGAGCTATACACCAATCCTCGAAAATTCTCCAGATGCGAACATACGCTAGCGACGTAGACCACTTCCTGGACTTCAACAAAGTGTTAATGAGTGCCGCTGAGTACTCTCTGGCTGTTAGCCTTGCCCTCTCAAGAGCCAGGCCGTAAGCGAAAATTGATCCACGTGAGGCATCACTAGGGGCCCCTGAGTTAACAGATCCGCTCGAAGAGGAAGCCTCCAGGGCTTTGCCACCACCAACCTCATTAGGTCCCCGTACCAAGGACGACGCGGCCAATCTGGGGCTATCAGGATAACTTGACCCTTGAAAGTTCCACACGTTGCAGAATTCTTCCTATCAGGATCCACGGCGGGAAGACGTATGGCAGTTGGTCCTCTGGCCAGTCCTGCATGAGAGCATCCAACCCCTCCGACATTCGCTCTCTGCGCCTGCTGAAGAAATGACTGGCCTTCGCCGATGCAAAGATTGCCATGAGATCCATGACTGGCGTTCCCCACCTGCGAGTCACCATGTCGAAGACCTCGGGTTGCAGAACCCATTCTCCGGGATCCACTTTGACCCGACTGAGAAAGTCGGCTTCCACATTGTCCACTCCTCCCACATGCGCTGCCGAGAGGTCTAGGAAATTCGCTTCGGCCCAACCGCACAGGACTTCGGCTTCGGCCTCTAACGTCGCGCTGCTGGTGCCGCCTTGCCTGTTGACGTACGCTGTTGCCGTTGCGTTGTCGGACAGAACCCGTACCGCCCGACCTCTGAGCAACGGCCGAAACTCTTGAAGTGCCAGTGCTACCGCTCTTAACTCTAGCCGGTTGATTGCCCACGATCTCTCTTGGGGGCTCCACTGGCCCTGTGCGAACTCCCCCTGACAGTGTGCTCCCCAGCCCAGCAGGCTGGCATCCGTCATCACTGCCACCCAGGCTGGCGTCTCCAGTAACTTCCCCCTTGCCAACGACTCGGGGAGGAGCCACCACTGCAGGGCCTGATGCATCTCCTCCGAGCAAGGCAGCCTGCGGCCCAGTGCATCCCGTTGGTGGAACCACCGGAGGAGAAGCGCCCTTTGCAACGGCCTCATGCGCGCTCTTGCCCACGGCACCGTCTCTATCGTTGCCGCCATGGTGCCCAACAACTGCAGGTAATGCCAAGCTGAGGGAGCTCTGAACTGTAAAAACCTCCCCACCAGCTTTCTTAGGGCCTGTGCCCGTAGTTTGGAGAGGAAGACCTTTCCAATCCGAGTGTCGAAGCGAGCTCCCAGGTACTCCAGACTTTGTGAGGGCACCAAGTGACTCTTCGCTAGATTGACTATCCAACCGAGGCTTTCCAAGAACGCCACTACTCTGGCCGTAACCGATACGCTCTCGGCCTGCGACTTTGCCCGAATCAACTAATCGTCTAGGTAAGGGTGAACCAGAATACCCTCCTTGCGTAATGCTGCTGCTACCACGACCATTACCTTGGTGAACACTCTCGGGGCGGTTGCCAGCCCAAACGGCAACGCCTGGAACTGATAGTGCCCGAAGGGTACCGCAAACCTGAGAAACTTGCAGTGGTCCGGCCTTATGGGAATATGGAGATAAGCTTCCGACAGATCCAGCGAAGTAAGAAACTCTCCCTTTTGAACTGCTACTATGACCGACCTCAGAGTTTCCATGTGAAAATGAGACACCCGGAGGCAACGATTCACCCCCTTTAGGTCCAATATCGGTCGAACTCCTCCGTCCTTTTTTGGGACAACAAAGTAAATGGAGTATCGACCGCCGCCGTACTGGTCTGATGGCACAGGAACTATCGCTCTGAGGGCCAGCAGCCTTTGTACTGTCTCCCATAGGGCCGCGCACTTGGCGATTGACCCGGCGGGGGACTGCATGAAGGACTCTCGCACTGGACGCAAGAACTCCAGCACGTAGCCGTCGCGGATGACTTCCAGCACCCACTGATCGGAGGTGATTTGGGCCCAGGCAGGATAGAACTCCTGCAACCGCCCCCATACTGGAACTAGAGGCGGCTGGGCCCCCCTCATCTCATTGGGACTTTTTGGGATTGAATGAGGATGAGGAAGACTGGCCGAAGCCCCTCCCCACCCCTCGAAACCCCCGAAATCCCTGGTTTCTACTGGGGAAACGCCCCCGCTGCCCCGAATTAAACTTCTGGGTCCGGAACTGGTGAAAAGGCCTGAACTGTCCCTTGCCCCCCCTGGGTAGAGCGAGTCGGCTTTGGCTTGTCCTCCGGTAACCTACCTCCCTTGGACTCACCCAGATCCTTAACAAGCTTTTCGAGGTTCTCGCCAAACAACAGCCGTCCCTTGAAGGGAAGCTTGCTTAATCTAGCCTTGGAAGAGCTATCCGCCGCCCAGTTACAAAGCCATAGATAACGCTGCGCAGCCACAGCCGACGCCATGCTTTTTGACAAGCCCCGCATGAGATCATAATGAATGTCCGCTAGGTAAGCTGCCCCCGATTCCAACTGGGCCGTCTCCCCCACCAAATGAGATGCCTGCTGCTCTTGCACCTGCTGCGTCCAACGAAGGCAGGCCCTAGCTACCCACGCACCGCAGATAGCCGCCTGTAAGGACATTGCATTGACATCAAAAACCTGCCTCAGCAGAACATCTAACTTTCTGTCCTGCCCATCCTTGAGGGCCGCACTACCCTCCACCGGTATGGTCATCTTCTTGGTCACCGCCGAAACAGCAGCATCCACCTTGGGCGACTTAAACATCTCTTTGTCCTGGTCCAACAGTGGGTATTTTATTTATTTATTTAGCTGTATTTATATCCCGTTTTTCACCGGGTCAAAGCGGTTAATTGGGGGATACATTTAACACAAGGGGATATGAGACACATACGCTAATACTTACAGGGAACATGGGCAATGGAGGGTTAAGTGGCTTGCTCAAGACCACAAGGAGTGCCTATAGGGCTAGAAATCCCAGTCCCTCTGGCCTGAGATTGCTGTCCCCAGGTGGGACTTGAACCCCCGGCACTCCGGCCTGAAGTACCTTGTCCTAACCACTAGACCACTCCTCCCCGGTATAAGCAACTCATGATCCTGGAACCTTTTAGGGGGCGCCTCCGGGAGATTCCACTCCTCCTGAATCATTTCTTGGAACACCCTGTGAACCGGGAACGCTCTCTGAGTCTTTCGGAACACCTGCAACAAAGGATCCTCCAACTTCTCTTCCTCCGTTGAACCCGGCACTGGCATGTTAAGCCCTTCAACGATTCTAAAATGAGCGCCGGTAGCTCTTCTCTCCGGAAGACTCTCACAACCCGAGCCTGGTCTTCCCTCTCAAAAAGCTCTCCCTCTTCTAATTCCTCCTCTAAATCCAAACTGTGAGCCTCTTCATCTGAAGGGGATCCCTCCGAAGCCACTGCTTGCTCTCCACCATCCCCCTCTCCACGGGGCCTCTTGGATTCACTCGTGGACCCCTCACTCTGCAGAGGCGCAGCGCGCTTCCTTGCACCGCTGCCCCCTACCCCATTCCGTTGACCAGCTTCCCCAAACACTGACTGCTGCAGCAGTGTAATAAACTGCTGAGAAAAAATGGAAGCCAGCTCCTTAGGAAGACCCCCCTGAGGAAGGGAGGCACCTGACCCAGAAGAAGGGCCTGCCACTGGCTCCTCCTGCTCCAAATCGGGAATTAAGGGGTCTACGCCTTCTGCTATAATTCCTGGCGGGCCCTCTACCCCTTTCCCAGGTGTGCTCCGATTCCACAGATTCTCTGGTGCAGGATTGGCAAACTGTGGTGCCAGGGCCCTTCCGAGCCCCACACACCACACAAAGAGGTTTGGATGGCATAGCTGAAAAATCCAGGAACTGATGTTGGACTCCTCGCTGAAGAAAAACCCCCGCCGAGGTTCTGATAGTCAAGGCAGAAAGCTGGAGCCCTAAGGAAAAAACACTACATTGGTGAAACCTGACAACGCGTATCCTTTTTTTTTTTTTTTTTTTTACACCTGAAAGAGCCCAACGGCAGGAAAAAAAAAACCTGAGAAAAAAACTCAGTCCCTCAGGCCTGCGAATCTGCCCACACCGCCGCCACGCGGCTGGGCCGTGAAGCCGTTTCGCGCCAAAATTCGCTGAGGTAAACTAAGACAAGAAATTACAAATTATAGATTATAAATTATACCCCCTTACCTGCTCCGACGGCCGAGCGATCAAGGAGACGGCTCTCTCTCTGCTCTTGCCGCCGCCCCCAGAAATCAATCTGGCTGCTTCCCCCTGCAGAAAACAGTGCCAGCTGCGCTGAAGGGCTTCGGGCCGCCAGGCACGCTTTCAGGCAGAGGCTTCTGCGCGGCGCCGGCGAAGCTCCGGCCTTCTCCTCTTGAGCCCGATTCAGCCTGCAGACTGAATAGCGGCTTCCCCGTTCTGGGCAGCAACTTTTAACGCAGGCAGTCCCCGCTGGGAGTAAAGTGAAATAGACGGAGAGGGGGGGGGGGGAAGAGGAGTAAAGACAAGGGAACTGGCCTGCTCAAATCCTTAAAGGCACAGAAGCCCCAGCAAAAGGGACAAACTCCTCTTTCATAAGATTAAAACCTACAGCTACACTGACTGAAAAACCCTTTAACTTGAAATAGTTTCTCCAGTGAGCCCGGAACACCGGTCTACCTATCTATCTAGCTGCTTGGAGACTGAGGTAACTGGTGGCATGAGGCGGTCCCCGGAGAGATATACCAGTGAGGTCACAAAAAAAAGGAGGAGTTTCTCAGTCTCCAAGCTGCTGGATGAGATGGGCAACCCAGAGGTTCCAGGACTAGACTGGGGACACGATCAGGAACTACTCTTTCTCAAGTCACTTCATCGGCTCCCTATTCCTTTCCACATCCAGTTCAAACTTCTCCTGCTGATGTATAAGTGCATTCACTCTGCAGCTCCTCACTATCTTTCCTCTCTTATCTCTCCCTACACCCCTCCTTAGGAACTCGGTTCTTCTGGCAAATTGATTCTATCTGTGCCCTTCTCTTCTACTGCTGGCTCCAGACTTTACTCCCTTCCCCTTGCTGCTCTTTAGGCCTGGAGCAAACTACCTGAGTCTGTATATCAGGCGTCTTCTCTGGCCCTTTTCAAATCCAGGCTAAAAACTCACCTCTTCGCTGTTGCTTTTGGATCTTGACTCACCTAATCTCCTTTGTGTTTCCTTACCATTCCCCCTTGATGTATCCCATGTCTACAGCTACTGTGTTGTCTGTCTTGACTAGACTAAGTTCTGATGAGCAGGTAATGTTTCTGTTCAGCGCTGTGTACATCTTATAGTGCTATACAAATGTTCAGTAGTAGTAGAGTGCTGTTGGACAATGCAACAGCAGTAGCGTATGTCAGTCACTAGGGAGGGACTAAGTGTACAGGAATGTCTGGAGATGGATCTCCTATTCCCTTGGGCCAAACATCATCTGCTGGCATTGTCGTCACAGCATATTGTGGAAGAGGAGACTGTTGAAGTTGATTTCCTCAGTTGTCATGTGTTGGATCCGGGGGAGTGAGTGTTTCGCTGCATCATTCTGGGCTGGGGGGTCTACCATTCTGGACTTGAGGGTGACTGACTCGAACTCCGAGTCCTGTGTTCTTCAGCCATTGGACTGAGAGCAGATCTTAGAGGACCAATGCTGTCATACAATCATGGTCTCCATGTCTTTTCTCCATGGACAGTGATTGCTCACATCCTTTGCAGGATAGACAGACAGCTGGGAGTAGTGATTTTTGTGGCTCCAGACCTGATTTGCAGATCTCATGCCCCTACTCCTGGTGGCCACCGGGGTCTTCTGCACCAGGGTCCTATCCTCATGGATAATCTGGCTCCCTTCTCAGTAATAGCCTGGCCCTTGAGAGGTGGCACCTAGTCCATAAGTATACTTAGCAGGAATTATTTCCATGCTGCTCAGTGCTTGTCGAGCCTCTATGTCCTTGGTGTATGTACGGATATGACGTTTGAGATCTGGTGTTGCAGGCACAGGTGCTTGCCATGCTAATATTCCTGCAAGAGGGGTGCTGGTGATGGTGGCTGGTCGCTCCCTTGCATCTCACACATTTATTTATTTGACAGGTTTTTTTTATACCGCTTTATCATTTCAGTCAAAGCAGTTTACATTGTAACTTAAACTTGGTCATTGATAGCTTGGATTTTTTCTGCAGCATTGGAGCGGTAAGTGACTTGCCGAAGGCCACAAGGAGTATATTTATGTTTATTTAGCACTTGATACTAGTGGGAATCAAACCCAAGCCAATGCTCTAACCATTAGGCTACTCCTCCATTTGTTTTCTATGTGGAATCTGTTGGTTGTGGCCCCTTGTGCAGCCGGTAGTTCCAGCATGGGATTTGGCATTGTTGCTTCGGGCTCTTACATAGACTCCCTTCGTACCTCTAAGGGTCACTCTGAAGGATATTTCCTGAAAAGCAATATTCCTGGTTTCAGCTCGTTGAATATCTGAGCTTCAAGCTTTGTCCTGCTGTGATCCTTTTTTGACTTTTTCATCTTCCTGGGTCTCCTTATGCTCAGTTCCTTTCATTCTATCTAAGGTCGTGTTGGTCTTCCATGTCAAACAGATCATTTCACTGCCTTCCTTTTCAAAGGACCAGTATCAGGGGAAGAACAAGTACCTTTACCTGGTGGATGTTCGTTGGGTGCTTCTTTGGTACCAGAAGGTAACTAATTCTTTTTTAATGTTGGACAAATTGTTTGTTCTCTTTGCCAGGTCTCGTAAAAGGTCATGTGTAATCCAAGGCTATGCTGACGTGCTGGATTCAAGTGGTTATCGCTTCAGTGTTATCCGATGTGTGGCAAGTTAGTTCCAGAGGTGCCTTTGAGCGCATTCTACCAAGGCTCAGGCAATTTTGTAGGCTGAATGTTGCAGGGTGTCTTCCCTAGCTATCTGTCAGGTGGCAATTTGGTCGTCTTTGTCTACTTTTGTGCAGCATTATCGGCTGGACCTTCAGGCCCAGGCAGAAGCCCGTTTTGGCTCTCAGATGCCAGCCGCTGCTGTTTCATCCCATTCTGTGGAGTAGTATCTTTGATACTTCCCACTTGTCTGGACTGGTTTAGCAGGAGGCTCTGGAAGGTGACAGTTTGCTTACCATTAATTTCTTATAATCCTGCTAGACCAGTCCAGTAGCCACCCGGTTTGTTGTCTGCCATATATATCTCAGATCAGTTTGCCATGTTCTCTTGGTTCTGCGGTTTGCGCTTCTTGGTTTAAAAAAAAAAAAAAAAAGACACATAATTGGATAGGAGTGGAAGAGGGGCAGAATTTCTCCATATTTATTAGCAAATTAAAATGGAAGGTACCCCTACCTGCACCAGTCTAAGTAGGAGTAGTGATGTCAATGAAGCTTCTGGCTTTTCTCTGTCTCCATTATCTGCTGGCAGAGGGGGCACAATCCACTTGTCTGGATTGGTCTGCTCTAGCAGGACTACAGGAAAGGAAATTAACGGAAAGTAAAATTTCACCTTACCCGCCACTGACATCACTTCCTCGGTAACCCTTTACCTTTTTTTTTAAACGTTGGCTGTCAGTCAAATTAAATACAGTTATTCAGTGCTAGTATCCAGATGGTGGCCAGTGCTGAATATCTGACTTCAGCAGTGACTGACACTGCAATTCGAATAGTAACAATATTCAGCCTGCTATCCAGATAAAAAAAACTGCATAAAGTTAGCACTGCCTTTTTTCTGGCCAAACTATTTATTTACTTGCTTTTCTGGTTTTCTATACTGCTTTATCTGGGGAATCAAAGCAGTTTACATATAACAAAACATCTAACTGTGTTACATAGAACATTGAACAGAAAGAACTGAGTAAATTATGCTTAGTAATGATAACAAGTAACATTGTGAACAAATTTGGCTTGTTTAGGGTTTAGGTTTGACAAAAATCAGGTAATAATGCCAGCAATCTTTGTTGCACAGAGTCTTGAGTTATGTGGAAAATGCTTCAGCCTGTTGTGGGGTGGCGTAAGGAAAGTGCAGGACTTCTTGGAGGGGATAATTAAATGGGGGGGGATAGGTTCTAGTGTCTTTGGTGTCACATAGTGTCCTGTAGCTAGTCCTTGAAGTGTTCTTTGAACAAGTGTGTCTTGAGTACCTTCCAGAATGATGTTGGGTCATGTATATCTCTGAGGTTGTTAGGGAGGGCATTCCAGAGGTAACGTGCATACATAGAGAAATCCCTTTTGCGTGCTGCTTGTTTTGTTTTGATTTAAGTTGGTGGGGACAGTAAGTTTTGCCTGCCTTTTCACTTGTTTCTGGTGACTATAGGTATTTGGATGAGGGGCTTTAGTTATGTTGATGGAAGGTCATGTATGGCCTTTGTGTTCATTATTGATTTATAATTCATTCATCTGTCTAAGGGGAACCAGTGTAAATTTTTAAGTATTGTCACATAATAACATAGTATATGATGGAGGATAAAGACCATCATGGTCCATCTAGTCTGCCCAGCAAGGTGGCAAGAGTAGGTGCACCTGCTGCTCCGTGCAGGTCACCCCTCCCTATGCCTTTGTTTAAGGGTGTACTCACCACTCCATTCAGGTCACCCCTATTTGTTGAGATAACAGCATCAGTTAAGGTTATTTTGATTTCATCCTGTTGCTATAAAGGGTTCCATTGTGTCTTTCCTATGCCATTCTGAATTCTGTCATTGTATTTGCCCCCACCACTTTCATCGGGAGAGCATTCCAAGCATCCACCAGCTTTTCAGTGAAAAAGTATTTCCTGACATTGCCTTTCAGTTTACCTCCTTGCAAATTCATGTTATGTCCTCTAGTTTTGGAGCCTCCCTGTCCTTGAAAAGGTTTGTTTGTTCATTAACACTCCTTAAATAATTAAAGGTCTGTATCTTCTCCAGGACCAAGCAGGAAGTCAGTCCTCACATATGGGTGACATCTACGTCGATGAAGACCTTGCGGAGCATTTCCCTAGCTTTTCATGAAAGCCTTTGGGAATGCAGGCACGCATGTGCGGTTCCCTTCCCGCCTAAAGGTGCCATCTTGCTCAGTCTCTCGTTTTCCGTGAAGCCCACCGGACATGAGTCCTAGTCATCCCGGAAAATTGTTTGATTTTTTGCGATTCTTCGCTATTTTTCTTCTCCAGTTCGGTATCGAGCCCGATCTTCTTTTTTCGGTTTTTGCCCTTAGTGGCTGGCGTTCGCGCCCTTTTTTCCTTTTCCCTGGAAGGCTGGTCCTTTGACCTCGCGGGGACTCTTTTTTTCCCCGATGGCTTCCAGCGGTTTTAAGAAGTGTGATCGGTGCAAGAAACTGATGTCTCCCACCGACACACACGACTGCTGCCTTCGGTGCCTCGGTCCTGATCACGACCCTAAGACATGTGGACCATGTGGGAAAATGTCTTCCAAGGCACTACAAAGTCGTCAGCACCAGAAGGAAAGGCTTTTTTCTGACTCGGCCTCAGGCCGGGCCCGGACCTCATCTGAGGCCTCGACATCTTGGGAGTCGGATTCCGAGCACCGTCGTGGCTCCTCAGACAGGGGGTCCCCCGACCGGGAACGCAAGAGGAAGAAGCGGCTCGCGAGGGCGTCGTCGGAAGAGTTCCCTGGCTCCTCGAGAGCTAGGTCTCAGACCCCCGACCGTCGTCCTGGGCCTGTAGAACAGGAGAAGCCTTCCAAAGTCCTTCGACTGGAGCCGGAGTCTGCTGGACACATAAGCCCTGTAGTCCTCGTGGACTCTCCTCCCAGGGAGCCGACGTCAGGCCCGGCGCTGCCGGGGCCCGAGTCGGGAGCTGCTGAGTCTCCTGAGCTGGGTCTCAGGTTGATGGCCTTGGAGAGCAGACTGTCTGCCTTCATGGAACAGCAGCGGGCACTGATGGCCAGTCTGTCTGGCACATCTGCCCCGACCACCGGGACATCGACATCGAAGTCGACCCCGGAGACCGAGCCGATACTCGAGGCCATGAAGGCTCAAGGTCAACCTCGGTCGCGGTCTCCCTCGACCTCCCATTCAGGACCGAGGGCGTCGACGCCGGTGCCTTCGGCGTCGGGGCAGGTGCTCGCAGGCCCCGTGAGGTCAGACCCCGATTCCTCATCGGACGAGTCCGCATGGGAGACGGAGGACGAGGAGTCCCCCAACACCTTCAAGACTCGGTGCGTCCCATCGGACTCACCGCAGTCTGAAGCCCGGAGTAGATCCCCTCCGGAGGATACCTGGTTCTCGGAGTTCGTCTGGGATATGGCCACTGCATTGGCTATCCCTGCGGACCCCGAGGAGGAGTCTCGAGCTGAGGACTCTCCTCCGAAGGAGGCCTTTACTGTCCCGGTTCCTCCGATGCTGGAACGGCTCCTCTTCCGGATGTGGGAGGCACCGGCCTCGGCGCCTGTTTTAAGCAAGTGGGTCAATTCGATCTATCGACTCCGGAAGAGCCCTGGCTTTCAGAAGGCGCAGCTACCACACCATTCCATGGTGGTGGAATCGGCCATGCATCGCCTGAAAAGTCAGAAGATGCACTCCGTGGTGCCTCCTGGCAGGGAGGCCCAAAACCTCGATGGTTTTGGTAGAAAGTGCTTTCAGGGCTCGATGCTTGCTTGCCGTGTCCAGTCTTACCAGTTGTACATGGGCATGTACTTGCGAGACCTGGCCAAGGAGCTGGCCGGGTTCTCTGCTGGTCTCTCCGGGGAACCCTTGCAGAGGTTCAAGTCCTTGTCCTCGGGGATCCGGGAATGCTCCAAGTTTATGTCCCGCGCTGCCTATGATGGCTTCGAGGCTTTGGCCCGTGTTGCGGCAGCCGGCATCGCGGCTCGACGCCAGACATGGCTGCAGTCATTGGACCTCGAACCAGTACAGAAACGTGGAGTACTCAGAAGGATAAAACAAATTTTATTAAGAAACCATATGCCACTGGCCCGACACAGGCCGTGTTTCGCTGCCTTCTTTAGGGGCTTAAAGTGGACTTAAAAGCTAAAATACATAAATAAACACATTAATAACACCAATAAAAACAATGAAACTACATAAGCCTTAGAATGATACTATAAATATGTGAATGACATACACATTAATAAATAAATTACATATAAAAAGTCAATATACAGGCTTAAAAAATAGGTTGTATATACAGAAACTTAATTATAAATGACATATAAATTTATTTTAAATAATTAAAATAATTAAAAAGAACCATTGAAGATAAAAGACAAAAATGACACATACCTGCTTTAATCCTTGAAAATATGTTTAATACTACACCTTTTTTGGGAGAGGAAGAGAACATGTATAAATCAGATATGCATAAATAAACTGTAAGTGGTTTTCCATTGAGACCTGACAGAGGCCAAGCGCACATAAAAAAGACCAAGTATACATAAAACATAAAAAAAGGGGAGGAAAGTGTATCAGTGGAGTTCACACAAGAAAATTTTTTTTTGTGTTCGCCGGTGCAACAAAGATAAAAGAGATACGATTCAATTTATAAATCTTTACCTTTGAGGTTTACTTTCCAACGCGTGTGAAAAGGAGCCAACTCCTATACACTATTCAGCAAAATTGGAATATCACTGAGAAACCACCGGCGTATGCATTAAAAAGCCATAAAAATAGTTACTATATCATATATACTAATAAAGCACTCAAAACGACGATCGGGCACCCATCTTTTGCTAACCCGCTGACTTAACAACATCAATGTTTCATCTTTAATACCAAAGGGACATCTTATAAAATCAATCACAAAGGAAGGAGCAATCAAATCAGCCAAAAATCTGAACTTTTAAAACCAATAAGAACCCTGAGGGGATATTATAAAAGGAAATGAGAATAAATACTTAAAAATGAATTCATATAAATACATATTCCGAAGAAGTAAAAGGTCATGGCAGCAAAACTCTGACTATGTATATACCATGGTGAGGGTTTCCTCTATCAAACTACAACTTGTGTCCCAAGATGGTTTCATAAAAACAAGAGCTGTGCACAACGAGCATTGCTGCAAACCACAAAAAAAAAAAAAAAAACAACTTACATAAGAAAACACTTACAGCTTTTCCACCATCCAAGCAATGTGGCTGCTACGAAGTCAAGTCTTAGAAAAACGCTGACACATGCGCTCTAACTTAGGGGTGTGTTTATAGCTATATAATACTGACGTGTAAAATTTGACGTCATAAATTCACTACCCAATCAAATCAGCCAATAATCTGAACTTATAAAACCAATAAATACCCGGAGGGGATATTATAAAAGGATATAATAATAAATACTTAAAAGTGAATTAATATAAATACACGTTCCGAAGAAGTAAAAGTTCATGGCGGCAAACCTTTGACTTCGTGTGTATCATGATGAGGGTTTCTTCTATCAGACTACAACTTATGTCCCAAATTGGTTTCATAAAAACAGCTGTGCGCAACTAGCATTGCTGCAAGAAGAAGGGCTCGGGTAAAAAGCCCTTTTACCTGAGGAAGGGCACTGCCTACAAACAGTACCCACAATATCAGGCTGCCCAAGCTGCCCCTCAGGGTCAGCAAGCCAAGGGGCAGGGTAATGGGCCCCGTAGGCAGAGGACCCTCAAGCCTCCGGCCCCTGCTTCCACTCAGTAGGGTGGCGGGTTTTGACTCCTTAGGCATAGCCTCTCCGTCCCTGCTCTCCCAACCCTGCACAGGAGGTCGCCTCGCTCTGTTTGCCTACCAGTGGCCACTCATCACTGGAGACAGTTGGGTGTTAAGAATAGTCCACAGGGGCTATGCACTACACTTCCAACAACTGCCTCCTCCATACTTTCCAGGGGAGCCTCCAAGGCCTCCCCCTGCACACAGATCTTCTCCTTCAGGAGCTACAAGGTCTGTTGGTGGGCAGTGGAGCCTGTGCCTCCCCACTTACAAGATCGAGGGTTCTACTCCAGGTGTTTCCTAGTACCCAAAAATAAACGGTGGCCTTCGCCCTATTCTAGACCTCCGAAACCTCAACAAGTTCCTGGAGAAGGAAAAGTTCAAGATGCTTACTCTTGGAACTCTTCTGCCCTACCTCCAGCAGGGAGATTGGCTATGCTCCTTAGATCTAAAGGATGCGTATACTCACATCCTCATTCATCCAGACCACAGAAAGTACCTCAGGTTCATTGTGGGAGGAAACCATTATCAGTACAGAGTACTACCTTTTGGCCTCACCTCCGCTCCCAGGGTCTTTACCAAATGCCTGGCAGTGGTGGTGGCCTACCTGAGAATTCAGGGTATCTTTGTCTTCCCCTATCTGGACGACTTGCTCATCAGGGGTCAGACGTGCCAGGAGGCCAGACAAGCCACCCTCAGAACTATTGCTCTTCTTCAAAGCCTGGGGTTTGTAATAAACTTCGCAAAGTCCACTTTGCTCCCATCCCAAAACTTGGAGTTCATAGGGGCAAGGTTGGACTCTCTGCTGGCAAAGGCATTCTTGCCAGAAGACAGAGCCCAAAGACTGATAAACTTGGCAAGCCAGTTTCTCAGCAGGTCACTGGTCTCCACCAGACTCTGCCTGAGACTTCTAGGCCACATGGCTTCGACAATACATTTGACCCCCAATGCCAGGCTCCATATGAGGCCTGCACAGTGGTGCCTTCGGACTCAGTGGTCACAGTCCACCGGCAGTCTCAAAGACAGGATAAGGGTGTCCAGACAATTTCTGAAATTCCTCAGTTGGTGGCTGCATCCACCCAATCTTTTGCAAGGGGTGCCTTTTCAGATTCCTAGGTTCACAGTGGTGTTGACCACAGATGCCTCCTTGCAGGGCTGGGGAGCTCATTGTCTAGGCAAGTGCACCCAGGGCCTGTGGTCTCCCTGGGAAGCCACACAGCAAATCAATCTACTAGAACTCAGGGCTATTCGGTTGGCCCTCAAGACTTTCTCTCCAGCCCTGGCTCATCAGTCTGTCCTAGTTCAAACAGACAACCAAGTAGCCATGTTTTATGTGAACAAACAGGGCGGAACTGTGTCCAGGCTCCTTTGTCAGGAAGCACAGGACCTTTGCTTGTTTGCCCTCAAGCACAACATGCTCCTCAAAGCTGTGTACCTCCCTGGCCAGGAAAACTACCTGGCCGACAGATTGAGCAGGATTCTATAGCCCCACGAGTGGCAGCTCCACCCACTTCCTGTTTGGTTGCAGCAGGGAGTGGCTCAGTTGAGCAGAGCTCCTGCTAGGGAAAGGTTCCTGTCTTCTCTGCTCCTGCCTGGATGTCGGGACCTGGGCCGCCTCCGGCGGGAGAGGCCCAGGCCCAGAGGCCTGCCAAGCCTGGTGGGTCTCCTCCTTCTTCGGACCTGGATGGAGGGACCAGGGAACAGCTGGCGCCCCGGGTGGGGGAACCCCCAGGTAGGACTGTGCCTGACCAGACAGGAGGGACCCACAGGTCTGGAGGTTTGGGCCCGCTTCCCCAGGAAGGAGGCTCCTGTCTCCTCCCCAGGCAGGGTGTGGAGGCTGGGTGGCAGCAGGGAGAGGCCCTAGGGAGACCCTGGCAGACCATGCAGAATAGGGCTGGGGGAGGCAGGTTCCCCCCTTCTCCTTGGGTCCTGGAGGAGGCCTCTACCTCCTCCAGTGAGGATGAGGAGGGAGGGTCGGGCCTGCCGTCCTTCCAGCAACCAGCCCAGGCCCCAGACGAGATCGTGGCGGCAGTAAGGCGGCTTCAGGGTCTCCAGGAGGAGGCGGCCCGGCTGCAAGCCCAGCTCTCCCACCTGGAGAGCCTGAAGGCCACCATTCCAGGTGAGGAATGGGTGGCCTATAATAACTATCGGAGGAGGGTGAAGCGGGCCTTGAAGGGTACAAACCAGGATATTGCTTATCTGAAGCAATACGGTTGTGGGTCCCTCACAGAGATTTATGGAAATTATGACAAATGGGATCGCAGTATAGGTACGGTCCGGGGGGGGCCCCCGGGGGTGAGACGACAGGTGGCTGTACAAGGTGGCTACTTTTCCCCCTTATCCCTCCCGGGTGCAGTTACAGAACGTAGATCATCCTTGTTACACATGACAGAGTCTAGAATGCCTTACCTGTCGGCTGTCGCTGGGAAAGAGGAGGCTGCCATGACTGCTGGGCTGGCTCGCTTCACACCAGTGACTCCCTTGCAACCTGAAGCCCCCGGGGAGGTGGGGAACACGGTACGGAAAATGACCTACAGAGATCCGCGGGGCTTGAAGATGGCTGCAACACCAGGGCATCAAGTAGCAGAGAGGGAAGCTGACAGGAGAGCTGAGCAGTTGTTGTCTGGGGAATCGTCGGCGTTTCCTGAGCCAGTCTCCGGTCACCGAGGATTCCAAAATGGCCGCCGGAGCTTCAATGACGCCGTCCCTACAGCTGACCGGAGTTCCCTGCAGGAGGTGGAGCAGGCATTTCCCGATCGTCCCTTGCTGTCCCCGACGGTTTCGTGGGATGCGGGATGCAGCAAAGATGGCCGCCGGGGATTCCCCGATGCTGTTTGCCGTCCCCCTGCACAGGATACCGAGACACCGGAGCTGTTTGTAGGATTACCCCCATCCAGTCTTCAGAGGAAAGATGGCCGCCGCAATGCCGATGATGTCACTTCCGGGTCTCCCCGGAAGTGTGCTGACAGGGGTATTCTACATCTTGCTCTCCCGGAAGAACACCAGAGACGATCCGGCAAAGAACTGCGTCCTCCCTGTGGCTCCTTTGGGCAAGGAAGTTCTGCAGCACCAAATCAGCCACAGGATGGGTCTGATGAACGTCGGGGAGTAGTAGCTGCTGCACTTAACCCTTGGATGTCTGCCGGTTTCTCTGAGGGGGAAGTTTTACAGCCTGTAGCTCTCAGGGAGCTGCCTGGAGGTCCTGTTGCTTCTTCCCTCAGGAATCTTCAGGGGATGGAGGGGGACCGGTCCCAGCCTTCTGGGGTGGCTGTCCGGCGTCGGGGGGGCTCCGGAGGGAGGAAGGAGCAGGGTAAGGGCTGCTATTCTTTTTCGGCAGCCCCGGGGGGGGGTTGGGGGAAGCTGGGTCAGCTGTCCTTGCGGTCTGAGGCAGCGGAGAAGGATGCGCAGCTGCCTGTTGCGGTGACCAGGGGAGGCCTGGCTCGCAGGGGGGTGTCCTCCCTCCCTGCTGGAGCCCTGGCTGCCGGCCGGACATCTTTGGATCCCTGTGCCACGGCTGGCACCGACGACCAGGTAGGACCTGAGGGGGACATGGGGCAGGGGGGTGGAGGGGTGGGGGATAAAGTTTTGGGTAAGGGATCTGCCCTGTTGTCTCGGGCGGGTCCTGCTTTGTCGTCGGTGGCTCTATCGGGGATGGTGGTAGGTGGGCTAGGGGAAGCATTGGTGGAGGAGAAGGGGGAGCGGATGACTGGTAATGTGGTTGGGATGGAGGTGGTCGCCCCGGATCCCGGGGATGGAGGGGAGCGGGGTTCGTCCCTGGTAGTGGTGGCCGAAACCCAGGAGCCTTGTGCTGGGTCGGAGGAGCGGGATGGAGGTTTGAAGGGGCTTTCCGGTTCCCTGGGTATTACCGAGAACCAAGTTCGTGCCGCTTTAAAGTTGGCTTTGGAGACCCCGACGGGCCCTCCTGGGGCCTTTGCTGCCTTTCAACATCCGGTGGTGGCGACGGGGGATGATCCAGGGGTTCTCGGTGGCACCCAGGGATCCGGAGGGGAGAGCATCCCGGACTCTGTTTTCGCGGAGCTGACCCTGCCCAGTCCTCAGGTTGCTCCAAGGGAGGAGGTCACGACTCCTGTGGTTCGGCAAGAGGTTCCCCTTCCGGGGGTTGGAGGAGGAAAACAGCAAGACGGGCAGGAGCTGGAGGCTGGGGGGTCGGCTCCCCCCCTCCGTACCTTTGCAGAGGCTCTGAAGGGGTCGGGCACCACTCCAGGGACGTCGGGTGAGGGTGGGGGGAGGGGAGGTATGCAGGGGAATGGTCCCGTAGGAGGGGAGGGAGGAGGGGGAGGGGGAGGGTTTCAAAGGGGAGTAGGGGGTGAGGTCCGACGGCGCAACGTGGCGCAGATCCGATGGGCTGGGGAGGGGTCCCCTCCAGCCAGGGAACAGGTCTTGAGGATGGTCCTTGGGCTGGGGTTTCTCCCGGGAGATCTCTATGCCTTTATCCACATGAACAACACCATTGAATATGATGTTAGTTTCATGTTGCGACGGGGGCTGGAGATTTTCTGGGACCGATACCAGCAGCAGAGGGGGCAGGGAGGGTGGGCTGACTTTCGTGTTGTGCCTATCTCTCGCCAGGGGACGGTACCTGTGACCATCCTCTCCAGGAATGAGTCGCTCCCAGGGCAGGACATCCAGTTTTGGTTGTCACGCCATGCGGTGCTTCTCGCACCCCTGGTTAAGGGCGCTGGGCCCCTAGGGGTGTGGGACGGGTCGTGGAAGGGCAGGATCCGTTTGCGTGAGGTGGGAAACGTGGTGCAGCACGTGCCCTCGGCCGGTTTCCTCGGTCGGGATCGCATCTTGTGCTATTACCCCGGGCAACCTCGCGAGTGTCACCGCTGTGGCTCATTCCGCCATTTGAGCATGAACTGTCCTGAGCAGGTCTGCACCCGTTGTGGTGGACGGGGTCACGCTTCGGCCGGGTGTCTGCTAATTCGGTGTAACCTTTGCGGGGAGTTGGGC
Organism: Ichthyophis bannanicus; assembly: GCA_033557465.1. NCBI lineage: Eukaryota > Metazoa > Chordata > Amphibia > Gymnophiona > Ichthyophiidae > Ichthyophis > Ichthyophis bannanicus. Next base: position 49,827,884 of record CM066036.1, on the reverse strand, counting down.
CACCCCTTTGCCCGCTGCCCCTCCGCGTCACACAATGGACCGGGGGGGGTTGCCGTCACTCCGCCCCAGGCTCCTGTGCGGGAGGAGGTTGTAGAGGCCCCTCTCCCTCAGGAGGAGACTGGGGGCCCTAGTGCAGAGGAGTTCATCGAGCCGAGGGAGCCACCAGGGGGAGGGGATTTGGGTAGGAAGGAGGAGAGGGTTGATGTGGTGGAGGTTGTTGCACAACAGGATAAGGGGTTGCGGGGGGTGCCGCCTGAGGAATGGACTACTGTCTCTTCCAAGGGTGGCAAGTCCAAGAGGAGGAAACGGGAGACCTCCCCATTGTTGGAGTTAGAGCCCGTGTTGGACGTCAATCGTTTCGTCTTCCTGGCTACTGATGTGGCTGAGGCGGATGAGGGCTTGTCAGTGGAGGCAGGGCCTCCTTTGCGGCGTTCGGTACGGTTAGCGGCGGAGGCAGCCCCTCTTCCTCAGCGGCAGCCTCAGAAGGTTCCGAGGGCACGCCGCAGTCAGGGTCCGCCTAAGAGTGTGGAAACTGGCCCCCGGCCTCCGGTAGTGGCCCTGGAGAAGCTACCGGGGCGGGTGAGGGAGGACAGGAGTTTGCCTCCGCGGTTGGGTGCTGGGCCTGAGCGGGAGCCCCCTGCTGACCCGGCCGCCCCGGCCTCCCCCGCGAGGGTGGGCACTGTTATGTTGTCTCAGTCTTTGTCTGGGGACGGGAAGGGGGAGGAGGCACCGGTGGTGGACCCCACTGAGGAGGTCATTCCTCCGACCCCTGACCTGTTTTTGCCCCCTCATTCCGTGGGGGCTGGAATTGCCCTCGCGACAGCTTTGCCTGGTGGTCCCGAGGGAGCCAGCACCTGCTGGGGTGACAGGGTTGAACAGGAGGAGCAGGAGATCCTCGAGGTGGTCGCCGTGGACCGTGAGGAGTTATCCCAGCTTGCGGGCTTGTCCTGTAAGCGGGATTCCGGGGATCCAGGGGTTGGGGAGAAGAGGAGGAAGGGGTCACTGCACAAGAAATAGGTATGGCGTGCACTCCTGCATTCTCGTGCGCCACTCTCAACGTGGCTAGCATTTTGACAGACCAGGCGCGGGCTTCGGCCTATGATTTTCTTTCCACGAGTGGGCTGGATGTCATCTTCTTGCAGGAGACCAGGCTCACCTCGCTCGCTAGCCTTCATCGGGCGAAGCGGGAGTGGAGGTGGGGCCCTTCGTACTGGTCACTTGCGGCACAGCCCTACGCAGGAGTGGCGGTTTTGTTCACGTCCAACCGATTTCAGGTGCAGTACGTGTGGGAACTGGAGCAGGGCCGGTGCCTGCTTTTAGATGGCTACTGCGGGCCCCATCGGTTTCGTTTCGTGGTGGTCTACGGCCCCCAGTCTAAGTTGGCGCGGAAGACCCTTTTCGGGGTTATCCGCCCCTACTTACACACCTCCCGTTTGGTGGTCCTTGCCGGGGATTTCAACACCACCACCTTTTTGCAGGACCGAGGGGGGGAGCGTTGCCCACCTAGTTACGAGGGCCTCTTTTTGGCCGAGATGACCCGGACGGCTGACCTGGTGGATGTTTTCCACCGGGCCTTTCCACGGTCGCCGGGTTTCACCTACTACCATGGGACCTGCAGGAGTCGTATCGATCGGATATATGTGAGTGCCCGGGTGGAGTGTTCCCCTCCGCAGTTGCAGGCGGTTGACTTTTCGGACCACCGTGTCCTCTCCGTGTCCTTCCTGGCTAACCACGGGGAGCTCAGCAGGGGTCCTGGCCTGTGGCGACTGAATGTGCAGTTGTTGGCAACATCAGAGGTGGTCCAGGAGTTCTTGGCCTTTCTCGCAGACCAGGAGACCCTGTTGGGTGTTTTTCCTTCCCGTGGCGCCTGGTGGGATGAGGTGAAGACGCGTGCCCGACAACTCTTCCGTTCCCGGGGTACCTCCATGGCTCGATCCCGCTACCTCACCTACACTGTCCTCCGGAGGTCGCTGGATCGTTTGGTATCCCGAGGGGCAGCGCGGGAGGAGGTTGAAGAGGTGCGCGTCCAGCTCCGTGGCCTGCTTTATGATCGCCATGCCTCCCTATGCTTCGAGGGGGCGGCCGGTGGGGGCGCCACTCCAGACCCTTTCCGGACTTGTAGGGAGAGGGTTCAGCGTCGGGAGGTCATGGCCCTGCGGGACGAGGACGGTGCCATTCATACCTCCCAGGAGGACCTTTTGCGGATGGTGGGGGAATACTTCTCGGACCTGTTTGGGGATCGCCCCGTGGACCTCACCCATATCCGAACGTACCTGGGCCTTCCCCCGGTGTATTCGGCTGTGGTCCAGGCACAGGTCGATGCACTCGCTGCTCCGATTCAGCAGGTGGAGGTGGAGAGGGCGATTCGTGCCATGCCGTTGGGGAAGGTGCCTGGGCGCGATGGGCTCCCTGTGGTGTTCTATCGCACTTTCATTGCCCAGCTGGCCCCCTTCCTGACCTCCCTGTTTCAGGAGATCATGGACACGGGGTATCTCCCGCGGTCATTTCGCGAGTCTGTCCTGCTGCTGCTCTCCAAGGGGAAGGACGATAGCTCCTTGGACTTCTGGCGGCCGCTCTCTCTTCTGAACGCGGACCGGAAGATCCTGGCCAAGTGTTTGGCCAACCGACTGGTGGAGGTGTCGGGCGATTTGCTGTCCCCATCCCAGTATTGTTCCGTTCGGGGGAGAGGGGTTCTGGACGCTGTCGCCACAGTCCGGGAGATGGTGGAAAGAGGCCGGTCGCTCCAACGGGACCACTGGTTGGTCTCCTTGGATCAGTCCAAGGCCTTTGATCGAGTCAGTCACCGGTACCTGTGGGTGGTGCTCCAGCACTTCGGCCTCCCCGCAGGTTTCCTCTTCGTCGTGCAGGCGCTGTACCGAGGGGGGGTGAGCTTCCCGTTTATTAACGGGTGGCTCGGACGGCCGTTTGGTGTCGCCTCGGGGGTGCGGCAGGGGTGCCCTTTGAGCCCCCTGCTGTATGTTTTCTCCCTCGACCCCTTCCTCCGGAGATTGTCCTCAGGTGGGTTGCGGGGCCTGGAGGCGCCTGGTGCGCCCCCGGTGTCCGTCGTTGCCTACGCTGACGACATCTCAGTTTACGTGGACGGCACTGAAGGGGTAGAGGCCCTGCGGGAGGCCGTGGAGGAGTACTCGGAGGTAGCCCACTCTGTTGTCAACCACAGCAAGTGCCAGACGCTGTGGTTGGGCCCCTCGGAGGCCTCCCCGCCTTCCTGCACCCCCTTTCCTCCTCCCGTGGGGGAGGTCCGCGTTTTGGGCCTCGTCTTCGGGTCGGAGGACTGTGCGGAGTCCAATTGGGACCGTTGTCTCGAGACTGCACGGTGTCGGGTGCTGCGGTGGAGGGGGTGGAGGTGTACGTACGAGGAGAAGATCAAACTCCTCGGGACGTTTCTGCTTCCTCTCTTTCTGCACGTGGCCACGGTCTTCGTCCTTCCGTTGTCCCGTCAGGCGTCTGTCTGTGCCGTCTTTTTCTGTTTTCTGTGGGGTAACCGCCTGAACCCTGTCCAGCGCAATATAGTCTGCCTGGATCGGGCAGAGGGTGGTTTGGGTATGTTGCACCCCCTTGTCTTCCTGTCAGTCTTGTCTATGGCGTTTCACTTAGGTAGGATGAGGGAAGGGGGAGGGGTCTGGTGGGTGGCCTCCTATCGGGAATGGTTCTCCCGCTTCTGGGAGCAGTGGGAGGGGGCGTCCTCGGTCCCACGTGTGCGCCGGAGAGGGGAACAGGCCCCATCGTACGTATTTGTGATGGTGGGGCTCATTCGGCGGTGGGGGGTGACCGACCCGCTCGCCCAGTCCTTGGGGCGGAAAGGATTATACCGGATGGTACTCACCTCTCACTATCAACCACGGTGGGCCCTGCGGGACTGTCCGGCGGATGTGATGCAGCGGGGCCTTCGGCTGTTGAACTCCCCTCGGCTACCGAAGAAGGTTCGGGATGTAGCCTGGTTGTCTTTCCACGGGCGTTTGTACGTGAGGGACAACCTCAAGTACAGGTCACAGGCCGAGCGGGTCTGTCCGAGGGCCGGGTGTGAGGGGCAGGCGGAGACCATGGACCATTTCCTCCGGCAGTGCCCCTTTAACGTGGAGGCCTGCCGGTTGGTGTCCGCTGCTCTTCACCTGCGCGACCTTTCCCTCCTCACGTATGCGGAGTGGGTGTACGGGGCCTGGTCCTTTCCTCTAAGGCAGGACTCCGGGACCCTCTACCTTGTCACGGCCGTAGTACGCTACCACCTGTGGCATGCGCGCTGTCATGTCTCGACCCGGGGGTTGGTCCTGCCCCTCGACGAGGTGGTGCGGGACATTCTGGAGGAAGTGTCCAGCATGGCGCAACGCGAAAGGCGGGTGGTGGAGGTCCATCGTTGGGAGCGTCTGTGGCGTCACCTCACCCTCCGCCCCCCATGAGGGGGAGGGGTTCCTTGGGTTTATTGTCCCAGTAGGGCTCTGAGGTTTGTTTTGTTTCACTAGGGGAGGGGTGTGGCAGGAGGGGTTGGGTTCCCTTCCCTGGGGTTTGGTTCTGAGTGTAGCTTTGGGGTTGTTTTTCTCCCGGGGGGGGGGTGGGCTGGATATCCCGCTTCAGGGGTGAGACCGTTTGTCCGCTCACCCTTTCCTTTTCAAGGGGGCTATCCCAATTGTTTTTGTTTTTGTTGGTAGTGATTTTTGTATGTCCTTTTTCTGTCCTGCGCATCCTGCTCCGCTGACTGACCGCAAGGCAGCACAGGGGTTCTGTTACTTTTGCTTTTCCTTTTGTTCGCCTTTGAGTTGTATATTTATTTCTGCTTTGTTTTGGTGGGATTATGTTGGGGATGGGCCTGAGCTGCCCTTATGTTTTGTTGTTTGGGGGGTGGGGGTGGGAAGGCTTATTTTCTTTGCTATGTTGGTTTCTGTGGGTCGGACGGTGAGGGGGCAGGGGGTGGGGGGGAGGGAGGGGGAGCTGCTGCTCCCGCAGTAGGGGGAGGGATTGGGACCGGGGACTTTGTGGGGGGTGGGGGGGGAGTCTGGCAGTTCCATGAACAATGAAGGACTGAAAGAACATTTGGACTGCACGAACATTTTGACTAGTGGGGACTGTTTGTGGGGGGGTGGGTCTCAGGGATTGTATGATGGACAAGGTATGGACTGGATTTGGGTTGTTCTTGCAGGGGGGGTGGGGCCGGGTAAGGACAATGGACTGAGGGAGGGAGGGGACATGGACATTGTCGGGGTCGTTCGTGGGTTGTTGTTGGGAGGAGGGGCACGTGTGTTGATTGTTGAATATGGTGGTGGGTTTGGGGAGGTGGGTCACGGGGGGTGTGTGATACTTGTTTTGTGCTATGTCGGGGGGTGGGGGTTTTGGGGGGTGTGGGACTTGGTTGGGGTGAGTGTTTCTGCTTTTTGTATGTATTTTGTTGCTTGTTTAATAAACTCAAAATTTCCATCCTTTGGTGGTTCAGAAGATTTTCCTGAAATGGGGACTTCCATCCATAGATCTCTTTGCCAGTCCTCTGAACAAACAGCTGCCAAAGTTCTGCTCCAGGGAACCGCATCCTCTGCGGGTGGCAGCAGATGGTTTCCTGATTCCCTGGTCTCAGGGCCTCCTGTATGCGTTTCCTCCCACGCCCTTGGTGGCCCGAACTCTGTTCAAGATTCTTCAGGACAAGGCCTCGGTCCTGCTGGTGGCTCCCAGGTGGCCGAGACAGCCTTGGTTTTCACTTCTGCTTCAGCTGGCAGTGGATCCCCCACTGCCTCTGGGGTTGCAACCCGACCTTCTCTCTCAGGATCAGGGTTCCCTTCTGCACCCCAATCTCAAAGCTCTCAATTTGATGGCATGGAGGTTGCAAGGGTAGTTTTGGCTCCCTGGGGCCTCCCTCAGGAAGTTGAGGAGGTTGTCCTAGCCTCTAGGAAACAGTCCACTAGGAAAACCTATGCTCTTAAATGGAAAAGGTTTTCCGTGTGGTGTCACCTACGTACAGAGAATCCCTTCTCCTGTACTGTACCAGTAGTGCTTCAGTACTTACTGCACTTATCAAATCAAGGACTTAAGTCCAATTCTGTTCGGGTCCACCTCTCAGCTCTAGCAGCTCACCACTCACTGGTGGAAGGACATTCTCTATCGGTCCACCCCTTGGTGTCCCGGTTTCTCAGAGGCTTGCTCTTGCTCAAGCCTCCAATCCGTCCTCCTGCTCCTGAGTGGGAGTTGAATGTGGTCTTGCAGCAACTGACTCGCCCACCTGAGCCAATGGCTATTTGTCCTCTACGTTTCCTGTCCTGGAAGACACTCTTCTTGGTAGCCCTAACCTCGGCTAGACGAGTGAGTGAGCTTCAGGCCCTGGTCTGTGACAGGCCTTACACCAGATTCTATAAGAACAGGGTAGTCCTCAGGACTCATCCAAAGTTCCTCCCAAAGGTTGTCTCCTCTTTCCACCTCAACCAGGAGGTGGTTCTTCCAACATTCTTCCCTAGGCCTCATGCAAGCCAGGCTGAAGCAGTTCTGCATACCCTGGACTGTAGGAGGGCCTTATCCTTCTTCCTTGATCGTACGCAGGGGCACAGAAGGGCTACTCAGCTCTTCATATCTTCTGACCCTAATAATTTGGGGTTGGCTGTGTCCAAGCGTACCTTGTCCATCTGGGTGGCTGACTGTATCACCTGGGCTTACAGGGCGGCTGACCTTCCTTTGCAGGGTCGGGTCACGGCCCATCGTGTCAGGGCAATGGCTGCCTCAGTGGCTCATCTCCGCTCTGTACCATTGGTAGACATCTGCAGGGCTGCTACTTGGTCCTCAAGCCAGACATTTGCGGCCCATTACTGTCTGGAAAGGGAGTCCCGTAGGGACAGTGCTTTTGGCCAGGCAGTACTCCGGAATCTCTTTGAGGTTTAGGCAACTCCTGCCCTCCTGCCCTCTGTTGGTCTACTGGTGGAGGTTCTGTCAGTGAAAAGCCTTTCTTTGATGCTGTGACTAGAGTGAGTTCTCTGGTTCAGCCTGGGTTCCTGGTAGCCCAGAGCTAGGGAGTCACCCATATGTGAGGACTGACTTCCTGCTTGGTCCTGGAGAAAGAGTAGTTACTCACCTGTAACAGGTGTTCTCCAGGAGCAGCAGGAATCAGTCCTCACAACCCTCCCTCCTCCCCTGGGAGTTGCAGTTGTATATAGTTTATTTTTACATTTTTGTGTGCTGTTTTTAGCTATGTCATTTGACTGAGCAAGATGGCACCTTTAGGCGGGAAGGGAACCACGCATGCGTGCCTGCATTCTCAAAGGCTTTCATGGAAAGCTGGGGAAATGCTCCGCAAGGGCTCCATCGACGTCGATGTCACCCATATGTGAGGACTGATTCCTGCTGCTCCTGGAGCAGGTGAGTAACTACTCTATATCTCCCCTGTCCCTCCTCTCCTCTAGAGTATATATATTTAGGTCTTCTCTTCTCATGTGTCTTCTGGCGCAGGCACCAAATCATTTTGGTCGCCTTCCTCTGAACCGTTTCCAGACTTTTTATATCCTTTGTGAGCTATGGTCTCCAAAACTGAACACAATTTCCAAGAGAGGCCTTACCAGCGACTTGTACAGTGGCATTAGTACCTTCTCCTTTCTGCTGCTAATTCCTCTCTGTATGCAATTTTGGCCACCACTTTGTCACGCTGTTTCGCCACCTTGAGATCCTCAGAAACAATCACTCCGAGGTCCTTCTCCTGATCCGTGCACACCAACCTCTCACCCCCTATCGCATACAATTTTCTTGGATTTCTGCATCCCAAGTGCATGACACTGCACTTCTTCACATTAAATCTTAACTGCCAAACATTAGACCATTCTGCCAGCTTTTGTAGTTCTTTCCTTATGTTATCCACTCCCTCAGGGGAGTCCACTTAGAAATTTTCGTGTCATCTGGAAAAAGTCAGACTTTTCCATTCAGTCCTTCAGCAGTATCACTCACAAATACACTGAATAGTACTGGTCCCAGGACCGATCCCTGGGGCACACCACTATTCACCTTCCTTTCATCCGAGTGAGTTCTGTTTACCATCACCTTCTGTTGTCTGTCAGTCAACCAATTTCTGATCCATTTCACCACCTTGGGACTCATCCCCAGGCTGTTCAGTTTATTGATAAGCCTCCTATGAGGAACAGTATCAAAGGTTTTGCTGAAATCTAGGTAGATCACATCCATCGCATGCCCTTGAGCTGCAGGGAACTTCCTGCACCCCCTACCTTACTTTCCAGGCCCAGCTGCATGATGCCCCAAAGTCCAGGGGGACTTTTAAGTCCCCTGTCTAAGTTCATGGCCCCTGACGTACAGGGCAGACCTCTGAATCGGCCCTATACTTCCGAGGTCACGGCCCGCCCTCACTCTCCCTCCAAAATGCCCCCCTCCTGCCACGTTTTAGGACTCCCTGTACAAAAGCGCTGTTCGTATGGGGAGGCTTTTGCTGGGACCGGCAGGGGAGCAAATAGCAGGGATGGACGTCCAAACAGGAAACCTTTTTCAAAGACGGGTAAGCTGCAGAACTAGAGGGCATAACATGAAGCTGCAAGGGGGTAAACTGAAAGGCAATGTCAGGAAATACTTTTTCACTGAAAGTGTGGTGGATGCTTGGAATGCCCTCCCGATGGAAGTGGTGGAGGCAAATACAATGGCCGAATTCAAAATGGCATGGGGCAGTGGATCCCTTTATAGCAACAGGATAAAATCAAAATAACCTTAACTGTCTCTGCTATCTCAACAAATAGGGGTGACCTACACAGAGTGGTGGGTACACCCCTCAACAATGGCATGGGGAGGGGTGACCCGTACAGAGTGGCAGGTTCACCTACTCTTACTGCCTTGCTGGGCAGACTAGATGGACCATGATGGTCTTTATCTGCCATCATATACTGTGTTGTCTGTATGGAGTTGATTTTCATGATCCTATTCCTACTTGTGATGGCAGTCTGATAGATATGATTGGAACCAGTTCAGTGGGGTTCCGCCAATTCCAATTTTCCGTAATCTTGCAACTAAGAGACTATGGGAAATGGAGTCAAATGCCACAACTATGTTGAGGAAGATTAGTATGTATCCCCACTTGGGATTTGCTGTGCCTTTGATTATTATAGCCAGTAGTGACATGAAGAGTGTTTCAACTCCATTGTGTGGCCTGAAGCCATGTTGGTGTTAATCCAGAGGGGCATAACTGTTGATATGGTCTTGGAGTTTTTGGTGTACTATCCTTTCAATTATTTTCGAAATGAAGGGTAGGCTACATATGGGTCGGTAAGAGGTGGAGTCTCCCTTGCCTGCAGTGGGATTTTTTTTAGAATTGGGCATACTGAGGCCATTTTTAACTCTTTTGGAAGATAACTCTGAGAGTTGTGCTAGTTTACAGATAAATAGGGATAGTTCAGATCTGGCTGTCTTGATCCAACTGATAGGGCATGGGTCCAGTGGTGAGGTAATGGTGTTAAGGCTGCTGATTATGTGCTCTATGTTCTTGTCTGTTACTGTCAAAGGTTAGCCATTGATTGTTGGAGGTGGTGTTGTCTTGTGGAATCTGTAGATTGTTGTCCATATCTAGTTTTGCTTTGGAAAAAGTCTGCGAGTGTTTGTGGGTGGGGAATGTTGTCTGCTTTCTCTTGGTTGGGGTCCTTGGTCAGCATATTGAATAGCTCTCTTGGACAGTTAAGTGAGCTCATTATGATTTTAGTGTGATATTCCTTCTTTGCTATGTTGACCATGTTACAGTATTCCTTTAGTTTGTTCATGAAGTTTTTTTGTATTTCTGGTTATTTGAGGCTCTCCATCTTTGCTACATTTTTCTTAGTTCTCTTTTTAAGCTTCGGTATACCAGGTTACGTTTAGTTTGTATCTGTGTGGAGCTTGTTGGTGGAGCAGCTGCTGCGTTCATTATGATCCAGTTCCAGTTATTGACCATCATGTCCATGTTGGTTGTGTTGGCCTGTAGTTGGGGGGGGGGGGGAGTTTTCACTAGGAAAGCTTGTTTGTCGAATTTCTGAAATCTGCGCTTCGTAGTGTGGACAGTAGTTTCCCTGTGAGTATTCTGGTATAATGGGGTGATGAAGTTGATCATGGTTTGGTCTGACCATAGGACTGCTGTGAGTTGTGTGTCATGATCTTTGTATCTGTGAGGATGTCCTTGGGTGTGAAAATAAGGTCTAATATGTTTCTTTCACATGGGTAGGACTATTTACTATTTGTTGGTATCCAAGAACTTCTAGGAACATGTTTGCATGGCTTTTGGGGAGTGTGTTCAGGTTGAAATCACCTACTAGTAGTATTAGGGGTCTGTCTTGTGTGGTGTTCTTGCATACAGAGGCCAGATCATTGGCATCGGCTGACAGGACTGTGTATAATAGGCATTTTGAGAGGCAGTTAATAGAATATCAACTTCATTTGTGGATATATTGGTTGCGGTTTGGAACTTTAGGTTGGATTTAGCAAGGATTAGAATGCCTCCTCTTACTCGCTCTCAGGCATTTAAATATTGTATACTTATCTGTTTTTAGTTGGTTGAGTAGGACGGTGTCTGTTGAGAGCCAAGATTCTGTTATGCCTAGGAGATCTGATTTATTAATATTGAGAATGTCTGTAAGGATTGGAATTTTATTGTGAATCGAGTGTGCGTTGACGAGTATGCATTTCAGATATTGTTTGCTGTTGTGTGTAGATCTTGGCTTATTAGGAGTGTGGTATAAGAGCTGTATATGTATCAGCCTGTGGGTGTTTCTGTACCAAGGGCTGTGGTATGTGCTGTTGAGTTTTTATCATTGACGTCTGGCTAGTATTGGGTGCTGGTTGTAAGGGCTGCCATGAATTTGGCCAGAAGTATGATTTCTAGTAGAATGAGTATGTATGATTGCAGGTTGTACATGTTTGTCCTGTGGCCTTTTCAGGTTCACTGAATGATGTAGCTGGGCCCTTGCTTGGGGTATTAGGTGGATTTCTTAACTCTGTTGTTTGTGGTTTGGTGGGGTCCTGGTATGTCTCTGTGTTTACTTATCTTGTTTCCATTAGCTTGCAGCTTTCTGAAGGACAGGATGAAGTGAGGCAATGGTTGCAATATCTGCTGACTGTGGCTGGGGCACTCTAGGGACATGCCTAAGGGCCCTTCTGTGAGCCCCTTATGTGCAGGCCCACCAGGCATATGCACGCTTGAAAGGGCTTTAAATTTAAAGTTGTTCTAGTTGTTGCTGGTTGGAGGGGTGGGGAGGAGCTCACCTTCTCGCTCTCTGCCGCTGTTGTGGGAGCACCGGCAACGATCTGATTTATATGGTTAGTTATGTGGTTAACAAATTGAATATCACCACTAACTGAATAACCTCAAACTCTGGCCTAGCTCCACTACTGAACATTGCACTGGCTAGCTGCTGACTGGTTAAGTGCTTTTTAATATCACTCCTGAATGTTTTCCCTCTCTTGTTCTTCAACTGCTTTTTTAACTTCACGATTAACTTCTAAACAGAAAAGGGGATATAGTACAAAACAATAAGAAAATAATAATGTTCTAAAATAAAACCCAGTACATCACAGTTCACCATTAGAAAGTGGGGAAAGACCAAAAACTCTAGAATAGGCTTAAGAAAAAGAGGAAATGCACAAATCCAAAACACATACATCTAAAAGGAGAAACCTAACCTGCTTATCCCCACACCACCCAAAGAAACAGAACCAGCATTTTCCCGAGTCACTATGGCCAGTTTATTACTAAGAAAAACAGGTAATGTAAAATATATGTTTTTTTGATTCTGCACAATTAACAGACTTGATACATTTATAGGAGTATTTAAAAAAAAAAAGAGAGCCCCTATCAGCAACTCTCTAGGACAGGGGTTCTCAAGCCAGTCCTCGGGACACATCTAGCCAGTCCAGTTTTCAGAATAATCATAATGAATATGAGGTGCGATCAAAATGTATTGAGGCTTGTACAATAACACAAGAAATATAACGCTGACAGTTATTGCACTCAGTCTCCTTCAAAGTAGTACCCTTCCAATAAAACACACTTCCTCCAGCGTTCCTACCACTGCTGGAAACAATTTTGAAATGCCTCTTTCATTATGCTGTGAAGCTGCTGTGTCAAATTTTGCTTAATGGTCTCCAAGTCATAGAATCTCCTTCCTTTCGGTGGTAATTTCAGTTTTGGAAACAAGAAAAAGTCACATGGTGCGAGGTCAGATGAATACGGAGGCTGACGGACTTGCTTGATTTGGTGTTTGGCCAAGAATCGCTGGACAAGATGTGATGGGTGAGCTGGAGCATTATCGTGATGAAGCAACCATTCACCATTCCTGTGCAACTCTGGCCTCTTACGATGAACTGCATCTCTCAAATGAGTCAGAACTTTGACGTAGTAGTTCTTATTGATGATTTGGCCTTTTGGAGAATACTCATAATGAACAATGTCCTGGTAGTCAAAGAAAACTGTGAACATGACCTTGACATGAGTCTGGAGTCTTCCATTGTGATGATTGAGCCTTAGTTTTTGGGTCATAACCATAAACCCATAATTTATCGCTAGTAATAATCTTTTTTATGAAATCTGAGTAATTTTCAACGCATTCTAACAACTCCCTAGCTGCAGACAGTCTTAACTTCTTTTTGGTCAGGGGACAGGAGCTTTGGCATGAATTTTGCAGACACACATCTCATCCCCAAATCAACACTAAGAATGGACTGTACTGACCTGAAACTGATGTCCATGTCCTCAGTAAGCTCCCTGATAGAGTCAATCGACGATTTGAGCGTATTGCGGCACGCACTGCTTCATCTTTATTCCTGCTTGTGAATGGCCTTCCAGAACGTTTGGCACTGTTAACACTTTGGCGGCCCTCTTGGAAACATTTGTACCAGTTATAAACCCAAACATGACACATGCATTCATTGCCATACACTTGTCATAAGTCTCTTTGCAGGAATTTTCAAGTTTCTGGCAGAATTTAATGCAAATTCGCTGTTCAGTTTTTTCACTCATCGTAAATTTGATAAACTGCTTTTAGACAATACCAAACATCACATGATTAAAAAAAGTACAGGTGTGTTGCAGCCATGCTACACATGCAGAGCACATAACTAGGTCACTGTATGCTCAATAGCATTGTGGTGTGACATCATGTTATATAGCTACACAAGAAGTCTTGATAACATTTTGATCACACCTCCTATGCCTAAGTGAAATTTGCATGCATTGCCTCCACTGTATGCAAATCTCTATCATGCATATTCATTGTGGTTATCCTGAAAACCTGACTGGTTAGGTGTGTCCCGAGGACTGGCTTGAGAAGTCCTGCTCTAGCATGACTCAACAGAAACAAATTTGATCTGTCTGTATCTTCCCTGTTTCCCTTCCCATCCTTGTGTGTCCTTCGTTTTATTAACACTCGCTACTGCATTGTAACCTAGGCCCTCCTTTCCCTTGGTTATCCGTTGTCCTCTCGTCTGCCTCTGTTCAGTTCCTGTGTTTTGGTTTTGTTTTGTATCATTGTCTTTTACTTTAACTGCCTAGTTGCCTTGCTATAGGCGGTATATCAAGTTAAATAAAAATGTAACTGTGACCCCCAAAATAGCTCATCTCTGTGCCTACATAAAAAACAAAATGGGGATATTCAGTAGCAACGGTTTCGGTTTTATGGTTTTAGGCATTTGATATACCGCCCTTTACTTATGCATCAGAGCGGTTTACATGCATATACTAACAGGTACTTTTTATTCCCTTGTCCCTGAAGGGCTCACAATCTAAGTGTACCTGAGGCAATGGAGGATTAAGTGGCTTGCCCAAGGCCACAAGGAGCGGCCATGGGACTAGAGACCCCAGTCCCTCCGGCCTGAGGTTACTTTGTCTCCATGCGGGAATTGAACCTCCGGCCTGAGGTAACCTGTCCCAACCACAGAGCCACTCCTCCCTCCCTTACACCCAAATATTCAATGCCAGGGCCATATCCAGCTACTGGCATTGAATATCCAGGTTAACTGGAGAAGCAGAAAGCTAACGGGGCAGCAGCAATATTCAGTCACTGCCCAGTTAGCTTCTGCAGTGAAAATTAGGCCACCCTTCCTAACTTTCACCACATGGCGATAGCCGGGCAGTGATTAAATATCACCACTGCCTAGTTATCGCTAGATACCATCTCCACTCTGCTCATGGAACACACCGATGCTCGTCAGCTAGCATCTGGGCATGCAGTAGTGGCACCTGTCAATATTCAGTGGCACTAATGTCACTAGTGCCGTTGAACATCACCTCCACAGAATTCATTCACAATCTGGGTTCAAAACCGAGGACTCAAACCCCCCCTACACACAATGTTTAGCAATCTGTTTGGAAGGAAAAAGAGACTTGTGTGTGCGAATCCAACCGGCCATTCACATAGCTATGAATGGCAGTTGGATATGCACACTGAGGTCTTTTTTTCCTTCCAAAATGATTTCCAAAACATTATGAGATCTATGATTGAAAACTGAACATTGATTGCATACAGAGAATACCTCCTTTTTTGGGGTGGGGTTGGGGGAGGGGGTAGTACAGCTGCATATTCTCTGGGTTCCATTGTTGACCGTGTCTACTCCAAAACCAAGGAGACAATCAGAATTGCAGGAGTGATTTGACCAAAAAGACGGAGAGGTTCAGGCTATCTGAAGAAACCGGAGAAACGTTAAGAGACACACCAATAACTGCTTGTTTAGGAGAAGGCAAGTAAAGAGGTTTGCAGATAGGCTGATGGGATTCAGCAGGGATTTCCAATATGCCCAACAAATATTTTTTAAATTTCCCAACAGGTGAAAATTTATCGTATTTAGAGCAATTGATCAATCGAAGATTGCTTCACTTAGCAACATTTTCAAAATAATAAAGATAATCCAATTTGGCATGAATTACAATAACTAATAAATCAGTATTAGTCTTAACACTGGCCACTTGACCCCTACTCTTGCTTCCTTTTGAACATTCTCTTAAACTAATTTCTTGTGAGGAGCAATAGTCCCGGCTATAGCTCTGTGTACAAAGGTTGAGCTGTTGAAGCTAAATAATCATCTATACTATACAATTTTTTTTGTTGGACCCATGCTAGTTAGACATATGAATAGAACTTATATGGCTGTAGCCTGTACATCAAAGTTCTGTATAGAAGAACATATCCTTTGTAGCCTGAAGAACTGGCACACAGGGAGGCCAGCTTTTAAAGGTTCAGGATGAAAACTTTGATATTTAAGCAGCTAATTTTGATCCATTGGCTTGTATGTAGTAGCATTAAAAGTCCTACTTTTAACTGTTATAAACAGATATCCAAGAAATGGATTTGAGAGGAGTGAAAGGTAGGTGCAAATTGGATATTTGATTCTCCAGGAACAAGCAGGAAGTCAGTCTTCACATATGGATGACATCTATGCCAACGGAACCCATGCTGAGCATTTCCCCAGTTTTCAAAGAAAGCCTTTGGGAATGCTACCATGCATGTGTGGTCCCCTTCCCACCCAAGGGTGCCATCTTGCTCAGTCTCCTTTTTTCCGCAGAGCCCAACAGACGTTGTCCTCTACTTCCCCAGAAAAAGTTCTTCAAAAGTTTTTGAAATCCCTTAAATTTTCCGGTTTGCGTACCGGTTCCCTTCCCGCCTTGAGCTGGCACCACCGGTACCATCCTTGACTCTTATTCCCTTTTTTTCCCCTCGAGGATCTTCCTCAACCGGCCTTTGTGCCATTTTTCGCCCAGGGGTCATCTGCCCCGGCCGGGTGCTCTCCCACCATGACTCCCAGTGGATTCAAGAAATGCAACTGCGGTAGTCAGACTATTTCAGTTACTGACACCCATGACTGCTGTCTTCGCTGCCTGGGCCCAGACTATGAGAGCTCCACCTGCGACCGGTGCTAGGCCCCCTCCCAAAAAAAAGCAGTTGGAGTTGCAGGGGAAGCTGTTCCCAAGATCTGACTCTGCCCCAGCTTCTCCATCGCTGAGCCCCAAAGCCGGCACTTCTGGTGAGGTCCGGGTGTCCTCGGAGTTCCACGGCGGCGGCGCCTCCTCTGGTGCAGCCTCAGACCCTCCCAAGAAAAAGAAAAAAGGTACCGAAACCTGCCAAGGTGCATCCAATGAAACCTGGAAAAGTCCCGCAGCGGGACTCTGAGCAGTACCCTCAGCAAGTCTCAAAACAAGAGTCCTCGGCCAGCGGAGACCACGCCAGGACCCGTGAGCCACTATCCTCCTCGAGGACGCACTCGCCAGAGTGCTGGTGTCAGACCCGAGGCCCTCTGCCTCCATGCCAAGAGCTGCACAGCCATTGGGCCTCGAGTCCCAAATTTCAGCCATGAAGCAGAGCATCTCCTCCATCCTGGCCTTGCAGCAGGCATTGATGTCTGGTTTTCCAGCATCATCGGCCCTGACACCAGGCGAGTACTCGGGCGGCAAGCTGGGCACCGAGTGCCATTGGCCTCGGGTAAGTCCTCAGTGTCAATCGAGGTTCCGGACACACTCCCCGGCAAGTTTTCAGGAGTCCAACCCCAGATCCTCCGGGCGGCCCCGGTTCCTCGGGGCAACCCCCGCTCAGGCCGATTCCTCTACGCCCTCGGGATCCAAATGAGAAAGTGAGGATGAGGGATATCCCCTCCGAGCCATCTCCCCCAGAGCTTCAGCACCACTCCCTGCCTGAAGACTTCGCCTTTCATGACTGCCCGTGCTCTTTCAGTCCAGAGTCGGAGGAGAATGCGTGTACCGAGGAACTCGAGATCCTGCAATATGATCCCCTCCCAAAGAGTCTTTCACAGTGCCAGTTCTACCCATCCTCGAAAGGCTACTCCTCAGGATCTGAGAGATCCCGGTCTCAGTGCTGGTGGTCAGTCGGCACCTGGACGCTGTCTACTGCATCTAGAAGAGCCCTAGGTTCCATAAACAACAACTCCCCCACCTCTCCATGGTGGTGGAGTCCTCGATGCAGAAACTGAAGAGTCAAAAAACCTACTCTTTGGTTCCCCCTGGCAGGGAGACCCCTGCTACTCTCCTTGTCAATGCACTGGGCCATCAGCCAGATCTTCTTTTGCAGGAGGGGGGCTCCCTTCTCCACCCCAATCTGGCATCCCTGACGTTAACTGCATGGATGCTAAAAGGTTAGCACTGGCCCCCTTCAGTCTCACAAACGAAGTGCAAGAGATCCTCCTGGCCTCCCAGAAATCCTCCAGCAGGAGGGCATATGCCTTCAAGTGGAGGAGATTCTCTCTATGGTGTGCAGAGTGGAATGAGAATCCCTTCTTCTGCTGTCTGCAGTTCATACTGCAGTACTTGCTGCATCTCTCCTGCTCAGGGTTGAAATCTAATTCAGTCAGGGTGCATCTCAGCACCATAGCAGCTAACCATCACCCTGTGGATGGGAGACCCCTCTCAAGCGAGCCCCTGGTCTCCAGGTTCCTCAGAGGCCTTCTGCTATCGAAGCCCCCCCCTCCTCCGTCCCCCTTCACCAGAGTGGGATCTCAATGTGGTGCTCTCACAGTTCACCAGACTGTCATTTGAGCCCTTGGTAACTTGCCACCTGAGGTATATCTCCTGGAAGGTGGCCTTCCTGGTGGCCTTGACATCCGCCCAGAGAGTGAGAAAGCTACAGCCCTGGTGGCAGATCCACATACCAGGTTCTATATGAATAGGGTTGTGCTTTGCACGCAACACAAATTCCTCCCGAAAGTGGTGTCTGCTTTCCACCTCAATCAGGTGGTTATCCTCCCCACCTTCTTTCCATGGCCTTATGCTGGTAAGGCGGAGTCAGTTTTGCATACATTGGATTGTAAGAGGTCCCTGTCCTTCTATCTACAGAGGACCCAGGTTCACTGCAACGCTCCCCAACTCTTTATCTCTTATGACCCTAGCAGGCTGGGGCTACCTGTGACCAAGCACACCCTGTCCACAGGGTGGCGGACTGAATTGCCCTCGCTTATGAGCGAACTGGCCTCTCCCTAGAGCACCGGACCACTGCTCGTCGTGTGAGGGCTATGGCCATGTCGGTGGCCAACCTACACTCAGTTTTATTTATTTATTTATTTATTATTTACATTCTCTTATATACCGCGCTATTCTGCATCAGTGCGGTTTACATTGAACCAACTGAAAATTACAGTGAACAGGGCATTATAACTTGGAGATAACTATTTTACAGGGAAAATGGGCTATGGAGGGTTAAGTGGCTTGCCCAAGACCACAAGGAGCACCTGTGGGACTAGAAACCCCAGTCCCTCCGGCCCAAGATTGCTGTCCTCTAGCGGGATTTGAACTCCCAACCTTCCGGCCTGAAGTACCTTGCCCCAACCACTAGGCCACTCCTCAGTGCGGGTGATAGAAATTTGTAAAGCCGCAGTACATATATTTGCAGCTCACTACTGCCTAGAGTGGGTCCCACAGGAACAGTGCCTTTGGCCAGCCAGTAATCTGAAACATTCTCGGTGTATAGGCAACTCCTGCCCTACGACCCTTCTGTGTTCAGGCTACTGGAGTGATGGTGATGCTGGACACAGAGGTCTGCAGAGTCTCTTGGAAGGGACTCACCCTCTGTAACTCACAGCCTCCCTACTGGTAGCCATTGGTGCTGTCGTGGTTCATTCCCCTTCTCGTTCACCTCTGGTAAGGATTTAGAAATAAATGTTGAGGTCTCAGTAAAACAGAGCACAGCTATTTAAGACTCACGTCAAGAGTGTCACGTGACGCATGAGTGAGTAGGACGTGATTCTGCTCGCTCCGGGGCTGTCCCACTAATAACTTGCAAATTTAGCAAATTTCCATCGGTGTAGAGAGCCGGTTACCGCACGGAGTTATTGAGGACAGACGAGGAAAGTCCCTCAGAACTTTTGAGCTTTTCAATGCCTCCTCCGTTGCGCCGAGAGCGGGAGAAGCCACCGAAAGCTGGGGTCTCCTCGACTGTGGGCCCAGCTACCAGTTTGCCGCAGCAGCGTTCCCCGGGAGGTGAGAGCTCAGAGTCGGGGGCAGAGGAGCTCGCCCGGGACGTAGCACGATTCCTAGAGCCTAAGTTTGATCTCATACTGAGCAGACTGGAGACAATGGGAGAAGCGCTTACCGAGTACAGCCAGAGGCTGGATGAAGTAGAGCACCGCGTGTCGGTGTTGGAGGAGGAGGAGGGCCAGCGGACACGAGGAACGGCTCTGATGCGCAAGCAGTTGGACGCTCTGTTGGAAAAGGTGGATGACCTGGAAAATCGTTCCAGGCGTAATAACTTGCGCATCGTGGGGATCCCAGAATCTAAAACGGATGCCATGCTGGTGCCACTAGTGGAATCCTGGCTGCCCAAAGAGTTGGGCCTGGACGGCCTAGTAGGGCAGCTTAAAGTGGAGCGTGTGCATCGTTTGGGGCCACGGACAGAGCACCAGCAAAAACCCAGAGTCGTCCTCGCGAGGATCCTGAATTTCCAGCATAAGTGGCACTTATTGCAAGCGTTTCGGCGGAACAGAGACTTGCAGTTGGACAATCAGAAAGTGCTGTTATTTCAAGATTATTCAGCACCTGTGGCGGCGCAGAGAAAAGAATTTTCCCCAATATGTGCAACCCTATTTAAAAAAGGGCTCCGATTCACCTTGGCGTTTCCCGCGGTCCTTCGTGTAACGCACCTCGGGAAGACTCATGTGTTCCAAAAGGCGGAAGCGGCACAGACCTTTTTGGCGGGGCTGCCTAGTGCTGCGGAGAGTTCATCGGCTGGACATAGCCCAATGCCCTGAGGCGGCAGCAGTTGGCCCTTGTTTGGTTATGGTGTTGAAGATGGCAGCGTAACATATGGGTTCTGCGGAGTGCAGCTTTTGAACCGGGACTTTGTGAGCACTGGAGTGGGACAGTACTGTTGCCAAAGTTATGTGTACTCTGCTGTTTACTAATGTGCTATGCCCGATGTTAACTCTTATTCCTTTGTTGTTTCTTCTCCTCTTTTTTTTTTTTTTCTTCCTTCCCTCCCACTCTTGCCTATGGAGTTTTAATGTTGGTGATGGGACTATGGGGAGAATGTAGTGGGAGGGGGGAGGCTTCTGGGAGGTATATTGTGCGGGAGGGGGGGGGGTTATTGTGGATGGTAATGGGCTACCGGCCTGACTATCTGGGGCTACATCTTACGTGGTCTCCACGAGCTGCCGATGTTTGTTTAACATTGGCCGGTGGAATCATGGTCGGCCTGGTGGAAAAGCAGGTTCTCTATGGGGGGATGGGTGGGACAGCCCTGTTGCGCCCGAAATGGCACTCCAGCCTGGCGCAGAAGGCCCGGGGGTGGATGAGTGGCAGTATCTCGGGGGAGGGTTGGAGGAAGTTATAGGGGGAGGGGGAGGAATGAGAGGTTTAAGTTAGGGAGCAAGAGGGGGTGGGGGGGGTTAGGGATTGGGAGGGGGTGGGAGGGATGGTGGGAGGAGAGGGGTGGGAGGGGGTTGGGGATGCTTGGCCGCACATACCGGGCTCAATGGGGGATTCGGGGGTTGAAGCTGGACTACAGTACAAGTGGAGAGCACAGCGATGGAGGCAAGTGTGTGAGAGTGCGGAAGGGGGGGGGGAGCCCTAGGCTGGGAGAGCTCTCTCCATATCTGTATGTGGTGGTATGTCGAGGTTTGGTTAGTGGCTTGGTAGATGGTCATGGGTGATGGTTTGCGTGTGGTGACGTGGAATGTATGTGGCATAGGGTCCCCGGTGAAACGCTACAAGATATTGCGCGCTCTCAGGGATCAAAAGGCAGACGTGGCCTTTTTGCAGGAAACACATCAGAGTGTCCTGGAACATGGCAAACTTGCAAGGGGTTGGGTGGAGAGGGTCTATGGAGCTTCCTCGGGTGGGAAGAAAGCGGGTGTGGTGATTCTAATCAGGCGGGGGGTGGATCTGGTGGTCGAGCATACCACTTGCGACCCGGAAGGGCGGTTTGTTCTCATAGTGGGGAACATAAAGGGGGTTAAATTAGGCTTGGCGAATATTTATGCTCCCAATGTCTATGATGCTAGTTTTTGTGCCAGGCTGAATAAGTGTTTGAATACCCTTGGTTCCACTCCCTTTATTTTGGGGGGGGACTTTAATTGTGTGTTAGATGATACGGTCGATCGATCTGGGCGACGAGGGTTGACCAGGGATAGGAAGGCTCAGTGGATTCGGGGAGTATGTGAGAGTTTCAACCTATTGGACTATTGGAGGGTACTGCACCCCTTGGATAGGGATTACACTCACGTTTCCCGGGCACATGACACGGGGTCCCGGTTGGATTATTTTCTGGGGTCGCGAGAATTGTTCACTAAAGTTACCGGTGTAGAGATAGGGCCGATAGCGGTGTCGGACCATGCTTCTGTTAGGTTAGATGTGAGGTGGGGGGTCTGCCGAGGGGGTTCCCTGTGGCGCTATCCGCTTAGTTATACCCGGGGAGCCCAATATGAGGCCTTTTTACACTCTCAGTGGGATGAGTTTACCGAATTTAATGGGCAACACCAGGGAGACCCCACTCTCTTTTGGGAAACTGCCAAGGTGGTATTACGTGGACGAATCATTGAATATGGAGCTCGACAGAGGAAAGCCTACACGTCTCGTTTGATTGGGTTGGAAAGTCAGTTATGCCGAGCGCGGCGGACGTTGACGCAACACCCCACGCCAAGCCAGAAACGGGAATATCGTAGGTTGCAGCAGGAAGTGAACTCGCTTTTGCAGGAGCGGGCACAGCAATCTCTGCTCTACTATCGGTATAAACTCTATCGGTACGGTAGTCGAGCCGGGCGTATGCTAGCCAGGCTAGTGAAGACTAACCGCGGACAGACCACTGTTGGGGCCTTGCGGGACACTCGGGGTGTGGTCCAGTCTGGGCAGGATTACATTGAAGGCAGATTCCGTGAGTACTACCAGGCATTATATAGTTCGGGCAAGGAAGACCTGACGCAAGCTGCAAAGTTTCTTGCTAAGGTGGAGATGCCTCGTCTTTCAGAGGAGGAGTGTGCAACTCTCAATGGCCCAATCACAGACGAGGAGATTAGGGGGGCCATAAAGATGTTACATTCTTGCAGGGCCCCGGGGCCCGATGGGTACTGAGGTGAATTCTATAAAACACTGGGAGACCGGGTGGTGAGACCGGGTGGTGAGACCGTTGCGCAGATACTACTCGGATTTAATTGAACGTCAGGTTTTCCCCTATGAGAAAAATAGTGCAGTGATTACTTTGATACCTAAACCTGGTCGAGACGGGTTATTGGCCGAATCGTATAGACCGATCTCGCTCTTAAATGTGGATATCAAACTCCTAGCCAAGATCATGGCTGACCGACTGGCTGAGTATCTCCCCCAACTGATCAAAGAGGACCAGGTGGGTTTTGTGCGCGGCAGGCATACTGTTAAAAATCTGCGCAAGATCATCTCGTCCTTATATATGTCCGCTGAGGCGGGGGAACAGGCCTTGTTGATCAGCTTTGACGCTGAGAAAGCGTTCAATCGGGTCGAGTGGTCATATATGTATCACTTGCTAGAGGTGATAGGAATCGAAGGGTTCTTTTTGGACGCGGTTAAGCTCCTATACTCAGATCCACGCGGGCGGATTTTGGTTAATGGTTCCCTCTCCCAAGATTTTTCGATTCAAAGGGGGACTCGACAGGGTTGCCCCCTGTCCCCGCTTTTGTTTGTCTTGACCCTGGAGCCTCTTTTGGAACGCATACGGACGCATAAAGGCTTGTTGGGAGCTCGGGTAGGCGCACAAGAATTCCGGGTTTCGGCCTTCGCTGATGACCTTCTAGTGTACCTGGGCGCGCCAAAGCAGACCTTGCCAGTCCTGCTGCGGGTGGTTGCCGATTTTGGACAATTTTCGGGTCTCAAGTTGAACTTGGATAAGTCAGAGGCATTAGATCTGCGGCAGGAGTTGTCTGGAGACTGGGAATCTTTCCCATTAAGGTAGGCAGGGACGAGCTTGCACTATTTGGGGATATATTTAACTGCGGATATCACCCAGCTGCAGGTGGTTAACTTGGAGGTTTTGCGATCGCAGACTGCAGAGCGTTTGTATGGTTGGCGTGATCTACCGCTTTCTCTGAGTGCCAGGGTAGCCTTGTATAAGATGGTTGTCTTCCCCAAATGGCTTTATATGATGCAGAGTCTACCTCTTTTGATGACGGGCAGAGATATAACCAAGGTGGAAAAATGCTTAAACTGCTTTTACTGGAGGGGGAAGAGGCCCCGGTTGCGTCTTCAGATTTTGCAGAGGCCCTGGGACAGTGGGGGTATAGGAGCGTCTGATTTGCGGAGCTATAATATGGCATGCCTATTAAGGAATTTGCGGGACTGGTTGGCGACTTCCGGAGATTATACACCACTGGCATATGAACAGGAAGTGGCGAAACCTTTGGCATTACGCTATGTCTTACATGCGAGGGCGGCTGCTCTGCCCCCTCTGGTGGGGAGGCACCCTGTTTTTCGGGTGATGCGGCGGGTTTGGCGCCGGTTATGTTCCCTTTACTCATGGGACTTTCGGACGACCCCCTTTTTGCCGCTATATGGCAATGGGGCATTTGAGCCGGGAATGTTAGGGGGGGCATTTCGCGATTGGGAGGCTAAAGGGATTGTGGCGCTGGAACAGGTGGTGAATGACAGGGGAGAGGTCCGGAGTTTTGCTGATCTACGGAGTGACTATGGTCTGGTACCTCGGGACTGGTTCCCCTATTTGCAACTCCGCAGTTATGTTCGGAGTTTGGACGGGGGGCATCTTTGCATGACCATTTGTTCCCGGTTTGAGGAGTTGCTATATGCCGGGAGTGTGCATCGGGCCCGGGTGGCCCGCCTGCATAAAGAATACCTCACTCTTAAAGGATTCCCAGAGGAAAGAGCCTTGGCAGAGTCTTGGGAGCATGACCTGGGGGTGGAGCTCAGGGGGGCTGATATGCGGTCTTTGTTAGCGGAGATCCCCCGGCGCTTTAAGTCGGTGGAGTTTCGAGACTTGCAATACCGTATTTTGCGTCGGTGTCATTTTGCTCCTTGTAGGGCGTATAGGGCAGGGTGTGGGGCTACCGCCAGCTGCCCACGCTGTGGGGTGGCCCGAGCAGATTTGGGACATATGTGGTGGCAATGCTCGGGGGTGGCTCGCTTTTGGAAGACCCTGGTGGGCTGGCTTACCAAAGTTCTGGGTTGCTCCATCCATTGGGATCCAGGGGTGTTGGTGTTAGGTATAACTGGGGGGGTGGTTGGTTTAAGGGGCGGCCCGAGGCGTTGGGTCAGTAAGGTTCTCTTGGTGGCGCGGAAGGTGATTTTGTTGAATTGGTTGCTCCCTTGTGGCCCGACACTGGGTCAGTGGATGAGAGAAGTACATCAGTTGTTGTTGCTGGAACAACAGGGGGCCAAACATGGGGTTATCGATACTGACAAGTTCCTGGGAGAATGGGGTCCATATTTACATACTTTGTCTCCACGAGAGCGGAGCCGAATCCTCAATGTATTGGGTTGCTGATGCAGTGCGCGGGTTGGTAGGGGTGGGGGGAGGGGGAGGGGAGAGGGGTGGGGTTGGTTAAGGGGGATCTTTATTTGAGTGCTATCTTTCCTGAGCAAATACTCTTGGACGGAGCACTGGCGGGTGTAAGAGTACCCTCCCGCCGTGCGACACTGCTGGTGGCATTGCTGCCCTGTGGGGAGATAGCCTACTTTGGTTTGTAGGTAAAGGGAAAAGGGGGGGGGGGCTGTGGGACTGGGGTGGGGAGAAAATACAAACTGTATTACATGTACACCTGCTTATTGTATGGTTGTTTGTTTTGCTGCGGAGTTGCTTGCTTGGTGTATTGATGATGTTGCATTTGTTTGTTCTAATAAAAAACAGATTTCAACATAAGACTCACGTCAAAATTATAGCACAGTGCTTTGTCACATCAACGACCTCCAAACTACATTTTAAACAAACTGCCAGTCGTTCCTTTCTGATGAAAACTGACAAACAGTTAAAACTTATCTTATGCGATTGGACAGCTGCATATAGTTTTAAATTGATCCCGACGTACACCACCGGTACCATCAAGACGTTTCACAGCAATGTTTCCTCAGGGGATCCATTAATGCCGAATCAGTATTATAAATTATACTGTTTTTATCTTTATTTGTAGTGTGATTCGGCATTAATGGAGGCACACTCATCATGGCTAGATTTGACCTACAATTCCAATGCCTCTCCACCCATAACAGTAACAGCCTTGATGCCATCATGATAGCTAATAAGCAGTTAGCTACGGCACTCTATCGTGCCCCTTATACCTGTTCTGGTGACCTATCTATAACATTAGGTCTAATCTGCAACCACTCGCCACATTCCAAACTTCTCTGGATTCTAGGCGATTTCAACCTCCCAGCTCTAATCGAAGAACACCACAGCTTTCCTGGATGCCATATCTTCGCTTAACTATCAACAACTAATACATGCCCCTATCCACACTAAAGGTAGCACACTGGACCAGGCCCGTACCTAGCCCTGTGCGAGTGGTGCGGCCGCACAGGCTTAAGGGGCGCATTTTAGCTGTCTGCCGTTGCTTGCCACTTTTTCTTCTCTCAGCGGTGGCAGGCAACGACAGACAGCTAAAATGCGCCCCTTAAGCCTTCTTGCCGGCATATCAGACAGATCTGCTTAGCATGCCAGCGACTTGCACATCAGGCACACCTCTTCTCTCCCGCCATGCGGGGGGGGGGGTGCGCACACCCGATATGCAAGCTGCACAGGACGCAATTTACACTCGGTATGGCCCTGCACTGGACCTCATCTTTGCACCTCCATATACTTATGATACAACCTTTTACATCCACAAGTCCTCCAAGTACCGTGGTCAGACCACAATGCTATCATATTTCATATCCCACACAACAGCCCATGCTCAAAAGTTACTGCTAATACTGAACCTACACCTGCTCGTCATTTTAAACCTTTCAACAGGGATTCATTCCTTGCAGAAATTCTAAAGGGCCTTAACTCTGATCCTGAATCTACAGACTTAAATGAAGTATTAAACACTTGGAATACTTCTCTAAGAAAAACTGCTCTATTAACCTAACATAATCAACCAAATAAAAGAATGCATACAGCCATCTGGTTCACAGCAAATCTGCACAACTCTTTAAAGAATCTCAGGAAGCTTGAGAGAAAATGGTGTAAATCACAGTTCCCCCATGATCGGTAATTATACATGAAAACTCTAAATGAACACCGACTTACCATTATGCAAAGGAAGAAGGAATACCATACTAATCTTCTGATGCGTTCCCTCAACAGACCTTGTGAACTCTTTAGATTAATTCAATCTCTTACTAAGGATTCGTCTCTGCCTCCATCAAATAACTTAATACACCCTCAAGACATTGCCATATTCTTCCAAAACAAAACCAACATCATCATGGACAATTTGGGAGACTTCTGCATGGACACCCCATTGCTGGAAAGCTCTAACATACCTACTCTAAATCACTTCTACTCATACTCCCCCAAACAAATTGAAAATATAATAAAAGGTCTCAACGCAACCACCTCACCCAATGATCCATGTCCTTCTCACTGGATTAAATCTACCTGCCCTGAATTAAGCTCCTACATTGCTAAGATTATCTGCCTTTCCTTCAACAATGGTATTTGTTCCAGTATCACTGAAAACTGCCACGATTAAACCTCTCCTAAAAATCCCAAGCTAAACTCACAGGACCCAAACTCCTATTGTCTCATATCTAGTCTTCCTTTCTTATCCAAAATAATGGAGAAGATAGTTCAACAACAAATACAGGACCATATTAACTGCCACGCACCACTTGACTCACAACAGCATGGTTTTAGACAACATCACGGTGTCGAGACCTTGCTCACTTCTCTATTTGATAACTTGATTTTAGGCTTAAATAATCCAAAACAAGGCTTTATCTTGATTTTCATGGATATTGCCTCTGCCTTCAATACAGTCTGTCACAGCCAATTGATCAATCTACTCAAGCTTAAGGGCATTCAGAGCATAGCTCTAAATTGGCGTAGCTCATATTTATCAGATTAGCAACAACAAGTTTGTATGGACAATTGAACTTCTGATATTTATCAACAAACTCGAGGTGTTCCACAAGGCTCTTCACTATCCGCACTGTTATTTAATATATATTTACAACCAATATGTAAAATCATACAGTCCTTCGGCATTCTTTATCACATCTATGCAGATGATGTTCTCCTCTACACCCCTTTTGTAACAGAAAACCCAAACTTCTCTAGAATAATCAACTGTTTCAATGCTGTCTCCGACTGGCTAGCTTTACATAACCTCAAAGTAAACTACAAAAGAACAGAGGTCCTCTGTCACAAAGATCCCAACATTCATACCTCCAACATCCATTCAGGTTAAAAATGTTGATCTAAAATCTAAATCGGGAGGTCAGATATCTGGGTGTCACTCTGGACCAGTCCCTAAACCTGGAGCCCCATATAAACAACATTACAAAAGCTGTCTATTATAAAATACGTTCCCTCCGGCACCTCCGTCCCCCACTTGAACCTACTGACTTCCGCACTGTTTTCCAAGCCATTATCACCCCACTCTTTGACTACGCAATCATCATCCTGCAAGGGCTTCCTGGATATTCTCTCCTTCCTTTACAGTTAGCATTGAATACAGCTGCACAAACCATCTATGGAGTTTCAAGATATGAACACGTAACTCCTCTTCTAATGCATCTTCACTGACTCCCAATAAGCAGTCGACTAAAGTACAAAACTCTACTGATTACTTTTTAAATCCTCCATCATCTATCTGCATCCTCATTGGCAGATCTCCTACATTGGACCCCTGACAACAGAACAAGAAGAACAAATATGATAAATACTCTTACCACCCCTTCCGTAGCTAGAAAAAGCTCCCAATTTGCCATCAACAGAGCTTTCTCTCTCTTTGCCCCGCAACTGTGGAACTCACTACCTTCTAATATTCGTCTCATTTCAGATTTGGCCACCTTTCGCAAAGAAATTAACACACACCTATTCCATCTTACTTTTGACCATGTAACTTAAATCTTTGTCCATCAAACTCATGATCAAGTTTTTCTGTCTGTAAATATTTATGCTACTATGTATGATCTATCAAGGATCTATTATTGTAAATAGTTGTTTTCTTGCTTTCTTATTCACTTGTTCTATGTAATTGTTACTTGTACTATTTAATTTATTTCAAATGTTTTATGTAAAATGTTATTATGTAAACTGTGCTGATCATGAATAGTGTGTTATAAACCTAAATAAAATATACCCACCAATCAAACCCCATACTCCCCCCTCCCCACTTCCAATTCTACAATCCCTCTTAAATAAAAATACATTCACCATGTTTCTATTATTAGGTGGGGGGTTTTTGTTTTTATGTAAGTATTCACATCTATGCTCAAAAGAGCCTGAGAGCTCAGAGAAAGACGCTGAAGAAAGCAATGTGATGCCCTGTTTGTTTGAAGAACTTCCCAAGAAATTTCATTGATCAGATAAGTCATATATAAGGAATTATAAGAGTCCTGATGCAGAACTCCCCTTTTCTCCCTCTCACCCTATCCCTTCACTGGTGTATTTGCCTCTGTTACCTAGATTTGCTGTTTATGCTTGTTAATTTAAAGTTACTTGTTTTGATGTTTTATGCCTGTTCTATGTAAAGTTACTTGACTGTTCATGTTTCCTGTAAACTGCTCTGATACTAAATAGTGCCGTATGTAAAAGCTAATAAATAAATTAAAATAAACTCCAACCATTGTGTTTCCAACAGGTACACTGTTGGCACTGTTATTTTCCTATAATTGAAGTTTTTATCAATAATTTTTGCTTTTGGGCACATAGTCACCATAAAAAAAGAGAAAAACGAACTTGATAGTTAAAAGAAGATCTTTAATAGCGTCTTTTAAGGTCTAACAAGTCCAATATATTTTAATTTGGAAATATAAGCATTTTTTAGTGCAGGGTTGATGATGATCACTTTTGTGCAAAATAGAGTCTATGCATCTGTTTTCACCTGGCCTCCAGGCCTGCTCTCAACAAGCATCTTTTCAACTTTCACGTCGTGGCTGCATTATTGTGTCCCCTTTTGCCTGCTCTTGGATTCTGTTGCTGCTATCACCATCCATTTGCCTTTCTTTTCTCCCTCTGGCTTCCGTCACTCTTTCAGTTCCTCTACCTCCTTCTACAGTCCTACCGCACCCAAGGCAGACACCGCTTCCTTCTTATTGCAAACTCTCCAGGTGTGGCCCTCTTTGGTAAACATCAGTCCACCTATACTGTAGTTGTGCCATCTTCAGGATCTGAGTAATCTTCCCCCATGTCCTTGCGGCATTGTAAAGTCCCTACCGTCAGATCCGCATAGAGGACTATTTGATAACCTTGCCACTTAAAGCTTCCCATTGATCTCATTTTTGCTGCAAGTTGTACCTTGATGGTGTAATTGTTCAAACTAATCACTATGTCCTGAGGAACATTATTTCACAGGGGGCCTAGGCCCTATGCACCCTGACCAACACAATTTTGTCCAGCACCTCCAGTTGTCCACTATTTAAGGGCCTCCTTGCAAATGTCCTCTGCCACTCTCCTGCAGTCGGCAAACTCTGGATCCTCAGGCACTCCCCAGATCCTGAGATTGTTCCTACGGGACCTATTTTCAAGATCGTCTATTTTTAAAAGCATTTGCTCTTTCAAATTTTCACTAGCCTGCATGGTGGTCTGTAGCTCCTCCAGCTTGTCCAGATGTTTGTCCTGCTCCCCCATTCGCTGACCTATTTCAGCCAGTTCTTCTCATCTCCCCCAAAATCTCTTCAAGCTCAGTTCTTACTCCTTGCAGTTCAGTTTTTAGCTCTGTGAACCATGCCCTTAGTTCTGCACGGGTGATGGTGCAGTCATGATTTCACCGTCCCTCAACTCAACGCAGTTTTCTTCCATCTCCTTTTCTCGGCTTTTGTTCCCTCTGGCAGCCATTTTGTCTTCACCATGAGACTCCGTTCAGCCTCCGCTGTAGGTGAAATCTTTAAGATCTGCCACCCACCTCTGCGTGGTTATCTTTGGCTCCCTGGCCCTCTCCAACTCCTCTCCCACTGATGCCACCTGGGAACGCAGCTTTAGGAGGGAGATTGCACTACTTTTCTCCTACACAGCGATGGAGCCTTCTCCTCATGCCGCCATCAAGCACAGTGATGTCACTTCTTCCCTGATATTGCCTTTTTAACAGGAAACATATTTAGACAGTATAAAATATTACAAAGATTATGGGTGGGCGAAGACTATTTTTCACTAGCAACAACTAAACCCTGTATAGTAGAATTACACACTTAAAAGGATTCATTTTTTTATCAGACTAGTTCATTCAAAGCTGCTATGTATTAGCTGCTCTTAGTCCTTTTATTTATTTAACTAGGCTTATATACTGCTTTTCTACCAGTCAAAGTGGTGTACATTCAGGTACTCTATCTTTTCCTTGTCCCCAAAGGGCTCACAATCTGTTTTTTGTACCTGAAGCAATGGAGGGTTAAGTGGCTTGCCCAAGGCCACAAGGAGCACCTGTGGGACTAGAAACCCCAATCCTTCCAGCCCAAGGTTGCTGTCTAACGGGATTCAAACCCTTTGCTCTCTGGCCCAAGATAACTTACCCCAACCACTAGGCCACTCCTCCCTCTATTCTTTTAAGTGATCAAAATGAATTGTAAAATTGTGAAGACATCTCACTCTGTGTATAATTGCATCATCATTAGACTATCCTTACAGCTTTTTTTTTCTTGCTTCTCAGAATACAACAGGAGGCATTGGGGGGTAGCTATTCTCTTTAGGAAGGGTCTGGAGTTTCATTTGCATAAGAATGTCCAGGATACTAAGGGCAGATATATAATAGTGCTAGTGCTGGGGGAGTTTGGGAGACAAACTATTGCTGTGTAATCTCTACATGCCCAACATATACTGCCACAGTTTTTGTTCCAGGGAATAATGTGTGAGGAGTATAAGCTAACTCTTGGAGGGGGATTTAAATATCATAGTGAACCCATAAACTTTAACTTTAACTTTATTTCACACTTGATAGACCGCTTACGTCAGAAACATTAAAGCGGTGTACAAATAAAATAAAAAGGCAGCACTGCAAACTATGGAAAAAGGAACGCCAAAAATAATAGGAAAGAAAGAAAAAGAATAGCACAAAAACCGTACAAACAGCGAACAATAAACAACAGCTAAACATGGGCAAAAGATAAACAATAAGCAATATTCAAACAACAGTAGGCAATGAACAACCAACAGTAAGCAATAATCAACAAACAATAGACAATAATTAACAACAAAACACGGACAAAAAATGCAGACAGCACAACCAACAAAGACAAACAAGGGGGAGGCAAGACCAAACTTAGCTAGGACAGGACAATAACCTGGGGCGGTATCAGGGAGGGAAATCAGGGGGGAAGATCAAACGCTTTCTGAAACAGATGAGTTTTGAGAGAAGATTTAAACTGTGAGTAGGAGGATTCTAAACGGAGGGATGAAGGCAGGGCATTCCATAACCAGGGTCCAAGAAAGAAGAAAGCAGCATGACGGGTCTTTTCAAGATGAGCATGAGACGGGGATGGTAAGACCAGACGATTAGCGTGAAGGGAGCGAAGCTGACGGTAGGGCGTGTGGAGAGAGATTAAATCAGCCAGGTAGAGAGGGTTATTAGTATAGATTGCACGATGAGTGAGGATCAGAAGTTTGTAATGAAACCTAACACGGAGGGGCAACCAATGAAAGCGAATGAGAATGGGAGTAATGTGATCAAAGCGACGGGCGAAGGTGATAATACGGGCAGCAGTATTCTGAATGAGCTGAAGACGTTGGAGTTGGTAATTGGGGAGATTGGCCAGAAAGATATTACAATAATCGAGACGGCTGATAATGAGAGCAAGGACGAGAGTGACCAGGGACCCAAGAGGAAGAATTGAACGAACAGCCCGAAGCCGGCGGAGAATAGCGAAAGAACGCCTAGTAAGGGAAGAAATATGATCACGGAAAGAAAGAGAAGAGTCAAGAATCACCCCGAGGTACCGAAAAGAAGACACCAGAGGGATGGGGATAGAATCAATCGTGGGCGCAACAGATGGACATGACCCAGTCAGCGAAACCCACATAGCGGTGGACTTAGATGGGTTAAGACGGAGGAGGTGTTGTGAAAGCCAAGAGGCCACGTGAGAAAGGCAAGAGTTGAAGGGGGAGAGATCCAGGAGAAGTGGGGAAGTGTGATAGAGCAGAATAATATCATCTGCATAGACATAACAGGACACTGGGTATTGCTGTAATACCAGAAGCAAAGGGGCCAGGAAAATATTAAACAGCAAAGGGGACAAAACAGAGCCTTGGGGGACACCGCAAGTAAGAGGAAGAGAACTGGATGACTTACCATTTAAGATAACAGAGAAGGAGCGGGCAGTGAGAAAGGAACGAAACCAAAGAAGAACCGCACCGCGTAACCCCACCTCAGCAAGACGAGTGAGAGGTCTAGCAGATGCACACATAAAGGACATTTTGATAGAGGAGTGAACTTTGTTATGGCAGAGCTGGAGGTGACTGCTGCTTGGAGATACTTGCACCCTTGGGAGCAGGAATTTTACCTGCTATTCCGCCCCTCACAGGACGTATTCTATTGGCTACTAACTCAGTCTCTGATGGGCAAATTGCAATATGCAACGATAGAGCAAAATGTAATATTGGACCACTCCGCTGTCAAAATAGGGTTATAACTTATCAAAGGAGAAAAAGATTTTATTTGGAAAATGAGTCCAGAGTATTACCTGAACAAGGGTTTCAAGGAATTCCTACAAAATGTGTGGGTGAAATATGAAGAAATTAATAAGGAGTCCGTTCACTCTGCGGTGACCTATCGGGAAGCAGCTAAATCCATGCTGCAAGGGCAAATTATGGCATATGTATCGACTGACAGGAAAAAGAGGGAGGGGAGGTTAAAGCAAGTCACTGAGGAGTTGGGGAAATATCACCAACTCCATAGATCTCCCATACAGGAGAGAGATAGGCAAAAAGTGGCAGAGCTTAAAAAACAGATCAGTGATATGCTCATGAACAGGGATAAATATAGCATCACAATTCGTAAGTACTAATTGCATAGATGGGAAAATAAGGCTAGGAAATTACTGACTCATTTTGTGCATAAGCTCAAGGGGGAAAAAAGTGAAACCTAAAATTAAAAATAGTAAAGGGGAGGTGGTTACGATGCAGATAAGATCGCACAAAGCTTTGTGGATTTTTACTAATCCCTCTATAGCAGGGGAAATGAAAGAGAGTAATATAGTATAGGGGTGAAGTACTTTTGTCCACTAAAGAAGAGCAGGACCTAGGCATGGTTGTGTCTGATGATCTTAAAGTAGCTAAACAAGTAGAAAATGTGACAGCAAAAGCTAGAAGGATGCTTTGGTGCGTAGGGAGAGGAATGGCTAGCAGAAAAAAGGAGGTGATAATGCCTCTGTATAAGTCTGGTGCGACCTCATTTGGAGTATTGTGTGCAATTCTGGAGACTGCACCTTCAAAAGGATATAAACAGGATGGAGTCAGTACAGAGGGTGGCTACTAAAATGGTTAGTGGTCTTCATTATAAAGCATATGAGGACAGACTTAAGGATCTTAATATGCACACCTTAGAGGAAAGGCGGAATAGAGGTGATATGATTGAGACATTTAAATACCTCAGTGGCATACCTGCCTCTGGTGAATCCATGCTGCCTCGGATCCTGTAATCTGCTGGACTCCAGAAACCGCACTATTTTCTCTTTCAGCAGCATTTCCAATAATTTACTCACCACCAAAGTTAAACTAACCGGCCTGTAGTTTTCAACCACATCCTTACTTCCGCTTTTGTGTAAAGGCACCACATGAGCCTCTCTCCAGTCCTTTGGCACCACTCCCAACTCCAACGAGGCATTGAAAAGGTCAGTCAGTGGAGCTGCTAGAACGTCCCCAAGTTCCCTCAGTATTCTTGGGTGTATCCCATCCGGTCCCATCGCTTTATCTACTTTAAGTTGAGATCGTTTCTCACGAACACAGTCTTTTGAAAATTGTTCAAGATGTCCTTTGCTTCTGTTCCTATTTGTGGGTGTTTTCTGAGGTCCTGCTCCTGGTTCTTCATCTGTGAACACAGAGCAAAAATATTTGTTAAGCAATTCCGCTTTATCCTTATCAGCTTCTACATATTCCTCCCCTGCACCCTTGAGTCTGACAATACCACTCTTGCCCTTCCTCTTCTCACTAATATATCTGAAAAATGTCTTATCCCCCCATTTTATTGCATTGGCTATTTCCTCCTCCTGTGAATCTTTGCCTTCTTGACTTCTTTGCTAGCTTCTCTAAGTTTTTCCAAATACAGATGCCTGTCTTCCTCTCTCTGTGATCTCTTGTATTTCATGAAGGCCTCCCTCTTTTTCTTCACTTTTTCAGCTACTTCTTTTGAAAACCATAGCGGTCTCCTTTTCCTTTTACCTTTATTTACCATTTTAACAAAAAGGTTGGTTGCCCTTAAAATATCCCCTTCAATCGAAAGAGGCTCTCCTCCTGTGCATTTATGCCACTGAGGTATTTAAATGTCTCAATCATATCACCTCTATCCTGCCTTTCCTTTAAGGTGTATATATTAAGATCCTTAAGTCTGTCCTCATTTGCATTATAATGAAGGTCACAAACCATTTTAGTAGCCACCCTCTATACGGACTCCAGCCTGTTTATATCCTTTTGAAGGTGAGGTCTCCAGAATTACACACAATACTCCAAATGAGGTCGCACCAAAGACTTATACAGAGGCATTATCACTTCCTTTCTTCTGCTGGCTATTCCTCTCCCTATGCACCCAAGCATCGTCCTAGCTTTTGCAGTTACCTTTTCAACCTGTTTAGCTACTTTAAGATCATCAGACACAATCATGCCTAGGTCCCGCACTTCTTTAGTGGACAAAAGTACTTCACCACCTATAAGAGTGGAGGAGTAGCCAAGTGGTTAGAGCAACTGCCTAGTACTCAGAAGATCAAGGATTCGATTCCCACCGGCACTCCTTGTGACCTTGGGCAAGTCACTTTACCCTATATTGCCTCATAAAAATCCAAGTTATCAATGTCCCTGTTTAATGTACATTACCAAGTTGAAGTTACAATGTAAACCGCTTTGATTGAAATGATAAAGCGGTATTTATTTATTTATTTATTACAATTTCTTATATACCGCGCTATTTAGCATCAGTGCGGTTTACATTATAACTTAACGACCATAACAACAAGCTGTCAGGTTTACATCGAACAGGAGTATAAACATGGAAAACAGGGTAAACTATATACATAATCTATTTACATTGGAAGGATAGATAAAAGTCAGATAATGCATGTAGGTCTTTTCTAACTAAATTGGGTCAATTCCTGGAGGGTATATCTAGGATCTAGGTATAAAAAACTGTTAAATATATACTATGCTCCCTTGGATTGCTGCAGCCCAAATGCATGACCTTGCATTTTTTAACATTAAATCTCAGCTGCCAAATTCTAGAACATTCTTCAAGCTTAGCTAGATCCCTCCTCATGTTATCTACTCCTTCCTGGATGTCTACTCTTTTGCAGATTTTGGTGTCATCCGCAAAGAGGCAAACCTTACCAGACAGCCCTTCCGCTATATCACTAACATGTTAAAAAAAAAGTCAGACCAAGGACAGATCCTTGGGCACACCACTGGTAACCTCCTTCTCTGCAGAGTCAGCTCCATTTACCTGTACCCTTTGTGGCCTCCCACTCAACCAATTTCTAATCCAACAGAAACTTTAGGGTCCATCCCTAGGGTGTTTAGTTTGTTTATAAGTCGCCTGTGACAAACGGAGTGAAAACTTTACTGAAATCGAAACACACCACATCTAGGGCTCTCCCTTGGTCCAACTCCCTGGTCACCAAGTCAAAGAAATCAATCAGATTTGTCTGACAAGAACTGCCTCTGGTGAATCCATGCTGCCTCTGATCCTGTAATCCGCTGGACTCCAGAAACCGCACTATTTTCTCTTTCAGCAGCGCTTCCAATAATTTACTCACCACCGAAGTTGAACTAACCAGCCTGTAGTTTTCAAACACATCCTTTCTTCCGCTTTTGTGTAAAGGGACCACATGAGCCTCTCTCCAGCACTTTGGCACCACTCCCTACTCCAATGAGGCACTGAAAAGGTCAGTCAGTGGAGCTGCAAGAACGTCCCCAAGTTTCCTCAGTATTCTAGGGTGTATCCCATCCTGTCCCATCGCTTTGTCTACTTTAAGTTTAGCTAGTTTCTCATGAACACAGTCTTCTGAAAATTCTTCAAGATGCCCCTCGCTTCTGTTCCTGTTTGTGGGTGTTTTCTGAGGTCTTCCTTCTGGCTCTTCATCAGTGAACACAGAACAGAAATATTTATTAAGTAATTCCACTTTATCCTCATCAGCTTCTACATATTCCTCCCCTTCACCCTTGAGTCTGACAATACCATTTTTGCCCTTCCTCTTCTCACTAACATATCTGAAAAATACCTTATCCCCCCATTTAACTGCATTGGCTATTTCCTCCTCTTTTTGAATCTTTGCTTTCCTGACTACTTTGCTAGCTTCTCTAAGTTTTTCCAAATATAGATGCCTGTCTTCCTCTCTCCGTGATCTCTTGTATTTTATGAAGGCTTCCTCTTATTCTTCACTTTTTCAGCTACTTATTTCAGTCTCCTTTTACTTTTGCCTTTATCATTTTAACAAAAAGGTTGGTTGCCCTTAAAATATCCCCTTTCAGTTTTGCCCACTGTTTTTCTACATCCCCCAGCTGTTCCCATCCTGCTAACGACTCCCTGAGGTATTGGTCCATCTTGGCAAAGTTTGTTTTTCTAAAGTCTAAGACCCTTGCTTTTGAATGGATTCTAAGAGCTCTAGTCCTAATTCTGAACCACACCATCTGGTAATCATTGGATGCAAAATGATCTTCCATTATAACATCAGAAACACTTTCACCATTGGTAAGCACCAAGTCCAGTATGGCCCCTTCACATGTAGGTTCTGTTACCAGTTGCCTGAATAGTTCTCCCTGTAGAGAGTCCAGGATCTCCTTACTTCTAGATGATACTGCAGCAGGAATGTGCCAATCAACATCTGGCATATTGAAATCCCTTATGAGAAGCACTTCCCCTTTCCTAGCAATGCTGCACATGTCTTCAATTAACTCTCCATCCACTTTTTCCTCCTGTGAGGGAGGTCTGTATACCCCATCAATGCAAATAGATTTCTGTTTCCCTCTTTCTAGTTTAACCCACTGTGCCTCCTCTCCCTTTTAAGCACTGTAGTCCCAAAGCTTTAATATTATTTTTTACATATAGTGCCACTCCTACCCTGTCCTTTCTGAATAAAGTATAGCCTGGTATAGCTACATCCCAGTCATGGTTTTCTGTGAACCATGTTTTTGTAACTGCCGCTAAATCGAAGTCAGCCACTCCCATTAAAGCTTTGCCATCTGGGATCTTATTTCCCATACTATGAGGTATTTATACACAGCGCTTTCCATATGTTGTTCCTTTTACCCATTTCCATAAAGGTATTTTATGTTTCACTTACCTGGGGACTTTCTTCACCCATCCCCAATGAATCTAGTTTAAAGCCCTCTTCAGTAGATTAGCCAGTCTGCTACTGAAGACCTTTCTTGGACAGATGGATGCCATCTCTGCTCTGCAACTCTTGGAACAGCATCCCATGGTCCAGGAAACCAAAACGCTCTCGATGACACCATCCACGCAGCCATGCATTCATTTCCAGGATGCGAGCTTCTCTGCCTTGGCCTTTGCCCTCAACAGGGAGGATTGAAGAGAATACCACCTGCACCCCCTATCTGCTTCACCCTCTGTCCCAGAGCCACAAAGTCACTTTTGATACACTCAGAGGGATAACTGGCAGTATCATTTGTGCCGACATGGATTAGCAACTTTAGGTAATGGCAGTGGGCTTAATGAGTCTCTGCAAATTCTCTGTAACATCTCAGAATTTTGCACCTGGCAGACAGCATACCTCTCTGGACATCAAGTCTGGTCGGCAGATGGATGTCTCAGTACCCCTCAGAAGAGTGTCACCAACCAGCACTACCCTTCGCTTCCTTGTGGTCACTGATTTTGCAACTTCGGGGTGCTCGAGCTCTGGTTCTTCCCTTTCCAGGGATGCTTTCACCGCCTCCACTTCCAGGGCTACTTAATGGTTCTTCAAGGGCTGGGGAAGTTGGATTGGTGATTTTGCAGGTCCTGGTGACTTGTGTCCACCCTTCATCATTCTGTAGGCTCCCATCTTCTCTGCTGGTGAGCTTGGATGTTGAAAGAAGCATCTCATCAATGTATTTCTCTCTTGAATGCTCCTCAGCCTCACCACCTCCTCTCCAAGTTCCTCCATTTGTTTCCTGAGAGCTTCAGCATACAGGCACCCTGCACATGGAACCGGTCCTTCAACTGGCAATGGGACCTCTGTCTGGACAGATGCAGAAGCTTTAACAGGGGCAACATCTTTCCCAGCCATTGTTCAGTTGGTGGAGCTTAGATATATGTTAAAGCAAAAGAGAGAAACCTACCAAAGTATCAGCTGATTTCCCAGCTGTACTTTCAGAGAAAAAAACACTTAAAAATCTCCAAGTGTGTTCAAAATGTGCTGTTCCAAGTCCCTGTGTGTAGTTAATTGGGGAGGCGCCCTAAAGCAAGGCAGCTCACTAGGGGTGGGTGAGAGTTGGGAGGGGGGGTTAGGGAGGGAACACCTGATGAGGTGTCAGTGGCTTCAAAGAGCCGAGAAAGATACTAAAGCAGAGTTTTAAACCTACCCCACTACAGAAAATATTTCCCCTTTTAAACTAAAGCACCAAAAAGAATGTAACTTTGTTTTAAAAATGTACTAACACCCTTTTAAGAGCTCGAGGCAGAGAGTTGTAACTTAAAAAGCCACAAACTCTTACCTTTGCTTGAAATGTTTAGCCCCTTTTAGGAATGCCTCAACAGTGCAAGGCTCTGCAGCCTTTTATGCATCCTCCTCACTCACAAAGTTCTTCATTCCCATCAGGAAACCTGCCTCCAATCCCTGCTACAGAAATCCTCCACAAACAAACCATAAAGACATACTACAATCAACAAACTTAACATACGCAATCCAAATTTAAATACAACCTTAAAACATGCTGCAAAGCTTTTGAACTCTACTCCCCTTCCTTATAGAACTCCCTACCTGACACTTTAAGAAATATTACCAGTTTCCCCTTATTCCGCAAACTCTTGAAAACCCACCTATTCACAGAACATTTTGGTCCCTCCACCTTACCTCCTCCCCAACATGACACTATCAAAACAGTCTCACAGTTGTAAACAATTGTTGAACACACATTCTAGTTTCAACATTTGTATATAGTGTTCTAATATTTACTATGTAAACCTTAATATGATCTGTTATCAAAACTTTGTTTCACTGTAAATATTATTCTGTTCCTTATACAACTCATGTTCATTGTAAAAAACGTTCTGTTCCCTGTAAACCGCATTGACCTGGTGAAAAACGGTATATAAACCTAGCTAAATAAAATTTAAAAAAAAAGGTTATCCATGACTGATATAGTACCTGAACATCTGGTACGTTTTTGAAACCACTGATGTGTTTTTCCATCGTGATGAGGAAAAAGTAGGCCAAGGCCTAGCTGGCAGTCGAAACCACCAACATTGAAAGAAAAATAAGAAAAGAAATAATCGTTGAAAAGAAATTATCAGGGCCAGTGTCGGTAGAGGCACCGGCATAAACGGAAAGGCACAGCACAGAATTCAACCAAAAAATTAACGTTTCCAGCAGTAACAGGAAAGAAACAATCTGCTGGCTTCATGGAAAACGAAGAACAGGAGAGGAATTGGAAAGACGGGAAGGCAGATGCGCAGGTGCAGTGTATTTCTCCCAAAGGCTTTCCAATTGGACACTGGAGAGCGTTCCCACACAGGCTGTGTTGGTACCAACGTCACCCATATGTGAAGACTGCATTTCTGCTTGGTCCTGGAGAAGTCCTAACCCCTGTCAATGGGTGCAGTTGATGGGAGAAGTAGCAGATAGCAAAATTCAAATGCATAGAAACAGTGTGAAGCCCAAGTAAAAGGCATATTGTCAATTGTGGCACAAATTTCAGAACAAAGTGCAGACAACCTAGGTACAACCTATGAAGGTGTGGTG
Source organism: Ichthyophis bannanicus (assembly GCA_033557465.1). Lineage (NCBI taxonomy): Eukaryota > Metazoa > Chordata > Amphibia > Gymnophiona > Ichthyophiidae > Ichthyophis > Ichthyophis bannanicus. The sequence continues at coordinate 49,787,749 of CM066036.1, read as the reverse complement.
GGTGGGGGTAGGAAAGGGGGACAGTGGTGTGCTAGAGGATGGATGATGAGCGATTGAAGAATGGTGAAGACTGTGAAAGATTGGTGGAGAGAGGAAAAGAAGAGGAGGGGTAGGGATATCGGGTTGGGGGGGAGCAAAAAGGATGGGGGGGAGCAACAGGTGTAAAGTGTATTGATACCTTGCAAGGGGAATCCAAATGATTTCTGAGGTGCTTGGCCAACTGTTAAGGTCCAAAGCTCGGAGGGAATGGTAATCTCAGCTCTACATTATATGGAAATAGATATTGTTGCTAACCATTTGTATAAACTAAAAAAATTATTTATTATCACCTGTTCCCAACTACACATTCCCTAATGACATAATAGATGATGGCAGAAAAAGATTAACTATCCCATTCACTCTGTTCAGTCACACCTGTGCACATTATAGAAAAATATGATCTTACTAATTTCTTTTCCTTGAGCCCATCCACACCAGTCCAAACGAAATGGGTTATGCTCTTAGTTCTGCCCTATGAGGCACCATGCAGCCATTAGCTCAGTATCTCTGTAACAAAGCAATGATAACATAAGATGTGCCATATTGAGTCAGACCAAGGTCCATTTAGCCCAGTATCCTGTTTCCAACAGTGGCCAATCTAGGTCACAAGTACCTAGCAGTTTTCTCAAAAGACACAGGTTCCACAATGATTATTTTGGGACAAGCAGTGTATTTCCTGGGTCCCTTTTAATAATGGCTTATGGACCTTTCCTCCAGAAACTTCTCCAAACCTTTTTTAAACCCTGCTACACTAACAGCTTTTACTATATCCTCCTGTGACGAATTACAGATCTTGATTACACATTGGGTGAAAAAATACTCTCTTATTAGTCTTAAATAGGTTACACTGTAGCTTCATTGCATGCCCCCTAGTCTTTCTATATTTTGATGGCATAAACAATCAATCTACCTTTACCCGTTCCACTCCATTCATTGATTTATAGACCTCTATCATATCTCCCCTCAGCTGTCTTTTCCAGGTCAATGAGCCCTAACCTTTTTAGCCTCTCTTAATAGGTGTATCCTTCCCATCCCTTTACCATTTTGGTGGCTCTTCTCTGTACCATTTCTAATAATGTGATATCCTTTTTAAGATACGGCGACCAGAATTGCACACAATATTCGAGGTGCAGTCGCACCATTTAATGAATCAAAGGCATTATAATATACTTTGTTATCTCTAGGAACAAGCAGGAATAAGTCATCACATATGGGTACGTCGGTACCGACGGAGCCTGCGCGGGAAAGCTCCCCAGCTTTTCAAATGAAAAGCTTTTGGGGCCTCCCACTGCACATGCGCGCTGCCTTCCCGCCTTCCTGACCAGCTCTCCTCAGTTCTTCTTTTTCCGCGGAGCCAGCAGGTCGTGTTCCTGTCACCGCTGAAGAATTTGTTACTTTTGTTTGTTTCTTTAGACCGCGTACCTGCCTTCCCCATACCGATACCGGTATCGCCGGTCTTTCTTTCTTTCTATATCAAAAAAAAAGAGACTTTTTTATTTTTCTTCAGCACAGCTTGGTACCCGGCGTTAGGCCTTAAGGCCTACACAATTTCTCCTCATGGAGAAGCCAGTCCCTGGTTTCAAAAAATGTACCAAATGCAGTGCTGTCATTTCTGTCACAGACACCCATGAATGGTGTCTCAAATGTTTGGGACCTGAGCACTCCATACCGGACTGCCCATCCTGCACCCAGATGTCTAAACGCGGTTTGCAGAACCGGGCTAACAAGCTCCATGTGCTGTTTCCTTCAGAAGCATCACAGTCGTCCAGGTCTTCCTCTCCGGATGGATCTCAGGTAACCAAAACTTCTGTGGGCAAATCCTCTAAAAGCAAATCTCTTTCTAAAGATCGAGAGAGCTCTCAGTTCTGAGTTCGAGGATTCTGCCCAGGCCAAAAAACCCCGGCGGGAGGTTCCGGCCTCCAAAGCAATCATGGGGTCACAGGTTGACATCGATGGCACGGCCTCGACAGATCACCTGTTGGACTGCTCTGGGGTACCGGCCCATACCGGTACCGACATCCAGGCAGTAGTGGCGTCTATGGGCAGTACTGTCCAGACCATGCAGCAGGCCGTACTGGCCTTCATTAAGGCTGCGACGCCCTCGGTACCGATTTCATCGGTACCGACCCCGGTTCCGGTATCTACACCGGAACCGAGACCATCGACTTCTAAACGTCGATCGGTTTCGCATACCGGATTCCGGCTTTCGCCCGGTACCGATCCCATGCCCGATACGTCCGATGTCGATACCGATCGGTATGCGTATCGTACATTGGAAGCACAGAAAGAGTACTCAGATTCTTCTGATGAGTTTAATTCCTCTGATGACTCTGTTGAGCTTACTCTTCCTGAGGAGCCCTCTTCTCCCAAGAGGAGGATGTCTCCTCCAGAGGATTTATCCTTTCAGGATTTCATTGTTGATGTAGCTAAAGCACTTTCTATTACTACATCTTCTGAAAGAGAACCCAGATCAGAAAAATTGGACATTTTAGGATACTCAAAAGCTCCTAAAGAGGCAGTCACTCTGCCTGTCCATGAAATCCTTCAAGAACACTTGATGGATTTGTGGGAGACTCCTTTAACACTGTCTCCCCATTCCCGTAGGTTGGACACCATGTATCGGGTCCCTCCTTCTCCTGGGTTCCAAAAAAACTCAGCTGCCTCACCACTCTATTGTGGTGAAGTCTGCTATGAAGAAAATAAAGAGTCCTAAGAGGCATTCTTCTACCCCTCCAGGGCGTGAATGTAAGAACCTAGACTCTTTTGGAAGAAAGATGTTCCAGGCTAGTATGCTTATAGCCAGGATCAACTCTTATAGCCTTTATATGGGCATGTATCTTGGGCAACTTGCCCTAAAAATACAGAATTTTGCCCCCTTTATCCCTGATGATCAAAGGGCGGACTTCTTTTCTATGGTGACACAACTTTCAGAGGTCTCCAAGTTCTCCAACAGGGCAGCCTTTGATTCTTTCGAGGTTGCAGGCAGAGCTTCGGGAATTGCTATTGCAGCCCGACGTCTCGCTTGGCTCCAGGCTTCTAACCTAGAACCCTGGGTTGTAGAAGGCCTCAGGAATCTGCCCTGTACCGGTGAGAACTTATTTGGGGAAGACTGGCAGATTAAAGCTGCTCAAATGGATGCAGAAAATGCCACTCTAGATAGACTTTCCAAGTCTACTTCTACCCCTACCAAAAAGAAGCCTTTTAAAAGGCCTTACTATAAAAAGACCAGATTTCCCACAAATACTGGCCAGCAATCTGCTCAGCCTCGCCTTGCGGCTAAGCGTCAACAATCTAAGCAGGTAAAGTCATCAACCCCCTCAGGGGTTTTGACTTCCCTCTAGAGAACTTGCCGTTTCTGGCTCTAGCACAGCCAGAGCCCCTCACCATTCCTGGAAGGCTAGCTCACTTTGCTCCCAGATGGGAGCAAATAACATCAGAGCAATGGACCCTCTCTATTATCCGAGAAGGCTACAAACTTCATTTCTCCAGCCTTCCTCCCCATACCATGGTGAGGCAATTCAGTTCTCCCCCATCTCTTCTGACCCTGTTGGGTCAGGAAGTCTCTTCTCTTCTTGCCCAAGGGGCAATAGAGGAGGTTCCTCCTCCACAACAGGGGTTAGGTTTCTACTCCCTTACTTTCTCATAACAAAGAAGACAGGGGGCTTCAGACCTATCCTAGATCTGAGAGAATTGAACAGGTTTCTATTCAAGGAGAAATTCAAAATGCTCTCTCTGGGCCTTCTCCTTCCATACCTTCAGAGTCAAGATTGGCTTTGTTCTCTAGATCTCAAGGATGCGTACACTCATATACTCATCCATCCATCCCACAGAAAGTATCTAAGATTTCTGTTCCAGGGAAAACATTTCCAGTACAGAGTACTACCCTTCGGTCTGGCCTCTGCTCCAAGAGTATTCACAAAATGCATGGCAGTCGTTGCCGCATTTCTCAGAGGCATGGGAATCTTTGTCTTCCCATATCTGGACGACTGGCTCATCCGAGCTCCATCTCAATCAGAAGCCCAGATTTCTCTGGACCGCACAAGGCGTATTCTTCAATATCTGGGACTTGTGGTAAACATTCCCAAGTCCCAACTCATCCCTACTCAGTCCCTGGAATTCATAGGGGCCCAGTTGGACTCCACCACTGCAAGGGCCTACCTCCCTCTGGTCCGAGGCCAAAGGCTAATAAGCTTGGCCTCCCAGGCTCAGTCCAGAAATCACTTGTCAGCCAAAGAAATGCTGCAACTTCTCGGCCACATGGCCTCCACGGTTCATGTGGTACCTTATGCTCGTCTCCATATGAGAGCAGCTCAATGGACATTGGCCACCCAGTGGTCTCAAGCATCGGGACTGCTGTCAGACCAGGTACTCACCTCAAAACGTCTGTTTTGGTCTCTCCAGTGGTGGACATCCTCCAAAAATCTGTTGTTGGGGACCCCCTTCCAACCTTCGTTGCCCCAAGCAACCCTCACAACAGATGCCTCCCAAACAGGGTGGGGAGCTCATCTTCAACATCTCTCCACTCAGGGAATCTGGTCTCCCCAAGAGACCACCCTTCATATCAATCTTCTGGAACTGCGAGCAATCTTCCTTGCCCTCACAGTCTTCCATACCCTCCTTGCCAACCTGACTGTCCTAGTTCAGACAGACAATCAGGTGGCCATGTTTTATATCAACAAACAAGGAGGGACGGGCTCTCTGTCGCTTTGCAACGAAGCTCTCAGATTATGGGCCTTCGCCAGAGAGCACCAAATTCATCTTCTGGCAGTATATCTTCCAGGAGTTCAAAACTCTCGAGCAGACAGACTCAGTCGAGTTCTGCTCCCACACGAATGGTCCCTACATATGGACCAAATACGCAGAATCTTTCAGGAATGGGGGACCCCGGACATAGACCTCTTTGCAAGTCCGTGGAATGCCAAACTTCCCCGGTTCTGTTCCAGGACTCCGTGTCAGGGAGCTCAGGCCAACGATGCCTTTCTCCTGCATTGGGGTCAGGAATTCCTGTACGCTTTTCCACCCATTCCTTTGATTCCCAAGACTCTGTTCAAAATTCAGAGGGATCACGGATCCATGATCCTCATTGCTCCACGCTGGCCACGCCAAGTGTGGTTCCCTCTCCTCCTACAGCTCTCCCAGGGCTCCTCCCTGGACCTGGGAGCTGCACCAGACCTTCTGTCTCAGGAGCAGGGGACTTTGTGGCATCCAAACCCCAAGTCCCTACATCTCCGAGCTTGGTTACTGAAGGCTTAAGCCTTCAAGAGTTTAATCTTTCTCAACCAGTGAAAGATATCCTTTATGCCTCTAGGAAACCCTCTACCAGGCGTTCCTATGCTTTCAAATGGAAACGTTTTTCCATTTGGTGTGCTCAACAGGGTCTTGACCCTCTGGCACTTCCTTTGAATTCTCTACTAGACTATCTCCTGCATCTTTCCAATGCAGGCCTCAAGACGAATTCAGTACGAGTCCATTTAAGTGCTATTACAGCATCCTTAAAACCTATAAATGGACAATCTGTTTCCTCTCATCCTCTTATTGCAAGATTCATGAGAGGCCTAACCCTCACTAAGCCTCCCATCCGGCCTCCTCCGGTAGCATGGGACTTGAATTTAGTTCTGGGTCAACTTATGAAGCCACCCTTTGAACCATTGGTATCTACCTCCCTGAAATTTCTTTCTTGGAAGGTCCTTTTCCTTATTGCAGTCACTTCGGCTCGCCGCATCAGTGAACTGCAAGCTTTGGTGGCGAATCCACCTTATACCAGATTTCATCATGATAAGGTGGTCCTTAGGACGAATCCCCACTTTATGCCTAAAGTGGTCTCGCCTTTTCATCTTAATCAAGAGGTATATCTACCTGTCTTCTTTCCGGCTCCTCATGCATCCAGTGCAGAGAGGAACCTTCATACTCTTGACTGTAAAAGAGCTCTCGCCTTTTACCTCAATAGAACTCAGCCACATCGAAAGTCTTCTCAGCTTTTCGTGGCTTTTGATCCTTCTCATTTGGGACTTCCAGTCACCAAACGCACACTTTCCAACTGGATTGCTCAGTGTATTTCCTTTGCTTACCAGAGTAAGAACATTTCTCTGGAAGGCCATGTCACGGCTCACAATGTGAGAGCCATGGCCACTTCTATGGCTCATCTCCACTCTGTATCCATAGATCAGATCTGTCAAGCAGCCACTTGGGCCTCGGTGCATACCTTCACGGCCCATTACTGCTTGGACAAGGACTCCCGCCGGGATGCCTTGTTTGGTCAGGCTGTCCTCAAACACCTGTTCCATACTTAAACAACTCCTGCCCACCTTCCCAGAATGGATGCCTGAGATCCATCCGAAGATGGTTACCCTTGGAGGGGGATCTCCCAGGCATCTCAGCTAGGGAGTCCCCATATGTGATGACTTATTCCTGCTTGTTCCTAGAGATAGCACAGTTACTTACCTGTAACAGGTGATCTCTGGGAACAGCAGGAATTAGTCATCACAACCCACCCACCTCCCCTAGGAGTTGTCTCTCTATTCCTCTATCTTCCTGTCCTCTCTCTCTCTATTGTCTCAGCTTTAAACTCGAACTGAGGAGAGCTGGTCAGGAAGGTGGGAAGGCAGCGCGCATGTGCAGTGGGAGGCCCCAAAAGCTTTTCATTTGAAAAGCTGGGGAGCTTTCCCGCGCAGGCTCCGTCGGTACCGACGTACCCATATGTGATGACTAATTCCTGCTGTTCCCAGAGATCACCTGTTACAGGTAAGTAACTGTGCTTTATTTTCCATTCCTTTCTTTATGATACCTAGCATTCTATTTGCTTTCTTGGATGCTGCTGCACACTGGGCGAAGGGTTTCAACATGCTATCCACGATGACCCTTAAATTTTTTTCCTGGGTGGTAGTTCCTAATCTGGAACCTTGCATCATGTAGCCATAGTTTAGGTTGTTCTTTCCTAGGTGCATAACTTTGCACTTGTCCACATTAAATTTCATATGCCATTTGGATGCCCAGTCTTCCAATTTATCAAGGTCCTCTTGCAATTTTTCACAATCCTGATGGGTTTTAATAACTTTCAATAATTTTATGTCATCTGCAAATTTGATTACCTCTCGTTATTCCCATTTCCAGGTCATTTACGAATATGTTAAAAAGCAGTGGACCCAGCACAGATCCCTGGGGTACTCCACTAGTCACTTTTCCCCATTTGGAAAATGGCCATTTAGCCCTACCCTCTGCTTTAAATCTTTTAACCAGTTCCTGATCCACAATAGTACACTGCCTCCTATCCCATGACACTTTAATTTTGCCAAGAGTCTCTCATGAGGGACCTTTTCAAAGGCTTTCTGAAAATGCAGATACACTACATCGACTAACCCCCCCCCCCCCCCTTTGTGTACCTATTTATTCACATCTTCAAAAAAACATAACAGATTAGTAAGACAAGACCTTCCTTGGCTAAAGCCATGTTGGCTTTCTCCCATTAAGCCGTGTCTATCTACATGTTCAGTAATTTTGTTCTTTATAATGGTTTTTGCCATTCTTCCTGGTACTGACGTCAGGCTCACCGGTCGGTAGTTTCTCGGATCAATCTTGGAACCCTTTTTAAAAATTTGCATTAGAATGGCCATCCTCTAATCTTCAGGTTTTAATTAGTTCACAGATTACTAATATCAGGTCTGCAATCTCTTATTTATTTATTTTATTTAACATCTTTTATATACCGCGCTATTTGTTATCAGTGCGGTTTACATTTAACAAAGGTTGCTCAATTTAGTCGAGACTGTTTTGCGCTTACATTGTAACGGGATAAAACTTGGAGCAAATACAGGGTAACTATATACATATTGACACAGAACATATGATTTGAACTTGGCCGGTTTTGTCGCGAAATACTAAAGGGCAGTGCTGCTATTACTTCAGACCCATTTGTTTATGTAGAGTATGGAGAGTTTGTGGGGGTTGGGGGGTGTTGAACGGGGGCGGGGTAGATGCTTGTGCGAAGTGTAGAAGGAAGATGTGGTGTTTGATTGCCTTCCGGAACTGAATGAGGTCCTTGATCGATCTTATTTCCGGTGGGAGGTCATTCCAGCATTTTGGGGCATAGAAGGCGAAGGCTCTTCTCCTGGTTGTTTGGGTGGACTTTATGGAGTCTTTGGGGATGATCAACGTATTGTCTGTTATTGTCCTCCTCGTTCTGTTGTTCGGTGTAGGGGTGATGAGGTCCATGAGTGTCGTGGGGGCTAGGTTATTGATGATCTTGAATGTAATGAGAAGAATTTTGTATGTTATCCTGCAGTATATTGGTAGCCAGTGGAGCTCCTTAAGTATCGGAGTGATATGGTCCATTCTGGCTAGACCACAGAGAACGCAGGCAGCAGCGTTCATCGCGAGTTTTATTTATTTATTTACAGTTCTTATATACCGTGCTCTTTGGTATCAGTGCGGTTTACAGATAACAAATTTTCGCATCAGAACAATCTTTTGCTTACATTACAACAGGGTCAGTAACTTGGAAGTAACAGGGGTAACTATATACAAAACGGATATTTCACCTGTGGACTATTTACAGTTCATGTAACACGTTGAAAATCGTAGTGGAGAAACTTTGAGGTCTATGGACCTTTTGGGTGTGCAGAGGGTCTGCTTCGTATTCTACCAGGGCTATGTTGTTGGGGTGTCAGAGGCTGTGTGGGTGATTTGTGAAGTGGGGAGAGGGGGCGTAGGATTAGTGCATAAAAGGTGCAGGCAGAATAGGTACTGTTTAAGGACCTTTCTAAATTGAGAGAGGTCCTTTATTGATCGGATATGCGGAGGGAGATTGTTCCAGCAGGTCGGAGCGAAGAAAGTGAAGGCCCTATCTCTGGTTGCTTGGTTACATTTAGTGTACTCATTTGGTATAGCAAGGGTATTAGCAGCTGCTGACCTTCTTAGCCTGTTTGTGGGAGTGCTAGTAAGGCGTGAAGAGAGGGAAGGTGGGGCTATCTGATTGATTGCTTTAAAAGAAAGCAATAGTGCCTTGTAGGTGATCCTGGCTTGTAGGGGTAGCCAGTGAAGCTCTATGAGTATGGGAGTGATGTGGTCTCTTCTGGAAATACAGCAGAGGATGCGGGCTGCTGTATTCATCGCCAATTGAAGTGGATTGAGGGTGCTCTTAGAAAGACCATGTAGGATGATGTTGGCGTAATCAAAATGTGGTATCACAAGGGATTGGAAGATTGTTCTGAAATCATTAGGGGCAAGTAGAGGTCTTAGGTGTTTCAGCGTTCGTATTTTATTGTAGATGGATTTGACAGTCTGCCTTATGTGATCTTTGAAGGTCAGTTCTTGATCTATGGTGACTCCCAGGTAGCGTATCGATGATTTACATGGAAGTTCCGCGTCTCTCACCTTCAATGTTGTGGGGGGAGAGAAGTTCTTATTCCTGGTTACGAATAGGACCTCAGTTTTCTTAAAGTTTATTCGCAGATTCTGGGATAAGAGCCAGTCCATAATCGAATTGAAGCACTCGATTATTGGGGAGAAGTCGGGGGCCTTGATTCTTATTGGGGTGAATATCAGGACATCATCTGCAAATATTGAATGCTCGGATGATTTCACAGATCGGTTGCATATATATGTTAAAAAGTAGAGCAGATAAAGAGGATCCTTGAGGCACACCCTGTTGTTGATGGAAAGGATCAGAAGTTGAGGATCCTATCTGAACCTGTTGCCAGCGGTTAGTTAGGTAGGATCTACACCATTCCCAAGCCGAGCCCTGAACTCCCTTCTCTTGAAGGCGGTGGAGAAGTTGCACATGGTTAACCGAATTGAAAGCTGCCGAAATATCAAGGAAGATGAGAATGAACCCATTTTCAATTTTGTCAATCCCTCTAGATAAGGTGTTGATAAGTAATGTGAGTAGGGTCTCTATACCATGGGACTCACGGAACCCGTGTTGGCAGGGATCAAGTGGGGCTGAAATATCTATGTGCTGCTGCAATTGGATTTGGACCACCTTCTCGATGATTTTGGCTAGAAGGGGTATACTTGAAATTGGACGATAGGAGTCTGTTTTCGCTGGGTCGAGTTTATTGTTTTTCAGGAGAGGGCGTATGGAAGTTTGCTTGAGAGATGTTTGGAATGATCCAGCTGTGAAGGAAAGTTGCATGATGTGGGCTAGAGTGGGGCTCAGTTCAGCATGCATCGTTCTGATCCAATAGGCGGGGCATGGATCGTTTGGGGCTGTAGTAGTTTTCAAGGTAGCAATAAGGTCAGTGATGAATTTCACCTTAGGGGTGACAAAGGTTTTAGTGGCTGTATCAGAGAAACGGAGTTGGGTATACAACTTGGTGTCATGTTTGTATTAATAGTTTTAGATTGTAGGTAGTCAGCAAAGGGCTGAGGCTGAATTAATATTGTTTGGTTGGAGGATGGTGCCTTAGTTAGAGATTTAGCAATGTTAAAAAGGTCTCGTGGTTTGTTTAACGATCGGAGGAGGATTTCTGTATGGTGTTCTCTCATTTTTCCAGCTATTTTCTCCCGGTGTTGCTTTAGGGCATTTTCGTAATTCGTTTGGTCGGTGGGAGATCATGATCTGCGCCATTTTCTCTCTTGTTTTCTTAGCTTCTGGAGGGATAGTCGTAATTCGGCTGAGAACCATGGTGTTGGATTTCTACTTCTTGATGATGTGCTGGATGCTGGTGATCTACTCGAGGAAGGTAGCTGTGAAGAGGAGTTCAGGGTGGTGTACCATTTGTTGATCAGTTCATCAAGGTCTTTGGCTGGTTGACGAAGAGCTGGAAGAGTGTGGCTGATGAAGTCATCCTTGTCGAGCGTTTTGAATCGGGTTGTTGATCCTGATGAGACCATATTTGTCTTGTTGGAATATGGTTTTGCTGGCATGGGACTTGGAAGGATATTAAGTTATGGTCTGACCATGGCACAGGGGTAAGTGATAGGTTAAAATTGATGTTTGCTATAGACTGGGGTGCGAAAATGAGATCAAGGGTGTTACCCTTGAGGTACGTAGGGGAGCTGACTAGTTGTGAGTAATTGAGCTCAGACATGGCATTGAGGAATGTGGCAGAGTGGCTAGGGTGTAGTGAGGTGAGGTTGAAGTCACCAATTAACCAGTTGGATTTGTGTGGGCTTTTGGGGTTGCAGGCAAGCTCTATTATGCTAGAGAGATCTTCTGGTGGTGAAGAGGGAGCTCTGTATATGAGATTTAGGGTGATATGTTTGTTGGCTACAGAAACTAAGTCCATGTGTGTGGTACTCCTAGAGGATAGTAGATTAAATTGGAGGTTAGTTCTTGATAGAATAAAGACTCCACCTCCTCTTTGGATTGTTCTGTGACAGGTGTGTATTGAATATGCTGGGGGGATGAGTTGGTTTATGAGGACATTGTCTGTGTCTGCTAACCATGATTCTGTGACCAGGAGGAGGTCTAAATTCAGCTTTGTAATAAGATCTGTAATGGCTGGCCACTTTTTACGCACTGAGCGAGCGTTGATGAGTGCACAATTTAGATTAATATGTGAGGGAGCAGGATCGGATTTGAAGCTATTAGTAGTGTTAAGGGAGATATATAGTAGGTGAGAATGCTTAACACATGGTGCGGATGTGGTGCTGAGTGATGGTAGAAGGAGTGGTACCTTCTTCCTAGTCTATGCAATATAGGGATATTGTTTATGGTGGGCGAGAGTGCTGCTGTATTGTGGGTGGTGTTAGTTAAAAGATAGAGGCTAACTATTGCAAGTAAAGAGATAGCCATGATTACAATGGAAGGATATAGTATAAGGCAATTTTAGGTCGGTGGAAACAGTAAATGTAGATTGCCTGGTCAGCAGGATTGTGAGCTAATTGTAATATGTTGTAAGCTCTACCGTTGGCTATCAGCATATATCTCGGGATGCAACAGCAGTGGTAATAGGCAAAGAATTGTACAATAGCAAGGCCTAACCGAGTATTTTGGTGATAGAAGTACAGATGAACAAAGTATGTTGTTAATAAGAAACAGTAGCAAAGCTTAACTCCGGGAAGATCAGTTTGCAACAAAGTATCAAGGGTATGAAATGCTATCGAGTATATTCCAGGTCTACTGTTACCTTACTGATGGAATAGCAGTGGATCAACTAGGACAAGGGCTAGGGTAGTTCATGGACCGCTGTTTGGTCCTGTCTTTTCGAGACCCGTCTGAGGGCCTCGCTAAAGGGCTCTCTGTCGAAGGCTTGAGGCGCGGTCAGGCTTTATGGCTCTTACTTTCAAGGCACAAGGCAGTCTCAGGCAGCTGGCTGAAGATGGCTGCTGTTTCTGATGTGGGCTTCTGTCTCCGATGAGTTGGCTTATGGCTGGAGAGCGTTTCTGAAGGCACCGTTCTCTCCCAAAACTGTATGCTTCTCAGATAAGTGTAAGAAAGAGAATTGATGAAACTTGGTTTAGCTTTGCTACCTCGGCGTTTCTGCTTCTTGATGTGGCCTCCTACATGGCCTCCGCCTAAGGGCCACGCCAAAGGGCCCTCTGGCGAGGCCCTCAGGCACGGGCCCGCAAGGCGCGGGTGCGCCGCCTGACTCTCTGCTTTTAAAGAGCTGTGCCTGCCCGGATTGGGCAGCACGCGGCAGCTGGTGTTCTCGGCGATGAGGGGTCGGTCGGCAGCTACTATCCCTCCTGGGAGAGCTGCAGGGTAGAAAGAGGCTCAGTCCGGGTCCCGCTCTGCTTTTAAAGAGCTGTGCCTGCCCGGATTGGGCAGCACGCGGCAGCTGGTGTGCTCGGCAATGTGGGGTCGGTCGGCAGCTACTATCCCTCCTGGGAGAGCTGCAGGGTGGAAAGAGGCTTCGGTCCGGGTCCCGCTCTGCTTTTAAAGAGCTGTGCCTGCCCGGATTGGGCAGCACGCGGCAGCTGGTGTGCTCAGCGATGAGGGATCGGTCGGCAGCTACTATCCCTCCTGGGAGAGCTGCAGGGTGGAAAGAGGCTTCGGTCTGGGTCCCGCTCTGAAGTGGGTTGAGGGTGTTCTTGGGGAGACCATACAAGATTACATTTGCATAGTCAAAGTGTGGTAGTATGAGGGCCTGGAATATGGTTCAGAAAGGGGTAGCATGGGTCTAAGGTGCCTTAATGTTCTGATTTTATTGTATATGGTCCTGGTTGTGTTTCTTATGTGCTCCTTGAAGTCCAGATGCTGGCCCAGTGTAATCCCTAGGTAGCATATGGTGAGTTTACTTGGAAGCTCCGCATCTCTTACTTTTAGAGTGGATGGAGGGGAGAACGTTTTGTTCCTTGAAATGAACAGGACTTTGGTTTTCTTGAAGTTTATGCGGAGATTCTGGGTTAGTAGCCAGTCTGTGATTGCGTTGAAGCAGTTGACAAGGTTGGTGAAGTCTGGGTGCTTGACTTTGAAAGGCGTAAACAGCAGGACATCATCCGTGTAAATTAGAGTAGAGATATTGTAGGATCGGATGATGTCACATATCGGCTGCATGTAGATGTTGAATAGCAGTGCAGATAGAGAGGAGCCTTGTGGAACACCTTGTTGTTGGTGGAAAGGTACAGATGTGTTGGACCTGACCCGGACATGTTGCCAACGATCTGTTAGGTAAGACCTACACCACTCCCAGGCGAGGCCACGGATTCCCTTCTCGTGGAGATGGGTGAGGAGTTGATTGTGATTGACGGAGTCGAAGGCGGCAGCGATGTCCAGGAAAATGAGAGCAAAGCCATTCTCGATGTTGTCTATTCCTCTGTTCAAAGTATTGGTTAGGGTGATGACGAGCAGTGTTTCTACTCCATGAGATTCCCTAAACCCGTGCTGGCAGGGGTCAAGGGGGGCCACTATGTCTATGTGTTGCTGGATCTGTCTTTGGACATCCTTCTCAATTATTTTGGCTAACAGAGGTATACTCGAGATTGGGCGGTAGGATTCAGACTTCAGTGGGTCAAGTCTGGAATTCTTCAGGAGTAGATCAATCTACTGGAACTCAGAGCTATCCACTTGGCCCTCAAGGCCTTTACTGCTTCCCTGGCGCAGCAGTCTGTCTTGATCCAGACAGACAACCAAGTAGCCATGTTCTATGTAAACAAACAGGGCAGAACTGGTTCCCAACCCCTTTGCCAGGAGGCCCCGAACCTCTGTTCCTTTGCCCTGAAACACAACATGCTCCTCAAAGCAGTCTATCTTCCAGGCCAGGAGAATTCCCTGGCCGACAGATTGAGTAGGATTCTGCAACCACACGAGTGGCAGCTGCATCCTTTAGTGGTTCAAAAGATTTTCTTGAGATGGGGGCTTCCCTCCATGGACCTGTTTGCCAGTCCACTGAACAACCAGCTGCCAAGGTTCTGCTCCAGGCAACCGCATCCTCTGCAAGTAGCAGCAGATGCTTTTCTGATTCCCTGGACTCAGGGCCTGCTTTATGCGTTTCCTCCCACCCCTCTGGTGGCCCAAACACTGTTCAAGATTCGCCAAGACAGAGCCTCTGTCCTCCTGGTAGTTCCCAGGTGGCCGAGGCAGCCTTGGTTCCCCCTCCTGCTTCAGCTGGCAGTGGATCTGCCTCTGCCTCTGGGATTGCAATCCGACCTTCTCTCTCAGGATCAGGGCACCTTGCTACATCCCAATCTCAAAGCTCTCAATCTGATGGCATGGAGGCTGCAAGGGTAGTATTGGCTCCCTGGGGCCTACCTCCCGAGGTTGAGGAGGTTCTCCTAGCCTCCAGGAAACAATCCACTAGAAAGACCTATGCTCTCAAGTGGAAAAGGTTTTCTGTGTGGTGTCAGCTACGTGCTGAGGATCCTTTCTCCTGTACTGTGTCAGTAGTCCTTCAGTACCTGTTGCACTTGTCCAATCAGGGTCTCAATTCCAACTCTGTTCGGGTCCACCTCTCTGCTTTGGCTGCTCACCACTCCCTAGTTGAGGGCCATTCCTTGTCTGTGCACCCTTTGGTGTCTAGGTTTCTCAGAGGCTTGCTCCTGCTCAAACCTCCCATATGTCCTCCTGCTCCTGAGTGGGAGCTCAATGTGGTCTTGCAGCAGGTGACTCGCCCACCTTTTGAGCCTATGGCTACCTGCCCTCTACGCTTCCTTTCCTGGAAGACTCTTTTTCTGATAGCCCTTACTTCGGCTAGAAGAGTGAGTGAGCTTCAGGCCTTGGTCTGTGATAGGCCTTACACCAGGTTCTATAAAAACAGGGTGGTCCTCAGGACTCACCCTAAGTTCCTTCCTAAGGTTGTCTCCTCTTTCCACCTCAACCAGGAGGTGGTTCTTCCTACTTTCTTCCCTAGGCCTCATGCAAGTCAGGCTGAAACAGTTCTCCATACCTTGGACTGTAGGAGGGCCTTATCCTTCTACCTTGAACGTATGCAAGGTCACAGGAAGGCTTCTCAGCTCTTCCTTTCTTTTGACCCCAATAACTTGGAGAGGCCTGTGTCCAAGCGTACCTTGTCCATCTGGGTGGCTGACTATCACCTGGGCTTACAAGGCAGCTGACCTTCCTTTGCAGGGTAGGGTCATGGCCCACCGTGTGAGGGCAATGGCTGCATCAGTGGCTCACCTCCGCTCTGTTCCATTGCAAGACATCTGCAGGGCTGCTACTTGGTCTTCAAGCCAGACATTTGCAGCCCACTACTGTCTGGAAAGGGAGTCCCGTAGGGACAGTGCTTTTGGCCAAGCAGTACTCTGGAATCTCTTTGAGGTCTAGGCAACTCCTGCCCTCCTGCCCTCTGGTTGGGCTACCTGGGGAGGGTGTGTCCTTGCAAAGCCTTCACTGTGTTGCTGAGACTAGAGGGAGTTCTCTTGTTCAGCCTGGGTTCCTGGTAGCCCAGAGCTGGGGAGTATAGAAATACGTTTAAATAAATAAATAAATAAAAGAATAGAGGAAACCAATTAAAAAAAGAAATAGTAGAAAATAGTATAAAAACTGGAAGATTGCAGGACATGATTAATGGTACCCTTATAAACAATTCAAGTCAGTTTGAACAGAAGAACCACATTCCCATTGCAGTAAAATTAGACTCACCTTTGATCAATTGTCAATACTCACATGACTTGAATTAATCAATGAATGATGGCTATAATGTTTTAATCTCCCTCCCTGATCAGCGCCACCGAAAGGAATAGGTAGGCGAGTATCTCCTGATTCTCCACGCCAGGATAAATCAGGAAGCCGCTTCCAGCTTTAAAACACAGGCAAGCACAACACAAGGCATCTTCTCTCTCCCTGATCCGCGCCACCGAAAAGCAGCAGGTAGGTGAGCTCCTCCACGCCAGTATAAATCAGGAAGCCGCTTCCAGCTTTATAACTCCAACATGACCCGGCACGCCTGCGCCTAAGGGCCAAGCCAAAGGGCCCTTTGGCGTGGTCCTTAGGCAGGGAACAGAGGCATAGCAAGCTACTCTCCACCATCCGCCTACTTTATGTAAGTTCCTTATGCATATCAGTAACTGCATATTCAGCTAATTTTCTCTCCACCACTGCTGTGCCTACACCAGTCATACTCATAACAGTGTTCCTCCATACTCACTCAAGCATTCCTGCTTTTTTCAATACACTGGTAATCACAGGCTCCTTTGACTATATTTCACCCCACACATTATTTTTTGCACTCTACACTGATCTTATTGTATCTGCTGCTTCACCTTGTATACCAAGCACTGCTGCTTCACATTGACTCCCATTCATTATATTCTCATTGAATTCCACACACTGTTGATAAATTTTAGTACATAATCTCATTACTGCACTGCATCCCCCCTCAATACTTCCTCCAAAATATATCAAACATCCATGCCTCTCCTGGCTAGCCCTTATATACCTTTCCTCCCTATGGTTACACGATGCAAGGTTCCACATTAGGAACCACCACCCAGGAAAAAGATTTAGGCGTCATTGTGGATACCTTGTTAAAACCCTCGGCCCAGTGTGCAGCGGCGGCCAAGAGAGCAAATAGAATGCTAGGTATGATAAGGAAAGGAATGGAAAATAAAACAAAAGATATTATAATGCCTCTATATCGTTCCATGGTGAGACCGCACCTTGAATATTGTGTGCAATTCTGGTCGCCGTATCTTAAAAAGGATATAGCGATTTTAGAAAAGGTTCAGAGAAGAGCCACCAAAATGGTAAAGGGGATGGAAGGCTACTCCTATGAAGAAAGGCTAAAAAGGTTGGGGCTCTTTAGCCTGGAGAAGAGACGGCTGAGGGGAGATATGATAGAAGTCTATAAATTAATGAACGGAGTGGAACGGGTAAACGTAGATCGATTGTTTACCTTATCAGAATATGGAAAGACTAGGGGACATGCAATGAAGCTACAGGGTAAACTATTTATGACTAATAAAAGAAAATATTTTTTCACTCAACGTGTAATCAAACTCTGGAATTTGTTACCGGAGGATGTAGTAAAGGCTGTTAGTGTAGCTGGGTTTAAAAAAGGTTTGGACAAGTTCCTGGAGGAAAGGTCCATAAACCATTATTAAGAAGGGACCCAGGATATCAATGCTTGAACCAGTACAAGCATTGTGGAACCTGTGTCCCTTGGGGAAACTGCTAGGTACGTATGACCTAGATTGGCCACTGTTGGAAACAGAATGCTGGGCTTGATGGACCTTGGTCTGACCCAGTATGGCATATCTTATGTTCTTATGTTTCACATATAGCCTTTCAACCCACCTTACCCTCCCCTCCTCTATCCCAATCATCCACCTCCCACGGCCCATCATACCCTCCTCTCTAACCCCACAACACACCCACCAATACAGGAGACATCCCTGGTTCCTTTACATCCCCACTTCTTCCCATACTGAGATACCAATCCCGCACACCATCCACCCTACCCACACAATGAAATCCAGTCTGATCAATGCACATTCCACCCGTAACAAAATACAAACTCTTGCTGATCACATCAGTGATGATGCAATAGATCTCCTCTGCGTCACAGAGACTTGGTTCACTGAAGCCGACAATGTCCTACTCAACCAACTGAACAACAGCACCAACAAAATCCACAAACCAGCAGCAGAGGCGGTGGTGTCTGCATCCTCTCAAACAAGCATCTTGGCTTCCCTACAACTTCCACAACATCCTCCCATGGTCTAGATACCCTCATCATAAGCAACAAGTGCCTCACCATCTGCCTTGTCTATAGGGCACCCCATCACAATGCAGACCAGGTTGACTTGCTTCCTGAAGCTGTATGCTCTCATGCCTCCCACCAATATCATCTCAATCTCCCCTCAGCTAAAGTCAGCCAAAGCAATGCCTTCCTTCAAGCTATGAATGATCTGCAATTCGCACAACTCAACACCAACTCATCTGAAGGGAGGTGCCCTGTATCTTCTCTTCCTCCCCAACCACTTACACTCATCTTCACACTCCTTCTCCCCCTCATCTACTCCAGTCCCGTGGTCTGATTGCCACCTAATAACATTTACCCTACCTGCCCCCCTGCTTAAATATCCCCCCCAGACCTCCTTCAACAAGAAGACTCAAACTTTAATGAAGCATCTTTCCTTCAACAGACCATCCCCACCCTGAAACAAACATTTCATCATTTAGACCTTGATAAACTAGTACAATCCTAGAACACTATGATCACTGAAGCATCCAAGGCTCCACCCCGCGCATCCCCCCCTAAAAAAAACTCGTCTCATGCTCCCTGGTATTCAGCCCTCTTCAGAGAGCAAAAACGTTCCCTCAGAAGACGAACAAAAATGGAGAAAATCTAAGGACCCGCAGCTTCAAGCCACTTATCTTCACCCTCGTGCAGCCTACTCCATTAACACCCTCAATGCCAAGCACGAACACCACATCATCATCCTCCATACCATCAACAAACCAAGGGAACTTTTCAACTTCGTCAGAACCCTCACAAATGATCCATCCCAACCCCATCAAAACAACATCATCCACCCACAAGTAATAGCGGACTCAAGTAGTTTGTTCAATGTAAACCGCACTGATGCAGAATAGCGTGGTATATAAGAGAATGCAAATAAATAAATAATAGCAGACTTCCTAATATCCAAACACAAACTCCCCGGCTCATCCATCCTCATCATACCTCCTTCCTACCATCTCATCTTCTTTCACCCAACCGTGGACCGCATTCAGAGATGTCTCCCCTGAAGAGCTTCTGATCATCATCACTGACACCACTACTTCTCCATTTGATCCCTGCCCAGTAACCTGGATCAAGCTAACGAAGACAATGATGTTACCATTCATCTCCACCATCCTTTGCACCTCACTTACCCAAGCCTACCTTCCACCTGCTCTCAAGCAAGCCTGTGAGAGCTCTCCTGAAGAAATCCAACCTCTACTCCAACTCACCTGCATCATATAGATCCATAGCCAGCGTACCCTACCTTTCCAAAATCATTGAAAAAGCAGTGCAAATTCAGCTCCAGGAGCATGTCAACAGATTCGCCCCACTTGACCAATCAACATGGCTTTCGCTCCTATCACAGTGCTGAAACATTACTCACCTCCCTCCTAAATACTATCATCACTGGAACTGAAAAACACCTCTCTAGCTTCGTGCTGCTATTTCTCAACATCTCTGCAGCATTGACACTGTATCTCACCAGACTCTACTCAACCAACTCAACACTATTGGTGTTCAGGGTTCCCTGCTCAAATGGATCCACTCCTACCTTTCCCAGCACACCCAACTGATAAGACTTGGCAACCAGTCATCAACGCCCTATATCCTTCCCCAAGGAGTCACACAGGGTTCCGCCCTCTCCTCCCTCCTGTTCAATATCTACATCAGGTCCCTTTGTTACATCATCCAGAGGTTCAAAGTCGGATACTAACTCTATGCTGACGACATAATGATTTTCACTCCATTCCACACCACCTCCACTGATTACTCCAGTTTTACCGCCTGCTTCAGAGAAATTGTCTCTTGGCTACATTTTCACAACCTCTCAATCAACTTCAATAAAACAGAGATCCTTCATGTTTCCAGAGACCCAAACTTCACACCTCCTTCAAACATCAAACTCAAGAGATACCGAAATACAAATTACCTTGGCGTTATCCTGGACCAACATCTAAACTTCCAGCCTCACATTATGAATATCACCAAAAACATCTACTTCAAACTTGGAATCCTTCATAACCTACGCCCCCTCTTATCTCCTGACAACTTCCGTGCAATTTTCCAAGCCTCCATCACACCACTAATTGACTACTGAAATCCATCCTCCAAGCACTACCCAAGTCTACCATTGATCCCCTGCAGCTTGCCCAAAACACTGTTGCACACATTTTAGCCAGAGTCCCCAGACACTCTCACATCACCCCCCGCAACACCCTGCATTCAATCCAACATCCTATTCAAAAAGCATTATTAACAGGGGCTATACATTTCAAGCAAAGGTAAGAGATTGTGGCTTTTTAAATTACATCTCTCTGCCTGGGAGCTCTTAAAAGGGTTTTGGTACATTTTTAAAACAAAGTTGTTCTTTTTTGGTGCTTTAGTTTAAAAGGAGAAATATTTTCTTTAGTGGGGTAAGTTAAAAACTCTGCTTAAGTATCTCTCAGCTCTTTGAAGCTACTGACACTTCATCAGGAGTTAGCTCCCTCCCTACCCCCAAACTCCCACCCACCTCTAGTGAGCAGTCTTGCTTTATAGAGAACCTCCCCAATTAACTACACACAGGGACTCGGAACAGCACATTTTGAACATACTTAAAGAGATTTAAATGTTTTTTTCTCTGACAGGACAGCTGGAAAGCCAACTGGTATGTTGGTAGATCTCTCTCTTTTGTTTTAACAGATACCTAAGCTCCACGAACTGAACAATGGCTAGGAAAAATCGTATCGCTAAAGCTGTTGCCCCCATTACAGCTTCTGCCTCTGTCCAAAGGTCCCAATACCAGTTGAAGGACCGGTTCCATGTGCAGGGTGCCTGCATGCTGAAGCTCTCAGAAAACAAGTGGAGGAAATCAGAGAAATGGTGGCAAGACTGAAGAGCATTCAAGACAGTGAGAAGTACATTGATGAGATGCTTCTTGCAACATCCAAGCTCTCCAGCAGAAGAGAAGATGGGTGCGTACAGAATGACGAAGGTTGGACCTAAGTCACCAGGGCCTGCAGAATCACCAATCCAACTTCTCCAGCGCTTGAATTGAAGAACCATTATGCAACTTGAAGTGGAGGAGGTGAAAACATCCCTGGAAAGGGAAGAACCAGAGCTCAAGTACCCCAAAATTGCAGAATCAGTGACCACAAGGAAGCAAAGAGTAGTGGTGGTTGGTGACTGTTTTCTGAGGGGTACTGAGGCGTCCATCTGCCAACCAGACTTGATGTCCAGAGAGGTATGCTGTCTGTCAGGTGCCAAAATCCGAGATGTTACGGAGAGTTTGTGGAGACTCAAGAAGCCCACTGACTATTATCCATTGTTGCTAATCCATGTCATTACAAATGATACTACCAGGTATTCCTTTGCGCATATCAAAAGTGACTTCATGGCTCTGGGACAGAGGGTGAAGCAGATAGGTGCACAGGTGGTGTTCTCTTCAATCCTCCCTGTTGAGGGTAAAGACCAAGGCAGAGAAGCTCGCATCCTGGATATGAATGCATGGCTGCAAGGATGGTGTCAGACAGCATTTTGGTTTCCTGGATTATGGGATGCTGTTCCAAGAGTTGCAGAGCAGAGATGGTGTCCATCTGTCCAAGAAAGGTTGACATGTCTTCAGTAGCAGACTGGCTAATCTACTGAAGAGGGCTTTACACTAGATTCGTTGGGGATGGGTGAAGACAGCCCCCATGGTAAATGAAAGCCCCCAGGTAAGTGAAACATTAAATACCTTTATGGAAATGGGTAAAAGGGGCAACATATGGAAAGCAGTATGTATAATACCCATAGCATGAGAAATAAGATCCAAGATGTAGAAGCTTTAATGGGAGTGGCTGACTTGGATTTAGTGTCAGTTACAGAAACATGGTTCACAAAACATCACTGGGATGTAACTCTACCAGGCTATACTTTATTCAGGAAGGACAGGGTAAGGAAGAAGGGGAGGAGGAGTGGCACTATATGTAAAAAATAATATTAAAACTTTGGAATTACAGAGCTTAAAAGGGAGAGAGGAAGCACTGTGGGTTAAACTAGAAAGAGGGAAAGAGAAATCTATTTGCATTGGTGTGATATACAGACCTCCCTCACAAGAGGAAGAGGTGGATGGAGAGTTAATTGAAGACATACACAGCATTGCTAGGA
Organism: Ichthyophis bannanicus; assembly: GCA_033557465.1. Lineage (NCBI taxonomy): Eukaryota > Metazoa > Chordata > Amphibia > Gymnophiona > Ichthyophiidae > Ichthyophis > Ichthyophis bannanicus. The sequence goes on along the minus strand of CM066036.1, from coordinate 49,765,532 downwards.
AGGGGAAGTGCTACTGAGAGGAGATTTCAATATGCCAGATGTTCATTGGCACATTCCTGCTGCAGTATCATCTAGAAGTAAGGAGATCCTGGATTCTCGATAGGGAGGACTATTCAGGCAATTGGTCAAAGACCCCACATGTGAAGGGGCCATACTGGACTTGGTGCTTACCAATGGTGAAAGTGTTTCTGATGTTATAGTGGGAGATCATTTTGCATCCAGTGATCACCAGATGGTGTGGTTCAGTATTAGGACTACGGCTGATAGAATCCATTCAAAAGCGAGGGTCTTAGACTTTAGAAAAACTAACTTTGCCAAGATGGGCCCATACCTCAGGGAGTCGTTAGCGGGATGGGAACAGCTGAGGGATGTAGAAAAACAGTGCAGAAATTTGAAAGGGGATATTTTAAGGGCAACCAACCTTTTTGTTAAAATGGTAAATAAAAGGTAAAAGGAAAAGGAGACCGCTATGGTTTGCGAAAGAAGTAGCTGAAAAGGTGAAGAAAAAGAGGGAGGCCTTCATGAAATACAAGATATCACAGAGAGAGGAAGACAGGCATCTATATTTGGAAAAACGTAGAGAAGCTAGCAAAGTAGTCAGGAAAGCAAAGATTCAAAAAGAGGAGGAAATAGCCAATGCAATAAAATGGGGGGGATAAGACATTTTTCAGATATGTTAATGAGAAGAGGAAGTGCAAAAGTGGTATTGTCAGACTCAAGGGTGAAGGGGAGGAATATGCAGAAGCTGATGAGGATAAAGCGGAATTGCTTAACAAATATTTCTGTTCTGTCTTCACAGATAAACAAGGAACAGGACCTCAGAAAACACCCACAAATGGGAACAGAAGCGAGGGGCATCTTGAAGAATTTTCAGAAGACTGTGTTCATGAGAAACTAGCTAAACTTAAAGTAGACAAGGCAATGGAATGGAATGAGATACACCCTAGAATACTGAGGGAACTTGGGGACATTCTAGCAGCGCCACTGACTGACCTTTTAAATGCCTCGTTAGAGTCGGAAGTGGTGCCAAAGGACTGGAGAGAGGCTCATGTGGTCCCTTTACACAAAAGCGGAAGTAAGGATGTGATTGAAAACTACAGGCCGGTTAGTTTAACTTCGGTGGTGAGTAAATTATTGGAAATGCTGCTGAAAGAGAAAATAGTGAGGTTTCTGGAGTCGAGCAGATTACAGGATCCGAGGCAGCTTGGATTCATCAGAGGCAGGTCTTGTCAGACAAATCTGATTGATTTTTTTTGACTGGGTGACCAAGGAGTTGGAGCAAAGGAGAGCTCTAGATGTGGTGTATTTAGATTTCAGTAAAGCCTTTGACACTGTTCCTCACAGGCGACTTATAAACAAACTGAGCACCCTAGCGATGGACCCTCAAGTTACTGCTTGGGTTAGAAATTGGTTGAGTGGGAGGCAACAAAGGGTACAGGTAAATGGTGCTCACTCTGAGGAAAAGGATGTTACCAGTGGTGTGCCCCAGGGATCTGTCCTTAGTCTGATTCTTTTTAACATCTTTGTTAGTGATATAGCAGAAGGGCTGTCGGGTAAGGTTTGTCTCTGTGTTTGATTCCAAAATCTGCAATAGAGTAGACACCCAGGAAGGTGTAGATAACATGAGGAGAGATGTACCTAAACTTAAAGAATGGTCTAGAATTTGGCATCTGGGATTTAAAGTTAAAAAAATGCAAGGTCATGCATTTGGGCTGCAGCAATTCAAGGGAGCAATATAGTATAGAGGGGGTGAAGTACTTTTGTCCACTAAAGAGTGGGACCTCGGTGTGGTTGTGTCTGATGATCATAAAGTAGCTAAATAGGTAGAAAAGGCAATGGCAAAAGCTAGAAGGATGCTTGGGTGCATAAGGAGAGGAATGGCTAGCAAAAAAAGGAGGTGATAGTGCCTCTGTATAAGTCTTTGGTGCGACCTCATTTGGAGTATTGTGTGCAATTCTTTAGACCGCACCTTCAAAAGGATATAAACAGGATGGAGTCAGTACAGAGCGTGGCTACTAAAATGGTTAGTGGTCTTCATTATAAAGCATATGAGGACAGACTTAAAGATCTTAATATGTACATCTTAGAGGAAAGGCAGGATAGAGGTGATATGATGGAGACATTTAAATATCTCTGTGGCATAAATGCACAGGAGAGCCTCTTTCGATTGAAAGCAAGTTCTGCAATGAGGTGACATGGGATGAGGGTGAAAGGTGATAGATTCAGCAGTGATATGCGGAAATATTTCTTTACGGAAAGAGTGGTGGATCCGTGGAATAGTCTCCCAGTGGAGGTGGTAGAGATGGGGACGGTATTTGAATTTAAAAAAGCATGGGACAAACACAGAGGATCTCTAAAGGAAAAAAGGGGACTGTTGTAGTTGTTGATATGGAAGGACAGACTAGATAGGCCATGTGGTCTTTTTCTGTTGTCATTTTTCTGTTTCTAAGCACCTCAAAATGCTCCTCTGAAGAGCACTATGGTGCATCCACTACAACAAACCCCCAAGCATCCTCCACTCCCACATACCATTCCCATTACCCCCCCCCCCTCTTAACCATCTAAGGTTTTTCAGCCCCCCCCTTTCACTGTCCACCTCAATACCTTTCTTATCCGCCCCTCTTTCCCCCTCCAATCCTCCACTATATCATAAGCATCCTGTAATATAGGTTCTAATTTTATACCATCCCTGTATTTTCCCCCTCTCCATGTTAAATGCTGTTTATAAGTTAACTGTATGTGTTTAAAGTTGCCTGTACATGTTCTCAATTGTTCTTTGTAAAAATGTTTTGTTTGTTTTGTTCCATGTAAACAGTTTTGCCTGGCAGAAAAACAGTATATTAAAACCAGTTAAATAAATAAATAAATAAAATGGCCACATTCACTCCCTGTTCCATTTTCACAATGGTGAAGACAAGAGAGCTGCCCGAGACCATCAGAAAGGTGATCATCATCAAACGTCAAAGGGGTACAAGGCCATCTCCAAAGACCTTGGGATTCCTCTTTCTACAGTTTTCAATGTTACTAAGACGTTTTCTGCTCATGGAACTGTCAAGAACCTCCCAGGACATGGTGGGAAGAGGAAAATTAATCAAGGAAATCTTTGAAGATTAGTGGGAACTGTTAGAAAAACACCACATACAACATCCAGAGAGCTTAAGACTAACCTGGAGTGGTGGTTTCAACCCGCACCATACGCCACACACTAAACAAAGGAGGATTTGATGGGCGAAGGCCAAGGAGGACCTCACTGCTCAAAGACATAAAAAGGCATGCCTGATCTTTGCCCAAACCCACCTTGAGAAATCACAACCCTTCTGGGTAAATTTTCTGTGGACAGATGAAAATAAGCTGTTTGGCAATGTAGACCAGCGATACATTTACAGGCAAAGAAACTAAGCTTATAAGGAAAACAAACACCCTTCCTACAATTGAATATGGTGGAGGTTCCATAATGTTGTGGGGCTGTTTTGCTGCCTCAGGAACTGGAGGCTGGGAATGTATTAAAGGAATCATGACGTCAGAGGACTACCATGGTATTTTTTAAATTTATATTTTTGCAACATAACCTTATAAACAACCACCGAAAAAGTCTTTCATACAATTGACAATCATCTTAATCCCCATTCTCATTCCCTCCCAGCAAAGCCCATTTCAGTTACCAGCATATTCAGGGTTACAAAACATCCCTTTTTGTACTCCCGCCTACTACTCACCGCTTGTCCCCTCCAGTCCCCTTAATATCCTGTCCACCCTGCTCCCCTCCCCTTCCTCCCTACCCTCCCCCCACCCTCCTGCCCCCTATCAGCCTTATTGCCCTACCTATTTTGACTCTCCAAAAACTTCTGTATCCCTTCCTTCCTCCACACCTCATACTAGTACCACATATCCTTATAGGCTTGCTAATTGTGTTGCCTGTATGCCGCAACTGCACATAGGCTCCATATCTGCTCCAATTTACACACAACAGACCCCAAAGTAAGGATGTCCTGATGCTTCCACCACATTGACAATGTCAACTGCGTCGCCACCATACAATATCCTAAGAAGGTGTCCCACTGACCTGTTTCCTTCTACCTACACTTCATTAAGTACCACCATTGCTGGCTCTAGTTTATCTATACCTTAGTGATGTCCCTATATAGACCCTCCACTGCCTTCCATAAACCTTGCACCTTAGGGCAGTATCATAACAGATGCATCAGGTCCCCCAACACCCTTTCCAGCTCTCACTTGAATCATTCTTATAAATGCCCTGTGGTTTGACCGGTGTCCAAAACATACATAAGCATATTTTTAACTATTTTCTGTGCTCTGGGTGCCTTCATATATTGTCCACCATCTCCCTTCATCCTAAGGACTCGGTAACTCTTCCTCCCCTTCTCTCAACACCCGGTATAAGATAGATAATAGACCTTTTTGAGTGTCTTTTTTTCTTTCTTCATTAATTCCTCAAAGGGTGTAAGGTTTGGCCTGTAGGTCTGACAGAATCCCTTTCTGTTGCAGAAAGTGCCAAATCTGCACATATGCAAAATGAGCCATCTCTCTTAATGCATATGTGCCAATACCCAATTGCCCTACCTGTACCAGGCCCTTTCTAGCCCACTCCTTAAAAGGACCCTCCCTCCTGTTTTGGTGCAAAATCTCCCAATCCCTGGATGAAGGCCCTTTTGGATACCCGCTTCCCCCCAATAGGTGCTTATGCCACTTATTCTAAAACTGCAAGGTCAATTTCCTTTGGAGGGTTTCCACCACTACTCCTTGTTCACCCTACAGGGTCCCAAATTGTTGATTCTAAATCGTCATTGCCCCCCTGTTCCATCTGTACCCATTGTGGGACTTCCCTCATCCCCTCCAAGCAAACAGGGCCCGCTGCATAATAAGTTGCTACACATGGTACCCTTAGCCCCCTCCTCATCTCTCTTCCTATACATTATCTGATATGAAACCCTTGGAACTTCCCCTCCCCCACATACAGGGTGGCCCAAAAAAAAGTGAGAACATCTCGTAACATATAAGTTAACTAAATATGCAAAAAGACAGATGTAAACAATTGACAAATTTAAAAAAAAAGATGGCGACCGGAAATTGTCAAAATAAAAACCTTATATAGCTAAAAAAGGTAAATAAGTAAACTATTTAAGCTTTTAATTTACAAGATGTTCTCACTTTTTTGGGCCACCCTGTATATTCCATTATATTTGATAGATTCTTTAGCATGCTTTAGGGACAGCAAACAAAAATAGAATCCAAGACAGTATGTTCATTTTTATTGCTGCTACACATCTGAGCCAGGACAGATGAATCCCTGACCATCTGAAGAGATCTCGCCTAATGTTCTCTACTAATGGTGTGTAATGCCACTCTCTAAGATTCTCAAGCAGACCACCCAATTGAATCCCCAAATATCTAAATGTTTTATTTACCCACTTGAAAGGGAAACTGCTCCTCAAACTGTCCTCCAAGTCTTTCGATAAATTAAAACCTAGTATTTCTGTCTTACCCATATTTATTTTATACCCCGCAACCTCGCTGTTTTTCTCAGTCGATCTTAATATTGGCAAGGTGTTAAAGGGCCTGCTAACAGTAAAGATATCATCTGCAAATAGTGCTATTTTTGCTGCCTCCCTCCCATCTCCACACACTGTATATCTTTATGTCTAATATACTCTGCTAGTGGCTCAATTACCAAAGCAAATAATAATGGCGATAGTAGGCACCCCTGATGCGTCCACCTCCCCAGTGTAAAACTGTCAGAATATCCTCCATCAATTCTAATGTGGGCCCGTGGGTTGGCATACAGTGCCAACCATCTTAGAAATTTTTCCCCCAGCACCATTTGTACTAAAACCTGGAACATGAACTGCCATTCTACTTGGTTGAATGCTTTTTCAGCATCGACCGTGACAAACACCACCATGTAATATTCAGGATTTTCCATATATTATCTCCACCCTATCTCCCTTTCACAAACCCGGTTTGATCTCTATGTATCAGTTTGGGGACTACTCCTTGAAGTCGGGTAACCAACACGTTAGCTAGCAATTTAGCATCTAAGTTGATTAATGAAATTGGCCTGAAGGATCCACAGACACTACTGTCGTTGGCGGGTTTGAGTAATACTGTAATAACTGCCTCTTCCAGAAGCTTTGGAACACTATCCCCCCTGTAGTATCCCATTAAATACTTTGATGCAAGATCAGGTGACCATAGATGCTCACCAATCTATAGAATTTTGCCGTGAGGCCATCTAAACCAGGAGCTTTGCCAATCTTAAGGGTCTTAATAGCTGCTCGGACTCCCCCCCCCCCCCCCCCTGCTAATAGCCTCTCTTAATTGTTTAGTGTCCTCTACTAATCTCCTTACACTCTTTCAGAAATTAGACCCCCTTTCCCTACTCCCCCTTGCACTTCACCTTTGTATAAACCGTCATAAAATTCCCTGAACACTAGGCATATTTCAGACTTTTTATACACCATCTCTCCTTTATTATGCCAGATCCCTCCTATACTGGCTGCCTGCTTTCTAGCTTTTAACCGGCTGGCCAGGATCCTGCTGGCTCTATTACCCCCTTCGAAATAAACTTGTTTTAGCACATTTAATTCATGTGCTATCTCCTGAGCCCTCGACCTACTCAATTTCCCTCCTCAACTGTATCAATTCAGCCAGCAAGCGTGGATCTTGATCACTCGATAGTTCCCTTCTAACACTGCAATCCAATCCAGAAGTTGCTTGTCAGATATGCCCCTCAAACTCTGCCTGAGCTGTGATGCTTATAAGATGCCCTCTAGTTACTGCCTTCAACCCGTCCCATACTGGATCTAAAGCCATTCCCCATCCAGATTGAAATAGAAGTATTCCTGTATGGCCTGACATATTTTATTCACATGTTCCTCATCTTCCAAGAGACATTCATTTAACCTCCAAAACTTTACCCCTTCATCTTGGACTCCAGTGTCGAAGGTGACACTGATGGGGGCATGGCCCATCCAAGTTATACGTCTCTGCTCCACTGTCTTTACCTTAGACACTCACTGCCCACTCACCCAAATCATATTGAATCTGCTGTATGTTCCATAGGTGTGTGAGTAAAATATGTATTTGCGCTCCCCTGGATATTTGCATCTCCATATAGCGACAAACCCTAACACATTTTTAAATCGCAACAAGGTCCTGTGCTCCTTATGCCCCCCCAATTACAGCCCCCCTCCCCCCACTATTGTCTAGGCGTGGATTAATTGTCAGATTAGTCCCCTCCCAAAATAATCCGGGTATCTCCATACCTCTCCATCTCTTAATATCTGTTCGTAGAACTCCTCCTGCTGATCACTGGGGCCATATAGGCATCCACACTTCCTCACCCGCAACCCTTAACCTTACACCCACCCACTGCCCTCCTTTATCCCGACATTCTCCCACTACTGTACTTTGAACTGCCTCACTAACCAAAATCCCCACTCCTCCCTTCCTTGGATTTGCCCTGTATCCTGCAAGTATCACTAGTGGATAATATTTTGAGTGCAACAGTCCCTCCTGCCCCATCCACAGGTGGGTCTCCTGCATACAAAAAACATCAGCCTGAAGCATCTTTTCCTCACGTTCCAGTAGGTGACGCTTGAGCCACATTTGGAGCCTTTTGGCATTCACTGTGGCCACTATTAGTTGCTGAGTGTCCCATTTACCACCCTTCTTTTCTCCCTTCCTTCCTTATTCCCCATCCCCCAACTACCGCAACCTCCCCCAGCCTTCCTTTCCCTCCTCCCAAATTTCCCACCCCCTTTCCCTCCACCACCTCTTGTTCTAATCTGGAGTAGTGCTCATCCTGCCCTCCCCAATCTCCACTTACCCATCCACCCAACCCTCCCAATCTAGCACCCCTCTTAATGCCCCTTCTCTATCCGCCCAATATTCCCAGACAATCCCTAAACCAGTACATCCACCCACTCCTTCATATCACAGTTTAGTTCACACTTCGATCCTTTAAGACAAACAGAGGCATCTATCCAAATGAAACAAAATATAGAACATCCATTAGCCATTGAGTACACCTATAACAACCCAGCCTGCATGGAATAAGATGAACCCTGGCAACACAGGCTACACCCTTCATTCCCACCCTCCTACTCACATTCCACTTTAGCTTAATTGTGTCCTGTTTATTGTTTGCTCTGTTCAGCTCTTAGCTCCCCTTCTGGTGTGCTCGTCGAGTTCCTTTCAGGCCATCCTGCGCAGTCACCTCCCTCATACTATGCGCCCAGGTAATTTTCCATGTCCATCATCCTGGCAAACTCTCATTCCTGGCACACTGACTTCCTGCTGATGTAATCCTGCTTCTTTCAGCACTTTTAATGCCTCCGCTACTGTCCTCACCCTCCAAGTTTTATCTCCTTTAGAAAATGAGTGTCCAAAGGGTGCAGCTATTGATATCTTATTTCGGCATTTCAGAGGGCTTTAGTTACTGGGTTTATTGTCTTGCGCCTTTGCAAAGTTCCCGTTGCGATATCTGCATAAATGACAACCTGATATCCTTGTCAATCAAAAGTGCCGAGTCCTCATATTTTAGCTGCTATCCGCTCTTTAAGCTTGTAATCCTGCAAACAAATAACTATATCTGGGTCTGTTGGCCCTTATCGAGCCCAGTGCACAATGTGCTTGATCTAACATTATTCCTGAAGGAATAGCATCATCTCCACCCAGGGGCGGCCCAAGGGGGGTGCGGGGCCTCATTTGCATAAGTGGCCTTATTTGCATAAATATTTGCATAATGTTACCATACACTAACTTTTAGTAAACATGTCTCTTAATGAGTGTATGGATAAAGAAAGACTAAAAGATTTCTACATTACTATAATCCAGTGCCAACCGCCAGGCACATTAGAAACTACTACAAACGCTGCCCATTTAGAACCCATAGCAAACCCGCCGTATCCTGACAGCATTACCAGGACTCACAAAGCACCATACTCTAACTATCAAAAGGCAACACTGCAAATATTAAACCAATACATTTCAGAGAATACTGGGGAAAGAGAACAAGTGGCAATGTCAAATAGGAATTACATAAACAGAATACCTCAGCTCAGTTACACATGCAGAACATAGACCATCACCAAACAAGGAATCACAATTTAGAAACAGGAAGGCAATAATTAAACTGGGAACCCCAAAAGCCAAACTTGGAATGTACAACAACACTGTAGAAATAAACTATAAATTAATTTCCTCTTGTACCAAACAAAGCACAGACGTTAATGATGCACATTTCCCAGAAGTTTCATATTCCAGTTAATAAATTTAAAAAAAAAAGAGATATTTCTACCTTTTGTGCATTTTTTTTCAGTTGCAATTGCTCCAGCCACTTTCTTCTGGTTTCTTCATGTTTTCTGCTAACTGTCCATCGTCTGCTGTCCATTTGTTCTTTCTTCTCTCTTCTAGTTTTTTTTCCATTCTCTCTCTCTACATCTGCTTTAACATACTAATCTTTCTCCTTTTGCTCTTTCCTCATTCCTATTTCATCCACACAAATTTTACCCCTCCATCCTCAATCCCCACTTACTCTCCCAATACCAGGCCAATTGTAGATTTTTCATCCCTCCCACACAAAATATTTTTCCCCTCTCCATTTTACTCTCCCAGCCCCATCCCATTCTAATCCTCCCCCAACATCAGCTCCCTTCTAGTTCCAGTCTCACCCAGCATCCATTCCCTTCTAGTCCCTGCATCAGCCCATTTCCAGTCCTAGCCCACCATCAACCCATTTCCAGTCCTAGCTCCCCCATCCATTTTCAGTCTGAGTCCCTTCATCAGCTCATTTCCAAGCCTAGCCCCCCATCAGCCCACTTCTAGTCATTTCCTAGCCCCATCATCAACCCATGTCAAATCATAGCTCCCCTCCACTCAGTCCAATTCCAGTCCAAGCCCCCCATGAGCCTACTTTCAGTTCTAGCCCCTCCATGAGTCCATTTCAATTCAAGCCCCCACCACAGCCCATTTCCAATCTTAGCTCCCCCCAACAGCCCATTTCCAGTCCTATCCTAGCTGCTCCATCAGCCCATTTTCAGTCCTAGCTCCCTTCCCTCACAGCCCATTTCCATTCCAAGCTCCCCCATCAGCTATTTGCAGTTCAAGCCTCCCCTTCCACTCAGCCCATTTCCAGTCATAGCAACCCCCAACCCATTACCAGTCCTAGCCCCCCATCAACCCACTTCCAGTCCTAACCCCCCATCACCCTATTTTCAGTTTAAGCCCCCCCTATAACCCATTACCAGTCCTAACCCCCCCATCAGCCCACTTCCAGTCTTAACCCCATCAGCCCACTGCCAGTCCTAACCCCCCCCATCAGCCCACAGCCCATTACCAGTCCTAACCACATCAGCCCACCTCAAGTCCTAACCCCTCCCCATCAGCCCATTTCCTGTCCTAGCCCCCCCCATCAGCTATTTGCAGTTCAAGCCTCCCCTTCCACTCAGCCCATTTCCAGTCATAGCAACCCCCCAACCCATTACCAGTCCTAGCCCCCCATCAACCCACTTCCAGTCCTAACCCCCCATCACCCCATTTTCAGTTTAAGCCCCCCCTATAACCCATTACCAGTCCTAACCCCCCCATCAGCCCACTTCCAGTCTTAACCCCATCAGCCCACTGCCAGTCCTAACCCCCCCCCATCAGCCCACAGCCCATTACCAGTCCTAACCACATCAGCCCACCTCAAGTCCTAACCCCTCCCCATCAGCCCATTTCCTGTCCTAGCCCCCCCCATAGCCCATTATCAGTCCTAACCGCCCCCCATAGCCCATTAGCAGTCCAAACAGCCCCCCCAGCCCATTAGCAGTCCAAACAGCCCCCCCCAGCCCATTAGCAGTCCAAACAGCCCCCCCCAGCCCATTAGCAGTCCACACAGCACCCCCCCACCGCCCATTAGCAGTCCAACCAGCCCCCCCAACCCATTAGCAGTCCAAACAGCCCCCCCAGCCCATTAGCAGTCCAAACAGCCCAGCCCATTAGCAGTCCAAACAGCCCCCCCCCCAGCCCATTAGCAGTCCAAAAAACAAAAGCTGGCTCTGTGGCTGCTGCCGCCGCGACAGAGTGCAGTGTCCCGCGGGGCCCCCTCTGCGCCGGCTGAGCCCTCTGCCCGGCTTACAGATTCGCGAAGGGAAAGTGTCTCTCCCTCGCGTCTCTGTTAAGCCCTCAGGGGCTAATGGGAAATTTCCCATCAACCCCTCGCGTCTAAAGGGGCTGATGGGAAATTTCCCATTAGCCCCTGCGGGCTTAACAGAGACGCGAGGGAGAGACACTTTCCCTTCGCGAATCTGTAAGCCGGGCAGAGGGCTCAGCCGGCGCAGAGGGGGCCCCGCGGGACACTGCACTCTGCCGCGGCGGCAGCGGCAGCAGCCACAGAGCCAGCTTTTTTTTTTAATGTAATTTTCAGAAAAGCAGAATGTTCTTTGCGCGGGGCCCCCTGAAACGCGGGGCCCTGTGCAAAAAACATTCTTGCTCAATGGACGGGCCGGCCCTGTCTCCACCTCTTCGTAGGGCTTCCAAGCAAACAGCTTCAGCCACATTTGCACTGTCTCTGAATTCTGGATCTTCAGGTCTCTCTCTAATGCATAGATTTTGCCTTGATCTATTATCCAGATCCTCCAACTAATATTGCATTTTGTCTTTCCAGTCCTTGCCCATTTCCACCTTAGCTTCCAAGGTCTCTTGTTGTTGTTCCATACCCTCGGAGAAAAAAATCAACTTTTTCTAGGGACAAGCCAGACAGATGTCTGAAGGGCTCCTTGGAAAAAAGGAGACTGAGCAAGATGGCACCCTTGGGTGGGAAGACTTTCTTTGAAAGCTGGGGGGATGCTTCTGCGAGGGCTCCGTCGGCACAGACATCATCCATATGTGAGGACTGACTTCCTGCTTGTTCCTGAACCCAGTGATCCTCGGTGACCTGAACCCACTCCCGAAAGAAAAGGTGAAGCCTGCCACCTATTGGAGGCATCCTGGAATGTGCCCCCAATCAGTTATCGTGCTGGATGGGAGGAAGCATCTCTGGAGGTGATAGAATTCTGGGACCGTTGAGGTCCATGAAAGAGCCGAATCAGAGACTGGGACCTAGAAGATGAGGAGAAGAGCTTTCCAGGGCGGTATCTACCAAATTCTCAGGAGCCTGAGTAGCATGTATAAGGAACACAGATGTACGTCAAAGACAACATAATGCCTATATGTGTCCTAGGTCCTTTTGGCCTATCCTCCGGAAAGGTGATAAGGTTTGGACTTACCCAAGTCATTAACCAGCTTCTCCAAATCCACCCAAACAAGAGCTTCCCTTTAAGACGAGCTGAGTCAACCAGGATTTGAAGGACTAATTCACCGCCTAATGCTGGAGCCATATCAAACATTGCAACACCATCGAAAGAACAATGATTTTAGCCACCAAACAAATGAGATCATACATAGCATTCGAAAAAAAAAAGCTCTTGTCATCTCCAAGAGGGGTGAAATATCCTCTGGCGCCACAGAATGACTCCACTTGAGCAAGCTCAAGTCCCAAACACACAGCCAACTGAAAGATAACAGCAGAGGCTGCAAACTGATTTTTCAAGACAGTCTACCTCAGGGCCGATCCATCCTCCATTGGAATGATGTTCCGCTTCATAACCACTGTGCCATGAGCATCCACTCTCGGCATGCTGAACCACTCTGTGTAGTTCTCTTATGGCAGGGCATAAAGCCTGCTGCAAACTTTCAGCCCCTTCGCTGGGGAGTTAGGCAAGTTTCACTCTGAAAGTATCATGCTCCCGATAACCTCCAGAAAAGTAAAGGCAGATCTGTGGCCCTTGTACTGCCACTGGAGGGTCAGACAAACGCAGTGTGGATGACACCCAATCAATCAAGGTCACCAGTTCATCCCCCCTGAACAGGAAAATAATGCCAGATTCTTTGTGATCTTCTGAGTGAAAAGACATTTTGTCCTCCAGGTTGGAATCATCGCCTGATGCATTGGGACTGGATTCTGGGTCTCGGCCAAAGGACAGTCGATACGAATCTTGATTCCAGCCATCACAGAGTGCTTAGAAGGTGGTCCCTGAACTGAGCTCTGACTTGCCCAATGTCCTTCATCCGAGTAGGCTGAAACAGATTGAGAGGACCTGTAGAACCTGAAGACTGATGAATGGCCAATGTAATGCCAGTTTTTAAAAAGGTTTCCAGGGGTGATCCAGGAAACTACAGGCCAGTGAGCTTGACGTCAGTATCGGGCAAAATGGTAGAAACCATTATAAAGAACAAATTTATTGGCATGTAGATAGTCATAGTTTAATGGAAGAAAGCCAACATGGCTTTAGCCAGGGAAGGTCTTGTCTTACTAATCTGTTATAGGTTTTCTTGAAGGTGTGAATAAACAGGTAGACAAAGTGAGCAGGTCAATATAGTGTATCTAGATTTTCAGAAAGCCTTTGACAAGGTCCCTCATGAGAGACTCTTGGCGAAGTTAAAAAGTGATGGGATAGGAGGCAGTGTACTACTATGGATCAGGAACTGGTTATAAGATAGAAAGCAGAGGTTAGAGCTGAATGGACAATTTTCCCAATGGAGAAAGGTGAATAGTGGAGAACCCCAGGGATCTGTGCTGGGTCTGCTGATTTTTAACATATTTGTAAATGACCTGGAAATGGGAATAACAAATGAGGTAGTCAAATTTGCAGATGATGAAATTATTCAAACTTGTTAAAATCCAAGAGGATTGTGAAAAATTGCAAGAGGACTTTGATAAATTGGAAGATTTGACATTCAAATGGCAGATGAAATTTAATGTGGACAAGTGCAAAGTTATGCATCAAGGAAAGAAAAACCCAAAGTGCTAGGAATCATAAGGAAAGGAATGGAGAATAAAACAAAGGATATTATGCCTCTGTATTGTTCCATGGTGTGACTGCACCTTGAATATTGTGTGCAATTCTGGTCGCCATATCTTAAAAAGGATAAAGTGGAATTAGAAAAGGTAGAGAGAAGAGCCACCAAAATGGTAAACGGGATGAAAGGATAATGAATGGAGTGGAATGGGTAAAAGTAGATTGTTTACGCCATCAAAATATAGAAAGACTAGGGGACATACAATGAAGCTACAGTGTAACCTATATAAGACTAATAAGAGAACATATTTTTTCATTCAACGTGTAATCAAACTCTGGAATTAGTAACCAGAGGATGTGGTAAAAGCTGTTAATATAGCTGGGTTTAAAAAAAGGTTTGAACAAGTTCCTGGAGGAAAGGTCCATAAACCATTAATAAAGGGGACCCAGGAAATCCACTGCTTGCCCCAATACAAACATTATGGAACCTGTGTCTTTTGGGGAAACTGCTAGGTACTTGTGACCTAGCTAGGGCACTGTTGGAAACAGGATACTGGGCTTGGACGTTGGTCTGACCCAGTATGGCATATCTTATATTCTTATCCCTATGAGGAGAGGCTTAAAAGATTAGAGCTTTTCAACCTGGAAAAGAGAAGGCTGAGGGGAGATATGATGTTGTTGTTGTTAAGTGCCGTCGAGTCGGAGTCGACTCATGGCGACCCTCTGGATAGCTATCCTAAATTGTGTCCGGTCTTCAGTCAGGCGGCTCATTGTTGACAGACTGGTACCCGTAGCTGCTGTTATTGTAGCGATCCATCTCATTGCTGGCCTTCCTCTTTTGCGTTGACCTTCTATCTTGCCAAGCATGATGTCTTTCTCTAATGATCTCTCTCTCTTCGCATGATGTGTCCGAAGTATGAAAGTCGAAGTCTTGTCATCTGAGCTTCGAAAGAAAGCTTAGGTTTGATCTCCTCTAGTACCGACTGGTTTGTTCTTCGGGCAGTCCATGGTATACACAGTATTCGCCGCCAGCACCATAATTCAAAGGCATCAATTTTCTTCCTGTCTATCTTTTTCACTGTCCAGCTTTCACATCCATATGATGTTATTGAAAATACCATGGCTTGAACAAGTCGAATCTTTGTACGGAGAGAGACATCTCTGCTCTTGAGAATCTTATCTAGGTCTTTCATAGCCATTCTGCCAAGAGCAATGCGTCGTCTGATTTCTTGACTGCTTGTTGCTTCTTTATTGATAGTTGATCCAAGTAGGTTAAAGTTGTTCACGATTTCAATTTCTTCTCCTTAAACGATGAACCTGTTGATTATGCCAGTTGTCATGATCTTTGTCTTCTTTACATTAAGGTGCAGGCCCATTTTGAGACTATGTTCTTTGATTGTGAGAAGCAAATGTTTCAGATCATCTTCACTTTCAGCCAGTAATGTGGTATCATCAGCATAGCGAAGGTTGTTGATGAGTCTTCCACCAATCTTCACACCTCTGTGGTCTTCATACAGTCCTGCTTCTCTGATGATTTGTTCTGCATATAAATTAAACAGGTAGGGGGAAAGTATGCAGCCTTGTCTTACACCTTTGCTTATTTTAAACCATTCTGTTTCTCCTTGTTCCGTTCGAACTGTTGCTTCTTGATCAATGTACAGATTGCGCAAGAGAACGATCAGGTGTTCTGGTATACCCATGCTTCTTAACGTGGCCCAGAGTTTCTCATGGTTTACACAGTCAAAAGCCTTGCTATAGTCGATAAAGCACAAATAGATATCCTTTTGGTATTCTTTAGTCTTTTCAAGGATCCATCTCACATCCGCAATGATGTCTCTCGTTCCTCGTCCTTTCCTGAACCCTGCTTGCACTTCAGGTAGTTCTTGTTCTAGGTATGGCTGTAGTCTCTTTTGAATAATCTTCAGTAGAATCTTGCTGGCATGTGGGATCAGAGCGATTGTGCGATAATTTCCACAGTCAGTTGGATCACCTTTCTTTAGTATTGGTATAAACACAGATCTTTTCCAGTCAGTTGGCCATGATAGATATGATAGAGGTCTATAAATTAATGAATGGAGTGAAACAGGTAAATGTAGATCAATTCTTTGCAGCATCAAAAAGTAGAAAGACTAGGGGAAATGCAATGAAGCTACAGTATAAACTCGTTTAAGACTAATAAGAAAAAATATTTTTTCACTCAACACATAATCAAACTCTGGAATTCGTTACCAGAGGATGTGGTAAAAGCTGTTAGTGTAGCTGGGTTTAAAAAAAGGTTTGACAGTTCCTGGAGGAAAGGTCCATAAACCATTATTAAAGATGACCCAGATAATCCACTGCTTGCCACAAAACAAGCATTATGTAATGTTTGTGTCTTTTTGGGAAACTGCTGAATACCATACTGGGCTTGATGGACCTTGGCCTGACCCAGTATGGCATTTCTTATGTTCCTAAGCTCCAGGGTCTGCATTACTATGCTAGAAAGACCAAGTTTGCTGCAGAAAGAAGTAGCAGAAAGAATTTCAGGGAGGCAGACCACAGCTCCCCACTAGCCAGGGCAAGCAGCAGTCATTGGACCTTTACACAAAGGAGCAGCCAGAGGAGGACATGCTGAGACGAAAGGCCTATCATCCTCCTTCATGGTATCATCTGCTGTTGACTGCAGTGAAGAAGTTAAGACCAGAACACTTATGTCTCCCAATTGCAAAGAGAGAGATAGGCCCTGTAAGGGTGTCCAAAGCCTCTATGCAAGGAGTCCAAATACTAGAATCCAGCATCCCTTCTTTGAAGATGCTTAAAAGTCCCCACCACTACAGCTGGTAAGGCAATGTAGGCTGAAGGCGCTTTAAGTTGGTGTGCCATTTCACATCACACTTCTGGCTATGACTATGAAGACAGAGCCATGCATGCTAGCACTGCATGGACAAGAGCCCTGCACACAAGGACCATGGACAGGGCCAAGCAAATATGAACTGTGTACCATAGGGACACACTGGGAAAGGCACAGAAGTGGCATGGCAAAGCACAGAAAGCACAACCAACATGCCCAGGCAATTAGACAAGGCAGGAAACACCAGTGCTGGACCAATGGACACTCCAGGCAGCCCCAATCTGACTTCTGTCCCACCAGCGGACGAGGTCGAGAGCCCCCATAGACAGATTGATTTAGCCTTTGATACTCATCCCCAGGGAGCCCAAGGCAGGTAAAAACGTGCCAGCCTCAGTGCTACTGCCCTGTTGCCAAACCTGCAGTCACATACCTCTGAAGAGTCTTCTTCAAAACTTTGGGGGAGAGCACAGGAAAGGAGGAGGAAAGGGCACAGAGGTTGTGTGAGGCTTGGAAGAATCCTTCCAAGCTCCTTTTCTAATCTTATAACTGCTCAGCTGGTCAAAGGTGCTGAACTGAACCAATTCCCCTCTTTATAATATCTGAAAAGAGCACTAGTTTTAAGAGTGTCTCTAATGGAGCCTTCCACGTCGCATTCCAGTGAGAAATCCACCAGCAAGGATGGTGCTCACAAGCAAAATCAAACTTTTCCTCTTAAATCTTCCTTGTATTTACACAGATTTTCACCAAGCTGAAAAACTTGCATCCACTATCTGTTGGAGACAGAGATTTACTGGTTTATGCCCTTGATATAGCACTATGATGTCATAAGCAGCCTCTGGAAGCTTTCTCTGTCTCCACATCTGCTGATAGGGGGACACAACCTACTTGTCTGGACTGGTCTAGCAGGACGATTTGGAGGGGTCAAATATTCAGCCACTGCCTTTGCCTCTTTTAAGTAGCAATGGTCTCAGTGCTGGTTTATCTGGATAATGATGACTGGAGCTGAATATCCAAATAGCATCTGATATTCAGTCCCCCATATAGATTAGATAGGATAGCATTTTGGTTAACTAGAGTACCACCTTTGAATATTTACCCCTAAGATGATGCCTCAGGCAACAGTTAGTGAAAAAAGCATCAGTGGAAGAACTGGAATATGAACCCTGGCTTCTCGGTCTGTTGGTCTAACTACTAGATCAGAAGTTCCCAACCTTTTTTGTTGTGTGGAGTCCTTAACCTACAAAATGTTCAGAGACACTTCTCCTGGACCCACTCCCTTCAGTGCCAAGCCTATTCCCACCAGCCCTCTATCTCACTTTCCCTTCCTGTCTTGATTAGTCTGTTCCCTCACCCTAGCCAGTTCCCACCCCTTTTCTCCCCAGCCAATCTCCACTAGTTTCTTTTTTGCATCCTTCAACACCCCTGTAATCTTACAGATCACATACTAGAAATCACTGCACTAGGCCACTCCTCTTCTCTGCTGCAGAAATAGTGTTCACAGACAGGGGACAGGAAAACAGTAAAGCATTGTCCTGAAGGACTACCCAAAGGGACTAATACTGCTGGAAAGAGTTCTGCACTTGTAAGTATTTACTTTTGGAAAATTCTCTAAATATTGAGGAAAAGGGAAATCTTTGGATTAAAAGCCTATTAATCTGTGTAATTTGCAATCCTGTGTATTTGTTAACTCAGTCAGGGCCAAGTATCAGCAGATAGCTTTTAATTTAAATAAAATCAGAGTATAGCTTAGCATAAAAGGAGGACTAGGAATATATTGTTTCTGGAGGCCCTTAGAAAGAGGCCTTCCAGACAGGGAGCAAGAGACCTGCGAAATTGTTTCAAAAAGGTGTTAAAGTCAAGTGACAAAGGGGCACAATTTGAAAGGCCCCCTCCATGAAAACAAGGGCTGTGTGAATCACCCAGGAAATTAATAAATGACCTTAAAAGCACAGGTCTGGGACAGCCAACCTTTACTAAGTTTTATTACCCTCCCTCCAACCCCAAATCCCACCCATCCCTAGCATAATCTTAGTTTTATAGGCTCTTACACCTATTAAAGGAGGAGGGGATTCAAATTCACTTTCAGGCACAGCCGGTTACCCTCACCAGGAATAGATTAATTAAGACCCTGTACTTAATTCATCTGGAGGTGAACAAAGTCCCTTAAACTTATTTGGTAAAGTTGTGTCAGTTCAGTTATCCGTAGTAACTTCAAACTTAAATAGCTAAACAGACTTTAAAACTAAGATGCAGACAGCAGTCCAGCAGAGAAATGGAGGCTATCCAGTTTTTTGCAATGAGTGTCACATGTATGATATTCTCCCAGTTGGAGAGGGGTCATGTGTGCACATCAGGTGGAAGGAGCTCTTTGCCCTCAGAGAATGAGTGCAATCTTTGGAGGCTAGATTAGCAGACTTGGAGGACATAAGTCAGAGAGGTACACAGATGAGACCTACAGGGACATAGTACTAAATTCCTACCTCCAGTATGGCAACATCGCAGTTGCATGAAGGAGAGAGGTTACGTGAAAGTACAGCATCACCTTGGGGCAGGATGTGATCCTGTAGTTAGGACCTGTCAACCAGGAGATGTAAAACCCTCTCACACCAAGGAGGTTTCTCCAGGGCCATGTGCCCAAGAGGGAAGAGTTAGGATAGCTGTTATATGGTGATTCGATCATTAGGCATGTAGATAACTGGGTGGCTGGTGGACATGAGGATTGCCTGGTGCAAAGGTAACCTACCTAATAAGAACATAAGAACATAAGATATGCCATACTGGGTCAGACCAAGGTCCATCAAGCCCAGTATTCTGTTTCCAACAGTGGCCAATCTAGGTCATATGTACCTAGCAGTTTCCCCAAGAGATACAAGTTCCACAATGCTTGTACTGGGTCAAGCATTGATATCTTCGGTCACTTCTTAATAATGGTTTATGGACCTTTCCTCCAGGAACTTGTCCAAACCTTTTTTAAACCCAGCTACACTAACAGTCTTTACTACATCCTCCGGTAACAAATTCCAGAGTTTGATTACACGTTGAGTGAAAAAATATTTTCTTTTATTAGTCTTAAATAGTTTACCCTGTAGCTTCATTGCATGTCCCCTAGTCTTTCTATATTCTGATAAGGTAAACAATCGATCTACGTTTACCCGTTCCACTCCGTTCATTAATTTATAGACTTCTATCATATCTCCCCTCAGCCATCTCTTTTCCAGGTTAAAGAGCCTTAACCTTTTTAGCCTTTCTTCATAGGAGTATCCTTCCATCCCCTTTACCATTTTGGTGGCTCTTGTCTGTACCTTTTCTAAAATCGCTATATCCTTTTTAAGATACGGCGACCAGAATTGCACACAATATTCAAGGTGCGGTCTCACCATGGAACGATATAGAGGCATTATAATATCTTTTGTTTTATTTTCCATTCTTTTTCTTATCATACCTAGCATTCTATTTGCTCTCTTGGCCGCCGCTGCACACTGGGCCGAGGGTTTTAACATGGTATCCATAATGACGCCTAAATCTTTTTCCTGGGTGGTGGTTCCTAATGTGGAACCTTGCATCATGTAACCATAGTTTGGGTTGTTCTTCCCTAGGTGCATAACCTTGCACTTGTCCACATTACATTTCATCTGCCATTTTGATGCCCAGTCTTCCAATTTATCAAGATCCTCTTGCAATTTTTCACAATCCTCTTGGGTTTTAACAACTTTAAATAGTTTTGTGTCATCTGCAAATTTGATAACCTCACTCGTTATTCCACTTTCCAGGTCATTTATGAATATGTCAAAAAGCAGCGGACCCAGCACAGATCCCTGGGGTACACCACTATTCACCTTTCTCCATTGGGAAAATTGGCCATTTAGCCCTACCCTCTGCTTTCTATCTTTTAACCAGTTCCTGATCCACAATAGTACACTGCCTCCTATCCCATGACTCTTTAGTTTTGCCAAAAGTCTCTGATGAGGGACCTTGTCAAAGGCTTTCTGAAAGTCCAGATACACAATATCAACCGACTCACCTTTGTCCACCTGTTTATTCACTCCTTCAAAAAAACATAACAGATTAGTAAGACAAGATCTTCTTTGTCTAAAGCCATGTTGGCTGTCTCCCATTAGGTTGTGACTATCTACATGCTGAGTAATTTTATTCTTTATGATGGTTTCTACCATTTTTCCCGGTACTGACGTCAGGCTCACCGGTCTGTAGTTTCCCGGATCACCCCTGGAACCCTTTTTAAAAATTGGTGTTACATTGGCGATCCTCCAATCTTCAGGTATTAGAGATGATTTTAATGATAGTTCACAGATTACTGATAGCAGTTCTGCAATCTCATATTTCAGTTCTTTCAACACCCTTGGATGTATACCATCCGGCCCAGGTGATTTGCTACTCTTCAGTTTATCTAATAGTTGTAAGACATCTTCCCGATGTATCGATATTTCCTTCAATTCTTCCACACCTTTAAATACCACTTCAGTCATGGGTAACATCCCTACCTCTTCCTCAGTAAAGACCGAAGCAAAGAATTCATTCAGTCTCTCCGCTATCGCCTTGTCGCCTCTTAGTGCTCCTTTAACCCCTTTATCATCTAATGGACCAACTGACTCTCTCACAGGTTTTTTTGCTATGAATGTACTTGAAAAGGTCTTTATTTCGCGTTTTTGCTTCCGCAGCAAGCTTCTTCTCAAATTCTCTTTGCCTGCCTTATCAATGCCTTGCATTTGACTTGCCAGTGCTAGTGCTGTTTCCAGGTTTCGTCGTTGGCTCTTTTTTCCATTTCCTGAAAGATGCTTTTTTGGCAACAACAGCCTCTCTGACCTCATTTTTAAACCATGCTGGCAGTTTTTTGGACTTCCTTCCACTTTTCTTAAAGCTTGGAATACAGCTGGTCTGGGCTTCCAAGATAGTATTTTTCAACAACACCCAAGCTTGATGTATGTCTTTAACCTTCGCAACTACTCCTTTTAGTTTTTTCTTAACTGTTTTCCTCATTTTATCATAGTCTCCCTTTCGAAAGTTAAAAGGTAGTACTGTGGATTTCCTTACTATCCCTCCTCCACTAATTAAATCAAAGGCGATCATGCTATGATCACTATTGCCAAGTGGCCCCAACACCCTTATCTCTTGCACTAGATCTGGTGTTCCACTAAGGACTAGGTCTAATATGGCTTCCCCTCCCCTCTGGTCGGTTCATGAACCAGCTGCTCCAAGAAGCAGTCATTTATTTCATCTAGGAACTTTATCTCCCTAGCATGTCCTGACCTGACACTGACCCAGTCGATACCGGGGTAATTGAAATCACCCATTATTATTACTGCTCTGTAACTTTTGTTAGCTTCCTTGATTTCTTTGAGCATTTCATCATCCATTTGGTCATTCTGGCCAGGCGCTCGATAGTACACCCCCACTGCCATTGCCTTCCCCCTTTTAAATGGAATTTCAATCCATATAGATTCTACAGCAGATTTTGTTTCCTGCAAAACTTTAATCCTTTCTTAGTCAATGCCCTCTCTAACATAGAGCGCAACCTCTAACCCAATCCGGGCCTGATTCCAACTTTAAAAGCAGCTGCACGCTGCCGGGAGTCCCTCTGCAACTTTAATTCTCCACCGGATCAGCGGCACAGAGGGCAGAGCACGTGTGCTCCTCCCGCATCTCCTCAAACCCAATCCGGGCCTGATTCCATCTTTAAAAGCAGCTGCACGCTGCCGGGAGTCCCTCTGCAACTTTAATTCTCCACCGGATCAGCGGCACAGAGGGCAGAGCACGTGTGCTCCTCCCGCATCTCCTCCAACCCAATCCGGGCCTGATTCCAGCTTTAAAAGCAGCTGCACGCTGCCGGGAGTCCCTCTGCAACTTTAATTCTCCACCGGATCAGCGGCACAGAGGGCAGAGCACGTGTGCTCCTCCCGCATCTCCTCCAACCCAATCCGGGCCTGATTCCAACTTTAAAAGCAGCTGCACGCTGCCGGGAGTCCCTCTGCAACTTTAATTCTCCACCGGATCAGCGGCACAGAGGGCAGAGCACGTGTGCTCCTCCCGCATCTCCTCTAACCCAATCCGGGCCTGATTCCAGCTTTAAAAGCAGCTGCACGCTGCCGGGAGTCCCTCTGCAACTTTAATTCTCCACCGGATCAGCGGCACAGAGGGCAGAGCACATGTGCTCCTCCCGCATCTCCTCTAACCCAATCCGGGCCTGATTCCAGCTTTAAAAGCAGCTGCACGCTGCCGGGAGTCCCTCTGCAACTTTAATTCTCCACCGGATCAGCGGCACAGAGGGCAGAGCACGTGTGCTCCTCCCGCATCTCCTCCAACCCAATCCGGGCCTGATTCCAACTTTAAAAGCAGCTGCACGCTGCCGGGAGTCCCTCTGCAACTTTAATTCTCCACCGGATCAGCGGCACAGAGGGCAGAGCACGTGTGCTCCTCCCGCATCTCCTCTAACCCAATCCGGGCCTGATTCCAACTTTAAAAGCAGCTGCACGACAAGGCGTGCCCGCGCCTTGCGGGCCCGAGCCTGAGGGCCTCGCCAGAGGGCCCTTTGGCACGGCCCTTAGGCAGAGGCCTACTTAAAAACGCCCGATCAACATCCGACGGACCCTCCGATAGTCAAACCTCTCAAATACTAAGCAGCTGGAGTTCCCCTCGGGTTGAGCTCGCGCTCAACACTTACAGCAAAGCAGCGTCAGTGATACAGCGTCAGTGATACAGCAAAGCTTGCGATCAACACTTACAGCAAAGCAACGTCAGTGATACTCAAGTATCTAGCAGCCTAAGCTCTTCGAGCACGGAGAATACACGCTGCAGCAACACGACAAAAGACCCAGAGCACAGCAAGTATAACTGTTCTGTTGACAATAATCTCTCATACTCGACTGCTAATAACCAACACACTGCAGAACTATACTGTTGATAGTAATCAAACAGCACTAAGAACTTATTACCAACTACTACAATACTGTTGTCAGTAACAATTAACCTCTTACACACTATTATACTGCTACCTGCATAATTATACTGTTATCAGTACTACCTAACCTCTTACACACTATTATACTGTTATCTGCATTATTATACTGTTATCAGTACTACCTAACCTCTTACACACTATTATACTGTTATCTGCATTATTATACTGTTGTCAGTACTACCTAACCTCTCACACACTATTATACTGCTATCTGCAAATCAATAAGCCTTATACTGTTGTCAGTACTATTTAGCACATTGTACTACCGCTGTCTGTATTCCTCTATACTGTTGCCAATAACAATTAACCACTTGCACTGTCACTAGTAGTTGCTGGTCATTGCACTGCTGCAAGTCATTGCACTGTTACCCATTTAAACTCAATATGTATAAGGTCCTGTTATCACTCACTACCCTTCTTACACTTGAGCTCCCCTGCGTCACAAACGCCCTCAACCATAACACCAGCTACATACCAATACTACATTCATTTGGAAGGAGATGGTACGAATTCCCTCACAACACAACAGCAAAATGCAACCACACATCTCACTCCCATCTACTTAGCATTCCCCTTCAAGTCATCAACAAAACGCAAGCTGAGAAGCTCCATCGCCAACGCCTCCTAAAATGTGCATTGATAAATGCCAGATCCATACGATCAAAATGGCCTGCAACCATGGACTTGATTCCTCAATACAATCTCGACATCCTGATGGTCACGGAATCATGGTTATCAGATTGTGACAACATCCTCCTGAATCAGATGCTGCCTACAGGATTTGACCTCTACACATGCCACAGGTCCACTCAAAAAGGAGACGGAACACTAATCCTCGCCAAAACAGACCTCAATTTCAAGCTATGCAATTCCTCCAGCTCAACCCACCTCGACTCCCTCTCTATATCTAATGAGCTAAGCTCAATCAACCTGCTTTATCGAGCACCCTCCCCATCACCAGACGACCTTCCAACAATAATTGAACTCGCGTGCGCAACATCCACCTCACGCTCTCCAAATTGGGTAGTTGGAGATT
Source organism: Ichthyophis bannanicus (assembly GCA_033557465.1). Lineage (NCBI taxonomy): Eukaryota > Metazoa > Chordata > Amphibia > Gymnophiona > Ichthyophiidae > Ichthyophis > Ichthyophis bannanicus. The sequence continues at coordinate 49,740,852 of CM066036.1, read as the reverse complement.
TTAACCTCCCATCTCTCCATGACAGCCACTCAGAAGCATTTCTAGACGCACTAAAGGATCTAGGCTACAAACAATACGTTGACTCTTCCACCCACACTAAAGGAGGTAAATTAGACCTCATTTTCGCACCTCATTTCAACACCTTATCACAACAAGCCCTTGAACTGTCAGTTATACCAGTGCCATGGTCCGATCACAACCTTATTCGATTCAATATACCCACCTATACCTCTCATGTGAGCCAAAGACCATCTAACTCACCTGGAACCCACTCAGCCCGTTTTCAACCTCTCAACCGTGACAAGGTCCTAGAGAACCTTCAACCTCTCTTGACTAACACCTCCCTCAACTTAGATGACCTAATATCCAAATGGAACGAGAACCTCAGAGCCGCCTCATGTCCATTGCACAAGGATAAGAAAATAAGAAAGCGAGAACATGCGCCTTGGTTCTCTACTGACCTGCGTACATCTCTCATCCATCTACGCAAACTTGAAAGACAGTGGCGTCGAACCCACTCGCCAGAGGCACTTGAAACATATAACTCACACTTAACTACCTACCGTGAGAAGGTAACACTGAGTAAGAAGCTCTACCACACAAACCTATTGAAACGCGCCATCAATAAACCTCATGCACTATTCAAGTTAGTAAAATCCATAACAAGAGAACCAGTTTCAGATCAACCTGCAATGCCGCAGCCACAGGTCTACGCAAATTACCTGCAATCAAAAATGATTACAGCCAACACGAGCATAAATACCAACAACCCATCTGTATCACCTAAGGCATCTCAAATAACTCCATTTTGCAACTTCAATACTATATCAACTAGTGAAATTGAGAAAATTATCGCCTCCATCAATCCTAGCACAGCACCCAATGACCCATGTCCAGCAGCTCGATCAAAGATCTGCGCCATGATCTAAGCCAAATCCTGTACCTGATACTGAACCAGTCCTTCCTAACAGGCTCATTCCCCCAAAGTCTGAAACACACCTCTATCAAGCCCCTACTCAAAAACAGTAAGCTCGATCCATCCAAAGTTGAATCATTTAGGCCAATCTCGAGCATCCCCCAGCTTGCAAAAATTATCGAGAAAGCTGCCCAACAACAGCTCCAGCATCATATTGACACGGAAGCACCACTGGACAAATCACAACATGGATTCAGAGAAGCACATGGAGTTGACACAATCCTTACAACCTTATTCAATGATCTTATCACAGGAATAAACAGCATCAAACAAGGATTTGTACTCATATTTTTAGACATTTCCGCCGCCTTTGATTCTGTGAACCACAACATACTGCTGCAACGTCTGAGAGAGAAGGGGATTCAAAGCACAGCACTGGAATGGTGTAGATCCTACCTTTCCAATAGGTGGCAACAAGTTAAAACGGGCCAGGAATCATCAGAGCCATTCCTACAGTCTCAAGGTGTACCTCAAGGATCTTCACTATCGGCATTAATGTTCAATATATATATGCAGCCGATATGTGAATTGATCCGATCCTTCAATGTGCAATGCCTGGCATACGCAGATGACATCCTCATATACATGCCGTTTAAAACTGACCAACCAGTGTTTACACCAATAATCAACTGTTTCGGTGGAATAGCTGAATGGCTGCTGACACAAAACTTAAGAATAAATCATAGCAAAACTGATGTCCTATTTGTCACAAGGAATCGCAAGTTCATACCTCCTCCGTCGCTGCTGGTCAATAACATAGAACTGACGTCCAAACCCACAATCCGATACCTCGGCATCACATTGGATCAACACCTGGATATGACAATGCATGTGAAGAATGTAACAAAGAGGATATATCATAAGATCAGAACGCTACGCCACCTCCGCCCACTACTTGACTATACTGATTACCGATCAACCTTCCAGGCACTAGTCCTCCCTCATCTAGATTTTGCGAATATCATCCTCCACGGGCTCTCTCAATCAACCTTAAATCCACTTTGTCTGGCTATGAATGCAGCTGCAAGAGTCCTCTCTGGGTCACCAAGATCTGCTCACATAACGCCTATCATGAAAGACCTACACTGGCTACCTCTACAAGCCAGACTCTCATATAAGTCACTAGTCCTGACCTTCAAGGCCATGAATAACTACCCACCGACACCAATTAGCAAACTAATCCATAACACCCTCGAAAATAGAAACAGAAGGACCACTGCTATGAATACCTTAATAGTTCCCAAGATGATGACATCATGTACTAAAGCTACATCGAACAGAGTTTTTTCAATATTTGCACCCCTGAATTGGAATTTACTTCCCCACGAAATCCGTTGCATCAAAAACCTATTACAATTCCGAAAAGCCGTGAAGCATCACTTATTCACAAAATACTACCCAGACGTGACCTCGGACACTCACACTACCAACAGACCTCCAACTTACACTAAACACCTTAATACCTTAATACAACCAGAAAATGGTTAAACTCCACGATAGTTCACTTCCCCACTGTTGATCTGTGCCTCCTACATGAATACACATACAATTTCCACTCGAATTTACATATTTATATAGTAAAAGCATTTATATAGTATAATGTTGACTGTACATAGTTATCCCTGTTACTCCATGTTATATATTCCTGTGTTCTCTGTAAACTCAATGTTACCTGTTTGCATTGCAGTATATTTGTTCGATGTACACCGCGCTGATTTTAATAGCGCGGTATAGAAGAGATGTTAAATAAATAAAATAAATAAATAAACCCCTCCACCAATTTGATCAGCTCTACCATTACGATATAGTTTGTACCCAGGTATCACAGTGTCCCACTGGTTGTCCTCCTTCCACCATGTCTCTGATATTCCAATCATATCTAACCTTTCATTTAGTGCTATATATTCTAACTCTCCCATCTTATTCTTTAGACTTCTAGCATTTGCATACAAGCATTTTAGAGAATGTATTTTATTCATGTTAATTTGGCTATTGTTAGACATGGGTAAATTGGGATCTTTAAGCTCTGTCTGCTCCATACTTGAGGGCATTTGGGCTACTTTACTCTTTTGTGGAACCTCTCTGCTTTTGGTAGTATCCTTCAAGGATACATTCTTCCGAACCATCCGCTCTTGGGTGACTGTCGGCTTTCCCCTAATATCTAGTTTAAAAGCTGCTCTATCTCCTTTTTAAAGATTAATGCCAGCAGCCTGGTTCCATCCCAGTTAAGGTGAAGCCCATCCCTTCGGAAGAGCCCCTCCTTTCCCCAGAATGTTCCCCAGTTCCTAACAAATCCAAAACCCTCATCTCTGCACCATTGTCTCATCCATGCATTGAGACTCCGGAGCTCTGCCTGCCTTTTGGGTCCTGCGCGTGGAACAGGAAGCATTTCGGAGAATGCTACACTGGAAGTTCTGGATTTCAACTTCCTACCTAAAAGCCTAAATTTTGCCTCCAGAACCTCCCTACCACATTTTCCTATGTCATTGGTACCGACATGTACCAAGACAGCAGACTCCTCCCCAGCACTATCTAAGACCTTATCTAGGTGGCGCATGAGGTCCGCTACCTTCGCACCAGGCAGGCATGTTACCAGGCGATCCTCACGTCCACCAGCCACCCAGCTATCTACATGCCTAATGATCGAATCACCAACTATAACGGCTGTCCTAACCCTTCCCTCATGGGCACATGGCCCTGGAGAAACTTCCTCGGTGCGAGAGGGTTTTACATCACCTGGAGGACAGGTCCTAGTTATAGGATCACTTTCTGCCACACCAGGGTGATGCTCTCCTGTCACGTGACCTCTCTCCTCCATGGCAACAGGGGTGCTGCCAGACTGGAGGTGGGACTTCAGGACTATATCCCTGTAGGTCTCGTCTATGTACCTCTCTGTCTGTCTTATGTTTTCCAAGTCTGCTACTTTAGCCTCTAGAGAACGGACTTGTTCCCTGAGAGAAAAGAGCTCCTTGCACCTAGTGCACATGTAAGACCTCTCACCAACTGGGAGAAAATCATACATGTGACACTCAATGCAAAAGACTGGAAAGCCCCCATCCCGCTGCTGGACTGCTGTCTGCATCTTAGTTTTAAGTTTGTGTCTAGATCTTTAAGTTCTTACTTACTAGGGGGGTTGCTATGGGTATTTATACCAATAAAACTGTACCTAATACGTTTAATATACCTTGTTCACCTGAAGCTTAATTAATCTCAGGTCCTTAGTGTATGACTGATTTGGGTAATGAGCTTCACCTGAAAGCACCTCCTGTCTTTTAAGATGTGTAAGTACCTATAAAGCTATGATTATCCCAGGGGAGGGTGGGTGTGGGGAGGGAGGGAAATAACACTTTTTAAAAGAGGGCTGCTACACAGTACCCTGTCTTGTGCTGCTGAGGTAAGCTAAATTCTGATTTGATTTAAATTATAGCCCTTAGCTGCTGCTAGGCTCTAACTTCTTATGAAATTTAAACTACAAGCTCTCTGCTGGGTATGAAATGTAACCAGAAAGCTCTTTTTTTTTTTTTTTTTTTTTTTTTACATTTAGCATTTTTATTAAGGTTTTAGAAGAAAATAAGACAATAAGATAACGTACAGTACAGTGCAAACCAGGCAAAAACCATAAATATACAGTATGGTCCAACTAAACTAACAGGAATCAATCCTAACTTCAACATCAGTGTAGGATACAGCACTGCATACTCGCTAACCCAACTGCCCCCCCCTCTTCCCCCTGCCCAACCTCCCCCCACGTCCAATACAAGCGTAAGGACCTAACTAACTAGTCCACTAACCCTCCCCCCCTCCCTCCCACACCCCCCTTCTTCCTCGCCTATCCCCCCTATTCCCGACCTAGCTTCCACTCCACACTCACCCATCAGCCTAGTTGCCCTCCCCATTTGCGGGCATCCTACTCCCTACCCCCCTCCCCTTCCAGCCCTCCAGCCAGCTCCAGACCTGCTTCCAATGTACCCCATTGTTCCCCCCATCCCCCGCCGCAGCTCCGTTAACTTGCACATCAAACTCACCTCAGCCACTCTGCGCACAAACCCTGCCAACTGGGGGGTGCTCTTCCCTCCCCAGTGCTGAGCAATCTCACATCTAGCCGCGGCTATACAATGATGCAGGACCCCTTCCTCCCTTCGCGAGAAGCCTTCATCGAGTTGATGCAGCAAGCAAGCCTCCAGTTTCCCTTGAAGTTTCTGCCCAGTCATACCGTGGATCGCCTCCCAAACTTGCCCCCAATAACCCTGTAATCTCTGTCACACTTCCACCACATATGCAGCCAGTCCCCTCATGCAGCACATCCCCGCCAGCATAGATCATCTCGTCCCTTCCCTGCCTTAAAACGACGCACTGGAGTCCAGTACCATCGGTATAAGACTTTGTAGGCATTTTCCTTAATTTGGCACAGAAGCAATCTTCTGTATGAGCTTCTCCCAGCACTCCATACCCCAACACACCCCCAAGTCCTCCTCCCATTGCAGCATATATCGAAGCTTGCACTCTCCGGTCCCTAGCAAACCTTTGTAAATTCTTTTTCCCACCCTGACCATTACATATCGCCTCAAACCACCCTCTGTTATCCCAGAGATCTTTCCATACCTTAGGATGGTGCAAAAAACTCCTCAGCTGTAGGTACGCAAAGTGGTCACTCTCTTTCAGCTTATATAAGTCCCTAAGGCCTTCAAACTGGTGAATCCCCTGAGGGTGAACAACCTGTTGGACATGTGTTAGCCCTGATCTGGCCCATCTACGCAAAACGTGCACGTCGGGGCCCTGACGCTGCTCAAAGCATGCCTCTATAGTCATCCCCAGTATATACCCCTTATCCGGAACAAGTTGAGGTTTGTTATGTTTCCAAATTCGCAAACCGTTCGCGATCATGGGATTCAAGGCGGTCAGGTCCAATCCCCTATGCCCCCGCCAAATCGCTCTTTCAAGGTCTGATCCCCCGACCGACTCATACTCCATTTGGACCCAGGATTTGGACGTTTCCCGGTGCCACTCATACACCACTTTGAGTTGCGCTGCCTCATAGTATTTGCGTATGTTAGGAACCCCCAACCCCCTCTCCCCTCTGGACCGTTGCAAAACCTGCATGGCAACCCTTGGGCGCTTCTGTGCCCAGATAAACCGATTGACCAGCCGCTGCACCCTGTTTAAAACTATGTGGGGGGACCCGTATGGGAAGCGTCTGGAATAAGAACAACAGTCGAGGCACCAGCATCATTTTCACCATCGCTATGCGTCCAAACCAGGAGAGATATCCCCGTCCCCACCCCTCTAACCAGCCCTCTATCTTCCCCAGCACCCTCTTATAATTCAGGTTGTACAGCTCACCAATTTTATTGCTAATCCAGATGCCTAGGTATCGGATACTCCCCTGGGCCCATTTAAAGGGATACTTCTTGGCCAGAGTGTTGGCTAGCTCACCAGGCACCGTCAGGTTCAAAATTTCCGATTTCGTCTGGTTAATCGTAAACCCTGAAACTTTCCCATATTCTTCCAGCTCCCACCGCACGATAGGCAGGCTCACCCGGGGTCTTGCTAAACTTAGGATAATATCATCCGCGAACAATGATATTTTATAGGCCTTCCTCCCCACTGAGATTCCCAAAATGTCCGCCCTGTCCCTTATCCGCTGCGCCAGGGGCTCCATGGCTAGGGCAAACAGCAGTGGGGACAGGGGGCAACCCTGCCGTGTTCCCCGCCCCTGATCAAAGAAATCTGAGTGGGCCCCATTGACCCGCACGCATGCCTTGGGGTGTGCATAAAGCGCCTTTACCCACGCTAAAAAGTCACCCCCCAGCCCCACCTTCTCCAGCACCTGAAAGAGGAATGGCCAGGACACTTGGTCGAAAGCCTTTTCCGCATCCAGGGAGAGCAGAAGCACCTCCTCCCCTCCCTGCTCACTAGCCCATATGATATTGAGGATCTTCCTGATATTATCCGCAACCCCTCGGCCCGGGATAAACCCTGCCTGATCCTGGTGGATCACTTTCCCAATAACTTTGTTCAACCTTGCCGTAAGGATCTTAGCCAAAAGCTTGGCATCCAGGTTAAGCAAAGAGATAGGCCTGTATGAGGCACACTCCTGCGGGTCCTTCCCCTCCTTATGAAGCACTGTGATACCTGCCCAGCCCATGGTGTCTGCCAACTTCTTGCCCTCCCGCGGTTGGTTGAAGAGCTTCACCATAGGCCCAATCAACAGGCCTCCGAAGGTCCTATAAAACCTAGCGGATAGCCCGTCTAACCCCGGAGCTTTCCCCAATTTTAGCTGTTTGATCGCCCACTCCACTTCATCCGGCCAGATCGGGTTATTGATGGCCTCTTGGTCACTCACTCCCAGCTTAGGCAGATCTATAGAGGCCAGATATTCTGCCCCCCTCCCAGTTGGGTGCAGTTCTTTTGCTTTATACAACTCCCGATAATAATCCTTAAAGGCCTCCCGAATCTCCCCATCCTTAGTAACCAGTTCCCTTCCCCCCCGTCGAACCCCGAGTATGTGGAAGCGAAGCTTCTGTTGCTTCAACCTCTGGGCTAAGTACCTTCCAGCCTTGTTCCCCCCCTCAAATACCTCCTGCCTCACAAGCTGCATCTGATATCTTATCTTTTCCGCCTGCAACTCGTTCAGTTGTGCTCTCACCGCCAAAACCTGCCCCCTGTAGGCTCCGTCGTGCCCAGACCCGTCTAAATCTTCCATTTCCAATAACCGTTCCTGGAGGAGGCGCTCTTTCTCCTCCCTTTCTCTCTTTTTCCGCGCCCCCCATTTGATTAGTATACCTCTTACCACCGCCTTATACCCATCCCAAATACCCCCCCAGGTGACCTCCCCATTATCATTAAATTGGAAATACTCCCGCGTACCTTTCTCCACTTCGGCTCGTACCTGCCCCTCCTCTAAGAGGGATTCGTTGAGTCTCCAAAACCTATTTCCCTTCCCCTCGTCTGCCGCGTGCAGCCATACCACCACTGGGGCATGATCGAACCAAGTAATAGACTCCATGTCCGCCTCCTTTATTTTCCCCCCCCCCACCTCTTTGGACACCCATATAGCATCAATACGGGAATAAGACCCATGTACTGGCGAATAATAAGAAAACTGTCTCCGCCCTGGGTGGAGCAACCGCCACGCATCGACCAAACAATGCTGTGTCACGAAGTGACGATATCGCTTGCGGTCCCCCCTCTTGCCTTCCCGTGCCCCGGTAGCATCTCGGGTGGGGTTCCAGGTTAGATTAAAGTCACCCCCGCATATTAGGGTACCTTCCCCCAATTTCCCCATTTCCCCATTCAAGTTTGTCCAGAATTCACTCTGCCCCCCAGTGGGTGCATACACATTCAGTACACAGTACCATACATTCCCCATTTTCACCCGTACCATCACATACCTCCCCCCTTTATCTCTTACCACTGTCTGCACTTGGAGCTTTGATCGTGTTGCAAAAAGTATAGCAACCCCTCCCTTCTTCTTCTCTAGTATATTGGAAGCATGAATGCAGACCCCATACCCTCTATGCTTCACTAGATATTCGGTGGCCCTGGTCAAGTGTGTTTCTTGGAGCAGGACTATATCCGCCTTCTGGCGAGAAAGCTCTGAATAGAGTTGTTGTCGTTTAAAGGGTGAGTTAAGCCCCTTAACATTAAGTGTAACTATTTTGATCTCGCCCATTCTGTCACTCCCCCCCCAATCCCTATCTGTTTCCTAACCCCCCCACCCGCCCCCCTCTACCCCCCCACCCCTCCTTAAGAGAGACACGTCTTCCATACTGGTGACCTGTCGACGGGCCTTGCCTGCTTCCTCCACCTTACACCCCTATCTCAGCACTACCCCCCCAACCTTCCCTGCCCCATATCGTCTCATCCCCCCTACTAACCTCCCACCACCCTCCTCCCAACACTCCAACCCCTCCCCCAACCTCTAGCCATACAGATTTACCCTAGTGTAAAGACCCCCATGCATCATCAATACTCAATCCCAGTCCATGCTTTCAGCTTGCGTCCAGCTCCCCCCGCTGGCATTCTTGGGCTTTCTCTGTTCAGCCTCGCCGTCCGCCTCCCAGCCGCGGGGACGCGATGCCATCTCTGTGTGTTCCTCTGCACATTGGTAGGTTTTGCAGACGTGGTCAAATCTCCTGCCGGGGGTCTCCCCCCTTCTGGTATATTAGGTAACCCAAAATCTCAGAGGACACTCCAGGCCTCCTCACTGGTTTGCACTCTCCTTGACTTCCCCCTGCAGGTGACAAGCAGCCTAAAGGGAAACAGCCACTTGTAGCGAATGTCCTCTTTTCTCAAATACGCTGTCACCTCTTTCAGGCTGCGCTGGCGCTGCAGCGTTCCCGCAGAGAGGTCTTGAAACAACTCCAGAGGATGTTCCTCCCACGTGATCTGTCGTACTTTCCTCGCCGCCTGCAACAATCTTTCTTTTATCTTAAATGAGTGTAGACAGACTACTATGTCTCTGGGTTTATTATCTCGTATTGGTCCCAAGCCCCTGTGGGCTCGCTCGATTTGAGAGGAATCCATCAATATCTCATATTGTAAATCCACAGCCAGCAGCAAAGATTTGAACACCACCAGAACATCTTCACAGTTACGGTACTGGGGCTCCTCTGGAATCCCCCGGATCCTTAAGTTACATCTCCGGGACCTGTCTTCCAGGTCCTCCAGCTTCATCTGCTGATCCACCTGGTTCTGTTGGATAGTCTCCCAGCGCTGCTGGAGGTCCACCATTTCCTCTCCTTGTTGTTCCATCTGGAGCTCCATCTCCTCCACTCTATTACCAGTGTCCACAATATCTTGCCGCAGTGACTGTATTGACTCTGAGTTCATGCTTCACTCCACTTATTTTGGTTTTAATCTCGTCTTTCATGTCAATGAGCCAGGCTTTTAATTGGGACAGATCCCCCAATCCAGCTCCGATATCCGACTCCTCTCCCTGGTCTTTGAGGTCTCCTGCCTGTGTTCGGCTCTCTTTCTCCCCCTCTTTTCCACTTTTGGCTGTCACATACGGGGAGCGAAAGTCCGCCAGTTTTTTCTTTGCCGCCACAGCCCCCTTAGTTTTCTCCATACTTATGTGGGGGGCCTTGATCTTCCCTGGAGTCTCGATCTTGCGGAGGAGGCCGCCGCCTGTCTGCGCCCCCAGATTTGCCACACCCAATCCGCTCTGCTGGGCTAGCGCTGCTGGTCTGGCACCGCGCCGTCTGCCACCAGTCCCCTCTGTGTGGTCCCTTGCCGGGGTCTGCTGCTTCGCAGATCCGCTCACCTCGGTCGTAGCGCGCTCCGCATGCGGTTGCCCCCCTGGTCTGCCTCCTGGCGCCTCAGACTCCGCGCCGTTCTGTCCCGCCTCCCTCTGATACTGCACTCTGGGCTGCTCTCTTACTTGTCTCTCCAGGGTGGGATGTGTGCTCCTGACTTATTCTGGACCTCTACTGGCCTCCTCCTCACTTAAGCTTGTCCAGCTGGCAGTGCACTTGCCTCTTCTCCGGGGTCAGACTTGGCCACGGGCCCTGCAGCTCCCACCAGCCGCCTCCGTCTGCTGGTGCGTTGTCCCGCCTCCTCTCCGGCGCTGGGGCTTCACCTCCTCGCCCTGCAGCTTCCCGGTGCTCAACACTCCGCCCCTCCCTAGTCGGGAGGGACAGTGTCCAGCGGCGTCGGATCCTCCGATCACCTGGTCTCCGGGGCTCTGCCGCTCCCCCTCACTCTGGGTAGGCCGCCACTGCTCCCCTCCTACTACCGCCGGGCGTGCTCACCACGCGGTCCACAGGGCCTCCCACACCGCTCACCAGCACTGCTCGATCCGGCTTCCTCGACACGGCGGTTGACTTCGCCACGAAGGCAGGGCGGCTCGAGGCTCTTCGCCTGCTCAGCGCTTACAAGGGGCGTGCTTTTTGCCACATTGCAGGGGTATTAAATCCCCTTTTTTTCTCAGGCTTTGGCGGCGCCGAGCGTTCACGCCGCCATCAGCCCCGTTGACGTCACCCTCTCTTCTCTGTGTTTTAAATTCAAACTTTAATTGCTGCTACTAGGCCCTAACTGATCCAACAAAAAACAATGGGTTCACAGATTAAGTAGCTTTAATACAAAGAATTCTTTTTAGAAAATTACCAGAAGTATATACTCACAGTTGCAGATTTCTCTCCAGAAGTAACAGTCCCCCTTTCTAGTCCACCTAGACAAGGCTTTAGAAAGTGCTAGGGAACAGACTGCTGTCATGTTACATGCTGGTACCAATGACATATGAAAATGTGGGATGGAGGTTTGGGAGGCCAAATTTAGGCTTTTAGGTAGGAAGTTGATATTCAGAACTTCCAGGGCAACATTCTCTGAAATGCTTCCCATTCCACACACAGGACCCAAAAGGCAGGCAGAACTCCAAAGTCTCAATGCGTGGATGAGAAGATGGTGCAAAGATGATTTCGGGTTTTTAGGAAATGGGCAATATTCTGGGGAAAGGAGGAGATATTCTGAAGGGATGGGCTCCAGCTTAACTGGAGTGGAACCAGGTTGCTGGCATTAACCTTTAAAAAGGAGATAGAGCAGTTTTTAAACTAGGTCATAGGGGAAAGCCGACAGTCGACCAGGTGCACATGGTTTTGAAGGATGTATCCTTGAAGGATACTAGTAAAAGTTCTATGTAATTTGTTGTGTTCTATGTAAACCGCCCCTGATCTCTGGAAGGGGCGGTATAGAAAACTGTCCAAATAAATAAAAATAAGAGGAACGTTAGGGCATCCCGACAGAGAAGTTCCAATAAAGATAAAAGTAACACAGATGCCCTTAAGTAAAGAGTTGAAAGATTCCAAATTACCTCTTATCAACTGATAACCAGATTAATATGAATAAAATACAGTCTTGAAAATGCCTGTATGCAAATGCTAGAAGTCTAAAAAATAAGATGGGAGAGCTAGAATATATAGCACTAAATGAAAGGTTAGATATGATTGGCATCTCAGAGACCTGGTGGAAGGAGGACAACCAATGGGTCACTGATACCTGGGTACAAACTATATCTTAATAATAGAGTAGATCAAAATGGTGGAAGGGTTGCACTCTGTTAGAGAGGGCATTGAGTTACATGGGATTCAAGTTTTGCAGGAAACAAAATACACTGCAGAATCTCTATGGATAGAAATTCCATGTAAAAAGGGGAAAGCAATAGCAGTGGGGGGTGTACTACCAACCACCTGGCCAAAAAGACCAAATAGATGAAGAAATGCTAAAAGAAATCAGGGAAGCTAACAAAAGTTACAACACAGTAATAATGGGTGATTTCAATTAATTACCCTGGTATTGACTGGGTCAATGACACAACAGGACATGCAAGGGAGATAAAAGTTTCTAGATGAAATAAATGAGTGCTTCCTGGAGCAGCTGGATCATGGACAGACAAGAGGGGAAACATTTTTGGACCTGGTCCTTAGTGGAACGCAGGATCTGGTGCAAGAGATAATGGTGCTGGGGCCACTTGGCAATAGCGATTCTAGAATGATCACATTTGATTTAATGAATGGAAGGAGGATGGCAAGAAAATCCACCGTACTACCATTTAACTTTCAAAAAACACACCTTTGTATATAGTTTCCCCTATTTCCCTAGATAACACACCTTTGTATATAGTTTCCCCTATTTCCCAAGTTTATATCTCCTGTTAAATGTAATTGACCAGACATATGTAAATTGTCGGATGTTTTTTGTTCAATGTAAACCGCGCTGATGTCTAATAGTGCGGTATATAAGAATTGTTAATAAATAAATAAATAAATAAAAAGGAGACTCTGATAAAATGAGGAAGATAATTTAAAAAATTAAAAAAAACAAAACCCTAAAAGGAGCATCTGCGAAGGTTAAAGATTTACATCAAACTTGGGTGTTGTTTAAAAGTACTATCTTGGAAGCCCAGAACAGTTGTATTCCACACTTCAACAAAAGTGGAAGCAAGGCCAAAATACTGCCAGCATGGATTAAAGAAGAGGTCAGAGAGACTGTTGCTGTCAAAAAAGCATTGTTCAGGAAATGAAAAAGGAAACACTAAGCATTGACAGATTAAATGCAAGGCAATGATAAGGCAGGCAAAGAAAGAATTTGTAAAAAAGCATGCTGTAAAAGCAAAAACAAATAAAAACTTTTTCAAGGACATTCGTAGCAAAAAAACCTGTGAGAGAGTCAGTTGGACCATTGGATGATTAAGGGGTAAAAGGGGTGCTAAGTGAGGACAAGGCCATAATGGAGAGACTGAATGAATTCTTTGCTTCGGTCTTTACTGAAGCTTTAGGGAGATTGCCCTTGTCTGAAATGGTACATAAAGGTCATGTAATGGAAGAATTGAAAGAAATATCAATAAACCGGGAAGATATATTACAACTTTTTGATAAATTGAAGAGCAGAAAATCACCTGCCCTAGATGGTATACATCCTAGGGGGCTGAAAGAACTGAAATATGAGACTCCAGACCAACTATTAGTAAAGTGTAGTTACTCATCTGTAACAGGTGTTCTCCAGGAGCAGCAGGAATCAGTCCTCACATATGGGTGATGTCAGCGCCGAAGGAGCCCTCGTGCGGAGCATTTCCCCAGCTTTCAAAGAAAGCTTTTGGGAATTCAGCATGCATGCGTGGTCCCCTTCCCGCCCAAGGGTGCCATCTTGCTCAGTCTGATGACATAGCTAAAAGACAGCAAAAAAGATATAGAGCAAATAGGACCCTGCTGATAGGGCTGTCCGGTGAGTGCCTGGCCTCTGGAGTAAAAGGAAAAAGCCCAGACCTCAGCTGCAGCGGCAACAGCAGCCTCCCGAGCTGATGCCCTGGCTCCACACACCTCCATGAAAAGAAGCAGCTGGTTCACAGTTCTCACCTCCCGGTGCAGCTTTATTCCCCAAAGGGAAGTCCCCGCAGGTAGGGCTGTCCAGTGAGTGCCTGGCCGCTGGAGTAAAAGGAAAAAGCCCAGACCTCAGCTGCAGCGGCAACAGCAGCCTCCCGAGCCGATGCCCTGGCTCCACACACCTCCGTGAAAAGCAGCTGGTTCAGCAGGGTCCTATTTGCTCTATATCTTTGACGCAATTGTTTGACGCGGGGCGTGTGTCAAAGGGGCGTGGTCAAAGGGGCCTGTTTGGCCCCTTTGACGCCCCTTCGACGTCACTTCGCGGCACCGCACCGCTGTATATTTTTGTTTTTTTCTGTTTATTATTTCGTATGTTTTGCTGTAAGGATAGGATGTTTTAGTTTTATTTGCTTTGAGTTTGGCTTGTTAATATTTCCTGGTATTTGATATTAGCATTGGTGAGCTATTCATCCTTTCTCTTTATAATGGGGAAACGGAAGGCCAAGTCTGGGAGTAAGGCTTCGGGGACTGCAACCGGAGATTCTAAACCGGTTGGGCCCTTAGATAAGCATTTTACTCCTGTTCCAGTGGCACAGTCTTCCCCGGAAGGGCTGTCTCTGAGTTCAGGTGGAAGATCTCCTCCTTTATGCCCTGTTCCTGGTGATATAACTGGCCATTCTATCCAGTCCTCTTCTTTGGTAAGAGATTTACCTTCTCTCAAGTTACCAACTCCTGTTTTGTTTTCAGAGGTGGGTAGCTCTACTGAGTTTCCCACCGTTTCTTCGGATTCGGAGATTACCTTGCGAGATTTGTGGGGGGCTTTAAAGTCTATTGACAATAAAGTATCAACGTCTCTAAATTCCCTATGTGTTTTCTCGCAAGAGGCCACAGTAGCTCTGCGGCAGCTTGACGAGAAAATAACTTCTATTGCTGCGGCCGTAACGACATTGGAATCCCAGGTTCTCCCTTTACATACGTCGAGTGTTGCTGGTATAAAGGATTCATTACTGTTACATAATAAGGTTGAAGCCCTGGAGAATTCCTTTAGATCTTGCAATTTGCGTTTTCTTAATTTTCCTTATTCGTCTTTGCTTTCTCACAAAATTCTGTTGGATAAGTATTTTAAAGATGTTTTGGCCATTTCAGATTCCATTGACATTTCCTGTTTATATTACATTCCCTCCTCAGTTAAGCAAGTTAATGTAGTAGACAGCGAACTTGATCAGATTGTTGCTCCACTAGAGAATCTTACTGCCTTTTTGGAGGATTCACAGGACAATATTAGCACGCGGGCCACTTTACTCGCCACTTTTACCTCGGTTGAAGTGAAGCAACGTATTCTTCGAGCTTTTTTTAAGGTGAAACTGACTACGTTTTGTGGCCAGCGGATTAATATTTTCCCTGATATCGCCCGTAGTACTCAATTGCGTAGGAAGCAATTTCTAAAGTTGAAGCCTCAGGTGTTAGCTTTGGGAGCTTCGTTCTTTTTGCGATTCCCTTGTAAATGTATTATTGGTCTTGGTGATGCTTCCTATGTGTTTACTGATGTGCTTCATCTAGAAAGTTTCGTGGCTGATAGGAAAGTGGTAGAATTAGACCAGTGATTATTGACCTCCTATTTGGGACTTGTTCCCTTTTTTTCCTTACTATTGCTTTTTTGACGGTTTGAGCAGCGTGGTTTCATGATGTGGACTGTATCACGATTGTTTACTTTTGTTGTAATATGTTGTAAGAGGTAGTTTCTATTTCTATCTCTTGTTTTGTATTTCTGATTGACCTTTACTTATTTGGTTATTGTAATTGACTGAAATCTCAAAAAAAAAAAAAAAACAGCAAAAAATCAAAATGAAGGATAGGACTGCAACTCCAGGGGAGGAGGGAGGGTCATGAGGACCGATTCCTGCTGCTCCTGGAGAACACCTGCTACAGGTGAGTAACTATGCTTTCTCCAGGACCAAGCAGGAAGTCAGTCCTCACATATGGGACTCCCCAGCTCTAGGCTACCGTGAACCCAGACCTGAAAAAAATGGCTCCCTCTCATGAGCCTCAGCATCCGTGATAAGAATTTTCTCTGAGAACGCACCCTGTACGGTAGCCCAACACAAAGGGCCGGAGGGTAAGAGTTGCCTAAACGTCAAAGAGATTACGGAGTACCGCCTGGCCGAAAACATTGTCCCACCGGGACTCTCTCTCCAGGCAGTAATGGGCTGCAAAAGTCTGGCTTGAAGACCAAGTTGCAGCCTGGCAGATGTCTGCCAAAGGAACAGAGCGGAGATGAGCTACTGACGCGGCTTTTGCCCTGACACGGTGGGCCGTGACCTGACCCTGCAAGGGGAGGTCGGCTGCCCTGTATGCCCAGGCGATGCAATCCGCTACCCAAGTGGACAACGTATGCTTGGAGACAGGTAACCCCATCCTATTAGGGTCAAACGAGACGAAGAGCTGAGTAGCCCTTCGATGCTCCCGCGTACGTTCTATGTAAAAGGACGCCCTCTTACAGTCCAGGGTATGCAAGACTGCTTCAGCCCGGCTGGCAAGTGGCCTGGGAAAAAAGGTTGGAAGAACCACCTCCTGATTGAGGTGGAAAGAGGAGGCCACTTTTGGGAGGAACTTGGGATGGGTCCGTAGGACTACCCTGTTCCTATAGAAACGCGTCTACGGTCTATCAAAAACCAAAGCTTGTAGTTCACTCACACGCCTGGCCGAGGTAAGAGCCACTAGGAAGAGCACTTTCCAAGAGAGGAAGCGCAAATGGCAAGTAGCCATCGGCTCAAACGGTGGGCGAGTAAGTTGCTGCAAGACCACGTTCAAAGACCACGTTCAAATCCCACTCAGTCGCCGGTGGATGAACCAGAGGCTTGAGTAGAAGCAGACCCCTGAGAAATCTGGACACCAAGGGGTGAACCGACAGACTGTCCTTCCACCGGTGAGTGGTGCGCTGACAGAGCACTGAGGTGGACCCGAACAGAGTTAGACTTAAGGCCTAGGTCTGACAGGTGAAGTAGATACTGCAGTACTACTGGCACAAGGCAAGAGAAAGGATCTTCATTGCACTAAGCACACCATACCATAAACCTACGCCACTTGAGGGCATAGGACTTACTTGTGGACTGCCTCCTAGAGGCCAATACCACCTCCTCAACCTCCTTAGATAGAAGTAAGGGAGCTGGCACTATCCTTTCAGCACCCAGGCCATCAGATTGAGGGACCTGAGATTGGGGTGCAGAAGGGAACCCTGCTCTTGAGACAGGAGATCGTGTTGCAGCCCTAGAGGGAACGGAGCTTCCACCGCCAACTGCAGAAGAAGTGGAAACCACAGCTGCCTCGGCCATCTGGGGGCTACCAGAATCACCGAGGCCTTGTCCCGGAGGATCTTGAACAGAGTTCGGGCCACCAGGGGCGTGGGAGGAAACGCATACAGGAGGCCCATAGACCAAGAGATCAGAAAAGTGTCTGCTGCCATCTCAGGGGATGCGGCTGCCTGGAGCAAAACCTGGACAGTCTTTATGCCATTAATTAACAGCATCAACATATACCAGCACCAATATTTACTAGTGAAGCGAACTGCTGTTAATTTATATATTCGACAAGAGAGGCCTTTCTGCAAGAAGATAATACAATTGGGAAGTACTGGAAGTGAAAAATTGTTTCTATCATAGTCCCATTTGTTGGAACGAATACAAGCCCAATAGTGATTAGTATCATTAGGAAACAGTGATTATAGAGGCTATTGTCGTGGCTATCACAACTAGTTCGCAGAATATTTATGTGAACATCTTTTATTATTGAGTTCAATGCTGGTCAAACAGTTTGCATAGATATTATAGCGAGACTAAATGGTTATGATAATTCCTTTAGAAATTTTTCTCTTTTTTAAGTGGTTGATAAGGAGAAATAAAATACGATTGCATTTAGCAACTCTAATTAATTAAGGAGGAAAGTATCCTTAAAGAAAATTTATGTTTAAAATTTATGTTTAAAAAATATAAAAAAAAGAGTATAAACAATATAAAAAAAAACACAACAGCGATATTATCGGGTCGTTGATGTATGAGCGGCATTTTCACTGTAGTACACTCGTGGATTCAGTGAGTAGCCAAAGTTGAATCTGAGACCTGATCGCTGAAGTGAAAAAATTAAAATAAAATTGTGATTAATAGCAGCATTAATAAAATTGCTTTAGGTGAGTTAGTTAGATTATTTGTGGCTAAAAGTAGGGCTTAACCACTATTAGTTGCTGGAGCAAAACCTGGGCAGCTGACGGTTTAGTGGACTTGCAAAGAGATCAATGGATGGAAGTCCCCAGCAGAGGAAGATCTGCTGGACCACCAATGGATTCAACTGCCATTCGTGAGGCTGGAGAATCCTGCTTAGCTTGTCTGCTAGGAAGTTTTCTTGACCAGGTAGATAAACTGCTTTCAGACCACAAAGGAGCAAAGGGCCAGAGCCTCCTGACACAGGATCCTGGACCCTGTGCCCCCTTGTTTGTTCACGTAGGACATTCCCACGTGATTGTCCATCTGAACTAGGACAGACTGTTGAGAGAGGGCATGACAGAAGATTTGCAGAGCTAAGCGGATTGCTCGCAGCTCTAAAAGGTTGATTTGCTGTGTGGCCTCCCCAGGGGACCACAGGCCTTGAGTGCACGTGCCCTGGCAATGTGCACCCAAGCCCTTTAAGGAAGCATCTATCGTCAGCACCCTTGTGTGTGCTGGAGCCTGAAAAGGTATACCCCTGAGAAGGTTTGGCAGATGTAGCCACCACTGTAAGGACTTCAGAAGTCGTCTGGACAACTTTACTCTGTCTCGGAGGTCATCGGTGGCTTGTGTCCACTGATCTTTGAGGCACCATTGAGCAGCCCGCATGTGCAGACGGGCATTCGGGGTCACATGTACAGTGGATGCCATGTGACCCAGAAGCTGCAGGTAGTGCCTGGCGGAAACATGAGAATTGCTTTGGAACTGAGTGGCCAAGTCCATCAGTCTGAGGGCCCTGTCCTCGGGCAAGTAAGCTCTTGCCTGAAGGGTGTCTAGTCCCGCCCCTATAAACTCTAGGTTCTGAGAGGGGAGCAAAGTGGACTTTATGTAGTTTATGACAAAGCCCAGATGCTGAAGAGAGACAGTGCAAAGAGTGGCCTATCGGACCTCCTGGAGTGACTGGCCCCTGATTAGCCAGTCGTCCAAGTACAAGAAGACAAAAATCCCCTGATTCCTGAGAAAAGCCGCCGCCACCACTGCTAGGCATTTTGTTAAAACTCTGGGGGCAGAGGTTAGGCCAAAGGGAAGTATCCTGTACTGAAAATGGTTTCCTCCCACCACAAATCTGAGATATTGTCTGTGCTCTGGATGGATGAGGATGTGAGTATAAGCATCTTTTAGGTCTAAGGAGCATAGCCAGTCTCCCTGCTGGAGGTAGGGCAGCAGTATCCCAAGGGTAAGCATCTTGAACTTTTCCCTCTCTAGAAACTTGTTCAGGTTTCGCAAGTCTAGGATAGGTCTGAGGCCTCCCTGTGCTATTTGGTACTAGGAAGTACCTGGAGTAGAAGCCTTGCCCTTCCAGGTGGTGTGGCACCGGTTCCACCACCTGTTCCTTTAAAAGACTTGCCAACTCCTGAAGGAGGAGGTCCCTGTGTAGAGGGAGCCTTGGAGGCTCCCCTGGATAGTAGGAGGGGGGTAGCTGGTGGAAATGGAGCATATAGCCCTTCTGGACTATGCTCAGTACCCAGGTATCCCCTTAATGGCTGGCCACCTGTAGGCGTACAGGGTCAGTCGACCTCCTGTGCTGAGTGGAGCCACCGGCGGAGGAGAGGCTATGCTGTGGGAGTCAAAACCCCCCTCCCTGCTGTGCAGTAGCCAGAGCTGGCGGCTTGGGGGCTTTATTTATTTATTTAGCATTTCTTATATACAGCCTTTCATGATATCAAGGCGGTTTACATTGAACAAACTGAAATTACATTGAACAGGGCATTATAACTTGGAGATAACTATTTTACAGGGAACATGGGCTATGGAGGGTTAAGTGGCTTGCCCAAGACCACAAGGAGCACCTGTGGGACTAGATTTTTGCCTACGGGGCCCATGCCCCTATCCCTTGGCCTGCTGGCCCTGTTGGGGAGCTGGAGAGGCCTGATACTGAGGGTAGGTTTTGTAGGCAGCACTCTTCCTCAGGAAAAAGGGCTTCTTTTCCGAGCCCTTCTTCTTGTGAGAAGGGGCAGAAGTCTTTCTGGACAGTCTTGTCCTGGTGAGAGTCTCGGTCTCTATTTCTGCAGCCTTCTCAGTCATGGGCTTGCCGAACAGGTTGTCACCTCAGCACGGGACATCGACCAACTTATCCTGCACCTATGACTCCAGGTCCAACGACTGTAGCCAGGCCTGACAGCGTGATATAAACTTCGAGCACTCTCGGATCCTTGGCTTTGAATCTCTCCAAGGGTTCCTCAGAGAGGCCAGCCGAGAACCTGGCAATCTCCTTTGCCAGGTCCCGTAAGTACATGCCCATGTACAGCTGGTAAGTCTGGACACAGCAAGACAGCATAGAGCCCTGAAAGCACTTTCTACCGAGGGCATCCAGGTTCTGGGCCTCCCGGCCGGGAGGCAGCAATGAGTGCATCTTTTGACTTTTCAACCTGTGCATGGCCGATTCCACAACCATGGAGTTGTGCGGTAGCTGCGCCTTTTGGAACCCAGGGCTCGTATGGACTCAATAAATGGAATCGACCCGCTTGCTAAGAACCGGCACTGAGGCCAGTGCTTCCCACATACGGAAGAGCAGACGTTCCAGCATCGGAGGAACCGGAACAGTAAAGGCTTCCTTCGGAGGAAAATCATACTGGAGGGCATCGAGCTCTTCGGCTCGAGGCTCCTCCTCGGCCTCCGCCGGAAATGCCAAAGCCTTGGCCATGTCCCTGCCGAAATCTGAGAAACGGGCATCCTCCGGGGGGACCTTCTCCGAGGCTCGGACTCCGGGGAGTCTAACAGGACGCACCGGGTCCGGAAGGTGTCAGGAGACTCCTCGTCCTCCGTCTCCCACGCCGACTCCTCTGAGGAGTCATCGAGCAGCTCCGGCCGTGTGGGCCTCGATGTCACCTGCCCCGATGCCAAGGGCACCGGCATCGACGACCTTGGCCGAGGATCGACTTGAGATTTGATGGACTCGAGGATCGGCTCAGCCTCCGGGGTCGACTTAGACGTCGAGGTCCCAGTGGTCGGGGCAGATGCACTGGTCAATACCTGCTGCTGCTCCATGAAGGCAGCCAGGCTGCTCTCCAGGGCCGTCAACCTGAGACCAAGCTCAGGAGACTCTGCAGTCCCTGAATCGGGCCCGATGTCGGTTCTCCCAGAGGAGAGTCAACGACGACAACAGAAGTTACCTGACTCGGGGACTCCGGCTCCAGGCGAGGTAGTTTGGTCGGCCGCTCCGACTCCAAGAGCCCGGGATGGCTGTCAGGGCTTCGCGACCTGGCCCTCGAGAATCCAGGTGCCTCCACTGACGCCGCCCTCACAAGCTTCTTCTTCCTTTTGTGCTCCCGGGCGGGAGACCCCCTCTCAGAGGACCCACGATGGCGCTCGGGGTCAGACTACCGAGATGTCAAGGCCCTGACGGAGTCCGGGCCCGGCCAGACACGGACTCCGAAAAAATTCTCTCACGTTGATGCTGACAGCTCCAAAGTGCCTTCGATGACATTTTGCCGCACGGGCCACAGACCAGCGGGTCATGGTCGGGCCCGAGGCATCGGAGACAGGAGTCGTGTGTGTCGGTGAGAGACATAGGTTTCTTACACCGATCACATTTTTTGAACCTGCTGGCAGCCATCGGGGGAAAAAGGGCCCCTGCAAGGTCAAAAGACAGGGCTGCCAGTGAAAATAAAGCGTAGTTACTCACCTGTAACAGGTGTTCTCCAGGAGCAGCAGGAATCAGTCCTCACATATGGGTGATGTCGGCGCCGACGGAGCCCTCGCAGAGCAATTTTCCCCAGCTTTCAAAGAAAGCCTTTGGGAATTGCAGCGCGCATGCGCGGTCCCCTTCCCGCCCAAAGGTGCCATCTTGGCCAGTCTGATGACATAGCGAAAAGACAGCAAAAAAATTTGCAAAAACTAAATCATATGACTGCAACTCCACGGGGAGGAGGGAGGGTTGTGAGGACTGATTCCTGCTGCTCCTGGAGAACACCTGTTACAGGTGAGTAACTACGCTTTCTCCAGGACCAAGCAGGAAGTCAGTCCTCACATATGGGACTCCCAAGCTCAAGGCTACCGGAGACCCCAAGCACAAAAATGAGCTCCCTCTAGCTCAGCAGCACAGAAGGAAGGAATCTTCTCTGAGTAATCTCCAACCGGTAGCCCAACATCCGGGATGGAGGGTAGGAGTTGCTTAAACCTCGAAGAGATTACGGAGGACTGCCTGTCCGAAAGCACTGTCCCTGCGGGACTCCCTCTCGAGGCAGTAATGGGTTGCAAAAGTCTGGCTCGAAGACCAAGTAGCGGCCCGGCAGATGTCTGCCAATGGAACAGAGCGGAGGTAAGCCACTGACGCAGCCTTCGCCCGAACCCGATGAGCCGTGACTCGACTCTCCAACGAGAGGCCTGCCGCCCCATAAGTCCAAGCGATACAGTCAGCTACCCAGATGGACAGAGTACGCTTGGAGACAGGGAGCCCTAATTTATTAGGGTCGTAAGACAGGAAGAGCTGGACAGTCTTACGGTGCTCCCGCGTACGATCAAGGTAGAAGTTCAGCGCCCTTCTACAGTCCAGGGTATGCAAGACCATCTCAGCTCGGCTGGAGTGTGGCCTGGGAAAGAAGGTCGGAAGCACCACCTCCTGATTGATGTGAAAAGGGGAGACCACTTTTGGAAGAAACTTAGGGTGAGTCCGCAGGACCACCCTGTTCTTGTAGAACCTAGTGTAAGGGGGATCAGACACTAGGGCCTGCAGTTCACTAACGCGTCTAGCGGAGGTGAGGGCTACCAGGAATAAGGTTTTCCAAGAAAGAAAACGGAGAGGACAGGTAGCCATGGGTTCAAAAGGCGGACAGGTAAGCCGTTGCAAAACCACGTTCAGGTCCCAGTCGGGGGCTGGGGGGCGCAAAGGTGGTTTAAGGAGAAGGAGACCTCGGGAGAACCGTGCCACAAGAGGGTGGCCAGAAAGAGGCCTTCCTTCCACCGGCACATGATGTGCAGAAATAGCACTGAGGAGAACCTTGACCGAGTTGGACTTCAGTCCAAGATTGGAGAGGGAAAGCAAGTACTGCAAGACCACCGACACCGAGCAGGAGAAGGGGTCTTGAGACTGTTGAGTACACCAGGTGGAGAAGCGACGCCATTTAAGGGCGTAGGATTTCCGGGTAGAGGGTCGCCTGGAAGCCAGCATGACCTCTTCCACTTCCGGAGGCAGCAGGAGGGGAGCAAGGACTACCCTTTCAGCAGCCAGGCCATCAGATGAAGAGATCTGAGGTTGGGGTGTAGGAGAGACCCCTGATCCTGGGTCAGGAGATCTGGTTGAAACCCCAGAGGCAATGGAGTATCCACCGCCAGTTGCATCAGAAGCGGGAACCACGGTTTCCTGGGCCACCGGGGCGCTATCAGGATCATCGAAGCCTTGTCCTGGAGAACCTTGAAAAGAGACACCAGCGGCATGGGAGGAAAGGCATACAGAAGGCCCGTGGACCATGAGAGCAGGAAAGCATCCGCCGCTACTCGGAGGGGGTGCGGTTCCCGAGAGCAGAACCGAGGAAGTTGCCTGTTCAGAGGACTGGCAAATAGATCCAGCGTGGGGAGACCCCACTGGAGAAAGATCCTTTGAACCACCAACGGGTCCAATCGCCACTCGTGTGGTTGGAGGATTCTGCTCAGTGGTGTCTGCCAGGTAATTTTCTTGACCTGGGAGGGTAGACAGCTTTGAGGAGGATCCCTCGGCTGATGGCCCAAGCGCAGAGCTTTTGCGCTTCCCGACAGAGAAGGAAGGAGCCCGTGCCCCCCTGTTTGTTCACGTAGAACATGGCCACTTGATTGTCCATCTGGACGAGGACGGACTGGCGAGTGGTAAGGTGGGAGAAAGCCCGGAGAGCCAGGCGGATCGCTCTGAGCTCCAGGAAGTTGATCTGCTGGGCAGATTCCCACGGGGTCCAGAGGCCTTGAGTACATGCCCCTTGGCAATGTGCTCCCCAATCCAGGAGAGAAGCGTCGGTCATCAGTACCTGAACCGGCGGGGAAGACTGAAAAGGCATTCCGAGCACTAGGTTGGGCAGATGAAGCCACCACCGTAGAGAAGAGACCAGCGGGCCGGATATTCGTACTGAGTCCGCTAGTCTCCCCGAGGCCTGACGCCATTGTGAGCGGAGGCACCATTGAGCAGGCCGCATATTCAGGCGGGCATTGGGGGTCACATGGACCGTGGAAGCCATATGGCCGAGCAGTTGCAGAAAGCGCCTGGCCGAGACCCGGGAATGGCTGCGAAAGCGGCTGGCGAGGGCCATGAGCCGTTGTGCCCTGTCGAGCGGCAGAAAGGCACGCGCTTGAAGCGTGTTTAACCTGGCGCCGATGAACTCGAGATCCTGAGAGGGGAGCAAAGTGGACTTTTCGAAGTTTATGACAAAGCCCAAGTACTGGAGTAGAGTCACAGTACGTTGCGTGGCGTGAGTGGCCTCCGTGGAGGACGGTGCTCTGATGAGCCAGTCGTCTAGGTAAGGGAAGACAAAGAGGCCTTGAAGCCGGAGATAAGCCGCTACCACTGCGAGACATTTTGTGAAGACTCGTGGTGCGGAGGATAGGCCAAAGGGCAGTACTCTGTACTGGTAATGATTGCCTGCCACCACAAACCTTAGGTATTGTCGGTGGCTTGGGTGGATGAGGATGTGAGTGTAGGCATCCTTTAGATCCAAGGAGCATAGCCAATCTCCCTGCCGGAGGTAGGGCAGCAGGATTCCAAGGGTAAGCATCTTGAACTTTTCCCTTTCCAGGAACTTGTTGAGGTTCCGCAAGTCCAGGATGGGTCTGAGGCCCCCAGTTCGCTTTGGTACCAGGAAGTACCTGGAATAAAAGCCTTGACCTCTCAGGTGGTGGGGCACTGGTTCCACCGCCTGTTCCCGAAGAAGACTTGCCCACTCCTGAAGGAGTAAGTCCCGGTGAAGAGGGGGTCGCAGAGGCTCCCCTGGAAAGTAGGGGGAAGGTACCTGGTGGAAGTGTAGAAGATAGCCCTCTCGGACTATGTGAAGCACCCAGGTATCGGACGTGATGTTGGACCACCTGTGGGCAAAGTGGACCAGCCGGCCTCCCGTGCTGAGAGACACCAGCGGAGGGGGAGAGGCTATGCTGAAAGAGTCAAAAACCCCCACCCTGCGGAGCAGGGGCCGGTGGCGCAGGCTTGGGGGCTTGCTGCCTACGGGACCCGTTACCCCGTCCCTTGGCCTGCTGACCCTGTTGGGGAGCTGCTGAGGCCTGATAATGAGGGTAGTGTTTATAGGCAGCCGCCTTCCTCGGGTAAAAGGGCTTTTTCCCCGAGCCCTTCTTCTTCTGGGAAGGGGCAGAGGTTTTCCTGGAGAGCAGAGTCCTGGTGAGAGTCTCTGTCTCGAGCTGTGCAGCCTTCTCGTCCATCGGTTTGCCAAAGAGGATTTCACCTCTGCAGGGGACATCGACCAACTTGTCCTGCACCCAGGGCTCGAGGTCGGATGACTGAAGCCAAGCCTGTCGGCAGGCCCCGATGCCGGCTGCGGCTACCCGAGCCGATGCCTCAAAGCCATCATAGGCTGCTCGAGAGATAAACTTGGAGCACTCCCGAATACCGGTGGACAAGGCCAGGAACCTCCGCAAAGGTTCCTCGGAGAGACCATCAGAGAATCCGGCTAGTTCTTTAGCCAGGTCTCGGAGATACATGCCCATGTAGAGCTGGTAAGTCTGGACCCGACAAGCAAGCATAGAGCCCTGGAAACACTTCTTACCGATGCCATCCAGGCTGCGGGCTTCCCTGCCGGGAGGCACCGAGGAGTGCATCTTCTGGCTCTTGAGCCGATGCATGGCCGATTCCACCACCATGGAATGGTGCGGCAGCTGTGCTTTTTGGAAGCCAGGGCTCTTGCGGACTCGATAGATGGCATCGACCCGCTTGCTCAACACCGGCGACGACGCGGACTCTCCCACATGCGGAAGAGAAGTCGTTCCAGCATCGGAGGAACCGGTACAGTAAAATGCTCCTTTGCAGGAGAGTCATACTGGAGGGCATCGAGCTCTTCGGCTCGAGGCTCCTCCTCAGGATCCGCAGGGAAGGCCAAGGCCTTGGCCATATCCCTCACGAAGTCCGAGAACCGGGCATCCTCCAGAGGGGACTGTCTCCGAGGTTCGGACTCGGGGGAGTCCAAAGGGACACACCGAGTCCGAAAAGAATCAGGCGACTCATCCACCTCGGATTCCCAGGCGGACTCCTCGGAGGAGTCGTCGAGCGGCTCCGGCCGGGCGTGTACAGACGCCGTCCGCCCCTACGCCGAGGGGGTCGGCGTCGACGACCTCGGCCCCGAACGGGAGGCCGAAGGCGACCGCGACCGAGGATCGACTCGAGCCCGCATGGACTCGAGGATCGGCTCGGTCTCCGGGGTCGACTTAGACGTCGACGACCCGGCGGTCAGGGCAGAAGCGCCAGCGAGGCCAGCGATCAATGCCCGCTGCTGGTCCATGAAGGCAGCAAGGCTGCTCTCCAAGGCCGTCAACCTGAGTCCGAACTCAGGAGACCCAGCAGCCCCCGACTCGGGGCCCGACGTCGGACCCCTCGGAGGCGAGTCCATGAAGACAACAGCACTTACGTGAGCAGAGGAGTCCATCTCCAAACGAGGCTGTTTGGACGGCCGCTCCAGCTCCAAAGACCCGGGACGGCTGTCGGGGCTATGCGACCTGGCCCTCGAGGAGCCAGGAGCGTCCACCGACGCCGCCCTCGCGGGTTTGCTCTTCCGGTGATGTTCCCGAGTAGGGGACCCCCTCTCAGAGGAGCTCCGACGGTGTTCAGAGCCAGATTCCCTGGACACCGAAGCTTCTGATGAGGTCCGGGTACGGCTGGGGTCAGAGAAGATTCTGTCCCGCTGATGCTGCCGACTCCGCAAGGATTTCGCGGACATCTTGCCACAGGCCCCACAGATCATTTCTTCATGATCTGGGCCCAGGCAACGGAGGCAGCAATCATGTGTGTCGGTAAGAGACATCAGTTTCTTACACTTAACACACTTCTTAAAGCCACTGGCGGCCATCGGGGGAAAAAGGGCCCCTGCGAGGTCGAACGAGCGGGCCGCCAGGGAAAAGTGAAAAAGCGCGAATTTGTCACGAAGGACAGAAAAACCGAAAAAGAAGGGGAGGCCTCGCAACCGGCGTCGCGAGGCCGGACGGAAAAAGGACCGGCATCGAACCGAAGAAATACTTAAAATAAGAAAGAAAATCAACTTTTCCAGCGGCGACTGTTAGACAACGTCTGTAGGGCTCCGCGGAAAAAAGAAAACTGGCCAAGATGGCACCTTTGGGCGGGAAGGGGACCGCGCATGCGCGCTGCAATTCCCAAAGGCTTTCTTTGAAAGCTGGGGAAAATTGCTCCGCGAGGGCTCCGTCGGCGCCGACGTCACCCATATGTGAGGACTGACTTCCTGCTTGGTCCTGGAGAACAGAAAATGCGCAAAAGCTAGTCACAAAGGACAAAAACCGAAAAAGACGTTCCGGATTCGATACCAGTGTACCGAGCCGAGGCAGGATGGGAAACCGGCGTCAAACCGGATAAAGAGATGAGAAAAATCGCAGAAAAAAATCTACTTTTCCCGGGTGACACGAACTACGTCTGTTGGGCTCTGCGGAAAAAGAAAGACTGAGCAAGATGGCACCCTTGGGCGGGAAGGGGACCGTGCATGCGCGCTGCATTCCCAAAGGCTTTCTTTGAAAGCTGGGAAAATGCTCCGCATGAGGGCTCTGTCGGCGCCGACGTCACCCATATGTGAGGACTGACTTCCTGCTTGGTCCTGCAGAATCTGGTAATTATCATTGAGCTAATCTGCAGTACTTGAAGACTGGTGAATGGCCAATGTAAGTCCAGTTTTTAAAAAGGGTTCCAGGAATAATCCTGGAAACTACAGAATGGTGAGCCTGACGTCAGTACCGGGAAAATGGTAGAAACTATTATAAAGAATAAAATTACTGATCATGCACATAGTCATGGTTTAATGGGAGAAAACCAACATGGATTTAGCCAAGGAAAATCTTGTCTTACTAATCTGTTATATTTTTTGAAGTTGTGAACAAACAGGTAGACAAAGATGAGCCAGTTGATATAGTGTACCTGGATTTTCAGAAAGCCTTTGACAAGGGCCCTCATGAGAGACTCTTGGAAAAATTTAAAAGTCATGGGATTGGAGGCAGTGTAGTATTGTGAATCATGAACTGGTTAAAAGAAAGAAAGCAGAGAGCAGAGCTAAATGGCCAATTTTCTCAATGGAAAAAGGTAAAAAGTGGAGTACCCCAGGGATCTGTGCTGGGTCCGCTGCTTTTTAACATATTCATAAATGACCTGGAAATAGGAATAAACGAGTGAGTTGATCAAATCTGTAGATGACACAAAATTATTCAAAGTTGTTAAAACACAAAAGGATTGTGAAAAATTGCAAGAGGACCTTGATAAATTGGAATACTGGGCACCCAAATGGCAGACAAAATGTAATTGTGGACAAGTGTAAAGTTACATACCTAGGAAATAACAACCCCAACTACTGTTAC
The DNA here is from genome assembly GCA_033557465.1 of Ichthyophis bannanicus. Taxonomy (NCBI): domain Eukaryota; kingdom Metazoa; phylum Chordata; class Amphibia; order Gymnophiona; family Ichthyophiidae; genus Ichthyophis; species Ichthyophis bannanicus. The sequence goes on along the minus strand of CM066036.1, from coordinate 49,712,329 downwards.
ATAATGCAAGGTACCACCTTAGAAACCACCATCCAGGAAAAAGATTTAGGCACGTTGTGATAAGGAAGCTTATCATAGCTCAGGAAGGAGCTATAGAAAAGGTGAAGTGACTCTGAACAAGCAACCTGTCAGTCCTGGCAGACCAGAGTATGATGTCAAAAAGGCTTTGGAAGAGGATAGAGGCCCAAGAAGGATTTGTGCCTAGAACCCCTGAAAGCCAAGTTCACATCAGATGCATTCATGGTGCTGCAACATCATATCCTACCTATAGGCTAAAGGTTAAGTGCCTGGGGAAACAAGAGGAAGTCCTGTTAGCAGTGGTGCCTAGGCTACCCTTTGATTTGGTTCTAGGAAGAGACTGGCCAAGATTTAAGCAGGGTCTAGTGGAAGGGCTAGGAAAGAAGGAGGGAGAAGGAATAATGGAAATAGCTCCCGGGCCTTTCTTTGGAAGTCCTCAGTCCCTAGCTAAAAAGATGGTTAAGCTTCCAGAAGGCCAAACTATAGGTAATAAGAGGGGCCTTGTATCCACCGGCTCGCAGGCTAAGGTAGAGAGCCAAAAGGAGGAGGGGGAGCAGGCAGAGTTATTAGGAGACTTACCCTCTCATGATGATTTAATAACTCCATCATCTGGTAAAGTAAGAAAGTTGAAAGCACAAAAGCGGCGTGAGAGACTTTGCAGAGCACAGGGTAGGGCTGAGATGTTAGCTGGTCAAAGTTTACCCTGGGTGCCAGCTGAGTTAGTGGTAAAGTTTCCTAACTTTCCACAAGAGCAGCGAGCTGATCAAGCTCTCACCTGAGCTTTTAAGTATGCTCAGGAGGTCAGGGAGGAATTGCCCAGATTCAGACTAGATAATGAAATATTATATAGAGAGAGTCAGGACCCCAGAAATGGGACCATACGTAAACAATTGGTGGTACCCACAACTTTCAAAGGGCTAGTACTTAGATTAGCACATGATCATCCAGTGGGAGGTCATAAAGGGATGCAAGGAACGCTGGATCAAATACTTATGCGTTTTTACTGGCCAGGTATTTTCAAAGAAACTGCCCAGTTTTGTGCTGCATGTCCAGCGTGTCAGCGAGTTACAGCGGCTCACCCACCGGTGGTGCCTTTGATTCCCATGCCAATTATCACAGACCCAATTGGTCGCATTGCCATGGATATTGTAGGCCCATTAGTCAAAACGCCCCGAGATTTCCAATACATCCTAGTTATGGTAGATCAGGCAACAAGGTTTCCCTGGGCCATACCATTGAGGAATGTTTCTGCAAAAACAATAGCTTTAGAGCTAGTCAAATTGTTTTGTGAAGTGGGATTCCCAAGAGAGGTGTTGACTGACCGAGGGTCCAATTTTGTATCCAAATATTTGGCCCAGGTCTGGGATGCCTTTGGCATTCATCACGTGAAAACCTCAGCCTACCATCCACAATCAAACGGTTTGGTGGAGAGATTCAACCAAACTCTCAAACAAATGTTGAGAAGGGGGTTAGCAGGAGAGGTAAAAGAATGGGATATGTTATTGCCCTTTGCCTTATATGCCTGCAGGGAAAGAATTCAGGTGTCCCTAGGTGTAACTCCATATGAATTGATGTATGGTAGGGCTCCACGGCGTTTGTTAGATATTTTGAGGGAACAATGGATTGATCCTGAACCAGGAAGTCAGGAGGTGCCACAGTTTCTCCGTGACCTGAGAGCACGTTTGAAAAGGACCTCGCAGGTTGCTGAGAGGAACCTGCAGGACAGTCAAGTGCGCCAGAAAGGGTGGTATGATAGGAAGGCCAAAAGCCGCCAATTAAGCATTGGTGAAAAGGTTTTGGTTCAAGTAGCAGGTACAGCCCCAAAATTTGAAGTACAGTGGAAAGGGCCATGGAAGGTTGTTAAACAAGTGAGCCCAGTGTCTTATATGGTAGAAAATGCAAGAGGGCGTAGGCAGACCTACCATATTAATATACTTAAGTCTTGGAAGGAGAGGCCTGTAAATAATAATGACCCTGAAGCCAGTCAGGAAGTAAGTGAGCTTCAAAAAGATAACACTCTCGTAGGTATTACGGACTGTAGAGAAGAAGTTTCACCAGTTACACCAGTCTGTAATAACTTAAGCAGGGGGGTATGTGATAAGGAAGCTTATCATAGCTCAGGAAGGAGCTATAGGAAAGGTGAAGTGACTCTGAACAAGCAACCTGTCAGTCCTGGTAGAAATAAGAAAACAGAATTTTTCCATAAAAGACTACCAGTCCCAGAATGCACCAGGTTTCCAACAGCCATTAGAGGAGCTGAAGTGGGGAAACGTGTGTTCAATCAGGAGGGCTATGAGGTAATCCCCAAGCAGTCATCTCAAAGGGTAGGGCCTGATTCAGCACAGCTGCGCTGTGCTAGGGTGGAGCACTCATCTAAGCAGAATAAAGGTAGAGTTTATTCTACAGAGAATTATCCTCAGAATCAGCTTGGATATCCTCATCTTGGACAGCTTCATCATCTGGAGGATCATCAGAAGCAGAAGCCAGAGCGGACGGACAGAGAGGGCAAGAAACCCTTTGGAAGGAAGAAGAGAAAAGCATTTGGGAGGTCTAAAGGAGTCCAGTGCAGTACGTATACTGGAAGGCATTCCAAAGGCAAGCTTACACCATTGGACTGGGGAAAGCCAGAGGAATGGTGCTGCAGGGCTAGGAATCTCCAGACGGTACCTGTGAGGGAGACGGCTGCACGTGGAAGGGACCCTAAGACCCGTGCCAGAAGGTATGTGAAGAGAGATCCAGTGTCCAGGGATCTGGATTGGAAGGCTGGACATAAGAACTGGACTACATACTGGCCAGGCTATTTAGAGAGGAACTCTAACAGCAATGGAAGCTCAGGTATGAACACTGATCTATGCCCTAGCTATACCCTTGAAAGACAGCAGGGAAACAAGTATTCTCCTGAAAGTGCTCCATTGAGAAATTCCTCTGTGCCAATCCATGATTTTGAACCCATGATTGTTGAAGAAGGGGGAGAGGTTATAGATACAGGTTGTGAATACATGGATTGCTCTCTGTCTAAACTCCTTTGGTAATTTACTGTTACAAAGTACAACAACCAACACAAAGAAATACAAACTTGTTCTTTAATCTACTCAGAAAAGCTCCTGAGTAGGATTTGAGCCACGCAGTAGAAAGCAAGCCAGCTAAGGGGTTTCAGCTGGGTAACTGCTAGCAATTGAGCCTTACCTAATTGCTTGTGAGCTCTGAGGAAATCACTTCTGAGTCTATGTGTGAAGATATAAGAAGTTAACCTGAAAAGAACAGTTTTTCCCTACTTTGTGGGTTTTGTTTGTTGATTAAAGCACTGCTAAGAAAATATTAGCTAGAGCCTACAGAAAAGACCAGTTTGTTACCAACCAGGTCTTTATTCTTTTGCTTTGATTGCCTGACAAGTTCAGCTGTTGTTTTCCTGATTTTGTTTTTCTAAGTTTAACACTGAAAGCAAGTATCCTGTTTTATGTGCTACCAAGCATATCTGTGTTGGGAGAAATAACCCCATAAATAAATATCTTATTGGCTTTACGCTCAAGCACAACTAATTATTGTGAGCGGCTGTGTCTGGTGTGAATGGACTGCATTTCCCACAATCCCTTGCAAATCATATTGATATATGCCTTTGCCAAGACTGTGAACATTCTCACCCAGGCATCCGTCTGACAACGTTCATGGATAATACATTGAAACCCTCTCTGCAGCGTGCAGCAGAAGCAAAGAAAGCAAACAGGCCGGTTAGTTTAACTTTGGTGGTGAGTAAATTATTGGAAACGCTGCTGAAAGAGAAAATAGTGAGGTTTCTGGAGTCCAGCGGATTACAGGATCCGAGGCAGCATGGATTCACCAGAGGCAGGTCTTGTCAGACAAATCTGATTGATTTCTTTGACTGGGTGACCAGGGAGTTGGACCGAGGGAGAGCTCTAGATGTGGTGTATTTAGATTTCAGTAAAGCCTTTGACACCATTCCTCACAGGCGACTTAAAAACAAACTGAGCACCCTAGGGATGGACCCTAAAGTTACTGCTTGGGTTAGAAATTGGTTGGGTGGGAGGCGACAGAGTATAAGTAAATGGAGCTCACTCTGAGGAGAAGGATGTTACCAGTGGTGTGCTCCAGAGATCTGTCCTTGGTACGATTCTTTTTAACATCTTTGTTAGTGATATAGCGGAAGGGCTGTCGGGTAAGGTTTGCCTCTTTGCGGATGATACCAAAATCTGCAATAGAGTAGACACCCAGGAAGGGGTAGATAACATGAGGAGGGATCTAGCTAAGCTTGAAGAATGGTCTAGAATTTGGCAGCTGGGATTTAATGTTAAAAAATGTAAGGTCATGCATTTGGGCTGCAGCAATCCAAGGGAGCAATATAGTATAGGGGGTGAAGTACTTTTGTCCACTAAAGAAGAGCGGGACCTAGGCGTGGTTGTGTCTGATGATCTTAAAGTAGCTATACAGGTAGAAAAGGCGACGGCAAAAGCTAGAAGGATGCTTGGGTGCATATGGAGAGGAATGGCTAGCAGAAAAAAGGAGGTGATAATGCCTCTCTATAAGTCTTTGGTGCGACCTCATTTGGAGTATAGTGTGCAATTTGGAGACCGCACCTTCAAAAGGATGTGAACAGGATGGAGTCGGTGCAGAGGGTGGCTACTAAAATGATTAGTGGTCTTCATTATAAAGCATATGAGGACAGACTGAAGGATCTTAATATGTACACCTTAGAGGAAAGGAGGGATAGAGGTGATATGTTTGAGAGGTTTAAATACCTCCATAGCATAAATGTTCAGGGAGAGAGCCTCTTTCAATTGAAAGCAAGTTCTGCTACGAGGGGACATGGGATGAGGGTGAAGGGAGATAGATTCAGGAGTGATATGCGGAAATATTTCTTTACGGAAAGAGTAGTGGATCCATGGAATAGTCTCCCAGTGGAGGTGGTAGAGATGAGGACAGTAACAGAATTCAAAAAAGCATGGGACAAACACAGAGGATCTCTAAAGGTAAAAAGGGGACTGTTGTAGTTGTTGATATGGAAGGACAGACTAGATAGGCCATGTGGTCTTTTTCTGTCATCATATTTTTGTGTTTCTAATGTTAGGAATTATAAGGAAAGGAATGGAGAATAAAACCAAGGATATTTTAATGCCTCTGTATCATTCCATGATGCGACCGCACCTTGAATATTGTGTGCAATTCTGGTCACCGTATCTTAAAAAGGATAAAGTGGAACTAGAAAAGGTACAGAGAAGAGCCACCAAAATGGTAAAGGGGATGGGAGGATTCCCCTATGAGGAGAGGCTTAAAAGGTTAGGGCTCTTCAATTTGGAAAAGAGATGGCTAAGGGGTTATACGATAGAGGTCTAAAAGTTAATGAATAGAGTGGAACAAGTAAACGTAGATCGGTTATTTATGCCACCAAAAATAAGACAGACTAGAGTACATGCAATGAAATACAATGTAACCCATTTAAGATTAATAAGAGAAAATATTTTTTTACTCAACGTGTAATCAAACTCTGGAATTTGTTACCGGAGGGTGTAGTAAAATTTGGTACTGTAGCTGGATTTAAAAAAGGTTTGGACAAGCTCCTGGAGGAAAGGTCCATAAACCATTATTAAAAGGGACCTGGGAAATGCACTGCTTACCGCAGGACGAACATTGTGGAACCTGTGTGCCTTTTTGGGAACTTGCCAGGCACTTGCAACTTGGAAACAGGATACTGGGCTTGAAGGACCTTGGTCTGACCCAGTATGGTTCTTATGCTCTATATACTCACCTGTATTATGTGTTCGCAGTGAACAGCAGGAATAAGTCCTCACGTATGGATAATGTCACCAATGACACTCCCCAGCTTCCAAAGGAAGCTTTTGGCAAGTAACAGTAACATAGCAGACCAGTATTGTCCATCTAGTCTGCCCAGTAAGGTGGCAAGAGGAAGTGCACCTGCTGCTCCATGCAGCTCACCCCCTCCCCATGCCTTTGTTTAGGGGTGTACCCACCGCTCCGTTCAGGACACTCCTATTTGTTGAGATATAAGAAATAGTGTTACTCACCTGTAACAGGTGTTCTCCAGGACCAAGTAGGAAGTCAGTCCTCACTTATGGGTGACATCGACGTCGATGGAACCCCCGTGCGGAGCATTTCCCCAACTTTCTAAGAAAGCCTTTGGGAATACTGCATGCATGCGCGGTCCCCTTCCCGCCTAAAGGTGCCATCTTGCTCAGTCTTTCTTTTTCCGTGGAGCCCATCGGACGTCTGTCCGTGTCACCCGGAAAAGTTTTCTTGTGATTACTTCGCCCCTTTTTCTCCGGTTCGACACCGGTTCCCCTTCCCGCCGGGTCCGGTACACCAGTATCGAGCCCGTCTTCTATTTTTAGATTTTTGCCCTTCGTGGCTGGCGTTCGTGCCCTTTTTTGCCTTTTCCCTGGAAAGCCGGTCCTTTGACCTCGCGGGGGCCCTTTTTTCCCCGATGGATTCCAGTGGTTTCAAAAAGTGTGATCGGTGCAAGAAACTGATGTCTCTCACCGACACACATGACTGCTGCCTTCGGTGCCTAGGCCCAGATCATGATCCTATGATCTGTAGCCCGTGTGGCAAAATGTCCACCAATGCACTCCGAAGCCGTCAGCATCAGAAAGAGAGGATTTTCTCGGACTCTGCCTCCGGCCGGGCCCGGTCCTCATCTGAGGCCTTGACGTCTTGGGAGTCTGATCCCGAGCATCGCCGGGGTTCCTCGGACAGGGGGTCCCCCGATCGGGAACATAAGAGAAAGAAACAGCTCGTGAGGGCGGCGTCGGAAGAGGTCCCTGGTTCCTCGAGAGCCAGGTCTAAGACCCCCGACCACCGCCCCGGGGCCTTGGAGCAGGAGAAGCCGTCCAAAATGCCTCGCATGAAGCTGGAACCCGTAAGACACGTAAGTCCTGTGGTCCTCGTGGACTCTCTTCCAAGGGAGCCGACGTTGCCGGGGCCCGAGTCAGTGGCTGCTGAGTCTCCTGAGCTTGGACTCCAGGCTGACAGCCTTGGAGTGCAGACTGTCTGTCTTCATGGATCAGCAGCTGGTACTGATGGCCAGCCTCGCTGGTGCATCTGCCCCGACCACCGGGACATCGACGTCGACGTCGACCCCAGAGATCGAGCCGATACTCGAGACCATGAAGGCTTGAGGTCGTCCTCGGTCACGGTCACCCTCGACCTCCCGCTCGGAACCGAGGGCGTCAACGCTGCTGCCTTCGGCGTCGGGGCGGGTGACACCGAGACCCGCGCAGTCGGAGCCCCGACTCCTCTTCGGATGAGTCCACATGGGAGTCGGAGGACGATGAGTCCCCCGATACTTTTCGGACTCTGTGCGTCCCTTCGGACTCACCGCAGTCCGAGCCCCGGAGTAGGTCCCCACCGGAGGACACCAGGTTCTTGGAGTTCATCAGGGACATGGCCAAGGCGTTGGCAATTCCCACGGACCCCGAGGAGGAGCCTTGAGCCAAGGAGCTCGAGGCCCTCCAGTATTCTTCCGAAGGAGGCCTTTACTGTGCCGGACCCTCCGATGCTGGAACGGCTCCTCTTCCGGATGTGGGAGGCACCGGCCTCGGTGCCGGTTTTAAGCAAGCGGGTCGATTCTATCTATCGACTCCGTAAGAGACCTGGATTCCAGAAGGCGCAGCTGCCGCACCATTCCATGGTGGTGGAATCGGCCATGCATCGTCTGAAGAGCCAGAAGATGCACTCTGCGGTGCCTCCCGGCAGGGAGGCCCGGAACCTGGATGCTTTTTTGGCAGAAAGTGCTTCCAGGGCTCGATGCTTGCTTGCCGTGTCCAGTCCTACCAGCTGTACATGGGCATGTACTTACGAGACCTGGCAAAAGAGATTGCCGGGTTCTCTGCTGGCCTCTCCGGGGAACCTTTGCAGAGGTTCCAGACTTTGTCCTCAGGAATCCGGGACTGCTCGAAGTTCATGTCCCGAGCGGCCTAGGATGGCTTCGAGGCTTCGTCTCGTGTAGCAGCAGCCAGCATCGGAGCCCGACGCCAGGCATGGCTGCAGTCATCGGACCTCGAGCCCTGGGTGCAGGACAAGTTGGTCGATGTCCCTTGCCGAGGTGAAAACCTTTTTGGCAAACCCATGGCCGAGAAGGCGGCTGAGCTCGAAACTGAGCACCTGACTAGGACAAGGCTGTCCAGAAAAACTTCTGCCCCTTCTCACAAAAAGAAGGGCTTGGGTAAAAAGTCCTTTTACCTGAGAAAGGCAGCTGCCTACAGACCTTTCCCTCAGTACCAGGCCTCCCCAGCTCCCCAGCAGGGTCAGCAGGCCAAGGGGCAGGGACATGGGCCCCGTAGGCAGAAGACCCCCAAGCCTCCAGCTCCTGCTCCTCCTCAGCAGGGAGGGGGTTTTTGACTCCCACAGCATAGCCTTTCCACCTCTGCTGCCCCATTCCTGCACAGGAGGTCGTCTAGCCCTGTTTGCCCACAGGTGGCCACCCATTACAGGGGATGCTTGGGTATTGAGCATAGTCCACAGAGGCTATATGCTCCATTTCCAGCAGTTGCTCCCTGCATACTTCCCAGGAGAGCCTCTAAGGCCTCCTCTACACACAGACCTCCTCCTTCAAGAACTTCAAGGTCTGCTTCTGGACAAGGCGGTGGAGCCTGTACCTCCTCACCTGCAGGGGCACGGTTTCTACTCCAGGTACTTCCTCATGCCAAAGAGAACCAGTGGTCTCAGACCTATTCTAGACCTCAGGAACCTCAACAAGTTTTTGGAGAAAGAAAAGTTCAAGATGCTTACTCTTGGAACACTTCTGCCCTACCTCCAGCAGTGAGATTGGCTATGCTCCTTAGATCTAAAGGATGCGTACACTCACATCCTCATTCATCCAGACCACAGAAAGTACCTCAGGTTCATTGTGGGAGGAAACCATTACCAGTACAGAGTACTGCCTTTTGGCCTAACCTCCACCCCAAGGGTCTTTACAAAGTGCCTGGCTGTGGTGGCGGCCTACTTGAGGAATCAAGGTGTTTTTGTTTTCCCCTATCTGGACGACTGGCTCATCAGGGGTCAGACTTACCAGGAGGCCAGGCAGGCCACCTTTCGAACTGTATCACTCCTTCAACACCTAGGCTTTGTCATAAACTTTGCAAAGTCCACTTTGCTCCCCTCCCAGAACCTAGAGTTCATAGGGGCACGGCTGGACTCTCTGCAAGCAAGGGCTTACTTGCCAGAAGACAGAGCTCAAAGGCTCATGGAGTTGGCATCCTGGTTTCTCAGCATGCCAAGGGTTTCTGCCCGACTCTGTCTACAGCTCCTAGGCCACATGGCGTCGACAGTACATGTGAACCCCAATGCCCGCCTCCACATGAGGCCTGCACAGTGGTGCCTCAGAACTCAGTAGAAGCAAGCCACAGGGAGCCTAGGAGACAAAGTAAGGGTGTCCAAACCCTTCCTGAATTCCCTGCAGTGGTGGCTACACCCCCCCAACTTACTTCAAGGGGTGCCTTTTCAGGTGCCTGTCCCCACAGTGGTGTTGATGACAGATGCCTCCTTGCAGGGCTGGGGTGCACATTGTCTGGAACGGTGCACTCAAGGCCTATGGTCTCCATGGGAGGCCACGCAACAGATCAACCTACTAGAACTGCGGGCTATCCGTTTATCCCTCAAGACCTTTTCTCACACTTTGGCTCACCAGTCTGTTCTGGTTCAGACGGACAATCAAGTGGCCATATTCTATGTGAACAAACAGGGAGGCACTGGATCCAGACACCTGTGTCAGGAGGCACAGGCCCTGTGTTCCTTTGCGCTCAAGCACAACATGTTTCTCAAAGCTGTGTATCTCCCTGGCCAGGAGAACTTCCTGGCAGACAGGTTAAGCAGGATTCTGCAGCCCCATGAGTGGCAACTGCACCCGTTGGTGGTTCAGAAAATTTTTCTGAAATGGGGACTTCCATCCATGGATCTCTTTGCCAGTCCCCTGAATCACCAGCTACCCAGGTTCTGTTCCAGACAACCGCACCCCCTGAGGTTAGCAGCGGATGCCTTCCTGATTTCTTGGTCCCAGGGCCTCCTATATGCATTTTCTCCCACACCTCTGGTGGCTCGAACATTGTTCAAGATTCTAAGGGACAAAGCCTCGGTACTTCTGGTAGCTCCCAGATAGCCGAGGCAGCCCTGGTTCCCACGTCTGCTTCAATTAGCAGTGGACACACCTCTATCTCTGGGGTTGCAACCCAATCTTCTCTCTCAGGATCAGGGTTCCCTTCTGCACCCCAATCTCAAATCTCTCAATTTGATGGCCTGGAGGCTGCAAGGGTAGTGTTGGCTCCCTGGGGCTTGCCTCAGGAAGTGGAAGAGGTGGTCTTGGCCTCTAGAAAGCAATCCAGCAGGAAAACGTATGCCCTGAAGTGGAGAAGGTTCTCCTTGTGGTGTCAGCAGCACAAGGAAGATCCTTTCGCCTGCACTGTGCCAGTAGTGCTTCAATACCTGCTGCACTTGTCCACTCAGGGCCTTAAGTCCAATTCTGTTCGGGTCCACCTCTCTGCTCTGGCAGCTCACCACTCTCTGGTGGAAGGAAACTCTTTGTCGGTTCATCCCTTGGTGTCCAGATTTCTCAGAGGCTTGCTATTGCTCAAGCCTCCTCTCCGTCCACCGGCCCCTGAGTGGGAGTTGAATGTGGTCTTGCAGCAACTGACTCGCCCACCTTTTGAGCCGATGGCTACATGTCCTCTCCACTTCCTTTCTTGGAAGACTCTCTTCCTAGTGGCCCTGACCTCAGCCAGGCGAGTGAGTGAGCTTCAAGCCCTGGTGTGTGACAGGCCATACACTCGCTTCTATAGGAACAGGGTAGTCCTTAGGACTCATCCTAAGTTCTTCCCAAAGATTGTCTCCTCTTTCCATCTCAACCAGGAGGTGGTTCTTCCAACGTTCTTCCCTAGGCCCCATGCCAGCCGGGCTGAAACAGTCCTGCATACCCTGGACTGTAGGAGGGCCTTATCCTTCTACCTTGAACATACGCAGGGGCATAGGAGGGCTACTCAGCTCTTCATATCTTTTGACCCTAATAACTTGGGGTTACCTGTCTCCAAGCGTACCTTGTCCATCTGGGTGGCGGGCTGTATCGCCTGGGCTTACAGGGCAGCTGACCTTCCCTTGCAGGGTCGGGTCATGGCCCACCGTGTCAGGGCAATGACTGCCTCAGTGGCTCATCTCCACTCTGTACCGTTGGCAGACATCTGCAGGGCTACAACTTGGTCCTCAAGCCAGACTTTTGCGGCCCATTACTGCCTGGAGAGGGAGTCCCGTAGGGACAGTGCTTTTGGTCAGGCAGTGCTCCGGAATCTCTTCGAGGTTTTATGCAACTCCTACCCTCCAGCCCTCTGGTTGGGCTACCGGTGGGGGTATGTTTCAGTGAAATCCTTTCTCTGATACTGCGGCTAGAGGGAGCTCATTTTTCAGCTCTGGGTTCCCGGTAGCCTGAAGCTGGGGAGTCCCATAAGTGAGGACTGACTTCCTGCTTGGTCCTGGAGAAAGAGTAGTTACTCACCTGTAACAGGTGTTCTCCAGGAGCAGCAGGAATCAGTCCTCACAACCCTCCCTCCTCCCCTGGGAGTTGCAGTTGTACATAGTTCATTTTTACATTTTTTTGTGCTGTCTTTTAGCTATGTCATCAGACTGAGCAAGATGGCACCTTTAGGCGGGAAGGGGACCGCGCATGCGTGCAGTATTCCCAAAGGCTTTCTTAGAAAGCTGGGGAAATGCTCCGCATGGAGGCTCCATCAACGTCGATGTCACCCATAAGTGAGGACTGATTTCTGCTGCTCCTGGAGAACACCTGTTACAGGTGAGTAACTACTCTTTCTCTGGGGACAGCAGGAATCAGGCCTCACATATGCTGACATCGGCACCGACAGATCCCCCATGGAAGCATCTTCCCAGCTTTCAAAGAAAGTCTTTGGGAGATGCACCACACATGCATGGTCCACTTCCCACCAAAGGGTGCTATCTTGCCTCAGTCCAATGATATAGCTAAGACGGCAAAAAATAAAATATGATAAAGAAGCAATTTCAAGGGGAGGAGGGATGTTTGTGAGGACTGATTCCTGCTGTCCCCGGAGAACACCTGTTACAGGTGAGTAATTAAGCTTTCTCCGGGAACAAGCAGGAAGTCAGTCCTCAGATATGAGACTCCCCAGCTACAAGCTACTGAGAATCTGTACAAAAGCGTCACAGTGACCTGCAAAGGTGAGCGATGATCAGCAGCAGTTGAATCCCTAGGAGAGACTCTCGCAAGACCCAGGTGTCTGGCAGAGAACCCGCACTCCAGTACCTGAATATAGAAGGGTCGGAGGGTAGGAGTTGCCTACACCCCAAAAAGATTATGGAGTACGGCCTGGCCAAAGGCACTGTCCCATTAGGACTCCCTCTCCAGGCAGTAGTGAGCTGAGAAGGTATGGACCGAAGACCAGGTGGTGGCCAGGTAGATTTCCATTATGGGGACGGAACGCAGATTGGTCAAGGAAGTAGCCATGGCCTTGACGCGGTGTGATGTGACTGTCTGGTCCAGTGGGATCCCGCTTGCTCGTAGGCAAGGGTAATGCAGTCTACCACCCAAGTGGACAGAGTTTGCTTAGTCAGTGGGAACCCCAGATGGCTGGGGTCATAGGATACAAAAAGCTGTTAAGCTTTGCAATGGCCCTGGGTCCATTGCAGGTAGAAAGACAGGGCTCTCTTGCAATCAAGAGTATGGAGTCTCTGCCCCACTGGCATGAGGCATGGGAAAGAAGATAGGGAGTACCACCTCCTGATTGAGGTGGAATGGGGACCCCACCTTCGGTAGCAACTTAGGGTGGGTGTTGCAGCACCACCGTGTTCTTGAAGAACCTAGTGTAGGGAGGCTCTGCCATCAGAGCCTGGAGTTCGCTGACTTTGCGAGTGGATGTGAGTGCTACCAGGAAAGTGACCTACCAGGAGATGTATTGCAGGTGGTATGTATCTAAAGGCTCAAAACGGAGGCTTAATGAGTTGTGAGAGCACCACATTAAGGTCCCATTCTGCCGCTGGAGGGCGGATGGGGGGTTTGGACAACATGAGGCCCCGTAGGAACTGAGACATGAGGGACTGAGCCAAGAGGGGCTTCCCCTTGATGGAGTGGTGATGTGCCATAATGGCGCTCAGGTGTACCCTGACTGAGCTGGACTTCAGTCCCGCCTATGATAGGTACAGCAAGTATGGGAGTACCACGTGCAAGCACCATAGTGAGAAACGTCCCCGCTTGAAGGCATACACCCTTCTCGTTGAGGCCTTCCTAGAGGCCAGGAGGATGTCTTCCATGTCCCATGGAAGGGAGCTAGCGCTACCCTTTCAGAAGTCAAGCAATGAGTGAGAGGGACTCCAGGATAGGGTGTAGGAGAGAGCCCTGCTCCTGCGAGAATAGTCCTAGGGCTCGGCTCAGGGGGATCAGTGGTACCGCCGATAGGGAGAGAAGCAAAGGGACAAAGAGCTGTCTGGGCCACCGAGGAGCTATCAGCACTAGTGATGCTCTGCTGCATTGGGCCTTGAACAGGGTCTTGGCAATCAGTGGCGTTGGAGGGTAGGCGTACAGGAGGCCTTCCAACCAAGGGATGAGGAATGCATCTACTGCTACCCAAGAAGGGTGCAGCCAGCAGGAGCAGAAGTGGGGCAACAGCGTGTTGTCCAGGTTGGTGAACAGGTCCATCACTGGGATGCCCCAGAGCCAGAACAGCCATGAGACTACTGTTGGGTCCAGGCGCCAAGACATTGTCCTGACCAGGGTGGTAGACTGCACTCAGGAGCATCCCTCTGTGTGTGCCATATAGCAGAGGGCTACTACCTCCTGGCAGAGGGGGTATGACCCTGTTCCCCCGTTTGTTCATGTAGAACAGCGGTTCTCAACCTGTGGGTCGCGACCCCCACGGGGGTCGCCACAGGATTTAGTGGGGGTCGCCTCGCCTCACTCTGCCGTTAAAAAAAAAAAAAAAAAGCACCCAAGTTGCTGCTGCTGCCAAGTCCGCTTCTGCTCCTGCTGGCTGCACCACCTCCCAATCCCTTCTAATGCAGCCGCGGCTCCCTGACTCTTAGGGAACCACGGCTGTGCCAGTAAAACCGCTGTGGGAAGTTGGAGGCGGGACAGGAAGGCTCCGCAACGGTTTCACAGGTATAGCTGCGGTTCCCTAAGAGACAGGGAGCCGTGGCTGTAGAAGAACAGCAGGACAGCAGCAGGCAGACAGGGAGAGGGGAGGAGGGGCAGGGAACCTGCAACGGGTCTGACATGGAGGGAGGGAGGGAGGGGTCTGACATGGAGAGAGCGGGAGCTGACATGAATGGAGGGAGGGAGGGGGCTGACATTGAGGGAGGGAGGGAGGGAGGGAGGGGGCTGACATGGACAGAGGGGGGCTGACATGGAGGGAGGGAGGGAGGGCTGACATGGACAGGGGGGCTGACATGGAGAGAGGGAAGGGCTGACATGGAGAGAGGGAGGGAGGGGGGCTGACATGGACAGAGGGGGGCTGACATGGATGGATGGATGGAGGGAGGGGGCTGACATGGACAAAGGGAAGAGACAGGGGGACATACTGTACAGACAGGCAATAAATGCTGGACAGAGGGGAGAGACAGTGCGGGTTAGTATTATAATTGGCAGATGGGGGGGCTAGGACTGGTAATGGGTTGATTAGGGAAGGCTAGGACTGAGAATGGACTGATCAAGGGGGAGGTGGGACTCGTAATGTCCTGATAGGGGGGTAGGACTGGTAATGGACTGATGGGGGGCTAGCACTGGAAATGAGCTGATCGGGGAGGTTAGGACTGGAAATGGGCTGATGGGGGGGGGGGGGTAGGACTGGTAATGGGCTGATTAGGGGAGCCTAGCACTGGTAATGGGGTTGAGGAGGGACTAGCACTGGAAATGAGCTGATTAGGGGAGGCTAGCACTGTTAATGGGGTTGAGGAGGGACTAGCACTGGAAATGAGCTGATTAGGGGAGGCTAGCACTGGTAATGGGGTTGAGGAAGGACTAGCACTGGAAATGAGCTGATTAGGGGAGGCTAGCACTAGTAATGAGCTGATGGGGGTAGGACTTGTATTGGGCTGATTAGGGGAGGCTAGCACTGGTAATGGGGTTGAGGAGGGACTAGCACTGGAAGCGAGCTGATTGGGGGGCTTCGACTGGGAATGGGTTGATTGTGGGGAGGGGAGGATAGAGCTGCTGGCCCTGGAAGAAAACTGGGGGCCAAGGTTACAAATGGGCTGATATGAGGGGATGGGAGAATGGAACTGGAAGAGAGTGGATCTGAGAGGGGCTGCCATGGTAATTGTACTAGAAGGGACTGCTCAGTGGGGAAGGAGGGGGACTGGAAGGGAATGGACACCAGTGGCAATCATGGGAATGCAAGTTGACATTGGAAGGTACTGAGAGTGAGGACTGGAAAGGGGCTGATACTGGGGATGGTTACTGGGACTGGAAATAGGCTGATGGAAAGAAGTGAAGAAAACGAAAGAAGAGATAAGAAATGGCAGATGGACCATAGACCACAGAAAGAGAGCTAAGAGAAGACAGGAAAGTAGAAGCCTCAGATCGGGACCAGCATGATCAGAGAATCAATTGGTCAGACAACAAAGGTAGAAAAAATAATTTAATTTCATATTAGTGATTTGACTACAAAATCATCATAATTTTGAAATCAAATATTGTCACTTGTTATTGTGATTAATTATTGTGGTTTAAATAAGTAAATTTTATAAATAAAAACATATTGCAAAGGCCTATAATATATTAATAATTCAACAAATGATTACAGCGACAATGCGTTAACAGTAAAGGAAGAGAGACGCATTTGATTTTATCATTGGGGGTCACCACAAGTTGACCAATGGTAAAAGGGTTCACGGTACAAAAAAGGTCGAGAACCACTGATGTAGAACATTGCACTGCATGGTGCTGCAGCTGATGGCTGAAGGCTTTGAGGGCCAAGAATATGGCCCTGATTTCCAGCAGATTGATCTGCATTTCCCTCTGGGATCAGGAGCCTTGTGTCTGGAGGCTCTTGCAGTGCGCTCCCCAGCCCATTAGAGAGGCGTCCATGGTGAGGACTTTCTGGGGGGTGGGTGACTGGAAGGGCATCCCGGCCTGATGGTGACCTTGATTCTGCCACCATCCAAGGGAGTTTGCCAGCTGGCGGGTCACATGCACTCTGTCTTGGAATCTGCCTGTAGCTTGGGTCCACTGAGAGCAGAGGCACCACTGTGCTGCTCTCATGTGTAGGCGGGCATCTGGGATCACGAGGACCGTGAAGGCCATGTGTCCAAGCAGGCGGAGGAGAAACCGGGTGGGCATTGTCCTGTACCATAGTACCTCCTGCAGCTAGTTCCCTGAGGTGTGCTGACCTCTCCTGAGGAAGAAAGGCCTTTGCCTGAAGGGTGTCCAGGTGCGCTCCTATAAAAACTCTAGGCTCTAAGTGGGAGTGAGGTGGGACTTGGGGCAGTTGACAAACTCCAAGTGCTGCTGGCATTTATGGTGCATCTGGTGGTGCATTGTGCCTCTACGGCTGTGGCTCCCTCTGTGAGACAGTTGTCAAAGTAGGGGAAGACGAAGGCCCATTGAAGCCTGAGATGGGCTGCGACCACTGCAAGGCACTTTGTAAAGACCCTTTGAGACTAGGCTAGCCTGAAAGGCAGTACCCTGTATTGGGAGTGTTGTCCCCCCGACCACGAACTAGAGGTATTTTCTGTGGCTGGGGTGGATTAGGATGTGAGCGTTAGCATCCTCTTTAGGTCTAAGGAGCAAAGCCAGTCTCCCTGCTGGAGGAATGGCAGCAGTTCCAAGGGAGAGCATCTTGAACTTCTCTCTGACCAGAAACCTGTTGAGCTCTCGCAGGTCCAGGATAGGTCTGAGGCTCCTAGTCCTCCTGGGGAAAAGAAGTACCTGGAGTAGAAGCCAGTGCCCCAGAGGTGTTTTGGGACTGGCTCCACTGCCTTGTCCCGGATTAGACCCGCTAGCTCGGTGAAGAGCAGGGTCTAGTGAAGACGAGGTTTGGTGGGCTCCACTGGGAAGAACTGGAGCAGTGCCTTATGCAGGCAGAGAAGGTAACTCTCCTTGACCACCGGTAAACACCCAGGCATCAGTGATTATGGCTGTCCACCTGTGGTCAAACAAGACTAGGTACCCCACTGTGGGTAGCAGAGGACCCTCCTGGGGGTCACACCCAGGTAGTCAAAAGCCTCCCCCAGGCTGGACTTGAGCAGTTGCCTGGAACTTCACAGCCTTCGGCTTTTTGGAACCATGTCCCTGGCCTTTCTGTTGCTGGATCTGCTGAGGGCCCAAGAAGGCTTGGATGTGCAGAGAAGAACTGAAGCCCTCTTTCTTCCTCGGGAAGGGGAACTTTTTCCCCGGGGTTTTCTTTTGGGGTTGCACACCAAGGTCTTTGAGAGCCTGATTCTCGTGACATACTCGGTCTTTATCTCTGCTGCTTTGTCCGCCATGGGTTTCCCCAACAGGTGTACCCATTGCTCCAGGTCAGACTGCAGCCATACCTGGCCTCGTGCCCTGATGCCTGCGGTGGCCACCCTAGCCAATGGCTTGAAGCCATCATTCATAGGCTGCTCTGGACAGGAATTTTGAATATTCCTTTACCGCCGAGGGTAGGTTTTTTAACCCCTCTGTAGGGGTTTTCCATCAAGGCCTGGCGAGAATCCCCAGAGCTCCCTCCAAAGTTCCTTCAGGTACATGCTGATATAGAGCTGGCACGAGTGCATTCGGCACGTTAGCATCAAGCCCTGGAAAGCCTTTCAGTCAAGGGCATCGAGAGTTCGGGTCTCCCTGCCGGGTAGTACTGACGAGTGCGTCTTTTGGCTCTTGCCGGTGCATGGCTAACTCCACAGCCATTGCGTTGTCAGGGAGCTGGGCCTTTTGGAACCCAAAGCTGCAGCATACCCGGTACATAGCATCGAGGCACCTGCTGAGAATTGGTACCAACGCCATTGTTTTCCACATCCAAAGGAGGCAGCGATTGAGGATCGGGGGCTCCAGAACCATAAGGGTTTCCTTCGGGGATGCCTCGTATTGGAGTATCTCAAATTCCTCGGCCTCAGTCTCGATCACAAGAGCTTTGGCCATATCCCTCATAAAATCAAGGAACACAAAGTCCTCAGGTAGGGAGCGGCATCTGGTCACTGAGTCCAAGGGCATATCATGGTGTCGCCTCAAAAGTCTCCCATTCGGGCTCTTAAGTCAGAGTATGAGTCCGACGCCGCACGATCACTTCGCTCAAGGACCACACTCTGTAGTGCAGAGGCCCCAAAGGATTATCAGTCTGATCTGCGGGCGCTCGCCAGGAAGGACTGGTCCCGAGTAACGGGACCGGAACCTCGACTGGGGCTGGGGGCTCTCTCGAGGCCAATGGTGCTTGAGGACCGGCTCAACATCCGAGAAAGCCCTCGATGTCAAGGGTCCTGTCATCGGGGTGGATGAGCCAGACAAACGCCTGCTGCATGACCACTAGGGCAGATACACTGCTCTTTAAGGCTGCCATTCTGGTCTCCATACAAGTTGGCTCCGCAGCCTTTGATGTGGGTACCGAGGACTTCGGGCCAAGCTTTGGTACTGTCAAGGGAGAATCCTCGATGAGGATGGCCTCAGGAGCCCGAGGCCAGTTGGCAGGAGCTGATGACTCCTTGTGGGGCATCTTGGAAGGCCGCACCTGCCATGACTCTTCTGATGCGCGCCTGGGGCTGCAGGACTTGAGGTGGGATTTCCCCTTCTTTCCCCAATCCGTCCTCCGAGGATTTCTTCTTATGGTCCACCTCCAGGGACGTCTGCTCGGAGGAACTATGGCGCAGAACTCAGAGGAGGCTCTGGCTTATGGACCTATGAAAAAATTATTTCTGCTGCTGATGGCGACTCTTTAGGGCCTTTGGGGTCATTGTTCTGCAAAGTTCGCAGTGAGAGTCATCGTGCTCCGGGCCAAGACATCAGAGGCAGCAGTCGTGTGGATCGGTAAGCAACCTGACTACCACACCAGTCACACTTTTTAAAGCCACTGGAGGCCATCGGAAAAAGGGGGTTCCTGCCTCCTGGCAGGGTCCAAGGCCTATGGCTCAGAAAGGGCACAAACTCCTTTCCAAGTGAACCTGGATGAAAAAAAGAGAAAAATTGATAGATGGAACCAGAGGACTGAAGTCGAGGTGAGCTGGGTTGGTGGCAGAATGCAAGAGAGATGCAAACTGGGCAAAGTTTAACTATCAAAAAAGCATAGTTATTCACCTGTAATAGATGTTCTCCAAGAACATCAGGAATCAGTCCTCACTTATGGGTGACGTAGACACCGATGGAGCCCGCACGGAGCATTTCCCCAGCTTTCAAAGAAAGCCTTTGGGAATGCCACCATGCATGCGTGGTCCCCTTCCTGCCCAAAGTGCATTCTTACTCAGTCAGGTACCATAGCTATAGCCCCTTCAAGAAGATGGCAAAAATGTGCAGCAACTCCAAGGGGAGGAGGGAGGGTAGTGAGGACTGATTCCTGCTGTCCCTGGAGAACACCTGCTACAGGTGAGTAACTACGCTTTCTCCAGGAACAAGCAGGAAATCAGTCCTCACTTATGGGACTCCCCAGCTACAGGCTATCAAGGACCTGTAGGAAAAATCATGGCAGAGCCGTGAACAGTCGACAGTGACAGCCGAAGGCAGCCCGAGGACCCCAAGTCCATGGATGGCCATGCTCCCGGTAGCCGGAACAAGAAGGGTCAGAGGGCAGGAGTTGCTTATACTCCAAACAGATTATGGAGCACAGCCTGGCCGAAGGTGGCATCCCGACGGAACTCCCTCTCCAGGCAGTAATGCACCACAAAGGTGTGAGTGGAGGATCAGGTGGCAGCCCAGCAGTCGCCATTGCATGGACATCATGAGCCATGACTCAGTGATCCAGGGGAAAACCAACCTGAGCAAAGGTGGTGAAATCCGCCACCCAGATGGACAAGGTATGCTTGGTTACCGCCAGCCCTAGATGGCTGGAATCAAAGGAGACAGAGTTGCCAGGATCTACGGTGGTCCCAAGTCTGCTGCAGGTAGAAAGAGAGCCCTCTTACAATCCAAGGTATGGAGAATCATCGATGCCCAGTTGGCATGGGGCTTCAGAAAGAAGGTGGGCAACACAATCTCTTGATTTAGATGAAAATCCGAGATAACCTTGGGAAGGAACTTAGGGTGAGTCTGCAGGACCACTCTGTTCTCATAAAACCTCGTGTATGGTGCCTCAGCCATCAGCGCCTGAAGCTCACTGACTCTCCAGGTGGAGGTAAGGGCTACCAGGAAGGCCACCTTCCATGACAGGTGCCGCAAGCGGGCAGGTAGCCATAGGCTCAAAGGGCAGCTTAGTCACCTGCGCGAGGACCACACTGAGATCCCATTCCACCGGAGGATGACAGGTGGGGGACCTGGAAAAAAGCAGGTCTTGAAACGCAAGACAAGCGGTTGCCCCGAGAAAGACTTGCCCTCGATAGGGTGGTGGTTTGCTGAGATGGCATTCAGGTGAACCTGACTTAGACTTCAGCCCTGACTGCAAGAGGGGAACAGGTACTGCAAGACCAAACTGGGAGGGCATGAGAATGGGTTCACTCGGATCTCCGAGCACCACACCAAGAACTGACACCACTTGAAGGCGTAAGCCCGTTTAGTCGAGTCCTTTCGTGAGGCCAAGAGAATGTCCTCGATCTCCACAGGAAGATGGTAAGAGGCTAGAAAGACCCGCTTAACCGCCAAGCCGTGAGGGACAGGGACCTCAGATTGGGGTGAAGCAGCAGCCCCTCCTTCTGCATTAGTAACTCCATTAAAAACCCTAGAGGGACCAGGGGCTCCATCGAGAGACGGAGCAGCAGGGGAAACCAAGGCTGCCTGGGCCATCTCGAGACTATGAGGATCATTGAGACCCTGTCCCACTGGACCTTGAGAAGGGTCCGGGCAATGAGGGGCATGGGGGTTAAAGGCGTACACAGCAGGCTCGTTCCCCACGAGATGAAGTCATCGGGGCCACCCTCTCCAGGTGCGGAAGGAGACAGCAGAACTGGGGGAGCTGCAAGTTCACTGGATTGGCAAAGAGGTCCAGAATCGGAGTCCTCCAATGCTGGAAGAGCTGCTGTGCCATCCGGTGACACGGGTGCAATTCATGCGGCCAGAGGACTCTGCTGAGCTGGTCTGCCAAAGCATTGTCCTGGTCCGGACGGTCATGCCCTGGATCACTGTGAAGGAGCATAGGGCTGTCGCCTCCAAGCAGAGGCTTTAGGAGCCAGTGCCTCGTCGTTTGTTCACATAGAGCATCGTGACCTGGTTGTCTGTCTGGACCAGCATCGCTTGGTGCTGCAAGCGGGGCCTGAAGACCTTTAGAGCCAGACAGACAGCCCTGAGCTCCAGCAGGCTGATCTGCTGCCGGGACTCCACGAGTGCGCCAACCTTTGCAATGGGCTCCCTAGCCCGCAAGGGAGGCGTCAGTCGTCAGGAGCACCTGATGCTCCGGAGCCAGGAAGGGCAGCCCTCGAAGTAGGTTCCGAGACTCCTGCAACCAGGCGAGAGACTGCTATGTCGAGAGAGACCATATGGGGTTTCTGAGGTGGCCGGTCGACTGCAGCCATTGTGCCCAGAGGCACCACTGCACCACCCACCATGTTGAGGCAGGCACTGGGCATGACATGGACTGTGGAAGCCATGTGGCTGAGAAGGCGGAGCATCATCCAGGCCGAGACAGCGCAGCGACACCGCACCTCAGACGCCAGGGCCATGAGGCGGTCTGCTCTGTCCTGAAGGAAAGCCATTGCCTGGAGGGTTTCCAAGCGAGCCCTGATGAACACCAGAGACTGAACCAGAGAGAGATGGGACTTCAGGTAAATTATCACGAACCCCAGTGCTCGAGGCGGCGAATGGTGTGGTCCACAGCCTGCCAAGCTTTGGAGGCCGTGTCCCGTTATGAGCAAGTCATCTAGATATGGATAGACATAGGTGCCCTGCAGCTGGAGGTGAGCCGCGGCCAGGCACTTTGTGAAGACACACGGGGCAGACGCGAAGCCGAAGGGAAGCACCCTGTAATGGTTTCCCTGAACCATGAAGCGGAGGTACTTTCTGTGTTTGGGATGGACAAGGATGTGAGTGTAAGAATCCTTAGTCCAAAGAGTATAGCCAATCGCCCTGCCAGAGGTAGGGCAGCAACGTTCCAAGGGAGAGCATCCTGAATTTCTCCCGCACCAGGAATTGTTTAGGTTCCACAGGTCAAGGATAGGCCAAAGGCCCACTGTCTGCTTTGGGACAAAGAAGTACCGGGAGTAAAACCCCCGTCTTTGGAAATGTGGTGGGACTGGTTCTACCGTCCCTTCCTTGAGGAGACCTGCGAGCTCCTGACCCAGGGGTGCCTGGTGCTGGGGAAGCAGACTTGGCTCCCCAGGGAAGTGCAGGGTAGGAACCTGATCCAAATGGAGGAGATAGCTCTCCCGAACGACCTGGAGGACCCAGGCATTGGGGGAAATGGACTCCCACCTCTGGGAGAAGTGGACCAGGCGCCCCATGACAGCAGACCGCCCTGTAGGCAAACAAGAGGCTATGTCATTGGCATCAAAATCCTGAAGATGGCTGAGCCGGTGCCAGGGGTTGGGTCTTAGGGTCCTTCTGTTTACGGGGGCTGTGGACTGTGGCTTTGCCCTGACCGCCCTGGACAGGGGTCGACACCAGCGGGTAGTGAGGGTAGAAGAGAGGCTTCTTGCTCTGCTGTTTCTTCCTGGGGAGGGAGGAGGTTTTTTGGGAGAGGCAAGTACGAGTAACGTACTCTGTTTCAATCTTTGCTGCCTTGTCCTCCATGGTCTTGCTGATCAGCTGTTCCCTGATAGGGGACATCCAGCAGCTTTTCCTGGACCCACTGCTCCAGGTACGAAGACTGGAGCCAAGCCTGCCGGCAGGCCCCAAAACCAGCCGCCACCACCCGGGTGCACAGGTGGTGTTCTCTTCAATCCTCCCTGTTGAGGGTAAAGACCAAGGCAGAGAAGCTCGCATCCTGGATATGAATGCATGGCTGCAAGGATGGTGTCAGACAACATTTTGGTTTCCTGGAGCATGGGATGCTGTTCCAAGGGTTGCAGAGCAGAGATGGCATCCATCTGTCCAAGAAAGGTCAATGCATCTTAAGTAGTAGACTGGCTAATCTACTGAAGAGGGCTTTAAACTAGATTTGTTGGGGATGGGTAAAAAAAAGCCCCCAGGTAAGTGATGCATTAAATACCTTTATGGAAATGGGTAACAGGGGTAACATATGGAAAGTATAAATGCCCGTAGCATGGGGAATAAGATTTATTTTATTTAACATTTCTTATATACCGCCTTTCATATCATCAAGGTGGTTTACATTTAACAAACTGAAATTACATTGAACAGGGCATTATAACTTGGAGATAACTATTTTACAGGGAACATGGGCAATGGAGGGTTAAGTGGCTTGCCCAAGACCACAAGGAGCACCTGTGGGACTAGAAACCCCAGTCCTTCCGGCCCAAGATTGCTGTCCTCTAGTGGGATTTGAACCCCCAACCTTCCGGCCTGAGGTAACTTGCCCCAACCACTAGGCCACTCCTCCCTCAAGATCCCTGATATTGAAGCTTTTCTGGGAGTGGCTGACTTGGATTTAGTGGCAGTTACAGAAACATGGTTCACAAAAAAACATGACTGGGATGTAACTATACCTGGCTATACTTTATTCAGAAAGGACAGGGTAGGAAGGGGAGGAAGAGTGGCACTATATGTAAAAAATACTATTAAAGCTTTGGAATTACAGAGCTTAAAAGGGAGAGAGGAGGCATTGTGGGTTAAACTAGAAAGAGGGAAAGAAAAATCTATTTGCATTGGCATGATATACAGACCTCCCTCACAAGAGGAAGAGGTGGACAGTGTGTTAATTGAAGACATACGCAGCATTGCTAGGAAAGGGGAAGTGCTACTGATAGGGGATTTTCAATATGCCAGATGTTGATTGGCACATTCCTGCTGCAGCATCATCGAGAAGTAAAGAGATCCTGGATTCTCTACAGGAAGAACTATTCAAGCAATTGGTAACAGACCCCATACATGAAGGGACCATACTGAACTTGGTGCTTACCAATGGTGAAAGTGTTTCTGATGTTATAGTAGGAGATCATTTTCCATCCAGTGATCACCAGATGGTGTGGTTCAGTATTAGGACTATGGCCGTTAGAATTCATTCAAAGGTGAGGGTCTTAGACTTTAGGAAGACTAACTTTGCCAAGATGGGCCAATACCTCAGGGAGTCATTAGCGGGATGGGAACAGCTGGGGGATGTAGAAAAACAGTGGGCAAAACTGAAAGGAGATATTTTAAGGGCAACCAACCTTTTTCTTAAAATGGTAAATAAAGGTAAAAGGAAAAGGAAACCGCTATGGCTTTCGAAAGAAGTAGCTGAAAAAGTGAAGAAAAAGAGGCAGGCCTTCATGAAATACAAGAGATCACAGAGAGAGGAAGACAGGCAT
This sequence comes from Ichthyophis bannanicus, assembly GCA_033557465.1. Classification (NCBI taxonomy): domain Eukaryota; kingdom Metazoa; phylum Chordata; class Amphibia; order Gymnophiona; family Ichthyophiidae; genus Ichthyophis; species Ichthyophis bannanicus. The sequence goes on along the minus strand of CM066036.1, from coordinate 49,687,819 downwards.
CTGTATTTGGAAAAACTTAGAGAAGCTAGCAAAGTAGTCAGGAAAGCAAAGATTCAAAAAGAGGAGGATGTAGCCAATGCAATAAAATGGGGGGATAAGACATTTTTCAGATATGTTAGTGAGAAGAGGAAGGGCAAAAGTGGTATTGTCAGACTCAAGGGTGAAGGGGAGGAAGATGTAGAAGTTGATGAGGATAAAGGTGAATTGCTTAACAAATATTTCTGTTCTGTGTTCACAGATGAAGAACCAGGAGCAGGACCTCAGAAAGCACCCTTAACAGGAACAGCAGCGAGGGACATCTTGAACAATTTTCAAAAGACTGTGTTCGTGAGAAACTATCTCAACTTAAAGTAGACAAAGCGATGGGACCGGATGGGATAGCGTAGTTACTCACCTGTAACAGGTGTTCTCCAGGAGCAGCAGGAATCAGTCCTCACATATGGGTGACGTCGGCGCCGACGGAGCCCTCGCGGAGCAATTTTCCCCAGCTTTCAAAGAAAGCCTTTGGGAATTGCAGCGCGCATGCGCGGTCCTCTTCCCGCCCAAGGGTGCCATCTTGCTCAGTCAGATGACATAGCTAAAAGACAGCAAAAATTAGCAAAAACGAAAGCATATAACTGCAACTCCAAGGGGAGGAGGGTGGGTTGTGAGGACTGATTCCTGCTGCTCCTGGAGAACACCTGTTACAGGTGAGTAATTACGCTTTCTCCAGGACCAAGCAGGAAGTCAGTCCTCACATATGGGACTCCCAAGCTTAAGGCTACCGGAGACCCTAAGCACAAAAATGAGCTCCCTCGAGGTCAGTAGCACAGAAGGAAGGAATCTTCTCTGAACATGTCTCCAACCGGTAGCCCAACATCCGGGACGGAGGGTAGGAGTTGCCTATACCTCGAAGAAGTTACGGAGGACTGCCTGTCCGAAAGCACTGTCCCTGCGGGACTCCCTCTCCAGGCAGTAATGGGCTGCAAAAGTCTGGCTTGAAGACCAAGTAGTGGCCCGTCAGATGTCTGCCAATGGAACAGAGCGGAGGTAAGCTACCGACGTAGCCTTCACCCGAACACGATGAGCTGTGACTCTACCTTCCAGCACGAGGCCAGCTGCCACGTAAGCCCAAGCGATACAGTCCGCAATCCGGATGGACAGAGTACGCTTGGAGACAGGGAGCCCCAACTTGTTGGGGTCATAAGACACGAAGAGCTGAACAGCCTTTCGGTGCTCCCGCGTACGGTCAAGGTAGAAGGTCAACGCCCTTCTACAGTCCAGGGTATGCAGGACCATTTCAGCTCGGCTGGAGTGTGGCCTGGGAAAGTAGGTCGGAAGTACCACCTCCTGGTTGATGTGAAAAGGGGAAACCACTTTGGGAAGAAATTTAGGGTGAGTCCGTAGGACTACCCGGTTCTTGTAGAACCTACTGTAAGGAGGATCAGAAACCAGGGCCTGCAGCTCACTAACGCGTCTAGCCGAAGTGAGGGCTACCAAGAACAAGGTTTTCCATGAAAGAAAACGTAGCGGACAGGTAGCCATAGGCTCAAAAGGTGGACAGGTAATCCGCTGCAACACCACATTAAGATCCCAGTCCGGGGCTGGCGGGCGCAAAGGTGGCCTAAGGAGAAGGAGGCCTCTGAGAAAACGAGTCACCAGAGGGTGGCTCAAAAGAGGTCTACCATCCACCGGCATGTGATGCGCAGAAAGAGCACTGAGGTGGACCTTGACCGAGTTGGACTCAAGTCCAAGGTGAGAGAGAGAGAGCAAGTACTGCAAGACCACTGATGCTGAACAGGAGAAGGGATCTTGAGACTGCTGAGCACACCAGACGGAGAACCGACGCCACTTTAGAGCGTAGGACGTCCGGGTGGAGGGCCTCCTGGAGGCCAAGACGACCTCCTCCACATCTGGAGGTAGCTGCAGAGGAGCAAGGACTACCCTTTCAGCAGCCAGGCCATCAGATGAAGGGACCGGAGGTTGGGGTGTAGGAGAGTCCCCTGATCCTGCGACAGGAGGTCGGGCTGAAACCCCAATGGAAGAGGAGTGTCCACCGCCAGCTGCATCAGAAGCGGGAACCAAGGTTGTCTCGGCCACCGGGGAGCCACTAGGATCATCGATGCTTTGTCTCTGAGAACCTTGAAGAGCGTCCGAGACACCAGTGGCATGGGAGGAAAGGCATACAAGAGGCCGGTGGACCATGGAATTAGAAAAGCATCCACCGCTACCCGGAGAGGATGCGGCTGACGAGAGCAGAATCTGGGCAGCTGCCGGTTCAGAGGACTGGCAAACAGATCCATGGTGGGGAGGCCCCACTTGAGAAAGATCCGCTGAACCACCAGCGGATCCAACCTCCACTCGTGTGGTTGGAGGATCCTGCTGAGCTTGTCGGCCAGGTAATTTTCTTGCCCTGGGAGATAGACAGCCTTGAGGATGATGCCGTGGTGGACAGCCCAAGAGCATAGTTTTTGTGCCTCCTGACAGAGAAGGAAGGAGCCTGTTCCACCTTGTTTGTTCACGTAGAACATTGCAACCTGATTGTCCGTCTGTATCATCACCGACTGGTGAGAAACCAGGTGAGAGAATGCTTTGAGCGCTAGGCGGATGGCTCTGAGCTCCAGGAAGTTTATCTGTTGAGCAAACTCCCAAGGAGTCCAGAGGCCTTGAGTACAGGTCCCCTGGCAATGTGCTCCCCAACCCAGGAGAGAAGCATCGGTCGTCAGGACCTGAGAATGCGTAGGGGGCTGAAAAGTCACTCCTAGTACTAGGTTTGGCAGATGAAGCCACCATTGTAGAGAAGAGACCAGCTGGTCGGAGATCTGTACGGAGTCCGCTAGGCTCCCCGAGGCCTGATGCCATTGATTGTGAAGGCACCACTGAGCAGGACGCATGTTCAGTCGGGCATTGGGGGTCACATGGACCGTGGAAGCCATATGGCCGAGCAGTCGCAGAAAGTGCCAGGCTGAGACCAGCGCATTGCTGTGAAAGTGGCCGGCGAGATCCATGAGCCGCTTGGCCCTGTCCAGAGGGAGGAAGGCCCGCGCCTGAAGTGTGTCCAACCGGGCGCCGATGAACTCGAGATTATGAGAGGGGAGCAAAGTGGACTTTGCGAAGTTTATGACAAAACCCAAGTGCTGGAGCAGAGCCACAGTGCGATGAGTGGCCTCTTGGGAAGACTGGGCTCTGATGAGCCAGTCGTCCAGGTATGGGAACACAAACAGACCTTGAAGCCTCAGATAAGCCGCCACCACAGCGAGGCATTTGGTGAACACCCTGGGTGCGGAGGATAGGCCAAAGGGCAGCACCCTGTACTGGTAATGATTTCCTCCCACAACAAATCTGAGATATTGTCTGTGGTCCGGATGAATGAGGATATGAGTATATGCATCTTTCAGATCCAAGGAGCATAGCCAGTCTCCCTGCTGGAGGTAGGGCAGCAGAATTCCAAGGGTAAGCATCTTGAACTTTTCCTTTGCAATGAACTTGTTGAGGTTTCGCAAGTCCAGGATGGGTCTGAGGCCTCCTGTTCTTTTCGGAATCAGGAAGTATCGGGAATAAAACCCCTGACCCTTCAGGTGGTGGGGCATCGGTTCCACGGCTTGTTCCTGAACAAGACTTGCTAACTCCTGAAGTAGTAAGTCCCTGTGCAAAGGTAGTCTGGGAGGCTCCCCTGGAAAGTAGGATGGAGGTACCTGGTGAAAGTGAAGAAGATAACCCTTTTGAACTATGTGAAGTACCCAGGTATCTGTGGTGATGGTGGACCACCTTTGGGCAAAGTGGACCAGCCGGCCTCCTGTGCTGAGAGAAACCAGCTGAGGGGGAGAGGCTATGCTGAGGAAGTCAAAAACCCCCACCCTGCTGAGCAGGGGCCGGTGGTGCAGGCTTGGGGGCTTGCTGCCTACGGGACCCATTACCCCATCCCTTGGCCTGCTTTCCCTGTGGGGGAGCTGCTGAGGCCAGATATTGAGGGTAGTATTTATAGGCAGCACCTTTCCTCGGGTAAAAGGGCTTTTTCCCCCGAGGCCTTCTTCTTGTGAGAAGGGGCAGAGGTCTTCCTTGAGAGACGAGTTCTGGTGAGAGTCTCCGTCTCGATTTGTGCAGCCTTCTCATCCATGGGCTTGCCAAAGAGGTTATCACCTCGGCAGGGGACATCGACCAACTTGTCCTGTACCCAGGGCTCGAGGTCGGACGTCTGAAGCCAAGCCTGGCGGCGTCCACCGATGCCCGCCGCAGCTACTCGAGCCGACGCCTCAAAACCATCGTAGGCTGCTCGAGAGATAAACTTGGAGCACTCCCGAATACCAGTAGACAAGGATTGGAACCGCTGCAAAGGTTCGTCGGAGAGACCAGCAGAGAACCCGGCTATTTCCTTAGCCAGGTCTTGTAGATACATGCCCATGTAGAGTTGGTATGTCTGGACTCGACAAGCAAGCATAGAGCCCTGGAAGCACTTCCTACCGAGGGCATCCAGGCTTCGGGCTTCCCTACCAGGGGGCACCGAGGAGTGCATTTTTTGACTCTTAAGTCTATGCATGGCCGATTCCACCACCATGGAATGGTGCGGTAGTTGTGCCTTCTGGAAGCCGGGGCTCTTGCAGACTCGATAAATGGAATCGACCCGCTTGCTTAACACCGGCGACGACGCCGGGCTCTCCCACATGCGGAAGAGAAGTCGTTCCAGCATCGGAGGAACCGGTACAATAAAGGCCTCCTTCGGGGGAGAGTCATATTGGAGGGCATCGAGTTCTTCGACTCGAGGCTCCTTCTCGGGATCCGCGGGGAAGTCCAAGGCCTTGGCCATATCCCTCACGAAGTCCGAGAACCGGGTATCCTCCGGGGGGGGGACCGTCTCCGAGGTTCGGACTCAGGGGAGTCCGAAGGGACACACCGAGTCCGAAAGGAACCAGGTGACTCTTCGTCCTCAGATTCCCAGGCCGACTCCTCGGAGGAGGAGTCGAGCGGCTTCGGTCGGGCGGGCACCGATGCTATCCACTCCGACGCCGAGGGAGTCGGCGTCGACGACCTCGGTCCCGAACGGGAGGCCGAAGGAGACCTCGACCGAGGATCGACTCGAGCCCTCATGGACTCGAGGATCGGCTCGGTCTCCGGGGTCGATTTGGAGGTCGACGTCCCCGGCGGTCAGGGCAGAAGCACCGGCGAGGCCAGCGATCAATACCCGCTGCTGGTCCAAGAAGGCAGTCAGACTGCTCTCCAAGGCCGTCAACCTGAGTCCGAGCTCAGGAGACCCAGCAGCCCCCGACTCGGGCCCCGATGGCGGGTCCTTCGGAGGCGAGTCAACGAGGACAACAGTACTCACGTGAGCGGGCAAGTCCACCTCTAGTCGAGGATGTTTTGATGGCCTCTCCGTCTCCGAGGACCCGGGACGGGAATCGGGGCTATGCGACCTGGCCCTCGAGGAACCAGGAGCGTCCACCGATCCCGCCCTCGCGGGTTTCTTCTTCCGATGATGTTCCCGGGTAGGAGACCCCCTCTCAGAGGAACTTCGACGATGCTCAGGACCAGAGTCCCGAGACGTCGAAGCCTCTGACGAGGTCCGAGCCCGGCCAGAGTCAGAGAAGATATGCTCCCGCTGATGCTGCCGACTCCTCAATGCTTTTGAGGACATTTTGCCGCATGGCACACAGATCAGGGAGTCATGATCTGGGCCAAGGCAGCGGAGGCAGAAGTCATGAGTGTCTGTAAGAGACATGAGTTTCTTACAGAGATCACACTTTTTAAAGCCGCTGGCAGCCATCGGGGGAAAAAGGGCCCCTGCGAGGTCGAATGACCGGGCTGCCAGGGAAAAAGGAAAAAGGCGCGAAATCTGTCACGAAGGACAAAAAAACGAAAAATAAAGGACGGACTCGCAACCGGCGTCGCGAGTCCGGGCGGGAAAAGAACCGGCGTCGAACCGAAGAAAAAAGAGAAAAATAGAGAAAAAATCAACTTTTCTGCGGGGATTCACAGGCAACGTCTGTAGGGCTCCGCGGAAAAAAGAAGACTGAGCAAGATGGCACCCTTGGGCGGGAAGAGGACCGCGCATGCGAGCTGCAATTCCCAAAGGCTTTCTTTGAAAGCTGGGGAAAATTGCTCCGCGAGGGCTCTGTCGGCGCCGACATCACCCATATGTGAGGACTGACTTCCTGCTTGGTCCTGGAGAAACACCCGAGAATACTGAGGGAACTTGGGGACATTCTAGCAGCTCCACTGACTGACCTTTTCAATGCCTCATTGGAGTCGGGAGTGGTGCCAAAGGACTGGAGAGAGGCTCATGTGGTGCCTTTACACAAAAGCAGAAGTAAGGATGTGGTTGAAAACTACAGGCTGATTAGTTTAACTTTGGTGGTGCGTATGTTATTGGAAACATTGCTGAAAGAGAAAATAGTGAGGTTTCTGGAGTCCAGCGGATTACAGGATCCGAGGCAGCATGGATTCACCAGAGGCAGGTCTTGTCAGACAGATCTGATTGATTTCTTTGACTGGGTGACCAGGGAGTTGGACCGAGGGAGAGCCCTAGATGTGGTGTATTTAGATTTCAGTAAAGCCTTTGACACCGTTCCTCACAGGCGACTTAAAAACAAACTGAGCACCCTAGGGATGGACCCTAAGATTACTGCTTGGGTTAGAAATTGGTCGAATCGGAGTCAACAAAGAGTACAGGTAAATGGGGCTCACTCTGAGGAGAAGGATGTTACCAGTTGTGTGCCCCAGGGATCTGTCCTTGGTCTGATTCTTTTTAACATCTTTGTTAGTGATATAGTGGAAGGGCTGTCGTTTAAGGTTTGCCTTTTTGCGGATGATACCAAAATCTGCAATAGAGTAGACACCCAGGAAGGTGTAGATAACATGAGGAGGGATCTAGCTAAGCTTGAAGAATGGTCTAGAATCTGGCAGCTGGGATTTAATGTTAAAAAATGTAAGGTCATGCATTTGGACTGCAGCAATCCAAGGGAGCAATATAGTACAGGGGGTGAAGTACTTTAGTCCACTAAAGAATAGCAGGACCTGGGTGTGGTTGTGTCTGATGATCTTAAAGAAGCTAAACAGGTAGAAAAGGCGACGGCAAAAGCTAGAAGGATGCTTGGGTGCATACGGAGAGGAATGGCTAGCAGAAAAAAAGGAGGTGATAGTGCCTCTGTATAAGTCTTTGGTTCGACCTCATTTGGAGTATAGTGTGCAATTCTGGAGACCGCACTTTCAAAAGGATGTGAACAGGATGGAGTCGGTGCAGAGGGTGGCTACTAAAATGGTTAGTGGTCTTCATGTAAAGCATATGAGGACAGACGTAAGGATCTTAATATGTACACCTTAGAGGAAAAGCAGGATAGAGGCATAAATGTTCAGGGGGAGAGCCTCTTTCAATTGAAAGCAAGTTCTGCTACGAGGGGACATGGGATGAGGGTGAAGGGGAATAGATTCAGGAGTGATTTGCGGAAATATTTCTTTACGGAAAGAGTGGTGGAATAGTCTCCCAGTGGAGGTGGTAGAGATGAGGACAATAACTGAATTCAAAAAAGCATGGGACAAACACAGAGGATCTCTAAAGGAAAAAAGGGGACTGTTGTAGTTGTTGATATGGAAGGACAGACTAGATAGGCCATGTGGTCTTTTTCTGTCGTCATATTTCTATGTTTCTAAAGGGAGCAAAGCTACAGGTCATGGTCAGCTCCCATGCACCTAAGACAACAGTCATAGGTGTCCGTGCGTGACATGTTTTTGGAACATCACACTTCTTAAAACTGGAGGCGATTGAGGGAAAAAGGACCCCTGTGAGGTCGAAAACCCTTGATGCGGCCAGTGGTTAAAAAGGGCGCGAAGCATGCTAAGATACAAAAAAGCAAAAAGGAAAAACCCTGAGACCAAGGCCGAAGCAGAGGTGCTTGAGAAGTGGGAAGAGGACCGGCAAAGGCCAGATAGCCAAAAAGTAGGCAAAAAAATAGGAAACTTTTTCTGGGGACGGGATGCATATCCGAAGGGCTCCACGGAAAAAGGGAGACCGAGGAAGATGGCACCTTTGGGCAGCATCTGTGGTAGCATTCCGAAAGGGCTCAGTCTGTGTCGATGTCATCTATAAGTGAGGGCCGACTTCCTGCTTGTTCCTGGAGAATCAGGGGGTTTTTTTCCCGAGGAAAGGACAACATCTGAAGGGCTCCACGGGAAAAAGGAGACTAAGGCAAGATGGCACCCTTAGGCGGGACGTGGACCACACATACATGGTGTATCTCTCAAAGGTTTTCTTTGAAAGCTGGGGAGATGCTTCTGCGGGGGCTCCATCAGCGCAGACATCACCCATATGTGAGGACCGACTTCCTGCCTGTTCCTGGAGAAATTTAAATTTATTTTGACTTTATCCTGTTGCTATATAAGGGATCCACTGTGTCTGTCCTATGCCATTTTAAATTCTGTCACTGTATTTGCCCCCACCACTTCCATCGACAGGGCATTCCAAGCATCCACCACCCTTTCAGTGAAAAAGTATTTCCTGACGTTGCCTTTCAGTTTACCCTCTTGCAACTTCATGTTGTGCCCTATAGTATTACAGCTTCCCAGTCTTTGAAAAAAATTTGTTTATTAATACTCTAAGTATTTAAAGGTCTGTATCATATCTCCCCTGTCTTTCCTCTCTTCTGAGTATACATATTTAGGTCTTGTAGTCTCTTGTCATGTGTCTTCTGGCGCAGGCTTTAAATAATTTTTTGTCACCTTCCTCTGAACTGTTTCCAGTTTTTTATCTCCTTTGACATACGGTCTCCAAAACTGAACACAATATTCCAAGTAAGGCCTCACCAGTGACTTGTAGAGTGGCATTAGTATCTCCTCCTTTCTGCTGGTAATTCCTCTCTGTATGCAATACAGCATTCTTCTGGCTTTGGCCACCGCCTTGTCACACTGTTTCTAGCCACCTTGAGATCCTCAGAAACAATCACTCAGAGGTCCTTCTCCTGGTCCGTGCACACCAACCTCTTGCCCTCTATCGCATACAATTCCCAAGTATACTTCTTCACATTAAATCTGAACTGACAAGCTATTAGACCATTCTTCCAGCTTTTGTAGATCCTGCCTCATGTTATCCACTCCCTTGGCGGAGTCCACGTTATTGCAAATTTTCATGTCATCTGAAAAAAGACAGACTTTTCCATTCAGTCCTTCAGCAATATCACTCACAAATACACTGAACAGTACCAGCCCCAGGACCAATCCCTGGGACACCACTAATCACCTTCCTTTCATCAAAGTGCATTCCGTTTACCATCACCTTCTGTCGTCTGTCAGTCAACCAATTTCTGATCCAGTTCACCAGGCTGGTCAGATTATTCATAAGTCTCCTATGAGGAACAGTATCAAAGACTTTTCTGAAATCTAGGTAGATCACATCCATCGCATGCCCTTGATCTAGTTCTCTGGTCACCCAGCTAAAGAACTCAATCAAAGCTTAAAGATTCCAAATTACCACTGTCTACTGATAACCAGATTAATATGAATAAATGTGTCTCTAAAATGCTAGAAGTCAAAAAAATAAGATGGGAGAGTTAGAATATATAGCACTAAATGAGAGGTTAGATATGATTGGTATCTCAGAGACATGGTGGAAGGACGACAACCAGTGGGACACTGATACCTAGATATAAAACTATATCACAACGAGTAGATCAAATTGGTGGAGGGGTTGCACTCTATGTTAGAGAGGGCATTGAGTCAAAGGATTAAAGTTTTACAGGGGAAAAAAATACACTGTAGAATCTCTATGGATTAAAATTCCATGTGAAAAGGGGAAGGCAATGGCAGTGGGGGTATACTATCAACCACTTTAACAGAATGAACAAATGGATGATGAAATGCTCAAAGAAATCAAAGCAGCTAACAAAAGTTACAGCACAGTAATAATAATGGGTGATTTCAATTATCCTGGTATCGACTGGGTCAGTGTCACGGCAGGACATGCTGGGGAGATTCAGTTTCTAGATGAAATAAATGACTGCTTCTTGGAACAGCTGGTTGATTCCATTTTGGACCTAGCCCTTAGTGGAGCAAAAAGTCTAGTGCAAGAGATTTAGGGTGTTGGGGCCACTTGGCAATAGTGATTATAGCATGATCCCGTTTGATTTAATAAATGGAGGAAGGACAGCAGGGAAGTCCACAGTACTACCTTTTAACTTTCAAAAGGGAGATGATGATAAAATGAGGAAAATAGTTAAGAAAAAACTAAAAGGAGCAGTTATAAAGGTTAACAATTTACATCAAGCATGAGTGTTGTTTAAAAATACTATCTTGGAAGCCCAGATCAGCTGTATTCCACACTTTAAGAAAAGTGGAAGGAAATCCAAAAAACTGCCAGCATGGTTAAAGATGAGGTCAGAGAGGCGGCTGTTGCCAAAAAAAAGCATCTTTCAGGAAATGGAAAAAGGAGCCAAATAACGAAAACTGAAAACATAAGCACTGGCAAGATAGATGTAAAGCATTGATAAGGCAGGCAAAGAAAGAATTTGAAAAAAAGCTTGCTGCGGAAGCAAAAAACATAATATGTTTTTCAAGTACTTTTGTAGCAAAAACTGTGTCAGTTGGACCATTAGATAGACGATAGAAGGGTAAAAGGGGCACTAAGAGCAGACAAAGCCATAGCGGAGACTCTGAATGAATTCTTTGCTTCGGTCTTTACTGAGGAAGATGTAGGTATGCTACCCATGACTGAAATGATATTTAAAGACCTTATAGACTTTAGAAAAAAACTCAAGACTCACCTATTTCAGAGTCAGTACAACTTGATTTAAATCCAAGTGGTTTATGCTATGCCACCCAGGGAGCCAGGGATGCATTTATGTAAATATGTACATATGTAAGTTATTGCTCCTCGCTACTAAAAGAACCCATTCCTGTGTGTTGTGCTTACCCTACAAATCAACATGTATATACTTCAAATTTTACTGTCCTGATTTGACAGTCTCCAATATGTAATCAAACCCGCTGCTGATCGCTGGAAGTAGCGGTATATAAATGTTTGCTAAATAAAGGTGATGCACAGAAAAACTGAAAGAAATATCGATAAACCAGGATGATATATTATAACTATTTGATAAACTGAAGAGTAGCAAAATCACCTGGACCGGATGATATACATCCAAGGGTGTTGAAAGAACTGAAATATGAGATTCCAGACCTCCTATTAGTAATCTATGAACTGTCATTAAAATCATCTGTAATACCTGAAAATTGGCGTTAATTTGTCCATCCTCCAATTTTTAAAAGGTGTTCCGGGGTGATCCGAGAAACTACTGACATCAGTACCAGGAAAAATGGTAGAAACCATTATAAAGAACAAAATTACTGAACATATAGATAGCAGAGGGTAGGGCTACATTGCCAATTTTCCCAATGGAGAAGGGTGAATAGTGGAGTACCCCGTGGATCTGTGCTGGGTCCACTACTTTTTAACATATTTATCTTTATTCCATTTATTGATATACCGCCCATCGAAGAAACACCACAGCAGTTTACAAAAGAGCAAAATGCACACTGCCAGGAAAAGGAGAATAACGTCATAGTTTTGATAGGATGTTGTTGTTGTTAAGTGCCGTTGAGTCGGAGTCGACTCATGGCGACCCTCTGGTTAGCTATCCTAAATTGTGTTCGGTCTTCAGTCAGGCGGCTCATTGTTGACAGACTGGTACCCGTAGCTGCTGTTATTGTATCGATCCATCTCATAGCTGGCCTTCCTCTTTTGCGTTGACCTTCTATCTTGCCAAGCATGATGTCTTTCTCTAATTATCTCTCTCTCCGCATGATGTGTCCAAAGTATGAAAGTCGAAGTCTTGTCATCTGAGCTTCTAAAGAAAACTTAGGTTTGATCTCCTTTAGTACAGACTGGTTTGTTCTTTGGGCAGTCCATGGTATACACAGTATTCGCCGCCAGCACCATAATTCAAAGGCATCAATTTTCTTCCTGTCTATCTTTTTCACTGTCCAGCTTTCACATCCATATGATGTTATTGAAAATACCATGGCTTGAACAAGTCGAATCTTTGTATGGAGAGAGACATCTCTGCTCTTGAGAATCTTATCTAGGTCTTTCATAGCCATTCTGCCAAGAGCAATGCGTCGTCTGATTTCTTGACTGCTTGTTGCTTCTTTATTGATAGTTGATCCAAGTAGGTTAAAGTTATTCACGATTTCAATTTCTTCTCCTTCGACGATGAACCTGTTGATTATGCCAGTTGTCATGATCTTTGTCTTCTTTACATTAAGGTGCAGGCCCATTTTGAGACTATGTTCTTTGATTGTGAGAAGCAAATGTTTCAGATCATCTTCACTTTCCGCCAGTAATGTGGTATCATCAGCATAGCGAAGGTTGTTGATAAGTCTTCCACCAATCTTCACACCTCTGTTGTCTTCATACAATCCTGCTTCTCTGATGATTTGTTCTGCATATAAATTAAACAGGTAGGGGGAAAGTATGCAGCCTTGTCTTACACCTTTGCTTATTTTAAACCATTCTGTTTCTCCTTGTTCCGTTCGAACTGTTGCTTCTTCATCAATGTACAGATTGCGCAAGAGAACGATCAGGTGTTCTGGTATACCCATGCTTCTTAATGTGGCCAAGAGTTTCTCATGGTTTACACAGTCAAAAGCTTTGCTGTAGTCGATAAAGCACAAATAGATAACCTTTTGGTATTCTTTAGTCTTTTCAAGGATCCATCTCACATCCGCAATGATGTCTCTCGTTCCTCACCCTTTTCTGAACCCTACTTGCACTTCAGGTAGTTCTTGTTCCAGGTATGATTGTAGTCTCTTTTGAATAATCTTCAGTAGAATCTTGCTGGCATGTGGGATCAGAACGATTGTGCGATAATTTCCACAGTCAGTTAGATCACCTTTTTTAGTATTGGTATAAACACAGATCTTTTTCAGTCAGTTGGCCATGATGCTGTCTTCCATATTTCTTGGCAGAGCCTTGTAAGTACGGTAACAGCTGCATCAGATTGCTGTAATACTTCTATGGGAATGCAATCAATGCCTGGTGCTTTGTTCTTTGATAAGGCTTTCAATGCTGCTTCAACTTCTTCTTTCATCACCAATGGTTCCTGATCATAAGGTACAGGTTGAAACAGCTGTTGGTCCACTTGATCTTTATCATATAAAAACTCTGTATATTCCTTCCATCTTTTCTTGATCTTCTCAGCATCATTCAACATAGAACCTTGAGCATCTTGTAACATTCCAATTCGAGGCTGGAACTTTTTCTTTAACTCTCGTAGCTTTAGGAAAGCTGATCTTGTTCTTCCTCTAATAGTTTCTGCTTCTATTTCCTTGCATGCGTCATTGTAGTACTTTTCCTTGTCCTGTCTTGCTGCACGTTGGAAATCTCTGTTGAGTTCTGTGATTGTCTTTCTTTCTCCTCTGGCTTTAGCTTCTCTGCGTTTCTGGGCAATTTTCAGAGTTTCTTCCGTCATCCATTTTGGCCGTTTTTTCTTTTCTACCTTTTGTAGAGACTTCTCGCTTTCTTCCAACACAACCTTCTTGATGTCATTCCATAACTCTTCTGGAACTCTATCATTTGTATCTAAAGCAGCAAATCGATTTTGCAGGCAGTCTTTAAATTCCAGTGGTATATTCTCAAGGTCATATTTTGCTACATTCATGAGTGGTTTGCTCTTTTTCAGCTTTAGCTTGAGTTTGCATACTAGTAGTTGATGATCTGTACCATAGTCAGCTCCAGGTTTTGTCTTTGTTGATGTTATAGAGCTTTTCCATCGTTGACTTCCACAGATGTAGTCAATTTGATTTTTATACAATCCATTGGGTGAAGTCCATGTGTACAGTCGCTGCTTGTGTTGCTGGAAGAAGGTGTTCGAGATGAATAGATCGTTGGTCTTGCAGAATTCTATCAGTCTTTCTCCAGCTTCATTTCTGTTGCCAAATCCATATTTTTCAACTACTTTGTCTTCTTCTTTGTTGCCAACCTTTGCGTTCCAATCACCCATGACTATCAGGATATCATGTTTGCATGTTCTGTAAATTTCAGCTTGTACTTGTTCATAGAACTCTTCAATTTCATTCTCTTCTGCAGCTGTTGTTGGGGCATATACTTGAATTATAGTTGTGTTGATAGGCATTCCTCGTAGACGAATAGAGATTAAGCATTCGCTGACTGCATTGTATTTCATCACAGTTCTTGCAAGTTTCTTCTTTATTATAAATGCAACACCATTTCTTCTTTGTCTTTCATTTCCAGCATAGTAGACCATGTGATCTTCTGATGCAAAGTGCACGATGCCAGTCCATTTCAGTTCGCTGACACCCAACAGATCAAGTTGTACACGTTCCATTTCATTCTTGACCACCTCCAGCTTCCCTTGGTTCATGCTTTGTGCGTTCCATGTTCCAATGTGTAAGACATCTTTACAGCTTCTGACTCTCATTTCATGCGCAGCTACATCAGCAGTCAGACGTCCCGAGGGCTTTGATCCAACCACATCATAAATGCTGGCTTTACTCTGAAAAGTCTTCAGCTCTTCCCCAGTAGCTAGTTGAGTGCCTTCCGACCTGGGGGTCTCATCTTCCAGCACTACAGCACAATTTGTTTTGTTGTAACTATCCATTGGGTTTTCATGGCAAGATACAAAAATAGATTGCCGGGCCTTTCTTCCGCGCAGTTAAGTTTGGTGTTGCTGCCGTTGTCACAGAAGTGTGATCCTCCGCCGTCAACACTATCCCATTCTGCTGCTGCCCAGATGGGTGGTTTGTCTTGGTCTGGCATCTCAGCTGAGACCTGTCCATCTTGGGAGACCCTGCCAGTAGTTAAACTACCGATAGTTTAGCTCTCAGCATCACTGATGCACACAAGCCCTCACAGCACGACAAGCTGCAAACCAAGTGAGGATAGGATAGAAAAAAAAAAAGGAAGAAACTAGAGACGGAGAGCGGAACCAGGCAGCGAGAGAGAAGAGAGACAAGGGAAACCTCAGCTAGGGACAGAGGGAGGAGGAAGATTAAAGGTGGCACAGGAAAGATGGGTTTTTAACAGAGCCTTGAACTTGGTGAAGGAAGGTTTGATGTGGAGGTCAGGGTGGGAGAGAACTCCAGAGTTTGGGAACAAGAAAAGAAAATGCAGAGCTGTGAGTTGATTCAAGGTGAGCCTGGGAGGGGGAGGGGAGAGACATGTGGTTTGCGTGGATGTGTCTTAGCAAGCGGTGAGAGGTGTGAAGATGGACTAGGTCAGAGAGATACTGAGGGGAAATGAAATGAATAGCATTGTGTACAAAGGTGAGAATCTTAAACTGACTCCTATAGGCAACGGGTAGCCAGTGGAGATGGATAAGCAGAGGCGCAATGTGATCAGTACGGGAGGCATACATGACAATACAGGCTGCTGTGTTTTGTAACAACTGACCTGGAAATAGGAAAAATGAGTGAGGTAATCAAATTTGCAGATGAGACAAAATTATTCAAAGTTGTTAAAACTCAAGAGGATTGTGAAAAATTGCAAGAGGATCCTGATAAATTGGAAGACTGGAAATTCAAATGGCAGATAAAATTTAATGTGAACAAGTGGAAAGCTATGCACCTAGGAAAGAACAACACAAGCTATGGTTACATGATAGAAGGTTCCTCAATAGGAACTACCACCCAGGAAAAAGATTTAGGCGTCATTGTGGATATTATGTTGAAACCATCTGCTCAGTGTGCAGCGGCAGCCAGGAAAGCAAATAGAATGCTAGGAATCATAAGGAAAGGAATGGAAAATAAAACAGATTATAATGCCTCTGTATCATTCCATAAAGCACAGTTACTTACCTGTAACAGGTGATCTCTGGGAACAGCAGGAATAAGTCTTCACATATGGGTATGTCGGTACCGACGGAGTCTGTGCGGGAACGCTTCCCAGCGTCCAATCAGAAAGCCTTTGGAAGCATCCCACCATGCCTGCGTGCTGCCTTCCCGCCTTCCCAACTGTCTCTCCTCAGTTAAGTTTGAAAGCTGAGACAAAGAGAGAGAGAGAGAGAGAGAGCAAGGAAGGGAACGATAGAGATAGAGAAAAAGCAACTCCTAGGGGAGGTGGGTGGGTTGGGAAGACTTATTCCTGCTGTTCCCAGAGATCACCTCTTACAGGTAAGTGCTATCTCCAGGAACAAGCAGGAATGAGTCTTCACATATGGGGACTCCCCAGCTCAGATGCCTAGAGGGAGTCCTAGCATGTTGCAAGTCTAGAACGAGCCATGCTATTGCTTAAAACCTCAGGCATCCTAGGGATGGAGGGTAGGAGTTGAAACAGAAGAGGAGCTGTGGAACAGCTGGCAGAACAGGGTTTCTAGAGAAAAAGACCCTGTATAGAGAATATTTTGTAATCTGGGCCTCCCCTGTTGATCTTGCACAAGTTCACTGAGGTACATATGGATCTGTTAAAAGAGCCAGTGAATGTGCTAAAGGGGTACCTCACTGAGAGTGGAGGTAGTAAATTAGAGAAAAACAATGGAGGTCTGAACTATTTAGGGTGAGAAATGGCCCCAGGGGAAAAACTGGGGTAGTATAAGAGGTAGAACTTCAGCGGAGACGCAGAAGGTAGAATGACAGAAAGCTTAAGTTGATCAGGTCCAAAAACAGTACAAATTTAGGACCAACAGGAAAATAGAGTCTGACCTAACTGGACTGAGGATGGAATCAGTCCATGTAGGAAGAAAAGGGTATGGAGACCCCTGTATCTGACAAGAAGTAAGGACAGACTCAGGAGCGCTAAGCTTTAGATTGACTGAAGCTTGTGATAAGGAAGCTTATCATAGCTCAGGAAGGAGCTATAGAAAAGGTGAAGTGACTCTGAACAAGCAACCTGTCAGTTCTGGTAGAAATAAGAAAACAGAATTTTCCCATAAAAGACTACCAGTCCCAGAATGCACCAGGTTTCCAGCAGCCATTAGAGGAGCTGAAGTGGGGAAACATGTGTTCAATCAGGAGGGCTATGAGGTAATCCCTAAGCACTCATCTCAAAGGGCAGGGCCTGATTCAGCACAGCTGCGCTGTGTTAGGGAGGAGCACTCATCTAAGCAGAATAAAGGTAGAGTTTATTCTACAGAGAAGCAGTATCTTGGACAGCTTGAGCTTGATCATCTTCATCATCCTGAGGATCATCATCAGAAGCCAAACCGGACAGAGAGGGAAAGAAACCCTTTGGAAGAAAGAGGAGAAAAGCCTTTGAGAGGTCTAGAAGAGTCCAGAGCAGTACGTATACTGGGAGGCATTCCAAGGGCCAGCATACACCATTGGACTGGGGAAAGCCAGAGGAATGGTGCTGCAGAGCTAGGAATCTCCAGACGGTACCTGTGAGAGAGATGGCTGCACGTGGAAGGGACCCTAAGACCCGTGCCAGAAGGTATGTGAAGAGAGATCCAGTGTCCAGGGATCTGGATTGGAAGGCTGGACATAAGAACTGGACTACATACTGGCCAGGCTATATAGAGAGGAACTCTAACAGCAATGGAAGCTCAGGTATGAACACTGATCTATGCCCTAGCTATAACCTTGAAAGACAGCAGGGAAACAAGTATTCTCCTGAAAGTGCTCCATTGGGAGATTCATCTGTGCCAATCCATGATATTGAACCCATGCTTGTTGAAGAAGAGGGGGTGATAGCAGATGAAGAATCTGTTTACATGGACTGCTCTCTGTCTAAACTCCTTTGGTGATTTTCTGTTATAAAGTACAGCAACCATCACAAAGAAATACAAACTTGTTCTTTAATCTACTCAGAAAAGCTCCTGTGTAGGATTTCTAGCCATGCAGTAGAAAGCAAGCCAGCTAAGGGGTTTCAGCTGGATAACTGCTAGCAATTGAGCCTTACCTAATTGCTTGTGGGCTCTGAGAGAATCACTTCTGAATCTATGTGGGAAGATATAAGAAGTTTACCTGAAAAGAACAGTTTTTTTTCTTTCTTTGTGGCTTTTGGTTGGTTGTTTGATATATGCTAAGAAAACATTAGCTAATGCCTACAGAAAAGACCAGTTTGTACCAACCAGGTCTTATTTCTTTTGCTTTGCTTGCCTGACAAGTTTAAAGGTTGTTTTCCTGATTTTGGTTTTTTTTTCAAGTTAAACACTGAAAGCAAGTAACCTGATTTATGTGCTACCAAGCATATCTGTGTTGGGAGAAATAACCCCATAAATAAATATCTTATTGGCTTTAACACTTGAGCACAACTAAATTATTGTCAGCAGCTGTGTCTGGTGTGAATGGACTGCATTGCCCACAATCCCTTGCAAATCATATAGATATATGCACTTGCCAAGACTGTGAAGATTCTCACCCAGGCAGCCGTCTGACAAGCTCCACAATGTCTTTCCTAAATGGAGTCAATTAGGAAAGAAGAAAGGTATATGGAGAGCTTCAGGATACCTAACCTACATGGCAGGTGTTAACTACCACAGGAAGTGGTTATAAGTGTAGACCCCTAAGAATGCTGGCATAACATTGATAGGGGTATTGCCCATCTGTCAGGATCATATAGGAATGAAAGGACATTTGAACCTGACAGGACAGATAGATAAGTATATGGATACATATCTATCTGAAAATATATCTCAGTAGATGTAAAAACATATCTATGTTCTACAGGAGATATGTATGGGCAGAAAACACACAGATAGATATAGATGAAAATATATATGAATATATAGACCTATAGACACATATCTTCAGGTATGTTGAAGGAGAGAGGTCTATAGAAACTGATCCCCCCTAGGAGGAAGATTCATCTAACAGCAAGAAGGTAAATACCTGCTTGAATAGATATACAGAGAATTCTCTTTTCCTGGTTATGATTGGCAGAGTCAGAGGAGAGGTCTCCCTGACAAGAAGCAGCTTTGAATAACCAGGATGGCCTACGTGAAAAGGCAGAGGATAATTTCAGTCTGTAGGCAGGAAGGCCAGATTTCTCCAGAATTGCCATATGGAGAATGGATAGAGGACGTCACTGGAGGAGATACCCTAGTGACTTGCCCTTGAGGGCAAGAAGGTTATTAGGCATTCCCTAACTGCCAGTGAAGAAAATTATCTCTGAGGAGATGTGGCCAGGGAATTGGCCCTTCTTTAGGTTTTCACGTAATAAAAGGCCCGAGACTGATGTCTCAAAAGAGATTTAAGATGAGATGGTGAGGGTAGGAATACCTACCAGTCATGGAAACATGACTGGGGGAATCCTGTTAACCATCTGCAAGACACTAATGCTCTCTAGCAAGGGCCCATAGTGCAAAGCTACATTGTAGAGTTGCAGAGAGCATGCTGCAGGTTTGGTTAGAAGAAAAAGTGGCTGTGGGAAGCCAGCAGAGAACCAACTATTCTGCCGAGGACAAGGAGGCGAAGAATAGAAGTTAACCAATCAGGCTTTGATAAGAGGGTTTCCCAAACGAGATTGATAACCTGTTTGGGACCTAGCAGTGAGGCTAGAAGGATTGCTAGTGGAGGAGAATCCCTGGCTGTGTGGTGGACATAACCAGTGGCTTAACACTAGGAATTGCTGTATCTGCACCAATGTACCAGGGTAGCGGAGAACATCTCTCTTTCTTCTCCCTCTTTTGGATATGGAAAAAAAAAACAGACCTAGTAGGATTTCCTATTGTCTGATGGGCTGCCCTAAGGTAACAAGGGGGGGGAGACAACTCCAGAAGGGAGGATCCCCCTGTAGAAGAAGTAAAGGACTATAGGAGCTTACCATCGGAAAAGAGGTCCCTCTTACAGACCAACTGGTATAGTAAGAGGGGGGTAAGCCAATGTTGAAAAAGACTAACTATGGAGGAAGTCTCTGACAGGTGAGATGATACATGCCAGTACAGGGGAAACAACTGTCTATTAATAGTTGTTAGTTCTCTTTCCTCCAAGAGGAAGAGGAAAACCCTGTTAAGTATGGGCATGATCATCATAAAGACCTTTAAAAGTTGAAGAGAAAATATCTCCACAAGAGATATGAAGGAAGGTTAGAATAAGTTAGTGCAGACACTGCAAATAAAAAGAAGCAGACTGCTACTCTAACCCCCAAGCAAGAATTGCAATGATGAACTATTTGAAGCCCTGCGATTGCTGGGTTTGCTGAACCTGCTGAGGTTGCGGATTCATCAACCCAGGGTGATGTTTCCCCTGTTTGGGAACATCTGTATGAAGGGCAGAAGATGGATAAAATTTTCTTCTCCTAGGGGAAGAAATTTTGGCAGAACCCTTCCTACCAACTGGGAAAGGAGAAGGTGTAGAACAGCCCCTGGAAACAGGATAGTCAGTTGTTAACTGAGCAACCTGGAATAAAGACTCCTTGTTAAAGAGATTTTCTCCAGTGCAAGGAGTATTTCCCAGTCTAACTTGTGCCCAGTTGTCCAAGTCTGAAGCTTGAAGCCAGGCTTTACGTCGTGCTCCTATAGCTATAGCAGAGGTCCTGCTAACAGACTCAAAGAAGTCTAGGGAAGCACGAGTAAGAAACCTAGAGATATTCTGAGCATGACTAACCAGTGAGGAATAGTCTGCACTCTTGGGCTCCTGAAGAAAAGGAGTCAAAAGATGTAATTTCTTTGTGACCTCCTCAAGAGATAAACCCATATAAAAAAATATATGAGAGAATTCTTGCTGAAAGCATGGATGCCTGGAAGGTTTGACGTACAAAGGCATCTAAAGTTTTAGACTCACGCCCTGGCGGATAAGAAGAGTGCTTTTTAGTACTCTTCACCCGCCTCATTGCTGATTCTACAACAATGGAATGATGAGGAAGTTGAGTCTTTTGAAATCCTGGAGAAGGGGGCACCTGATATAGAAGATCAGTTGCTCTGGAAAGTGGGGGGACCTTCAAAGGAGCTTCCCACATTTGTAGGAGGAGGTCCTGCAAGGAATGATGCAAAGGTAGCATGATGTTTTCCTTTGCTCTTTCAGGACTATAAAGGGATCCTGTATTGCCTTGTGTAGAACCCTGACCAGGAATAGAAATGGCAAGGGATTTTGCCATATCCAGGATGAAAACCTGAAAAGAAGGATCCACAGAGGGAACTTCCCTTGGATAGGCTAGAGCTGATGCAGAACTAGCATTGGCACCGAGGGATTTATCCAAGCTTTTAGGAATAGAAGATCCTGGATAGTGCAGTATGGAATCCTTATAGGATGATCGCTGGTACTGTGGAATGACGGGACCAGCGCCAGTTGGTAGCAGATCGACCATGCTAGGGATCGATTCCAAACTCGGTATCGAGGGAAGCGATCCTGATGAGAGAAGCATGGAAGGCACCGACTGCAATGTTAAAGTGGACCTCGGTACGGGCTTCGGTACCATATCCCATACCGATGGATGAAGGCCAGCCAGCGGCAACTCTAATGGTATCGAAGGAACCGAAAGTTGTGGTACCGAATCATCGGAACCGAGCCTTCGGTACCGACGGGTGTCGGTACCAAGGCGAGTCGGTACCCAGTCCTCCAGACTGGCGATCAATTCCAGACTCGGCATCGAAGGAAGCAAGTCTATCGATGCACGTCTGGAGGGTACCGACGTCGGTAGTAATATCGGTACCGATACTGGAAGGACGGTCTGGAGCGTATCCACCGGCCCCGTAGGTACCGAGGACACTAGACGACGATCCTTGGTGAGGAGTGTTTCATCCAACACTATTGCCGATGCCGGGGTATCGGTACCGCTCGAAGCGGATGCCACCACCGGGCATGGCTCAGGTATGTTCTGTGAGGGGTGAACCCCAGGAACAACCTGAAACCCCACACAGGTTTTGGAGGCCGAAGACTCCCACCGGGGTTTTGAAGCCAGTGGATTCTCGAGGGCAAGGCCAAAGGCATCTCCATGCCATGCATGGGAACTGCCGCTCGAGGACTGGCTAGTTTTAACAGACTGTTTTTGGGTTACCTGATCCTGTGTAGAAGAAGATATGGTCGGTACCCTGAAGTTGGATGGGAACCGCGTGTCGAGGGGAACTCGATGTTGAGAACTTCTTCCCACAATACTATAGCCAGAGGGCTCCGGAGGAAAATGGTCAGGACCCAAGCAGGTTAGACACCAATTCTGAGTGTCTAAAAATAAGGTTGTACCGCCACAGTTTTTACATTTCTTGAGGAGAGTGGCTGGCGGTTCCATGAAGGAAAAATGGAGAGGCCTAAGAGGCCTAAGAGGCCTGAGAAACCGTGAGACACTACGGAGAAAAAATATTCCTTAGAAAGAAAAATTTTACAAGAAAAGGAAAAAGAAACACCGGCGGTACCGGTGGCGTCGAGAAGGCAGCCGCGACCACAAGAAAACTAAAAAATAAAAGAAGAATTTTCTGCGATGACAGGAGGATGTCCTGCCGGCTCCGCGGAAAAACGAAAACTGAGGAGAGACAGTTGGGAAGGCAGCACGCAGGTGTGGTGGGATGCTTCCAAAGGCTTTCTGATTGGACGCTGGGAAGCGTTCCCGTGCAGACTCCGTCGGTACCGACGTACCCATATGTGAAGACTCATTCCTGCTTGTTCCTTGAGATTGCGACTGTACCTTGAATATCGTGTGCAATTCTGATCATCGTATCTTAAAAAGGATATAGCGGAATTAGAAAAGGTACAGAGAAGAGCCACTAAAATGGAAAAGGGGATGGGAGGATACCCTATGAGGAGAGGCTAAAACAGTTAAGGCTCTTCAACCTGGGAGACAGCCAGCTGAGGGGAGATATGATAGAGGTCTAATAAATTAATGAATGGAGTGGAACAGTAAATGAATATAAATTGTTTACACCATCAAAATATAGAAAGACTACAGGACATGCTACAGTGTAATCCGTTTAAGACTAATAAGAAAATATTTTTTCACTCAACGTGTAATCAAAATCTGGAATTTGTTAGCAAATGATATAATAAAAGCTGTTAATATAGCTGGGTTTATGTTTAAATCTTTTTTATTATTAACCAAAACTTCAACCTTTCCAGTACATTGGCTTTTGAATACATCATTGAAAATATTCAGACAATACAACCAATACTACTTAAGCAGTTTACAGGTTTATATTTATCTTTTACCCCTCACCCACCGCCCATTTCCCTTCTCCCCCCTCCCACCTGTATTAGCTTCCTTAATCTGTGGTGTTAACATTCTCCTTAGCATTTCCCGGCGGGCAGGTACTCTTATACCCGCCAGAGAAGCAATACGTAGAATTTTTGTCCCCAACCACCACCCAAAGACTCATAACACATAAATCTGTGATAAGCTTGCTCACATTGAATCTCCCCCAAATTTGCCTTTTATACATTAGCATATTGAACTTTGCCTAGCACTTCATTATTGTGTCATTCCTATCCCTCTCCCCCTATCCCTCCCCACCCTTCCCCCTTCATCTGTACAGGGTCCTTGCACCGAATATAGCCAACTTATACTGTTAAAATATCATTCCTCGCCCTTGCCGATACATCCTCTAGGTATGGGGGACTAAATCATCATGAAGTTTGCTCTCCTTCGCACGTATCGTCTAGAGGCCTCTCCCTCCCATAACACCAGCTGGTGCAAGACATTCCTCCACTCCCAATATTCAGGCCCCCCTACTGCCCTCCATTGATGAAGGATACATTGTTTGGCAAACAAGCAACATTTTCTCACCATCGTTCTGTTCCCTACTGTGGTAAGTCCCAGAGGGTCTGGGGCATCCAGAATAGCTAGGCCCGGGGTCAACGTCAATGCCTGTCCCAGTAATCCCCCCAAGAATTGTTGGATTCTACTCCAAAACTTCCCTACCTTTCCACAGCCCCAGAACATATGCCCCAAATATGCTTCCTCCATTCCACACCATGGACAGCCACTGTGCTGCGCGAATCCCGCCTTCCACGCTCTGTATGGTGAAATATATGCACGCTCTAATATTCAAAATTACATATCTCGGAGCCTAGCCCCTATTATTAATTGGGGAATTCTTCCTGTTGCCGCGTCCCAGATAAATGAATCAAGACTAACTCCCAACTCCTGTCCCCATTGTGTACTCAACTGGTCATAACCCTTATCTTGGGCAATATTATTCAAGGCCCTACAATGGACTGACGATTTAAATCTGCTTGTAGAACTCCAAGATAAAATATTATCCGTGAACTGCTTGCAGAATTACTAGATTTACTAGTTAAAAGTGTTAGCCTTGAATCTGCCTGAGAATTGTTGCTAGAAGTACTACTCATGTTATGCTTGAATCTGCCTTAGAATCACTGCCAGGAGTGCTCCGCATGTTATTCTTGAACCTGCCATAGAATTACTACTAGAAGTGCTACAGGCGTAAACCTTCCAAGCAGAGGTGTTAACACTAGAGCGGGCAACCACAAATATACACCCTACTTGTCACACAGAGCGGCTGCTAGATAGCTCCGCCTATCCTGCCACCTGAGCCATACCCATCCCGCATCACACAGCTGCTGCATAGATTCAAATCACTGGGCCCCACAAAGTAGCTCACAGAATGGCACCCTCCCCCATAGCATTAGCCAGCTGTTACCTCCTCACCAGCCTATTCCACAGCGCCCTCACCCTCACCGGCAACCCCATACCAACTCTACAGGGACCCAGGAGGAGATGGTCGGATACTTCCCGCCAACCAGAAGCAGAACCCAAACACAGCCACAGCCCACACCTACTCTACATCTCACTCCAGCACACCAAGAAATCTCTTCTAGAGAAGTGCCCTCAACCCAGCTACCTGAATTGCGCCCTCATAAACGCTCACTCAGTCCGGAAGAAATGGCCAGTCATCTCTGACCTGATAACCTACCACAAGCTAGATATCCTATTGGTCATTGAAACATGGCTGACTGACTCCGATATGGTCATTCTTAACCAACTCACCCCTCCCAACTTCAGTCCACACCTGCCACAGAGCCAACCACAGGGGTGGAGGAGCCCTCGCCCTCAAAAAAACCAAGCTCCAATTCCAGCAGACCGCTTCTAGCAGCACCACACACCTGGACTCTATCACCTTATCCAACAGGCACAACTCCATCAACCTAATCTACAGATCCCCATCACCCTCTCCAGATGACCTCTCAACGATAATCGACCTTGCCTGCAATACCAAGAACCCACACACACCAAACTGGATCATGGAAGATTTCAACCTGCTGGCCCTCCCAGAAGCGCACACCAGTGCCTTCCTCAACGCGCTCAACGAGCTGGGATACAATCAAGTGATCAACGAGCCCACTCACACAAAAGGAAACAAGCTAGACCTGATTTTCGCCCCACAGTCAGCCACATGCCAGAACCATACGATTGCCCTTTCCATCACGTTGGTCCCATGGTCTGACCATAGCCTACTAAGATTCCAAATGCCCACGTAGCAGGGTCATACAGGCAGCCATTCCACAGCCGATCCCTGCCCAAAAGCAAAATTCCGGCCCTTCAACAAGGAAGAGATACTCAGCAAAACCCTACCTTTTTTCGACCTCACAGAACCTAGCCTCGAGGAAATGCTCTCCGTCTGGAACAACAGTCTCAACTCCATTGCCAACCGACCAACTGTGGACGCATCACCGAGTTACGAACATCACTCCGCCACCTATGGAAGCTTGAAAGAAGATGGCAATGCTCACGCTCCACTGATGATCAGGACACTTACACCTGCCACCTGAGGAAACACCATGAGGAAGTCTCGGAGAGAATGAAACGATACCACACAGAAATCCTGCAGCGCTCCCTGAACAAACCGAAGGACCTATTTAACCTAGTAAGGACCCTCACAAAGGAACCTTCCCCCACCCAACTAAGCACGCCAGAGCCACAAGAATTTGCAGACTACCTGCAGTTAAAAACAATTCAGCCGTCAAAACCACACCACCCACCCCTGTGATTGGACCACGCCACCCAACGCCACTATCCACCTTCTCAACACCATCAGTGAAAAACGTAGAAGACACTATCACTGCGATTAACACCACCACAGCGCCAAACGATCCCTGCCCAGCGTTCTGGATAAAAACACTGCGCAAGGAATTTAGCCCTTTCCTGGCCAAACTCATCAATCTCTCCTTCTCTACGGGATCATTCCCATGAAGCCTAAAGCAAACATCCATTAGACCACTCCTAAAAAACTGGACCCCCAGAAGGTGGATTCGTACAGGCCAATCTCAAGCATCCCACTAATGGCCAAAATAATTGAAAAGTTCATCCAACAACAAATACAATACCATATTGAGACCACCGCGCCCTTAGACCCATGCCAACACAGGTTCAGGGAATCGCATGGCGTTGAGACGCTCCTGACCACTCTCTTCAACACTCTAATCACCAGATTGGACAACAGCAGACAAGGATACGCCCTAATCTTCCTGGACATTGCCGCAGCATTCGACTCAGACCATGATCTGCTCGTAGGGTGCCTTGCAGAGAAAGGTTTCCAGGACACGGCCTTAAGATGGTGCAAATCATACCTGTCGGACAGATGGCAGCATGTACGGACCGGCCCCACGACCTCCAAACCATTCCAGCAAAAACAGGGGGTTCCACAGGGATCCTCCCTCTCGGTGCTGTTTTTCAACATATATATGCAGCCCATCTGTGCATTCACCCGCTCCTTCGGCATCTCATGCCTCATATACGCTGACGACGTGTTACTCTACATGCCATTCTCAACCGACCAGTTGGATTTCTCACCACTAACCACCTGCTTCGATGCTATCACCGACTGGCTCCACACCCAGAACCTCAGAATAAACTTAAAGAAAACTGAGGCTCTATTCATCACCAGGGACCAAGCTTTCACTCCTCCAGCAGCACTAAAAGTGAGATGCGCCGAGCTCCAAAGCAAGTCCACAATCTGCTACTTAGGGGTAACACTAGACCAACAGTTGGAAATGAAAGCCCACATAAACAACACTGTCAAGGCAGTATACCACAAAATACGGACAATTCAGCACCTACGAACTCTACTGGAACCAGAAGACTTCAGGACAATCTATCAAGAATTGGTAATCCCCCATTTTGACTATGCCAATGCCATCCTACAGGGACTACCAAAAAATACGCTGAACCCACTGCAGCTGGCAATGAACGTAGCAGCCAGAATATTACATGGAGTCGCCAGGAGGGACCACATAACACCAATCCTGAAGCACCTCCACTGGCTGCCAGTCCACTGCAGATTCACCTTCAAAATCCTACTGCTGACCTTCAAAGCCATCAACAGTCTCACCTCCTCCATCACAGACCTCATTCTCCCCACTCCCCCAAACAGAGCCAGAAGGTCAGTCACAGTCAACACCATAAGTATCCCTAGCAAGATCACGAAGTGCTCTCAAGCAACAAGAAACAGAGCCTTTGTGTACTATGCACCCACGTGTTGGAATGCCCTCCCGCCTTGCCTCCGGGCCATTATGGACCTTACCCAGTTCAGGAAGGCGCTGAAACACCACCTTTTCCTGCAGCACTATTCTCATAACGAGGACACACAACAGCCACCCACCTGCAACCACCAAAGCAGTCGCCCCAAACTACCTACAACACACAGCCCCAGCCCCGCACGGTAGCACTACCAGACACCCTGGCAGGAGCATGTATATAGTCACCTAATCGTGTAAATAATAGCTAGGCAGCCCGGTCGTCACTTCGCTGTCCCGACTGCTTAGCCAGTACTAGAGTATCCTAAACGAGTAGCCAAGCTACAGCATAGCATGTACATAGTTATCCCAGTTAGCCCAAGTTCAATAACCCTGTTTTCTGTAAGTCCAGTACGGGAGCTGCCTGTAACTGTACAAATCTGCTGTTAACTGTAAACCGAGCTGATTTTAAAAAGCGCGGTATAGAAAAGACTTTAAATAAATAAATACAATAACCTGCAACTGTTATCCGCTCTTTGTTTTCCAATTCAAACCATTCCACTAATTTCTTAAAATTTTCCTTTCTCAAGCCTCGCCTCCCGTCCTTCATTGCGGCCATATAATGCTTTAACTGCAGGTATGCATAGAAATGACCACTTGGTAAGTCAGAGTTCCTAAAAAGGTTGGAGTTTTCCTTCTTCGTTAATTACTTGTATCTGTTGAAGACCCTTTAACGGCCACCCTCAAAAGGAATTTGACATTGTACTTGGTTTAAAGGATAAGTTGCCCTGTAGCGGCAAATATCCTGATACCTCATACGGGATACCTAATTTACCACAAAGGACCCTCAAACTCCAACGGACCCCTTTCCACAAGATATTGTCTCGAAGACCTTCCGGCAGCTGCGCCCGCGGGACATGTAACACAAACATAAGCGAGTAAGGGGCTGCCAACATGGACTCAAAGTCAGTGGGGGTATATACCGATGTTCCTCCCACCCAATCATGAACATGTCGAAGCAAAC
Organism: Ichthyophis bannanicus; assembly: GCA_033557465.1. NCBI lineage: Eukaryota > Metazoa > Chordata > Amphibia > Gymnophiona > Ichthyophiidae > Ichthyophis > Ichthyophis bannanicus. Next base: position 49,659,546 of record CM066036.1, on the reverse strand, counting down.
AGCCCAAATTATATTGCTCTATTCTAGATAGTCCAATTCCCCCCTGTTGCCACTGACCATATAGCCGATCAATTTTGAGTCTGGGCTTTTTCCCCCTCCAAAAAGAACTCTGTAGAGAACTCTCAATTATTTGAATATCCTGTCTCTGCAGCTGCAAAGGAAGGAGTTGCAGGATATACAAAATTTCTGGAAAAATTATCATTTTATAGGCAGCCATCCTACCGCTAAGGGAGAGGGGCAGCGTCCAGTCTCGTAACTTATTCTGAATTTCTTGCAGTAAGGGCCAAATATTTTGATGATGCAGCCTTTTCAGATCTTGAGGTAACCATATTCCTAAATACTTGAATTTATTTTTTGCCCAGCGTAAGGGAAACGCACCGTCCCAGTCCACCTGCAGCCCTCCAATTACATCCAGCACTTCTGATTTGGTCACATTCATCTTCAAACCAGCTATCTCTCTGTACTTTACTATCACCTCTAGAAGCCTGGGTAAAGAATCACGAGGCTCCCTCAGCATAACCAACAAGTCATCTGCAAAAGCAGAGACCTTAAATGTACAAGGCCCCACCTTCACCCCCTGTATATCGTCATTTCGGAAGGAACTCAAAACATATCTATTCTCTGAACATTTCCAAATCTCCTACCCCCCTAGCTCTGTCCCACAACATCCTCAGACACACCAACTCAGAACCCCCCTACACCACAACTAGATAACCTTACATAGTCCCCTCACACACACACAAAATTCTTGGTAAAATGGAAATAAATTCCACCACACACTCACACATGATGCACGATTATCTTGTAAACCACTGTATAGAATCACTTGTAAATAACCTATGTAAATAGTTTGGACAGTTTATGACACCTGTCACCTCTGTAAAAAGTTAGAAAGTTTCTCTGTTTCAATGTAATGTATACAGTAGTACACATAATTTGTTAAGCTATTCCATGTAAAAAGTTAGAAAGTTTCCTGTTCCATGTAAAGTATACAATTAGTATACATAACTTGTTCCATGTAAACCGCCCTTGATCACTGGAAGGGGCGGTATAGAAGAAATAAGTAAATAAATAAAAATAAATAAATTAGCATAAATCATTCTCAAGAGTGGATCTAACGAAAGCACAAATAATGGAGACAACCTTGCCTTGTTCCCTGTGCTATGTCAAAACTGGGTGTGACCAACCCATTGACCCCCACTACCGCCGTTGGTTTCTGATACAGTCCTCGGATACCTAATATGAACCCTGCTCCCAGTCCATATGCTTCCAAGGTCTCAAATAAATATGCCCACCCTACTCTGTTAAAGGCTTTTTCAGCATCGAAACTGACCAGCAAGGAGGGGGCACCTTGTTTCCGGACCCAGTCCAAGGCTTCTAATATTTTTCTAACATTTTTAATGGGATAACGCCCCTGTACAAACCCTGTCTGACATACATGTAATAAACTGGGGAGGTGCATAGACAGATGATCTGCTAGAATCTTTGCAAACAGCTTGAGGTCATAGTTAATTAATGAAATTGGACGGTATGATCCCACTTCTGTCGGATCTTTACCCGGCTTTGGTAGAACCACTATATGTGTGGTATTATCATTATATTTGAAAACGCCGGAGTCTTTCCACTTATTAAACAGATCTACTAGCATTGAAGTAATCTGTGTCTTCAGCAACTTATAATATTCTGCTCTATATCGATCTAATCCAGGGGCTTTTCTGCTTTTTCATTGCCCCTTTGTACCTCATCCGTTATTAGGGCCGTCATTGCCCCTGCTGCTCTTGCGTGAGATGTGGTAAATTCACCTCCGCCAAAAACCTCCTGATCCTTGAACGGGAGGTATCCTCCATTGCATACAGTTTACGATAGTAATTTACAAAAATGTTCGCAATCTCTGCAGCATCCGTGTGTGCCTTGCCCACCTCATCTTTTAAAAGTGGCACAAATCTGAATCCCTGACTCTGGGCAAGACAACGGGCTAATAGTCTCCCTGCTTTATCCCCATACTGGTACAATTGATATTTATAATAAACTAGAGACTTAGCAGCTCTCTGATGCAATAATGTATTTAAAGCTGCTTGGGTTGCCAGTAACTGTGCCCTATTGGCTGTAGTGGGGTTACTAGCTAGAATCTGACGTTCCCTGCAAATCTGTTTCTCCATTCTTAAGATCCTAGCTGCCATCATGCGTCTCCGATGGGTACTGTATGCTATTATGTCTCCCTGTAAGACAGCTTTAGATGCCTCCCAGAACAGCTCTGGCTCTCCTTTGTGGGCCTGATTATGGTCTTCATATTCCTTCCACTTGTCCGTCAAATAACCCATGAACTTATTATCTTGACATAAGTGTAACGGCAAGCGCCATGGCCTTCTACTACCACCTAACTGTCCACATTCCCAGTCTGTCCATAAGGGAGCATGATCTGAGATTTCATAGGGTCTGATTACCACATCTGTCATTACTTGAAATAATTCCTCAGAAACGAGTATGGCGTCAAGTTGTGCACTTGTGCCGTGTGCCCTGACAAATGGGTATAATCTCGCTCTGTAGGGTGTAGGGATCTCCATACATCTATGAGTTGACACCTTTGGCAAAACCTCCGCATATGCCTTGTGATAATTGAGACGATTACCCCCACACCCTTCCGACACATCTATACTAGGGTCAAGGACTCCATTCCAGTCCCCCTCCCCCCCAAATCATTGGGGACTCCGGTAATGTCTCAATTTCCGCCGCCATTCTAGTGAAAAAAACTTGAGTCAGGCACATTTGGAGCATACACACTACCTACTAGCAACTTCCGCCCCTTGAGGTCTCCCTGTATTAGTACAAACCGCCCTTCTGGGTCTGCACAATCTGTTCCACTTTAAATCCTAACCCTGCCTTTATTAATATTGCAACCCCTCCTTTTTCCCCCATCGCTGGTGCCCCATAGATTTGTGCTATTCCAATCCCTTTTAATCTGACCAAATCCACTATGGCTTGGTGGGTTTCTTGCAACAATATGATGTCCCCTTTATGTATGCAAACCTTTTTTCCTTTTAAAGGGGCTTGCTAGTCCACAAACGTTCCACGAAATTATTCTTACCCCAACTTTAATATCTGTGACTGATCATTTACGTATAACTTCTCATATATATATTGGAAGGGCCCTCCCAGCCTAAGACCCCCTCCCCCCTTCTAACTACTACTACTTTTGTTCTTCCCACTTATTTCCAAGTTGACTCTGTATCGTATATAATACCCCTTCATACCCACCTGTACCTCCCTCCCTTACCCTTAGCCCCCCTCTATTCCTACCCTTAAACCCTACCCAATAACTCTCCCATACCCTCCCCATGGCCATTTTAGTGCTAAGCCCTCTCCAATCCTCCCCTGCTGTTCCTATGTATCTCTTCCCTTTCCCTGATGACAAACCACTCTCCCCATTACCATCCCCGGCCTCCCCCTTCCCATCTTTTTCTAGTAGCTTGGCCAGTTATTTAACTTACTCCAGTCCCCCCCCCCCCCTAGCCAACAAAATTGAAACACATTGAACCAGAAGAAAAATGCAACCATAACACATTAGAACTGTTAACTTTTAGTCCTCTTTCTGTTCTATAGTCGTCCTCCTGCAACCGGTCAGCAATAATAACACTCCTCATGCTGCTGTCTTCCAACTTCTTTTCCATAGGTTCCAATAAAGCTTCACATTCCTGGGTTCAGGTGTCACCCTTTGAACTGTCTATGTGTTTCTGAATCCATTTATGTGCTTCTTCAGGTGTCTCCATTGTCACTGTCTTCCCATTATGGAAAATCCACAGTCTTGCCGGATATTGTACCACAAATTTCAAATGTGCTGCCACCAGTTTCTGACACCATATCCAGACAACAGATCTAAAATGCATACTCATCAATGTCAGGTCAATAAGAAATAAAATCCCAATTATAATTGACCTCATCTTGGACAAAGAACCGCATCTCCTTTGTATAGCTAAAACTTGGCTGAGTCTGATTCAGTTCTTCTTAATCAACTGAAATTGCATGGATACAACATATTCAGCTGCAATAGGGAGGGAAAAAGAGGTGGGGGGAGTACTCGCAATAGCAAAAACTAACCTCAATCTTTCACCTACCATACTTGACAAGCAAGATGGAATAGATATCCTCAGAATAGAAAATCATAGCATGGCTATTTGAACATAAGATATACCATACTGGGTCAGACCAAGGTCCATCAAGCCCAGTATCCTGTTTCCAACAGTGGCCAATCTAGGTCATACGTACCTAGCAGTTTCCGCAAAAGTCTGGCTTGAAGACCAGGTAGGGGCCCAGCAGATGTCTGCCAACAGAACAGAGCAGAGGTGGGCCGTGACTCGACCCTCCAGGGAGAGGCCGGCTGACCTGTACACCAGGCGATAGAGTCTGCCACCCAGAAGGACAACATACGCTTAGTGACAGGCAACCCCAATTTATTAAGGTCAAAGGAAATGAAGAACTGAGAAGCCCTTCTATGCCCTTGCGTACGTTCAAGGTGAAAGGACAGCGCCCTTCTACAATCCAGGATATGCAAGACAGTCTCTGCCCTACCGGCGTGCGGCCTAAGAAAGAACATAGGTCTATATACAATTTTTAAAATAAGCACATATTTTTAAAGAAGAGCACTATATTGTTACACTTGTAGATGTAAACACCACTTTACAGTATATATTTTTATTCATTTAATTCTTGAGGTTAAAAAGATTGGCCACGTGAAACATGTGGGCCATTACTTATGTTCCTTTTTTTAAAAACACATTTAATGTAATTTTTATTTACATGCAGAATGAATCTACAGTTCTCTATAATGTGTTTAACAGTTTCATACTGGTTACTTTTCCTGCCCAGAGAGATGCACTCAAGTTCAATAGTACACCTCTTTATTTATACTGACATGCCTTACAAACAGAGCAATGTACAGTCTTGGGTTTAAATATCATTATCTCTTACTGCTAGCAACTATTCAGCCCAGTTCTCAGACTAATTGAATGGTCACACAATCCATTCTGCCATCCTATGACAATCACTGTGAGCTTAGCCACACCCCCTTTTTTGGCACAGTTTTTCAGCGTCTACTAAAAGCTTGTTTTGTTCAGCATTCGGTTTTCCAATACTGTACAGGATACAACACTGCAAGTTTTAAGAGGCATCATATGTCAGGTAACCTCTTTGACATGGATTTTTACATCATGCATCACACATCGTTTTTTTTTTTTGAAACACGCACTTCAACATTCCTATTTTACTTTGCCTTGTAGATGGGAATTTCAAGGTTTGCAAGATTATAACAAGTGGGTGGTTATGTTTTTTATCAAACCTTCTGTTTTTACACATTCAAAACAAGGAAGATTGCTAATATGGGACATTTTAACAGTAGCATGCGATAGCACACAGTGTATCATAATTGATGCAACATATTAGTTGTTTATTGTCTTGGTTCCTAAGTGTTCCATTTTTAGTATGAACTCACTGGTTCACTGGCATAACTATACAAACAGTTTCTAAATACAACATTTTACTTCCCACTGAGTATATAAAATGTTTCTGGTTAATTGCTATTTTCCAGTCCAGAGGTTAACTGACATTTAAGCAGACAATATGCATGCCGTCTTTTTTGTTAGTGTAGAGCTACACCAAAATTTTTTTTAACTATAGATTCATCCCATTGTAGTTCCACTATGTGCTGAAAATTTATTTGTAATTAAGTTTGTAAAAACTTTTCGTTGTCAGCTCAACAGTGATATAAAACAGGACAAGTGTTTAAGACACACAGGTAACGCACTCACGGTGCATCATTTTAAGTAGGATTTAGTATTTATACAGCCTCACATTAGTACAATTAATTCAAGTCTTTCCTGTTCATTATCCACATTGGTTTGAGACTTCACATTGCCCTGCGTCTATTTAAACTAAACAGGTTACCATAAAGCACAGTTACTTACCTGTAACAGGTGATCTCTGGGAACAGCAGGAATAAGTCTTCACATATGGGTACGTCGGTACCGACGGAGTCCGCACGGGTATGCTTCCCAGCGTCCAATCAGAAAGCTTTTGGAAGCATCCCAACACACCTGCGCGCTGCCTTCCCGCCTGCCTCTCCTCAGTTAAGTTTTCAGCTGAGACAAAGAGAGAGAGAGCAAGCAAGGAAGGGAAAGATAGAGATAGAGAAAAAGCAACTCCTAGGGGAGGGGAGGTGGGTGGGTGGGTTGTGAAGACTTATTCCTGCTGTTCCCAGAGTCACCTGTTACAGGTAAGTAACTGTGCTATCTCCAGGAACAAGTCTTCACATATGGGGACTCCCCAGCTCATATGCCCGGAGGGAGTCCTAGCATGTCGCAAGTGTAGAACAAGCCATGCTATACCTCAGGAATCCTGGGGATGGAGGGCAGGAGTTGAATATAGAAAAGGAGCTGTAGAACAGGGCTTCAAGGGAAGACCCTGTATCGAGGGCATTTAGTAGTAAAATATTGTGATCTGGATCTCCCTTGTTGGCAGTGCACAGGAGCATTGAGCTCCATATGGATCTGATAAAAGAGCCAGTGAATATGCTCAAGGGGTACCTCACTGTAAGTAGAGGTAACAGCAGATTAAAAACAAGTGGAGGCCAGAACCCTTCAGGATTAGAACAAATAGCCCCAGTGAAAAAAACCTGGGGTAGTATAAAAATAAAGCTTCAGCAGACACGCAGAAGGTACTATTGAATTAAAGCTTAAGCTGTTTTGGTCTAAGAGAAAAAATGAGTCTGACCTAACGGGACTCGGGTTAGATCAGTCCATATAGGGAGAAAGGGTATGGAGACCCTTGTACCTGATAAGGAAGGAAGAACAGACTCAGAAGCGCTAAGCTTTAGAGTAACTGAAGCTCCGCAATGTCTTTCCTAAATGAGGTCACTTAGGAAAGAGAAGGTACATGGAGAGCTTCAGGAGTACCTAAACCCAAAGGTTAAGGTAAAGAAAAGGGTTAATTACCACTGGAAGTGGTTATAGATATAGTCCCCTAAATATGTCAGAACAGCATTGATAGGGGTAGTGCCCATCTGTCAGGGTCATATAGGAATGTAAGGATATCTGAACCTAACAGATAGATCTGTATCCATCTACTTATCTATCTAAAAATATCTCTCATATATATATACACACATATATATATACACACATATATATATACACACACACACACACACACACAGAGGCATATATGCATAAATCCCGAGATATATATATATGGGCAGAAGATACAGATATATACACATTAGGGTGGTCCATAAAAATGAATTCCTGAATTCCTTTGCTCCCTGGCCTGATTCTGGTTCCATTTAGGTAGAAAACACTGTGTACAAAGTTTGAAGCCAATCAAATATTTAGGGGTGGCTCAACAAGTCTTGAGATTTCCCCCTGGGAGCAGATGACGAAATGTTGCATCATCTTGTATCATCCACTCAGTTCCACGCTGATTACATTTGATTGCATCATATTTGAACTAATCTCGTCTCTGAGAGGTGGCAAAGACATTGTACTATGATCTTTGTATCTTTATTCTTTTCAGATGGCGAAAAAAAGTGGTTTTTATCTCATTGAAGAAATGTCCACCACAATTCTGGGGGCCAAGCTCCCCAGCAAGGAGCAAGTGTTTAATGTCATATGGTGATGTAAAAATACACTTAACAAAGGCATTAGTGAAAGTGCATCTATTGTAACAAGTGAAGTAGAAGCTTACTGGGAAAAGGCCAGGCTTCCTGTTCAAAGAAATGACAAAATTCAAGAAAAAGTAAAGAAATTGTTCAATCAGTGGAAACCTTTGAAGAAAAACAAAGGGAGAGGAGGGAAACAAGAGGCAAATGAAAAAGAATTCCAGGTTGCAATGAAAAACCTATTTGATGTGGCGCATGCCAATGCAATGTCTTTAATTCATATTCAAGAAGACAAAGAATTCTTAATAGCGCAACGAGAACCAGGGCACCGCGGCTCAATGTGCGCGATGGACAAGAAACTGGCCAACACGGAAGCAAGATTGCAACAGCGAGAAGAACTGAAAAGGCGCAGACAAAAACATGTTGCCGAAGCCAAGGCAACTACAAGCCAAGTTCAGCTGGAAGGATCTTCTTCCTCAGCAGAGTCAGGTGAAGACTCATCGACATCTGCGGATTTAGATAACAGACAGAAGAAAGCAACTCCACAAACGAAGCAGTTTCGACCTAACAATGTCTGGACCCCAGAGCTTACAGCAGCCCTGGATCGGACAGGGACAACCGATCGCAATGCTCTGTTTGTGGTAGCTGAAACCGCCAGAAGTCTGGGACATTATCCTGGGGAGCTCAATATCAGCCACTCCAGCGTCAAGCGCCATAGAGAAAAGCATCGTCAGCAACAATGGACGGACCTGCACAACGCATTCAAAGCCAAAGGCAAAACATGCATTGTGCATTGGGATAGCAAGTTATTGCCATCTCTCCTCTGTTCAACCACATCCGTTGACCGCCTTCCAGTTTTGATAACGGCTGTCTCCACTGGAGAAACACAACTTCTTGGTGTACCAAAACTGACATCAGGAACGGGCGAGAATCAAGTTGCAGCAGTTTATGAACTGTTACAGGAATAGTGTTTGGATGAAAAGGTTGCAGGCTTCTGCTTTGATACAACTGCATCGAACACGGGACGTCGATCAGGAGCGTGCATTCTTCTAGAACAGAGACTCCATCGCAGTCCTTCATTTGGCATGCCGCCATCACATTTACAAAATAATTCTTGGTGCAGTATTCTCTACATGCTCTGGAGCTTCATCGGGTCCCGATGTCCAACTCTTTCGCCGGTTCCAAAAGAATTGGGGCTCCCTTGACAAGTCCAACTATCAAACTGGAAAAGACTTGGAGGTGCTGCAACCTGACAGGGATCGCATCATGAAGTTTGCGGAATCCAAGTTGGCACAGGGCAATCACCGAGATGATTACCTGGAATTCTTGGAGTTAACAATTGTCTGCCTTGGAGGGAATCTTCCTAGTTTCAATTTCAAGAAACCTGGAGCTTTCCATCATGCCAGATGGATGGCAAAAGTCTTGTACTGTCTCAAGATTTGGATGTTCCGAGGACAACTCAAAGATCTTACCCAACGGGAGGAGTCCTGTGTTCGTGATGTGAGCATTTTCTCCATCCTGATTCATGTGGAAGCCTGGTTTTCTGCCCCTGATGCCGCAGATGCTCCTCAAACAGATTTGGAGATGCTGAAGAAACTACACTCTTACTACAATGACCGTGTTGGAAGAGCGGCCAGAGACAAACTGCAACAGCATCTGTGGTATGTGTCAGGAGCTTGTGGCACTGTCACTGTTCGATGAAGCTGTTTCAGCACCGACAAAGTGGGCCATAGTGTCGGCCATGATCCTGGCAGAATCAGATGAAAGCGATGAGGATGATGACGAAGACGAAGATCCCCCAAAGCGGGTCGAATTGAAAAGTTCCATGATTCCACCACTTGAATCTTTTGCAACTCGCAAGTCAATCCGTTTCCTGAAACACCTCGACATCAACAGTGATTTTCTTAATGCAGACCCAGAAGACTGGGAAGAGAATGCATCATTCAAAGATGGTCTGAGGAAAGTAAAAAATCTTCCAGTGATCAACGATGTGGCTGAGCGAGGGGTCAAACTCATTGAGAAGTTCAACGGCCGACACACCACAAAAGAAGAGCAACTCCAGTTCCTTCTGGGTGTTGTCTCGCAACACCGTCAGATGTTTCCCACATCGTCAAAGTCCTTACTAGCATCTGGACCACATTGAGTGCTTGGCAAGCATGATACCCCCGTCTATGAGCAGATAATACCCAGTGGTCTGACGAACCCTGGGGGGGATCCAGGGGCCTGATAGATAGGGACCTTGAGCCACCTCTAAATATTATTTAATTGGCTTCAAACTTTGCACACATTGTTTTCTACATAAATGGAACCAGAATCAGGCCAGGGAGCAAAGAAATTCCTACTTTTATTTTTTCCCCTATGGCAGTGGACCACCCTAATACACATATATACATATACACACACATACAAATACATACACATATATATATATATACCTAGAAGAGTAGGTCGGCATACGGAGACCTGTCTTCAGGTATATGGATGGAGAGATGTTTAAGATCCCCATCACCCTTATAGGGAGAGTGGGAGATTTATCTGACAACAAGAAGGTTGACACCTACTTGAGTAGATAAAACAGGAAAAAATCCTCTCCTCCTGGTTATGAATGTTATAGTCAGAGGAAGGTTGTCCTTGACAAAAAGGTGGCTTAATTCTTTGTAGAATTTGAGCTGTTGATAACCAGGATGGCCTACCTGAAGATGGCAGAAGATACATTAGTCTGCAGACCAGAAGTCCAGATATCTCCAGAGTTGTGGCATGGAGATTGGATAGAGGAGGCTACTAGAGGAAGATACCCTAGCGATCCGCCTATGAGGGCAAGATGGGTATTCGATGTCCTCTAGTTGCCAGAAAAAATTTTATCCCTGATGGGAAAAATCCCAGGCAATATGGGCCAAGCCAGGGAGTTGGCCCCTCTTTTAGGCTTTCACGTGATGAAAGCCTGAGGCTTATGCCCTAACAGAGATTTAAGATAAGATGGAAAGGGTAGAATACCTGCCAGGCATGAATATGACTGGGGGAAACCCTTTTAAACCATCTGGGGTTATCTGCTAGGGAAGATATTGATGCTCTCTAGCAAGGGCCCATAGTGCAAAGCTACCCTGTACAGTTGCAGAGAGCATGCTGCAGGTTGGTTAGAAGAAAAACTGGCTGTGGACAATCCCTGGTGAGGAATGAAAACCAGTAGGTAACCAACTATTCTGCCAAGGACAAAGGCAAAGAATAGAAGATAACCTAACCAAACTGTGAAACAGGGTTTCCCAACGAGGTTAATAACCCGTTTGGGACCTAGTACTGAGGTTAGGAGGATTGCTAGTGGAGAGGAAGCCCTGGTTGTGTAGTGAACCAAACCTGTGGCGTAACCACTAGAAATTTTTGCATCTGCAGCAAGTATGAGGGCAGCATAGAGAATTTCTTTCCCCTACTCTGTAGATTGGGAAAAAGAAAACCAACAGACATGGTAGGACTTCCTATTGTCTGAGGAGCTGCCCTAAGGTAACAAGGGGGAGACAACTCCAAAAGGGAGAATCCCCCGGTAGAAGAGGTAGAGGACCATAGGGCTTACCCGTATAAGGAGTCACTCTTACAAAGAGTTGCAGGAGACCAGTATGGAGGAAATCTCCGACAGGTGAGATGATACATGCCAGTAGATGGAAACAACTGTCTATTGATAGTTGTTACCTCTCCTTCTGTTAAGAATGGGCATGATCATCATGAAGAGTCTTAAGAAAAGATGTCTCATGAAGAGATATCTAAGTAGGTTAGGATAAAATTAGTGCAGATACTGCAAGTAAAAGAAGCAGACTGCTATCCCAACCCCCCAAAGGGGGCAATAATCTATTTAAAACCCTGCAACTGCTGGGTTTGCTGACCCTGTTGGGGTTGTGGATTGCTCAGACTAGAACGATGTTTCCCCTGTTTAGGGACATCTGAATGATGGGCAGATGATGGGTAAAACCTTCTCCCCTTAGGGGTTGAAAGTTTGGTAGGACATTTCCTACCTACTGGGAAAGAAGGCGGCGCAGAGCAGCCTCTGGAAAAAGGAAAGTCAGTGGAGAACTGAGTAACCTGAAGTAAAGACTCCTTGTTGAAGAGATTTTCTCCAGTGCAAGGAGTATTTCCCAGTCTTTCCTGTGCCCATTTGTCCAAGTCTGAGGCCTGAAGCCAGGCTCTACGTTGTGCCTCTATAGCTATAGCAGAAGTCCTGCTAACAGACTCAAAGGAGTCTAGGGTAGCACGAGTAAGGAACTTAAGAGATATTCTGAATATTACTAACCAATGAGGAATAGTCTGAACATCTGGGCTCCTGAAGAAAAGGAGTCAAAAGATGTAATTGCTTTGTGATCTCTTCAAGAGATAGACCCATATAAAAAATATATGAGAGAATCCTTGCTGAGAGCATGGAGGTCTGGAAGGTTTGACGTCCAAAGGCATCTAGTGTCTTAGACTCACGACCTGGTGGACAAGAAGAGTGCTTTTTAGTACTCTTCACTCGCCTCAATGCTGATTCCACTACAATGGAATGATGAGGAAGTTGAGTCCTTTGAAACCCTGGAGAGGGAGGCACCTGATATAGGAGATCAGTTGCTCTGGAAAGTGGGGGTACCTTTAAAGGAGATTCCCACATTTGTAGAAAGAGATCCTGCAGAGAACGATGCAAAGGAAGCATTATATTTTCCTTTACTTTGTTAGGGACAGAAAGGTATTCTGTACTCCCTTGTGTAGGATCTTGTCCAGGGACAGGAATGGCAAGTGATTTTGCCATATCCAGGAGGAAAAAGTCTGGAAAGAAAGATTCCTGGAGGGAATTCCCCCTGGATAGGCTAGATCTGATGAAGAACTAGCCTTGGCACCAAGGGATCTATTCCAGTATATAGGAATAGAAGATCCTGAAAGGTGCAGAATGGGATCCTTAAATAGTGGTCGCTGGTACTGCAGGACAGAACCAGCAACAGTCGTCCATGCTTGGAATCGATTCTAAACTCGGCATCGAGGGAAGCGATCCTGATGAGTGAAGCATGGAAGGTACCGACTGTAAAGGTACTGTGGATGTCTGTACTGAATCTGATGCCGGAGGAAGAAAAACAGCCGGTGGCAACTAACGGTATCGGTGGAACCGAGGGTTGCGGATCCGAGGTATAGGAACCGAGCCTCCGGTACCGACAGAAGTCGGTACCAAGGCGAGTCGGTACCCAGTCCTCCAGACTGGAGATCGATTCTAGACTCGGCATCGAAGGAAGCGAGTCTATCGATGCACGTCTGGAGGGTACCGACGTCGGAAGTCGTATCGGTGTCGATACCGATACTGTAGAATCGATCTGAAGCGTATCCACCGGCCCCGTAGGTACCGGAGATGCCAGACGACGATCCTCAGTGAGGAATATTTCATCCAACACCGGTGCTGATGCCGGGGTATCGGTACCGCTCAAAGCGGATGCCACCACCGGACATGGCTCAGGTATGTTCTGTGAGGGGTGAACCTCAGGAACAACCTGAAACCCCACATAGGCTTTGGAGGCCGAAGACTCCCACCGGGGTTTTGAAACCAGTGGATTCTCGAGGGCAAGGCCGGAGGCATCTCTATGCTGTGCATGAGAACTGCCGCTCGAGGACTGGCTAGTCTTAACAGACTGTTTTTGGGTTACCTGATCCTGTGTAGAAGATATAGTCGGTGCCCTGAAGTTGGAAGGGGACTGCGTGTCGAGGAGAACTCGATGTTGAAAACTGCTTCTCACAGCACTGGTGCCCGAAGGCTCCGGAGGACAATGGTCAGGACCCAAACAGGTTAGACACCAATTGTGAGTGTCTAAAAATAAAGTTGTACCGCCACAGTTTGTACATTTCCTAGGGAAAAAGGCTGGCGGTTCCATGAGGAAAAATGGAGAGGCCTAGAAGGCCTAAAACACTAAGAAGAAATTTTATATTCCTAAGGAAAAAAGTTTTAAAAGAAAATAAGAGAAACACCGGCGGTACCGGTGGCGTCGGGGAAGGCAGCCGCGACCACAAGAAAACTGAAAAAAATAAAAGAAGAATTTTCTGCAGTGACAGGAGAACGTCCTGCCGGCTCCGCGGAAAAATGAAAACTGAGGAGAGGCAGTTGGGAAGGCAGCACGCAAGCGTGTTGGGATGCTTCCAAAAGCTTTCTGATTGGACGCTGGGAAGCGTTCCCGCACAGACTCCGTCGGTACCGACATACCCATATGTGAAGACTCATTCCTGCTTGTTCCTGGAGATTATTACATATTAAATATGTATAGCATTATTATTTATTCAATATTTGTAATTTACTTTATCAATTGTACATGGATTTTTATTTTTAGTTCTTTTAACTCATATATTTTAATGTGATGCCCCCCTTTTTTTGTTTTAATTATGTCTTTCAATTATGTTTAACAATGTTTTTAATATGTTTATTTATTTTTTATTGTAAGCTGCAACCTTCGGGGCCCCCCCCCCGAAGAAGGCGTTCGCCGAAATGCGTTGGGGTATTTTATTAAAGCACCTGTGGTTCACCATTCACTCTTGCTCCCTGTGTATCCTTGGTTGATTTTGCAAGAGCGGCCTGCTCTTTTTTGTGCCTTAGCTCCAGGAAACTACACACAGCTAAACTTCCAATCTTTACAATTGCCGGGTTTTATTTTAAATATAACTACTATTGGATATAGGTTTTTAGGAATATTCTGACTGCCTACATTCCATGCATAGCCTTTAAATCAGATATCCGAGTGTGCCCTCAGTTCATATACGGTCTATTGGCCAGGGACACCTGTAATTGACAAATATGCAAATGGGAATGGAGTAAATACCACACCATTCACAAAAGATGATGTTTGAACAGCTTGCAAAACTGAAAGTGAACAAGGCCACAGGACCAGATAGGATACATCCTAGGTTATTGAAAAGAGCGCAGAGAGGTTCCTGCAGGGTTGTTAAAGGATGTTTTTAATAGATCCTTGGAGACTGGAGACGTTCAACAGGACTGGAGAAGGGCTAACATAGTAAATGACGGTAGATAAAGACCAGTATGGTCCATCCAGTCTGCCCAGTAAGATGGTAGGAGTAGGTGCACCTGCCACTGTGCAGGCCACCCCTCCCCATGTCTTTGTTTAGGGGTGAACCTGCTGCTCTGTGTAGGACACCCCTATTTGTTGATAAATTAGATAGTTCAGTTTATTTTGATTTTATCCTGTTGCTGTAAAGGGATCCACTGTGTCTGTCCCATGCCATTTTGAATTCCATCACTGTGTTTGCCCCCACCACTTCCATTGGGAGGGTATTCCAAGCATCCACCACCCTTTCAGTGAAAAAGTATTTCCTGACATTGCCTTTCAATTTACCACCTTGCTGCATCATGTTATGCCCTCTAGTTTTAGAGCTTCCCCATCTTTGTAAGAGGTTTGTTTATTATTTCTCTTTAAGTATTGCTGATTAGGGCTGATATAGTACCTCTTCACAAATATAGAAATAGGGAAGAAGTGACAAACTACAGGCCAGTAAGCCTTACTTCAGGGACAAGAAAAGTAATGGAGGAGCTCCTTCCTGAAAGAGCAAATAGTGGATTTTCTCACAACCAACACGTTGCATGATCCAAGGCAACCTGGTTCTACCAAAGGACAATCATGCCAAACAAATTTGATTGAGTTCTTTGAATGGGTGACCAGAGAACTAGATCAAGGGCATGCGATGGATGTGATCTACCTAGATTTCAACAAAGCCTTTGATACTGTTCCTCATAGGAGGCTTATCAATAAACTCAACAGCTTAGGGATGGATCCCAAAGTGGTCAACTGGATCAGAAATTGGCTGACTGACAGACAACAGAATGTGATGGCAATCAGAACTCACTCGGATGAAAGGAAGGCGATTAGCCATGTGCCCCAGGGTTCAGTCCTGGAACCGGTACTGTTCAATATATTTGTGAGAGATACTGCTGAGGGACGGAATAGAAGAGTATCTTTTTGCAGATGACATGAAAATTTGCAACAAAGTGGACTTCCCTGAGGGAGTGGAGAACATGAAGAAAGATCTACAAAAACTGAAAGAATAGTCTAATGCTTGGCAGTTAAGATTTAATGTGAAGTAGTACAGTACCATGCACTTGGGACGCAGAAATCCAAAGGAATTGTATAAGACAGGGGGCAAGAGGTTGGTGTGCAGAGACCAGGAGATTGTTTCCAAGGATCTCAAGGTGGTGAAACAGTGTGACAAGGCAGTAGCAAAAGCCAGACGGATGCTAGGTTGCATACAAAGAGGAATTACCAGCAGAAACTAAGATGTACTAACGCTGCAGGACCTGGATGGTACATGCAGTTGCCTGCTGTACTTCTGAGGCAGGGCTTCCCTTTATGAGCTAACAGTCCAGGTAGGGGAAGACAAAGACCCCTTGGAGGCAAAGGAAAGTGGTCACAACTGCTAGGCACTTGGTGAAGACTCTTAGGGTGGAAGCCAAGCCAAAGGGCAGTACCCTGTATTGGTAATGGCTGCCCCCACCATGAACCTCAGCTACTGCCTATGGTTGGGATGAATGAGGATGTATGTGTAAGCATCCTTCAGATGCAAGAAGCATAGCGACTTTGCTGCCTTACTTCCAGCAGGGAATGTTCCAAGGTAGAGCATCTTGAACTTCTCCCTCACCAAGAATCTGTTCAGATTGCGCAGGTTGAAGACAGGCCTTAGGCCCCTTGTTCGTTTTGGTATGATTAAGTACCTGGAGTAGAACCCTTTGCCTCTGAGATGATGGGGAACTGGGTCTACTGCTCTATCCCCAAGACCACCTGCTAGTTCCTTCAGGAGAAGGTCCCAGTGAAGGGGAGACCTGGGGGGCTTTCCTTAAACAAAGGGGGAGGTGTCTGTGCCAGATAGAGGATGTAGAACTCCCTGACCACCTGGAGTGCCCAAGAATTGGTGGTGATAGCTAGCCACCTTTGGGCATAGGGAATGAGACGTCCCCTGTGGGCTGCTGACTTCCTTGGGGTGGAGAGACAATGCCCAAGGAGTCAAAAGCTCCCCTTTGGCTGGGCCAGAGCAGACGCCTAGGGCTTGGGAGCCTTCTACTTACGAGGGCCTTGACCATGTCCCTTGGCCTGCTGCCCTTGCTGGGGGTGCCAGGGAGGCCTGAAAAGGTTGGTAAGCAGTCCCTTTCCTTAGGTAGAAGGGCTTTTTTACCTGAGCCATCAGGGAGGGGCAGCAGTCTTCTTAGAGAGTCTGGTCCTCGTCATAAACTCTGTCTCCAGCTTGGAAGCGTTGTCGGTCATGGGTTTATTAAAAAAGTTATTTCCTTGGAATACGACATCGACCAATGCCCTGAAAACATTTACTCGAGGTCGGATGACTATAGCCAAGACTGGCATCAGGCACCGATGCCTACGGCCGCTACTCAAGCCACCGACTCAAAACCAGCATAGGCTGCCCAAGACAAACTTGGAGCATTCATGGACAGCCTTGGCCAGGTTCTTGAACCGCTGCATGAGTTCCTCAGAAAGACCAGCTGAGAACCCAGCGAGTTCCTTTGCCAGGTCTCTCGGGTGCATGCCCATGTACAGCTGTGATGAGCAGAGCCCTGGTAGCACTTTTTGCCGAGGGTGTCCAAGGTGCATGCCTGTCCAGGGGGCACCGAGGAGTGTCTCTTCTGACTCTTTAGACGACACATGGCCGACTCCACCACCATGGAATTGTATGGCAGCTGTGACTTCTGGAAGCCTGGGCTCCGGCAGACTCGATACATCGAGTTGAGCCGCTTGCTCATCACCGCCACCGATATCTCCCATATATGGAGCATTAGCTATTCCAGGATGGGTGGGATGGGCACCGTAAATGATTCCCTCTGAGGGGCCTCGTATTGGAGGATTTCTAGCTCCTCTGTCCGAGGGTCCTCCGATTCTGTTGGGAACGCTAGAGCCTTGGACATGTTCCTGACAAAAATCAAGGAACGCCATGTCCTTGGGTGGGGACTAACATTAGGACTCCGAAGTAGGGGAGTCTGAGGGGACTTCGTAGTGGCAACAGGTGTCCCGCGACTCATCGTTCTGTCTCCCACTCAGAATAGTCCATCGAGGACTCAAGGGAAGGATGGCTTTTGGGCTCCGGGGCTCATCCCCGCCCGTGGCCCTTGGAGGCCCCATGACTGGTGCCAAACACACTGGCTGGGGAAGATCAAGGCCCTGTAGAACAGGAACCAGACAGAACTCGGCAGAAACCAAAAGACCTTGGACTGGCTCGGCCTCCAGGGACATTCGACATCGAGGACCCGGTGGTCTGCGTGGAGAAACCGGTAGTACCGGACAACAGTGTCCACTGCTGGTCCATGAAGGCAGACAAGCTGTGCTGCTCCAGGCCCACCATTCTGGACGCCAGGCCAGAAGGCTCTGCAGCTATTGGCATGGGCACTAAGGGAATCTGGCCCAATGACAGTTCCCCTGAAGGGGAGTCCTCGACGAGGACGGTGTCAGGCAACTGAGGCCAGTCCAAGGTAGAGCCCTTCTGGGGGACCTTCACAGGCCACACCACCTCTGATCCCTCGGAAGGGCATCTAGGACTGCAGGACCTGGCTCAGGACTTACCCAGCCCCTCTGAGCCATCCAGGGATGCTGATTTCAAGGTCTCCTTCTCGAGTTCTCTTGAGGGAGACCTCTTTTCCGAGGAACCACAGCATCCATCAGGGACCGAAAGGCTACCCCGAGATTCCCAGAGGCCTTGGCCTGTGGAGGGACTGGGGACTCCAGGAAAAACATATGTTGCTGCTGGTGGCTCTTAAGGGCCTTGGTGTACATCTTTTTACAGAGGCTGCATGCGTGGGGTCATGGGCCGGTCCCAGGCAACGAAGGCAGTAGTTGTGTGTGTCAGTCAGGGACATTATTTTGGCACGCTGATCACACTTCCCAGGTAGCCATGGGAGAAAAAAGTATCCCAGCGAGGCCATAGCCCCGTGGTGCTGCCAGTTGGAAAAAAGGCACAAAGGCATCAAGAAAAAGAAAAACTAAGAACCCAAGACTCTATGCCTGGGCAGCAGGCTCAGGTGGCAAGAAGAGTACTGGTGCACTACCAGCGGAAAGTATGAAACTCAGGTCGAGAAAATCAACTTTTTCTGGGGGAAGAGCAGACAGATGTCTGAAGGGCTCCATGGAAAAAAGGAAACTGAGCAAGATGGCACCCTTGGGCAGGAAGGGGGCCACACATGTGTGGCAACATCTCCCAAAGGCTTTCTTTGAATGCTGGGGAGAAGCTTCTGCAAGAGCTCAGTTGGCACAGACATAAAACATATGCAAGGGACTGACTTCCTGCTTGTTCCCAGAGAAATACTTTTTCACTGAAAGGATGGTGGATGCTTAGAATGCCCTCTCGATGGAAGTGGTGGGGCAAATACAGTGACAGAATTCAAAATGGAATAGGACACACAGTGGATCCCTTTATAGCAACAGTATAAAATCAAAACAAACATAACTCTCTTATATCTCAGCAAATAGGGGTGACCTACATGGAGCAGTGGGTACACCCCTAAACAAAAGTCTTGGAAAGGGGTGTCTTGCACAGAGCAGTGGTACACCTACTCTTGCCGCCTTACTGGGCAGACTAGATGAACCCATACTGGTCTTTATCTGCCCTCATATACTATGTAGACTCCGATCTAACCAAAGCAAAATTAACAAAATGTTCTAATAGCAAAACTCCACCCACTCTAAGATCTAATCTAGACTGATGTACATAATTATAATTTCTCCAGGACCAAGCAGGAAGTCAGTCCTCACATATGGGTGACGTCGGCGCCAACAGAGCCCCCGTGCAGAGCATTTCCCAAGCTTTCAAAAGAAAGCCTTTGGGAATGCAGCGCACATGTGCAGTCCCCTTCCCGCCCAAGAGTGCCATCTGGCTTAGTCTTCTTTTTTCCACAGAGCCCAACGGATGTATTTTCGTTTCACCCGAGGAAAAAGTTGATTTATTCTGCATTAACCTGTTTTTCTTCGGTTCGACGCCGGTTTCCCTTTCCCGCCTGGGCCCGATACAACGGTATCGAGCCCGGATCTCTTTTTTCAGTTTTTGTCCTCAGTGACTAGAGTTCGCGCCATTTTTTCTTTTTTCATTGGCAGCCCTGTCTTTTGACCTCGCAGGGGCCCTTTTTCCCCCGATGGCTGCCAGCAGGTTTAAGAAGTGTGATCGGTGTAAGAAACTTATGTCTCTCACCGACACACATGACTGTTGCCTCCGGTGCCTTGGACCCGATCATGACCCGATGATCTGTGGTCCGTGTGGGAAGATGTCCACTAAGGAGTTAAGGAGTCGGCAGCACCAAAAGGAAAGAATCTTCTCTGACTCCGTGTCCGGTCGTGCCCGGACCTCGTCAGAGGCCTCGACATCTCGGGACTCCGGCCCCAAGCAGCGTCGAGGCTCCTCTGAAAGGGGGTCTCCCTCGCGGGAGCATCGCAAGAAGAAAAAACCCATGAGGGCGGCATCGGTGGACCCACTTGGCTCCTTGAGAGCCAAGTCGCATAGCCCCGAGCGCCGTCCCGGGTCTTCGGAGTCAGAGAGGCCTGCAAAACAACCTTGTGTGGAGATGGAGTCCCCGGGTCACGTGAGTACTGTAGTCCTCGTGGACTCCTCCAGGGGAGCCGCCGTCGGGGCCCGGGTTGGGGGCTGCTGAGTCTCCTGAGCTCGGACTCAGGTTGACGGCCTTGGAGAGCAGCTTGGCTGCCTTCATGGAAGAGCAGTGGGCACTGATCGCCGGTCTTACCGGTGCATCTGCCCCAACCACCGGGACATCGACATCCAAGTCGACCCTGGAGGCCAAGCCGATCCTAGAGTCCATGCGAGCTCGAGTCGATCCTCGGCCTCCAGTTCGGGACCGAGGTCAACGACACCGATACCCTCAGCGTCGGGGCGGATGGCATCGATGCCTGCCCGACCGGAGCCGCTTGATTCCTCCTCCGAGGAGTCCAGCTGGGAGACGGAGGATGAGGAGTCGCCTGACACCTTTCGGACTCCGAAGGAACGCACAGACTCGCCCGAGTCTGAGCTTTGGAGAAGGTCCCCCCCGGAGGATACCCAGTTCTCGGACTTCATGCGGGATATGGCCAAGGCTTTGGCAGGAGAAGCCTCGAGCCGAAGAGCTCGAGGCCCTACAGTATGACTCTCCTTCAAAGGAGCACAAATCCACATGCTAAGTAACAGACCAGTCAGAAACCGTGGATAGCAAGGAAGGAATTCTTTATTAGAACACTCTTACTCTTAAAGCTAGGCCCGACACAGGCTGTGTTTTGCTTATGCCTTCATCAGGGGCTTTTGGCTACAAAACACAAAAACATATTAAAACATCCATAAATAATTAAAAACTATTACGGTTAAAAACAAGTATAAAAACAAATCATAAAGGCACTATTAAAGTACAGCAAAAGACCTCACATTGAATAGATGAATAAACGAATAAATAGATATGCATATCAAAGTACAGCAAAAAAACTCACATTGCATAAATAAATATGCATATATAAAACATTTGAATAAATCATAATTATAAATAGCAACAATTGAAAAACCATAAAAACTCTTAAAAAGTGACAAACCAGCCAAGAAATATGAAAATATAACCTATAGTCATTCAAAATTA
Organism: Ichthyophis bannanicus; assembly: GCA_033557465.1. Taxonomy (NCBI): domain Eukaryota; kingdom Metazoa; phylum Chordata; class Amphibia; order Gymnophiona; family Ichthyophiidae; genus Ichthyophis; species Ichthyophis bannanicus. The sequence continues at coordinate 49,638,304 of CM066036.1, read as the reverse complement.
TATACATATTAAAACCATACCTGTGTGTTCCATAATCTGTACCTTGCCACACTGATTACTACAATGAGAGAATGGAGGACTATTATAAATGGGCAAATCTAATACTGTGATGTCCACAATTAAAGGAAAGGCCCAACCAAGGAAAAGTGCAACAGGACCGTAGTGGACAATTGGTGCAACACATTCTAATATTGTGAATGAGAATAAGACCAAACATCTGATTATATATGAACTTGCATCATTCTCACACACGCGTAGGCTCTATTCCCAAAACAATTTTTTTGAAATTGTAATACCAATAACGCACCGTCTCTTACCTCTATTGAACAAATTGAGCCGCAACTAATTCGCAAAATTACTAGTGTTGGTGCCGACAGTCACCTATTCTTATTGCCAAAATATACTGGCGGCTACGCTGTAATTAAAAGAAGGAAACTCATATCAAACTCACATAAAATTTCTATCTTAAGGACAAAAATAATTATCCCCATCTTTTAAACATTTCTCAAAAACTGTATACATAAGGAACTACACCGAATGTGAGCGATACTCCAGCTAACCAGCTAGTAATCATTTAAAACCCATACCGGGGAGTGTTTTGGCAGCGGAGGTTTTTTTGCTGTACTTTGATATGCATATCTATTTATTTATTTGTTTATTCATCTATTCAATGTGAGGTCTTTTGCTGTACTTTAATAGTGCCTTTATGATTTGTTTTTATACTTGTTTTTAACCGTAATAGTTTAATTATTTATTGATGTTTTAATATGTGTTTTTATGTGTTTTGTAGCCATAAGCCCCTGATGAAGGCATAAGCGAAACACGGCCTGTGTCGGGCCTGGCTTTAAGAGTAAGAGTGTTCTAATAAAGAATTCCTCCCTGAGGACCACGTGATGCGATCAGGGTAGCGGTCGCATCCTGAGAGTGCTCTGAGACCCTTAACCCAGGCCGGCGATATAGTACCGTGTAATCCTGCAATAACTAACGGAAAAGGTGCCTCGGGAGTGTTGGAGAGCCTGTAGCATCAGATACTGAGGTTTGCTGGTAACCGGCATGGCGACAGGAGCTAAATCGACTAAAAGAGAGCGGGAGCGGGCGACTGGCTCAAGCAAGATGGCGGAGTCAAACCCAGTGCCGAGCTCGCCCAGATCCCCCCCTGCTTCGCTGGATGCGATGTCGGCTGCAGTAGCAGCAGCTCTGTCGCCGCAGTTCGATGCGTTACATGAAAAGATGGATGGGCTCCGTGCCTCTGTGGACTCCCTGGGGAACAGACTCCGTGAGGCCGAAGATCGCCTGGGGCAGACGGAGGAAAAGGTGGAGGTGCTGGAGTCGGAGGTGGCTGGCCTAAAACACCAACTAGGCTTGCACGAGGCTAAACTAGACGACCTGGAGAACCGGTCAAGACGGAAAACTTGCGGTTCATGGGGATTCCAGAGACCGTCCTTGATAAAGATCTGCGGGGCTATTTGGAAGCACTAACCATGCAACTACTTGATGGTGCTGAGCTCGGAGACCCTCTGAGAATTGAGAGAGTGCATCGTGTCGGTAACAAGCAAGCACGGGATGCCCGTCCTCGAATTGTGCTGGCCAAATTCCTTTGCTTCCCGCAGAAGGAAATGCTACTAAGAGCGGCACGGCAGAAGGGGGAAGTGCTTTACAACAACTCCAAAATTCGTATTGCACAGGACTACTCTGCCGCCTTGAGCCGGAGGCGCCGGGAATATGCCCCCCTATGTGAGAAACTTATCAGCGCTGGGATTCGGTTCGCAGTTCAATACCCCGCCAAGCTACATGTGACGAATGAGGGAGCACACCACATCTTCACAACGGCCGCGGAGGCAGAGGGCTTGGTGAATCGAATTGTGGCCGGGGGACGGGCAGCCTCTGCATCTCCACGCTGACATCTCATTGTGTTGACTGTATGGAGATAGCCTGATTCCTTTTCGGGGGAATTGTAATGGGGCAGTCTGCAGTGGAGCGGGCTACAATCTCTGTTAGGTTGTGGAGAAGTTATTTTGTCTCCCTTGGACTGCTCCCCCAGATACAAGTTTGCTAAGTGTTGCTTTGCTACTTTGTTTCAAACCCAGCAGGTTGACTTATTACTTCCTTGGTAGACTATGCCTCAAAATCTGGCCAGCTTCGTTCCTTTTAAAAACTGCTCCGCTTAGAGTTTGGAGGAGTTTCACCTATGGAGCTCTTTTTATTTTATTCTATTTCCCCCCCTCCCCTTTTTTTCTCTCTTTTTGCTTTGTAATAGAGTTCCCCATGCGAATAACTGGGCAGTTTTAGTCCAGTGTGTCGACCTTAGCCTGATCGGTACCTGTGGGGGCTTTTATGTGCTTTATTTCTTTCTCTTCTAACGGTATTTTATTAATGCGGATGGAAAGCAGTTTCAGTGGCCATTTCAGTCATCTGTGGCCCCGTAGCCACTCGTAGTAGGGGGGAGGGAATACGCTCTGCTGAGAATTCTCATGGCAGAGGGGGCGGGGAGTGGTGTGCTGTGGGGATGCCTTCTGGGTGTGCGTGACTTCGGAGCAGGACCCCCCTTGCTTTCGTTGAGCCTGACAGCGAGGGACAGACTGGCAGGGGGTGTGGAAAGGTAAGAGGAGGTAGGGCCTTCCCTTGCGTTATCGTATTTACGAAGAAGGGCTCTGGAGTTCATCCTCCGAGGCCTTGAAGCCTTTCATAACTTTTGAGCGGCCGGAACAATATGGCCGCCGGGGGTGAGTGCAGTCACGTGCATACCCAGGGGGCAATCTCATAGCTCTTATTTTTCGTTGTTAAGTTTGCAGAGCCGGCCAGCAGTGTTTGATGCGGACACTCTCTGCGATGTTTACCTGTCTACACCTGGTGTATTGATGATGGTTAGCTAAACCTGTATTGTTTGATGACCTTGCTTTCTTTAAACTTGTGAAGGGACCAGTCCCCTGTTAAGGCTCCTGTTCACTTGATAAGATCATCGCTCCTGGGTCTTGTTCAGGGGAGCCCAGGGGGGACCCGGACCCGCGGCGAATTAGGCTCCCCCGGGGGGAATAAGAAATGCTCGAGATTTGGCGGCAGGCCATCCAGGTAGAAATGCAGGCTGAGCGGGATTACCTGTTACCCTTCGTGGGTGGTAGGGGATCAGCCGCGCTCAGAGTGGTCTCAGCGGGCCCCTTAGAGTGGGAAGGTGGAGAGGGCCCAAAGGTCAGGGGAGCTGACTGAGGGGATGAGGGGGTGGGGGCTGGGTAGTGATAAGGGGGAGGGTGGGACGGGGAGGGCAGTGGGAATAGGCTGGGGAGGGAAGGGTGTTAGGAGGGAGATTGGCGGGAGGGGGTGGTGGTGGGTGGGATGGGACCACGGAACCATACGAGTTGGGGGGGCAGGGAACTGGGTAATAACTAGAGGTGGACCCCAGGCTGGGGGGGGGTCCCTTCAGAGACAGTCTGGAACACCGGACTCATTGCAGTGGAATCCGCTGTGTTAAGTTGAAGATAGTTTCGTGGAATGTGTGCGGGGTAGGTAACCCTGTTAAGCGGTATAAAGTGCTGCAGGCTTTGGCCAGGTGGCAGTGCGATATTGCCGTACTGCAAGAAACCCACCAGACTGCGGAAGAGCATGCGAAATTTCAGAGAGCTTGGGTGGGGCAAAGTTGGGGGGCCCCAGCGCATGGGAAAAAGGGTGGAGTGGTCCTACTGATTCATAAACGGGTGCGTTTTGACCTCGAGCAGCAGTATGTGGATCCTGAGGGTAGATACCTCTTGTTATATGGCAACTTGGAGGGGCAACAAGTGGTGTTGGGTAATCTGTATGCGCCCAATGTTTTGGATAAATCCTTTTATACCCACTTGGCCTCACGGATAGAACAAATGCCGGACGTTCCTCTGATTTTGGCCGGCGATTGCAATGGGGTGTTGGACATTGATTTGGACACCTCTGGAGGTGGGCGGGTCCCGATCACTCGGGCGTTACAGGAGCTGAGACGCCGGTTGGGGATGGTGGACCCGTGGCGCTTGCTTCACCCCCTGGATCGGGACTTCACCCACCAATCACGAGCCCATGATTCTCGAGCACGGATTGATTATGTCCTGATCTCCGAACGGTTGTTTGCGCAAGTTGGAGAGGCAGAGATCAGCCCATTGACCATCTCGGACCACGCCCCGTTTGGGTTGACCTGCAGTGGGGGGGTCCTACTATTTCGCAGAAAATCTGGCGTTTCCCCCTGGGATTATATGCCGATGCTGAATTTCATACTTATCTCGAGCAACGCTGGGGGGAGTTTATGGATAATCACACACAGCATAAGGAAGAGCCTGAGCTATTGTGGGAGACAGCAAAAGTGGTCTTGCGAGGCAACATTATTGCCTATGGGGCACGGAAGCGAAAACTGATAGCGTCACGAATAGTCCAAATGGAAAAGCAGGTCGTAAAAGCCCGACGGCGGTGCGCGGGGAACCCAATAGTGGTTAATAAACGATCGCTTTGGGAGATACAGTCATCTCTTAATGAGTTGCTCCACCAGAGAGCGAAGAAATCGCTTTTGTATTACAAATACCAGCTTTATCGTTTTGGCAATAAACCGGGGAAACTTTTGGCGAGGTGTCTACGGGGCAGTAGAGGGCCCCGTTTAGTGGTAGCATTGCGTGATGCTCAGGGTCAGTTGCATCAACATAGTCCGGCGATAGCTCAAGTCTTTCGTTCCTTCTTTCGGGAGCTTTACCAGGGCAGTAGAGGGTCCACGACATTAATGGAAAGCTACCTGCAGGGATTACGACTTCCTAAGCTGACTATGGAACAACGCTCGTTGCTAGATGCTCCGGTGACTGAGGAGGAAGTTCATAAGGTTATATTGGGGACGAGCTGCAATAAATCGCCGGGTCCAGACGGTTTTGGCGCGGAGTTTTATAAGTTGCTGGTCGGTAGGATCGCCCCAGTTTTGACTGCGGTGTATCACCAAAGGATTGCGCGGGGCAGGTTTGACTGGGGAACGAACCATGCATTTATTACGTTAATACCTAAACCAGGTAAGGACCCCACGCAGGCGGCTTCCTATTGGCCTATCTCCTTGTTGAACTTCGATCTGAAAGTTTTAGCGAAGGTAATGGCCGACCGTTTGGCCACCGTTCTGGGGGACCTACTGCACGAGTCGCAGGTGGGTTTCGTTCGGGGGCGATACGCGGTGCGGAACCTGCGGAAAATATTAGCCTCTATAGAATGGGTGCGAGCGCGGGAGGAGCAATCATTATTGGTCAGTTTCGATGCGGAGAAGGCGTTCGATCGGGTCAACTGGGAATATATAAAGTTTCTGTTGCCTCGGTACGGCTTGGGCGATACGTTTATAAAGATGGTGGAGTTATTGTATGCTAATCCTACGGCCGCTATCTTGTGCAATGGGGTGCTGTCTGACAATTTCAACCTTGAAAGGGGCACTTGCCAGGGCTGCCCCCTCTCTCCGCTGCTGTTCGTGCTGACCTTAGATCCGATGTTGCAGAGGATAGCGGACTCCAAAGACATCCGGGGTGTCCGTATTGGATCATGTGCCTTTAAAGTGGTGGCTTTCGCTGATGATATTTTAGTTCATTTGTGCGATCCCCAACAATCCTTGCCGTGCCTGCTTGCTGAGTTTTCCTGTTATGGTGCCTTTGCGGGGTTGCGTATCAATCGAGATAAATCAGAAGCTCTGGACGTTGGGGGCCGACTTCAGCAGGCCTGGGGAGGGAGTTTCCCGTTGAAATGGGCCGGTACGTCCTTTATCTACCTGGGGATTGAGCTGCCTAAAGACCCGACGGCGCTGTATCGACGGAACTTTGAGCGTATATGGTCTAAGGTTCGCTCACAGCTCCAAGCTTGGGCCCCGCTTCCACTGTCCTTACTGGGTAGGGCGGCGGCATTGGGAATGGTGGTTACCAAGGGTCCTTTATTGGCTACAAACTTTACCAGTGTGGCTCTTACGCCGGGACCTTGTGCGTATTGAACGGGAGTTTCGTAGGTTCCTCTGGAGGGGGGCCAGAGCACGCATACCACTGAGCCGTTTGAAGGGGGATGGAGATCTGGGGGTATTGGCGTGCCAGGCTCGGCACCTCGGGGACTGGCTCGGCACCTCCGAGGTATATACCCCAAGGGAGTTGGAGGAGTCCCTGGTGGCACCACACTCGTTGCTGGCGGTGCTACATCTGCGGCGGGAGGCTCTACCGAGTCGAGTAGTGAATGGGGTGCTGGTCCAGGCGGCGCGGCGCACCTGGCAGCGGCTGAATAAACTGTGGGGGAGTTCGCCGGAGGTCTCCAGTTGGTTGCCGTTGCAGGGTAATGCCCAATTTCCCCTGGGATCGGATTCGGTCCCGTTTCGTCGATGGACGGGGAGGGGGATACAGCTGCTGGGGCACGTAATTGACTTGGAAGGGAAGTGCAAACCACTGGCGGTGCTGTGCCGGGAGTATGACTTGTGTCCCCAAGCTTCTTTGTTTGCGTATCTGCAGTTATCGCATTATGTAGGTTCCATTTAGGGGTGTGAGCTGTTGGGAGACCACTCAGCACGGATACTAGCATTTTTTGCTCTTGGGACAGGGACCCCACCCACTATTGCAAGTTTCAAAAAAGCATTGGAGCCTTATGGGGTACCGTCAAATTACTCGGCAGAGGAGGCTTCCTGGGCGAGAGAGTTGGGCTGTGAGGTGGCTCCGGGTTCCGGGTTCTGTTCGCGCGGCGCTGAGCCGGGTTGCAGGGCTGGTGGAAGGAGCTAGATGGCGGGAAATCCAGTTTAAATGTATTGTAAGAGCCCACTTTTCCCCGAGGAGAGCACTACGCAGTCGTCTCACTGCACATGGTGGGTGCCCGAAATGTGTCTGTTCATTAGCAGACTTAGGTCATATGTGGTGGGGTTGTTCTCCTATCCGCCGCTATTGGGCTCGGATAGCTCATTATCTAAGCGGCTTGCTACAACAAAAGGTCTGCTGGACGGGGCGCCTCATTGTGTTGGATCAGTTGGGACCACTCCACCCCAAGGGCCGATGGCAGAAACTGCTGGTACGGAAAGCATGTCTGGTGGGGAAGAGTCCTGTGCTGCGGCGATGGCTGGAGTCTGTGGCCCCCTCCTTTTGGGAGTGGCGCAATGGGTTTCACCAGTTTATGCTCCTAGAACGGAGGAGTGCAGAGGCACCCTCGGAGCTGGGCCTCCTTTCTTTTGGTGTGGACACCCTACATTCAAACGCTTCCGCCTAAAATCCGTAGTGAAATCCTGTGCCTGGGGTAGGTTTGATGGGATGCCCCTAGCCAACGGTTGGGAATAGGTTTGATAGGTCCCTTAGGTCCCGGGAGGGTGGGTTGGGTGAGGGAAGGGGGGGGAGGGGTTGGGTTGGGTAAGCAGTTGAAAAAATTTGCTTGTACCGTGGGGATCCTGGGGTAGTGGACAAGATACAGCCCTGCCCTAGGCATGATGGTTTTGCTTTCTTGCTTTGCTTACGATTCTATATTGGAAAATGACATTATCTGATTGGTTATGTATTTTACTTTGTGTTCCTTAATAAATATTTAAAAAAAAAAAAAAAAAAAAAAGAATTCCTTCCTTGCTATCCACGGTTTCTGACTGTTCTCCTCCGAAGGAGGCCTTTACTGTTCCGGTTCCTCCGATGCTGGAACGGTTGCTCTTCCACATGTGGGAGGCGCTGGCATCGACGCCGGTTTTAAGCAAGCGGGCCGGTTCCATCTATCGAGTCCAAAAGAGCCCCGGGTTCTAAAAGGCACAATTACCGCACCACTCCATGGTTGTGGAATCGGCCATGCATCATCTGAAAAGTCAGAAGATGCACTCCTTGGTGCCTCCCGGCTGGGAGGCCCGGAACCTGGATGCCCTCGGTAAGAAGTGCTTCCAGGGCTCCATGCTTGCTTGCTGTGTCCAGACCTACCAGCTGTACATGGGCATGTACCTTTGAGACCTGGCAAAGGAGATTGCCGTGTTCTCTGCTGGTCTCTCCGAGGAACCTTTGCAGAGGTTCAATGCTCTGTCATCGGGTATTCGTGAATGCTCGAAGTTTCTCTCTCGAGCAGCCTATGATGGCTTCGAGGCTTCGGCCCGGGTAGCCGCAGCCGGCATCGATGCATGCCATCAGGCCGGTGCAGGACAAGTTGGTCAATGTCCCCTGCCGAGGTGAAAACCTCTTTGACAAGCCCATGGCTGACAAGGCTGCAGAACTCGAGACCGAGACTCTTACCCGGACAAGGCTGTCCAGAAAAACCTCTGCCCCTTCTCAGAAGAAGGGCTCGGGGAAAAAAAACTTTTACCCGAGGAAGTCATCTGCCTATAAACAGTACCCTAATTTTCAGGCCTCTGTAGCTTCCCAACAGGGTCAGCAGGCCAAGGGGCAGGGACATGGGCCCCATAGGCAGAAGGCCCCCAAGCCTCCTACTCTGGCTCCTGCTCAGCAGGGAGGGGGATTTTGACTCCAATGGCATAGCCTCTCCACCTCAGCTGGCCCCTATCAGCACTGGAGGCAGGCTGGCCCTGTACGCCCACAGGTGGTACCTGGGTACTAAGTATAGTCCAGAAGGGCTACCTCCTTCACTTCCACCAGGTACTCCCCTCCTATTTTCCAGGTGAGCCTCCCAGACTCCCTCTGTACAGGGACTTACTCCTGCAGGAGTTGGCAGGTCTTCTGAAGGAACAGGCAGTGGAACCGGTGCCCCACCACCTGAGAGGTCAAGGCTTCTATTCCAGGTACTTCCTGGTACCAAAAAGAACAGGAGGCCTCAGACCCATCCTAGACTTGCAAAATCTGAACAAGTTCCTGGAGAGGGAAAAGTTCAAGATGCTTACCCTTGGAATCCTGCTGCCCTACCTCCAGCAGGGAGATTGGCTATGCTCCTTAGACCTAAAGGATGCTTATACTCACATCCTCATTCATCCAGACCACAGACAATATCTCAGATTTGTTGTAGGAGGAAATCACTATCAGTACAGAATACTGCCTTTTGGCCTTACATCTGCCCCCAGGGTATTCACCAAGTGCCTAGCGGTGGTAGCGGCCTACCTCAGGGTTCAAGGCCTCTTTGTCTTTCCATACCTGGACGATTGGCTCATCAGGGGTCAATTCCCGCAAGAGGCCAATCAAGCAACCCTTTGCACTGTCGCTCTGCTTCAGCAGCTGGGGTTTGTTATAAACTTCGCAAAGTCCAGTTTGCACCCCTCCCAGAACATGGAGTTCAGAGGAGCTCGACTAGACACGTTTCAGGCAAAAGGCCTTTCTACCAGTGGACAGGGCCCACAGATTGATGTATCTAGCCAGGCTATTCCACAGCAATTCTCTGGTCTCCGCCAGACAAATCCTGAGGCTCTTAGGCCACATGGCATCTACGGTCCATGTAACTCCAAATGCCCGTCTACACATGAGGCCAGCTCATTGGGGACTCAGGGCTCAGTGGCACCAAGCCACAGGAAGCCTCACAGACAAAGTGAGGGTATCCAGCCTACTACAGTCTTCTCTGCAGTGGTGGCTTCATCTTCCAAATCTGCTACAAGAAGTGCCTTTTCAAGCACCTTCACACTCTCAAGTGCTGACGACCGATGCTTCTCTTCAAGGTTGGGGTGCACATTGCCAAGGGGCATGTATTCAAGGCCTGTGGTCTCCTTGGGAGGCCGCCCATCAGATCAATTTCTTGGAACTGAGAGCTATCCGCTTAGCCCTGAGAACTTTCTCCCATCTCATCTCTCACCAGTCCGTCTTGGTTCAGACGGACAATCAAGTTGCTATGTTCTATGTGAACAAACAGGGGGGCACAGGGTCCCGCCTTCTATGTTGGGAAGCACAGAAACTGTGCTCCTGGGCAGTCACTCACGGCATCCTTCTCAAAGCAGTCTCTCCCCCAAGTCAGGAGAATTACCTGGTGGACAGATTGAGCAGGATCCTGCAGCCGCACGAGTGGCAGTTGAATCGTCTAGTGGTTCAACAGATCTTCCTGAGATGGGGTCTTCCAACCATGGATCTCTTTGCCAGTCCTCTGAGCCGTCAACTTCCCAGGTTCTGTTCCAGGCAACCGCATCCTCTCAGAGTTGCAGCGGATGCGTTTCTCATCCCATGGTCTACAGGCCTTCTATATGCGTTTCCTCCCACGCCTCTGGTGTCCCAGACGCTATTCAAGGTGCTCAGGGACAAGGCCTCGCTGATCCTGGTGGCCCCCAGGTGGCCAAGGCAACCCTGGTTCCCACTGCTTTTGCAACTAGCAGTGGACACTCCTCTCCCTCTGGGGACGCAACCCAATCTCCTGTCTCAGAAGCAGGGATCTCTCTTACACCACAATCTCCAGTCCCTCAATTTGATGGCCTGGCTGCTGAAAGGGTAATGTTCTATCGCCTTTACTATTGCCTAAGGAAGTGGAGGACGTAGTCTTGGCTTCTAGGAGGCAGTCCACCAGAAAGTCTTATGCCCTTAAGTGGCGTAGATTCTCTACCTGGTGTACTCAACACAACGAGAATCCTCTCTCATGCCTGGTACCAGTGGTGCTGCAATATTTGCTTCACCTGTCCAACCTAGGCCTTAAGTCCAATTCTGTTAGAGTTCATCTTAGTGCTCTTTCAGCACACCACTCACAGGTGGAGGGTCAGTTTCTATCCAGCCATCCCTTGGTGGCTCGCTTCCTCAGAGGCCTGCTTTTGCTTAAGCCTCCAGTGCGTACACCTGCCCCTGAATGGGATTTAAATGTGATCTTGCAAATGGAAATTACACTTACCTGGTAATTGATGTTCCTTGAGGGAGTACAGTTCAGTCCTCCACCACTGGGTAGTGCACCTCCTCCTGCAACATGGAGACTGGACAATTCAAACTTGTGACATCACCGGGTATATCCTGCTGGTCTTCTCCCATGATCCCCCAGTGACCTACTGTCAAAGCAGACTCAAAGGAGCAAACAAACAACCAGTTAAAGTACTAAATACAAAGCTATGCTCAAACTTCAACTTTAAAATCACAGGGCCCCAAAAAGAAAGGCCGAAAACACCCTCCTCCGTGCCCCTGTCCCCCTGCGCACCAAACAGCGGAAGACAGAGAGCTAGAAGGAAGGAGAACTAAGGAAGAGTATAGGCAGAAAAGGTTGCTCTCGCGATTACCTGCCAATCAGAGCCCGTTGCCGACGCTAGGATCCGAAAGCACACTCGGAACTGACGCCTCGCGTCAAACATCCATCCCCGGGCGGGAATGAAGACTGAACTGTACTCCCTCAAGGAACATCAATTACCAGGTAAGTGTAATTTCCATTTCCTTATCGGTCCTACAGTTCAGTCCTCCACCACTGGGATGTACCAGAGCAGTAATCATTGGGAGGGACCTATCCAGTCGGCTCGGCCCCTAAACGAACAGAGCAGGCACCTACCCCAGCCCGCTCCTCACGTCAACAGGCGGTAAGCCAACCAGGAAGACACGACCGAGAGCCCACTTGGATCCTCTTCACTGGTGAAAACAGCACAGAACTCTGCCCCAAGCAGCGCTAGTGCTTCAGAAAGAAACTCGCCATCGCAAACACACTGAACGCCCTAGAAACATACCTACTGAGGCGGCTACCGGAGCTCCGCCTGAAAAATCCGCTTGAGCTCCCCCATGGCTCTCGACCCCACCAGGGTGTCAAGTGTTAGCAACCGCTGCTCTCCCACAGAACCCGCCTCCACGGAGGGACAGGCAGCGAAGAGACCTCCCAGAAAGCGACGGAACCTTCACCTAAGGTCCAAGAAATGCAGGTTACAAGCAAAGTGTTCTTGCGTAAGTCCCAAACCGACAACTAGACAGGCACAGCCGGATTCCACAAGGGAGAACGGAACCGAGGTCCATCCAGAGGTGGGAAGCAAAATGAGGGAAATGGAAAAACCACCAGCGTCAAACACCCTATTTGTCACACCTCTTAAGGGCTTTATTCTTTGCAACACAAAGTAGCTCTACAGCTATGTCCTGGACCAGTTGGAGTCTTTTTAATTGAGAATGTGGAATGCAGCTAAGCAATGAGTTGCAATAAACCAAGCGTGATCCACCAAGGGCATATAAGAGGGTGTCAAGTGCCCCAGAGTCCAGCGTTGTTTCAGAAGATGTGGAGTCTGACATGGTGTGACAAAAAAGAAAGGAGACTCTGGTAGCCACGCCCACGACGCAATGCCAGTAGGCCAACCGCTTACATCACCTGGATATGCCCTCCGGAATTGGAGGAACCATGCAGAAGTAGCAATCGCCGACGTGATCCATGGGCCCTCCCCAGATCATTGGAACCGCAAAAGACTTTGATGGTCTTTTCCCATCCATCCACAGCCTGAGATCTGCTACACATGTATTGCAGCATATGTGTGGCGCCTAGCTTTTATCCTGATCTTTTATTCTGCAGCCAAAATATAAATTGTAGGCTTTCTGAACCGCCACAGTCATATGCCATTTTTGTGATGTAAAAGTCACATCACCACAACTAGAGCAGAAATTATCTGCATGATTAACACCAGTACGAGGAATCGCCAAATATGCTGTGAGTGACCTATCGGTATAAAATAAATATGTCTTTTTTTTTTTTTTTTTACTGTCAAGCGAGGCAAATTTAAGTAGTGACTGCATCAACTGGTTTTGGACAGTTATTTCGATTGGTTGCAAGTAAAGATTATGCAAGCTCACGCAAATGTTGCAGAATACACTGGTAATGGTCCCCACTGACTAATGAAGAGCACATATCTTAGCAACCAGACCCAGTCGGCCATTTTCACTATGACCTCTGAAAGGCATAGAATGGACCGGGCCACGGCCCCGTACCAATGCGTCGACGCTATCCAGTAGCCTCATATGTCCTCTGCTAAACATCGACCCGTCGCCGCAGACTGACAGGTCGCCATGAGGTCCAATATGGGCTGACCGCATCTGAGCACACGCGGCGCGCACACCGCCTGATGCAATCTCACTCCTCCGGCAAACACTCGGACCCCGCTAAGGACATTCGCCACCACAGTGTCCCCACCGAAACGCAGGCCGCCAAGGCTTCAACCGCGCACGCTGTCCCTTCGCTCGGGCCACCCTGACCACCCGACCGACTCCACCCTGCCGATCGAAATAGGCCACCATCCCGGAGATCTCAGACAGCACCTACAGCGCTCGATCCGCTACCGTGTCCGCCTGCCACGGCTGACGTACCGCGTACCGTTCCAGTCAGACGATGGAACACTGGGCGTGCTGCGTACACTAAAACGCCTTGTATATAAAGGATCCCCAAAATGTAGCTGAGTCTAACCACGCTCCGGCCAAGCTCCCGGAAGAAAGGGACAGAACCTTATAAAAAAGAAGTGGGGACAATTAGGAAGGCTTTCCTGTTTGATTCTTTTTTTTTTTTTTTTTCCTTTTTACAACTCAATAAGGGCCACAAGACACACAACCGAACAGGGCATTGTCCAGAGAACGCAAGGCCCCTCCTCCAGGCTGACTCCACATCCACAGCCTAAACCGGCAGTCACCTTGGCTGATGCCGAGCAGCGCGGAAGCCAACTTGTAAGCCCAGCATATGAAGTATGCCTACTAGTACAGCATTCCACAATGGAGGGACATGTAACCGGATGGCTTTGAATATGAACCTACAGATATCCCGCGCTTGCTCCAAGACAAGCACTGTGCAGCCTACTGGTCTTCTCGGAGCACCGCCACGACCTGAAGACCTAAACCGGCCAGTAAAAGACGACGTACGCTGGGCCCGAAGGAACCTGGTTGAACGGATCCCAGCACTCCCTGTATCGTTAGGATCGGAGCCTCCCCCCAAGGACTCAGCCCTGGCTGGAACCGGCTGAGCATAACTCCAGGCCCTGCGGCGAGCCCCCACGAAGAAGTGGGACGCAACGATGCCTTGAGGAAAGGGAAGGCGCAATGGGTGAAGCAAGTTGCTAGCCGACCAAGGGAGTAAACCCCACACGCGCACCTCAACGGAAGGACGGAAGAACCGAGGATTCTGGTCCCACAGGTGCGCCTGCTAGCCTTTAACAACATACACCTCTGCAGGTACAAAATACTTAAATTGTGAGCGCCTTCAGGGGTAAGGGGAATAGACGACAGCCTCCGACTGTGGACCACCTTGTCTTGCACAACAGACAGCAGCACCCCACCAAACAAATGATTGGGAATATATGACCTCAGAACCCCAAGGCAGAGGTAAAACAGTAGAACGTGCAGTGGACGTGAATTTCCAGATCTGCCAGCCCCCCTGCCCACATTGAGAAGAGGCAGAGAACTGGATCGGCGGATCTGGAGGGGTGCCTCCTGGACAGCCGGGCCACCGAAGGGAAAGCTGATGACTGAGGCCCAAACTCCTCAGGATGGCCCCGTCTTGCATTGGCAACCCCATGCAACACCATGACAACCCCACTCACGATATCCCAAGCGATCTCTGTCATTGCTGCAACAATCACCTGAGCATGAGATCACAGACGGAACACGGACATGCAGACGCACTCAAGGAGAGTGCACCTAAGAAGTATGAGCCTATCCAACAGCCAGCACCACATGTCCAGGTGTCCCACTCCTGTCACCCAAAACACAGGACGCTTGAACCTAGGTGACCGTCATAGCAAAGACAGGGAGGCCTGACTGCCGCTATCAACCCTTCCAGGACCCTGGAACACTAAGCCCCGGACTGTGCCATCCAGCAACACTTCTCACGATCCCCAGCAGGGGCCTTCCCCCAGATGGGCAGTGTTCCCGCCAAATGGGCAAGCTGTGCTCTGATAACATAGTGCAGAAAACCAAATCAAAGTGTCTTAACCTAGCTAATTTTCGTCGAATAGTGATCATTCATAATATCAGCCAGGCTCAATCATAACATTAGTATTAATGATCTCTAAAGATTGAAGAGTTACTAAAGTAACACTAATTGTTTTTTCTTTTTTTTTTTGGTTTTTTTTTTTTTTTTTTTTTTTAAATAGCTTCAAAGGCGATATTGGAAACAACAGACCAATGAATCTGAGTTCAGTGCCAGTTAAATTATAGAACTTTTTATGAAAAGCAGCACCAAGCTGTATTTTAAAAGGGTTAATAAACATGTGAGTAAGCCAAATGATATGTATCTGGATGTTTTAGAAGGTACTTGACAAAGCCCCTTATGAACTTCTCCTGAGGAAGGAGATGATGTGCTATTATAGAATGGGAAATGGATCAAAAACAGGAACACAATAGGACTAAATGGCCAGTTTTCTCACAGGAGACCCGTAAATAGTGGAATGTCTCGGGATCTGCACTGGAACTGGCATCTGGTAACATCTACTGCACTGAAATGATCTGGAAAAGAGATCAGCAAGCATGGCGATCAAATTTGCAGATGGCATAACGACATTTAGAGGCTGTCTGCACAATTTCCAAGCGTATAAACATGGAAATAGCATCCTTATGTAAATGACAATTTCAGAAAGGGCTCAATTTGTAGGTGGTTGTGCCGCCGATGACCCTGAATGGCCAAATCCTAGCACGGAAACCTGCTGCTGACAGACGTCGCTAACTGCCAGAATGCAGACAAAGGTAAAGGCACCCCCCAAGAAGTAAAACCCAAACCAATCACATTGCATTCAAAGAACTATAAACTATCATGAAATTAAAAGGAAATTAAAATTAAAAGGAAATTAAAATTAAAAGTAACAGCAAAAGGCTCACTACGTCCTCATGCTGCATGGAGACTGGACACACTGGGGGATCATGGGAGAAGACCAGCAGGATATACCCAGTGATGTCACAAGTTTGACTTGTCCAGTCTCCATGTTGCAGGAGGAGGTGCACTACCCAGTGGTGGAGGACTGAACTGTAGGACCGATAAGGAACAGCTTACTTGCCCACCATTTGAACCTATGGCTACTTGCCCTCTGTGTTTTTTATCCTGGAAAGCGCTATTTCTGGTAGCCCTTACCTCAGCAAGGTGAGTGAGTGAGCTTCAGGCCCTAGTATCAGAAGCACCATATACTAGGTTCTATAGGAACAGAGTAGTCTAACGGACTCACCCTAAGTTCCTTCCTAAGGTTGTCTCCTCCTTCCACCTCAATCAGGAGGTGGTTCTTCCGACTTTCTTTCCCAGGCCTCATGCCAGCCGGGCTGAGATGGTCTTGCATACCCTGGACTGTAGGAGGGCGTTGTCCTACCTTGACCGTACACGGGAGCACCGGAGGGCGGTTCAGCTCTGGGGTCTCTTTTGACCCCAATAAGTTGTGGTTGGCTGTCTCCAAGCGTACTTTGTCCATATGGGTAGCTGACTGCATCGCCTGGGCTTACAGGGCAGCTGGCCTCTCGTTGCAGGGTCAATTTACGGCTCATCGTGTCAGGGCGAAGGCTGCGTCAGTGGCTCATCTCCGCTCTGTTCCGTTGGCAGACATCTGCCGGGCCGCTACTTGGTCGTCAAGCCAGACTTTTGCGGCCCACTACTGCCTTGAGAGTGAGTCCCGCAGGGACAGTGCTTTCGGGCAAGCGGTACTCCATAATCTCTTTGAGGTTTAGGCAACTCCTACCCTCCGGCCCTGGTGTTGGGGGGGGGCATTATCAGAGAATATTCTGTTTGTGCATGCTGAGGCTCTAGAGGGAACTCATTGTTTCGGTTTGGGGCCTCTGGTAGCCATGATTGGGGAGTCCCATATGTGAGAACTGACTTCTTGCTTGGTCCTGGAGAAAGAGTAGTTACTCACCTGTAACAGATGTTCTCCAGGAGCAGCAGGAATCAGTCCTCACAACCCTCCCTCCTCCCCTTGGAGTTGCAGTCATATGCTTTATTTTGTTATTTTTGCTGTCTTTTAGCTATGTCATCAGACTGAGCAAGATGGCACCCTTGGGCGGGAAGGGGACTGCGCATGCGTGCTGCATTCCCAAAGGCTTTCTTTGAAAGCTGGGGAAATACTCCGCACGGGGGCTCCGTCGGCACCGACGTCACCCATATGTGAGGACTGATTCCTGCTGCTCCTGGAGAACACCTGTTACAGGTAACTACTCTTAACCAGCTTAAGCAAATTAATGATACATAGGTCTGTACTGGAGTGACAAGTGTGTTATAAAACAGATGTTGGGGAAAGTCCTCCCTTCAAGTATCACGTATGAGATACCATTTGATGTTAACTGAGTGGGCCTTAACATCAGAAGGCTATGCTATTATGAGATTCCACTCTCTTACCTAGAGAGAAGGGTATTTCAGAAAAGAGTCTTGATTTCATTGAAAACCTAACACAGAGTTTCCAACTTCAATCCTGAAAACCTGACTGGTTTGTGCCCCTGCAGGACAGGAGTTGGAGACCCCTGACCTAACCATATCAGCCACACCCAAATATTAAATGTATCTGCACTAAACAATCAATCACGTTAGAAATAATAGCATAGCAATATAAAGTTATAGGGATGACAACTTTCAAAAACTACTCCTTCTAGAATTCTGCACACAATAATTCAATAATGTTGCACTTTTTTGTGATATTTAAATTTAAAATATAGCACAAAAAAAATCTAAATATGCTTTGTTATATCAACCTACTCCTAACACCCACTCATGAAAGACAATTTTTTTGTCAGACCTGCATCTTCTAGTTTAGAATTATGCCTGTTCAGGTCCTTTTTAATTTTTTAATCATGTACTCACTAATTCATTCTTGTTACAAATACTAAAAATACCTTCAACACAGTGTCATGTTTCAAATTCAGAAAAAATTCTTGCAGTTCTGCTTCAGGATTTGAATTATCTTCACTTATCCGAGAATTATCCACTTCATAATTCGTAATTAAGATTTTCTCTTTTCATCTCTAAACTTCAAGTTCAACCGGCTTACATGCCAAAATGGCCACAACATTTTCATGCTTACTACCCCCCCCCCCCCATATGAAGTCAATTCTTAAATAGACGACAACCCTTCAAATTGATGTGTAACAATGAATGTGTTGAGTCAGGCTATTGGGTGCCACAGACTGTAAATCCAAAATTCCATATCTTGAAGTGAAAATTATGACTGCAAAGGCTTGTTTTGGAGGGGGGGAGGAGCTATTACAAGGTGGGTCTGACTGAGCTGGACCCCAAAACAGCAAACAAAAACTACTGGCTAATACTACTTTAAGTCACATGGGACCTTTTTATGTTAAAATGTGGCACCAGATAGCTTATTTTAACAAAAGGCTTTGGAGATTCAGAAGCACAGCAGTGTAGTAACCCACTTTGATTTATATGATGTGGGAAGCTGTGCTAAGTTTTTGTAATAAAAATACATTTTTCAAAGTGCATCTCAAACAAATGGGGCATAGTACTGCTTTATTTAACATGTACAAAAAAACATTTGCAGAAATAAAAATTAAAAAGTAGTGCAGAAGCACTATATAGCACAGATGTGAACACAAAAGACCTTACCATTTTCATCTGTATGAATGAGCAGGGCTCATCATAATTTTCCACAATTCCAACAACCCAATTCCTGTGGAAAGCTTATCACAAGGTGCTGCAGCAGGGTGTAAACACACTGCAAAAGGAATTTATTCATGTCATTATTACAATGTAACTAAAGGCCCACCCAGGGGGCAGCAAATACTATACTTTCATGGACTGTATTGTCACTTTGGTGAGTTTTTTATTTCTTCTGGTTCCTGTGCAGTGGTAGGGCTGTATGGGAAGTTTCAGAGCTTCTTTATAATGGATCTCTCGGCATCCCACCTTACAGGATCCTCTGGCACACTGCAGTATTTCTGGTCCTGCTTTAGAGCCTGGGATCATCTCTGGAAAACGAGTCAGTAAACAGTATCCTGGTAGATATGACATTTTTAGTTCTTATATGCCAAGCCAGGCTAATATATTGCAGTCTGATTACTGGTCTTCTGCCACTGAACTATTTTTCCAAAACCACCTCGTCCAGCATCATAATCTGTACGGTATTCATCTCTAATCTGAGGGGAAAAAAAGGAAATAAAGATTGGTAAACTACATCAGCTTACATAGTGATGGCCTGCAAATCTAAACTACCATGTCTAGGCATATCTTCACTGTGTACATTTACATTTACTAGCAAAGTAGTGGTAGTAGTGAGGAATGCAGGCCTCTTCTTTCCTGGTAATGCGACAGATGAAGCCCAATTAGTCCATCCAGTCTGCCTCAATATTTTATCGCCACTGCCAAAAGCCCATCCCAATTGACATAGGCAGATGCAACACGCTAGTCATTAGTGCAATGGTTTACACTTGATTTTCCTGCCTTAATTTTACTCCCAATACAGGAAGATAGATTAGCACAGGAAAAAACAACATAAAACCATTTTGCTAAAGAGTAGCACAGTGGACATGCAAAACACATTCAAATCACTGTATAATTTCTCCCACTAAAATCTAGTGGTTTTTACATTCTTTATGCCAGCAGAGGGTGATCTGAACTGCCAAAGTTTACCTCAGATCATCGAAGTGGCCCACGATGCCACCCCCCCCCCCTCCCAAGGGTCCCTGGTGGCCTGTAGGCCCCTGCCCCTCATCCCCCCTGCACTTTTCATTGGGTAAAACAGGAGCAATGCCTACTCTGGTCCTGCCTCTGTGTTGCCATCTTGAAAAACAGGGGCGCCTGATCCAGTGCAGTGTGCCGAGGTGCACTGCTGTGTGTCAGTCTGACAAATAAGGTAGTTGATGAGCAGGGTGGGAGGGGTGGAGGAGACCTGAGGATTAAGAGTGTCAGGGAAGTGGTAGTCTGGCCTGCCTTTTTTTGTTTTTTAAATCTCACTTCCTGTCAGCATGAGAGCCAATCCCCACTCATGCAATGACAGAAAGGAAGGGACATTTACTTGTGATGCAGTGAACAGCGTTCGCTGCTTGTCACTGCAGCGGTGTGTGCTCTTTTCTGACAGCATACACTTAAAGTGGCAATAACCTGCATGCCATGAGTTTACTATATCAAGAGTAAAAATTTGTTTTAGCATATGTCTTAGAACACTTATCTGGGAGCTCAGAACAGTGTTCTAACGTGCCATTTGCTGCATCAACACCCCAGAATGTGACCTCCTACAAGATTTCTCTCCATTTTGTAGAAGAGCACATAAGATGCCCCCTTCAGTATCCCTATTCCTATTCTCTGTGAACAAGCAGGAATGAAATCATCATGTATGGGGTGACGTCCCTGACTGAGACCCTTGTGGGAACACTCCCCAGCTTCAACAGTTTTGTTTCTCCCCCCCCCCCCCCCTTTGGGGGTCTTTTTTGCTTGTATTATTAACTTTCTGCTTGCCGTCGGTAGCGTTGGGTCCATCGATCAGTTCTGCCTCTGTTCCAGTGTTTTTTTTGGTTCCTTTATTTTCTTGTTTTTTCCCACAGCCCAGCTGGCCTCTGGTGCCCATCACACAGTTTGATTTTGCCACAGACAGCTTCCCAGCCATGTCCCAGAAACCAGCCAGCAGGTTTAAGAAATGCACCAAATGTGCCAGGACCATCTTGGTCACTGACAAGCACAATTGGTGCCTTCAGTGTCTGGGTCCCAATCACTAGCCTTCTTGCAATTTGTGCTTGCAGATGACAAGGAGAGACCTAAAGAGTCAAAGAGAAGCAGAGAGAAATCGCTCTTTGGCCAGATGTCTGATTTAGTGTCTCTGGCACCAATCTCAATGGCTCCCCTAGGATATGCCAAAGGTGCTTCGACAAAGAGCTTCCCAGGCTCAATCGCAGCCAAGAGCCCATAGTGCCCCAGAGCATCTGTCATCCTCCGCTTGGAATCTACGACCTCAACTCCATCAGCAGCAAAGAGGAACCCTTCCAAGCACTGGATAAAGTCCCATGTTCATCAGCATCAGAGCCCTTCACAATGTAATGTCGAGAGTGATGGCAGTGAATGGTCCACCAAGGTGCCCCAGAGAGAAATCAACCTCCACAGTTTTGGAGAGGCACCAACTGTCTCCCGAAGATGGAGGCCATGTCGATACCCCTGCAGGGATACTGGAAACACTGGTCAAAATTGCTCAGGCTCCAAGGCCTTCGGATTCAGCAGCCATGAAGGAATGCCTTCAGGTGTACAAAGCTCACAGCGCATTGATGCTTGAAGCAGCATAGACATCAGAACATCAAAGGGATCAAACACTGGCTCCCAGGGGGACGATCCCCCTCTCTCGGGTTTACCGAGTTGCAATGAAGCCCCTAAGAACTTGATGCATCAATCTCATTGATGCTCCTACTCCCCTTAATCACTCAAAGAGTATAATTGAATCTAAACACTAACGGGAGCAAAAACTGGCAGCCAATTTTTGTGTAAAAAAAAAAGTGCCCAATGTTAGCCAATAATACTGGAAATGTTTTCTTCTCAAAGCAGATTTACTCATTCAAAAGAGGTGAAGAGAATGACCTCAGCACTAAACCATTCGATTTCTTGGTATCATCTGCTGCTGCCATTTGCTTAATAAAGTCCTCCACTGCCTTAGTTAGTATGCTCTTCCAATTGACTTCGTAGAGTCTCATTTAACAAAAAAGTAGGTCAGTGGAACATTTTATTCAAAATAGCTACCCAGCATTTTAATGAATGCTTCATTCTCTATAAAAATATGTGGTGCTTTATCCATTCTCAACCCTCTTGGCATTATTTGTGTCTTTACATATTCCAATAAGGATCACATATGCAAATTTGTACATATCACATTTTTTTCTGGCGGCCTTCCATTCAGAACATAAGCCTTCAAAGTCTGCTGTCTCACGCTGAGATTGTGCGCTAATTGTCAGACCATAGGTTTTATAGAGCTGTCTTGGGAAGATCTCACTTTGGAACTGCAAACTCATTTTTCGGTTGCTACAGAAGGCATTAAGACAGTTAAGATAACCACATTACAAGAATATCACTTTTTAAAGGTACATAATCCACAGGCATCAGTGTTTTACATGGTCCCCAAGGTTCATAAAACGTTGCATTCACCACCTAGACATATTATAGCATCCAGTACATCATCAGTATTGGAACTGCTGTCTGGTTTTGGATAATTTTTTGCAACCATTTGTTAAGAATCAAGATAGTATATAAGGGATTCATCTGATTTCCTCTATAAATTATCTCTGAAAGACACTTGGCCGGGGACAATAATGACAACCTTTGATATACCGGTAGTGGCACTTTACACCAACATACTCCAGGATTGGAGTTTGACTTTATTACATACCCTCCTGTGACAGCGACCAGAAAATGAGAGTTACTTCAAGATTCCTTTTGTCCATAGCAGAGATAGTATTGACAAAAAATAATTTCCGCTTCGCAAGTAGAGCATAGTTACTCACCTGTAACAGGTGATCTCCGGGAACAGCAGGAATATAGTCTTCACATATGGGTATCGTTGGTACCGACGGAGCATGCGCGGGAACACTCCCCAGCATCCAATTAGAAAGCTTTTGGGAGCATCCCACAGCGCCTGCATGCTGCCTTTCCGCCTTTCCCAACTGCCTCTCTCCAGTTGAGTTTAAAGCTGCGACAAAGAGGGAAAGAGATAGAGAGATACAACTCCTAGGGGAGGTGGGTGGGTTGTGAAGACTATATTCCTGCTGTTCCCGGAGATCACCTGTTACAGGTGAGTAACTATGCTATCTCCAGGAACAAGCAAGAATGTAGTCATCACATATGGGGACTCCCTAGCTTTAGATGCCAGGGAGAGACCCCAGAAGTTGTGTGTCCCTTTGAAAGGGCTCCACTTCCCCCTATGGGTCTCTGGCATCCAACCAGGGATGGTGGGTAGGAGTTGATTAGGTATGGAACAGGTGTTGGAGAACAGCCTGACCAAACAAGGCATCCCGGCAGGAGTCCTTGTCCAAGCAGTAATGGGCTGTGAAGGTATGAACCGAGGCCCAAGTGGCTGCTTGACAGATGTCATCAATAGACACAGAGTGCAGATGAGCCATTGAAGCTGCCATGGCTCACATTGTGAGCTGTGACATGGCCCTCCAGAGGAAGATTCTTACTCTGATAGGCGAAGGAAATACACTGTGCAATCCAGCTGGACAGTGTTCTCTTGGAGACTGGAAGTCCCAAATGAGAAGGTTCAAAAGCAACAAAGAATTAGGAGGACTTTCTATGTTGCTGTGTTCTTTGCAAGTAAAAGGCTAAAGCTCTTTTACAGTCCCAAGTATGAAGATTCCTTTCTGCATTTGATGCATGAGGCCCTGGAAAAAACACAGGCAGGTAGACCGCCTGGTTAAGATGAAAAGGAGAGACCACCTTTGGCATAAAATGTGGATGAGTCCTAAGGACTACCTTGTCATGATGGAACCTTGTATAAGGTGGATCAGCCACTAGTGCCTGCAACTCACTGATGCGACGTGCTGATATGATTGCAATGAGAAAGATAACTTTCCAAGAAAGGAATTTCAATGAAGTAGTAGCTAAGGATTCGAAAGGTGGCTTCATGAGCTGGCAAAGAACCAAATTTAAGTCCCATGCCACCGGTGGTGGCTTAATGGGAGGCTTAGTTAGTAGGCAGCCTCTCATAAATCTTGCTATAAGAGGATGGGAGGAAATAGGTTGTCCATTTAAAGGCTTGAAAGAAGCTGCAGTAGCACTTAAATGGACTCTGAGTTAGTTTTAAGTCCTGCATTGGATAAATGAAGGAGATACTCCAGTAATGATTCCAGAGGTATCGCAAGGGGGGGGGGAGTTAAGACCCTTCTGCGAGCACCATATGGTAAACCTTTTCCACTTGAAAGCATAAGAGCGTCTTGCGGAAGGTTTTCTAGAAGCATAAAGGATATCCTTCACCTGCTGAGGAAGGTTAAGGTCCTGAAGATCTAGGCCTTCAGCAACCAAGCCCTGAGATGCAGTGATTGAGGATTGGGATGCCATAACATTCCCTCCTCCTGAGACAGGAGATCTGGAGCAAACCCTAACTCCAGAGAGGGAGCTTGAGAGAGATGTAGAAGCAGAGGGTACCACACTTGCCGTGGCCCATGTGGAGCTATGAGAATCATACAGCCTCTGTCTCTCTGAAGCTTGAACAGGGTTTTGGGAATCAGGGGAATGGGTGGAAAGGCATAAAGGAAGTCTTGACGCCAATGAAGGAGGAAAGCATCCCTGACCTGAGAGCCCTGAGCCGGAATTCTGGAACAGATCCGGGGAAGTTTGGCATTCGACGGACTTGCAAAGAGGTCTATGTCCAGGGTTCCCCAAATTTGAAAAATCTTGGCCACCTGGTCTGCATGTAGAGACCATTCGTGTGGAAGCAGAACTCGATTGAGTGTCTGCCCAAGAGTTTTGGATACCTGTAAGATACACAGCCAAGAGATGAATCTGATGCTCTCTGGTGAGGGCCCATAATCGCAAAGCTTCGTTGCAAAGCGACAGAGAGCCTGTTCCTCCCTGCTTGTTCACGTAGAACATGGCTACTTGATTGTCCGTATGAATGAGGACAGTCTTGTAGTTGAGCAGGGTGTGGAACACTCGCAGGGCAAGGAAGATTGCTCTGAGCTCCAGAAGATTGATGTGTAGATGAGTCTCCTGTGGAGTCCAGGTGCCTTGGGTGGAGAGGTTTTGCAGATGAGCTCCCCAACCCATTGGTGAGCATCTGTTGTGAGAGTTGCCGGGGGTAACGGTTGCTGAAATGTGGACCCCAGCAACAGATTTTGAGTGGACTGCCACCAACGGAGGGACAAAATAAGGCGATTTGTGTTTGCTATTTTGTCTGACAGGCACCCTGATGCCTGGGTCCATTGAGTGGATAAAGTCCACTGGGCTGCTCTCATATGGAGGCGAGCATAAGGAACCACATGCACGGTAGATGCCATGTGGCCTAGTAGTTGTAACATTTCTCGAGCAGTGAGATGAGGCTTTAGCACTGCTTGAGAGGCTAACTGCACTATGCGAAGGCAACGGGCCTGCGGAAGATATAGGCTCTCACTTTCCTGGTATCCAACAAAGCTCCTATGAACTCTAGAGATTGAGTGGGAGTTAGGCTGGATTTTGGGATGTTTATGACCAGACCCAAATACTGCAGGATACGCATTGTGCAAGATAGAGAAGTCCTGGCCTCTGACTCTGATGGGCTCAAATGAGCCAGTCGTCTAAGTAGGGGAAGACGAATATTCCCAGAGTGCAAAGAAATGCTGCTACCACAGCCATGCATTTCGTGAACACCCTTGGTGCTGAGGCTAGGCCAAAAGGAAGCACTCTGTATTGGTAGTGCTTTCCTTGAAAAAGAAACTGAAGGAACTTTCTGTGAGTCAGATGGATGAGAACATGAGTGTTACGCATCCTTGAGATCTAGAGAACAAAGCCAATCCTGGCTCTGAAAGTATGGCAGCAGGGTTCCTAGAGAAATCATTTTGAATTTCTCCTTGAACAGGAATTTGTTCAATTCTCTGAGATCCAAAATGGGTCTGTGTCCTCCTGTTTTCTTTGGTATAAGGAAATAGGGGGAGTAAAACCCTGTACCCTGTTGAAGAATGGATACCTCTTCTATTGCCCCTTGGGCAAGAAGCATGGTGACCTCTTGATCTAACAGATTGATGAGAGAGGTCTGTCTTACCATTGTAGGGGGGTGGGGCAAGCAGAGGAAGTGAAGCTTGTACCCATCTCTTATAATGGAAAGAGTCCAATGTTCTGCTGTTATTTGCCCCCATCTGGGGGCAAAGTGGCACAACCTTCCTGGAATGGTGGAAGG
Source organism: Ichthyophis bannanicus (assembly GCA_033557465.1). Taxonomy (NCBI): domain Eukaryota; kingdom Metazoa; phylum Chordata; class Amphibia; order Gymnophiona; family Ichthyophiidae; genus Ichthyophis; species Ichthyophis bannanicus. The sequence continues at coordinate 49,612,749 of CM066036.1, read as the reverse complement.
TTCTGGTCCACTGAGAGCCAGGAAGGCTAAGTTCCCTAGATGGAAGTCAAAGGCCTTGTGGAGGCTGAGACTGCTGAGACAGTTGAGGCTTAGCAGTCTTTGCTTTTCTTTGTTTGGGTGGTTGCCGAGTCTTCCGGACAGGCTGACCTGCAGAACTTCCCTGCTGATAAGAGGGATAAAACCTTTTTTGGAAAAGAATGTTTTTTTGAAAGATTTCTTTCTTGCAGGATCAGCTGTGGCTTTGGATAACCTATCCAAAGTGGAGTTATCAGTATCCATCTCATTGGCCTTTTCTTGCCAATTTTTGCCAAATAGATTCTCACCTGTACAAGGAATATTGCCTAGTTTGTCCTGAACCCAGAGCTCCAAATCGGATGCCTGGAGCCAGGCAATTCTAGGTGCACCTATGGCAATGGCAGAGGTTCTGCTTATGCACTCAAAGCCATCAAAAGCTGCACGATTGACAAACTTAGAAACATCCTGGGCGTGTTTAACCAGTGTGAGAAAATCCTGCCTCTTATCCTCAGGAAGAAGAGGGCTCAAAACCTCTAAATTCCCATGTGACTTCCTTAAGGAGCATTCCCATATATAAAATATAGGAACTGATCCTGGCAGAAAGCATGGAAGCCTGGAAGGTACGACATCCAAAAGCATCCAAAGTTCTACACTCACGTCCTGGAGGATTAGAGGCATGCCTCTCTGCACTCCTGATCCTTCTCATCACTGACTCCACTACAATGGAGTGGTGAGGCAACTGAGTCTTCTGGAAACCAGGACAGGGGGGAACCCGATACATGGTATCCAGTCGACGGGAGTGAGGTGAGGTGGTCAGGGGGGGTTTCCCACATTAACATGAGATCATGTAAGATCTCATGGATAGGCAAAGTGGCTGCCTCTTTAGGAGCTTTGGGATATTGCAAAATCTCCAACTCCTTTGCCCTGGGCTCTGTCTCAGAAGCCACAGTAATGGACAGACCTCGAGCCACCTCCCTGATAAAATCCTGAAAGGAGATATCTTCTGGAGGAGACATCCTCCGTTTGGGAGAGGAAGGCTCCTCAGGGAGAAGTATCCCAGTACCGACAGAACTGTCAGAATCCTCAGAGTCCTCCGAGGATTTGAAGTACCTTCTGTCCGGATGCTCTTGTAGAGCACGATACCCGTACCGACTGAAGTCGGTACCAGGGGAATCGATACCGGTGTATCGGTACCGGGGGCATGGCTTGACTGGGTGCCGGCAATGCGGACACCGATGCTATCGGTACCAGTTGAACCATCTGACGCGGTTCCGAAGGCGTCGATGCCGCAAGGAGAGCTGCCAGACTGCATTCAATAGCCAGGAACCTCTGGTCTATTGACGCTGCCGATGCCTGGGTATCGGTACCAGAGAAAACAGCCGGTACCCCAGAGCATGGCACCAGTAGTTCTGCCGAGGTTCAGGCCTTGAGAACATCCTGGAGTACATTTGGTGCACTTCTTAAAACCCGAATGGCGCGTGCACCTGAGGAAGAAAAAACTAAATATATATATTTTTTTTTTCTAAAAGAAAGAACCACCAGCGGTACCGGTGTAGCATCGAGGAAGGCAGACGTGACCACAAAAAAGGAGGAGGAATAATTTTCTGCAGTGACAGGAACGACGACCTGCTGGCTCTGCAGAAAACGAAGAACTGGAGAGAGGCAGTTGGGAAAGGCGGGAAGGCAGCACGCAGGTGCTGTGGGATGCTCCCAAAAGCTTTCTAATTGGACGCTGGGGAGCGTTCCCGTGCAGGGTCCGTCTGTACCGACGATACCCATATGTGAAGACTACATTCCTGCTTGTTCCTGGAGATTACTATGTTCAAACTCACTGAGTAGTGATGGGAGCTATTGTAGCTCAGAGTACTATTAATCTATATATGATATCCTTTGAAGAAACCTGTGTTGTATCCAGTGGATTTGTTTAGCCATGTGGGGATTTCTGGGTTAGGTTTGACAATATTTTCTGCATATGGTTAGACACCGAAGAGACATTGCAGCAGTTCTCCATTTGACTAAATGCACAGGACCCTTGCTTACAAGTTCACAATGTCAAGTTCCGCTTCCCAACTTTCCTTTTTGAATGTTGTGGTTTCATGTGATAAAGGCATCTTGAGTACTTTTTTGTTTAGGAAACCTGTGGACTATAACAAATTACTACATTTACCCATATAAGCTCAAACGGGTGCTTCCCATAGGCCAATTTTTGAAGATACGCTTTGCCTGCTCTGATGATTTCGATTTTTGGTATCAGGCTAAAATTCTTATAAACAGACCGTTTGCAAAGGGGGTATCCTGAGGGGATAGTGCGTAAAGCATATTTGAGAGAGAAATATGCAAATTGCACCCTCCTGTTGCAGAAACATGACAGCAATGATATGGCAAACGTGTCCCCTATGGTATTCAGACCAGGCACAGAAGATAGCGAGCAGTATTTACAAACATTGGCATGTGTTGGCCCTACATACAGTATTTCAGAATGGACCTTGCATTGCTTTTACTTGGGCTCACAACATAAGGAACATCTTGGTCCATTCCGATTTTTCTATACGACATCCAGTGATACAACAAAAGGGGCATCATGGCCCATCTGGCCACTGTATTATGTGTGCCACTTCTTTGTATGTGGATGAATGGACGAATCCAAACAGTGTATCACCTACTCAATTGTCAGATGGCCTGGGTAATACGTGATCTTATGCATCTGCACTCGAGTGTAGGCAGGGAGAAAGTGCCGTCAAATTGCTTAAGTGAACATAAATCGTAGCTGCATAAAAAGGTTTTGATGGCTCCAATAGTACCCTGTTTGGAATATCAACACCAGTCACAACAGCTCCATTGACTGGTATTGGATGGAACTATCATGAACTTCCAGCCATCCATACCACCCCCCTATGGACTGCCCTCAACACCACCGCAAGAATCATACAAAGGGTCAAGAAACATGAGCACATCACCCCTGTCCTAAGAGAACTTCACATTCTACCTCTTGAAGCAAAGATAAAATACAAATCTCTACTGCTTAGCTACAAAGCCCTCCATCAAACACAGACGTCCCAGCTCCGGACTCTACTTCCACAGCCCACCCTCAACAGACCAACCCGACAGTCCACCAGCAATACTCTCACAGTCCCACATGAAAGAACCAAATTCAATCAACAAACCTGTAACAGGGCATTTGAACTCTATGCACCCTCCCTCTGGAACTCCTTCCCAACCAGCTCCGAAACAAAGACCTCTCCACATTCAGGAAACAGTTAAAAACCTTATTGTTTCGCGAACACCTTGGACCTGAGCTGGTCACCTCTCAATATCTGCCAGCTTCCTGACAGCCCCAACCAGACTGATTCTGACCACACCCACCACCAACTGAGACACTCAAGTCAAAAGTCTAGTACTGTTAATTGTCTGTCCAGATCCTTATTGTTGAACCCCCTGGTGCTGCCCCCCCTCCTCTGTTGAGCTGATTCTTGTACCCCACCCCTTTTTTTTGTTAAAACCGCTTTGACCCGGTGAAAAGCGGGATATAAATGCAGCTAAATAAATACTGTAAATCATGCCGCCAGTCAGGCGGAGCAGTGTTTAACAAGACTGGAGCAAAGGTGGATCTTCAAACGTAAGGCTGTTCACCCAATTGGGTTGAATCAATCATTGGATTAGCTAAGGCAATTCAATTTAATTTTATTGGTTGGGTCTGTTCGAACGCCGTCTGGTTTCTGGTTTAATATCCCTAACGTAGGGTTCATTTATACTTGAAGGCTTACAAAGCCACCATTTTGACTTGTCCTGAGGCATCCCCTAAAAAAGTGAAGGCGAAACTCGAGTCGACCAAGTGTCAGAATTATTTTCCCTGAGGATTGGGGACACAACGACTACCAAAGCTAAGTTTTTCAAGTTTTTAAATGCATTTAAAAGTTGTAAAAATAATCCTGGTGGCCTATGAATACGAATAAGGATATTAGTATTGGGTGTGGTGCTGCAGTGAAGTTTAACTGCAAGTGCAGCCCCCAGCCCTTTTACTGAGGCCATTCCCCTTCCCTCTTTTGAATAAGTTGGCTTTGAGAAAATAACATTTCCAGTGAAAATTGGATGGCCTTGGCCGTATCCCTCATGAAGTCCTTGGAAGGACATGTCCTCTGGACGAGATGTCAGCCATTCTTGCGGAGGAGAGGGGTCTGGTGGAAGCTCAAGGGACCTGCCCTCTGACAGTTATTCCGATTCCACATCAGTGACCCAGCCATCAGAGTCAAACTCTGAGAGGAAGTCAAAGTACCTCCGAGACTGCCCAGAGCTCCCTCCAACCTCAGCGGGCGTAGGCAAAAGTCCAATAACTCACTACCTCTAAGCCACTCATAGAAAAGAATATAAGTGAATCTAAACACTGAAAGGAGCCAAAACTGGCAGCCAATTTTTGTAAAAATGGACTGCCCAATGTTAACCAATAATACTGGAAATGGGAGGATGAGCCTAGGGAGGCTTAGATATTGGACTCCTTCAGCAGGTGGTGCTTCCAGAGCACCATGCTCATAGCTAGAGTACACTCTTACCAGCTCTACATGAACATGCTTCTGAAGGACATCATGCGTAATCTTGCCTTGTGCCCGTTCCTCCTTCCAGAAACTGAATCACTATCATACTCTTGGGGGCCCATGGCAAAGACTGCTCAAAGTTCCCGATGAGGGTGACATTATGCCTTTAGACTGTCTCTAGAGCAGTGGCTGTGGGAGCCCGCTGGCTCGCCTGATTTCAGGTCTTCCAACCCAGAGAAGTCAGTGAAAATAAGCTTGCGGATGTGCCGTGCTGGGGAGAGAACCTCTTTGGAGAGCAGGTGGAGAAGAAAGCTGGCACCATAAAGAAATAGCACATTACCCTCACCAGGCTGAGATGCACATCCAATCCCTATTGCAGGAAGTACAAGGGGGAGGGCCAAAAGGCAGCCTATTACCTGCATAAGCGCAAGAACAGTACTTTCCTGGTCCTCAAGCCTCCCAGCAAAAGTCACAGGATCTTCACCCACATCGTCGGGAGAAGCCCCAAGACTCAGCCTGCACCACAACCCAAGCCAGGGATGAGGTTTTGACTGGTTCGTTTGGAGCATAGCCAATCTACTGGTGACTGCAGAGGGAAACACTCTGTTTGGGGGAGTGGGAGGGGGGCAGCGGCAGCTTCTCAGCTTTCTGGCCAATCTCACTATCGAGCCCATGGCTTAGGAAAAGATTGGACAGCTTTTATTACAGGTACTTTCTGGTCCCCAAGAAGATAGGGGGTGGGGGGAGGGGGAGGGGAAGGGGGGTTTCAGCCCATCCTGGACGTCAGAAACACCACTTTCCTGGTATGAGAAAAGTTAAAAATGATCTCTTTAGGGACCCTGCTCTCTTATCTCTTGAAGGGCTACAACAAAGGGGACTGCTACTTCTGGAGAGAGATCTGCAATTGTAAGTATTTACTTCTGGGAATTGTTCTAAATCTTGGGGGGAAAGGAATTATTTAGATTAAAGCTGATTAATCTGTGAACCCACTGTATTTGTTATATCATTCAGGGGCCTAGTACAGTGATGGCTAACCTTTTTGAGCCCGAGTGCCCAAACTGCCGCACAAAACCAAAGAATTTCCTCAAAGTGCCAGCACGTCAATTAAAGCCTCATTTGCATAAGGTGCCTCATTTGCATAAATATTTGCATAATGTTACCATACACTAACTTTTAGTAAATATGCCTCTTAATGAGTATATGGATAAAGAAAGACTAAAAGGTTTCTACATTACTATAATCCAGTACCAACCGCCAGGCACATTTGGAACTACTACAAACGCTACCCATTTAGAACCCATAGCAAACCCGCCGTATCCTAACAGCACTACCAGGACTCACAAAGCACCATACCCTAACTATCAAAAGGCAACACTGCAAATATTAAACCAATACATTTCAGAGAACAACAATACATGACCTACTGGGGAAAGAACAAGTGGCAATGTCAAATAGGAATTATATAAACAGAATACCTCAGCTCAGTTACACATGCAGAACAGACCATCACCAAACAAGGAATCACAATTTAGAAACAGGAAGACAATAATTAAACTGGGAACCCCAAAAGCCAAACTTGGAATATACAACAACACTAGAAATAAAACTATAAATTAATTTCCTCTTGTACTAAACAAAGCGCAAAAATTAATGATGCACATTTCCCAGAGTTGACATATTCCAGTTAATAAATTCAAAATAAAGAGATATTTTTCTACCTTTTGTGCATTTTTTTTCAGTTGCAATTGTTCCAGCCACTTTCTTCTGGTTTCTTCGTGTCTTCTGCTAACTCTCCATCTGCTGTCCATTTGTCCTTTCTTCTGTCTTGTTTTTTTTTTTCCATTCTCTCTCTACATCTGCTTTAACATACTAATCTTTCTCCTTTTGCTCTTTCCTCATTCCTATTTCATCTACTCAAAATTTACCCCTCCATCCTCAATCCCCACTTATTCTCCCAATACCCGGCCAATTGTAGATTTTTTATCCCTCCCACACAAAATATTTTTCCCCTCTCCATTTTACTCTCCCAGCCCCATCCCATTCTAATCCTCCCCCAACACCAGCTCCCTTCTAGTTCCAGCCTCACCCAGCATCCATTCCCTTCTAGTCCCTGCATCAGCCCATTTCCAGTCCTAGCAGCCCCCCAACCCATTTCCAGTCCTAGCAACCCCCCAACCCAATACCAGTCCTAGCCCCCCCTCATCAACCCACTTCCAGTCCTAACCCCCCATCACCCCATTTTCAGTTTAAGCCCCCCCTATAACCCATTACCAGTCCTAACCCCCATCAGCCCACTTCCAGTCCTAACCCCCATCAACCCATTTCCAGTCAGCCCCCCATAGCCCATTGCCAGTCCTAACCCCCCCATCAGCCCACAGTCCATTACCAGTCCTAACCCCATCAGCCCCCCTCAAGTCCTAACCCCTCCCCATCAGCCCAGTTCGTGTCCTAGCCCCCCCCCATAGTCCATTATCAGTCCTAACCCCCCATAGCCCATTACCAGACAGCCCCCATCAGCCAACAGCCCATTACCAGTCTTAACCCCCCCATAGCCCATTGCCAGTCCTAACCCCCCCATCAGCCCACAGCCCATTACCAGTCCTAACCCCATCAGCCCACCTCAAGTCCTAACCCCTCCCCATCAGCCCATTTCTTGTCCCAGCCCCCCCATAGCCCATTATCAGTCCTAAACCCCCCCATAGCCCATTACCAGTCCTAACCCCATCAGACCACCTCCAGTGTTAACCCCCCATCAGCCCATTTCCAGTCCTAACCCCACCCAACAGCCCACCTCAAGTCCTAACCCCTCCCCATCAGCCCATTTCCTGTCCTAGCCCCCCATAGCCCCGTACCAGTCCTAACCCCCCCCATCAGCCCACCTCAAGTCCTAACCCCTCCCCATCCGCCCATTTCCTGTCCTAGCCCCCCATAGCCCATTACCAGTCCTAAGCCCCCATCAACCCACTTCCAGTCCTAATCCCATCAGCCCATATAGACTTAGCTCCCCCATAGCCCATAACCACTCCTAACCTCCCCCAGCCCATCACCACTCCTACTCCCCCCATCAGCCCATTTCCTGTCCTAGCCCCCCATAGCCCAGTACCAGTCCTAGCCCCAACAGCCCACAGCCATTACCACTCCTAACCCCCCCAGCCCATCACCAGTCCTAACCCCCCAACAGCCCACAGCCATTACCACTCCTCACCCCCCCCAGCCCATCACCAGTCCTAACCCCCCCCCCAGCCCATCACCACTCCTAACCCCCCAGCCCATCACCACTCCTAACCCCCCCCCCCAGCGAAATTTTTTTTACAAAGAAAGCTGTCGCTGCCGGGGCCGGGGCCGCCGCGGCAGAATCGAGTGTGCCGCAGGGGCCCCCCGCCCAGCAGAGCCTGCCCTCCGTCCCCGGTATCACCTCTCTCAGCTGCCTCCAGTCACACGCGCCGGCTTTCAGAGCGCGAGGGAAGAGTTTCTCCCTCGCTGCTCTGTTAAGCCCGCGGGGGCTGATGGGAACTTCCCATCAGCCCCCGCGGGCTTAACAGAGCAGCGAGGGAGAAACTCCCCTCGCGCTCTGAAAGCCGGCGCGTGTGACTGGAGGCAGCTGAGAGAGGTGATACCGGGGACGGAGGGCAGGCTCTGCTGGGCGGGGGGGCCCCGCGGCACACTCGATTCTGCCGCGGCGGCCCCGGCCCCTTTTTTTTTTTTTTTTTAATGCCGCATATCTTGATTGCGGACCTTCCCGCGTGCCAGCTGCAAGGCCTTCGCATGCCACAGCTGGCACGCGTGCCATAGATTCGCCATCGCTGGCCTAGTAGCAGCAAAGAACTTTCAGTTTAAAACACAGAAAGAGCTTTCTGGTTAAACTTAGAACCCAGGACTCCCTCTATCCAAGCAAGGGCTGTGGGACTCCCCCAAGAGATTGATCACAGATTACCTTAGAAGCACAGGACAGGGTACTGTGTAGCAGTCAGCTTTTAATAAGTCTTCTCCCCCCCCTCCCTCCCACCCCTGGGATAATCGTAGCTTTACAGGTGCTTAAACCTATTAAAGGAAAGAAGGTGCCATATTCACTCTCAGGTGCAGCTGTTTATTCTCATCAGCATACATTAAGGACCTGAGATGAATTAAACTTCAGGTGAACAGAGTACATTAAACGTATTAGGTATAGTTTAATTAGTATAAGTATCCCCAGCAACCCTTAGTAAAGAACATCTAAACACAACCTTAAAACTAAGATGCAGACAGCAGTCCAGCAGCGAGATGGGGGCTTTCCAGTCTTTTGCATTGAGTGTCACATGTATGATTTCCTTTTCGTTCCTCCAGTTTAGTCCTCTACTCCTGGGCAGTGCACCTCCTCCTGCAGCTTGGAGACTGGACCAATCAGAAACTTCCTCTCACTGGATGTAGCTAGCTGGAACGTCCATCAGCCCCCAGTGTGTCCAGTCTCCACGCAGCAGAAGGACCTTGTGAGCCTAGGTTGGGCTCACTGGAGAAACTAATAAGGAGCAGGCTCTTTACTTTCCATTTTATTCTTTATATTTGTTTAAAAAAAAATCTATAATACTAAAGGAAAAACAATCACTATAGTAAAGAGAAAAGGTGTTAATATTTCTAACATCTTCTTTATGTCTGCAGTGGGGTTGTAGGTGCGTCTCTCAGCTGTGCAAAGGAGAGCGCTGATCCCTTCTCCTCCTTGAGGGACCGCTGGGCTTGTCCTTTCATGCCAGCGAGGTCTCAGTGTGTGATTTGTAGCACATGCAGGAGCATGACCCCAGAAACAGGTGTTTGTGGGTGCTGTGCTTCGGTTTCCCTCAGTCTGGAGCAGCAAATGGAGGATGCTGCAGGCTCAGCCCTGCCTGAAGTGTTGGCGGAGCCTGAGGGAGAGGCTTGGACTCCTGGGCCTTCCGTCCCGCCTGTCAAGGGGACATCTGGAGTATCCGGGGTTTCGGGGCTCATGGAGGATTTTTCCCCAGAATTTGTTTTACTTATGCATCAGGCATTCTGCCGTAAGCGACAGGGTGTTGTACCAGCGTTAGCCCCTCCCTCCTCGGTCAGGATGCATTCGGGACTGGCGGGTCCTGAAAAGCTGGTGGCCAGAGCACACAAGCGGCCACGTCCGCCGGAGCCTTCTCCCTCCAACGTGGAGTTGCTGGAGGACGAGAATCAGGAGTTTGACTTGGCGGACGAAGTTGAGGATTTAGAAGGTGGTGAAATTGCTGAGCCTGAGGATCAGGCGAGGATCATTAGGGTGTTTCGGCAGGAAGAGCTCTCCGCCCTCATTGTGGAGGCCCTGCAGACCCTTCGTCTTACTTCCGAGCAGGCTGCTACCAAAGAGGATTCGGCAGATCCTATTATTCAGGCAGTGCGCCAGACGCAGGTCTTGTTCCCTATTCATAAAGTTATAGATCAGATGATCCAGAACGAGTGGGATCACCCCGAGGCAGGCCTGAAGGGGATAAGAACTATGAATAAGCTTTATCCCTTGGCGGACAAGGACAAAGACCGGTTTCGTGTCCCAAACATTGATGCCGCGGTGTCGGCTGTCACGAAAAGACCACTATTCCTGTGGAAGGCAGTGCGATTGGCTGATAAGGGCCAAGTCCCCTAGAAGAGAGCAGACAGGTCACGAGCAGGGTGGTAGAGCTTCTGCAGAGCTTGGGTTGGGTGGTCAACCCGCTCAAAAGCCATTTGACTCCGACTCAAGTTCTTGAGTATCTGGGAGTGCGGTTCGATACCCGGTTAGGGTCAGTCTTTCTCCCGGTACGCAGAGCACAAGTTCTTCAAAGGTTGGTGCAAAACTTCAGGAAGCTGTCGGCGCCAACGGCATAGAATTATCTTCAGGTGTTGGGGACCATGGCGGCATCTCTGGAGGTTGTCCCTTGGGCTCGGTTTCACATGAGACCATTACAACGAGCCTTACTTCGTCGTTGGTCCAATCAGTCCGAGTCGCTGAGCAAGCGTCTTCCCTGCCCACTGAGCGTTTGGCAGGCTCTGCGGTGGTGGTTGTGCCCTGCGACCTTGCAAAACGGAAGTGCCGCTGGAGCAGCCGGAGTGGCTCCCTCTGTTTACGGATTCAAGTCTCACAGGCTGAGGGGTGCATTGCGGAGTACAATTCGCTCAGGGGCGGTGGTCGGCGGGAGAAAGCTCCTGGTCGATCAACCGTTTGGCACTGAGAGCCGTGTTGCTGGCTCTTCAGCGGTTCGAGAGTCTAGTTTCCAGCCGAGCGGTACGAGTGTTGTCGGACAATGCGGCCACGGTGGCATACATCAACTGGCATGGCGGCACAGGGAGTGCAGCCATGGAAGAGGAGGCTGAGATGCTGTTTGCCTGGTAGAGATGTGCTTACAGGCCATTTCGGCGGCTCACATTGCCGGAAGAGAAAACGTGACAGCGGATTTTCTCAGCAGAGTGCAGGTGGATGCCGGAGAATGGGAATTGCATCCGGACATGTTCGATCAGGTGACTCGCCGGTGGACAGTTCCGGTAATGTCTTGATGGCGATGTGTCAGTCGGCAAAAGTGACTCGCTTCTTCAGCAGGCGGAGGGAACCCATGTCGGAAGGGATCGATGCCTTAATTCAGCCGTGGCCGACGTCGGGTCTGCTCTATGTGTTTCCTCCGTGGGCCCTGGTCGGTCGTGTGATTCAGCGTATCGAAACTTATCGGGGCAAAGTGTTGCTGATAGCGCCAGATTGGCCTCGGCGCCCTTGGTACGCAGATCTGATCTGTCTCTTAGACGTACTGCCGTGGCAGCTCCCCTTGTCTCAGGAACTCCTGATTCAGGGACTCCTTCGGATGCCGCAAGTGGATTGATTCTCGCTTACGGCTTGGCCATTGAAAGGGCGAGCCTAAGAAAGCAGGGCTATTCTAGAGCGGTCGTGTCTACCTTACTTCAAGTCCGAAAGCGGTCCACTTCGCTCACTTATGTGCACGTTTGGCGCATCTTTGAAGACTGGTGTTCCAGACATCAGGTTCGAGCGGCCAGAGCATCTGTGGCTGTAGTGCTGGCCTTTTTGCAAGATGGCTTCGAAAAGGGCCTTGCCGCCAGTTCTCTACGGGTGCAATTGGCAGCCTTGGCCTGCTATAGAGGTAAGATACAGGGCACGTCTCTTGGTGCCCATAGCAACGTTGTGCGTTCTCAAAGCGGTTTCCAGACTTCGTCCAGCACGCCGTGTTTCCGTTCCGGCGTGGGATCTCAATTTGGTCTTACGGGCCCTAAGTAAGCCGCCGTTTGAGCCATTGTCCCAGAGTTCGGTCAAAGACTTGACCCTTAAAGTGTTTTTTCTGGTGGCGATTTGTTCAGCTAGACGCATCTCCGAGTTGCGAGCTCTTTCGTGTAGAGAGCCCTTTCTTTGCTTCTCGCGCAACAAGGTGGTGCTTAGACCGGTGCCCTCCTTCTTGCCCAAGGTGTCTTCACCTTTTCATGTCAATCAGACGGTAACGCTCCCGGTCCTGAAGTCGGATGCAGGGCAATCTTCTGATCGCGGTTTGAGTCGCTTGGATGTCAAACGCGTGTTACGTCGTTATTTGTCGGTCTCTGCTTCCTTTCGCAAGTCGGATCGCCTGTTTGTGTTTGGTGGCCCCAGGAAGGGAGAGGCAGCTTCAAAAGCATCCCTTTCCAGGTGGATTAAGGAGGCCATTGCCTCAGCGTATTTGTTGCAGGGGCGTTTAGTGCCTGTGGGTCTTCGAGCGCATTCCACGAGAGCGCAGGCAGCTTCCTGGGCAGAGCATGGTTTGGTTCCACCGGTGGAGATTTGTAAGGCGGCTACCTGGGCGTCGCTGCATACGTTCAGTAAACATTACTGGCTGGATGTGCTAGTGGCTCGGGATGCCTGTTTTTGGTCGGCAGTGTTGCGTGCCGGCTGGCAGGGTCCCTCCCGTTAGTACTGCTCTGTTACATCCCAGGAGTAGAGGACTAAACTGGAGGAACAAAAAGGAAATCAAAATTACACTTACCTGGTAATTGTAGTTCCTTGAGTGACGACAGTTTAGTCCTCCTTCCCACCCGCGGTCTTTGGGACTAGCTCGGCATGTGTTCTCAGTCAGCAAGGATTTTAACAGGTGAGTGCATATGACTACCTTGTTGTTCACTTGTCCCTTCATCCTCTCTCTGTTCTTCTGGACTTTGCAGGGGAGTGGAGTATCGCTATGGAGAATCTCACCTCTTTGTCTGTTAAGGGGGGGGGGTTCAGTTCTGTTCTTGTTTATGGTTCCATTTCGCAAAAAAAAAAAAAAAAAAAAGAAAAAAGGTTAGAGGCTACTTATTTGTTCCTCTTGTGAGTCTGCTTTGTCAATAGTTCACTGGGGGCTGATGGACGTTCCAGCTAGCTACATCAAGTGAGAGGAAGTTTCTGATTGGTCCAGTCTACAAGTTGCAGGAGGAGGTGCACTACCCAGGAGTAGAGGACTAAACTGTCGTCACTCAAGGAACTACAATTACCAGGTAAGTGTAATTTCGATTTTCTCCCAGTTGGTGAGGGGTCTTACGTTTGCACAAGGTGCAAGGAGCTCTTTGCTCTCAGAGATCGAGTCCGATCTCTGAAGGCAAGAGTAGCAGACTTGGAAGACATAAGGAAGACAGAGGTACATAGACTAGACCTACAGGGATATAGTCCTGAACTCCTACCTCCAGTCTGGCAGCATCCCTGTTGCCATGTAGGAGAGAGGTCACGTGACAAGAGAGCATCACCCTGGTGTGGCAGGAAGTGATCCTATAGCTAGGACCTGTCCTCCAGGTGATGTAAAACCCTCTCGCAACGAGGAAGTTTCTCCAGAGCCATGTGCCCATGAGGGAAGGGTTAGGCTAGCCGTTATAGTTGGTGATTCGATCATTAGGCATGTAGATGGCTGGTGGACGTGAGGATTGCCTGGTAACATGCCTGCCTGGTGCGAAGGTAGCAGACCTCACGCGCCACTTAGACAAGGTTTTAGATAGTGCTGGGGAGGAGTCTGCTGTCTTGGTACATGTCAGTACCAGTGACATAGGAAAATGTGGTAGGGAAGTTCTGGAGGCTAAATTTAGGCTTTTAGGTAGGAAGTTAAAATCCAGAACTTCCAGGGTAGTATTCTCCGAAATGCTTCCCATTCCAAGCGCAGGCAGAGCTCCGGAGTCTCAATGCATGGATGAGACAATGGTGCAAGGATGAGGGTTTTGGATTTCTAAGGAACATTCTGGGGAAAGGAGGGGCTCTTCCGAAGGGATGGGCTTCACCTTAAGAGGGATGGAACCAGGCTGCTGGCATTAACCTTTAAAAAGGACATAGAACAGCTTTTAAACTAGATAATAGGGGAAAGCTGACAGTCGCCCAAGAGCGCATGGTTCGGAACAATGTATCCTTGAAGGATATTACCAAAAAAATGAAGTTAGGGCACATCAGTAGAGGTTCCAATAAAGACAAAGGTTGCCCAAATACCTTTAAGCACAGAGCAGACAGCTTAAAGATTCCAAATTACCCCTGCCTACCGATAACCAGATTAACATGAATAAAATACAGTCTCTAAATGCTTGTATGCAAATGCTAGAAGTCTAAAAAAATAAGATGAGAGAGTTAGAATATATAGCACTAAATGAGAAGTTTGATATGATTGGAATCTCAGACATGGTGGAAGGAGAACAACCAGTGGGACACTGATACCTGGGTACAAACTTAATTGTAATGATAGAGCTGATCAAATTGGTGGAGGGGTTGGGCTCTATGTTAGAGAGGGCACTGAACCACAAAGGATTCAAGCTTTGCAGGAAACAAAATTCGCTGTAGAATCTATGGATTGAAATTCCATGTAAAAAGAGGAAGGCGATGGCAGTGGGGTTGTACTATCGACCGCCTGGCCAGAATGAACAAATGGATAATGAAATGCTCAAAGAAATCAGTTGCACAAGCACTCATCATGCCCCACCTGGACTACTGCAACGCCATCTTGCAGGGGCTACCAAGGAAAACAACCAACATATTACAGCTGGCCCAACATGTAGCAGCAAGGATCATCATGAGAACAAGCGTCACTGAACATATCACACCTGTATTGATGGAACTACACTGGCTCCCAGTCGTTGCAAGGATCCAATACAAAACATTGGTAACTACATTCAAGTTAATTCACAACCTGGCCCCCTCATTCCTATCCACCCTGATCTGCATGCAACCTACAACCAGAAGCAGAAGAACCATTAACTCTGACACACTAATAGTTCCAAACAGCTTTAGGCACGTAAAAGTCAGTACTAGTCGCAGAGCGTTCTCCTTCTCTGCCCCCACTTTATGGAACCAGCTCCCACACGAGCTGAGAGCAATTAAAGACATAAGCAACTTCAGAAAACAACTAAAGACGCATCTGTTCAATTGTCACTATATCCAGATGTAAATACAAAAGATAGAAGAAAATCAATTGCTGTATGTACAAATGTAATAGATGAAGGATAATTGCCTGTGTAAATGTATGAGAATAATTAAGGTCTTTATATGGACCCACATATGTTTGCTGTGTATTACCCCTGCTCTCTCTATCTAATCCCCCAAATATTCTGTCTATGATTTTTGACAAATCCCGTACTTGTAATCGAACCGCTTCTGATCGCTGGAAGGAGCGGTATATAAGTCTTTCCTAAATAAATAAAATAAATAAATAAATCAGGGAAGCTAACAAAAGTTACAGAACAGTAATGGGTGATTTCAATTACCCCGGTACTGACTGGGTCAGTGTCACAGCAGGACATGCTAGGGAGATAAAGTTTCTAGATGAAATAAATGACTGCTTCTTGGAGCAGTTGGTTCATGAACCAACCAGAGGGGAAGCCATTTTGGACCTAGTCCTTAGTGGAACACCAGATCTGGTGCAAGAGATAAGGGTGTTGGGCCCACTTGGCAAACGTGATCATAGCATGACTGTGTTTGATATAATTAATGGAGGAGGAATGGTAAGGAAATCCACAGTACTACCTTTTATCTTTCAAAAGGGAGACTATAATAAAATGAGGAAGATAGTTAAGAAAAAACTAAAAGGAGCAGTTATAAAGGTTAAAGACTTAAATCAAGCTTGACTGTTTAAAAATACTATCTTGGAAGCACAGACCAGCTATATTCCACGCTTTAAAAAAAGTGGAAGGAAGTCCAGAAAACTGCCAGCATGGTTTAAAGCTGAGGTCAGAGAGGCTGTTGCCAAAAAAAGCATCTTTCAGGAAATGGAAAAAAGAGCCAAATGACGAAACCTGGAAACACCACAAGCACTGGCAAGTTAAATGTAAGGCATTGATAAGGCAGGCAAAGATAATTTGAGAAGAAACTTGCTGTGGAAGCAAAAACACGTAAAAGACTTTTTCAAGTACATTTGTAGCAAAAAACCTGAAAGAGAGTCAGTTGGACCGTTACAGTGGTGTGCAAAAGTCTGGAATCACTTGCGGGTTTTGCGTTTTTCGTACTAACTTTTTAAAAAAATTTTGCGTTAGCCCAGCATATTCATCTTTCTACCATGTTAAAAAGGATACATTTGGCTATTAGAGTTGACTTTTTTGCATTCCTTGCTTCTAATTTAAATACTTTACAGACACTGGGAGATAGAATCCACAAAAATCGTAGTAGCTATGTCAAAATTGAGATTATTCAATATGCACACATTATTTCTGATCAGGAGACTGGTTTCACTAACCCAATCACAATGCAGATATCTAGCCAACAGGGCAGCTATAAAAACGTGCTGACTTTTTGAATTTCATACGCTAGCTATCTGGATCGACCATGAAGATGACTCAGACCCTGACGTTGGAGGAGCATGTTCGTGTGTCCTTTATGAGCGAGGAAGGATTTTCACACCATCAGATAGGAAAGTTGGCTGCAGTCAGAGCGCTGTTAAGATTGTACAGAAGAAAGAAACTGGTTCAGTGGTGGACAAGCCTCATTCAGGTCATCCACGTGCATCAACATCACGCCAGGACCACACACTACGATGCATTTCACTGATTAATCGCAAGTTGACCTCTCTCAGCTACTTCGAGAGTGGTCAGACAAGAGTGAGGTCAGTGCCAGCTCATCAACAGTTCATCACCAGTGCCTGCAATTTGGTCTCCAGGGCTACAAAGCACAGAATAAGCCACTGATGACTGACATACAAAGGCGCAACCGGATCGTGTGGGCGAGAAAGCACTCAACCTGGTCAACTGAAATGTGGGAAAAGGTGCTATTCAGCGATGAAAGCACCTTCTGCCTGTTTGGTAACCAGGCCCACACCTATGTGAGGAGATTTCCTGGAGAGGAATTCAAGCCTGAGTGTCTCAACCTCACTGTGAAGCATCCTTTGAAGGTCATGGTCTGGGGCTGCATGGCTGCCAGTGGTGTTGGACGTCTTCACATCGTCGATGGAATGGTCAACGGGGCCAAGTACATCACCATACTGCAAAAGTGCATGGTGCCATCAGCACACCAGCTGTTTCCTGGCCAGTTCCTGTTCCAAGATGACAATGCACCCTGCCATCGTTCCAGAGAGGTGATCAGCTGGAAGCAGTGGAACAACATCAAGTCAATGGACTGGCCTGCCCAGTCTCCAGATCTGAATCCAATCAAGAACCTGTGGCACAAGGTGGCCTTAGAAATATCCAAGAGGCATCCGACATCAAAGCGTGAGCTGATTGAGTCACTCATTGCAGCTTGGAACAGCATTGTCACCACCGATCACCTTGTCAGACTGGTTCATTCAATGCCGACAAGGTGCAGTCAGGTGATCAAGAACAAAGGGTGGCCCATCAAATACTGAGCCATCACTGACACAAAAACGGCCTTTTTCAAGGCCACATACATTAATTTGAAGGAAACCTGGCGTGCATCCATAACATTTTAAAGCATACTTACAATAATATATCACTGGCCAACTATGTACATTACGCGATTTTCACAGAAAATCTATCAACAGGACAACTATGGGGAACAAACTCAGAAAATAAGGGCTACACCAATGCTAAAAGTTGGCCCTAATAGCCAAATCTATCACTTATCATAAGATACATATTAAAGCCACTGGGAGGAAGAAGAAATTAAGATATAAGGTCACGAAGTTGAAAGAATATCAAATTTACAAGTGATTTCAGACTTTTGCAAACCACTGTAGATGATAGAAGGGCAAAAGGGGAAATAAGAGGGGACAAGGCTATAGCGGAGACTGAATGAATTCTTTGCTTTGGTCTTTACTAAGGAAGATGTAGGGATGTTACCCATGACTGAAGTGGTATTTAAAGGCGATACTGCGGAAGAATTGGAAGAAATATCGATACACTGGGAAAGCGTAGTTACTCACCTGTAACAGGTGATCTCCAGGAACAGCAGGAATTTAGTCTTCATATATGGGTATCGTCGGTACCGACGGAGCCTGCACAGGAACGCTTTTGGGAGCATCCCTCAGCACATACGCACTGCCTTCCCGCCTTTCCAACTGTCCCTCTTCAGTTAAGTTTGTAGGTGAGGGAAAGGATAGAGGGAGAGGGGAAAGAGACAGAGAGAGAGAGAGAACTCCTAGGGGAGGTGGGTGGGTTGTGAAGACTTCCTGCTGTTCCCGGAGATCACCTGTTACAGGTCAGTAGCTACGT
Source organism: Ichthyophis bannanicus (assembly GCA_033557465.1). NCBI lineage: Eukaryota > Metazoa > Chordata > Amphibia > Gymnophiona > Ichthyophiidae > Ichthyophis > Ichthyophis bannanicus. The sequence continues at coordinate 49,594,636 of CM066036.1, read as the reverse complement.
TATCTCCAGGAACAAGCAGGAATGTAGTCTTCACATGTGGGGACTCCCTAGCTGAAGATGCCAGGGAGATGGCCCCAGGAAGGTGCCACCCTAGAAAGGTAGGCATCCTTCCTCCCATGGATCTCTGGCATTCCACCAGGGTTGGTGGGTAGGAGTTGAATTAGGGCTGAAAGAGATTTTGAAGAACAGCTTGGCCAAAGAAGGCATCCTGATGGGAGACTTTATCCAGGCAGTAGTGGGCTGTGAAGGTGTGTACCGAAGCCCAGGTGGCTGCTCGACAAATGTCACCAATAGACACGGAGTGGAGATTAGCCATGGAAGCTGCCATGGTTCTCACGTTATGAGCTGTGACATGGCCTTGAAGAGGAAGACCCTTACTCTTATAAGCAAAGGATGTGTGTTGGGCAATCCATTTAGATAAAGTTCTTTTGGAGACTGGAAGTCCCAAATGACTAGAGTCAAAAGCTATAAAAAGTTGCAAGGACTTTCTATGTTGCTGTGTTCTCTGTAGGTAAAAGGCTAAGGCTCTTTTACAATCCAAAAGTATGACGGTTCCTTTCTGCATTAGAAGCGTGAGGCCTCGGAAAAAATACAGGAAGATAAATAGATTGATTCAAAAGAAAAGGCAAAACCACCTTTGGCATAAAGTGTGGATGAGTTCTAAGAACAACCTTATGATGAAACCTAGTATAAGGAGGATCAGCCACTAAAGCTTGCAGTACACTAATGCGACGTGCAGAGGTGATTGCAATTAGGAAGATGACCTTCCAGGTCAAAAACGTAAGGATTGTAGTGGCTAAAGGCGGCTTCATGAGCTGTCCGAGAACTAGATTTAGATCCCATGCCACCAGTGGTGGCTTAATGGGAGGTTTGGTCAACAGAAGACCTCTCATAAATCTGGATACGAGTGGATGAGAGGAAATTGGTTGTCCATTCAGAGGCTTATAAGAAGCTGCAATTGCACTAAGATGGACTCTTACCGAATTGGTCTTTAGACCAGAATTCGATAAGTGAAGGAGATACCTTTAGAATCGATACTAGAGTATGACAAGGGGGGCAGGTGTATGAAGAGAAGAGCTAATGAGGAGATGCTGAATGAATGCACTTATAGTCATTAGGGGAAGTCAAAGGAACATAATAAATCTCATACTGGGTTAGACGAAGGTCCATCAAGCCCAGTATCCTGTTTCCAACAGTGGCCAATCCAGGTCACAAGTACCTGGCAGGTTCCCAAAAGGCACATAGGTTCCACGGTGCCTGTCCCGGGACAAGCAGTGGATTTCCCAGGTCCTCTTTAATAACGGTTTCCTTCAGGAACCTGTCCAAACTCTTTTTAAGCCCAGCAAAGCTAACAGCTTTTACTACATCCTCCAGTCTGAACTGGATGTGAAAATGGATAGGGAGCCAATAAGTGACTTGAGGGTTATGTGAGTGTATTAACATATATAAAAGCTCAGCTATGCAGCTGAGTTTTGAACAGACCGAAGGAGAGAGATGATTCATTGGGAGACCAGTGAGAAGTAGGTTGCAAAAGACAAAAAGGAGACAACACAAAAGTGGATAAAGGTCTTGGTAGTGTGTTCAGAAAAGGAGGGATGAATTTTGCTGATGTTAGAGAGAAAAATTCAAAAAAATGTGACCAACCAATAAAGGTCAACAAATGTAAATTAACAAATAACTGAACTCTCAAGAAGCTATTTTTGTCGGACCTCAATCTATACCAACAGTTCAAAACTGTTGTATCCTTTTGCTAGTCCATTATTTGTATATAAAATATCTTGAAATCTTCAACATAAAATTGAGAATTTTTTGTAGTAGGTTGTTTAATGTTTACAAAACAAAACCACGCTGGACTTAATCACCAACAGAATGTTCCACTTTGAACAATTCAAAGCTCTCCGTCCTGCATCAGGGAACTATAAAAGTCAGGGGTTAAACATCAAGAATACACTTACCTGTAAGAGGGCAAGGAGTTCAGGGAGAGGGAGGAGTGGCCTAGTGGTTGGGGCAAGGTACTACAGGCTGGAAGGTTGGTGGTTCAAATCCCACTAGAGGATAGCAACCTTGGGCCGGAAGGACTGGGGTTTCTAGTCCCACAGGTGCTCCTTGTGGTCTTGGGCAAGCCACTTAACCCTCCATTGCCCATGTGCCCTGTAAGTATTAGTGTATGTGTCTCATATCCCCTCGTGTTAAATGTATCCCCCAACCGCTTTGACCCGGTGAAAAGCGGGATATAAATGCAGCTAAATAAATAAAAATATAAAGCACTCTTCTTTTGGCCCGAAACAAACATTAAGACTTTTTCAAAATGCTGAACATTTCAGCAGGTTCTCTTTCTCCATGAAACTTCTTTTCATTGGCTCAATCGCAGCTTATTCCTGCTTCCTTTTACCTAGCCTTCCAATCTGAACCTTCAGCGAAGGGAAAAGCCCTTGTATAGGTCATCCTGAAGAAAAGCAAGCAAGGCAGGCAAGTCTGCCATATTAAGGGCAACCTAACACGCACAGCAACAATGCTAAAAGAGGTACCAAATGCACACATAAGCAAGGTTAGTAGAACTTTTCCTCGCCTTGAGCAGCATGGAAACCACGGCAGGAAAATAGCCCTTACATGCTAACCAACACCTCAAGAGCTAAGCCATATGTGAGAAGGGAGCCAGGTTACCCAAAACAACCAATCTCTGCCACAACAGCCTTTGGGCTGGGCAAGTTGCAGAGGTTTCTGCAGGAGTTGCATCGGGTCCCCAAATCACAGCATCTGTGGTCAGTTTGGTACCACCAACACAATCCAGCCCAAATGTTGCTCTATGTGGCGAAGCACATGCCCTACGAGTGATCATAGAGGAAACACATACAACAGACACTGCTTTGGCCAGGACTGAACTAGGGTATTGAAGCCCTCAGAACCTGCCTCCCTGTGGTGATCAAAGAATCTGCATAGAAACACGACAGCAGAAAAAGGCATGGCCTATTCTGTCTGCCCTTACATAATCACTATAGTCCCTTTTCGTTCCTTTAGAGATCTTGTGTTGGTCCCATGCTTTCCTGGATTCAGTTACTGTCCTGGTATCTATTACCTCCATGGGAGACTGTTCCACGCATCTACCACTCTTTCTTTAAAGAAATATTTCCGCATATTACTCCTCAGTCTATTCCCTTTCAACTCCATCCTATGCCCCCATATTGCAAAGCTCTTTCAATTGGAAGAGGCTCTCCCAAGCATTTATGTGAAGGAGGTATTTAAATGTTTCGATCATATCCCCTCTCTCCTTCCTGCCTTTCCTCCAAAGTATATATATCTTTTAAGTCTGTCCCCATAGCCCTTATGATGAAGTCCACTGACCATTTTGGTAACCACCCTCTGCACAGACTCCATCCTGCTTACATCCTTTTGAAGATCTGGTATCCAGAATTGCACACTATACTCTAAATGAGGTCTCAAAGACTTATACAGATGCACTATCACCTCCTCCTTCCTGATGGCCTTTTCTGTCCCTATGCATCCAAGCATCCTTCTGGCTTTTGCTGTTGCCTTTTCTACATGTTCAGCCACCTTAAGATCATAAGAAACAATTACCCCCTGGTCCCGCTCTTCTTTTGTGGACAGAAGTACTTCGCCCCCTATACTGTACTGCTCCTTTGGATTTTTGCAGTCCAAATGCATGACCCTGCATTTTTTTAGCATTAAATCTCAGCTGCCAAATTATTGGCCAATCAAGCCTAGTGAGATCCTCATGTTATCTACTCCTTCCTGGGTGTCTAACTCTATTGCAAATTTTGATATCATCTGCAAAGAGGCAAAACCTTACCCGACAGCCCTTCCACAATATCACTAACAGAAATGTTCAAAAGACCAAGGACAGATCCCTGCGGTACACCACTGGTTATATCCTTCTCCTCACAGTAAGCTCCATCTACCTGTACCCTTTGTCACCTCCCATTCAACCAATTTCTAACCCAGTCACTTTAGTGTCTATTCCTAAGATGCTGAACTTATTTATATCCATATACCAAAAAGATTCCAACATGCATTTAACCCCTAGAAGAAACTTTTTGTTGGAGCTGGTCGTCAAAGTGAAGCCATGGTGGAAACACACATAATAGGCATTTCAGAGGCCAAGCCTGAACTAGGATATTGATGCCCTCGTCTCCAGCATCCTTCATCCACTGAAGAATCTCTCCTCTTTGGCTTTGGATTGGGTTGCCATCAGAGCCATCCATGGATGGCCTTACTGGCCTAGGATCAATTGGAATGCAGTGCTAGACCCCCACTCCCAAGAAAGACGACGTCGTAGCTCTGGATTAGCCAGTATAAGATGGACCTGAAGCAGGGTTGAAGAATTTCGGATACAAACCCGAAACGTGTGGCACGTCATCTTTCTTGGTTTTTCTGGCGATTTCCATTCAAGTCTTCATGCTGTCTTAAACAATCAGCAAAAGCTAAGTGTTTTATAACTTTAATAATAAAAAGGAGAAGTCGCAGTGCTGCATAGAATGTCCACTATTCACTTTGATGACTAGCTCCAACAAAAATAGTTTCTTCTAGGGGTTAAATGCATGTTGGAATCTTTTTAGTATATGGGTGTTTCAGTGATTCCGAGAGGTTTCTCCGATTTATTGGATTCTTAGGAACTTATTTATATGTCATAAGATATGCCATACTGGATCAGACCAAGGTCCATCAAGCCCAGTATCCTGTTTCCAACCATGGCCAATCTAGGTCACAAGTACCTAGCAGTTTCCCCAAAAGACACAGACAAGAAGGGGAGAGCCGACAGAAGCAAGAGAAATGATCAGGAGAGAGAGGTGATCCCTTCCTGATTTCCTCAGTTTCTCCTCTGTCACTTTTTTCCCCCCAATGAACTTTACCCATAGAACTCAAACAAAATAAGGTATAGTAATGAAATAAATGATCAAACATCTAACTAAACTGCCTAAAGCTACTTATGTGCTCCTCTAGTGAGCCCAGCACCTAGGCTCACTACCTCCAGCTGCATGGAGACTGAGCACACTGGGAGCTGGTGGGAGGTGCCAGCAGGATATGTACAGTGGTGTCAGAAGTCTGACATGCCCAGTCTTTATGCTGCGGGAGGAGGTGCACAACCCAGAGCAGCGATAAGGAAAGCAGCTCGAGTCGTCAGACCCGCACACAGTCAACGGAAGGATAACAGAGGAAGTCGAGAACTGACTCTTCAGGAGAGATTTCATCTTAGGATCCAGGACTTTTAGGGCTGCACCAGTCTCTTCCAGGATTTATTTATTTAACAGATTTTATATACCGTCTTTCTACAAATCAAGACGGTTTACATAGAACATTAAAATAGAGTGTTTCCACTGTTTACATAGAACAAGTAACATATATACATAAAACAATGAACTAATTATATGAATAAAATAAATTAAAAGAACTATTTACAGAGATATGTTGTCAGTGTGCAGGTTTAGAAGGGGTAGGCGCTGGAGGGAAGCAGATGAGGTTAGTACTAGGGTGGAAGGGAAAAATGTTCCTGAAAAAGGAGGGTTTTTAAGTTCTTTCGGAACTCAAGGTGAGTTCTAGAGTTCCGCAGCTCATGGGGAAGAGAGTTCCATAGGGTAGGAGCATAAAGGGAAAAGGTCCTGTTACAAGTAAATTGTTTACTATATCTTATGGTTGTTGGGATAGAGATGAGGTTTTTGGTAATGGTACGGCGGGTTCTAGAGCTAGCAGAGAGGGGAGTGAGAGGGGAAAGGCAAGGAGCTGATTCGTTGGAAATGATTTTATGTATAAGGGTAAGAACTTTGAACTTAATCCTACAGTAGATGGGGAGCCAGTGGAGGTCATTATAGGGCTGGTGTAATGTGCGATCGCCTAGGAGTGCTGGTTAAGAGTCGAGCAATCGTGTTCTGGGCAAGTTGGAGCGGTTGTATAGAATTCTTTGGAAGGCCATGATAGATTAGGTTGCAGTAATCAAGAGAGGGGGGTTGTGAGGGCTTGGCAGACAGATCGAAAGGAAGTGGGGCTTAAGAGGGGTTTGAGGTTCCGGAGGGTACGTAGTTTGGCATATATTGTGTTAGTAGTTCTTTTTATTTGATTAGTGAAGGAGAGGTTCTGATCAAGGATAATGCCAAGATACTTCACCTGGTTTTTTATAGTTAGGGTGAAATCTCCAATAGTGATGGTTGGAGGGGGGGGGGGGGGGGTGTATGAGGTAGCGGAGAACACCTGTAGCACTTCGGTCTTAGCTTGATTTATTAGAAGGTTATGTTGAGATAGCCATGATTTCAGTGTAAGTAAGCAATCACTTAGTTTAGAAAAGTCGGGGTTGGAGAGATTAAATGGGGTGAAGCACATCATATCGTCAGCATATAATTGATACTGAATGCCAAAGCTCTGAAAGATGTTGCAAACAGGTTGAAGGAAAATATTGAAAAGGAGAACGGAGAGGCTTGATCCTTGGGGGACACCTTGTTTAAGTGTAAATGGGAGAGAGGTATCATTGCCAATACGAACCTGTTGAGTTCTGTCATCTAAGTAGGATCGGAACCAGATTAGGGTTGTGCTTCTGAGCCCTATTTCATGGAGCCTGCATAAGAGTTGATGGTGAGGAAGGGAGTCAAAGGCAGCTGATAGGTCAAGGAATATGAGTAGGCATCCTTGGGTAGGATTCTGGGTATGAAAGTACAAGGAGTCTAGTAGGGAGGTGGTAAGGAGTGTTTCAACACCATGGTTCTTTCTAAAACCATGTTGAAAGGGGTCGAGGGGGGAGTGCTCATCAATATAGTCTTGAAGTTGGGTTTGAACTAGTTTTTCTGTTATTTTGGCTAGAAAAGGGATGCTAGAAATAGATCTGTAGGAGGTAGGGGAAGTGGGGTCAAGTTTAGTTCCTTTTAGTATTGGCCGAATAGAGGCACACTTAAGAGGGGGTGGAACAAAACCAGTCAGGAGGGAGGTTTGTATAATCGAGAGGATGTAGGGGCTAAGGGAACCTCTAGTAGCCTTGATCCAAGGGACAGGACAGGGGTCAAGGGCAGAAGTGGAGGTATTAAGGTCTTTTATTACATTGGAGACATTTTCAAGTGTGATGGGATCGAATTCATCCCAAGAGGGTCCTGAAGGTTGGGTATTGTAGTCAGGAGTTAAGTAGGAGTTATCGATTGAGGAGGGTGGGAGGAATTTAGAGGTAAGGTGGTTGGCAATATTTTGTGGAGATATTTTCAGGGGCTGGTCATGCGGTGAGGGTTCATTTATTAAGGATTTCGCTATGGCGAAAATTTCCCTAGGTTTATTGAGAGACCGTTGGATTATGTTTTCATTATATTCTCTTTTATGGTTGAGGGTTTCAGAGCAGTAAGTTTGGAGTTTATTTATGTATGCAGAATGTGCATTGGGATTATGTGAGCGTCTCCAGATACGTTCCAAAGGGACGTTCCAGGATGATGACTGGCGTAACATGCACATCTATCCGAGGCATGCAAGTCCTCCTGTGGCAGGGCAAAAAGCTTAAGGGCCCTCAGTCCCTTCAATGGGGAGTCAAGCAAGTTCCACTGCAAGCAGACTATGCTCTTAACCTCCAGAAAAGTAAAGGCCCATGTAGACTTCTGAACCCTCACCAAACACAGAGCAGATGACATTTGAACAATGAGAGCTGCCAGTTCCTCATTTCTGCACAATCAGATAATACTGGGACAGTTGGTTCAAGGACGCTGGATCAGTCAAGTTGACATGGCTCATCAATTGCAATGAAGTGTATGCTATTTGTTTGGCACTCTGGTTCTTTTACCACCTGGTCAAAGGTTGAGAGGTACAGGCCTTGTTGGACATGGTGCTGCCCTGGTTGCTTATTAAGATAAGGCGGTTTAGAAATACTGTTAAATAAATAAATAAAATGCACAATGTCTGTGGGAGTGGTCCTGCAAATGTCACTTTAGTTTTTCCATGAGCAGAGTGAAGCCTTCTGGTGCTCTCGGTGCAGCATGGACATGGACAATGTATGTTCTCAGTCAACACTCCCTTTTATCCAGGGGAGTGGGGGTCTAGCACTGTCTGCATTCCAATTGATCCTGGGCCAGTAAGGCCATCCATGGATGGCTCTGATGGCAACCCAATCCAAAGCCAAAAAGGAGAGATTCTTCAGTGGATGCAAGGATGCTGGAGACGAGGGCATCAATATCCTAGTTCAGGCTTGGCCTCTGAAATGCCTATTATGTGTGTTTCCACCATGGCTTCTTCTAGGGCAAGTGGTTCACCAGATAGAGCATCATCCGGGACTTGTTATTCTGTTGGTATCACCCAGGATCACAGATTTGGCCACGGAGATCCTGATTTGCGGACCAGATGCAACTCCTAAAGAGGTTGCCATGGCGCCTTCTGTGAGTCTAAGCTAAGGCCTGTCGTGCCAGTGCCCTGTTCTAATGGACAACCCAACTCACTTATGGCTTGACCTGTGAGACGTGGTAGTAAGCAAGTAAAGGCTGCTTGCAGGTTGTGGCTTCCTCTCGAAGGTAAAGCAAGGTTCCAACTGCTTTCCTATGTACAAGTATGGTGCATTTTTGAGGACTGGTGCCTGGAAAGCGGGAACAGCAGCAATTTAGTCTTCATATAAGGGCAACGTTGGTACCGACTGAGCCCGTGCGGGAACGCTCCCCAGCATCCAATAGGAAAGCTTCGAGGGGGGAGGGGGGGTCTTCCCGCCTTTCCAGCTCTCCCTCAGTTGAGTTTGTAGCCAAGATAAAAGGAGAGGAGGAGGAGAAGAGGAAAAGTACAACTCCTAGGGGAGGAGGGTAGGTTGTGAAGACTAAATTCCTGCTATTCCCAGAGATCACCTGTTACAGGTGAGTAACTACGCTGTCTCCAGGAACAAGCGAGAATGTAGTCTTCACATATGGGACTCACAAGCTTGGAGATGCCAGAGAGATGACCTCCGAGTTGGCTGTGGACTAAGGAAGTCAGGCATCCTCCAAGGATGTCTGGTATCGAAACCCAGGATGGAGGGCAGGAGCTGATCTGAAAGAGATGCTGGAGAACAGCTGGCCAAACAAGGCATCCTGGCAGGCAGGCATCGAGCATAATCCTTGGCCCTCTTCAAGTCCAGGTTGAAAACCCACCTCTTCACTTCTGCTTTCTGTTCTCGACTCCTGTGTGGTGATTTGACTAGTTTATAATTGCTGTTTGTTTGTGTGCTTGTGCTTTTTGCCCTATCTTGATTCATCCCTAAATATTTGTATACTCTGTCTTGCTAATTGTAATTTGCCTCGATTAGATTGTGAGCTCTGTTTAGCAGGGACTGTCTCTCCTACATGCCTGTACAGCGCTTCGTACGTATGCAGTGCTATATAAATACTAAATAGATAAGAGTCCTTGTCCAGGCAATAGTGAGCAGCAAAGGTGTGGACAGAAGACCAAGTTGTTGCTTTGCATATCTCACAAATCACTACAGGGCATAGATTTGCCATAGAGGCAGCCATGGCCCAAACATTATGTGCAGTGACGTGACCCTCGAGAGAGTCCTGCCCTTTCATAAGCAAAGGAGATGCTTGTTTCTCATGTGCCCTCTTATACATTATCATTTATTTATTTTTTATTTTTTAAACATGTTGTTTTTAGCTATTTAAGCCCCTGAGGACGGCTTCATGAAACACAGCCTGTGTTGGGCCAGTGGCTGAAGTGGAATAATCAAATAAAGTTTGTATTCATACATCCTTCTGTTCGCATTCCACGTTTTTTACTGGGTTGGACTCTGCACGTGGATTTCGTGCTCTTTTTGTTGGTATCTCAATCACTACAGGGCATAGATTTGCCATAGAGGCAGCCATGGCCCAAACATTATGTGCAGTGATGTGACCCTCGAGAGAGTCCTGCCCTTTCATAAGCAAAGGAGATGCAGTCTGCTATCCAGCTGGAAAGGGTTTGTTTGGATACTGCCAACCCCAGGTGACTCAAAGTCAAAGGAAATGAAAAGTTGGGGAGCTTTTCTGTGCTCCCGAGTTCTCTGGAGATAAAAAGCCAAGGCATGTATTCAATCCAGAGTGTAAAGGGTTGCCTCTGCCCTAGAGGAACGGGGTCTAGGGAAAAAGACAGGAAAGTAGACTGGCTGGTTTAAATGGAAGGGCAAAACAACCTTCGGCATAAAGCGAGAATGAGTCCTAAGGACTACCTTATGGTGGAATCATGTATAAGGAGAGTCAGCCACCAAAGCCTGGAGCTCACTAATGCATCTTGCTGAAGTGAGAGCAATAAGGAAGGTGACCTTCCACGTGAGAAACTTCAGTGAGGTAGTGGCTAGAGGTTCAAAGGGCGGCTTTAGAAGCTATCCTTAGTCACTAGATGGGGCTTAATGGGAGGTTCCTGATCGTCCCTCCAGTCTGGTCTCGGAATCTCTGGGGTTGTCAACCTCCTCTAGCAGCTTTGGAGACTGAGAAACTTCACTCCTGTGATGTCATCGGTATATAAGACCTGGCACCTCCTCCTCACACCAGTTTATCAGTCTCCAAAGCAGCTAGAAGGGTGGTGAGCCCAGGGATTTCAGGGCTCACTCGAGAAACAATTGAGTAGAGTAGTAAGAGTGAAAAAAAAAAAAGGGGGAACAAAAAGGAAAGCTGGTTTGGCATCTCTGCCTGCAGGCCGGACCGCATGTGCCAGAGGCGGGAAAATCGCCTGTTTGAACTGCCGGGCTTTGACGGCCCATATCTTCAGTTCAGAGCCTCGTTTTGAATTGCTTTCTTCAGGAATCAGCTGGGGGAGCGATTCTGAAGAGATTACAGTGTAAAAAAAAAAAAAAAAAAAAAAAAAAAAAAAATTATCGGGGGGGGGGGGGGGGGGGTACTTGCTGCGTGGTTCTCATCACAGCATGCCTTCCAAACAGCTCTGCCTCTTATGTGGGGCTAAGAGGAGTTCAGTCTCACAGGACGGGGTCTGTAGGGACTGTGCTCCGGAATTGGAGGCCAGGGAGTCAGTCCCCGCACCAGAAGTGGTAGTGGCCATTCTCCCATCCCTGGCTGCGGCGGAGCCGTGGCTCAGCGCAGCTTCAGGGCCAGAGCTCCAGGTTCCTCAGCAACCGGTAGTAGGAAGTTTGGCGTAGATTTTCTCGCCGGATTTCATGGCTCTGCTCCAGAAGACTTTAGCTGGCTCTCATGGGGCGCCGACAGCAGGTACCTCAGGGGCTGGCCTGGGGCAGAAGAGACCAGGTTCCACTTTGGCGGCGGAAGCAACGGGCGTTTGTGCTAAGGCACCTAGGTTAGATAAGGATCTCCTTGATCAGTCAGTGGTGTCAGAAGACTTGTGTTCAGAAGAGGCAGATATGGAAAGAGAGCTAAGGGACCTAGAGGAAGGTGAGATTAGGGAGCAGGAAGATCAGGCGCGAGTAGTTTGTGTGTTCCGTAGGGAGGAACTGCCGGCGCTTATAGCAGAGTCGCTCAAGGCGCTTAACATGCCAGAGTCTGAGCCGGCTGAGGATGCTACCCTGGAGGATCCTTTGCTACAGGCGGTTCGGAAGACTCAAAGGGCTTTCCCGGTACACAGGGAATTTAAGGAGATGATTCAGGAGGAATGGGATATGCCAGAGGCCGCCCTTAAGGGGGCTAGGGTTATGGCAAGGCTGTACCCTCTGCTGGATCAGGATCGGGAGTTATTTAAGGCCCTGAGAGTGGATGCGGCCGTGTCAGCGGTAACTAAGAAAACTACTATCTCTGTAGAAGGGTCAGCGGTACTGAAAGATGCACAAGACCGTAAATTGGAGACCTTGTTGAAGCAGGTCTTTGAGGCTAATGCGTTATCCTTACAGGCGGCTATTTGTGGGGCCTGGGTAGCACGAGCCTGTTTACGCTGGACGCAGTGGGTCCAGGGTGACAATGCGGTAGAGGTGTCCGAGGAGGCGTCCAGACTGGAGTCCGGGGCGGCGTATCTCACCGACGTCCATTATGATTTGATCCTGGGTTTATCAAAGAGTATGGCTTCCGTAGTCGAGGGGCGAAGATGCCTTTGGCTGCGCAATTGGGCGGCTGATGGTTCTTCCAAAGCGAGGTTGAGTAGGCTTCCCTTTCGGGGTAAGCTGCTTTTTGGGGAAGACTTGGACAAGTTGGTGAAGGATTTAGGAGAATCTAAAGGTGGTAGGTTGCCAGAGGACAAGCAGAAGCAGGGCCGTTCAGTTCCCGGGCCTCGGGGGCAGCAGCAAGATTTTCATCAGTTCAATCCTCCAAGGGCAGGTCAAACGCTACGGGGGCGTTTCTCTGGTCGGTCCCACAGCTTTCGGGGGATTCGAGGAGCGAACAGGGGGTTTGCACCTACATCCTCGTCCTCCACTTTCAAAAAGTCACAATGGTCCAGGGGGAGATGGCTCCCGTAGGAGGTCGGCTGCGGGAGTTTTATCCTGCCTGGACCAGACTTACGTCCGATCAGTGGGTCTTGGAGGTGGTTTGCGAAGGTTATGCGCTGGAGCTGCAGCGTCCGATTCTTTCGTTCGGTCGCCGTGCAACGCTGTAGCAAAGTGCAAGGCGGTACAGGAGACAGTACAGAGGCTTCTATGTCTCAGAGCAATTGTCCCTGTTCCAGCCGACCAGTTAGGTTGCGGTCGATACTCCATTTACTTCGTGGTACCGAAAAAAGAAGGGACATGGCGACCCATTCTGGATTTAAAAAGGGTAAATCGCTGTCTGCGCGTATCTCATTTTCGGATGGAGACCCTCAGGTCAGTCATTGTTGGGGTGCGCAAGGGGGAGTTTGACGTCCCTGGACCTGTCGGAGGCGTATCTGCACATTCCGATTCAGCAGGAACATCAGAAATTCCTCAGGTTTGCAGTGCCTATGGGGCATTTCCATAAGAACATAAAAGATATGCCATACTGGCAAGGTCCATCAAGCCCGGTATTCTGTTTCCAACAGTGGCCAATGTAGGTCATATGTACCTAGCAGTTTCCCCAAGAGACACAAGTTCCACAATGCTTGTACTGGGTCAAGCATTGATATCTTCGGTCACTTCTTAATAATGATTTATGGACCTTTCCTCCAGGAACTTGTCCAAACCTTTTTTAAACCCAGCTACACTAACAGCCTTTACTATATCCTCCGGTAACAAATTCCAGAGTTTGATTACACGTTGAGTGAAAAAATATTCTCTTTTATTAGTCTTAAATAGTTTACCCTGTAGCTTCATTGCATGTCCCCTAGTCTTTCTATATTCTGATAACGTAAACAATCGATCTACGTTTACCCGTTCCACTCCGTTCATTAATTTATAGACTTCTATCATATCTCCCCTCAGCCGTCTCTTTTCCAGGTTAAAGAGCCCTAACCTTTTAAGCCTTTCTTCATAGGAGTATCCTTCCATCCCCTTTACCATTTTGGTGGCTCTTTTCTGAACCTTTTCTAAAATCGCTATATCCTTTTTAAGATACGGCGACCAGAATTGCACACAATATTCAAGGTGCGGTCTCACCATGGAACGATATAGAGGCATTATAATATCTTTTGTTTTATTTTCCATTCCTTTCCTTATCATACCTAGCATTCCATTTGCTCTCTTGGCCGCCTCTGCACACTGGGCCGAGGGTTTTAACATGGTATCCACAATGACGCCTAAATCTTTTTCCTGGGTGGTGGTTCCTAATGTGGAACCTTGCATCGTGTAACCATAATTTGGGTTGTTCTTTCCTAGGTGCATAACCTTGCACTTGTCCACATTAAATTTCATTTGCCATTTTGATGCCCAGTCTTCCAATTTATCAAGATCCTCTTGCAATTTTCCACAATCCTCTTGGGTTTTAACAACTTTAAATAGTTTTGTATCATCTGCAAATTTGATAACTTCACTCGTTATTCCACTTTCCAGGTCATTTATGAATATGTCAAAAAGCAGCGGACCCAGCACAGATCCCTGGGGTACACCACTATTCACCTTTCTCCATAGGGAAAATTGGCTATTTAGCCCTACCCTCTGCTTTCTATCTTTTAACCAGTTCCTGATCCACAATAGTACACTGCCTCCTATCCCATGACTCTTTAGTTTTGCCAAAAGTTTCAGGCACTCCCCTTTGGCCTGGCGACAGCACCACGAACCTTCACCAAGGTAATGGTGGTAGTGGCGGCAGCTTTACGAAAGGACGGAATCTTGGTGCACCCGTACCTGGACGATTGGTTGATCAGAGCGAAGTCCAGAGAGGAAAGCATTTCGGCTACGGCCAAAGTGATAGCTCTGTTGCAGAGTCTCGGTTGGGTGGTCAACGTAGCAAAGAGCAAATTGGTCCCTTCTCAGAACCTGGAGTACCTCGGAGCACGTTTCAATACGAGCGTGGGGCGAGTTTTTCTGCCTCGGCAAACGGTACTCGTGCTACGACAATTGGTGCGCCGTTTCGTCGGGCTACAATGTCCCACGGCCTGGGAGTATCTGCAGGTGTTGGGGACAATGGCGGCGACCTTGGAGCTGGTGCCGTGGGCGCAGGCTCACATGACCGTTGCAACGGGCCCTGTTAAGAAGGTGGTCGCATCAAAGAGATTCGCTGGGTCAGAAGTTGGCTTGCCCGCCACAGGCTCGTCTGGCGTTAAGTTGGTGGCTGAGGCCAGGGAGTCTCGAGAAAGGGATGTCGTTGGAAGCTCCAGCTTGGATTTCCCTGACGACGGATGCCAGTCTCTACGGCTGGGGTGCCCATTGTCAAGGCCGCCTGGTACAAGGGCCAGTGGTCCGACCTGGAAAAGAAGTGGTCGATCAACCGAATGGAATTGCGGGCGGTGGTGCTGGCGCTGCGGGAATTGACACCTTTGGTTCAGGGAAAAGCCATTCGGGTGTTCTCAGACAACGCCACGGCGGTGGCTTATGTGAATCGTCAAGGTGGCACCAGCAGCGTTGCGCTGGAGGATGAAGTGGAGAGTTTGTTCGAGTGGGCGGAAAAGCATCTGGTGGCCTTGTCGGCAGCGCATGTTGCAGGAGTGGACAATGTGGAGGCCGATTTTCTGAGTCGAGTAAAGGTAGACCCAGGAGAGTGGGTCCTCCATCCTGAGGTGTTTGCGATGTTTGTGATGCGCAGGGGTCTCCCAGTGATGGACCTCATGGCGACTTTTCAATCAGCAAAGGTCGATCGGTTCTTCAGCAGACGAAAGGAGCAAATGGCAGAACTACTAGACGATCTCGTTCAAAAGTGGCCGGAGGAGCAGCTGCTGTACGTCTTTCCGACGTGGGTGTTGATCGGTCGGGTGATACAGCGCATAGAAAGGCACAAAGAGCGAGTGATTTTAATTGCGCCGGATTGGCCGAGACGGCCGTGGTACGCGGACTTGATCAGGCTCTTGGTGGGGCAGCCTTGGAAGCTTCCTAGTTGCAGGGATCTTCTCACTCAGGGTCCTCTCTGCATGCCCCAGGTGGATCGATTCTCGCTTACGGCCTGGTTATTGAGCAGGCTAGGTTGAAAGCGAAAGGTTATTCGGCGGCAGTGATAGCTACCCTTGCTGAAGGCGAGGAGGAAGTCTACTTCACTGGCATACGTCAGAGTGTGGCACGTCTTTGAGGCTTGGTGTGCGGACAAGAACTGGGGTCCCCTTACGGGCCTCGGTTCCACAGGTACTTTCCTTTTTGCAGGATGGTTTTCAGAAGGGCCTAGCTGCAGCCTCCCTAAAAGTGCAGTTGGCGGCGTTATCCTGCTACAGAGGATAGGTGCAAGGAGTTGTGCTGGTGGCTCATGCGGATGTGAAGCATTTTTTTGAGAGCTGTCATGCTTCTTCGGCCGCCACGTAAGAGATTAGTCCCGGCATGGGATCTGCCTTTGGTCTTGGACCCCTTGGGGAAGGCGCTGTTTGAGCCCTTAGCGGATGCTTCGTTGAACGACCTTACGCTGAAGGTGGTGTTTTTGGTGGCAGTGGCTTCGGCCAGACGAGTTTCCGAGTTACAAGCGCTGTCTTGTAGAGAGCCTTTTCTGTCTTTCGGCGATTCTAAGGTGGTTTTGAGGCCCATTCTGTCATTCCTGCCGAAGGTGGTGTCGGTTTTCCATTTGAACCAAGTGGTGTCCTTGCCGGTTTTTCGTGAGAAAGGTAAGGGTCAGGTGGCAAAGCGACTTCATCGCTTGGATATTCGTAGGGCGTTGAAGTAGTATGTTTCTTGGATAGCGTCGTTCCTTAAGTCAGACAGGCTGTTTGTGCTGTTTGCAGGGGCAAGGAAAGGGGAGGCGGCTTCCAAAGGTTCGATTGTGCGATGGGTGAAAGTCGCCATCGCTTCGGCATACATCTTGCGAGGTCGCCCGATTCCGGATGGTCTGCGGGCTCATTCCGCGAGGGCGCAAGCGGCGTCTTGGGCGGAATGTAGTTTAGTGGCGGCGGTGGAAGTCTGTAAAGCGGCAATGAGGTCATCTCTGCATACCTTTGTGAAGCATTACCGTCTGGGTGTTCAGGCAAACAGACACCTGTTTTGGCTCAGCAGTGCTTCAGGCCAGGCTAGCAGGACCCTCCCGTTGATTGTGTTTACTGCTCTGGTACATCCCCAGAGATTCCGGGACCAGACTGGAGGGACGATCAGGAAGATTAAATTAGACTTACCTGCTAATTGTAGTTCCTGGAGGAACTCCAGTCTGGTCCCGTATCCTGCCCGGGTTCATTACTGCTCTGTGGCCTGAAGCAGGAGCTGTTTTTTTTTACTGGTAAGCAATACTTTGTTTCTTGGGGGGCAGGGGTCATGATAGCGTGGGTTCTCCCCTGGACATGAGTGGTTATCTGTGCATTATTTGCACGGGGGTGAACGGGGGAGCTCAAGGCATACGGAGAGTAGTTAGCAGGTAACTTTCTTGTTAATAGTTGGGCCGACAGGGCTTTACAGTTCGGTGCGGCAGTTATTTTGGTGCTGCATTTCACTACTTGTTGCTCCGGTGAGTCTGCTTTGTCAATAGGTAAACTGGTGTGAGGTGGTGGTGCCAGGTCTTATATACCGATGACATCACAGGAGTGAAGTTTCTCAGTCTCCAAAGCTGCTAGAGGAGGTCGACAACCCCAGAAATTCCAGGACCAGACTGGAGTTCCTCCAGGAACTACAATTAGCAGGTAAGTCTAATTTAATCTTTGGTTAAGAGAAGAGCCCTCATGAAGCATGTTACAAGCAACTGAGAAGAGATGGGTTGGCCATCTAAGGGCATGGGTCGCATTGTACAGATGTAAATAGTTACCCCTGTTTCTTTCCAAGTTCCTATTCCTGTTATTTGTAAACACAAATCAAGTCATTTGAAATGTGTATGTAAAATGTTCCATGTAAACCGCACTGATGGAAAATAGAGCGGTATATAAGAAAATGTAAATAAATAAATGTCAGAAGCTGCAATCGCACTTAGGTGTACTCTTACCGAATTGGTTTTTAGTCCAAAAGAAGATAGGTGGAGGAAATACTCAAGTAATGCCTCCACTGGAGCTGAGAAGGGGTTAAAATCCCCCCCAAAAAACCAGAGAGCAAATATATGCTACTTAAAGGCATAGGAGCGCCTGGTGGATGGCATCCTAGAAGCCAAGAGAACGTCCTTAACCTCCTGGGAAAGGTTAACATCCTGGAAGGCTAAGCCCTCAGCAGCCATGCTCTGAGATGAAGGGATTGAGGATTGGGATGGAGCAACGTTCCCTCCTCTTGAGAAGGGAGATCTGGAGCAGATCCATGGGTTGAGCCTGAGACAGACATAGGAGGAGAGGATACCACAGTTGTCATGGCCAGCGTGGGGCTATGAGTATCATGTAGCCCCTGTCTCTCTGGAGTTTGAAAAGAGTTCTGGGAATGAGGGGGAATGGGAGGAAAGGCATAAAGGAAGACTTGACCCCAGAGGATGTGAAAAGCATCCACCTGGTGGCTGTCCGGTGCAGGAGTACAGGAGCAGAAGCAAGGAAGCTTGGCATAAAGAGGACTTGTAAACAGGTCTATCTGTAGAAACAAAAAAATGATGAAAGAAAAAGACCACATGGCCTATCTAGTCTGTCCTTCCATATCAAAACTACAAAAGTCCACTTTTTTCTTTTAGAGATCATCTGTGCTTGTTCCATGCCTTTTTGAATTCAGATACTGTCCTCATCACTACCACCTCCACAGGGAGACTATTTCACAGATCCACCACTCTTTCCGTAAAGAAAAAGATTTCAGCAAATCACTCCTGAATCTATTCCCCTTCACCCTCATCCCATGTCCCCTCGTAGCAGTACTTGCTTTCAATCGAAAGAGGCTCTTTCCCTATGCATTTATGCCACAGAGTTATTTAAACATCTCAATCATATCACCTCCACCCGCCTTTCCTCTAAGGTGTACATATTAAGATCCTTAAGTCTGTCCTCATATACTTTATAATGAAGACCACTAACCATTTTAGTAGCCACCCCCTGTACTGACTCCATCCTATTTATATCCTTTTGAAGGTGCAGTCTCCAGAACTGCACACAATAGTCCAAACGAGGCCGCACCAGAGACTTATACAGAGGCACTATCACCTCCTTTTTTCTGCTAGCCATTCCTCTCCGTATGCACCCAAAGCATCCTTCTAGCTTTTGCCGTCACCTTTTCTACCTGTTTAGCTACTTTAAGATCATCAGACACAACCATGCCCGGGTCCCACTCTTCTTTAGTGGACAAAATTACTTCACCCCCTATACTATATTGCAAAATGTATGACCTTGCATTTTTTAACATTAAACCCCAGCTGCGAAATTCTAGACCATTCTTCAAGCTTAGCTAAATCCCTCATGTTGTCTACACCTTCCTGGGTGTCTAACTCTATTGCAGATTTTGTATCATCCGCAAAGAGGCAAACCTTACCCAACAGCCCTTCTGCTATATCACTAACAAATATGTTAAAAAGAATTGGACCAAGGACAGATCCCTGGGGCACACCACAGGTAACATCCTTCTCCTCAGAGTGAGCTCCATTTACCTGTACTCTTTGTCGCCTCCCACTCAACCAATTCTTAACCCAAGCAGTAACTTTAGGGTCCATTCCTAGGGTGCTCAGTTTGTTTATAAGTCGCCTGTGAGGAACGGTGTCAAAGGCTTTACTGAAATCTAAATACACCACATCTAGGGCTCTCCCTCGGTCCAACTCCCTAGTCACCCAGTCAAAGAAATCAATCAGATTTGTCTGACAAGACCTGCCTCTGGTGAATCCATGCTGTCTCGGATCCTGTAATCCACTGGACTCCAGAAACCTCACTATTTTCTCTTTCAGCAGCGTTTCCAATAATTTATTCACCACCGAAGTTAAACTAACCGGCCTGTAGTTTTCAACCACATCCTTACTTCCGCTTTTCTGTAAAGGCACCACATGAGCCTCTCTCTAGTCCTTTGGCACCACTCCTGACTCCAACGAGGCATTGAAAAGGTCCGTCAATGGAGTTGCTAGCACGTCCCCAAGTTCCCTCAGTATTCTAGGGTGTATCCCATCCAGTCCCATCGCTTTGTCTACTTTAAGTTTAGCTAGTTTCTCACTAACACAGTCTTCTGAAAATTGTTCAAGATGCCCCTCGCTTCTCTTCCTGTTGGTGGGTGTTTTCTGAGGTCCTGTTCCTGGTTCTTCATCTGTGAACACAGAACAGAAATATTTGTTAAGCAATTCCGCTTTATCTTCATCAGCTTCTACATTTTCCTCCCCTTCTGCCTTGAGTTGACAATACCACTTTTGCCCTTCTTCTCACTAACATATCTGAAAAATGTCTTATCTCCCCGTTTTATTGCATTGGCTATTTCCTCCTCTTTTTGAATCTTTGCTTTCCAGACTACTTTGCTAGCTTCCCTAAATGTTTCCAAATATAGTTGCCTGTCTTCCTCTCTCTGTAATCTCTTGTATTTCATGAAGGCCTTTCTTCACCTTTTCAGCTACTTCTTTCGAAAGCCATAACGGTCTCCTTTTACCTTTTTTTTTTTTTTTTTTTTTTTAAACATTTTAACAAAAAGGTTGGTTGCCCTTAAAATATCCCCTTTCAGTTTTGCCCACTGTTTTTCTACATCTCCCCAGCTGTTCCCATCCCGCTAACGACTTCCTGAGGTATTGGCCCATCTTGGCAAAGTTAGTTTTCCTAAAGTCTAAGACCCTTGCTTTTGAATGGATTCTAACAGCCCTGGATGCAAAATGATCTCCCACTATAACATCAGAAACACTTTCACCATTGGTAAGCACCAAGTCCAATATGGCCACTTCAGGTGTGGGGTCTGTTACCAATTGCCTGAATAGTTCTCCCTGTAGAGAATCCAGGATCTCCTTACTTCTAGATACTGCAGCAGGAATATGCCAATGAACATCTGGCATATTGAAATCCCCTATCAGTAGCACTTCCCCTTTCTGAGCAATAATGCATGTCTTTAATTAACTCTGTCCACCTCTTCCTCTTGTGAGGGAGGTCTATATATCACGCCAATGCAAATAGATTTCTCTTTCCCTCTTTCTAGTTTAATCCACAATGCCTCCTCTCTCCCTTTTAAGCTCTGTAATTCCAAAGCTTTAATATTTTTTTTTACATATAGTGCCACTCCTCCTCTTCTTCCTACCCTGTCCTTTATGAATAAAGTATAGCCTGGTATAGTTACAGAAACATGGTTCACAGAAAACCATGACTGGGATGTAACTCCCACTAAATCCAAGTCAGCCACTCCCACCAAAGCTTCAACATCAGGGATCTTATTTCCCATGCTACGGGCATTTATACACACTGCTTTCCATATGTTACCCTTTTTACCCATTTCCATAAAGGTATTTAATGCTTCACTAATCTGGGGGCTGTCTTCACCCATCCCCGAAGAATCTAGTTTAAAGCCCTCTTCAGTAGATTAGCCAATCTACTACTGAAGATGTATAGACCTTTCTTGGACAGATGGACGCAATTCTCTGCTCTGCAACCCTTGGAATAGCATTCTGTGGTCCAGGAAACCAAAACGCTCTCGATTACACCATCCACAGCGCCATGCATTCATCTCCAGGATGCGAGCCTCTCTGTTTTGGCCTTTATCCTCAACAGGGAAAATTGAAGAGAACATCACCTGTGCACCTATCTGCTTCACCCTCTGTCCCAGAGCCAAGAAGTCAATTTTGATACGCTCAGAGGGATACCTGGCAGTATCATTTGTTCAGACATGGATTAGCAACATTGGGTAATATAGTCAGTGGGCTTGATGAGTCTCGGCAAACTCTAATATCTTGGATTTTGGCACCTGGCAGACAGCATACCTCTCTGGACATCCAAGTCTGGTCGGCAGATGGACACCTCAGTACTCATCAGAAGAGAGTCACTAACCACCACTACCCTTCGCTTCCTTGTGGTCGCTGATTCTGCAACTTTGGGGTACTTGAGCTCTGGTTTCTTCCCTTTCCAGGGATGCTTTCACCTCCTCCACTTCCAGGGCTACATAATGGTTCTTCAATTCAATGGCTGGAGAAGTTGTATTGGTGATTGTGCAGGCCCTGGTGACTTGTGTCCAACCTTCGTCATTCTGTAGGTGCCCATCTTCTCTTCTGCTGGAGGGCTTGGTTGTTGCAAGAAGCATCTCATCAATGTACTTCTCACTGTCTTGAATGCTCTTCAGCCTCGCCACCTCCTCTCTGAGTTCCTCCACTTGTTTCCTGAGAGCTTCAGCATACAGGCACCCCCCACATGGAACCGGTCCTTCAACTGGCATTGCGACCTGTGTCTGGACAGAGGCAGAAGCTGTAATGGGGGCAACAGCTTTAGCAATATGATTTTTCCCAGCCATTGTTCTGTTTGTGGAGCTTAGGTATCTGTTAAAGCAAAAGAGAGATCTACCAAAATACCAGCTGGTTTTCCCAGATGTTCTTTCAGAGAAAGCACAGTTACTTACCTGTAACAGGTGATCTCTGGGAACAGCAGGAACAAGTCTTCACATATGGGTACATCGGTACCGACGGAGCCTGCACGGGAACGCTCCCCAGCGTCCAATCAGAAAGCCTTTGGGAGCATCCCACCTTTCCCAACTGTCTCTCCTCAGTTGAGTTCTAGAGCTGAGAGAGAGAGCTGAGAGAGAGAGAGAGCTGAGAGAGAGCGAGAGAGAGCGAGAGCGAGAGAGAGCGAGAGCGAGAGAGAGCGAGAGAGAGAGAGAGCGAGAGAGAGAGACAGACAACTCCTAGGGTTGTGAAGACTTATTCCTGCTGTTCCCAGATATCACCTGTTACAGGTAAGTAACTGTGCTATCTCCAGGAACAAGCAGGAATGAGTCTTCACATATGGGGACTCCCTAGCTTTAGATGCCAGGCAGAGATCCCAGAAGTTGTATGTCCCTGGGACAGGGCTGCACTTCCCCACATGGATCTCTGGCATCCCATGAGGGATGGTGGGTAGGAGTTGATTAAGTATGGAACAGGTGTTTAAGAACAGCCTGACCACACAAGGCATCCCGGCAGGAGTCCTTGTCCAAGCAGTAATGGGCTGTGAAGGTATGAACCGAGGCCCAAGTGGCTGCTCAACAGATGTCGTCAATAGACACAGATGAGCCATTGAGGCTGCCATGGCTCTCACATTGTGAGCTGTGACATGGCCCTCCAGAGAAAAGTTCTTGGTCTGATAGGCGAAAGAAATACACTGGGCAATCCAGTTAGATAGTGTTCTCTGAGACTGATAGTCCCAAATGAGAAGGATCAAAGGCAACAAAGAGTTGGGAAGACTTTCTATGTTGCTGTGTCCTTTGTAAGTAAAAAGCCAGAGCTCTTTTACAATCCAGGGTATGAAGATTCCTCTCTGCACTTGATGCATGAGGTCCTGGAAAAAAGACAGGTAGGTAGACCTCCTGGTTGAGGTGAAAAGGCGAGACCACTTTAGGCATAAAGTGTGGATTAGTCCTAAGGACCACCTTGTCATGATGGAACCTTGTATAAGGTGGATTAGCTACGAGTGCTTGCAATTCACTAATACAACGTGCTGATGTGACTGCAATGAGAAAGATAACCTTCCAAGAAAGGTATGTCAAGGAGGTGGTAGCTAAAAGGTTCAAAAGGCGGCTTCATAAGCTGACCAAGAACCAAGTTTAAGTCCCATGCCACCGGAGGTGGTCTAATGGGAGGCTTTGTTAAAAGGAGGCCTCTCATGAGTCTTGCTACCAGAGGATGAGAGGAAATAGGTTGTCCATTTAGAGGCTTAAGGGAAGCTGCAATAGCACTCAAATGGACCCTTACTGAATTTGTTTTAAGGCCTGCATTAGACAGATGGAGGAGATACTCCAGCAAAGATTCCAGAGGTATGGCAAGGGGGGGGTTAAGACCCTTCCCAGAACACCAGATAGTAAACCTCTTCCACTTGAAAGCATAAGAATGTCTAGTGGAAGGTTTTCTGGAAGCATAAAGAACATCTTTCATTTGTTGAGAAAGATGAAGATCCTGGAGGTCTAGGCCTTCAGCAACCAAGCCCTGAGATGCAGAGACTGGGGATTGGGATGCCATAACCTTCCGTCCTCTTGAGAGAGGAGGTCTGGAGCAGACCCTAACTCCAGGGAGGGAGCTTGAGAGAGATGTAGAAGCAGAGGGTACCACACTTGCCGTGGCCAATGTGGAGCTATGAGAATCATGTAGCCTCTGTCTCTCTGAAGCTTGAACAGGGTTTTGGGAATTAGGGGAATGGGTGGAAAGGCATAGAGGAAGTTTTGACCCCAGTGAAGGAGGAAAGCATCCCTTGCCTGAGCTCCCTGAGCCAGAGTTCTGGAACAGAACCGGGGAAGCTTGGCATTCCACGGACTTGCAAAGAGGTCTATGTCCGGGGTTCCCCAAATTTGAAAAATCTTGGATACCTGGGTCCATATGTAGGGACCACTCGTGTAGAAGCAGAACTCGACTGAGCCTGTCTGCCCAAGAGTTTTGAACGCCTGGAAGATAAACTGCCAGAAAATGAATGTGATGCTCTCTGGCGAGGGCCCACAGTCGCAAAGCTTCGTTGCAAAGCGACAGAGAGCCAGTTCCTCCCTGCTTGTTCACATACAACATGGCTACCTGATTGTCTGTGTGGATAAGGACTGTCTTGTGGCTGAGCAGGGTGTGGAAAACCCGCAGAGCAAGGAAGATTGCTATGAGTTCCAAGAGATTGATATGTAGAGAAGTCTCCTGTGGGGACCAAATGCCCTGGGTGGAGAGGTCCTGCAGATGAGCTCCCCACCCCATTGGAGAAGCATCTGTAGTAAGGGTTGATTGGGGTAGAGGCTGCTGAAAGGGGGGACCCCAGCAACAGGTTTTGAGGGGACTTCCACCACTGGAGGGACAAAATGAGGCGACTTGTGTTTGCTATTTTGTCTGACAGGCAGCCTAATGCCTGGGTCCATTGGGTGGATAAAGTCCACTGAGCTGCCCTCATATGAAGATGAGCATATGGTACCACATGTACCGTGGATGCCATGTGGCCTAGCAACTGTAACATCTCTCGAGCAGTTAGTAGGGGCTTCAACTCTGCCTGAGAAGCTAACTGCACCAAGAGAAGGCAACGGGCCTGGGGAAGATAGGCCCTTGCCCTTGTAGTATCCAACAACGCCCCTATAAACTCCAGGGACTGAGTAGGGGTCAGATTGGATTTTGGGATGTTTATTACCAGCCCTAAATACTGAAAGATACGCATTGTTCAGGTTAGAGAACTCTTGGCCTCTGAGTGGGAGCTCGAATGAGCCAGTCGTCCAGGTAAGGGAAGACGAATATCCCCAGGGTGTGCAGAAAAGCAGCTACCAATGCCATGCATTTCATGAACACCCTTGGTGCAGAAGCCAGACCAAAAGGGAGCACTCTGTATTGATAGTGCTTCTCTTGAGAAAGGAACCGAAGGAACCTTCTGTGGGATGGATGGATGAGAACATGAGTGTACGCATCCTTGAGATCTAGAGAACAAAGCCAATCCTGACTCTGAAGGTATGGCAGCAGAGTTCCCAGAGAAACCATTTTGAATTTTTCCTTGACTAGGAATCTGTTCAACTCTCTGAGATCTAAGATGGGTCTGAAGCCCCCTGTTTTCTTTGGAATAAGAAAATAGGGGGAGTAGAACCCTGTGCCCTGTTGTTGAAGAGGCACTTCCTCTATCGCCCCTTGGGCGAGAAGAGTGGCAACCTCCTGCCCCAACAGGTTGAAGAGGGAGGTTGGAGAATTGAACTGGTGCACTCTTGTGAGAGGGGGCAAGCTTGAAAAATGAAGTTTGTACCCCTCTCTTATAATGGAGAGTGTCCAATGCTCTGCTGTAATTTGCCCCCACCTGGGAGCAAAGTGACATAACCTTCCTGGAATGGTGGAGGGCTCTGGTCCTTCTAGAGCCAGGAAGGCTAAGTTCTCTAGCAGAAAGTCAAAGGCCCTGAGGGGGCCGAGGTTGCTGGGCTGGAGCAAGCCTAGTAGCCTTTGCTTTGCTCAGTTTGGATGATTGCTGACGTTTGGTAGGGAACTGAGCTGCAGAAGATGCCCGCTGACCATAAGCCGGATAGAATCTTCCCTTTTTAGAAAAAGGTGTTTTCTTGAATAACCTTTTCTTAGCAGGAGCAGCTGTGGATTTGGATAATCTATCCAAAGCAGAATTTTCAGCATCCATCTGATTGGCCTTTGCTTGCCAATCCTTACCAAACAGGTTCTCACCTGTACAAGGGATTTTACCCAATTCATCTTGAACCCAGATCTCCAAATCAGATGCTTGAAGCCAAGCAATCCTACGTGCACCTATGGCAATAGCTGAAGCTCTGCTTACGCATTCAAAGGAGTCAAAAGCTGCACGGTTGGAGAATTTGGAGATATTTTGGGCATGTTTGAGCCCAGTGAGAAAGTCTTGCCTTTTATCTTCAGACATAAAAGGACTTCAAGTCTGCAAATGGTCAGTGACTTCTTTTAAGAACATTCCCATGTAGAGACTATAAGAATTAATTCTCGCAGCAAGCATGGAAGCCTGGAAGACTTCTTCCAAAAGCATCCAGGGTTCTACATTCACGTCCTGGAGGATTAGAGGCATGTCTTTTGGCACTTCTAATCTTTCTCATTGCAGACTCAACCACAATAGAGTGGTGAGGACGTTTTTATGGAAACCAGGACAAGGAGGGACACGATACATGGTATCCAACCTGCAAGAATGAGGAGACTGGGCATGTCAAAACTGTGACATCACTGGATGTACCCTGCTGGTCTCTTCCATCAGCCCCAGTGAACTACTTACAAAGCAGACTCAAAAGGAGCAACAAATAAGTAGCTATAGCATTAAATTCAACTTTTAAACTAAATTCCCCTTAATTAGGAAGGAAACCTTCTCTCACTTTCTCTTTCCTCCATGAATAAAAATAAGAAAGAAAGAAAGAACCACAGCAATCCCAAGATTATTAAAGGTTTTTACACACTTTGTAACTGGTACTCCCTCCAGACCGAACCGACCTCTGAACTAACCATCCCTGGGCAGGAATCAGGACTGAACTGGAGTTCCTCAAGGAACAACAACAATTAGCAGGTAAGTCTAATTTCTCTTTCCTTATCATTCCTCCAGTTCAGTTCTTCACCTCTGGGGCAATGTTCCCTCTAATTTTCTGTAGGCTGTGTGCACATAAAATATCAGCTGTGTGCAGCTTTTGAAGGAAGGTTAAATTTTTGTGCGCCACATAACGACACTCGGAGTTATATACTTTAAAATTTGACTACACGTCAGAATACAGTATGTACACCACATTGATTTTAATCAAATTAAATGAAAATAGACGATTACTAAAGGAAGCGGGAAATTCCTAGTAATTGCAATCATAACTTTAAAATTTTAAGACGTCTGTGTTTTCTATCAGAATCAAGGCCGTAATTTTTGTGCGCTCTGTTGTAAAGTATGTGCGCTCGCTCGGCAAGGGGTGTGCGCGCGCGCACACATACAGCTTAAGAGGGTGTAACAGAGCAGTAATCATTAGGAGGGACCTGTCCACCCAGATCGCAACACCGCTGACCCGAAACAGGTATTGTTCACCGCCTGAACATACAATTGATAGTGTTTACTTTAAGTATGGAGAGACGACCAAGTGGCTGCACTGCAAATCTCCACTGGTGGAACCAAACTGTGCTCCGCCCATGAAGTCGCTTACGCTCTATTAGAGTGAGCATCCACTGAAGGGACTGCCTGACCCGCAAAGGACAGGGAAGACATTTGTTTAGAGAATCGTTCTGGTGCGACCAGCGTCGGAACAATGACCTCTGTAATGGACGCATATGAGTTCTGGCCCATGGCACTACCTCCAGGGTCGCCGCCATAGTCCCTAGCACGCGAAGATAGCTCCAAGTTGACAGAGCTGGAGTAGATACAAACTTGCACACTAGCTGCCAAAGAGCCTGAGAGCTCATCGATCCAGCAGAAACACTGCTCCCAATCGAGTGTCGAATCACACTCCCAAGTACTCTAGAACCTGAGACGGGACCAACCGGCTCTTGGATGCACTGACTACCCAGCTGAGACTCTGAAGGAACTTCACGACTGCTTGTAACTTGAACGCTCTAGTCCTTGGATTTCGCCCGAATCAACCAATCGTCGAGGTACGGGTGAACTAAGATTCCTTCTTTTCGCAGAGCCACCACTACCACCACCATAACCTTGGTGAAGGTGCACGGAGCTGTTGCTAAACCGAAGGGCAAGGCTTGAAACTGAAAATGCCTCCACGTAAGAGCAAACCTTAGAAACTTCTGATGAACTAATATGATAGAGGGATGTCAAAAATTCCCACTGTCAAACTGCCACTATTACCGATCGCAAGGTTTCCATACGAAACTGAGGCACTCTTAGACAGCGATTCACTCCCTTAAGGTCCAGAATAGGACAGAGGGACACGTCCTTTTTTGGTACTATGAAATAAATAAGAGTAATGACCAACACCGTAGAGCTCCTGCGGAACCGGCACAACCACTCCTAACTGTAAGAGACGATCCAATGTCTGCCGAACCACTACCTTCTTTGCTGCCCTCTGCAAGGAGAAAGGACAAATGAATCTAGTACCAGTCGAGCAAATTCGAGAGCATAACCTTTGTGTATTACCTCCAACCTCCATTGATCGGACGTTATCTGGACCCAGGGCAGGAAGAAACTCCCGAAGTTGTCGTTGTCCTATCGGTTGAACCCCTACCCTGGCCCGCCTCGCTTCATTGTGTTTTTCTGACTGCCACGGAGGAGGTAGCTGCAAACCCTCTACCTGCTCCTCGAAAACCACGAAACCCTTGCATTCTGGAGGCAAATCTTCCTCTTTGAAAACCCCCCAATCGAGAGGTACGAAATCGCCCGAAGTCTCTAAACTGACCGCGCAAAGATGGCAGGGGTCTCCCTTGCTTAGGTTTATCCTCCGGTAGCCTTCCGCCTTTGGACTCTCCCAAATCCTTAACCAGCTTGTCAAGATCTTCAAACAACTTCTTCCCCTTAAAAGGAAGCTTGCTAAGACGTGCCTTAGAAGAACCATAAGCTGCCTAATTTCTTAACCAGAGATAACGGCGCACGGCTACCAGGGAAGCCATACTATTCGCCAATGCCCTGATCAAATCATAGTGGACATCCGCTAAATATGCCGAACCTGATTCCAGCCGTGTCACATCCATTAAGCACTCCTGTGTCTGCTGAGATGGCTGCTGCAAGCATTGTGACCACCTGAGGCAAGCTCTCGCCACCCAACCCCTGCAGATGGAAGCTTGCAAAGAGAGCATTAACCTCAAAGGCTTGCTTCAACAAGCTGTCCACTTTTCTGGTCTTGTGCATCCTTCAAGGCTGCACTGCCTTCCACTGGAATAGTCGTCTTTTTCGTGACTGCTGATACCGCTGCATCTATACACGGAGAATGAAACTTCTTCTCCACTAAGGGGTAGAACCTATTCATAGCTCTAACGCCTCGCAGTCCAGCTTCTGGAAAATCCCATTCATCTTGGATCATCTGGTCAACTACACGGTGAACAGGGAACACCGCCTGAGTTTGCCGCACTGCCTGAATGAGAGGGTCCTACAGGCCCTCTTTCTCCACTGGCTGGATCGAAGTAAGGTTGAGGTGCCTGAAGAGACTCCGTAATGAGCGCCGTAAGCTTTTCCTTTTGGAATTCTTATGATTCTCGCCTGATCCTCCGGCTCCATACTCTCTCCTTCCTCAAGTTCTTCCATTCCTTATTCAAGTTCCAACCCCACATCTTCCGCCTTGGGCCAATCCGAATCCAAGGGCTGATTCTCAAGAGGTCGGGCCCTCTTGAGAGGTCTCACTAGACTGCTACCAGGCTTTTCTGAACCCGATTGCTACACCACAGCACTAGGCGGTAAAGGATCTATCACTGTCCCCTGCTGCCGCAAGCAATACGCTTGATGCATTATCAGCACAAAGTCTGCAGAAAAACCTCCAAGAACTGCCCCGGCTCCTGACGGGGCCATGGAAATAGCTGACCCCACTTGGCTTTCCAGAAGGGACACAGATGGAGGTTCCAGCAGAGACTCACCTTCGCCCACTGCCGGTGGACTCTGAGCCCCCTCACCAGTTTTATCTTGAATCTCCTGCTCCATAGTGGTTGAGGCCGCTGGGCAACCCCTGCAGACTCCGGCGTCTGAGACTGCGCCTCTGCGAGTGCCACACACCAAACACTGTGGCCGAGAAGGTATTAGCTATAAGATACAATAAATTATCTGTCAGTACAGAAAGATCCAACTGAAAATAAAACAGCTCTCCTCTAATTGTTCCTTTTTTTTTTTTAAATGTCTCCAAGGCCTTCCTTACAGAGCCTGAGCGATTCGAAGAGCTGCAGCTGGCTCGAGGCCTAAAAAGCGTGGGAAGAAACGGCCCACAAAAACAGTTGGGCCTGTTTGCCGCCGCTAAAGCCCGATTAGGGTCCCAAGCCATCCCGTCTGTTCGCGACTCGCCGGAGCACTCACCTGCTCTGCCGACCCCAAAAGTGCGCTCAGGCAATTTCCTGTGCTTCACCAGCACGCTCAACAGCCCTGCAATCCGCAACGCTGTTCACCGAGAAATGTGAGCAGCAATCGCAGAGAGGACTTTCCGGCCTCAGCTGCCCTGCCCAGATACACCACGAGGCAATCTGATCTGACAGGCAGACATCACCGCTGCATAACTCCCCTCCGTTCAAACCAGGAGGGGAGAGCAGATCAGGGCACCGGAGCAGGTTTAAGAGGTGAGAAAAAAAGCACAGAAAGCTGGTTTGATTCCTTAATAGGGAATAAAATAAACCCTGAAAATAGCCCCCTAAAACTAACTACCCTAAAATGTGCTCCTTATCTGTTCCTCTAGTGAGCCCAGCACCTAGGTTCACTACGTCCTCCTGCTGCATAGAGACTGAACACACTGGGGCTGACTGAAGAGATCAGCAGGGTACATCCAGTGATGTCACAGTTTTGACATGCCCTGTCTTCATGCTGCAGGAGGAGGTACACTACCCAGAGGTGAAGGACTGAACTGGAGGAACGATAAGGAATGTAATTTTGTTTTAAAAATGTACCAAACCCCTTTTAAGAGCTCTCAGTCAGAGAGCTAGCAATTTAAAAAAAACACAAATGCTTACCTTTGTTTGACAAGTATAGCCCATGTTAGGAATGCCTCAACAGTGCAGGGCTCTGAAGTCTTTTATGCAGGCCTCAGCTGCTTTCAGTTCTTTCACAGGCTAATCAGACCCACTAACTCCTGATTAGGTGTCAATGGCTTCAAAGAGCTGAGAAAGATACTAAAGCAGAGTTTTAAACCTACCCCACTAAAGAAAATATTCTTCCCTTTAAATTAGAGCACCAAAAAAAAAATGTAACTGTTTTAAAAATGTACCAAACCCTTTTTAAGGGCTCCCGGTCAGAGAGCTAGCAATTTCTAAAAAAAATACAAATGCTTACCTTTGTTTGAAATGCATAGCCTCTGTTAGGAATGCAGAGCAGGAACACCCTGCCCATTGGTACTTCGAGTCTTCGGATTCGGTTCCCCAAATCTGAAAAATGTGAGCGAGTTTGTCCACACAAACAGACCACTCATGGGGTAGGACTAGACTCAGTTTGTACGCCAAGACACTGTTTTTACCCGGAAGATACAGCATCGCATTCACCTGCATGCGGTGTATGGCAAAAGACCACAGATGCAGAGCCTTAATGCAGAGAATCCAGGAGCCTGTTCTGCCCTGCTTGTTCAAGTAGAACATGGCTACCTCATTGTCCATCTGGACTAAAACTGTGCGGAATCGAAGATGGTCCTGGAACACAAAGCATTGTGAATGCCTCTGAGCTCCAGCAGATCTATGTGGCGTTGTGACTCCAGCTGAGACCAGAGCCCCTGAGTGGAGAGGTTGTCCAGATGAGCTCCCCAGCCCAATTTGGACGCATCCATCAGGGTGCATTGATGTGCTGGCATCTGAAAAAGTGACCCTACCAGGAGGCTGTCTGGGGATTGCCATTACTGGAGAGACGAGGATTAGGTAGGTAGAGACCATTATCTTGTCTCCCAGGCAACCCGATGCCTGAGACCAATGTTCCCTCTAATTTTCTGTAGGCTGTGTGCGCATAAAATGTCAGCTGTGCAGCTTTTGAAGGAAGGTTCAATTTTTGTGCGCCACATGATGACACTGAGTTATATACTTTAAAATTTGACTACACGTCAGAATACAGTATGTACACCACATTGATTTTAATCAAATTAAATGAAAATAGAGGATTACTAAATGAAGCGGAAAATTTCTAGTAATTACAATCACAACTTTTAAATTTTAAGACATCTATGTTGTTTTCTATCAGAATCAGAACCATAATTTTTGTGCGCTCTGTTGTAAAGTATGTGTGCTTGCTCGGCGAGGTGTGTGCGCGCGCGCGTGCGCACAGCTTAGAGGGAACAGTGCCTGAGACCACTGGGAAGCCAGTGTCCATTGAGCTGCGAGCATATGTAGATGAGCATATGGGACAACCTGATGTACGGTTGATGCCATATGACCCAAATGTTGTAGCATTTCTCAAGCAGTGAGAAAGTTCTTGAGGCATGCTTGAGATGCTGATTGAGATGAGCGCAGCGGAGTTGGAGCAGACATGCCTTTAATTGCTGT
Organism: Ichthyophis bannanicus; assembly: GCA_033557465.1. Lineage (NCBI taxonomy): Eukaryota > Metazoa > Chordata > Amphibia > Gymnophiona > Ichthyophiidae > Ichthyophis > Ichthyophis bannanicus. The sequence continues at coordinate 49,562,720 of CM066036.1, read as the reverse complement.
GTGTCTACGAGGGCCCCTATAAAAATTCTAGCGTTTGAGAAGAGAGTTGGGACTTTGGAAGATTTATTACAAATCCCAAGTGCTGCAGCACCTGCATGGTACACAAGAGGGAAAGGCTGGCCTCTAGAGGCATTTGCTCGAATGAGCCAGTCGTTTAAGTAAGGGAAAACAAATATCCCGAGTGTCCTTAGGAATGCAGCTACTACCACCATGCATTTTGTGAAGACTCTTGGGGTAGAGGCAAGGCCGAAAGGCATAGAAACAGAAACATGATGACAGAAAAAGACCACATGGCCTATCTAGTCTGTCCTTCCATAACAACTACAACAGTCCACTTTTTACCTTTAGAGATCCTCTGTGTTGGTCCCATGCTTTTTTGAATTCAGTTACTGTCCTCATCTCTACCACCTCCACTGGGAGACTATTCCATGGATCCACTACTCTTTCCGTAAAGAAATATTTCCGCATATCACTTCTGAATCTATCTCCCTTCACCCTCATCCCATGTCCCCTTGTAGCAGAACTTGCTTTCAATTGAAAGAGGCTCTCTCCCTGAACATTTATGCCACGGAGGTATTTAAACATCTCAATCATATCACCTCTATCCCGCCTTTCCTCTAAGGTGTACATATTAAGATCCTTAAGTCTGTCCTCATATGCTTTATAGTGAAGCCCATTAATCATTTTAGTAGCAACCCTCTGCACCGACTCCATCCTGTTCACATCCTTTTGAAGGTGCGGTCTCCAGAATTGCACACCATACTCCAAATGAGGTCGCACCAAAGACTTATACAGAGGCATTATCACCTTTTTTCTGCTAGCCATTCCTCTCCGTATGCACCCAAGCATCCTTCTAGCTTTTGCTGTCGCCTTTTCTACCTGTTTAGCTACTTTAAGATCAGACACAACCGCGCCTAGGTCCCGCTCTTCTTTAGTGGACAAAAGTACTTCACCTCCTATACTGTATTGCTCCCTTGGATTGCTGCAGTCCAAATGCATGACCTTACATTTTTTAACATTAAATCCCAGCTGCCAAATTCTAGACCATTCTTCAAGCTTAGCTAGATCCCTCCTCATGTTATCTACCCCTTCCTGGGTGTCTACTCTATTGCAGATTTTGGTATCATCCGCAAAGAGGCAAACCTTACCCGACAGCCCTTCCGCTATATCACTAACAAAGATGTTAAAAAGAATCGGACCAAGGACAGATCCCTGGGGCACACCACTGGTAACATCCTTCTCCTCAGAGTGAGCTCCATTTACTTGTACTCTTTGTCGCCTCCCACCCAACCAATTTCTAACCCAAGCAGTAACTTTAGGGTCAATCCCTAGGGTGCTCAGTTTGTTTATAAGTCGCCTGTGAGGAACAGTGTCAAAGGCTTTACGGAAATCTAAATACACCACATCTAGAGCTCTCCCTCGGTCCAACTCCCTGGTCACCCAGTCAAAGAAATCAATCAGATTTGTCTGACAAGACCTGCCTCTGGTGAATCCATGCTGCCTCGGATCCTGTAATCCGCTGGACTCCAGAAACCTCACTATTTTCTCTTTCAGCAGCGTTTCCAATAATTTACTCAACCACATCCTTACTTCCGCTTTTGTGTAAAGGCACCACATGAGCCTCTCTCCAGTCCTTTGGCACCACTCCAGACTCCAACGAGGCATTGAAAAGGTTAGTCAGTGGAGTTGCTAGAACGTCCCCAAGTTCCCTCAGTATTCTAGGGTGTATCCCATCAGGTCCCATCGCAGGCAGGACTGTACTGATGTTGTCTCCCTTGGAACATAAAGCACAGAAACTTTCTGTGTTGTGAGTGAATACGTATGTGAGTATATGCTTCCTTTAGATCTAGAGAACAGAGTCAATCCTGACTATGGAGATAGGGGAGAAGGGCCTCTAGGGAGATCATTTTGACCTTCTCCCATAGCAGATACTTGTTCAGTCCTCTGAAGTCCAGAATGGGCCTGTACCCTCCTGTCTTCTTCAGAATGAGGCAGTATGGAGAATAAAAGCCCATTTCCTGCTGGGATGGTGGAACCTCCTCTATTGCACCCTGCAAAAGAAGGGAGGCGACCTCTTGCAGCAATAGAGCAGTGAGAGGGGGCTGAGAGCAGAACTCTTGGAGTCCGGGGGGGGGGGGGGGGGTAAACTTTGTAGATGAAGCTTGTACCCCTCCCGTACTATGGACAATGGACACTGTTCTGATGAATGCCACCTGTGGGCAAAGTGACAGTCTGCCAGGGGATATGGAATCTCCAGAGTCAGAACAGTTATATTCTCCAGAAAGGAGTCAGACCCTAAGGAGGTTGGGTCTGCTGAGGTGGCTGTGCCTTAGGAGTCTGAGTCTTCTTTTGCTGCTTTGATGGCTGCTGCCCTTTCTGAGGAGCATGGTGTTGACACTGTAAGGAGGATAGTACTTACTGAAAAAAGCTTTCTTTGCTGCTTTTTTCCTAGCTGGGTTGGCAATAGATATAGATAGCCTATTAAGAGTGGTGTTCTCGGATTCTAATTGAGAGGCTTTCTCCTGCCAAACCTTGCCAAGAAGGTTTTTGCCTGTGCAAGGGATATTGCCCAGCTTATCTTGAACCCATTGTTCAAGATCTGAATCTTGAAGCCAAGCAATCCTGCGTGCACCAATGCAGATGGATGACATTCTGCTGATGCACTCAAAACAGTCAAAAGTTGCTCTGTTAAACTTTGAAACATTCTGAGCATGCTTTACATGGTGACATAATCTGCTCTAGTCATCAGGGAGAAGAGGAGCCATTAACTCCTAATCCTTAGTCACCTAAGAAACATACCCATATAGAGTATGCAGGAACTGATCCTAGCTGATAACATGGAGGCTTGAAAACAATGTCGACCGAAGGCATCGAGGGTTCTCGATTCCCTACCTGGCGGGTTTGAGGAATGTGACTTAGCACTTTTTATTGGACGCATTGCCAATTCCAACACCATGGAATGGTGGGGCAACTGCATCTTTTGAAAACCAGGACACTCTGGTACCCGGTACATAGTATCAGGTCGTCGGGTATGTGGAGAGATGGTAAGGGGTGTTTCCCGCATACGAAGCATAAGGTCGTGAAGTATGCGATGGATAGGAAGTGTAGCAACCTCCTTCGGGGCTGTAGGGTATTGAAGAATTTCAAGTTCTCTGTCACTGTTATGGACAGACCCCAAGCAACATCGCAAATAAAGTCTTGAAAAGACAAGTCCTATGGAGGGGACATGCGATGTTGTGGAGACGGAGATGGGTCTTCCTGGATAGTTCTAAAGTCCCAGGTATCGGCCAACTCATCATCCGACAAATCGGAATCCGAAGACTCGAAGTACCGATGGACAGGGTGTTCCCGCTCTGCATGTACTCTGTACCGATCAAAACTTGTAGCTGAGGCTTGCGGTGCCGTAACCGATACTGGAAACGGATTCGAGGGCCAGCATGGGCGTAGCGTGGTAAGCGGCAAAAAGATCAATGCAGGTTGTGTTGATACCAGAGCCAGTACAGATGCCTGCGAAATGGATTGTAAGGGTTTTATTGGTACCAAGGCTGTCAATAAGGACGCTAAGCTCCGCTCGATGGCTAGGACATGCTGATCCATGGAGCTTGCCGATGCTTGGGTATCTGTACAGGAATTGCGGACCACGATTCCCGAGCATGGCACCAGGAGCTCTCCGGAGGTGAAGGCCTTGGGAACATCTTGGGGACCCCACTAAGGCTTTGGAGTGGAGGCCCTCCCGCCGGGGTTCTTTGGCTGGTGCCCCCACCCCCCCTCCAGAGCAATGCCCGAGGCATCTCGATGCTTAGAGGGAGATCTACCTTTGGAGGGCCGGCCAGTCTTCAAGGAAGACCTAGGTTTCGATACCTGAGATCCTTGGGAGGAAGCTCTTGATGATGTCGATGCTAAAGACACTGCATCGGAGACAAAGAGGGTGCCCAGCTTTGCAGCTCGATTCTGTAGGCCTCTATCATCTTCCTAAAAGAGGACATTGACGGTTGATGATCTGGTCCTAAGCATTTTAGGCACCGGTCATGGGTGTCTGTGGCCGAAATGGTACTGCCATATTTGGAACATTTCTTAAAACCACTGGATGGTTTTTTCCATTTTGTCAGTCACAAAAGCGGAGGCCTAAGCCTAAGATGGTGTCAATGTGCCCGAATTAAAGAAATAATTTTTTTCCCTCACAGAAGTTTGTTTGTTTTTTTAGGAAAGAAAGAAAGAAAGAAAACACCGACAGGGATCAGTACCAGCATCGATGGGAAGGCAGACGTGTCCACAAGAAATAAGGACACATTTTCTGCAGTGACAGGAATTGCTTTTTGCCAGCTCCGCGGAAAACGAAGAACTGAGGGAGAGCTGGAAAGGCAGCTACGCAAGCGCAGTGGGATGCTCCTAAAAGTTTTCCTGGTGAGCGTTCCCATGCAGGCTCCGTCGATACAGACGTCACCCATATGTGAAGACTACATTCCTGCTTGTTCCTGGATATCACTACTTGCTCCCTCAGAAAAGTGGAGCTGCCACCTTGCTGGCTTCCTGCAAACTGTATTAAAAAGGGTCTGACCCTCGCTTTGAGTGTGAAAGTAGAAGTTTGTCTTACCTTCGAGGACTAGTAACTCCATAGCTTCTCATCCAGATGTGGTCTGCTTCCTTAGGAGAGAGTCTCTTGCATTATCCTTTACAGTCCGCTGTTCTGCCAAGGGAATTGGGTCTCATTCTTCAGGCTCTGTTGCCTGATCCTTTCGAACTGTTGAAGCAGGCTGCTCTCTTAGGGACCTTTCCCTCAAGATATTCTTTGGGGTGCCAATTTTTTTGGCAGGTTACTTTTCTTTTTGGTGTTGCAGGCTTTTTTGAGCAGAGTTCTTGCTTGACCTGCTCAAAGGAGGCAACGTCAATCCTATTGGTTTCTTCTTTCTTGCCTCAGGAGGTCTGCCCCTTGTGCTCTTATCTCTGCAGTTTTGCCTTCTAGGCTTTGAATTTCTGATAGTTGCTCTGTTTTGTTGACTGTTCTGTACATAGTTTGTGCATAAATTCTGTCTTGTTACCCTCACTTGAGGATGTGTGCGGTCAGGTTCTTGAGCATATGCTTGGGTACAAATACTTAAGTACGTCCCTAGCTGCATTAGGATGTCACTAGAAGTTTTGTTTTATTTCTGTCTCTACCTCTGCTGGCATAGGGACACAACCCAGTTGTCTGAACTGGTCTAGCAGGACGAACTGGAAACATAAGTTCATCCATGTTAAGGTTGCAACAAAGTAACCGTTCCACGCATACATGTTATATCAACGAATACCATTCAATCTCTGCATTCAGTCGACGGAGGATCACAGTGCTCATAAAAAATCCAGTGCTTATAAATTAAAACATTTGTTTAATCCTGGATTTTTATGTAAGTTCCCTGATGCAGCTTTGAATTGTTAAAAGCGTAACCTTCTGTTGGTGTTTAAGTCAGTATGGTTTTGTTTTGTGATCAATGCATAAAATTGAGGATTTTTTTTTTTTAAAGGTGAGTTAGTAATCTTCAAGTACAGGAGAAACACTCTCCAGACATCCACCAGGCGAAGGTCCTTGTCCTTCCCTTGGCACTGCTCTTTAGAAAATGAGGGCAAATAGACTACCCGGTATAAGAACATAACATAAGATATGCCATACTGGGTCAGACCAAGGTCCATCAAGCCCAGTATCCTGTTTCCAACAGTGGCCAATCCAGGTCACAAGTACCTAGCAGTTTCCCCAAAAGACACAGGTTCCACAATGCTTGTACTGGGTCAAGCATTGATATCCTGGGTATACATGGAAGGCAGAAGTCACTTTGGGCAAGAACAGAGGAGCAGGCCAAATGCACGAGAATGATAAGTAAGGATCCCTGTGTGACAAGACTTGCAGTTTGGAGATACGCCTCACTGAACAGATTGCAACCTGAAAGTCTTAAGCGTAGCCTACTACTTACCACGCTTCGCTTACGCTTAAGACTTGTCTCTCTGCATACAAAGATTCGACTTGTTCAAGCCAAGGTATTTTCAATAACATCATATGGATGTGAAAGCTGGACAGTGAAAAAGATAGACAGGAAGAAAATTGATGCCTTTGAATTATGGTGCTGGCAGCGAATACTGTGTATATCATGGACTGCCCGAAAAACAAACCAGTCGGTACTAGAGGAGATCAAACATAAGCTTTCTCTAGAAGCTCAGATGACAAGACACTGACTTTCATACTTTGGACACATCATGCAAAGAGAGAGATCATTAGAGAAAGACATCACGCTTGGCAAGATAGAAGGTCAACGCAAAAGAGGAAGGCCAGCAATGAGATGGATCGATACAACAGCAGCTATGGGTACCAGTCTGTCAACAATGAGCTGCCTGACTCAAGACCGAACACAATTTAGGATAGCTATCCAGAGGGTCGCCATGAGTTCACTCAGACTCGACCGCACTTAACAACACTACTTACCACTACTTATAATTTGTATAGCGCTACAAGGCATATGCAGTGCTGTACGGACACAGGTAGAAAATGGTCCCTGCTCATCAGAGCTTACAATCTAGTCAAGACAGACAGCACAACAGCTGAGGACAAATATATATTCAGGGGAATAGTAAGGAACACAGGCCTGATTCAAGGGTTCAAAGAGCTCAGACGGACATCAAGGCCTGGAGCACTAGACAGATCTCACGGAGGAACAACGAATGGGGGGGGGGGGGGGGGGGAGATTATGTATCCCGGGAGAAAATGGGAAACAGGATGCGAGGCAATGGGCTGCCCTGCATCGATCCCCTGAAGCAGGAAAGGACTGCCACTTGAACCTTCAGGGAACTAAAAGAAAAAAGTCTTGTCCAGACCTTCCTGGAGAAAGGGAAAGACACATCAGATCTAGCCTAACACTGATGGCACCAATGCTCAAAGGACACCATATGCACAGGTAAGTCAGGCTGGTAGTCCCTCTCCTAGCCTTGAGGAGCGTGGAAACCATGACGGGAGAGTAACTTATGCGCTAAGTGAGCCAGGTTCTCTGCGGCGACTAAGAAGTTTTGAGCTTTGGCACTGGACTGGGTTGCCATCAGATCCATCTCAAGATTACCTCAGCATCACAGAATCTACTGATAGGCCATTTGACTAAATTCCCATTCTCTGGGATTGAGAGAGCAATGATTAAGTCGTCCGCCTCCACATTTTATTTAACATTCTTTATATACCACCTTTCAGTGGTATCCAGGCAGTTTACATAGTACCAAATTATAGAAAAAACCTCCACAATACAACTTGAAAGTAAAAATGTAACTTCTTAAAACTTGCAATAATTATAGTAATAACGGTGAGAAAACAGTGTGTGCCAAACAAAAATTTTTGAACACCTTACATAGTACAACTAACTAGGTACAGGTAACTGGAATTACAATGCAACTATTTACATTTTAACTGATAGGCAGTAAGGTATTTAAACAGCGATCTGATAACTATTTACATTTAGTCAGTATATAAATTATGCTTTTGAATTTTGGACATCTAGGTTTGTGTGTAGGTTTCAGTTGTGGGTGAGAGATCTTGACAATCAGTACCATAATGGTTTATGGTTTAGGCACTTGATATACCGTCCTTTACCCCTTGTATCAGAACGGTTTACAAACTTATGCTAACAGGCACTTTTTATTCCCTCATCCCTGAAGGGCTCACAATCTAAGCGTACCTGAGGAAATGGAGGGTTAAGTGACGTGGCCATGGGATTAGAGACCCAGTCCCTCCAGCCCGACATTAATTGTCCCTATGTGGGAATTGAACCCCTGGCCCTCAGGAATGAGGTAACCTGTCCCAACCATTGAGCCACTCTTGAATATGTGCGTTTTTAGCACAGTTACTTACCTGTAACAGGTGATCTCTGGGAACAGCAGGAATAAGTATTCACATATGGGTACGTCGGTACCGACGGAGTCTGCGCGGGAACGCTTCCCAGCGTCCAAAGAGCTTTTGGAAGCATCCCACCACGCCTGCGTGCTGCCTTCCCGCCTTTCCCAACTGCCTCTCCTCAGTTCAGTTTTAAAGCTGAGACAAAGAGAGAGAGAGAGGAAAAGAAAGATAGAGAGATACAACTCCTGGGGAGGTGGGTGGGTTGTGAAGACTTATTCCTGCTGTTCCCAGAGATCACCTGTTACAGGTAAGTAACTGTGCTATCTCCAGGAACAAGCAGGAATGAGTCTTCACATATGGGGACTCCCAAGCTAAGATGCCTGGAGTCCCAGCATGTTATAGATTGGAACATGCTATACCTCATATCGCCAGGCATCCTCAGGATGGAGGGTAGGAGTTGAAACAGAAAGGTGCTGTAAAGACAGCTAACCTAGCATAGGACTGCAGGCAAGGAGTCCTTGTGTGGATGATAATTATCATCAAATATATTGAAATGAAATATTGCAATATGGACCACCCTAACAGGATTGCAGGAAAGTATAGAGGTTCATGGAATCTACTGAGGAATCCAGTAGAGGAACCTCAAGGAGGACCTCACTGAAAGTGGAGGTAATAAACCTGTAGGACAAACAGTGGAGGTCAGAATCCTGAAAGGTGAGAGGTAACCCCAGGGATCAACTGGGGTAGTACATAAACGGTAGGCCTTCAGCAGAAGGCTTTATGGAAAAAGCCGAAACTCTTTTGGCTGCAGAGTGGCTCACTCTTGGGAGCAAAAAGAGGAAAGGCTGACCGATTTGGACAAACCGGCCTAGTCCTTGAGGGAAGAAGGGGTATGGAAAAAACCTTGTATCCCAAAAAGAAAGGACAGGTGTCTGAGGCGTTAGAGCCTCAGATGTACTGAAGATCCGCCATGTCTTTCCTAACTGGTGGTAGCTAGGAAAGATACTGGAACATGAAGAGCTTCAGGGGTACCTAACCCTTAGGGTTATGGTAGAAAAGTTGTTAACTACCACAGGGGTGGTTGTGTGTGTAGCACCCCAAACATGCTGGAACAGCATGAATATGGGTAGAGCCCAACTGTCAGAATCATATAGAGACATATATATCTATATGAGCATAGACAGTCAGATAGATATGTAAATACATACCTACCTATAATAAATATCTCGACAGATACACATATATATACACGCATATATCTATATACATACATATAAATATATAGACATATAGAATATATATCTATAGTGAGATATAGAAGGGCATATCATACACACACAAATGACATATATCTATAGGGGCATATCATACACACACAAATGACATATCTATAGGGACATACATACATACAGATATAAATATATAGATATGAATATATAGGCCTATATATAGATGTCTGCAATTAAGCAGAGATATGCCTATAGAAAGTATATTCACATAGGAGATCTGAAGAGGAAAGATTCATCTAACAAGAAGGTGGAACCTACTTGAGAAGATATATAGAGAATCTATTCCCCCTGGTTATGATGGAAGGAGTCGGGGGAAAAATCTCCCTGACAAGGAACAGACTAGATTGCTACAGAAATGCTAGCTAGTGAAATAACCAGGATAGTTACGTGAAAAGCAAAGGATAATATCAGTCTGCAGGCAGCAAGTCCCGAGTCCTCCAGAACTCTAGCATGGTAAATGGACAGAAGACGCATAGGAATGAGATACCAAGTTGACCTACTTGAGGGGCAAAAAGGGTATCATGCGTTCTTTAGCTAAACATGCGCTGTCCATGAGGGATTAGGATACCATGAGGACGAGCTGCAAGGAAACAAAGAGCATATTCCCGGTGGGAATCCTGAGGACCAAACCAGGGAATTGAACAACTCTAAGCTTTCACATAAGAGAAGGCCCACGTCCTTTGTTTTAAAAAGTAGATAGTAGGGTAGGAAGAACCCTTCCAGTCATGAGGGGCATGACTGAGGGAGCCTTTTTCCAAACATCTAGGACAGCTGTTTGAGGAAAACCTAATGCTCTCTAGCAAAGGCCCATGGTGGAAAGCTTCTCTGTAGAATTGCAGAGAGCATAATGCAGGAGAATTAGGAGATAGAACTGGCTGCTGGAAAAGCCAGTACTTACGTCAACTATGCTGCCAAGCCCAAGGGAATTGGAGATGGCAAGAAGAGAAGACAATCCGAGAAGCCTGTAGTGATAAGGTTTCCCAAGAAAGATGAATCCACTGTCTTGGAGTCACTACTAAGGTCAGAAAGAATGTAGTGGAGGACAACTCTGGATGCTTGTGGAGAAGAACCAGTGGTCCAATCACTAGGGCTCCTGCATGGGCAGCTGCTGGTAAGACAGCAGAAAGAATCTTTCTGTTTAAAAACAGAAAGAACAGGAGTAAGAAAACTCTGGACCTGTCTGATAAGCTGCCCCAAAGCAAAAATGAAGAAAGTAGTTAACTCAGAGAGGAAAACTCCACACTGGAATAGTGAAAAAAACTAGAGGGGCTGAAGAAGAAGCCCTCCAGTGTAATAGTACCCCTCTTACAGAGGAAAGCTTGGTAAGAGGGTAGAGAAGATGGAGCTGAATGGAGACTTACCACACTAAGTCTGTAGAAAGGAAAAATTCATGCTGGTACAGAAAACTCATTTGATAGTTGTTAAACCTCTTTTCCCTAGCAGGAAGAAGAGGAGAAACCTGTGACCTATAGGCATTAGGGTGGTCCACTGCCATAGGGGAAAAAATAAAAGTAGGAATTTCTTTGCTCCCTGGCCTGATTCTGGTTCCATTTATGTAGAAAACAATGTGTGCAAAGTTTGAAGCCAATCAAATAATATTTAGGGGTGGCTCAAGGTCCCTATCTATCAGGCCCCTGGATCCCCCCCAGGGTTCGTCAGACCACTGGGTATTATCCGCTCATAGACGGGGGTATCATGCTTGCCAAGCACTCAATGTGGTCCAGATGCTAGTAAGGACTTTGACGATGTGGGGAACATCTTACGGTGTTGCGAGACAACACCCAGAAGGAACTGGAGTTGCTCTTCTTTTGTGGTGTGTCGGCCGTTGAACTCCTCAATGAGTTTGACCCCTCGCTCAGCCACATCGTTGATCACTGGAAGATTTTTTACTTTCTTCAGACCATCTTTGAATGATGCATTCTCTTCCCAGTCTTCTGGGTCTGCATTAAGAAAATCACTGTTGATGTCGAGGTGTTTCAGGAAACGGATTGACTTGCGAGTTGCAAAAGATTCAAGTGGTGGAATCATGGAACTTTTCAATTCGACTCACTTTGGGGGATCTTCGTCTTCGTCATCATCCTCATCGCTTTCATCTGATTCTGCCGGGATCATGGCCGACACTATGGCCCGCTTTGTCGGTGCTGAAACAGCTTCATCGAACAGTGACAGTGCCACAAGTTCCTGACACATACCAAAGATGCTGTTGCAGTTTGTCTCTGGCCGCTCTTCCAACACGGTCATTGTGGTAAGAGTGTAGTTTCTTCAGCATCTCCAAATCTGTTCGAGGAGCATCTGCGGCATCAGGGGCAGAAAACCAGGCTTCCACATGAATCAGGATGGAGAAAATGCTCACATCACAAACACAGGACTCCTCCCGTTGGGTAAGATCTTTGAGTTGTCCTCGGAACATCCAAATCTTGAGACAGTACAAGACTTTTGCCATCCATCTGGCATGATGGAAAGCTCCGGGTTTCTTGAAATTGAAACTAGGAAGATTCCCTCCAAGGCAGACAATCATTAACTCCAAGAATTCCAGGTAATCATCTCGGTGATTGCCCTGTGCCAACTTGGATTCCGCAAACTTCATGATGCGATCCCTGTCAGGTTGCAGCACCTCCAAGTCTTTTCCAGTTTGATAGTTGGACTTGTCAAGGGAGCCCCAATTCTTTTGGAACCGGCGAAAGAGTTGGACATCGGGACCCGATGAAGCTCCAGAGCATGTAGAGAATACTGCACCAAGAATTATTTTGTAAATGTGATGGCGGCATGCCAAATGAAGGACTGTGCGACGGAGTCTCTGTTCTAGAAGAATGCACGCTCCTGATAGACGTCCCGTGTTCGATGCAGTTGTATCAAAGCAGAAGCCTGCAACCTTTTCATCCAAACACCATTCCTGTAACAGTTCATAAACTGCTGCAGCTTGATTCTCGCCCGTTCCTGATGTCAGTTTTGGTACACCAAGAAGTTGTGTTTCTCCAGTGGAGACAGCCATTATCAAAACTGGAAGGTGGTCAACGGATGTGGTTGAACAGAGGAGAGATGGCAATAACTTGCTATCCCAATGCACAATGCATGTTTTGCCTTCGGCTTTGAATGCGTTGTGCAGGTCCATCCATTGTTGCTGACGGTGCTTTTCTCTATGGCGCTTGACGCTGGAGCGGCTGATATTGAGCTCCCCAGGATAATGTCCCAGACTTCTGGCGGTTTCAGCTACCACAAACAGAGCATTGCGATCCGTTGTCCCTGTCCGATCCAGGGCTGCTGTAAGCTCTGGGGTCCAGACATTGTTAGGTCGAAACTGCTTCGTTTGTGGAGTTGCTTTCTTCTGTCCGTTATCTGAATCCGCAGATGTCGACGAGTCTTCACCTGACTCTGCTGAGGAAGGAGATCCTTCCAGCTGAACTTGGCTTGTAGTTGCCTCGGCTTCGGCAACATGTTTTTGTCTGCGCCTTTTCAGTTCTTCTCGCTGTTGCGATCTTGCTTCCGTGTTGGCCAGTTTCTTGTCCATCGCGCACATTGAGCCGCGGCACCCTGGTTCTCCTTGCGCTATTAAGAATTCTTTGTCTTCTTGAATATGAATTAAAGACATTGCATTGGCATGCGCCACATCAAATAGGTTTTTCATTGCAACCTGGAATTCTTTTTCATTTGCCTCTTGTTTCCCTCCTCTCCCTTTGTTTTTCTTCAAAAGTTTCCACTGATTAAACAATTTCTTTACTTTTTCTTGAATTTTGTCATTTCTTTGAACAGGAAGCCTGGCCTTTTCCCAGTAAGCTTCTACTTCACTTGTTACAATAGATGCACTTTCACTAATGCCTTTGTTTAATGTCATATGGTGATGTAAAAATACACTTAACACTTGCTCCTTGCTGGGGAGCTTGGCCCCCAGAATTGTGGTGGACATTTCTTCAATGAGATAAAACCACGTTTTTTCGTCATCTGAAAAGAATAAAGATACAAAGATAATAGTACAATGTCTTTGCCACCTCTCAGAGACTAGATTAGTTCAAATATGACGCAATCAAATGTAATCAGCGTGGAACTGAGTGGATAATACAAGATGATGCAACATTTCGTCATCTGCTCCCAGGGGGAAATCTCAAGACTTGTTGAGCCACCCCTAAATATTATTTGATTGGCTTCAAACTTTGTACACAGTGTTTTCTACCTAAATGGAACCAGAATCAGGCCAGGGAGCAAAGGAATTCAGGAATTCATTTTTATGGACCACCCTAATAGGCATGAATATCCTAAGAGCTCGTATACAGAGAAAAAATGGATGTCTTGTTAAAAGAGATCCATGCCTAGAGTTTAGAATGAAAACAGTGGAAGGCTTCTACTGAGAAGAAGCCAACTGCAGGTTCTAAACCCCAAGAGGCACAAAAATATGATGATTAATCAGAAACCCTGCGGTTGCTGAGCCTGGTGAGAGTTTGGATTCTTCAGACCAGGGCGATGTTTCCCCTGTTTGGGAACATCTGTATGATGGGCAGAAGATGAATAAAACCTTCTCCCCCTAGGGGAAGAAAGTTTGGTAGGACATTTCCTACCTACTGGGAAAGAAGGCGGCGTAGAACAGCCCTTAGAAACAGGTAAGTCAGGGGACCACTGAGTAACCTGACGTAAAGACTCTTTATTGAAGAGATTTTTCTCCAGTGCAAGGAGTATTACCCAGTCTTTGTTGTGCCCATTTGTCTAAGTCTGAAGCTTGGAGCCAGGCTCTACGTCGTGCCCCTATAGCTATAGCAGAAGTTCTGCTAACAGACTCAAATGAGTCTAGGGAAGCACGAGTAAGAAACCAAGAGATATTTTGAATATGACTAAGCAGTGAGGAATAGTCTGCACTCTTGGGCTCTGAAAGAAAAGGAGTCAAAAGATGTAATTTCTTTGTGACCTCCTCAAGAGATAGACTCATATAAAAAATATGAGAGAATTCTTGCTGAAAGCATGGATGTCTGGAAGGTTTGACGTCCAAAGGCATCCTGGCGGATAAGAAGAGTGCTTTTTCTTACTCTTCACCCACCTCATTGCTGATTCCACTACAATGGAATGATGAGGAAGTTGAGTCTTTTGAAACCCTGGAGAGGGGGGCACCTGATATAGGAGATCAGTTGCTCTGGAAGGTGTGGGTACCCTTAAAGGTGCTTCCCACATTCCTAGAAGAAGATCCTGCAAGGAATGATGCAAAGGAAGCATTATGTTCTCCTTTGCTTCGGTAGAAACAGAGCTTTGTGTAGGATCATGGCCAGGGATAGGAATGGCAAGTGATCTTGCCATATCCAGGAGGAAACTCTGAAAAGAAGGATCTCCAAAGAGAACCTCCCCTGGACAGGCTAGATCTGAAGAACTAGCCTGGGCACCGAAGGATCTGAGTATATAGGAATATAAGATCCTGCACGGTGCAGTATGGGATCCTTAACGGACGGACGCTGGTACTGGAGGTCAGGACCAGCGACAGTCAGTAGCACATCGTCCATGCCAGGTATCGACTCCAAACTTGGTATAGAAGGGAGCGATCCTGTTGAAAGAAGCATGGAAGGAGCTGGCCACGATGCTGCTGTGGATACAGGTACCGATACCGGTACCACTGTCGGAACCGCATCCGACATCGGAGCAGCAATCGGTGACAGCCCAATCGGTACCGAGGTAACCGAAAGCCTTCGGCAGTCACCCTCGGTACCGAGTGTCCGGTACCGATAGGTGTCTGTACCAAGACGTGTCGGTACCCAGTCTTCCAGACTAGAGATCGATTGCAGACTCGACATCGAAGGAAGCGAGTCTATCGATGCACGTCTGGAGGGTACCGACATCGGTGGTAGTATCGGTGCCGGTACCGATACTGGAAAGTCAGTCTGGAACGTATCCACCGGTCCCGTAGGTACCGAGGACGCCAGACGACGATCCCTGATGAGGAGTGTTACGTCCAACACCAGTGCCGATGCTGGGGTATCAGTACCGCTCGAAGCGGATGCCACCACCGGGCATGGCTCAGGTATGTTCTGTGAGGGGTGAGCCCCAGGAACAACCCGAAACCCCACATAGGCTTTGGAGGCCGAAGACTCCCGCCGGGGTTTTGAAGCCAATGGGCCCTCGAGGGCAAGGCCAGAGCCGTCTACATGCTGTGCATGAGACTTACTACTCGAGGGTTGGCTAGTCTTAACAGACTGTTTGTGGGTTACCTGTGTAGAAGAAGAAATAGTCGGTGCCCTGAAGTTGGAAGGAAACCTCATATCGAGGGAAACTCGATGTTGAAAACCTCTTCTCGAGGGCTCCGGAGGAAAAGGGTCAGGACCCAACAGGTTAGACACCAATTTTGGGAGTCTAAAAATAAAGTTGTACCGCCAGTTTGAACATTTCTTGAAGAAAGTGGCTGGCGGTTCCATGAGGGACATGGAGAGGCCTAGAAGGCCTGAAAAACCGTAAGACACTCAGAAGAAAAAATATTCCCTTAAAGGGAAAATTTACAAGAAAGAAAAAAGAAACACCGGCGGTACCAGTGGCGTTGGGGAAGACAGCCGCGACCACAAGAAAACTAAAGAATTAAAAGAAGAATTTTCTGCGGTGACAGGAGGACGTCCTGCCGGCTCCGCAGAAAAACAAAAACTGAGGAGATGCAGTTGGGAAAGGCGGGAAGGCAGCACGCAGGCGTGGTGGGATGCTTCCAAAAGCTCTTTGATTGGACGCTGGGAAGCGTTCCCGCACAGACTCCGTCGGTACCGACGTACCCATATGTGAAGACTCATTCCTGCTTGTTCCTGGAGATAGCAACTTCCTGAAATCTTTTGTGTCAGTAATTGCTCTGAGATTGGTTGGAAGGGAGTTCCATAGTCTAGGCCTGCATATGGAGAAGGTGCAATGGCATATTTCTTGTGTACTGGTTGTTTTCTGTCTGGGGATTTTGAGGTGGTTTTATGTTTGGCCTCGTCTTGGTCTGTCATCAGGAGGTATGATTAGTGTAAATAATTTGCAGAAAGTTACCCCAGTTATTGTCCAAGTTTTAGTTCCTGTTCACTGTAAATACAATGCAGCCCGACTGCATTGTATAGGGTTCTGTTAAATGTACACCGCACTGATATGAATAGCGCAGTATAGAAGAGACGTTAAATAAATAAATAAATGAGTTTTTAGACAGGCAACAGTTAGGTTATGTATACTTCTGAAAGTGTACATTGTTGCTTTGTATTGTACCAGAGCTTGGATGGCAACCAATGCAGTTCCGTTAGGACTGGGGTAATATGTTCTTGTCTGGGTGTCCTTGATATTAAGCGTGCCGCAGCATTTTGTGCAATCTGGAGGGGGAGAAGTGTGCTTTTTGGTAGGCCTTGTAGTACTGAGTTGCAGTAGAACCACACTGGAGTAATGAGTGCTTGGCAGACCATATGGAATAGACTGTGGTCTAGCAATGGGCGGAGGTTATGTAGTGTTCTTATCCTCTGATACGTTGCTGCAGTTTTCTTAATGTGGGCTTGGAAAGCGAGTTTCCGATCTAGTATCTTTCCTAGGTATTTTATTTCAGATTTGATAGGGATATCATGGTTGTTGAAAGTCAGTTTCTCTATCGGAATGTAGTTGGGGTCTCTGTTTACGACCAGTGCCTCGGTTTTACTTATATTCAATCAAAAAAATCAACACCCCAAAACACGGTAAGTAATATTAAGAACAGCACAAAATTACTGCAAAATCCCCTTCTTTATCTAAAGCAATTTTTTGTCGGACAGATTTGGGGAAGTTTTGGAGTATCTTTCCCTCACAAACACAATACATGACCCTTTTATTCAATCCATAAGATTAGAGTGAAAATTTATAAAATGAGAAAAATTAATCATTCTTCCAAACGTTTGTATTTATCTGAACTTATGCGCGCGACGTGCACGTTTCAGGGAAACAACCCCTGTATCAAGCGCTCCCAAAACTGAAGTCCGATGCAGCTAAGGCACTTCGATAACCGTTGAAAAATGCTCAACACTGATCAAAAAGAAGGTTATAGCTCAGGATTGGCCAACAGCAAACTGCCCATCACAGAAAACACCAATCACGTAAAGGGAATCCCCACTCTTCAAGGGACTCACTACCATGAAAGGTGATGTGTCAACCCGTTCCCAAGCAATCAATGTCGCGGTTCAATCCAGTAGGAGAGACAGTACGTAAAAGGAAAATCCAATGTTGCTCAAGCTGACAAGAGTGTACCTATAGCTCCGAGATCTGCCGTACTGAAGTAATTGTCACCAAAGAGACTTGTTCCTGGCAAAATCTGAGGGCCTTTACTCAGTCCTCATCCTCCTTGACCTCTCTGCTGCTTTTGACACCATTGACCACAACCTTCTTTCCTTGATACCTGTCCTCACTTGGTTTTAAGGGCTCTGTACTATTCTGGTTCTCCTCTTATTTCTCCATCACTCTTTCAGTGTTTGTTCTGGTGGATCCTCCTCTGCTATCCTCCTCTCAGTTGGTGTACCCCAAGGATCTGTCTTGGGTCCACTCCTTTTCTCTCTATACCCAGTCCCTTGGTGCGCTCATCTCTTCCCATAGCTTTCAGTAACATCTTTATGCTGATGACTCCCAGCTCTACTTCTCTAAACCTGAAATCTCTCTGGCATTCCAGACCCATATCTCTGCCTGCCTTTCTGACATCGCTGCTTGGATGTCTCACCGCCACTTGAAATTGAACATGGCCAAAACTGAGCTTTTTATTTTTCCCCCCTAAAGCCTCCTCTCCTCATCCTCCTTTCTTAGTCTCTCTGGATAACTCTCTACGCCTCTGTTTCCTCAACTCGCAATCTTGGGGGTCATCTGACTCATCTCTCCTTCTCCACACACATCCATATGATAGCTAAGACCTGCTGTTTCTTTTTTTATATCAATAAAATCCACCCCTTCATTTCTGAACACACTACTAAGACACTTATCCACTCAATCACCTCCCACCTTGACTAGTAACATACTCCTTGTTGGTCTCCCTTTGAATCATCTCTCTCCCCTTCAATCTGTTCAACACTCTGCTGCACGGCTAATCTTTTGCCAGCCTTGTCATGTTCATTACCCCTCTTCTCAAGTCACTTCATTGGCTCCCTATCCGTTTCCACATCCAGTTCAAACTTCTCCTGCTGACCTATAAGTGCCTTCACTCTCTAGCTCTCACAACTTTTTCTCTTCCTACAACCCCCCCCCCCCCAACCTCGGAAACTCCACTCTTCTGGGTAATCGCTTTTATCTGTGCCCTTCTCTTCTATTGTTAACTTCAGACTTTGCGCCTTTCAACTTGCTGCACCTTATGCCTGGAACTACCTGAATCTGTACATTGGGCGCCTTCTCTGACCCTTTTCAAATCCAGGCTGAGAACTCACTTTGTGCAAATTTTGGATCTTGATTCACCTGATCGCCTTGTATTTCTCTTGTGTTGTCTGTCTTGACTAGATTGTAAGCTTAGATGAGAAGGGACTGTCTTACATGTCTGTGCAGCACTGCTTATGTCTTGTAGCACTATACAAATACATAGTAGTAGTAAGGGTTACTCGCTTGCTTAAGGGGTTCGAAGGGAGAATGAATTAAGGCCGGAAGCACAAGTGCCAAGTCTCAGGAAGGAGCTGCAGTGCTTGAACTCCTCAAAGGAAGTGTGCCACATCCTGGTGTGCCATGACAGAGCGATCTGCTATTGGGCCACATAAATAGGAAAGAGCTACAACCTGTACCCCGAGAGAACTCTAGGCTAAGTCCTTCTCAAGGCTATCCTGAAGAAATGCTAGAACTGAAGGGATATGTGCGTGGCATGGAGAAATACGGCGCTGTCGGCACCAAGCCTCAAAGAAACACCATACTCAAGCATAAGCCAGGGAGGTGGAGTGCCTTCTGGCATGCAGTAATGTGGACACCACAGCCACTGAGTAACCTTTACAAGTTAAGCACCACTTCAAGGACCAGGCCGTAAGCAAGAAGGGTAGCCGGATCATCCGAAAGGACAGGTCCCTACCCACAGCAGACCTCTGGGGCCCAAGGTTCAATGGCTGTGTCCGACCAAGTGGGGGTGCTTTTCTATACATCAAAGGACCTAGGTTATCATGGTTCATGGGGGGCGGGGGGGGGGCGGCACAGAGGACAGGGGATTGGGGCCAAGGTTGGACCAGGACATCCACCCCCTTTGATCCGGTCTCCTTGTGGAGACTTAAAATGTTGGGTACCTTGGCATTGGCCACCATCGCCATCAAGGCGGCTTCTAGAATCCCTCACTGATCCACTAGGCAGGAGAGGGCCCAGGTAATTGGTCTCCACATGTCTTTCTCGGCAATGTGTTGCACCAACAGGGCCTGTAGGTACTGCTTCACCCACAGAAACAGAAAGGGCATTTCTTGCGCAACCCCGGGGCATTTGGTCCCGCCCTGGTAAGTCACATAAGCTACCACCATTGTGTTGGAGAGGACCCGTACCACATGGCGAAAGTGCATCAGAGTCAGACTGATCGCCCTCACTTCCAGATGACTAATGACCCACCTGGTTTCCAGCTGGGAGCAGCAACCTTGGACTGTCCAGCCCAGACGCGCTCGCCCACCTGGCTAAACTGGCATCGGTCATGATGAAGACCCAGGCCAGCATCTCAAGGGGTATCCTCAATGCAAAAAGGCCCACTAAGAAAGACTGCATCTCACTGCTGGGGTGGGAGGGTGGGGGAGCAGCAGATGGACTGCAAATTCCTGAGTGACAAGCGACTATCAGGACAGCAATTCCCACTGCAGATGCCACGTGTGCTCGTGCCTAGGGAACCAAAGGTTGCTGCCATTGACCCCAGGAGCTGCAGTAATCCCAGACAATGGGAGCTGGCTTCACCATGAAATCCCAGAGTTCACAAGTGAACTTGGCCCAGCAGTCCAGTCAGAAACCCTCTTCCCTGAAGCATGTCGAAATAAGCACCCAGAAACTCTAGGTTCTGGACCAGAGACAAACTCTTGTTGTGACTGATGACCCAGCCGAGACTCTCGAGGAGCTGTATTACCCACTGTACAGATTGAAGCACCTCAATCTGGGATTTGGCCCAGATGAGCCAATTGTCGAGATAAAGATATATGCATACCCCTTTTGCACCGGTTGCCAAACCGAAAGGCAGTGCCCAAAACTGAAAATGACTCCCCAGCATCGCAAACCGTAGAAAGCGTTTTTGATCATGCCCGATGGGAATATGAAGATATGCGTCTACCAGATCCAAGGAGATAAGAAATTCCCTGTCACATTTCTCCTACACCCATTGCTCGAGATCAAATGTCTGGAGCCAAGCCTGGTGTCGGGCACCAATACCCAAGGCCACTACCTGCACGCTGGATTCAAAGCCATCACAGGCGGCCTTGGAAAGGTACTTGGAACACTCCGACAGATTTCATAAGTGCCTGGAAGTGCTGGAGGTGATCGCTATTGAGGCCAGCCGCGAAGCCTCCAGTTCCTTTGACGGGTCTCAGAGAATACACCGATGTAAAGTTGGTAATCTGAATGCAGCAGGCAAGCATAGAGCCCTGGTAGCATATTTTTGTCTGAAGGCGTCAAGGGCGTGGGGCACCGAAGAGTGCATCTTCGGGCTTTTCTGTCGACGCATGGCCGATTCCACTACCATGGAGGTGTGGGAGTGTTGGGACTTCCAGAAACCTGGCCCGCGCTGGACCCAGTACATGGTATCCGGGCAGTGGCAGACAATAGGCACCAAAGCTAGGGCCTCCCACATCTGGAGGAGGAGCCTGTTGAGGGTGGAGGGGACCGGGACAGGCTGTCTCTTTAGGTGGTGCCTCATACTGGAGTATATTGAGTTCCTCCATTAGAGGATCCTCCTCTGACTCTTTAGTGAGGGAGAGGGCTCGTGCCATGTCCGGGACAAACTCAAGGAATGAGGTGTCTTCAGGTTGGGATCGGCGCCTAACCGCTGGTGGGGACGGACCCAAAGGGAGGTCCCAGTGGGCCCGGGACTCCCGAGACATCTTGGCATCTGACTACTTGGCTTGGGAGTCAGAGGAAGACTTGAGGCCCAACAGCTCCAAGGGCATCACTGGTTCTGGTCTTCGCTGCTTCGAGGCCAAGGCATGGCCGGAGCAAGAGGCACTTGCCTGTGAAGGCCCTGCCGAAGAGCGAAGGAAATATTTGCCGAGGATCTATCTGAGGTGCCTGGCTCTCAGGGATAGTTTTGGCGGCCTAGGGAGTCCTCAGTATCAAGGTCTAAGGTCTTGGCATGAGTGCCGGCAGGGCCGGGTCTCGATGCCTGTTAGGATGCAAAGAACGCAGAAACACTGCACTCAAACACCAACATACGAGTTTCCCCACTTGGGGGGTTGGCCATCAGAGCTACAGAGGCTGGGGTTACCGGGTCTGTGTTGAGGAGGAGAGGGTCCTCGGTGGGAAGGCCTTTGGGAGATCGTGGTCTGTCGCTGGAAGCCTAGACTTCTGTCCTGGGAACCTTCCGGGGCAGCTCCTGTTCCGACTCCTCAGTAGCCCGTCGGGGACCAAGGGAATGCATATTGGATTTCCCCTGCTTGTCCGTCTCCCAGGACGAGGTCCTCAACGCCTTCTCTTTCCTTCTTACACTCACTCTGGGAAGCCTTGCGTGGAATGTCTGCGAGCCTGCTTGGGAACCACGGGGACCTTACGTGACTCAGAGGATCCGTGCAGGGCCTTTGAGCACAAGGCTACCGGTGAAACCGGTGTCAAGTCTGCCCTGTGGAAGATGTCCTCTTGCTTTTGTCGGCGGCTCTGGATGGCCTTGGTGGACTTTTTTTTGCACAGGGGGCATTCCTCTGTGTCATGGTCGGCACCCAGACACCGGAGGCAACAATCGTGAGTGGCGGTTAAGTGTCATGTTTTGGAGCACCGATCACATTTCTTGAAACCCATGGCCATTGGGGCAAAAAGGACCCCCACAAGGTCAAAGACCTTCAGTGCAGCCAGCGGTTGAAAAAGGCACGAAAGCGCTGGTGGAGCATAACAGAAAATAAAACTAAGTTGTGAGACCCGACACCAGGGCAGCAGACCTCGAAGGCAGGAACGGGACCAGTGAAAGCCAGAAGGTGTACAGCAGTGTACAGAAAATCAACTTTTTTTCTGGGAGGGGACAAGATGTACATCTGTAGGGCTCTGCGAAAAAAGGGAGACTAACCAAAATGGCACCCTTGGACGGGAAGGGGACCACACATGCATGGTGGCATCTCCCAAAGGCTTTCTTTGAAAGCAGGGTCAATCGGTGTCAGTCACCCATATGTGAGGGCCGACTTCATGCTTGTTCCTGGAGAATACATAAATTTCACAAATATCAATCTCCTGTTCAAAAAAAAAAAAGGTTTAATGAGAACCACCACCATTTTCCATACTTTTAAGTTATAAGCAATTAGGAAATAACAGTCACTACCCAGAACAAAAATTGTGTTACACAGTGATCTAAGCATCTCTTACCACTACACTGACAGAATTCCAATATTTAGATGTTGAGCATTCTTAACATGATGGAGAAATTGAGCTTTATCAGTGAGCTTCTTACCTGCCCACCACTCTTTCCTCTTCCAAATTGTCGACCTTCTTTAAATCCAGCATCCCAGTCTGTACGGATTATCCGATCATCCAGGCGGGTGCCACTGAGGAACCTCATTGCATGCTCTGCCTCATTTCTTGTATAGTATCTACAATGAAATATAAGGAAAACCAAAAATGCTTGGCAAATCTAGCTGTCCAGAAGACAGGAAGAGGAAAACTGCCCTACAGAGGGCAAGTCAACTGCAACATTTTCAACTTCTGGCAGCAAAATAGTCTGACATCATAAAGCCCTGATTTCAAAGCACAGAATCTAGACGAGGTCAGAGATGTGAATCTGTTTAAGAATGTAGCAGCTATTAGGATACCTGCAGTAAAGTTGCTAACCCACACTTCAAAACAACAACTTAAGAGCCTATTTACTAAATAGCATCAAGATGAGCGAATTAAAACAGAATTTATGCAAGTATGAAAAATTTGTGATAGGGATTATTTTGTTAAAAAGCTGCAATAAGCAAAAATATGTTAATCAGCTTATTTAAACATAAAAATTTGTGTCAATGTTTTTAGTGTTAACTGCTATATTAAAAAACTACACATTCTAAGTATGGTTAAGGGTTTGCATTAAATGCATACACTTTTAATCTGCAAGTAAACAATCAGACTCAGCATGAAAAAGGATAATCAACTGATCGCTCAGAATGTACCCCAGTGTAAATAAAAAACATAAATCAAACAGAAGGGTCTCCACCAGCACCTCTCTAGAGGAAGCCTTAGCAGCCTTCTTCCCCTTATTCTTGCAGCTCTTCATGGAAGGGGCTGCACCCTCATCACTTCCTCCCTGAACTGCTGTACTTGCACCTGGCGAAGACACCCCCAAACTCCTGGTGTCTGCACTAATC
The DNA here is from genome assembly GCA_033557465.1 of Ichthyophis bannanicus. NCBI lineage: Eukaryota > Metazoa > Chordata > Amphibia > Gymnophiona > Ichthyophiidae > Ichthyophis > Ichthyophis bannanicus. The sequence continues at coordinate 49,539,198 of CM066036.1, read as the reverse complement.
CGTCATCCAAGAACTCAGCCTCCACAGACAGATTTGACCTTGCAGCCATGGCAGAAGCTGGCTGCAGAAACCGAATCCCTGCGAGACCTGCAAGCCAAACAAGCCTGTCAAGCTGGCATGCTGGATCCCACCATAGCCTGTAACTTTTGTTAAGTACCCTCATGTTAAATGTAACCCTCCAATTATGATGTGACCACTTTGAATGAAGGATAAGGTGGTATACAAATCTGTCTAAATAAATAAAAATAAATAAATATTGTTTGCCACCTTTATCTATTACTTCGTGTATTCCTTTGTTTTTTTGGCTTAACACTCCTAGCTGTTATCTTTAAAATGCACTGAATTTCTTTCAGAATGCTGAGTCCCCAAAAACAAAGCGTGAGGGAGAATACCGTTGCCTCCGTAGACTTCCCCCCCTCTAAGCTCAGCAACCATGTGATGGATAGAAATGGCCGTGGTTCCCGTGCTGTGCAGGAAATGGCTGTGAATGATTACGCAATCAGAGTCAAGCCTGCTATCCCTCCCGGCCCACGCACTGACCTGCAATGCGGTTCCTACATGGGCAAGGAAGTCTCTGTTCAAGCTCCCACTTACTACCCCCCACCTCTGCAGTCAGAAGCACTGCTCTGACGCTCAGCCTTCTGATCAGCTTTGGCATGGGCAGTATGAGTGGCAAGCCTCCCTCACGTTGACTACTCCGCGCTTTGGAGCAGTCGCGCACTCCAGTCACAGGTAAGACCTTCCCTACCCCAGGCTTCACCAGCCTAGTCCTGTGCCAGGGAGACGCTGAAATGAAAGTCACACACTTTATTTTAGGTTTGCAACTTTTAAGAAAAGGACCTGTTCAGCCAAACTCAGAGAAATCAACCGAACTGTTCCCAATTGTAACTACCGATAACCAGATGAATATGAATAAAATACAGACTCTAAAATACTTGCAGGCAAATGCTAGAAGTCTAAAAAATAAGATGGGAGAGTTAGAATATATAGCACTAAATGAGAAGTTAGATATGATTGGTACCTCAGACACATGGTGGAAGGAGAACAACAAGTGGGACACTGATACCTGGGTACAAATTTGATCAGCTCTATCATTTGATATAATCAGAGCTATCTTAGAGAGAGGGCATTGAGTCAAAGGATTAAAGTTCTACAGGAAACAAAATTCACTGTAGAATCTCTATGGATTGAAATTCCATGTAAAAAGGAGAAGGCGATGGCAGTGGGGGTGTACTATCAACTGCCTGAACGAACAAATGGATGATGAAATGCTCAAAGAAATAAGAGAAGCTAATAAAAGTTACAGAACGGTAATAATGGGTAAAGCGTAGTTACTCACCTGTAACAGGTGTTCTCCAGGAGCAGCAGGAATCAGTCCTCACTTATGGGTGACGTCGGCGCCGACGGAGCCCTCGCGGAGCAATTTTCCCCAGCTTTCAAAGAAAGCCTTTGGGAATTGCAGCGCGCATGCGCGGTCGTCTTCCCGCCCGAAGGTGCCATCTTAGCCAGTCAGATGACATAGCCAAAAAGACAGCATAAAAATTTGCAAAAAGAACATAAGCAGACGATTGCAACTCCAAGGGGAGGAGGGAGGGTAGTGAGGACTGATTCCTGCTGCTCCTGGAGAACACCTGTTACAGGTGAGTAACTACGCTTTCTCCAGGACCAAGCAGGAAGTCAGTCCTCACTTATGGGACTCCCAAGCTCAAGGCTACCGGAGACCCTAAGCACAAAAATGAGCTCCCTCTAGCTCAGCAGCACAGAAGGATAGAATCTTCGCTGAATTATCACCCACCGGTAGCCCACATCCGGGATGGAGGGTAGGAGTTGCTCAGACCTCAAAGAGATTACGGAGGACTGCCTGTCCGAAAGCACTGTCCCTACGGGACTCCCTCTCGAGACAGTAATGGACCGCAAAAGTCTGGCTCGACGACCAAGTAGCGGCCCGGCAGATGTCTGCCAGCGGAACAGAGCGGAGGTAAGCCACTGACGTGGCCTTTGCCCGAACGCAATGAGCCGTGACTCGACTTTCTAAAGCGAGTCCGGCTGCCCCATAAGCCCAAGAGATACAGTCCGCAACCCAGATGGACAGAGTACGCTTGGAGACCGGGAGTCCCAATTTATTGGGGTCAAAAGACACAAAAAGCTGAGCAGCTTTACGGTGCTCCCGCGTACGGTCAAGGTAGAAGTTCAATGCCCTTCTACAGTCCAGGGTATGGAGGACCGTCTCAGCTCGGCTGGAGTGTGGTCTGGGAAAGAAGGTTGGAAGTACCACCTCCTGATTGATGTGAAAAGGGGAGACCACTTTAGGCAGAAACTTTGGGTGAGTCCGTAGGACTACCCTATTCTTGTAGAACCGAGTGTAGGGGGGATCAGACACGAGGGCCTGCAATTCACTTACGCGCCTAGCGGAAGTGAGGGCTATCAAGAACAGTGTTTTCCAAGACAGAAAACGGAGAGAACATGTAGCCATAGGTTCAAAAGGCGGACAGGTGATCCGCTGCAAAACCACATTCAGGTCCCAGTCCGGCGCTGGCGGGCGCAGAGGTGGTTTAAGTAGAAGAAGACCTCGGAGAAACCTCGCTACGAGAGGGTCGCTGGAGAGAGGTCTACCGTCCACCGGCACATGATGTGCCGAAAGAGCACTGAGGTGAACTTTGACGGAGTTGGACTTAAGTCCCAGATTAGAGAGGTGTAGCAGGTACTGCAAGATCACCGACACCGGGCAGGAGAAGGGATCCTGCGACTGTTGGGTACACCAGACCGCAAAGCGACGCCATTTAAGGGCGTAGCATTTGCGGGTAGAAGGGCGTCGCGAAGCCAGGACGACCTCCTCCACCTCCGCCGGCAGGAGAAGGGGAGCAAGGACTACCCTCTCAGCAGCCAGGCCATGAGGTTGAGAGACCTGAGGTTGGGGTGCAGTAGGGACCCCTGATCCTGAGTGAGGAGATCCGGTTGTACTCCCAGAGGGACCGGACCCTCCACCGCCAGTTGCAGCAGGAGCGGAAACCACGGCTGTCTGGGCCAGCGAGGGGCCACCAGGATCAAAAAGGCTTTGTCTCGGAGAACCTTGAAAAGAGTCCGAGAGACCAGCGGGATGGGAGGGAAAGCGTACAGAAGGCTCCCCGACCATGAGATCAGAAAGGCGTCCGCCGCAACCCGAAGGGGGTGTGGCAGACGAGAGCAGAAGCGAGGAAGCTGCCGGTTGCGAGGACTGGCAAAGAGATCCATCGTGGGGAGGCCCCACTTGAGGAAGAGCTTCTGAACTACCAAGGGATCCAGACGCCACTCGTGCGGCTGGAGGACCCTGCTGAGTTTGTCCGCAAGGCAATTGTCTTGGCCCGGGAGATAAACTGCCTTGAGGAGAATGCCGTGACTGACGGCCCAAGAGCAGAGCTTCTGAGCCTCCCGGCAGAGGAGAAAGGAGCCCGTGCCCCTCTGTTTGTTCACGTAGAACATGGCAACTTGATTGTCCGTCTGGACAAGGACGGACTGTTGGGAAGTCAGGTGGGAGAAGGCCTTGAGAGCTAGGCGGATTGCCCGGAGCTCCAGGAAGTTGATCTGCTGAGCAGACTCCCACGTGGTCCAGAGGCCCTGAGTACGCGCCTCTTGGCAATGCGCTCCCCAGCCCAGGAGGGATGCATCGGTGGTCAGCACCCGGGTCGGCTGAGGTGACTGGAGGGCATACCGAATGTCAGGTTCGGCTGCCGGAGCCACCACCGGAGAGACGAGATCAGCGGCTCGGAAACGCGCACTAGGTCTGCGAGGCCGCCCGTGGCCTGTCGCCACTGCCGGCGGAGACACCATTGAGCAGACCGCATATTCAGGCGGGCATTGGGGGTCACATGGACAGTGGAAGCCATATGGCCGAGCAGTCTCAGGAAGCGCCTGGCGGAGACCAGGGGCTGGCTGCGAAGGCGGTCGGCTAGGTCCATGAGCCGCTGAGCCCTGTCGAGCGGTAGATACGCTCGCGCCTGAGGAGTGTGCAGCCTTGCGCCGATGAACTCGAGATCCTGTGAGGGGAGCAAAGTGGACTTTGCGAAGTTTATGACAAAGCCCAAGTGCTGCAGCAGAGTCACCGTGCGGCACGTGGCGTTGGTGACCTCCTGAGAGGACGCTGCTCTGATGAGCCAGTCGTCGAGGTACGGAAAGACATAGAGGCCGTGAAGCCGGAGATGGGCCGCCACGACCGCGAGACATTTTGTGAAGACTCGCGGTGCGGAGGACAGGCCAAAGGGCAGTACTCTGTACTGGTAATGATTTCCCGCCACCACAAACCTTAGGTATTGGCGGTGGCTTGGGTGGATGAGGATGTGCGTGTAGGCATCCTTTAGATCCAAGGAGCATAGCCAATCTCCCTGCTGGAGGTAGGGCAGAAGGATTCCAAGGGTAAGCATTTTGAACTTCTCCCGCACAAGGAACTTGTTGAGGTTGCGCAAGTCCAGGATGGGTCTGAGGCCCCCTGTTCTCTTTGGTATCAGAAAATACCATGAATAGAAGCCCTGACCTCTCAGGTGGTGTGGCACCGGTTCCACCGCCTGTTCCTGCAGAAGACCTGCTAACTCCTGAAGGAGCAACTCCCTGTGCAGAGGGGGGCGCGGAGGCTCTCCCGGAAAATAGGAGGGAGGGACCTGATGGAAGTGGAGAAGGTAGCCTTCTCGCACGACCTGAAGCACCCAGGCATCTGCGGTGATGCTGGACCACCTGTGGGCGAAGTGAACCAGCCGGCCTCCGGTGCTGGGGGGAACCAGCGGGGGGGGAGAGGCTATGCTGAGCGAGTCAAAAGCCCCCACCCTGCTGAGCAGGGGCTGGTGGTGCAGGCTTGGGGGCTTGCTGCCTACGGGACCCGTTACCCCGTCCCTTGGCCTGCTGGCCCTGTTGGGGAGCTGCAGGGGCCTGATAATGGGGGTATTGTTTGTAGGCAGCCGCCTTCCTCGGGTAAAAGGACTTTTTCCCCGAGCCCTTCTTTTTCTGGGAAGGGGCGGAGGTCTTCCTAGAAAGCCTGGTCCTGGTGAGAGTCTCAGTCTCAATTTGTGCAGCCTTTTCCGCCATGGGCTTGCCAAAGAGGTTTTCGCCTCGGCAGGGGACATCGACCAACTTGTCCTGTACCCAGGGTTCAAGGTCGGACGACTGAAGCCAAGCCTGTCGGCGGGCACCGATGCCGGCTGCGGCTACTCGAGCCGAGGCTTCAAAGCCATCATAGGCTGCTCGGGACATGAACTTTGAGCATTCCCGAATGCCCGTGGACAAGGCTAGGAACCTCCGCAAGGGCTCCTCGGAGAGACCAGCGGAGAATCCGGCTAGCTCTTTAGCCAGATCCCGGAGATACATGCCCATGTATAGCTGGTAAATCTGGACACGACATGCGAGCATAGAGCCCTGGAAGCACTTCTTGCCAAGGCCATCCAGGTTACGGGCCTCCCTTCCAGGAGGCACCGAGGAGTGCATCTTCTGGCTCTTAAGACGATGCATGGCCGATTCCACTACCATGGAATGGTGTGGCAGCTGTGCCTTTTGAAAGCCAGGGCTCTTGCGGACCCGATAGATAGAATCGACCCGCTTGCTCAGGACCGGCGAGGAGGCCGGACTCTCCCACATGCGGAAGAGTAGTCGTTCCAGCATAGGAGGAACCGGCACAGTAAAGTGTTCCCTCGCGGGAGAGTCATACTGGAGGGCGTCGAGCTCTTCGGCTCGAGGCTCCTCCTCGGGATCCGCAGGGAAGGCCAAAAAGCCTTGGCCAAATCCCTAACGAAGTCCGAGAACCGGGCATCCTCCGGGGAGGACTGCTTCCGAGGCTCGGACTGCGGTGAGTCCGATGGGACACACCGAGTCCGGAAAGAATCAGGTGACTCTTCCTCCTCAGACTCCCAGACCGACTCCGACGAGGACTCGGTGGGGTCGGCCTGGGCAGGGTGCGGCGCCAGCCGCCCCGACGCCGAGGGAGTCGGCGTCGGCCCCGAACGGGAGGCCGAGGGCGACCTCGACCGAGGATCGACTCGAGTTCTCATCGACTCGAGGATCGGCTCGGTCTCCGGGGTCGACTTGGACGTCGACGTCCCGGCGGTCGGGGCAGCGACGCCAGCGAAGCCAGCGAGCAATGCCCTCTGCTGGTCCATGAAGGCAGACAGTCTGCTCTCCAAGGCCGTCAACCTGAGTCCGAGCTCAGGTGACCCAGCAGCCCCCGACTCGGGCCCCGACGGCGTCGGGCCCGACGTCGGCTGTCGCGGAGGCGAGTCCAGAAGGACCACAGGACTTACCCGGGCAGGCATCTCCGACTCCAGGCGAGGTCGCTTCGGGATGTGTTCCTTCTCCAAGGACCCGGGGCGGCTGTCGGGGCTATGCGACCTGGCCCTCGCGGAGCCAGGAGCGTCCACCGACGCCGCCCTCGCGAGTTTTTTTCCTTCCGACGATGGTCCCCGGAGGGAGAACCCCGGTCGGAGGAGCTCCGGCGACGGTCCGAGCTGGAGCCCTTCGACACGGAGGCCTCCGACGAGGTCCGGGTACGGCTGGGGTCAGCGAAGATTCTCTCACGCTGATGCCGCCGACTTCTCAACGCCTTTGAGGACAGTTTGCTGCAGGGCCCACAGATCAGTTCCTCATGATCCGGGCCCAGGCAGCGGAGGCAAAAGTCGTGTGTGTCGGTTAGTGACATATTTCGGTCACACCGACCACACCGCTTAAACCCACTGGCAGCCATCGGGGGAAAAAGGGCCCCTGCGAGGTCAAAGGACCGGGCTGCCAGGGAAAACGAAAACGAAAGCTGACTAAGTCAGAAAAAACCGAAAAAAAAAAGTAAGAGGACTCGAGACCGGCGTCGCGAGTCCGGGCGGGAAAACGATCGGCGTCGAACCGAAAGAAAAAAGGATAAAATAAAGAAGAAAATCAACTTTTCGCGGGGACAAGACGGGGACGTCTGTAGGGCTCCGCGGAAAAAAGAAGACTGGCTAAGATGGCACCTTCGGGCGGGAAGACGACCGCGCATGCGCGCTGCAATTCCCAAAGGCTTTCTTTGAAAGCTGGGGAAAATTGCTCCGCGAGGGCTCCGTCGGCGCCGACGTCACCCATAAGTGAGGACTGACTTCCTGCTTGGTCCTGGAGAATTTCAATTACCACAGTATTGACTGGGTCAGTGTCACAGCAGGACATGTTAGGGAGATAACGTTTCTAGATGAAATAAATGACTGCTTCTTGGAACAGCTGGTTCATGAACCGACCAGAGGGGAAGCCATTTTGGACTTAGTCCTTAGTGGAACAACAGATCTGGTGCAAGAGATAAGGGTGATGGGGCCACTTGGCAATATTGATCATAGCATGATTGCGTTTGGTTTAATTAACACTAGAAGCACCAAAAGGCATTTTACCTAGAAACCCCAAAGTGTGTCAACTGATGCATTATCACGAAGACTGCGTTTAGCATGAAATGCAGATGTGAATTAATGTGAAGTTACTTATTTGTTAAATACGTGCAGTATGTATCGCGTGTTTGTTTGTAATGTAGGAGTAAAACTGTAAACAGTGATTGAGATGTGCAACCTAGCAGGAACATAAATTTATACCTAGAAGCCCCGAAGTATGTCAATTGATGCATCCAAGATAATTGAGTGCGTCAATTGACGTACTTTGGGGCTTCTAGGTATAAATTCATGTTCCTGCTAGGTGGTGCATCTGTCAATTTTCGATGCACATATTTGAATATCTTGACCTTGCTAACAAAGTCATGGAACATGACTGACATGGTTCTAGCAGTGGCACTGGTATACACTTCGAAGATGTATTTGCGTCAATTGACGCACTTTGGGGCTTCTAGTGTTAATGGAAGAGGGATGGTAAGGAAATCCACTTTACTACCTTTTAATTTTCAAAAGGGAGACTGATAAAATGAGGAAAATAGTTAAGTTAAAAAAAGCAGTTGCAAAGGTTAAAGACTTCCATCAAGCTGGGCTGTCATTTAAAAGTACTATTTTGGAAGCCCAGACCATCTGTATTCCACGCTTTAAGAAAAGTGGAAGGAAGTCCAAAAAACTGCCAGCATGGTTTAAAGGTGAGGTCAGAGAGGTTGCTGTTGCCAAAAAGGCATATTTCAGGAAATGGAAAAAAGAGCCAAATGAAGAAAACTGGAAACAGCACAAGCACTGGCAAGTTAAATGCAAGGCATTGATAAGGCAGGCAAAGAGAATTTGAGAAGAAGCTTGCTGTGGAAGCAAACACACATAATAAAGTCTTCAAGTACATTTTTAGCAAAAAAACCGTGAGTCAGTTGGACCATTAGATGATAGAGGGATAAAAGGGGCAGTAAGAGGCGACAAGGCTATAGCGGAGACACTAAATGAATTCTTTGCTTCAGTCTTTACTGAGGAAGATGTAGGAACGTTACCCATGATTGAAGTGGTATTTAAAGGTGATACTGTGGAACAAAAAAGAAATATCGCTACACCAGAAGATATATTACAACTATTTGATAAACTGAAAAATAGCAAATCAGCTGGAGCGGATGGTATACACCCAAGGATGTTAAAAGAACTGAAATATGAGATTGCAGACCTATTAGTAATCCGTGAACTATTAAAACCATATGTAATACCTGAAGATTGGAAGATCGTCAATGTAATGCCAATTTTTAAAAAGGGTTCCAGGGGTGATCCGGGAAACTACAGACCGGTGAGCCTCATGTCAGTACCAGGAAAAAGTGGTAGAAACCATCATAAACAATAAAATTACTCAGCATGTAAATAGTCACTGCTTAATGGGAGACAGCCAACGTGGCTTTAGACAAGGAAGATCTTGTCTTACTAATCTGTTGTGTTTTTTTTGAAGGTGTGAACAAACAGGTAGACAAAGGTGAGTTGGTTGATATAGTGTATCTGGACTTTCAGAAAGCCTTTGACAAGGTCCCTCAGAGACTTTTAGCAAAACTAATAAGTTATGCGATAGGAGGTGATGTACTATTGTGGATCAGGAACTGGTTAAAAGATAGAAAGCAGAGGGTAGGGCTAAATGGCCATTTTCACAATGGAGAAAGGTGAATAGTGGAGTACCCGAGGGATCTGTGCTGGGTTTGCTGCTTTTTGACATATTCATAAATGACCTGGAAAAGGGAATAATGAGTGAGGTTATCAAATTCACAGATGACATAAAACTATTTAAAGCTGTTAAACCCTAGAGGATTGTGAAAAATTGCAAGAGGATCTTGATAAATTGGAAGACTGGGCATCCAAATGGCAGATGAAATTTAATGTGGACAAGTGCAAAGTTATGCACCTAGGAAAGAACAACCCAAACTATGGCTACACGATGCAAGGTTCCAACAACAGGAACCACCACCAAGGAAAAGATTTAGGCGTCATCATGGATAACATGTTAAAACCCTCCACCCAGTGTGCAGCAGCGGCCAAGAGAGCAAACAAAATGCTAGGTTATCATAAAGAAAAGAATGGAAAATAAAACAAAGGATATTATAATGCTTCTGTATCGTTCCATGGTGCGACCGCACCTTGAATATTGTGTGCAATTCTGGTTGTAGTGCTTAAAAAGGATATAGGGTTATTAGAAAAGGTACAGAGAAGAGCCACCAAAATGGTAAAGGGGATGAAAGGATACTCCTATGAAGAGGCTAAAAGGTTAGGGCTCTTCAACCTGCAAAAGACAGCTGAGGGGATTTATGATAGACGTCTATAAATTAATGAATGGAGAGGAAGGGATAAATGTAGATCGATTATTTACGTCATCAGAATATAAAAGGACTAGGGGACATACAATGAAGCTACAAGGTAACCTATTTAAGACTAATAAGAGAAAATATTTTTTCACTCAATGTGTAATCAAACTCTGGAATTTGTTACCGGAGGATGTATTAAAAGCTGTTAGTGTAGCTGGGTTTAAAAAAAAGGTTTGGAGAAGTTCCTGGAGGAAAGGTTCATAAACCATTATTAAAAGGGACACAGGATATCACTGCTTGACCCAATACAAGCATTGTGTAACCTGTGTCTTTTGGGGAAACTGCTAGGTACTTATGACCTAGATTGGCCACTGTTGGACCGAGATACTGGAGGCTGATGGGAGATGCCAGCTACTTATCCAGTCTGACATGGAAAAGATGACATATGCATTCTCCAAGGTGCTGGTGGGGTGAGATTATCCACAGGAACCAGGACTGGAGGAACTATAAGGAATACTCAGAGACCAAAACAGCCCCAAAGGGGGTCATAAGTGACCAGCTACAAGCTGATGGGATATAGCAAACTATTCAAAGAAAAAGGGAAATCTGAATTGGGTCCAAAGACACAGCAGCATTCTTACTAGCCACTCATCAAATTGCAGATTACTCCGTCAAGTTCTTTCTTTAGATACTGAAGGTGCTGGTAAATGGAACTCTCGGATGAAAGGAAGGTGATTAGCGGTGTGCCCAGGGTTCGGTCCTGGGACCAGTACTGTTCAATATGTTTGTGAGTGATATTGCCGAAGGGCTGAATGGAAAAGTCTGTCTTTTTGCAGATGACACCAAAATTTGCAACAGCAGACTTCCCTGAGGGAATGGATAACATAAGGAAAGATCTACAAAAGCTGGAAGAATGGTCTAATGCTTGGCAGTTGAGATTTAATGTGAAGAAGTACACTGTCATGCACTTGGGAAGCAGAAATCCAAGGGAATTGTATGCGATAGGGGGCAAGAGGTTGGTGTGCATGGACTAGGAGCAGGACCTCTGAGTGACTGTCTCTTGACGATCTCAAGGTGGCGAAACAGTATGACAAGGCGGTGGCAAAAGCCAGAAGGATGCTGGGTTGCATACAGAGGAATTACCAGCAGAAAGGAAGAGGTACTAATGCCACTGTACAAGTTGCAGGTGAGGCCTCATTTGGAATACTGTGTTCAGTTTTTGAGACCGTATCTCGCAAAGGATATAAAAAGGCTGTAAACGGTTCAGAGGAAGGCAACCAAAGTGATTTAGAGCCTGTGTCAGAAGACTTATGAGAAGAGACTTAAGACCTAAATATGTACACTCTGGAGGAGAGGAGGGACAGGGGAGATATGAGTCAAACCTTTAAATACTTAAAAAGTATTAATGGACAAACAAACCTCTTCCAAGGAAGGGAAAGCTGTAAAATTAGAGGGCATAACATGAAGCTGCAAGGGGGTAAACTGAAAGGCAATGTCAGGAAATACTTTCACTGAAATGGTGGTGGATGCTTGGAATACCCTCCCGGTAGAAGTGGTGAGGGCAAATACAGTGACAGAATTCAAAATGGCATACGACAGACACAGTGGATCCCTTTATAGGGAGGGAGGAGTGGCTCAGTGGTTGGGACAGGTTACCTCAGGCCAGAAGACCAGGGGTTCAATTCCCACATGGGGACAAGCAACCTCAGGCTGGAGGGACTGGGGGTCTCTAGTCCCATGGCCACTCCTTATGGCCTTGGGCAAGCCACTTAACCCTCCATTGCCTCAGGTACACTTAGATTCTGAGCCCTTTAGGGACAAGGGAATAAAAAAAGTACCTGTTAGTATACATGCAAACCACACTGATTCTAAAGAGCACGGTATAAAAAATAAATAAATAGCAGCAGGATAAAATCAAACAAACATAACTCTCTCATATCTGAAGAAACAGGCATGACCTACACGGAGAAGTGGGTACACCCTTAAACAAAGGCATGGGGAGGGGGTGACCTGCACGGAGCGGCAGGTGCACCTACTCTTGCCACCTTGCTGGGAAGGCTAGATGGACCATACTGGTCTTTATCTGCTGTCATATACTATGTTACTGAATTAGTTACAGTAACCGCTAGAAAGATCTTGCTTATTGGGCTCGTGTAATTCTCTAGTTCATTCCATGTGCCAACATAAGGTGCTCATACTACAGTTTTTCCCCCTAACAGCACGGCATTATTATTCTTAATCAGTTCTAGCCTTTAGCTACATAAAGAGACAAACCCTGGTCTCTGAAGGCTGTAAACCAGGGGTTCTCAACCCAGTCCTCGGGACCCACCTAGCCAGTCGGGTTTTCAGGATAACCACAATGAATATGCATGGGAGCGATTTGCATATAATGGACAAGTGCAAGACAAGTGCAAGGTTATGCACCTAGGGAAGAACAACCCAAACTATGGTTACACGATGCAAGGTTCCACATTAGGAACCACCACCCAGGAAAAAGATTTAAGCGTCATTGTGGATACCATGTTAAAACCATCGGCCCAGTGTGCAGCAGCGGCCAAGAGAGCAAATAGAATGCTAGGTATGATAAGGAAAGGAATGGAAAATAAAACAAAAGATATTATAATACCTCTATATCGTTCCATGGTGAGACCGCACCTTGAATATTGTGTGCAATTCTGGTCGCCGTATCTTAAAAAGGATATAGCGATTTTAGAAAAGGTTCAGAGAAGAGCCACCAAAATGGTAAAGGGGATGGAAGGATACTCCTATGAAGAAAGGCTAAAAAGGTTAGGGCTCTTTAACCTGGAAAAGAGACGGCTGAAGGGAGATATGATAGAAGTCTATAAATTAATGAGCGGAGTGGAACGGGTAAACGTAGATCGATTGTTTACCTTATCAGAATATAGAAAGACTAGGGGACATGCAATGAAGCTACAGGGTAAACTATTTAAGATTAATAAAAGAAAATATTTTTTCACTCAACGTGTAATCAAACTCTGGAATTTGTTACCGGAGGATGTAGTAAAGGCTGTTAGTGTAGCTGGGTTTAAAAAAGGTTTGGACAAGTTCCTGGAGTAAAGGTCCATAAACCATTATTAAGAAGGGACCCAGGATATCAATGCTTGAACCAATACAAGCATTGTGGAACCTGTGTCCCTTGGGGAAACTGCTGGGTACATATGACCTAGATTGGCCACTGTTGGAAACAGAATACTGGGCTTGATGGACCTTGGTCTGACCCAGTATGGCATATCTTATGTTCTTATGGAGGCAGTGTATGCAAATCTCTCTCATACATATTCATTGTGGTTATCCTGAAAACCCGACTGGCTAGGTGGGTCCCGAGGACAGGGTTGAGAACCCCTGCTTGTAAACAGATGACCAAGGTATGCAAATTAACCAGATCAGTCTAATGAATATTCATTTGTAGACACCCTGAAAAGCAGACCTATTTGTCACCCTGTGCATCTCTCAGTTAAAAGAATGTAAATGGGGAGAATGTATTTGTGCCAGCTTAGGATACTCTACAAAGCAGAAGCCACAGGGAGTCTTCTTGATCTTGTCCAGTCCCATGATTATTTTCTTCACACCTCCACACTTGGAAAACAGCTCATGGATCTGCTCCTCAGTGGTGTAGAAGGAAAGATTCCCCACATACAGTGTGGTCGTGTTTTTCAGAAATTTCTCCTGCTGAACTCTACTTCCCTGGCAAAGAGTAACACAAAATAAAGTCAGATATATGCACCGTTCTCTCCTGTGCTTTGATACCCCTCCATCATGCACAAGATGATCATCATTTACTCAAAAGGTGGTACAAGAAAAGAAGCAACCCCTTATGTGATAGCAACTATCAAGGCAGCTCAACACTTTTCAACCCTTTGCTACAGGATCAAGTAGCATTTTCATAAACATAACTATAGCTTAGGTTACTTAGTACACAGAAAGCGTAGTTACTCACCTGTAACAGGTGATCTCCGGGAACAGAAGAATTTAGTCTTCACATATGGGTATCGTCAGCACCGACTGAGCCTGCGTGGGAACGTTCCCCAGCGTCCAATAGGAAAGCTTTTGGGAACATCCCACAGCACATCTGCGCTGCCTTCCCGCCTTTCCAACTGTCCCTCTTCAGTTAAGTTTGCAGCTAAGTGAAAGGATAGAGGGAGAGAGGAAAGAGACAGACAACTCTTAGGGGAGATGGGTGGGTTGTAAAGACTAAATTTCTGCTGTTCCCGGAGATCAACTGTTACAGGTGAATAACTACGCTATCTCCAGGAACAAGCAGGAATGTAGTCTTCACATATGGGGACTCCCTAGCTGAAGATGCCAGGGAGATCGCCCAAGGAAGCTGCCACCTATAGTAAGGTGGGCCATGCTTCCTCCCATGGATCTCTGGCATCCCACCAGGGTTAGTGGGTAGGAGTTGAATTAGGTCTGAAAGAGATTTTGAAGAACAGCTTGGCCAAAGGCAGCATCCCGACGGGAGGCTTTGTCTAGGCCAGGGGTCGGCAACCCGCGGCTCCGGAGCCGCATGCGGCTCTTTCTCACCTTTGCCGCGGCTCCAGAGCACACTGCCCGCCCGGTGACAGGCAATAGTGTTGTAAAGATGTATTTAAACGTGGCGTTATGGGCTCCCTCCATGTCAGCTCCCTCCCTTCTTCTGCAGCCGCGGCTCCCTGCCTCTTAGATGATTTTAAAAGCACAGCCGCGGTTCCCTAAGAGGCAGGGAGCCGCGGCTGCAGAAGAAGGGAGGGAGCTGACATGGAGGGAGGGAGCAGATATGGATGGATGGAGGGAGAGGGGCTGACATGGAGGGAAGGAGCTGACATGGAGGGATGGAGGGGGCTGACATGGATGGAGGGGGCTGACATGGAGGGAGGGGGGCTGACATGGAGGGAGGGAGCTGATATGGATGGATGGATGGAGGGAGGGGGCTGACATGGAGGGAGGGGGGCTGACATGGAGGGAGGGAGCTGATATGGATGGAGGGAGGGGGGCTAACATGGAGGGAGGGAGCTGATATGGATGGAGGGAGGGGGCTGACATGGAGGGAGGGAGCTGATATGGATGGAGGAAGGGGGCTGACATGGAGGGAGGGAGCTGATATGGATGGAGGGAGGGGGCTGACATGGAGGGAGGGAGCTGATATGGATGGAGGGAGGGGGCTGACATGGAGGGGGCTGACATGGAGGGAGGGAGCTGATATGGATGGAGGGAGGGGGTCTGACATGGAGGGATGGAGGGGGCTGACATGGAGGGAGGGAGCTGATATGAATGGAGGGAGGGGGGCTGACATGGAGGGAGGGAGCTGATATGGATGGAGGGAGGGGGGCTGACATGGAGGGATGGAGGGAGCTGATATGGATGGAGGGAGGGGGGCTGACATGGAGGGATGGAGGGGGCTGACATGGAGGGAGGGAGCTGATATGGATGGAGGGAGGGTGGCTGACATGGAGGGGGCTGACATGGAGGGAGGGAGCTGATATACATGGAGGGAGGGAGCTGATATGGATGGAGGGAGGGGGGCTGACATGGAGGGATGGAGGGGGCTGACATGGAGGGAGGGAGCTGATATGGTGGGTGGGTGCTGTTTTGGATGGTGGGCGGGGGGCTGACATGGAGGGGGCTGACATGGAGGGAGGGAGCTGATATGGATGGAGGGAGGGGGGCTGACATGGAGGGGGCTGACATGGAGGGAGGGAGCTGATATGGATGGAGGGAGGGGGGCTGACATGGAGGGAGGGAGCTGATATGGATGGAGGGAGGGAGGGGGCTGACATGGAGGGATGGAGCACTGGTAATGGGGTTGAGGGGACTAGCACTGGAAATGAGCTGATTAGGGGAGGCTAGGACTGGTAATGAGCTGATGGGGGGTAGGACTGGTATTGGGCTGATTAGGGGAGGCTAGCACTGGTAATGGGGTTGAGGGGGGATTAGCACTGGAAGCGAGCTGATTGGGGGGCTTTGACTGGGCATGGGCTGATTGTGGGGAGGGGAGGATAGAGCTGCTGGCCCTGGAAGATAACTGGGGGCTAAGGCTACAAATGGGCTGATATGAGGGGATGGGAGAATGGAACTGGATCTGAGAGGGGCTGCCATGGTATTTGTACTAGAAGGGACTGGTCAGTGGGGAAGGAGGGGGACTGGAAGGAAATGGACACCAGTGGCAATCATGGGAATGCAAGTTGACATTGGAAGGTACTGGGAGTGAGGACTGGAAAGGGGCTGATATTGGGGAGGGTTACTGGGACTGGAAATAGGCTGATGGAAAGAAGTGAAGAAAACGAAAGAAGAGATAAGAAATGGCAGATGGACCATAGACCACAGAAAAAGAGCTAAGAGAAGACAGGAAAGCAGAAGCCTCAGATCGGGACCAGCATGATCAAAGAATAAATTGATCAGACAACAAAGGTAGAAAAAATAATTTTATTTCATATTAGTGATTTGACTACAAAATCATCATAATTTTGAAATCAAATATTGTTACTTGTTGTGATATTTTCTGGCGTATTTTTTTTGGTGTGCGAAGGAAGAGGGGTAGTCTTATACGGCGAGTATAGGCCAAACACCTATATTTTAACAGGAAAAGTAGGGGGTCGTATATAGCATTAAGGTAAGAAACAATATATGCAGTGTTAGATTTGTTTTAAATGTCGCAATGGTTTTGTGGCTCCCAGTTTTTTTTTCCCCTTCGGAAACGGGTCCAAGTGGCTCTTTATGTCTTAAAGGTTGCAGACCCCTGGTCTAGGCAGTAGTGGGCTGTAAAGGTGTGTACTGAAGCCCAGGTGGCTGTTCGACAAATGTCATCAATAGGACACAGAGTGAAGGTTAGCCATAGAGGCTGCCATGGCTCTCACATTATGAGCTGTGACATGGCCATGAAGAGGAAGACTCTTACTCTCATAAGCAAAGGATATGCATTGTACAATCCATTTGGATAGAGTTCTCTTGGAGACTGGAAGACCCAAATGACTAGAATCAAAAGCAATAAAAAGTTGAGAAGTCTTTCTATGTTGCTGTGTTCTTTGTAGGTAAAAAGCCAAGGCTCTTTTACAATCCAAAGTATGAAGGTTCCTTTCTGCATTAGAGGCATGAGGCCAAGGAAAGAATACAGGAAGATAAATTGATTGATTTAAATGAAAAGGCGAAACCACCTTTGGCACAAAGTGTGGATGAGTTCTGAGAACAACCTTATGCTGAAACCTAGTATAAGGAGGATCAGCCACTAAAGCTTGTAATTCACTACTGCGACGTGCAGAGGTGATTGCAATTAGGAAGATGACCTTCCAGGACAAGAGTTTTAGGGTTGTAGTGCTAAAGGTTCAAAAGGCGGTTTCATGAGCTGCCCGAGAACTAGGTTTAAATCCCATGCTACCGGTGGTGGCTTGATGGGAG
The DNA here is from genome assembly GCA_033557465.1 of Ichthyophis bannanicus. NCBI lineage: Eukaryota > Metazoa > Chordata > Amphibia > Gymnophiona > Ichthyophiidae > Ichthyophis > Ichthyophis bannanicus. Next base: position 49,522,151 of record CM066036.1, on the reverse strand, counting down.
GCTTTATTAATAGAAGACCTCTCATAAATCTTGCTATGAGTGGATGAGAGGAAATTGATTGTCCATCTAGAGGCTTATAGGAAGCTGTAATTGCACTAAGATGGACTCTTACTGAATTGGTCTTTAGACCTGAATTTGATAAATGAAGTAGATATTCTAGTATTGATGCCAAAGGTATAAGGGGGTTTAACCCCTTTTGTGAACACCATATAGTAAAACGTTTCCACTTGAAGGCGTAAGAGCATCTTCTGGAAGGTTTTCTAGAAGCCTGAAGCACATCCTTTACCTGTTGGGAAAGGTTAAGATCCTGCAGGTCTAGGCTTTCAGCAACCAGGCCCTGAGATGCAGGGACTGGGGATTCAGGTGCCATAGCATCCCATTCTCTTGGGAGAGGAGGTCTGGAGCACACCTCAACTCCAGAGGTGCAGCTTGAGAGAGATGTAGAAGCAGGGGATACCACATTTGTTGTGGCCACCGTGGCACTATGAGGATCATACGACCTCTGTCTCTCTGAAGCTTGAAGTGTGTTTTGGGGATGAGGGGAATGGGTGGGAAGGCATAGAGGAAGTTCTGACCCCAGTGAAGGAGGAAGGCTTCCCTTGCCTGGCAATTGTGAGCCGGAATTCTGGAACAGAACCGGGGAAGTTTGGCATTCAGTGGACTTGCAAAGAGGTCTATGTCTGTGGTTCCCCATCCCACCTGTGATGCATCTGTTAGGGTGGCCTGGAATGGGGGTTGTTGGAAAGGAGACCCCACTAAAAGATTCTCCAGTGATTGCCACCATTGTAGGGATAAGATCAGTCGTCATGAGTTTGATATCTTGTCTGACAGACGTCCTGTGACCTGTGTGGATAGGGTCCACTGGGCTGCTTGCATGTGGAGGCGAGCATAGGGAACTACATGAACTGTGGATGCCATATGTCCCAGTAATTGCAGCAGTTCGAGCAGTTAGGGAGGACTTTCCCGCTGCTTGAGAAACTAGTTGAACTATGCGAAGACAACGGGGCTGTGGGAGGAAAGCCCTTGACTGTCTGGTATCTAAACAAGCTCCTATGAACTCCAGGGTCTGAGAAGGAACAAGTTGGGATTTTGGGAAGTTTATGACCAATCCCAAGTATTGAAGAATTCGATTTGTGCGAGACAGTGCAGAGCTGGATTCTGGAATCGTGGGGGCTCGAATGAGCCAGTCGTCCAAGTAAGGGAAGACGAATATCCCTAGGGTTCGCAGAAATGCAGCTACTACCTCCATACGTTTCGTGAATACTCTTGGTGCCGAAGCCAGACCAAAAGGAAGAACCCTGTATTGGAGGTGTTTTCCTTTGAAAAGGAATCCTAAGAATTTCTTGTAATCTGGATGGATCAGAATATGAGTATATGTATCCTTTAGATCTAGAGAGCAAAGCCAATCCTGACTTTGAAGTTATGGCAGAAGAGTTCCCAGAGAATTTTTTTTTTTTTTTAATTTTTAATTTTGAAATTTTAATAATTACATCAAGCAATAGATTACATACTTGAAAGAAAACGGAAAGATGTACTTAAGTAAAACAGATACAAAATATAACATATCACCTTTATACAGGATAAGTACAATATTCTAAGTACATCTAACACTATAGCCCACAAATGCAGGGGAGAGAAATAATAAAACAAAGGCAGTGATATCTAATACAGGAAACATTTCCCTAGGAAAGTCCACCGAGAGTCGCAAAACATTACAGTGTTCCCAATGAGTCGATCTAATCAGGTTCCACTGGACTTGCGACTAAGTCCGGAACAGCCCTAGCGTCCACAAAAGCACGTAACTGATTTGGGTCATAAAAAATAAATCTAGACGAAACAGATTTAATCAAACATTTACATGGAAACCTTAACAAGAAAGAATATCCCAACGAAATTACCTCAGGACGCATGGACATAAACACTTTCCGTTTCCCCTGAGTCACATATGAAACATCAGGGAAAACCCAAACTTTTTGACCAAAAAAAAGCTTATCAAAAGGCCGTGGATCCTGCCAAGCTCCCCACACTCCCCAGAAGAGCAGCTCCCATCCTGAATGACGCCGGGGTAATCAAAGCTCCAGCCTCAGCGACTGGTGCAATTGTGGCAGTAGCTTCCACAGCTCCAACACCAGCCAACGGTTCCCGTGAGCTCAGCAACACCCCCGAAGACGACTGTAAGGCAGCAACCCCCTTAGGATTCTGCAACAGTCGGTGTGCTAAGTCAGCAAGCAGCAAAGAAGGCTCATCTGGAGGCGTGTGCTGCTCGGGGCTCAGACTCGCGTCTGACGTCGAAAAGACCGCCTTCTGGTCAGCTCCGAGTAACTCCCCGGCAGATTGTTGTGTTGCACCGATGGTCACAAAATTGGTAATGGGTGGCTGATTTAGGGGAAAGTTTCTTTTCAGGGTAAGTAACTTTCCCTTTCCTCTTCCCCATTGTAAAAGAAAAAAGCTAATAGAAACAAGAAAGCCAGGAATCAGTGTTCCACACCATCCGCACACCACCGGAGCGCGTCTTTACTCGGTGGCCATCTTGGATCCTCCCCCCAAAGAAATCATTTTGAACTTTTCTCGGAACAGATATTTGTTCAATTCTCTGGAGGTCCAGAATGGGTCTGTCGTCCTGTTCTCTTTGGAATAAGAAAATAGGGGGAGTAGAACCCTGTAACCTGTTGGGGAATGGGTACTTCCTCTATTGCTTCCTGAACAAGGAGTGTTGAGACCTCTTGATCCAGTAGATTGTCTGGAGAGGTTTGGGAATTGAACTGTCTTACGATTGTAGGAGGGGGCATGCTGTGAAAATGAAGCTTGTACCCCTCCACTACAATGGACAGAGTCCAATTTTCTGCTGTTATTTGGTGCCATCTGTTGACAAAATGACAACCTGCCTGGAATGTTTAGGGGTTCTGGACCCTTCAGAGGCAGGAAAGCTAAGCTCTCTAGGAAGGTGTCAAAGCCCTTGAGGGGGCTGAGCCTGTGGAGCTGGTTGAGCTCTCAGGCCTTTTGGCTTCTTTAGATGTCTGGATTGTTGCTGTTGTCCCTTTTGGGCAACTTGACCCTGAGCTTGCCCTTGCTGGGTATAGGATGGATTAAACTTCCTCTTTTTGCTGAAAAAGGGTTTCTTATAGGGTTGCTTTTGGGCTGGAGTAGCTGCAGAGTTTGACAATCTGTCTAAAGTGAGATTGTCAGTATCTATCTCATTAGCCTTTTCCTGACAATTCTTGCCAAAGAGCTTTTCTCCTGTGCAAGGAATTCCTAATTTGTCCTGTATCCAAGTCTGATGTCTGAAGCCAGGCAATCCGCCGTACACCAATGGCAATAGCAGAGGTCCTGCAGATGCATTCAAAGGCGGCACGATTTACAAACTTGGAAACGTCTCGAGCATGCTTGACAAGAGTAAGAAAGTCATGTCGTTTGTTATCAGGGAGAAGGGGGCTCATAAGCTCCAAGTCTCCTGTGACTTCTTTGAGGAATATTCCCATATATAAAATATGTGAGCTGATTCTAGCTGAAAGCATGGAAGCCTGAAATGTTTGACGCCCAAAGGCATCAAGAGTCCTGCATTCACGACCTGGAGGATTGGATGCATGTCTTTTTGCACTTTTCATTCTATGTATGGCTGATTCCACTACCATTGAATGGTGCGGCAGCTGAGTCTTTTGAAAACCTGGACATGGTGGAACTCGATATATGGTATCGAGTCTCCTAGAATGAGGCAATGTGGTTAGAAGTGTTTCCCACATTCTGAGCATCAAATCATGAAGAATTTCATGAATGGGCAGGGTAGAGCTGCCTCTTTGGGAGCCTTAGGGTATTGGAGTATTTCCAATTCCTTTGCTCTAGGTTCTTTTTCAGGAGCTACTGTGACTGATAGGCCTCGGGCCACATCACGAATAAAATTCTGAAAAGACATGTCCTCCGGAGGAGACATTCTGCATTGAGGAGAAGAGGAGTCTTCCGGAAGAAGTACTCTGGTACCGACCGAGTTACCCTAGTCATCGGAATCAGAAGACTCGAAGCATCTCTGATCCCGATGTTCATGCAAAGCACGGTATTGGTATCGATCTAAGTTGGAACTGAGTTGGTCCTGTACCGATCTGTCGATGCCCGAAAAAGTTAGCATGGGCAGAATTCCCACTGGGGCCGGTACTGTCCGTGCTGGTACCGGTATCGGTGCCCGTTGAACCGTCGGTAGCGGTGTCAACGGTACCACAGCTGTAAGAAGAGCTGCAAGACTGCGTTCGATAGCGAGGAATCTCTGGTCTATCAACACTGCCGATGCCTGGGTGTCCGTACCGGTAGAAGCGGCTGGAACACCTGAGCATGGCACAAGTAGTTCTGCCGAGGTCGAGGCCTCAAGAACATCCTGGAGCCCTGTTAGTGCTTTGGAGGGCGAAGCTTCCCGCTGGGGCTTTTTTGCCGGTATAATTTCCTCAAGTGCTATGCCAATGGCTTCTCAAATGCTTAGGAGGAGATCTACCTTTTGAGGACCGGTTCTTATGTTTAGTTACCTGAGATCCATGGGAGGAAGACGAGGCTCTGGAAGACGTCGATCCAATAGACATCGCATCTGAAGAAAAGAGGTTACTGAGCTTTGCAGCCCGGTTCCGTCTTCCTCTTTTAGTCATCCACATACAAGAGGAACACTCCAATGGAGAATGGTCAGGGCTTAAACATTTGAGACACCAGTCATGGGTGTCGGTGACGGAAATGGTACCGCCACACTTAGTACATTTTTTTAAAACCACAAGCTGGTTTTCCATTTTTCAGGAAAATTGGGCCTAATAACCAATATGGCACCTAGCACAAGAAAAAGTTTCTTTAGAGAAACACTTCAGAAGTATTTTTATTTGAAAAGAAGAGAAGAGAACCAGCAGTACCGGAAGGTGTCGAGTGGAGGCAGGCGCGACCACAAGAAAAACAGTTTAAAGAAGACATTTTCTGTGGTGACAGGGTATGTGACTTGGCTCCGCAGAAAACGAAGAACTGAAGAGGGACAGTTGGAAAGGCAGGAAGGCAGTGCGCATGTGCTGAGGGATTCTCCCGAAAGCGTTCCTATTGGACGCTGGGGAGCGTTCCCGCGCAGGCTCCGTCGGTGCTGACGATACCTATATGCGAAGACTACATTCCTGCTTGATCCTGGAGATAAGCTATTTTGTAATTGTTAAATAGAAATTACACTTACTTGGTAATTGTCGTTCCTTGAGTGACGACAGTTTAGTCCTCCACCTCTGGGTTGTGCACCTCCTCCTGCAGCTTGGAGACTGGGCATGTCAAAGTCGTGACATCACTGGATATAGCCTGCTGGTATCTCCCATCAGCCCCCAGTGTACTATTGACAAAGCAAACTCAAAGGAACAACAAATAAGTAACTATACCATAACTTTAAATAACTCTCCATTCCTCAACCTGAGGAACCTTTTTAACCTTATCAGTCTTATATTTTCTTTTTTTTTTTTTTTTTTTTAACTTTACATTCACGTCCCCCCTATGCAAACACGTTTGCTATACCATCCCCTCGTTTAAATAAGAGAGAAGGAACAAACAGAGGGATTCGCACTGCGATCTAGAATCTGAAAGATCTGTCTACTCCTTGAGATTGATGCTCTACTCCGTCTGAAAATAAACTCTGAAGAAATCACACCCCTGGGCGGGAATGAAGACTAAACTGTCGTCACTCAAGGAACGACAATTACCAGGTAAGTGTAATTTCTATTTCCTTATCGTTCCTCCAGTTTAGTCCTCTACCTCTGGGATGTAACAGAGCAGTAATCATTGGGAGGGACCTATCCAGCCAACTCACCACATCGTCGACCCGGAACAGGCATCCTTTACTGCCAAAACATTTAGGCAGTAGTGGTTACTGAGGAAATGAAGAGACGACCTGGAAGCTGCTCTACCAATCCCCCCTGGTGGAATGACACAGTGATCCACCCATGAAGCTGCTTGCGCCCTGGTGGCAAGAGTCAGAAAGCCCCCCGGAATCGTACAACCTCGCTACCAGAACGCTGAGGCAACCACCGCCTTAACCCAGTGCGAAATGGCCGCCTTCGCTGCTGCTTCCCCATCGCGGGGACCTCCAACCAACACACAAAAACAAAGAAACGAACGCTGCATTTTAGGTTTCCTATTGGCGTAAGCTACGAATAAAAACCTCCCAGAAAAACCGAGAACTGGAAGAGAAACCAATAGGCTCAGGAGAAAAATCAGATACCATCTTTTGGAAGGACGACGGGACTGGTCGCAAACACCACCCTCTATCCAGACAGGGTGAAAACGGCTCATTACATGACAACACCTGAAACTCCGAAACTCGTCGCGCCGAACAAAGAACTATCAAAGCCACTGTCTATAACAGCAAATCCTTTACCGACGCCTGGAGTAAAGAATCAAAGGGCTCTTTAGTTAACGCCTCTAAGGCTCAATCGGAATCCCACGGCGGCACCTGAACTCTCCTTGAGGAACACAGTCGGGTCCCAACTTAAGGAAACGCCACACATCGATCCAAACACCTAGCACTATTCCCTCCACAGAACCTCTACAGCTTTGAAACAGTAGCCAGCTGGACCCTCTAAGGAACTGGCCGCTAGTTCCTTCAGACACTGTCCTGCAGAGAACTCAGACCAAGGATACAGACTCCTTTGTCGCCCGGAATTGCCGCCGTGAACAGCAGCCTTCAAAAAGACGCTAAGCACAGATCTATGTACCAAACGCAGCCTGCCTCCTTGCTCACAACAAGGTGGCGAAGACTGCCGCAGAATAACCCTTCTTCTTCAGCCCTACCCATTCAAAGGCCAAACCGTAGGTGGGCACTGATCCACCTGAGACATTCGTCGCGGACCTAGCCGCAGCAGAACGTCCGCTACTGGCAACTTCTAGGAAATGCCCGAGTAGGCGAATGAGATCAGCCTAGTACGGCCATCTCTGTTGCAAGGTGTGAACCCACCCACGTAGTACCCAGGCCTGCCCCAGCTTAGCCTCAAAATGTCAATCAAGAGCAGGCAGATTCAGGACAGCTGAATACTTTTTTTTTTTCACAAAGACATCTCTTAACCAAAAATTTCTTCAGCATATGTTGAGAAGCTCTTTCCGTGCCAACAATATGAAGTAGAAAGAACTCCCAATCACAGGCATACTAATCCACGGCCTTCCTGCTAGAGTAACACCCCATTCCGTCTGACTGCACAAAGATGGACTTTATATTTTAAGTTCAACTAGCACCTGGTGTTAGGAAATACAGCTCTCATTCCGCAGTGGCAATTGAGTCAGCAATGAAGAAACCGATAAACTGCAGACAAGTTCCCATTATACCACCTGGTAAAGACTCCACTTTTAGACCACTGAAGCAAAAAAGCATGCGAGAGTGCATTGTGTCCTGCCAGTAGCTGATCGAATTTAAATGATTCAGTGTATGCAGGGCATTTTCCAGAGAACGCAAAGTCCCTCATCCTGGCTGCCTCCACATTCACAGTCTAAACTGGCAGCCATCTTGGCTGATGCCAATCAGCGTGGAAGCCATCTTGTAAGCCCAGCATATGATGTATGCCTACTAAAATCTGAGCTGCTGCTTTTGCTGCTAGAGAACTAGCCTGGCTGCGTGCTTCTGGCCCCCATTAAGGCGTTCGCTGAACACTAGCAGATACTCTCCGTACTGGAGAACCTCTGATAAATGGAATGGGAGCATAGACAGCTTCAAAGGCCAGAGTTCTATTCTGCAACCTCTCTCCGCTGAGCTGCCTTTTCCATATGTAAAATTAAACCACATATAGCCAAAATTAAGACATTACAAATCTACCATAAAATCTTATAATTTGGGCAAAGCCAAACTAAACGGGAATATTTTCCATTAAGAAACCACACAACTATAAAACCCCTCTCATGACAATGCTTATGGCAGAGCATTCCACATCTGTGGACTGGCCATGGCGCTCACCCAAGCACCTGTTACAACTGTCCAAGAGAGTTATCACCATAATTCCTTTTGACTTGAATATGTTTACAGCGGATCATAGCACTGTATCACAGCAGCTAAGCCAAAATATTACCCTGCCATATAAACTGACTAACGCTTTATAGGACCTTCTATGGATAGCGAAAGGAGATTCTTGTAAATCAACATAGCTATGCCCTTTTTTTTTTTTTTTTTTTTTTAAAGTATAGGACTCCAAAAACCAAGTTTCCACCAACTCCAATGAAATCAAAGCAGATCAGCTAAAATTACCCGAACTGCTCCTATAGCTTTGCAAGAAGCTACCAGCCCCCGCTGCACCCAGCTTTCCTTCCCCCCTTATCCTGAGGGATTCAGCGTTGCAGGATGCGTTGCACACCCCATGCCAGCCTGCTGCGTCTGCCAGGGAGCTGAAAAGCGAAATAGAGAGTAGAACCCCTGGAAGCAAACAGTGTCCCGACCTTGGGGTTCAGGACGCAAAAGGCCACCGAATAAATCAAGTGTTAGCTAAAAATGAACAAGGCTATCTCTCACTAAAGAGAGCTTCTTTTTCATTTTGAAATCCCACCGACGTCCGTGGGACCCAAGCCTTCGAACACAGCCCCTTAACGCTGTGCATTAACCATAACCAGAGAAATGAAATGAAATCCTGCTCTAGAAATAGATGAGAATTTTCTGGGAAGGGCATGCTAAGTGGAGCTATGAAACACAAAGGCACCCCCCCCTCCCCAAGCCTTCCTGCAGTCAGAGATATAGCAGTGGGATACACCGACAACCTTGCAAATGGAGGTCTTAGAGGTTGCTGCCTGTGTGGATCTGATGAGTAATACGATTTTGTATTTTACCCGCCCCCCCCCCCCCCCCCAGGGATGGGGCACTGAATACTATGTGTGATTCATGAGCAGCGCTGCCATCCGGTGGCCTTTAGGGCACCAGAGCCCAACAAACGATACAGAAGTTAAGAGCTTTAAATCTTGGTCATATAATCTTGATTTGCAGAACATTACAGTTGCTTGTTTAGTCACTAACCCCTGAGAACCCATGAGGTGGCCCTGTGGTTATTTCTTCCCTGATTTGCAGAGAATGATCAATTTGATATGGCTGCATACACACGGTCACAGAAAAGTACTATTGAGTGTACCAGCTGCCCTCTGGTGGCCATAGACCGTAGCAAAGGCACTTCTTGGTTGACAGTTTAACTGTCATTATTATACTTTTTTATATCCTAAGGTTTCCTAAACCTGTCCTTGTGAAACCAAAGGCATTTGGGCAACTTTCACTATAGAATACACAAAGGCACACTTCCAGCCTCTGCCTCCTTCCAACTACAAGTTAGGGCTCTGCTCTTGAACCTAAAAGCTGACAATTTTCCTAATATCCTGGGACTTAACAGATGCTCCTCAGAGACATGATTAGGAGGGAAAGAACGTGTGGCATCAGAGATCAATGCCAAAACTGCTGTCCTATAAAACTAAGAATAAACTTAAAAATAAAGAGGACTGACAGCAGCCCCCTTAAGGCTGAGGAACCCCCTCAGCCTCAAAAAAACTACAAACAAAAGAAACAAACACTAGGTCCAAAAATCTAGCTATTCTGCCTGTCATCTTCCTCACACAGGCAGCTCAGTGCAACTCTCACCATGCAGTTCAAATACGTAGAGAGAAAATGGCCGCCCCTTCGCCAATGAATTTTGGCGCCAACAACCACCGCTGCTGCAAAAAGGAGGCCTCAGCAGACCAACCGAGCCCGAAGGCCTTACCTGCAGGGCCGAAAGCCACGGAGCCTGCTCCTACCGCCTTGAATTCCTCCGATCTTCAAGCCGTACTGATGTGCCTGGCAGCCGCGGCGAGGACCGCTCGGCCGGTTCCACAGAGTAAAATTAAAATCCCGCAGCAACGGAGAGGATCAGTCTCACACAGCTTCAGTGTGGCTGTATGGGTCCTGGAGCTCTCTCCCGTACCGTCCAGGAAGAGAGATCCACACCGGCGAATGCCAGCAGCAAGTGAAAATAACTGACAAGGAGGGAAGACGAGAGCTGCTACTAATTTAAAAGAGCCAGGCTCAAATTTAAAATGACTGTAAATATAAGGAAATTTGTTCCTAATAACTAAAGGGAACTAATCCCTGATTTAATTCAGTTACCTTTGGTTAATTGGCAAAGTAAAAATCAAAAGTAAAATCAGAATAGAATTTGTCACACTAAATGCTCCTTATCTGTTCCCCCCAAGTGAGCCCAGAAGCTAGGCTCACTACATCCTCCTGCTGCATGGAGACTGGACACACTGGGGGATGATGGGAGATACCAGCAGGCTATATCCAGTGATGTCACGACTGACATGCCCAGTCTCCAAGCTGCAGGTGGTGGTGCACAACCCAGAGGTGGAGGACTAAACGCCGCGTTCAGCGAGTGTCTGCCCTCTCCATTTGGGCCATCAGTTACATGCCTCCAACTGGGTTCCTCCCCCTCTGGAAGTGCCGCGGCCGCGTTCAGCAAGGTACGCTGTTCTACAACTATAAATTCACAGCGCCTGTGGCACTCGTCGCGCACACCGAAGGAGCGCACCTTGGGGCCGCTCCGGCAGCGGAGGCCACGCTGTTGCTGTGACGTGGCTAAGTCTGCTACCCATAATACTCTGCACTCCTTGGTTACTCAGGTCAGATACCTTCTCCATATCGTCCTGTTCTTCTCCCAGAGCTGTTCCTGGTCCACTTTTGGTAGGTACACCACTCTTGCCCTACCCTCTCCTCCTTACATTATCACTGTTCTATGGCTTCCATTCCCGTGCTTTGGGGCAGACGGCCGGATAAACCACCCTGCACGCATCTCCGTTGCATCTCCAATCTTCGTCCTTGTTCTCCCTCCGTCTCTTTGCCCTTCTCGTCCCCGGACTCGTTCAATCTTTCTCGGTCCCCCCTTTCTATTGGTCTTTTAAACTGTCGGTCTTTACGGAACAAAACTCTTCTTATCCAAGACCTTGTCCTTCGGTCCTCTTTTGATCTCACTCTTATCACGGAAACATGGCTCAGGGACGGTGAAGACGCTCTCCTTGCCCATTGTCTTCCTCCTGGGTTCTCCGCTGTCTCTGTTCCCCGTCTCGGGCGGTCAGGTGGTGGTGTGGCCGCTCTACTCCACCCGACCCTCTCTTTTACTCAGGTCTCCTCCCCACTACTGCATTACCCTGAATCCCTTTTGCTCCGCCTTCACACCTCTCCTCCCATCCATGTACTTATCATCTATTCCCCCCCTGCTCTTCGCTCTGAGCTTTGGGAAGCTCTTGTTAACTATCACCAACGTCTCTCTAGCCTTTCCCCAAATACTTATTGCAGGTGATTTCAACCTTCAGGTTGACACTCCCACTTCTTCTAGAGAACACTCTTTCCTCTCTTTTCTCCACGATTTCTCTCTCTTACAGCATGTTACCCTCCCTACCCATCGGGCTGGCCATACTCTTGACCTACTTCTGACATCCTCCTCCTCTTCTCTTACACACTCTAATATTAGCTCTACACGTCTTCCCTGGTCGGATCACGTTTGCCTTGCTGTCTCCTGTTCCGGGGACTCTCTCTCTTCTTCTTCCTCCCCCTCGTCCCCTCCGGAGCGACCCTCACGCACCCTTACTCCTCTCACACTTCAGCAGTTTCCTGCAGCAACTGAGCTTTTTGCCCTCGGATTTTTCCCTTCTTTCCCAGGTAGCCCTTTGGTCCTCTACTCTTTCCACCACTCTTGATCGTATAGCCCCCTTGCACTCCCGCCCACCTCGACGTCGACTCTCACATCCGTGGTACCACAGTGGTCTCCGGCTGCTCCAAACTCATCTTCGAAGAGCAGAGCGGCTGTGGCGCAAGGCCCCCTCCCCAACTACTCTAGCAATCTTCAACTCTCATCACTCCTATTACCGGTCTAAAGTGCACTCTGCCAAGCGCTCTTATTTCTCTAATGCTATCTCCAATGCCCCGAATCAGACTCGGCATCTCTATTCTACTTTTCAATCTCTTATCTCTTTACATGCCCCTCGGTCAGACTCCTCGCTTCATCCCGTTCCTCCTCCCTCACAACTAGCTTCCTTTTTCAGTGATAAGGTTACATCATTAAGAGCGTCCTTACCCTCCTGCCCTGCTCCTATTACCTCTCCCCCCCCCTCTGCTCCCTCTCCCCCGCCTATTTCACAACTTTCTCACCTCTGGGCCTCATTTGACCCGATCACAGCTCCTGAACTTCATCACCTCATTTCCTCCTCCAAGAAAACTTCCTGCCCACTCGATCCCATTCCTTCTTCCTGGCTTCTTACCCCTTCCTTGGGACTCTTTCCCTACATTCTCACCATGTTTAATTCTAGTCTTTCCACAGGGACTTTTCCTAGACCCTGGAAACATGCTTTGATATGCCCCATTCTAAAGAACTCCTCACTCGATCCCTTAGTTCCCGCTCACTATCGTCCTGTCTCCAACCTCCCTTTTCTATCTAAACTTTTAGAGAAATTTGTTTTTGCACAACTCTCTCATCACCTTGATTCTATTAATTTCCTTCACCCTCGTCAGTCTGGGTTCCGTCAGGGTCACAGCGTCAAAACTGTTCTTTTAGCTTTCACAAATGCCATACACGTAGCTCACGACTGTGGTGACATTTCGGTGGCGGTTGCTTTGGATCTCTCTGCTGCTTTTGATTTGGTTGATCACTCCCTTCTCCGTCTACGTGACGCGAGTCTCTGTAGTATAGTTCACTGCTGGTTCCACTCTTTTCTTTCTTTTCGGTCTTGTGCGGTTCTTTCTTCATCCTCCACTCCCCCTTCAGACTCCTACCGTCTCTCCTGTGGGGTTCCTCAGGGTTCCGTTCTTGCCCCTCTTCTTTTTAACCTTTTCTTGGCCCCCCTCACTTTTTTAATATAGCAGTCTGGCATATCCGCTTTTTTTTATGCTGATATTCTTTTACTCCATCACACTTCCCCCTCCTGCCCAGATCTCTCAGCATTGGATTCTTGCCTCTCAGTCGTAGCAAACTGGTTAACGCTCAATTGTCTTCACCTAAATCTTACCAAGACTATCGCTATCTGGTTCTCACAGCAGTCCCTCCCCCTCAATAGCCCCCTCTTTTTCCGGCACTCCCGTACCTTTGGTTTCTACTTTTCGTTATCTTGGTGTGCACTTCGACTCTGACTTATCCTTTCACACCCACATTTCACACATTACCAAAACATCCTTTTTCTTCCTTCGTCAAATTCGTTCTGTTCGCCCCTTCCTTTCCCCCTCAGCCCTCATCACTCTGGTGTTCTTTAATGATGTCCCGTGTGGATTTCTCTAATTCATTATTCATTGGTCTTCCTAAAAACCAATTAATTCGACTTCAACGGATCCAAAACACTGCAGCACGCTTTGTTACACACACCTCTCCCCGAGATCATATAACCCTTCTATTATTTCACCTTCACTGGTTGCCTGTTACCTTCCGTGCCACTTTCAAACTGCTGATTCTGGTACATAAAGCCTTTCACACCAGCACCCCACAGTACTTAACAGATCTCCTTTACTTTCACTCTCCCAGACATACTCCTCACTCTTTCCATCTTAATCGCTTCCCCCTTCCCTCCCCCTCCCGTGCTCACTTGCAGTCCACCCGTTCCTCTGCCTTCTTTTTCGCTGGTCCTGCCCTCTGGAATGCTCTCCCTTCTTCCCTCCGTTTGGAACATTTAAACAAAACCTAAAGACCCACCTGTTTTCTCTAGCGTTCGATGTTCCCTCTCCTTTCGTGACCTTTACCCTCTCCCACCTCTCTCCCCTTCTTAAGGTCTTCCCTACCTACGTCTTGTCCTGTCCTCCTCATTTTCTTTACTGTCCTTTTAAGATATTGTACATTTCCTTTCCTTTTCATTGGCCATTGGCCTTTTATTGAATTTTTTTTATTGTACACCACCTTGGTTATTTTAGAAAGGCGGTTTTTATCAAATGGAATAAACAAACGATAAGGAATTGCTGAATACTGTAAGTCTGGATCATTTTACTCCTCTCTCTCTTACTTTTCTCTGCCCTCCCAAATGTGCCTGCTTTCCCATCATCTAATTTAAGGACTTACATTCTGCTTCTTTTGGTTTTCAGTTTATCCTTCTTTTGGCCTCCCAGACTTTTCACTCTTACCTTGAACACTAGAAACCCCAAAAGGAATTTTACCTAGAAACCCCAAAGTGCATCAATTGATGCATTATAACGACAACTGCGTTTAGCATGAAATGCAGATGTAAATTAATGTGAAATTACTTATTTGTTAAATACGTGCAGAATATGTCGTCATTACATGACATCATGTGTCTGTTTGCAATGTCGGGGTAAAACTATAAACAGTGATTGAGATGCGCCACCTAGCAGGAACATGAATTTATACAGAGTAGTTACTCACCTGTAACAGGTGTTCTCCAGGAGCAGCAGGAATCAGTCCTCACATATGGGTGACATCGACGTCGATGGAACCCCCGTGCGGAGCATTTCCCCAGCTTTCTAAGAAAGCCTTTGGGAATACTGCATGCATGCGCAGTTCCCTTCCCGCCTAAAGGTGCCATCTTGCTCAGTCTGATGACATAGCTAAAAGACAGCACAAAAAAACGTAAAAATGAACTATGTACACAACTGCAACTCCCAGGGGAGGAGGGAGGGTTGTGAGGACTGATTCTTGCTGCTCCTGGAGAACACCTGTTACAGGTGAGTAACTACTCTTTCTCCAGGACCAAGCAGGAAGTCAGTCCTCACATATGGGACTCCCCAGCTTCAGGCTACCGGGGACCCAGAGCTGAAAAAATGAGCTCCCTCTAGCCGCAGCATCAGAGAAAGGATTTCACTGCAACATACATCCACCAGTAGCCCAACCAGAGGGCTGGAGGGTAGGAGTTGCCCAAACCTCGAAGAGATTCCAGAGCACTGCCTGACCGAAAGCACTGTCCCTATGGAACTCGCTCTCCAGGCAGTAATGAGCCGCAAAAGTCTGGCTTGAGGACCAAGTTGCAGCCCTACAGATGTCTGACAACGGTACAGAGCGGAGATGAGCTACTGAGGCAGCCATTGCCCTGACACGGTGGGCCATGACCCGACCCTGCAAGGGAAGGTCAGCTGCCCTGTAAGCCCAGGTGATACAGTCAGCCACCCAGATGGACAAGGTACGCTTGGAGACAGGTAACCCCAAGTTATTAGGGTCAAAGGATACGAAGAGCTGAGTAGCCCTCCTATGCCCCTGCGTACATTCAAGGTAGAAGGATAAGGCCCTCCTACAGTCCAGGGTATGCAGGACCGTCTCAGCCCGGCTGGCATGGGGCCTAGGGAAGAATGTTGGAAGAACCACCTCCTGGTTGAGATGGAAAGAGGAGACAACCTTTGGGAGGAACTTAGGATGAGTCCTAAGGACTACCCTGTTCCTATAGAAGCGAGTGTATGGCCTGTCACAGACCAGGGCTTGAAGTTCACTCACTCGCCTGGCCGAGGTCAAGGCCACTAGGAATAGTGTCTTCCAAGAAAGGAAGCGAAGAGGACATGTAGCCATCGGCTCAAAACGGTGGGCGAGTCGGTTGCTGCAAGACCACATTCAACTCCCACTCAGGGGCCGGTGGACGGAGAGGAGGCTTGAGCAAGAGCAAGCCTCTGAGAAACCTGGACACCAAGGGGTGAACTGACAGTGTCCCCTCCACGAGCAGTGAGCTGCTAGAGCAGAGAGGTGGACCCGAACAGAATTGGACTTAAGGCCCTGATTGGACAAGTGCAGCAGGTACTGAAGCACTACTGGCACAGTGCATGAGAAAGGATCTTCCTTGCGTTGCTGACACCACAAGGAGAACCTTCTCCACTTCAGGGCATAGGTCTTCCTGGTGGATTGCTTCCTAGAGGCCAAGACAACCTCTTCCACTTCCTGGGGCAGGCCCCAGGGAGCCAACACTACCCTTGCAGCCTCCAGGCCATCAAATTGAGAGATTTAAAATTGGGATGCAGAAGGGAACCCTGATCCTGAGAGAGGAGATCGGGGTGCAACCCCAGAGGTAGTGGGGTTTCCACTGCCAGTTGAAGCAGAAGTGGGAACCAGGGCTGCCTCGGCTTCCTGGGGGCTACCAGAAGTACCGAGGCCTTGTCCCTTAGAATCTTGAACAAAGTTCGGGCCACCAGAGGCATGGGAGGACACGCATACAGGAGGCCCTGGGACCAAGAAATCAGGAAGGCATCCGCTGCTAATCTCAGAGGATGCAGTTGCCTGGAACAGAACCTGGGTAGCTGCCGGTTCAGGGGACTGGCAAAGAGATCTATGGATGGAAGTCCCCATTTCAGGAAAATTTGTTGAACTACTAATGAGTGCATTTGCCACTCGTGGGGCTGCAGAACCCTGCTCAACCTGTCCGCCAGGAAGTTCTCCTGGCCAGGGAGATAAACAGCTTTGAGAAACATGTTGTGCCTGAGCACAAAAGAGCAAAGGGCCTGTGCCACCTGACACAGGAGCCTGGACCCAGTGCCTCCTTGTTTGTTCACATAGAACATGGCCACTTGATTGTCCGTCTGTACCAGAAGAGATTGGTGAGCCAATGTGAGAGAGAAGGTCTTGAGGGCTAAGCGAATAGCCCGGAGTTCCAGTAGGTTGATCTGTTGCATTGTCTCCCATGGAGACCACAGGCCCTGGGTGCACCTGTCCAAACAATGTGCACCACAGCCTTGCAAGGAGGCATCGGTCGTCACCACCACTGTGGAAACAGGCACCTGCAAAGGCACCCCCTGTAGTAAATTGGGGGGGGGGGGGTGTAGCCACCACTGTAGGGAGTTCAGGAATGGTTTGGACACCCATAATTTGTCTGAGGCTTCCTGTGGCCTGCTTCCACTGAGTTCTGAGGCACCACTGTGCAGGTCTCATGTGGAGGCGGGCATTGGGGGTCACATGTACTGTCGATGCCATGTGGCCGAGGAGCTTTAGACAGAGTGGCGGAAACCCTTGGCATTCTTAGAAACTGGTTTGCTAAGTCCATGAGCCTATGTGCCCTCTGTTCTGACAAGTAAGCCTTTGCTTGCAGGGAGTCCAGCCGTGCCCCTATGAACTCCAGGTTCTGGGAGGGGAGCAAAGTGGACTTTGCGAAGTTTATGACAAAGCCTAGGTGTTGCAGGAGGGAGACAGTTCGGAATGTGGCTTGCCTGGCCTCCTGGTAAGTCTGACCCCTGATGAGCCAGTCGTCCAGGTAGGGGAAGACAAAAACACCTTGATTCCTTAAGTAGGCCACCACCACTACTAGGCACTTTGTAAAGACTCGTGGGGCGGAGGTTAGGCCAAAGGGCAGTACTCTGTACTGGTAATGGTTTCCTCCCACAATGAACCTGAGGTACTTTCTGTGGTCTGGATGAATGAGGATGTGAGTGTACGCATCCTTTAAATCTAAGGAGCATAGCCAATCTCCCTGCTGGAGGTAGGGCAGAAGTGTTCCAAGAGTAAGCATCTTGAACTTTTCTTTCTCCAAGAACTTGAGATCCCTGAGGTCGAGAATAGGCCTGAGGCCACCGGTTCTCTTTGGTACGAGGAAGTACCTTGAATAGAAACCGTGACCTTGCAGGCAGGGAGGTACAGGCTCCACCGCCTTGTCTAGAAGCAGACCCTGAAGTTCCTGAAGGAGGAGGTCTGTGTGCAGAGGTGGTCTTGGAGGTTCTCCAGGGAAGTAGGAAGGAGGCAACTGCTGGAAATGGAGCATATAGCCCTTGTTGACTATGCTCAATACCCAAGCATCTCCTGTAATGGGTGGCCATCTGTGGGCAAACAGGACTAGACGACCTCCTGTGCAGGGATGGGGCAGCAGAGGTGGAAAGGCTATGCTGTGGGAGTCAAAAACCCCCTCCCTGCTGAGTGGGAGCAGGAGCCGGAGGCTTGTGGGTCTTCTGCCTACGGGGCCCATGTCCCTGCCTCTTGGCCTGCTGACCCTGCTGTGGAGCTGGGGAGGCCTGGTACTGAGGGAAAGGTTTGTAAGCAGCTGCCTTCCTCGGGTAAAAGGACTTCTTACTTGGACCCTTCTTATGAGAAGGGGCAGAAGTTTTTCTGGACAGCCTTCTCCTAGTCAGGTGCTCAGTTTTGAGCTCGGCAGCCTTCTCGGCCATGGGCTTGCCAAAAAGGTTTTCACCTCGGCAAGGGACATCGACCAACTTGTCCTGCACCCAGGGCTCGAGGTCCGATGACTGCAGCCATGCCTGGCACTGAGCCCCGATGTCAGCTGCCGCTACCCGGGCTGAAGCCTCAAAGCCATCGTAGGCCGCTCGGGACATGAACTTTGAGCATTCCCAGATTCCCGAGGACAAGGTCTTGAACCTCTGCAAAGGTTCCCCGGAGAGGCCAGCAGAGTAACCAAGTAACCAAGACCCAGGGTGACACAAAGATGACACTCTAGAGAGAATTGCTCTGTCAAAGGCACCATCCACATGCAACCCCATAATGCTTCACAAATGTGTTCAGAAATAAGGTAGCTGCCTTAGATGTCCTCCAGAGACAAGGTGGACCTTGCCCAGGAGAAGGCTCGTCTCCGGCTCTCTCCAGCATGTATTTCCCACATAGAAAGTAGGCTGAACTAAAATCCTTTTTAATCCAGTGGGCAAATTGAGGAATTAGCTGCTGTCTGTCCTTTTCTCAGATCACTGAATAGGACAAATATGTTCCAACAGGAGGAATTAGTAAGTTCCAGTTATTTCACTGATGCTCTCCACACATCCTATAGAACAAGGAGTTCATATGGAGGTTCCTTCTCTAAGGAGGGCAAAAATCACAGACCGATTAAGATAAAGATAGGTAACACTTGGGAGAAAGGACAGTGCCAGCCTCAGAGGAACAGATGCTGTCGAGATGACCAGAAATGACTTACTATGCTCCCGCCACCTTCCTCAGCTCTCCCCAGTCGGGGGATTGAGCCTCCAGAAGCAGGACCAGCACAGGAGCCATCTCTGCCCCATCGGGGCACGTGACACAGCTTTTAAAAGTTTGCGCCGGCAGGCGCGCGGTCCTTTCTGCTCCTGCCACCTTCCTCAGCTCTCCCCAGTCGGGGGATTGGGCCTCCAGAAGCAGGACCAGCACAGGAGCCATCTCTGCCCAATCGGGGCACGTGACACAGCATTTAAAGGTTCGCGCCGGCAGGCGGGCCCGCGCCTGAGGGCCTCGCTAGAGGGCCCTTTGGCGAGGACCACTAAAGGTAACCTGCCTACAGTCTGTTGGCTCCTACCAACTGCTCCATACTCACTGCTCCGTTTATTCGGTTTGGGGTTGAGCAAGAAACTACCCGATCCTGACTCCGCGAACAAGGACTAGAGACGCTCACCAATGCTCAAGGAAGATCTACATAAGCATAAAGCTTGAGCTCCCTCGAGGTCGAGCTCGCTCCCATCTTCCTCCAGACAACCCACTGATACAGCAAGTATACCACAGCTAAATGAACAGTTATTTGAATCTGCCAACACACCTAGTCATCCCGTTTCTTCTCTTATGACTTATTAAGCGATTCCTTAGCATTTTTGAAGAAACTAGCACTCTGGAGCTCCCCTAAAGTTGAGCTGTTAAGATCTAATTAAAGTATCCATTCATCCTTGCTACAATTAATAGTATTTGTAACCCTTTATCTGCTACATGCTTCTCTGATGCACTGATGCCAGTAACTTTTACATACGTATACTATTTGTCATTAATATATGTTTAATTACATACTGTTGTCAGTATTCATTAATTCTTTTCTTTCTTGTATACTGTTGTCAGTATACAATAATAATTTCATTTCTTGATTTCACAATACTGTTGTCAGTAGCTAACTACTTTATTCCATATACTTGATTCCATATACTGTTGTCAGTAGCTAATTAATACTACTTTATTCCATATACTGCTGCCAGTAGCTAACTACTTGACTCTTATATTGTTGTCAGTAACCTGCATTTTTACAGTCAGTAACCTGCATTTTTACAGTCTTCGGAAGTTCCAACATGAACTATAAAAAAATGCTACTATTTACCTTGAATCTCACCTTATACATTGTCAGCCTACTATTCTCTCTCTACCCCCTCCCTGCTAACGCCTTCACCCCACCATTGAACCTCCCAGAGTTCTCTCACATTCATGTTATCCCCCATCGTCAGAGACATAACACTCATCAACTATTCTTAGGAAATTCTAAGATAAATCACCACAGACTGATTCAGATAAAGACATCTTCTAAAACCGACCACATAAATGCAGGCAATGCTTTCACACACATATCCCTCATCCTCATCAATGCTAGGTCAGTTAGAAATAAAACACCTATCATAACAGATCTAATTAATACAGAAAACCCAGACCTACTATGCATTACTGAGACATGGTTAACAGAATCTGACTCAGTCCTGTTAAATCAATTAAAAGTGCAAGGATACTCCATCTTCACCTGCAATAGGAAACATACAAGAGGAGGAGGTGTTCTTATATTACTTAAATCTAATCTCGGGTTATCCTCTACTTTATGTGAAAACCCTGATGACACAAATATACTCAAAATTGAAAATAAGGACATAGCAATCTGCTTGATAATACAGACCTCCGACTGCAAGTAATCAAAACGTTGACACCATACTAGAATCGGCTTGCAACTCTACAATAAGGAAACCCCTCATCATGCTAGGTGATTTCAATCTGCCATCTCTCTCTAACAATCAAGAAACATCTTTCTTAGAAGCGATGGAAGAAATGGGCTTCAAGCAAACAGTTAACCAACCAACTCACACCAAAGGAAAACACTCTCGACCTAATATTCATTCCTACCCATTACACAACCACAGCTCATTATGTCTCACCTTCCACATCTCAAGTCCCATGGTCTGACCACTATCTGATTAGGTTCTTTTTCCACCTCCCACAATACACCAAAGCACCCCTTGTCAATCTACAACAAGGTCAAAGATTTTGACCATTCAATAGAGAAGAGTTTCTTGAATCAGTACTCCCTAGATTGGATCCTTATATCTATAACCTTGATGACGCAATATCCAGCTGGAATACCATTATTGGATCCGCATCAGAACCATATTCAACAAAGATTTGCCATAAAATGAGAAAAAATGAAAAATGGTATACTATTGAACTTGCAATTCTGCAGAAAGGTCTTAGAAAAATGGAATCTACTTGGAGAAGGAAAAAAACTCACGAACTCAGAATACAATATTTCTCACTACTCAAAGATTACAAGGATGCGATTAATAAGGCTAAAAAACAATATCACTCTAAAACTTTATCTAAAGCTATTAATCGTCCTAGAGAACTATTTGAGATTGTCAAATCGTTAACCAAATCCCCATCCAACAATTCTCACAAAATTTGTATTAGCCCGCAAATACTTGCTGATCACTTTGCAAATAAACAAACTTAACAGCCATTTCACCCCACCTAGCCTAACTCTTTCAGATAATAACCACCTGGAATGGAAAACCTTCCACCCTATTACCAACAAACTCCTACTTCAGACAGACAATCTCCAACCTAAATACAACCACCTCTCTTCTTGATCCTTGTCCAGTGACTTGGATAAAATCAACAAAAACAGAACTTGCATCAGACTTACTGAACACAGTAAACCAATCTCTTCAACAAGGACGTATAGCAGATGTCCTCAAAAGGTCAGCAATTCGACCGCTGTTAAAAAACAAAGCACTAGACGACAATGACCCAACTTCATATCGTCCCATTGCAAGTATTCCATTCCTTGCCAAGATTATTGAAAAGATTGTGCAAACACAGCTGCAAGATTATATAGACTCATCAGCTCCATTAGATGATCATCAATATGGATTTCGCCCATATCATGGTGTAGAAACACTCCTAACAGCACTATTTGATACAATCATCAGAGGTATCGATAATGCCAAGCGAGCCTTCATTCTCATATTCATTGATATTTCCTCGGCCTTTGACACTGTAAACCATATCACGCTCATTTCAAGACTCTCTCAAATAGGCATCACAGATAAAACCCTTGAATGGTTCATATCCTATTTTACTAACCGGACCCAATATGTGCAAATAGATCGAAATGCCTCATCCCCATTTCCACAAGAACAGGGCATCCCTCAAGGCTCTGCCCTTTCGGCACTTTTGTTTAATCTCTATCTTCAACCCATCTGTTCCATATTTAAACGCTTCAAAATCAACTACCACATCTACGCGGACGACATCATGTTATACTCGCCATTTGATGTGTCCAACCCGGATTATAGTAACATATGTCGTTGCCTCTCTGAAGCTGAGCTGTGGCTGAAATCAAGGAATATGAATATTAATTTTAAAAAAACAGAAGTTCTATACATAACAAGAAACACAAGTTTCACTCCCCCACTTGAAATCAACATTGGAAAAATCTCTATCCCAGTCAAAGATGAGATCAAATACTTGGGAGTCACTCTGGATAAGACCCTTAGCCTCACCAAACATATAAAACAATCTGTAAAAACAATATATTTCAAATTGAGGACAATCCAACAACTTAGACCATTGATAGATAACACTGATTTCAGAACCATAGTACAAACACTTATTACACCACATTTAGACTACTGTAATGGTATTCTTCAAGGGACCTCTAAGAAAAATATTCACACACTTCAATTAGCCCAAAATGTCACCGCAAGGATTATCTATAAAGCGAAACTTTCAGATCATATATCTCCGATTCTCTACGCTCTCCATTGGTTACCCGTCTCATGCAGAATCATCTACAAGTCCTTAGTCAATACGTTTAAGATCTTTAATAATATAGCACCATCTTTCTTATCTACGCTCATCAACATCCCACATGAAAATAGATCAAGACGAAGATTAAACCTTCACACGATACAAGTCCCTGATTCTATTCGAAAGTCAGAAGACAAGTAACACAGCTTTCTCATACTTCGCCCCTACGTTATGGAACAACCTCCTGATTGAAATCAGAGAAATCAATGATCTTCAATTATTTAGAAAAAATCTAAAAACCCATCTATTTACTCTGCACTACAATAACCTCCACATTGAAGATAATCCTAACACAGAGAAAAACACCGGTCACTCACTGACCCTACCTAGACAAGGCATAAACCTTTCCCACACATTCACACTGCTCACCTAGATTAAGCTTACTCTTTGAAAGCAATTGCTTGTCACTAATGTGAATAACTGTAATTTAATGTAAATATTTCCCTTTACTGTTGATATACTGTAGGTAGTATGTTTTGAAACATTATCTAATTCATACCCAGTTCAAACGTTCCTACCTCTCCTGTTATCTCATTGTATTTTTGAGTTACATTTAATAGTTGAATGTTCTTTGTTCTAAATCTGTTCTATGTAAAATAATAGTACTCTATTAAAGTTTATGTTACCTGTAAACCGCCACTGATCTCTGGAAGTGGCGGTATAGAAAAGATGTATAAATAAAAATAAAAATAAAAAAAATAAAGCCTGTAGCTCACCCACTTGGCAGACACAACAGGAACAGCAACTTCAGAGTCAAATCTTTGAAAGAGGCCATCTGAAGGGGCAAAAAGATGGGACCTTTCAGTGCCTTCAACAGAGGACTCCACTGTGGTACAACTGGATGCATAGGCAAATGGATGTTTCACCTTCATCAGGAAGCAGGACACGTTGTGAACACGGCCCCAGTAGCTCACAAGGGCCACCACCATAAACCTTTAGGGAGTTCATAGCTAAACCCTGGTCCAACCTAGATTGTAAAAAGGACAATATGGTGAATTAAGTCAGCCTAGCTGATATCCAGAGCCTGAGAGAACACTGTCTCTTGAAGAACTTACATCCTCAGCCAATATGAGGGTCTGAATCCTCTCTTAAATAGCTTATACTTCTCAATGGCCAAACCTTAACTAAGGACAGAATCCTCCATGACTAGGGGACCCTGCCAACAGGCTGAAAAGATTCACATACCATGGCTTGTGCTTGGTCCTCTACAATGACCAAGCATGGGCGAGAGAATTTTTCACAGAAAGAGAAATATACGGGAGCTCCTTCTGGGCCACTCCTGAGCAAGGGCATCCAAGCCCACTGATTCTTCCTAAGGCTGAAAAATTTGTCATTCCTCTGGGTGGCCATCAGATCAAACACTGGCAGGCCCTCACCTCTATATGAAGGGATCGAACGAATGAGGGTTTAGCTCCCACTTGCTGGGATCCACAGTGTTCTGACTCAAGAAGTCAGTTTGCATGTGGTTGATAGCAATCACCGGGATAAATTTCTGCCCAATGATAGAGCTCTGCCACCTCTGTGGTCACCAATGCACTGTAACTGCCGCCTTACTTGTTAAATGTATGCCACTGCCATGGAAATGTCTGATAACATGGACCACCTTGCTCTCCAGGACAGACCAAAACCTTTCCAGAGCCAGGTGGCTCGCCTTATTGATCAACCAAGCGGCTTCCAGAGGGGACCAAGACCCCTGAATAAACCGACTCGGACAATGCACAATTCACCCCCCCCCCCAACAGTCCAGCAGGTTGGCATCATGATAACTATCACCCAATCCTGCACTTCCAGAAGTTAGGGCTGCAGCCATCAGACCAATTCCCCCTTGATCTTACAAGGAAGAGATAAGTGCCGTTTGAACCACCAGGATCAGGGAGATCAGCAAATTAGATGATGGGCAAGGGTGTGCATGCACCCCCTGCAGGGACAAATTAGCAGTTCTAGGGTCGATACCATTGACTCCAGGAGCAGCAGGTAGTCCCAAGCCATGGGAGCTGCCTGAAAGCAACCCCCCCCCCCCCCCTTCCAAGCTGCAGCTTGTCCAACCTTTCCAGGGTGAGCAACACCCTGCCCAAGTGAGTGTGGAAGTTCCCTGTAAAATAGTTCTCTAAGTTATAATACCCTGTTAAATGTAATTTCAGTTTGTTCAATGTAAACCGCACTGATGCAGAATAGCGCGGTATATAAGAGAATGTAAATAAATAAAGTGATCACCCAGATACATCACGTCCTGAGATAGAACTAAGTTGCTCTTCAGGGCCAGCCTAACCACAAGGCAAATCAGGCATTCACATAGGGCAGCAGATCCTTGTACCCAGGAGGGGTGGGGGGCGACAGTAAGAGAAAAGAAAAGCAATATTTCCTGGCAACCATGCAAGCTTAAATGTACACTGATAAAACTCTTAATCTACAGAATATGCAAATGGTCCATTTACCCTTGTAAGTGGCTCTTTGAAATCTTCACTATGTACAGATTTACAAAACAAAGTTTCATATTTAAAAGTATCTTTCCAAATATGCATTTTTATAGGATTGTTCTGGGAGGGATGATATTGAGATTACTACAATTGAGTTTAATAATTTTAATTTTCAAGGGGGGCACACCAGGGATCTAAAAGCTAATTGCGAGGGAGCATAAGGCTGAAGTCTTGCCTAGGGTGCCTAATACCCTTGCCCCGGCAATACTGGCTCTTGGGGTAGTTGATTTCCCCATAGCAGCTTCTCCAACCACTGAACGCTTAGGTAGTGTCCAACTTGGACTTATCCACAGAGATGGACCAGAAACAGCCAGATGTGCAGGTATGAGTGAGCCTGGATTTCTGATTTGTGCCGGAAGTTTGCCATTACCACCATGACCTTTGAGAAGGTAAGATGCCATGGTCAGGCCAAAAGGCAGGCACAAAACTGAAAATGGGGGCCCAGGATGCAGAAGCAGAGGAACTGCTGATGCTGTTCCCAGATTCAAATATTGAAGTATACTTCAGAAAAGACTAAGGACAGACCTGAGGGTTTTCATGCTTAAGTGGGGCACTCTTAACATGGCACTGATCACTTTCAGATCCAGAATAGGTTGAAGACCTGCCTTTTTTTGGGCACTATGAAGAAAATGGAATAGTATTCCTGCCCTTGTTCAGGTGGTCATGGGTACAATAGCTTACAACAATGGAAAGCGCTGAAGAATTTCCTCGACCACCACGTTCTTGATTGAGGAGCCACAAAGACTTCACAAAGATGCCTGAAAGCTTCTTCAACTCCAGCACAGGGCTTTGTAGCATCCTTGAGGACCCATTGGTCTGAGGTGATGTGTCCCCATTCTAAGTAACACAGCTGGATACACCCCCCCTCCCCCGACTGTTCTTTGCATCTCACTGCAAAGGCATAGAGACTTCGGAGAAGGTGCCTGCTCAGCTCAGAGATCACTGGGCTCACAAAACAGATAGATCTCTCTTAGGTTAAAATCCATAGGAGGAAGAGGCTGTGCCTGAACTCCTATCTGTCCTAAATCGCCCCCCCAAGCTCCATGTGAGGAACCCCTAGAATCTCTGGGCCAGTCTTTCCGAAACCTGTGAACAAGCCTCTCCAATGTATTTCACCAGCTTCTCCAGGTCCTCTCCAAAGAGCAACCTGCCCTTAAGAGAGCTGCTCGGCCACAGCTTGAACACAGCATCTAGAGACCAATTTTGGAACCAGAGACAACTTCAGTCCCCCACAGCTGCCACCATGGACTTAGAGGAGATCGTGATCAAGTAGTACAGGGCATCTGCCACAAATCACACTCCAGACTCTAATCTCACTAGCTCTGGACGGTCCGGCAACTGCTGGATCTGGCTTAAGAGCGCTCCGGCCACCACGGCTGCACAAAGTACTTCCCGAGCACCCAAGGACAAAGCAATGAAGCCATTCTTTAGGAGGGTTTCCATCCTCTTATCATGAGTTTCCTTCAGTGCAGCACCACCTTCCACAGGAATGGTCATGCGCTTTGTCACTGCCGTGACCATGGCATGCACCTTAGAACAGCTTTTCATGGCCCCTATCTCCACTTAGGGTAAAGGATACAGCTGAGCTAGGATCTTAGTACCACTGGGCTCCAGTGCCTCTTACTGAGAGACACGAGCTTTCACAAGGGCTGCAGGGGAGGAAAGAAGCTAGAGGGACACCACAGTGCCTCTAGGACAGGATCCACTTGTGAAACCGCCACCGGATAGGGCTCAATAATGCACAGAGCCATCATGGCATCCTGAATAAGGGTGGAAAGGCCCTCCATGTGAAAAAGATAGATCACCGACTGATCCTCTCCCTCTTCCAGTGACCCACCCATTGTAAACTGTCTTCTCCCTAGCCTTCCCCCCCAAGAAAGGGCAGGGCTGAGATCTAAGAGGAACAGAGAGCTGAAAATGAACAGTGAGAGTTGTTAACAACCTTGCCTCCAGAAGCTCTCAAGATCCCCATAGGGTAGGTCAGGACCTCAGACCCACCCCACCCCCACAAGGGAGGCTGATACACAGCTACCACAGACCGAAGACAACCCATGAGCTGTTTCAGGAGCTGCTGTGGATGAGAAGACCCTGGAGGACCCTTGAGGGTCTGCCTTCGGCTGCCTCACCCTGCTCTTTTTCAGCTCGGACCATGCAGCAATCCAAGTTGGCCACTATTTCTGCTGGCAGGAAAATCATGGGGGACACAGTAGATACAAAAAAAATCATTGTGTTCATGACCTAAGAACATGTGGAAGTCCCAATATTGACAAATAAATATGAACCAAGGCTTCTGTATTGCACTTGGGGCAAACAGCCAGCCATGGAGCTCAATCGATGGGAGCTGCAAGCAGCACACCCCTGTGCACCTGGCATCAGTTAAAGAATAAAAAACATGAAAAAGAATTCCAATGGAAAAGAAAAGCACAGCAAAAAAGGAATCATCAGTCTGTAAGGGAATCCCTAAACCTGTCAGGCCAGAAAGAGAAACCAGAATAGGGCCTCCCCAGCTACCCATACAAATCTGGGAAGAACCCAATTGTCTACTGAAAAGATTTCTTTTTAAAACTGCTTTATTCAAAGGAGAAATTTTACTTACCGTTAATTTCCTTTCCTGGAATACTGCTAGACCAGTCCAGACAAGCGGGTTATGTTCCCCTGCTAGCAGATGAAAACAGAGAATAAACACTCCAGAGCTGTGATTGGTTGGGCTCTGGGTGACATAGGAGTGCCCCTAGAGGACCTATTCAGTATTCTTTTGACAAGCACCAACATAAGGAGAAAACTTGACTAACCAACTCAACTATGTACAGGTAACTAATTCAATTAAAACCCTCAACTCAAACCAGGAAGGGTGGAAAAGGATCAAACATCATTCCTTGGAGAAAAAAAACTCTGAATCCACTGTTGTGGACTTTCTCCGGAATATGTAATTGCTTGCGTCTGAAATAAGAAGAACGTCGGCTCCTCTGCACCAGCAGTCATGACACTGACAATGGGGTGGGTTCTGGACTGGTCTAGCAGTATTCCAGGAAAGGAAGTTAACGGTAAGTGAAATTTCTCCTTCCAGTTCATACTGCTAGACCAGTCCAGACAAGCGGGAAGTACCCAAGCTAATGAACCCCAGGGTGGGCAAAGAGAGCCGCTGACAGCACACTAGCCCCCAAAACGACTGTCCTCATGTGCCTGAAAAGTCCAGGCAATAATGCTGGGACAAAAGTAGACAAGGAAGACCAGGTTGCCACTTGACAAATATCAAGAGGGACTACGTGTGATCGCTCGGCCCACGACGTAGCTTGAGCTTGAGTTGAGTGTGCGCGAAGACCGGCAGGCACTGGCTTGCCTTGCAGAATATGGGCTGATTCAATGGTACGGCGCAACCATCTGGCGATAGTAGATTTTGAAGCTACCATACACCTTGGTGCGGTCCCGCAAAAAGCACAAAAAGATGGTCCGTCTTGCGAAAAGAATTGGAGACTTTGAGATAGCAAAGGAGAATCCTTTTGAGATCAACCGCCCGGAGATTCTTGGAGCGAATGGAACATTGTTCCTTAGAAAAGGCAGGCAACAAAAGAGGCTGATTGACATGAAAAGGAGTAATCACCTTAGGCAAGAATGAGGGAACAGTGCGAAGGGATACTCCCTCTGTGGAGAATGACAAATACGGATCCCTGCAAGAGAGGGCCTGCAGTTCTGAAATGCGACGAGCCGAAGTTATAGCCACTAGAAAACCATCTTAAGTGTCAAATCCAGAGACATCAAAGCCCTAGTACCAAGACAAGATCCCAAGCAGAGACAACTGGACGGATCGGAGGACGTAGAAGCTTGACTCCTTTAAGAAAACGTAACACATCGGAGTGGGACGCAAAAGAACGACCGCAAATTGGTCCACTATAACACGTCAGCGCTGAAATGTGTACCCGTAGAGTGCCAAGAGCTAAGCTTTTATCGAGGCCCTCTTGAAGAACCGCAAGAATGTCTGGAATTTCTGTAAAGGAGAAAGAAGATGTTGAGTACACCAGGACGCAAACACTCACCACACCCTAGCATATGCTAACGACGTAGACAAATGGCGAGCATTGAGAAGAGTTGACACTACCTTGGAAGAGTAACCCTTACGGACTAATCTACGGCACTCAAGAGTCAAGCCATAAGCAACTAGGGAGTTGATTCTTCCATCGCGATAGGTCCGTGCCCGAGAAGTCCGAAGGGAGCTTGTAATCACAGAAGAGGGACTCGAGATAGTTTTATGAAATCAGCATACCATGGTCTTCTAGGTCAGTCCGGAGTCACTAAGATTACTGGGTCGTGGTGTTCCCTGATCCGCTGCAGGACTTTCGATCAGTGGCTAAGATGGAAATACATAGAGCAACTGGTGTTTCGGCCATGGCTGCGCCAAGGCATCTATGCCTTGAGATCTGTGTTCCCTCCAGTGACTGAAGATCGGAACCTTCGCATTCATGGCTGACGCCATGAGATCTACTTTCGGCTGCCTCCACTTCCGAACTATAGTCTGGAACACTTGTGGGGCCAGTTCTCATTCGCCGAGATCATGAGTTTGTCGGCTTAGAAAATCCACCTTCACGTTGCTGGTCCCCGCTGTATGCTATGCTAAGAGAGCCTGAAGGTTCCTTTCCGCCCAAGGGAAGAGAAGGGACATCTCCTTCGATACCCCCTGTGCACTTGGTGCCGCCCTAGCGTTTGAGGTAGGACACTGCAGTGGCACTGTCGCATAGGATCCGAAGCGCTTGTCTCTGTAGGAACCAGAGAAACTTCAGTAAGGCGAATAGAGCTGCTCTCGCCTCAAGCCTGTTGATCGTCCATTGCGCGTCGTCCTGTCCAAGTTCCTTGCGTTGAGTGAGTGCAACAGTGCGCTCCCCATCCGGACAGACTGGCGTCAGTTGTCAACAAGATCCAGCGTGGGTTTTCCAACAGTACTCCCCTGAGGACATTGTGAGATGTAAGCCACCACTGTAGACTGTGCCAGACCTGCAGCTGTAACGGGAGACAGGTCTGGTAGTCTTCTGTCACTGGGGACCATCTGGAAAGCAGAGCGGCCTGTAGACTGCGCATGTGAGCCTTTGCCCAAGGCACGAGCTCGATGGTGGCGGTCATGGATCTAAGGACTTGGAGGTAATTCCATGTGCGGGGGGGGGGGGGGGGGGGGGCGTTGGGCCAAAATACTTTGGAGCTGAGAAGTCAGCTTTAGGAAAAGGGCTTGAGTCGGGAATACACGCCCTTGAGAGGTATCAAAGCATGCTGTGAGAAATTCGATCTCTTGAGACGGATGGAGGCAAGTATTGGTGCGGTTGATCACCCAACCGAGCTGCTGTAGGAAGGCCACTACTGTGGAAACAGTTTTGCGAGCCTCTGGAAGGGAGTCCGCAAGAATGAGCCAATTGTCCAAGTACGGGTGTACTCCGATTCCCTGCTTGCGTAAGGCTGCAGCCACAACCACCATCACCTTTGAGAAGGTTCGAGGTGCCGAGGCTAGGCCAAAGGGCATTGCCCAAAACTGCAAAGGCTGGCCAAGGACTGAAAAACGCAGGAAGCCCAGACTTAAACACCCTCAGGGGCCCAGTGAGATTCTCCTATCCGCTGTCCAGCACAACAGTGCTGGAACCCATAGATAATGGCACTGGACACAGGACAAATGTTAGCTTGAGGGGACAAGGGATGTGTAGTCCAGTCCAAGCAAGGTCTCAAATACACAGGCCACAAGACTGACCTGGACCAGAGAAGATGTGTGCTTCACCAGTCCATACACCTTCCTACCTGCTGGTTTCTCTCAGTGCTGCACTAGTTTGTATGCTATTGGTAACATCACTGAAAGCTGCTCTGGTCTGCTTCCACTTGCTAACTGGGGACCATAACCCACTCATCCTCAAACTCAGCCATTTCTCCAGAAGATTTCTCCATTACATCCCAACTCCTAGGGGGTAACACAGGACTCCCGAAGCAACAAATGAGCGACACAGCGAAGCAGGGGCATTTAACTCCCTTACCACCCACTACAGAGGTGCTTGAGGGCCCCAAGCCCCTAACTCCTACTTTCAGAAGAAAAAGGAGGTGATGGTGGGGGTGCGGAGGGTGCCTGCTAACCCAGACTGACAAAAATCTAGGAACCAGCTTCTGAAACTTACGTCACAGTGAATGCCCCCATCTCCCAAAAAGGTGAGTAACATTTTTAGGTTTTAGGGCCGGATTTACTAAGACTGTTTCCCCATTTCATGTGAGAAAAAGAAATAAATCAGGTTCTTAATGGGCCACTGAATAAGGCCAACAGAAAATAGTGGCTCCACTCCTCCTCCTCCTCCCTCCCCGACCACCCCACTGACCCTATAAGCTACACCTATGGGGGGGGGGGGGGGGCCTGCAGGATACACCTTTTGCACATACATATTTTGTCTTTTACTTCCTATGCATTCATGCACCCACTATGGTGAAATTAGGCCTTACCTGCTAATTGTCTTTCCTTGACTATCTCCAGTCCAGTCCCAACACGAATGGGTAGTCACACCTGTCCAGCAGCTTGGAGAATGAGCATGTCAGACTTCTGACCACAGCATACTTGGGCAGCTGGAAGCTCCTACCAGCCCCCAGTATCCTACTGACAAAGCAGAGTTAGAAAAAAGAAAAACAAACAAAAAACCACATGTATCCTGCAACACCAGGCTTGATAGTTAACAAACCAAATGGCCACTCTGAGAACTAAAACACCTTTTTAAAATGGACACCAAGGAGGCAAAAGACCTCCCTAAGAGGAGAGGGGGGTGGGGGGGGGGGGGGGGAGAGGCTCCCAGATGAGCCGGAGTACCCAAGAACCTGGCCTACCCTCTGTATGGGTGCTCCACGGTCCAGCCAAGTCCATCTCTTCTGGATTCCCTCCCCCTCCCCTCCAATGGACTAGAACCACTTACCTCCATCTTCTTTGAACACTCGCAAGGCCTTATAAAAGTGTAGTGCTTTGAGGTCTGGGATTGCCGTCTGAATTAACTTGAATCAAAACTGTTAGCGGCGTGTCAGGGAGTGGATTGGAGATACTCAAGGAAAAACAATTAGCAGGTAAGGCCTAATTTCATGTTCCTTATCGTATTCCTCTAGTCCAGTCCCAACAAAGAAACCAAGAAATCAAATTTAAAAATGAGGTACGATATCTAGGTGTAATACTTGACACACATCTCAACATGGAAACACATAAGAAATACAACGAAGAAACTATACTTCAAACTTAAAATCCTAGAGCAACTACGCCCACTAATGCACTTACAAGACTTCCAGCGAATAATACAAGCCATAATTACACCTCACTTTGACTTTGCAAATCTAATACTACCCTTTGACTTTGCAAATCTAATACTACTAGGTACAACAAAACAAAACTTGAAAAGACTACAAATTGCACAAAATGCTGCGGCCAGGAACATTATGAAGGTCCCCCCATTTCAACATATCACACCGATTCTGGCGTACTTACACTGGCTACCGATACAAAGCCGAATAGTATATAAAACCCTAATAACTGCCTTCAAAACTCTGAACAACATGGCACCACCTACCCTATTCAACCTCATCACTAAAGAACCTGCTAAAAACCTACACAGGAGAGACCATACAAACAAACTAAGGACTCCGAAAGAATTTATAAAAGCCAGAAAGATAAACAAAAAAGCATTCTCCCATGCAGCCCCCATTCTATGGAACGCCCTTCCAGATGAGATGAGATCAGTCAGAGATCAACGAATTCCGCAAAAAACTTAAAAACGCACCTGTTCACATCACACTACAGATCTCTGCCAAAACACACCTACCTAACTAGAAAATGGATAATACAAGTCAGTCCTCATAAACCAAATTGGATTTGGCATAGGATGTGAAACCCAAATGCTTATATATTATGATTCACCCATGTCACACTCACCACCGTATTTAGTTCTCATTTTGATCCCTGTAAATAAGTTATTGGTTTTAAGCTGTTCACTGTAAAAACAGACGTTGACCTGTTATTTTTTGTTGCTCCATGTAAACCGCATTTGATCACTGGAAGGTGCGGTATATAAGAAACTGTTAATTAAATTAAATTAACATGGATGGGATGTAACAGAAGTACTAGCCCTGGGAGGGACCCACGAGCCCGGCCTGAAGTCACTGCTGCCCCTAAACTTGCATCCCTCACAGTTTGCACGTCCAAGCGATAATGCTTTACAAAAGGTATGTAGAGATGCCCATGCTGAGGCTCTGCAGATATCTGCCGGTGGAATTAGGCTAGACTCTGCCTAGGAAGCAGTCTGCACCCTTGTCGAATGGGCCTGCAGCCCCACCAGCACCAACTTTAAGCTTGAGCATAAAAGCAGAGCTGATCGCCTCTCTCACCCAACAGGACATGAACACCTTGGGGGCCACCTCTCCTTTGTGAGGACCTCCAAACATAACCACCAACCTATTGGTCTTCCTGAACCGACCTGTGGCTTTCAAGTAACGCAGGAGAGCTCGAACTCCTGGATGTATGTCGTAGAGGGGATCCGACTGGGGACCTTCCTCCCTCAGAAACACCGAAAGAGTAATCGGCTGATTAACATGAAAAGCAGAAATCAACTTCGGTAGGAAGGGCGGAACCAGCTGCAGTACCACCTTTTCCCTAGAAATGGAAAGAAAAGGTTTGAGACAGGATAAAGTTTGCAACTCTGAGATCCTCCTGGCCGAACAAATAGCCACCAAGAAAACTGCCTTTACAGTTAAGTCCTTCAGCAAGCACTCAGCCAGCACCTCGAAAGGTACCATGGTCAATGCCAAAAGCACCAAATTAAGGTCCCATGTGAGAACTATCTATCTTAACAGCGGTCGGAGCTGCTTTATGGCCCAAAGGAAACACACCACATCCGGGTGGGCTGCTAATGTCTTTCCTGGTAACAAGCCAGTGCTGCCATCTGCACCCTCAGGGAATTACACACCAACCCTTTTTCCAGCCCGTCCTGAAGAAAGGCCAGTAAGTCCAGGATGGGAGCCTCAGTCCCTTGTCTATATACCAGTTTTCAAAGATACTCCAGACCCTAATGTAAGCCAGGGACGTGGAGCATTTACATGCTTTCAGCAGAGTTGAAATAAACCCATTTGATAACTCCGCTTAAGTGCGCCCTTTCAAGAGCCATGCCATAAGCAAGAATTGATCTGAGGCATCAGGACCGGTCCCTGCACCAGCAGATCGCTCCTGCTCAGGAGCCACCAGGAGTCGTCCACTATCAACCTTACCAGGTTGGCATACCACGGTCTGCACGGCCAGTCCAGCACATTTAGAAAGACATTCCCCTGTGCGCCTCGATCCACTGCACTACCTGCCCAATCAGGGCTGATGGTGGAAACACAAAGCAGATCTGTTGCCGGCAACAGTTGCACTAGAATGTCGAGGCCCTCCGACATTCACTCCCTTCGTCTGCTGCAGAATTGACTTTCCTTTGCAGACGCCAGGTTTGCCATGAGGTCCATAACTGGAGGACCCCAGCGGTGAACTAGTTGTGCAAACACCTTGTTGTTTAATGTCCATTCTGACTCTGCTGAGGTAATCTTCCACCACGTTTGATCTTCCAGCCACGTGCCGCTGACAATGCCTGGAGATTGCCCTCCACCCAAGCCAGCAACTTCATTCTCCAGTTGGACACTGCCTGTGCCCTCTTGCCTGTTGATATATGCCACCATAGTGGCGTTGTCCGAGAATACTCGCACTGCATTCCCTCAAAGAAGATCCGTGAAGCTCTGGAGGGCCAAGGCTACTGCTCAACTCGTCTGTTTATGGCCCAAGAGGATTCTTCTGTCAACCAGCTGCCCTGTGTCACCTGTGCCTGGCAGTGGGGCCCCCAGCCCGTGAGGCTGTTATTTGTCAGGAGGGCAATCCACTCCAGCATCTCCAAGGGCATCCCCACTAGCAATCTGTTGGGCCTCAGTCACCACTGGAGTGCCATCTTGATCTCCCTTGGGCAAGGTAATCACTTTTCCCAATGGGTGACATTGGGCCGACTATCTCCTCAGGAGGGACCTCTGTAGTGACCTCATATGTGCTTGTAACCAAGGCACCAGCTCAACTGTTGCTGCCATTGAGCCCAGGAGTTGTAGGTAAATGCTAGGCCAGAACCAGCGTTCATAGAAAGAACCTGACCTTAAGACGCAGTTTGTTCATTCGCTCCAAGGATAAGGAGACATTACCCTCCTGCGTCCGAAAGTGAGCTCCTAGGTAAATCAACTCCCGAGATGGGCTCGTATTGCTCTTGGCTGCGCTGATCACCCAACCCAAGGCTCTGAAGGAACTCGACCACCTGAGCCATAGCCCTCACACTTTCTTCCCTGGATTTTGCCCTTATTAATCAATCATTAAGGTAAGTGTGAACCAGAATTCCTTCCTTTCGCAGGGCCGCCGCTGCAACCACCATGACTTTGGTGAATGTCCTGGGAGCTATAGCTAGGCAGAATGACAGCACGGTGAAATTGAAAAATGTCCCATGGGCACCTCGAATCTTAAGCAGCGCTGATGCTCCCACTGGAGTGAGATAGGCAGGTAAGCTTCTGTGAGATCCTAAGATGTCAGGAACTCTCCCCTCTGACGGCCACAATCACTGACCTCAAGGTTTTCATGTGAAAATGCGGGACCTTGAGACAGCGATTCACATGTCTGAGATCTAGAAAGGGCCGAAAGGAGCCTTCCTTTTTGGGGACCACAAAATTGAGTACCAATCAAATCAGACTTGACTTTGACACACTTCGGCGACTGCCTACAGCTGAACCAACCTCTGCAGTGTGTCCCATACCGCCTGGAGCTTGTGAGGCACTCTGCAAGGAGATTGAAAGAAACTTTCTTTGAGCAGTCGCACGAACTCGAGGGCATAGCCCTCTTTGATGACCTCCAATTTCCACTGGTCAGAGGTGATCTAGGCCCGGGCAGAGTAAAACCCACGCAATCTTCCCCCTAAGGGAACCGACTCTGCCTAGACCTGCCTTGCTTCACTGCATGTTCTTATTAGAAGTAAAAGGGGAAAAACCCTTTCCCGGCTCCCCCGAAGCCTCAAAAAGGCTGACCTCTAGAGGGAAATCTTCCTCTGGTAGTGTGTAAATCAATTAGACCTGAAGTGCCAAAGTCCCGTGCTTGCCCTCGACCTTGCACCGGTGGTCTTCCTGGCTTCTGCTCGTCTTCTGGGAGTCTTCCGCTCTTGGACTCTCCCAAGTCCTTAACCAACTTCTCCAGAGCCTCTCCGAACAAGAGCTTTCCCTTGAATGGGAGTCTGCTTAGACACGATTTGGAGGAACCTTCTGCTGACCAGTTCCGGAGCCAAATATCTGCAAGCAGAGACGACGGCTGCCATGTTACAGGCTTGGCACCTAATCAAGTCGTAAAAGGCATCCGCCAAGTAGGCCACCCTGGACTCCAGCTTGGCTGCTTCCGGAAGAGCTGACCCCTGCTGCTCTGCCTCCTCCTGGAAACCTTGTGTCCAGCGCAGGCAGGCACATGCCATGACCGCACCACATACTGGACCTGCAGGGAAGCCACATTAACGTTGAAGGCTTGTTTCAGCAAGATCTCCAGCTTCCTATCCTGGATGTCCTTCAGGGACGAACCGCCCTCCACTGGAATGGTGGTCTTCTTGGTCAATGCCAAAACTACCGCATCCACCTTGGGGGAGCAAAAAAAAAGTTCTCTTGCTTGGGAAGCAGATAAAGTCATGCCATCGTTCGCGCACCTCCCATTCAAGCCTCCAGTACCCCCCATTCCTCTAGGATGTCCGTTTGATGACCCAATGCACTGGAAAGACCGACTGCTGTTTCCTCACCACCTGGAACAGGTCATCCAGAGGATCCTCCGCTTGCAACACTGGGGCCATATTGAGGGTCTTCAGGAAATGTGCCATCAGTGCTGTCAGTTCCTCTTTATGAAAGACCCCACAATTCGGGCCTCTTCCTCCTGTGGAAGCTCGGCCTCTTCCAGTTTGTCTGCCTGTAAGGCTTCCCCCTCATCTTGTGCTTCCAGTCCCTCCAATAGCATCAAGGCAGCATCATCCCAGGCCTCGGCCCCACACCCAACTTTGGCTCTGGGACCTTCTTGTGCGCTGGTGGAAGCTTCCACCTCAGCCGAGGGTCTCCTGCATGGACCCAGATCCAAAATTTCCTCTGACGGATGCAAAAGGCCTTGTGCATAAGGACGGACGGACTCTGGGGAGAAAAACCCCACAAAGTCCTCTGTCAGAATATCCTTGAAGTGGAGTGTCTAGGGGTCTGCAACTCCCGGTTCCCTGCTGTGACCCCAGGCTGTTTGGGGGGAGCTCCTGTCCCACTATTGGGACACTGACCTTCTGCCCCTATTTGGGGTCCCCCTCCCCTGCTCCGAGGCACCTGCTCCCTCTTGCAAGTTATTCTCCAAAGAGTGTGCTTCCGTCTCACAGCCCCTACAAAACCCTTCTTTCGACATGGCCCCCCCCTTCCTGGACCCACATGCTAGGAAAGTTGGCCTTGCAGGAATTTTTTTTTTTTTTTTAACTGACCAATGGAATAACCTCAAGGTAAAATCCAACTTGCCTCTACTGTAGCAGAAAAACAAGAATAAAATCCCCAAAGGGCTGGTTGCCGCAAAAACAGGGGAAGGGAAGGAAAAACACAAATGGCTTCCTTTCAATTTTCCCGCCTCAACGCCGGCAGCGAGAGGCTTCCCCCGTTGGGTTCCTGCTATCCAGCCTTCCCTCTCTCTACTCTTCTTGATCACAAAAAGAGAAATTAGACTTACCTACTAATTGTTGAGGAACTCTAGTCCAGTCCCACAACTCTGGGTAGTGTACCTCCTCTAGAAGCTTAAGAGACTGACCATGTCATCTTTTGATGACACCCTTGTACTTATGTAGCTGGCCTACCAGTCCCAGTAACCTACTGACAAAGCAGACTCACAGGAGCAACAAAATAAGTAGCTTGAACAAGAACAAATAAGAACTAGAGCCAAACTACCTACCTCCCCCCCCTCCCCCAATCAGGGAGGAATCCCCCGTTTCTCTCAAGACAGGGAGGCCTATCTGTGACATTTCCGGGCAGTGCCTTGCAGCACAGAGCACAAAACCAGCCGCTCTTCCAGACCATCCCCTAGCGCTCTCCACGTATAACTCGGTACCCCCAGACCCCTGACAAGACGCAGAGCAACCATGTCCCAGATGGAGGTGCCGCAACTTCTCAATCCCCTTTGGGCAGGATCCGGGACTGGACTGGAGTTCCTCAAGGAACAACAATTAGCAGTTAAGTCTAATTTTTCTTTCCTTATCGTCCATCCAGCCCAATCCCACACCTCCGGGATGTAACAGAGCAGTCCAATTAATAGGAGGGACCTGCCATATCCGCCTGAAGCACTGCTGATCCAAAATGGGCATCTGCCATAGCCTGGACATCTAGGCGGTAATGCCTCGCAAAGATATGAAGAGACCAGGTTGCCGCCTTACAGTCTCCACTGGCGGCACCAAGCTGAACTCTGTCCACGAAGCCACCTAGGCCCTCGTGGAATGCGCCCGCAATCCCATCAGCACCACCCTACCCTTCAAGATGTATACTGATGCAAAAGCCTCCCTAATCCATCTAGAAATAGAGACCTTGGCGGCCACCTCTCCTCTTCACAGCCCCCCCCAAACAAAAATTAGATATCCTGAAAGGCGCTGTTCGGTTCAGGAAACACCTCAGGGCTCTCTTGACATCCAAGAGGTGCAACTGCAAGTCTGCGGAACCCACTTCTCCTGACTTCGAAGGTCAGCAGGGAAACCGACTGGTTCACATGGAAAGCCGAACCACTTTGGGCATAAAAGACGGTATGGGCCGGAGGACCACCTTCTCCCGGCATAAAGAAAGGAAAGGTTCTTGGCAAGATAAGGCCTGAAGCTCCAAAATCCTGCATGTCGAACAAATCGCCACCAGAAACAGTCTTTAGGGTCACATCCTTCAGAGAAGCCCGACTCATCGGCTCAAAAGGGTTCCCCTGTGAGTGCAGTAAGCACTAGGTTGAGGTCCCATGGAAATAGCACCAACCTCCGGAGGTCACAGGTGACTCACCGCCCTCAAGAATCTCAACACATCCAGGTGAACACCCAACACCATCCTTTGAACCTTACCAATATAACAGGAAATCACTGTCAGTTGCACCCTCAAGGAGATAGCGGCCAATCCCTTGTCGAAACCAGCCTGCAAGTATGTCAGTATGTCTGGAAAAGAAAATGTGGACAGCACAGACTGTCTATCTGCACACCACGCTTCAAAGACATGCCATACCCGGATGTAAACTAGACAGGAAGACCTCCTCCGGGTCTTCAACAATGTTGCTATTACTGGCCCTGAATATCCTTTCTTCCTTAACCTTGCCCTTTCAAGAGCTATGCCGTAAGCGAGAACAGATCCACCCGAGGCATCCGAACCGGTCCTCGCGTCAAAAAGATCCTCTCAAGCTGGTAGATGCCACGGCTGTCTGCCATAATCTGCACCAGGTCAGCATACCACGGACACCGTGGCCAATCTGGGGCAATCAGGATAAACAAACCCCCTGGTGGGCTTCTATCCTCTGTATCACTCGACAGATGAGCGCACATGGGGGAAACACATAGCAGTCCTTCCGCGAGCCACATTTGCATGAGGGCATCCAGACCCTCCGACATCCTCTCTTTTTCTGCTGAAAAACTGGCTTGCCTTGGTCAACTGGACGATACCCATCATATCCAGAACTGGGCAGCCTCATTGACTCACCACTTGCTTGAAAATGTCCTGGTTGAGAGTCCACTCTCCTGGGTCCACCCGCACCTGGCTCCGGAAGTCTACCGTCATGTTGTCCACTCCCATGATATGCGCTGCAGACAAGGCCTGGAGATGATTTTCTGCCCAGGCGAGCAGCACCTCAGCCTCTTCCTCTAGTGCTATGCTGCCCGTGCTGCTCTGGCAGATGATATAGGCCACTGTGGTTGCATTGTCTGAGAATACCCGGACTGCCTTCCCTTGCAGCCAGAACCCGAAGTTCTGCAGCGCCCCGAGTACTGCACACATCTCCAGTCTGTTGATTGACCAGCAGGTCTCCTGTGCAGTCCACCGCCCCTGAGCGATGCGCCCCTCACAGTGAGCCCCCCCAACCAACAAGGCTGGCATCTGTCATCAGTGGGACCCAAGCTGAAGTCTCGAGGGGCATGCTCCTCTTTAAGACTCTCCAGGTGTAACCAACACCTCAGCGCTCTCGTCTGCCTTGGGCATGGGAGCCAGTGATGCATAGAGATAGACTCTGGTGGGACCACCAACGCAGGAGAGCTCTCTGTAAGGGCCTCATGTGAGTCCTCACTCGCGGGACTAAATAGAGTGTGGGAGCTATGGTCCCAAGAACCTGCAGATAATGCCAGGCCGATGGCCGTGGCATCCGCACAAACTGATGCAGAAGGCACCGCAGCCCCCACAAGCTCACTTCTCTGGCAGAAAGACCTTTCCAGCCCTGGTACTGAAGCATGCCCCCAAATACTCCAGCTCCTGGGAGGGCACCAACCAGCTCTCGTCCAAGTTGACCACCCACCCCAGACTTTCTAGGAACTGCACCACCTTTGCCGTGGCAGCCTCGCTCTCACACCTGATCTTTGCCCGGATGAGCCAATCGTCTAGGTACAGGTGCACCAGAACCCCATCCTTGCAGAGTGCTGCTGCTATTACCACCATAACTTTGGT
Source organism: Ichthyophis bannanicus (assembly GCA_033557465.1). Taxonomy (NCBI): domain Eukaryota; kingdom Metazoa; phylum Chordata; class Amphibia; order Gymnophiona; family Ichthyophiidae; genus Ichthyophis; species Ichthyophis bannanicus. The sequence continues at coordinate 49,481,311 of CM066036.1, read as the reverse complement.
GAAGGTGCATGGCACAGTTGCCAGTCCAAACAGCAATGCCCGAAACTGGAAGTGCCTCATCGGCACCACGAAGCAGAAAAACTGTTGGTGTTCTGGCTGGATGGGAATGCGTAGATATGTTTCGGACAGGTCGAGCGACATTAGAAACTCTCCGCTCCGCACAGCCACTATGACAGACCATAGAGTTTCCATGCGAAAGTGCGATACCCTCAGACAGCGGTTTACGCCGAGATTGAGAATCGGCCAAAAAGAACCTTCCTTTTTGGGCACCACAAAATAAATGGAGTGCCAACCGCACCTGAGTTGGTCTCTGGGTACTGACACCACCGCCCTTAGCTCTAATAACATTGCCAAGGTTTCCTTGGCTGCTGCAGCTTTGCCCTGCATCCTGCAAGGAGACCGGACAAACAAGTGGCTAACTGGGCACGTCCATTCAAGGGCATAGCCTTCTTGAATGACTTCCAGGACCTACCGGTCCGATGTGGTTTGGACCCAAGTGGAGTAGAAGTCCTGTAGTCGGCCACCTACGGGAATCAACCCCATCTGGGTCCCCCTAGCTTCACTGGGTTTTCTTCGGTCCCAAGGAAGAGGGGGGGGTCCCAAACCCCCTTCCCACAACCCGGAAATCCCTGCCCCCAGGAGGCAGGTTCTGCCTTTCTAGTAAGGGCCAAACCACTTGAAGGCTCTTGACTGACCCCTCGACGCCGAGGACAGGCTGCTCTGCTTCTGTTTATCCTCGGCAGACAGCCACCCTTGAATTCTCCCAAATCCTTGACCACTTTCTCCAGATCCTCCCCAAAGAGCAACTTGCCCTTGAAGTGGAGTTTACTAAGACGGGACTTGGAGGAACTGTCTGCCACCCAGTTCCTTAGCCACAAATAGCAGGGAGCCACCACCAGGGATGCAATGCTCGTCGAGAGTCCCCTAATGAGATCATAATGGGTGTCTGCTAGGTACAAGCCCCGACTCGAACCTGGCTACCTCGCTGAGTGAATCTGCTGCCGGCTCACCCAGCTGTTGCACCTGCTGAGACCAATGGAGACATGCTTTAGCCACCCAGGCCCCACAAAGAGGCGAGGGCATTGATATCAAAAGGCCTATTTCAGCCAGGTGTCCACCTTCCTGTCCTGGGCATCCTTGAGGGCTGCACTATCCTCAAAAGGCATTGTAGTCATCTTAGTAACAGCAGATACTGCAGCGTCCACCTTGGGGGACTGAAACAGTTCGATCTCCTGCTCCAGTAATGGGTATAGCTGTGTTCCACTCCTCATGGATCATCTGCTTTACCACTTTGTGCACCGGAAAGACCTTCTGCGGCTTCCACACCGCTTGGAGTAGCGGGTCCTCCAAACCTCATCTTCTGCCGGTACGCCCGCCAGCATATTCAGAGTTTTGAAGGACTCTCCTATGAGTGCTGCCAACTCTTCCCTGAAGAACACTCACACCACTTGCGACCGATCCTCCTGCTCTGGGATCTCTCCTTCCTCCAACTCTTCTACCAGGGATCGAGATCGCATCCAGGTCCTCCATTTCCAGGCCATCCGACAAAGGGGAGTGCACCTACCCCTCCTCTGAAGGGTCGCACCTTCTTTGCGCATACTACTGCACTCAGCTTTAGGTAAATCATTTTTATTGGCATATTGCAACAGCCATAAGAACACCACAAAAACCAGGTCAAACACAGAAGAAACAGGAATACCATTATACAGCACAAAAGGCAACCCCTCTTCCCCCCGCCAACCTCAGCGCTTCCCCAATAGGAGTTGCCAGTCAAACAGCACACAGACAAGGCAACTGCCCTACACGGGGAAGGAACCTACCGGACGGACGGACGGACGGCCCCCCCCTTCCCATCCCCCCCCAAAACCCCCCCTTACCACAGCCCCAGCCAACAGACCATCCTAGCAAACCTCTCCCTCTACCTCCCGGCTACCTCCCATCTCCTAGGGGGTTGGATCACCCAAGGGACTCCACACTGAGGAGAACAGCTCCCACGCCCCTCCAGCCAACAGCCGAGCTGTACGCTGCTCCATCACCTGCAGCTCCCGCATGGCTTTCTCCCACTCCCCCACCGTGGGCGTCACATCCTTTAGCCAGCCCCGCAGTATGCATAACTTAACAACAGTGAAGCCCTTTGCACACAACCGCCGCCCGCTACCCCAAAGGGGTTGCACTCCTTCATAAGATCCAAATAGACAGCATTCAGGGGTTAAATCCACAGCGATATGCAACCACCGCCCCAACAGGCGGCCCACCTCCAACCAAAAACCCTGAATATGGAGACAAAACCAAAACCGGTGGGCGAAACCCCCTTTTTCTATCCGACACAGGCTACAGAGGTCCGACGACGACAGACCCGCTTTCACCGCCCACACATTATGGACATATGCTCTCCACAAAAACTTATACTGAATTTCTTGTAACTGCACGGTTTCAGAGAGTGCACCAATACCCGCAAACGCGCCTCGGAGTCGAGCAACAGTAGCCTGCGGAATCCCATCCTGCCGCCACTTCTCCTCTAAGCCGGCCAAGCACACGTCATAGCCCGCTGGGTACAGCGATCGGAACAGAGTACCAACGGTAACCTTCCCCTCCAGAGAGGCAAACAGCGCCAACATCCCGTCCTCAGCGAGCACCCCCGCAACATAGTGGCGAGCCTGCAGGTAAAAATAGAAATCCCGCGGTCCTAACCGATAACGCTCCCGCAGCGAAGAAAAAAAAAAAAAAAGAGTCCACCTGCGCCACCGCCGCCATCCGAATATGACCCACAAAGCGCACCCCCTTAGACACCCACTCAGTCACCACCCCAGCCCCCTGTCCAAGGGGAAAGGCCGGTTTTCCACTCAACGGCAAGCAATCCGTCACCGCACTGCAATGACCCCGATGAAGACACAACGCCACCCATGCCGCGCGTAGGGCCGACCAAAACACCGAGTGCGGGCAACGCACAGGGAGGTGCTCCTTAACGCCATGCACTAAGATCATACGATGCCACGGGGCAGCCATCTCATCTAGCAGAGACAAAGGCACTAGCTCGGAAGCATCCTCCAAAAGGTCCCGTATGATCCGCGTCCAGCACACTAAGTTGTACCACCGAAGCGAAAGCAACCCAGCACCACCATTCTCCGTGGCTTGCAAGAGAGTGTTCAACGCAATGCGGGCCCGCTGGCCTCTCCAGAGGAACCGCGAGAGACAGCTACCCAACTGCCGCAGGTCACGGAGGGATAGCCACACAGGGACATGGCGCAACACATACGCCCAGCGGGGGAACTCGACCATATTGAAGAGCGCTATCCGACCTCTCAGCGACAATGGCAGGTCCTGCCAGCCGTCCCCTCCAACAGCAACGAGATATTCACGCGGTACAGCTGATCAAGCCGCTCGGGAATCTGAATACCCAAGTAGCGGATTTGCCCCGGCGCCCAAACCAGAGGGAAAGGGCCGCGCCACATCCGCTGACAGCTACCCCCCACATCCAGTCCTAAAGATTTAGACATGTTAATTTTCAAACCCGAGAAGGTCCCAAAGCTTTCAATGATCCGCAATGCCCACTCCAGGGAGACCTCCGGATTCGTTAAGCACAACAATACATCATCGGCGAAGGCACTAAGCTTAAACTCACCGGCTGCCCAGGAGACCCCCGCCACCTCTCCTTGGCCCATCAGTTTCACCAAAAGGGGCTCCAAATGTAAAATAAAAAGGAGGGGCGACAGGGGGCACCCCTGGCGAGTCCGTCGGCGCAGAACGAACAGTTCCGACCGCTCCCGGCCGATCATAAGAAAGGCCCGCGGTTCAGTATACAGCGCCCGGATCCACCCCACGTAAGGACCCGTAAAACCAAACCGCGACAGAGCCTCAAACATATAGGCCCAGGAGACCCGGTCAAAGGCCTTCTCAGCATCGAGACTAGCTAACAATAAAGGGCAATTGGCCTGGATGCACCGCTCCATGCTCAGGAGAACCTGCACAATATTTCGAGCAGCCACTCTACCACGCACAAACCCCGCCTGATAGAGCCCAATGATACGGGAGAGGACCTCCTGCGCCCGCAAAGCTAGCATCGAGGCCAGGATCTTCATGTCCACATTAATAAGGGAAATGGGCCTATAGGAGGTTGGATCCTCCGGGTCCTTCCCCGGCTTAGGAAGCAACGAGACAGCCGCCGTCCGCATATCCCGTGGGAACTGCCCCTCCTCCAAGACTTCCATATACACCGCTGCTAAAGTAGGCACCACCTGGGTCTCCAAGATCTTATAGAACTCCATGCCATACCCATCAGGGCCAGGCGCCTTGTGCAACTTCCCCGCCCGATCACCTTTTGAATCTCCATCCCCGAGATCGGCTGATTCAACATCTCCCGCTCTTGCGGAGTCACCTGGGTTAACCGGACCCCATTCCAAAAAACCTGCGCCTGCTCCAAGTCTTCCCCATCCGGGGTATAAAGACGCTCATAGAAGTGTTGAAAGACCTCCGCGATCTCCGCCGGGTCCGTGCACACTCTACCCCCCTCGTCCCGAATGCGCGCTACCAACGGAGGCCCCTGGCGGTCTCGTACCATCCGCGCCAACAAGCGACCCGAACGGTTCCCGAAACAAAAAAAATTGATGCCGGTAGTACTGTAGGTTGAAAACCGCACGCTCCTGAAGGAGGTCATTCACCCGCCGTTGGGTCGCAAGATAGTCCTGCACTGCCTCTCCCTGCGGTCGTCGCGTAGCAGCCCGCTTCTGCACCTGCAGATCCTGCATGAGCCGAAGCAAGTCTGCATCTACCTGACGCCGTCGACGAGCTACATAAGCAATCACCTGCCCACGAACTACCGCCTTCCCGGCCTCCCACAAGGTTGCCACTGACGAGACACTACCCTCATTGTTCCCCAAAAACTCACGCCATTGCTCCCGAACAAAATCCTGAAATTCCGCCCTCTGCCAAAGATGCCGGGGAAAAGACCACCGACCCCCCGCTCGGCAGCAGTCAACCCAGGCCAAAGTCACCATCGCATGGTCGGAAACCATAATAGGGCGTATCTCAGCCCTTCGAACTCTCCCAACATCAGCTTGCCGAACTAACAAATAATCAATGCGAGACCAAGTCTGGTGCGCACGGGACAAATGCGTATAGTCACGCTCACAACCATGTAATACCCGCCAAATATCAACCAAGCCACTAACTTGACTGAGATAACCCACACCTTTAGAGGCCCACCGACCCGCTCCAGCCGCAGGAGCAGACTTATCCAAAGCAGGTTCGTGGGGGGCATTAAAGTCACCCGCGAGAACAACAGGCACGCTAGGCAGGCCACTGAGCTTCCGAGCCACAGCTTCAAAGAAACCGTGAGAGTATTGATTGGGAGCATAAATGTTCCCCAGAACCATTTCTTCACCATTAATCTTCGCATGCACCCAGAGGTAGCGGCCCAGGGGGCCGGGGTCCTCGCTTAAAACCTCCACTGTGAGATTCTTATGAAATAGGAGTGCAACCCCCTTCCTCCGACCCTCTAGGGCTTCTGCAGCACACACATGCCCCACCCACTTCTTTCGGAGCTTAGCATGCTCAGTGGCATGTAAGTGCGTCTCCTGTAAGAATGCCACCTGGGCACCCGCTTTTTGCAGCGCCTGCAAAACCTTAGTGCGCTTCACCGGGGTGTTAAGACCTCCCACATTCCAAGAAACAAAACCTACCTCAGCACCCATTAACCCCCATTGCCTACTCTAGAACATTCAAACGCCCATAGTTGCAACCAGCAGGGCGAGTGCTGCCCAGCCCCAGCACCCACTGCCCACCCCCTCCAGCCCCAGCCCTCCACCCCCCACCGGGAGGATTCACTAGTTGGAAACGCTACCAAGCCCCCCCTCCCGCCCTCCGCCCACTAAACCCCCCAGCCCCATTACCAACAAAACCTTCCATGCAACTCCGACCCCCCCGCCCCTCACCCTGTCCCCCCAACCCCCCCCACCCCAAATAAAAACCATACATACCACTCCTGGCCCCTCTTGCCAGGCCGGAGACTCACCTCAGTGCGCTACAGGGCCGCCCCACCCACCACCACTCCACCCTGGCCAATAACCCCCCCAGGAACAAAGCCCACTGTACTCCCGCTCGTACCACCCACCCACCCCGGGTCCCCCAAACACACACACACGGCCAAGGGGAAAAAAGTGAGACTAGGAGACTATCCCCCAAGCACACCAGCACCAACCGCAAAAACACTCAAACACGGTGAACAGCCCGCAGCAAAATCAAAGAAACAATAAACCCACCCTGCTCCATACCCAAAAACCGGCACACACCACACCAAACAATCACCCAACAAGAACCATTCATCCATCCATCCAATCGGTTCCACTGCCCAGGACCAGTTTAGCCCTGCAGAGCATGCAATCAAATATACAGCCAAAAGTCCACTGTCGGGAAACAGTCCGCCAGCAGGCACCAGGGAACCACGGGTGCCATCGACGGTCAGCACGACACTGACTGGGTCCATCAGATCCACCCTGCAACAAGGGCCCACTCACGGGCCTGCCCCGACCAGGCCCAGCTTGTCCATGAAAGTCTTCGCCTCTTCCACAGTAGACAGTACATGCTGCTTCCCATCATGATGCACCCGGAGCGTCGCTGGAAAAGCAAGAGTAAAGCGAACATGCCGCTGAAAGAGTGCCGCACAGAGCGGGGAAAACTCTTTCCGCTTTGCGGCAACCGAGGCCGAATAGTCCTGAAAAAGCAACACTGCAGAGTTGTCCAAAGACAGGTCCCGCTTCCGCCGAAAGGCCTGTAGCAACATCCACTTATGTTGGAAGTTGAGAATCCTAGCAATAACCACCCTGGGTCGCTGCCACTGGTCCACACTCTAGGCCCCAGTCGATGAGCTCGCTCCACTTTCAGAGGCCCGACAAGCTCCTCCAGACCCAGCGCACGTGGCAGCCAGGTTTCCACCAACTCCACCAGCATAGCATCCGTCTTGGTCTCCGGGATGCCTACCAACCGCACGTTGTTTCGGCGGGAGCGGTTCTCCAAGTCATCAACTTTGTCGAGAAGGGCTTCCATCTGTTTTTGTAGCCGGCTGCGCTCCCGGGCTTGCTTCCCCTCCTCCTCTTCGAGTGCTGACACCTGATGCTCGAGTTCATCCACCCTGTGCGTGCACTCTGTAAAAGTGCTTCCGCCACTGTCTCGAGCTTGCTCAGGATTAGGTCAAATTTGGGCTCGAGCAACTTGGCCACCTCCCGTGCCAGCTCTTCGGGGCCCGAATCCACACTCTTGCTACCCGGCGATCGTGGCGCCACCATATTTGCTGACGGGCCTGCCGCAGTCACGGTCCCCGACTTTGGCACCTTCTCCCTCTCTTTTCTCGGCGGGGCAGGCATTTCCCAGCAAGAGCACTCACCGACACTAGCACCACCTCACCACCTTGCACACCAAATATTTTCAGCAGGGCTCTGACGGGGTAAACACAGGTAAATTGCCGATTAATAGCAGGGCAGCCCCGGAGCGAGCAGAGACACCTCTCACTCGCTCATGCGGCACGTGGTCTCTCCTGCACTCAGCTTTAAGTCTGCCGTTCTCTTAGCACCACTGTCCTGCGCCAGTGGAGCAGTAGGTGACTCCCGCTGGCACAGACAAAAGGCCCTGTGGAGCAGCAGCACAGATTTGCGTGTAAAGTCTCCGAGGAGTCCTAATTCGCCCTAGCATGAAGTAGAAGGTCCGGGGTCGGACGGTAGACAGGAGGCCAACTTCAAACCTCCTCCGAGCCCCCAGCACCCTGGATCTCCCAACCAGGGAAGGAGACCTGTCCTGGCCTTTCTGTAAATCCTTCTCCTATGTAGCAGCCTCCTGAACACATCCCCAACAGACACCCTAGTTCAGATAACGTGCCCCGGCTGGCCCCGCAAACAGGACACTGAGGCCTGGAAGGCATGGCCACCAGTTCAAGAAACTACCTGGAATACCTCCTTGGAACTGAAAGGGAACCTGCCAGAGAAGCCTGAGGCAGATCCCACAAATACCCTGTGCAGATTGCTTTCCCTCTCCTGCACAGCTATGACTGAGGGGGGAGACCACCATACACAGACTGCAATTGCTGCCACCCTCGCGCATCGTTCCAAGTCCTCTGCCATGTGGCTTGGGCCGTGCACAAGCTCCGCTTCGAGCGACCTAGAGCCAAGCACTCTCGATGTTTTCACTACCCACAGGCAAACAGTGCAGCTGAGCTCCGCCTGCCCGGCTTACACTCGCTCCCAGGACAGCCGCACTGCGCCTCCTCTCTCTCTCTCTGCCTCACACCCAGATAATGAGCAAGCTTCAGTGCTGAGGGGGAATCTGGGAACTGCCCACTTAGGCTGCTGCACTATTGGCGACGCCTTACCTGATCACGGGTTCAGAAGCCACCTGTCTTCCCAGCATAAACTCTGGTCCCTGCTGCCTGCCCTGCAGATCCTGGAGAAGGGGGGGGGGGACGACTCCTCTGCTGCCTGATGCCTCTACTCCCAGACTTTTTTTAAGCAAACCAAACTCCTGCAATGCAGGACTCTGGAAACAAAAAGGAACTAAAGGGAAATAAACCCTCTCTCCCCCCTTAGCTGTCCCTCAGTGAGTCCAACATCCTGGCTCATGACCTCCTCCAGCTGCTTGGAGACAGCTTACTGGGGCTGGTAAGCGGTGCCAGCTAAATAAATACAGGGTTGTCATCAAAAGATGACATGTTCAGTCTCCAAGCTGCTGGAGGAGGTATACTACAGGGAGGTGCGGGACTGGACTGGAGGAACGATAAGGAAACCCCTTTAAAATAAGCCAAAAGGTCCAACCTTACTTGTGCTCTCGCGGGGGCAAAATACCACATTTGACCAGCACGCCGTTCAGCTCACTGCTAGCTTCAGCAGTTGTGCAACACTTGTCTATGCCGACAAATACCACTCAGCCTGCCCCGAAGCTTTGGCAGTCGCGTCGCTTCAGATCTGAGGAGAAGCATGCCTGAAGAAAAAAGCGTGCCCTGCTCTTGCTAGTGTCTGTGGTCGCAGCTCTACCAGGAGGGAGAATGGACCCTCAAGGAGAAAACTTTGTCCTTTGTTGGCAGGCTGGGTTCCCACACCCGACTCAACCCCGAGGCTCCTCTCCTCTGTGATCCTGGTTATAAAAAACCCTGGCTACTTCAATGTGAAAGGGTCCCTGAGCAGGGTTTTCCCCCCTTCTTTGAAGCACTGGTGCTGCAGGCAGGCAGATGAAGAAAATAGGGAGAAAAGAACTCAACACTGAGAAGGCCATGAGGAGTCCCCTCCACAAGCGGAGACATGTCTCTCCAGCTGCTTAAAGACTGAACACAGAGCTGGAAGGAGCTTCCAGCTGCCCAAGTATGCTGTGGTCAGAAGTCTGACATGCTTAGTCTACAAGCTGTTGGACAGGTGTGTTGGGATTGGACTGGAGGATACAATAAGGAATCATATATTGAACTAAAAACTAAAGGGAGTTAGGGCTAGAGCTGGTGCTGTGGGGAAAGGCAGAAGAATGGGTGCAGGGTTTCTGCTCAGCAGAGGACTCCAAGTGCTCCGTGAGTGAGAAAACAACTGCAGCAGAGGAGTGGCAGTGATGTGTAGATATGACTAAAAACTTTAAAAGCTATTTTTTAAACACAAAAATGTTCATTTCTCTAGATAGGCAATTTTCTCTATTGGTTTCAGGAACAAACTTATGCTGAACACAAACAAATCTTCCATAATCTGGCTCAATAAAGATGACTCAAATATTTCTACACTGAAAGACTTTAAAAACAAAGGATGCTCAGGTGCCGAAGCTGCCAGCCACCCCCCACACCAGAGGGGTGGGAACGCAGGGTACTCCCGCCCCCTCTGCTGCAGAGGCCAATTACAGCTTGTCCTTCCACCACAGAAAGACTTTAAAAACAAAGGGCGCTCAGGCACACCCATGCCAGAGGGCCCTTAGACAGGGACAGACAGCAAAAAGTAATTAGTCCTTACCTGCTAAAGCGTAGTTACTCACCTGTAACAGGTGTTCTCCAGGAGCAGCAGGAATCAGTCCTCACTTATGGGTGACGTCGGCGCCGACGGAGCCCTCGCGGAGCAATTTTCCCCAGCTTTCAAAGAAAGCCTTTGGGAATTGCAGCGCGCATGCGCGGTCGTCTTCCCGCCCGAGGGTGCCATCTTAGCCAGTCAGATGACATAGCTAAAAAAGACAGCATAAAAATTTGCAAAAAGAACATAAGCAGACGATTGCAACTCCAAGGGGAGGAGGGAGGGTAGTGAGGACTGATTCCTGCTGCTCCTGGAGAACACCTGTTACAGGTGAGTAACTACGCTTTCTCCAGGACCAAGCAGGAAGTCAGTCCTCACTTATGGGACTCCCAAGCTCAAGGCTACCGGAGACCCTAAGCACAAAAATGAGCTCCCTCTAGCTCAGCAGCACAGAAGGATAGAATCTTCGCTGAAATATCACCCACCGGTAGCCCACATCCGGGATGGAAGGTAGGAGTTGCTCAGACCTCAAAGAGATTACGGAGGACTGCCTGTCCGAAAGCACTGTCCCTACGGGACTCCCTCTCGAGACAGTAATGGACCGCAAAAGTCTGGCTCGAAGACCAAGTAGCGGCCCGGCAGATGTCTGCCAGCGGAACAGAGCGGAGGTAAGCCACTGACGTGGCCTTTGCCCGAACACAATGAGCCGTGACTCGACTTTCTAAGGAGAGTCCGGCTGCCCCATAAGCCCAAGAGATACAGTCCGCAACCCAGATGGACAGAGTACGCTTGGAGACCGGGAGCCCCAATCTATTGGGGTCAAAAGACACAAAAAGCTGAGCAGCTTTACGGTGCTCCCGCGTACGGTCAAGGTAGAAGTTCAGAGCCCTTCTACAGTCCAGGGTATGGAGGACCGTCTCAGCTCGGCTGGAGTGTGGTCTGGGAAAGAAGGTTGGAAGTACCACCTCCTGATTGATGTGAAAAGGGGAGACCACTTTAGGCAGAAATTTCGGATGAGTCCGTAGGACCACCCTATTCTTGTAGAACCTAGTGTAAGGGGGATCAGACACGAGGGCCTGCAATTCACTTACGCGTCTAGCGGAAGTGAGGGCTATCAAGAACAGCGTTTTCCAAGACAGAAAACGGAGAGAGAACAGGTAGCCATAGGTTCAAAAGGCGGACAGGTGATCCGCTGCAACACCACATTCAGGTCCCAGTCAGGCGCTGGCGGGCGCAGAGGTGGTTTAAGTAGAAGGAGACCTCGGAGAAACCTCGCTACGAGAGGGTCATTGGAGAGAGGTCCGCCGTCCACCGGCACATGATGTGCTGAAAGAGCACTGAGGTGAACTTTGACGGAGTTGGACTTAAGTCCCAGATTAGAGAGGTGCAGCAAGTACTGCAAGATCACCGACACCGGGCAGGAGAAGGGATCCTGAGACTGTTGGGTACACCAGACTGCAAAGCGACGCCATTTAAGGGCGTAGCATTTGCGGGTAGAAGGCCGTCGCGAAGCCAAGACGACCTCCTCCACCTCCGCCGGCAGGAGAAGGGGAGCAAGGACTACCCTCTCAGCAGCCAGGCCATGAGGTTGAGAGACCTGAGGTTGGGGTGCAGGAGGGACCCCTGATCCTGAGTGAGGAGATCCGGTTGTACCCCCAGAGGGATTGGATCCTCCACCGCCAGTTGCAGCAGGAGCGGAAACCACGGCTGCCTGGGCCAGCGAGGGGCCACCAGGATCATGAAGGCTTTGTCTCGGAGAACCTTGAAAAGGGTCCGAGAGACTAGCGGGATGGGAGGGAAAGCATACAGAAGGCTCCCCGACCATGAGATCAGAAAGGCGTCCGCCGCAACCCGAAGGGGGTGTGGCTGACGAGAGCAGAAGCGAGGAAGTTGCCGGTTGTGAGGACTGGCAAAGAGATCTACCGTGGGGAGACCCCACTTGAGGAAGAGCTTCTGAACTACCAAGGGATCCAGACGCCACTCGTGCGGCTGGAGGACCCTGCTGAGTTTGTCTGCAAGGCAATTTTCTTGGCCCGGAAGATAAACCGCCTTGAGGAGAATGCCGTGACTGACGGCCCAAGAGCAGAGCTTCTGTGCCTCCCGGCAGAGGAGGAAGGAGCCCGTGCCCCCCTGCTTGTTCACGTAGAACATGGCAACTTGATTGTCCGTCTGGACAAGGACGGATTGGTGGGAAGTCAGGTGGGAGAAGGCCTTGAGAGCTAGGCGGATCGCCCTGAGCTCCAGGAAGTTGATCTGCTGAGCAGACTCCCACGTGGTCCAGAGGCCCTGAGTACGTGCCTCTTGGCAATGTGCTCCCCAGCCCAGGAGGGATGCATCGGTGGTCAGCACCCGGGTCGGCTGAGGTGACTGGAAAGGCATTCCGAATATCAGGTTCGGCTGCCGGAGCCACCACCGGAGAGACGAGACCAGCGGCTCGGAGACGCACACTAGGTCCGCTAGGCCGCCTGTGGCTTGTCGCCACTGCTGGCGGAGACACCATTGAGCAGACCGCATATTCAGGCGGGCATTGGGGGTCACATGGACGGTGGAAGCCATATGGCCGAGCAGTCTCAGGAAGCGCCTGGCGGAGACCAGGGGCTGGCTGCGAAAGCGGTCGGCTAGGTCCATGAGCCGTTGAGCCCTGTCGAGCGGTAGGTACGCTCGTGCCCGAGGAGTGTGCAGCCTTGCGCCGATGAACTCGAGATCCTGTGAGGGGAGCAAAGTGGACTTTGCGAAGTTTATAACAAAGCCCAAGTGCTGCAGCAGAGTCAACGTGCGGCACGTGGCGTTGGTGACCTCCTGAGCGGACGCGGCTCTGATGAGCCAGTCGTCGAGGTACGGAAAGACATAGAGGCCGTGAAGCCGGAGATGGGCCGCCACGACCGCGAGACATTTTGTGAAGACTCGCGGTGCGGAGGATAGGCCAAAGGGCAGTACTCTGTACTGGTAATGATTTCCTGCCACCACAAACCTTAGGTATTGGCGGTGGCTTGGGTGGATGAGGATGTGCGTGTAGGCATCCTTTAGATCCAAGGAGCATAGCCAATCTCCCTGCTGGAGGTAGGGCAGAAGGATTCCAAGGGTAAGCATTTTGAACTTCTCCCGCACAAGGAACTTGTTGAGGTTGCGCAAGTCCAGGATGGGTCTGAGGCCCCCTGTTCTCTTTGGTATCAGAAAATACCTTGAGTAAAAGCCTTGACCTCTCAGGTGGTGTGGCACCGGTTCCACCGCCTGTTCCTGCAGAAGACCTGCTAACTCCTGAAGGAGCAACTCCCTGTGCAGAGGGGGGCGCGGAGGTTCTCCCGGAAAATAGGAGGGAGGGACCTGATGGAAGTGGAGAAGGTAGCCTTCTCGCACGACCTGAAGTACCCAGGCATCTGCGGTGATGCTGGACCACCTGTGGGCGAAGTGAACCAGCCGGCCTCCGGTGCTGGGAGGAACCAGCGGGGGGGGAGAGGCTATGCTGAGCGAGTCAAAAGCCCCCACCCTGCTGAGCAGGGGCTGGTGGTGCAGGCTTGGGGGCTTGCTGCCTACGGGACCCGTTACCCCGTCCCTTGGCCTGCTGGCCCTGTTGGGGAGCTGCAGGGGCCTGATAATGGGGGTATTGTTTGTAGGCAGCCGCCTTCCTCGGGTAAAAGGACTTTTTCCCGAGCCCTTCTTTTTCTGGGAAGGGGCGGAGGTCTTCCTAGAAAGCCTGGTCCTGGTGAGAGTCTCAGTCTCAATTTGTGCAGCCTTTTCCGCCATGGGCTTGCCAAAGAGGTTTTCGCCTCGGCAGGGGACATCGACCAACTTGTCCTGCACCCAGGGCTCAAGGTCTGACGACTGAAGCCAAGCCTGTCGGCGGGCACCGATGCCGGCTGCGGCTACTCGAGCCGAGGCCTCAAAGCCATCATAGGCTGCTCGGGACATGAACTTTGAGCATTCCCGAATGCCCGTGGACAAGGCTAGGAACCTCCGCAAGGGCTCCTCGGAGAGACCAGCGGAGAATCCGGCTAGCTCTTTAGCCAGATCCCGGAGATACATGCCCATGTAGAGCTGGTAAGTCTGGACACGACATGCGAGCATAGAGCCCTGGAAGCACTTCTTGCCAAGGCCATCCAGGTTACGGGCCTCCCTTCCAGGAGGCACCGAGGAGTGCATCTTCTGGCTCTTAAGACGATGCATGGCCGATTCCACTACCATGGAATGGTGTGGCAGCTGTGCCTTCTGAAAGCCAGGGCTCTTGCGGACCCGATAGATAGAATCGACCCGCTTGCTCAGGACCGGCGGGCGAGGAGGCCGGACTCTCCCACATGCGGAAGAGTAGTCGTTCCAGCATAGGAGGAACCGGCACAGTAAAGTGTTCCCTCGCGGGAGAGTCATACTGGAGGGCGTCGAGCTCTTCGGCTCGAGGCTCCTCCTCGGGATCCGCAGGGAAGGCCAAAGCCTTGGCCATATCCCTAACGAAGTCCGAGAACCGGGCATCCTCCGGGGGGGGACTGTTTCCGAGGCTCGGACCCCGGTGAGTCCGATGGGACACACCGAGTCCGGAAAGAATCAGGTGACTCTTCCTCCTCAGACTCCCAGACCGACTCCGACGAGGACTCGGTGGGGTCGGCCCGGGCAGGGTGCGGCGCCAGCCGCCCCGACGTCGAGGGAGTCGGCGTCGGCGACCTCGGTCCCGAACGGGAGGCCGAGGGTGACCTCGACCGAGGATCGACTCGAGTTCTCATCGACTCGAGGATCGGCTCAGTCTCCGGGGTCGACTTGGACGTCGACGTCCCGGCGGTCGGGGCAGCGGCGCCAGCGAGGCCAGCGAGCAGTGCCCGCTGCTGGTCCATGAAGGCAGACAGTCTGCTCTCCAAGGCCGTCAACCTGAGTCCGACCTCAGGTGACCCAGCAGCCCACGACTCGGGCCCCGACGGCGTCGGGCCCGACGTCGGCTGTCGCGGAGGCGAGTCCAGAAGGACCACAGGACTTACCCGGGCAGGCATCTCCGACTCCAGGCGAGGTCGCTTCGGGAGGTGTTCCTTCTCCAAGGACCCGGGGCGGCTGTCGGGGCTATGCGACCTGGCCCTCGCGGAACCAGGAGCGTCCACCGAAGCCGCCCTCGCGGGTTTTTCCTTCCGACGATGGTCCCCGGAGGGAGAACCCCGGTCGGAGGAGCTCCGGCGACGGTCCGAGCTGGAGCCTTTCGACGCGGAGGCCTCCGACGAGGTCCGGGTACGGCTGGGGTCAGCGAAGATTCTCTCACGCTGATGCCGCCGACTCCTCAACGCCTATGAGGACAGTTTGCTGCAGGGCCCACAGATCAGTTCCTCATGATCCGGGCCCAGACAGCGGAGGCAAAAGTCGTGTGTGTCGGTTAGTGACATATTTCGGTCACACCGACCACACCGCTTAAACCCACTGGCAGCCATCGGGGGGAAAAGGGCCCCTGCGAGGTCAAAGGACCGGGCTGCCAGGGAAAACCGAAAGAAAAAAGGATAAAACAAAGAAGAAAATCAACTTTTTCGCGGGGACAAGACGGGGACGTCTGTAGGGCTCCGCGGAAAAAAGAAGACTGGCTAAGATGGCACCCTCGGGCGGGAAGACGACCGCGCATGCGCGCTGCAATTCCCAAAGGCTTTCTTTGAAAGCTGGGGAAAATTGCTCCGCGAGGGCTCCGTCGGCACCGACGTCACCCATAAGTGAGGACTGACTTCCTGCTTGGTCCTGGAGAATTAGTATTCCTGAAGGAACTCCAGTCCAGTCCCTTTACTCTCGGGTTGTGCAACCCTTCCAGCAGCTTGGAGGCTGAGGCCATCATCGTTTTGATGATGGTGTGGTATAAATACCACTGGCACTGCCCATAGGCACCAGTAATCTGATGAAAAAGCAGTCCTGATAGGCACCCGTAACTATGATGCGTAAAAACAAACAAAAACCAAAGAAACAGGAAACCAAAACTTTTTTTTTTTTTTTTAAGGCAGAAAGAACAGTGGTAAGGGAGGGGAGGGAAGGAGAAGGCTTACCCGGGGCCGACCCAGCCTTTACTCACTCCTCCCCGTACCTCCCTAGCCCGTATCCCCGCCGCTGGGGCTCCTCCGACCGGAGTTTTCCGCTTCCGCTCCGCTCCGTTCACCGACTTCGGTCCTTTATTCCATTCTGAACACTAGAAACCGAACCTGGGCGGGATCAGGGACTGGACTGGAGTTCCTTCAGGAACACTAATTAGCAGGTAAGGACTAATTACTTTTTCCTTAGCAGAACTCCAATCCAGTCCCTTTACTCTCGGGATGTAACAGAGCAGTTCAAACCTGGGTGGGGGTCGCCAACCCGGACCGAAGTACCGCACCCGCAAACCTGGTGTCTGCTCTTCTCTGGACATCCAGTCTGTAGTGCTTGGAAAAGGTATGCAGAGAGGACCAGGTGGCCGCTTTACAGATGTCTAGCGGTGGAACCAAGCTATGCTCTGCCCAGGAGGCCGACTGCGCTCGAGTTGAATGCACGCGAAGACCTGTTGGGACCTGCCTCCCCTTGAGAAAGTAGGCAGAGGCAATGGTCTCCCTGATCCACCTAGCCCTCCAAATTGAACGAAAAGCCGTTCGGACTTGCGGAAGGATGCTGTGCGTGAGAGAACGTCTCAGCACTCTATGCATATCTAGTAGACGCAGTTTGGTACTCTCCCCTTCCTGTGCTTCTCCCGCGAAGGACGGGAGCGAAACTGTTTGGTTCATATGAAAGGGAGAGGAGACCTTGGGTAGGAAGGAAGGAACCGTCCGCAAGACCACCTTATCCTTGAAAAAGGAAAGGAAGGGAGGTCGAGAAGAGAGAGCTTGGAGCTCCGAGACCCTCCTAGCCGAACAAATAGCTACCAAAAATACCGTCTTCAGGGTCAAGTCCTTTAGGGAGGAACTTCCTGCTGGCTCAAAGGGCTCCCTGGTTAGGGAATCCAAAACCAGGTTTAAGCCCCAAGGGGGAATCACTGATCTTTGCTGAGGCCGTAAGCGCTTGACCGCCCTCAGGAATCTACCCACATCAGCGTGGTCTCCTAGAGACTTGCCCCGAACCTTTCCCCTATAACAAGAAATGGCCGCTAGCTGAACTCGTAACGAGCTGTGAGCCAAACCTTTCTCGAAGCCTGCTTGTAGGAACTCTAACACCTCCGGAACTGAGGCTTCTAAGGGTTTCTTATGGAGATCTGCGCACCACGCCTCGAATATGCGCCAAACCCTGATATAGGAAAGGCAGGTCGAGCGTTTACGAGCGTTCAGCAGGGTCGAAATTACCAAAGCCGAGTAACCTCGCTTCACGAGCCGCGCCCTCTCAAGGGCCAAGCCGTAAGCGAGAATCGATGCACGTGGGGCATGAGTATTGGACCCTGCCGTAGCAAATCCTTTCTTTCTGTTGGGGAGCCTCCAAGGGCGATGAGCCGTTAGTCTCACCAGGTCTGCATACCATGGGCGACGAGGCCAATCCGGAGCTATGAGGATTACCAGACCTGGGTGGGCCTCTATTCGTCTTAGAACTCTCCCTATGAGGGCCCAGGGCGGGAACACATACAGGAGACCTTCCGAAGGCCACTTCTGGACCAGGGCATCCAAGCCTTCTGACATCCTTTCCTTTCTTCGACTGAAGAACCGGCTTGCTTTGGATGTTTCGTAGCGCGCCATGAGGTCCATGATCGGTGCTCCCCAAAGGGCTACCACTTGGTCGAACACTTCCTGCGCTAGCTCCCATTCCCCGTGGTCTATCTTGTGTCTGCTGAGGTAAATCGGCCGTCACATTTTCTGCTCCCGCCACGTGCTGAGCTGACAGGTCCAATAGGTGTGCTTCGGCCCACTGTAAGAGGCTGCCTGCCTCCTTCTCCAGCAAGGGGCTGCTCGTCCCCCCTTGGCGGTTGATGTAGGCCACCGTGGTGACATTGTCCGAGAGGACGCGGACTGCCTTTTGCCGAACCAAGGGCTCGAGAGCTCTGAGTGCCAGCGCCACTGCCCTCAGCTCTAGCCTGTTGGACCACCGAGCTTCCCTCGGGGTCCAGCTCCCCTGTGCGAACTGGCCCTCGCAATGAGCACCCCAGCCTGCGAGACTTGCATTCGTCGTCAGCTGTATCCATTGGGGTGGATCGAGAGGCATCCCGCATCCTAGGTTCCTTGGGCACTCCCACCAGAGGAGAGTCCTCCTGATCTGAAGAGGACAGGGCAGCTGCATGGATAAGGGATGATGCTGAGGGGACCAACGTTGTAACAACGCGCGTTGAAGGGGTCGCATATGTGCCTTGGCCCACGGTACTACCTCTATCGCTACCGCCATGGTGCCCAACAGCTGAAGGTAATGCCAGGCGGTAGGGATCCGTCTTGAAATGAAGCGAGAGACCAGGCTTTTCAGATCTCGTAACCTCTGTTCCGACAGGAAGACCCTTCCACTCCTTGTGTCGAACCTTGCTCCGAGGTAATCGATCTCCTGCGAGGGAATTAATCTGCTCTTTGCCCGGTTGATGACCCAACCCAACTCCTCCAGGAATTCCACCACTCAGGCTGTAGCTGTACGACTCTCCGTCTCCGATTTTGCCCGAATCAGCCAATCGTCCAGGTATGGATGTACTAGAATCCCCTCTTTGCGAAGGGCTGCGGCTACCACTACTATTACCTTGGTGAATGTCCTGGGGGCTGTTGCTAGGCCAAAGGGAAGAGCCTGGAACTGGAAATAACCCCTCGGCACTGCAAATCTCAGGAACTGCTGATGAGATTTTCGTACCGAGATATGTAAGTATGCTTCCGTCAAGTCTAGTGATGTCAGAAACTCCCCCTGTCTTACCGCTGCAATGACCGACCTCAGGGTTTCCATTCGAAAATGAGGAACCGAGAGGCAGCGATTGACTTGCTTTAAGTCCAGGATTGGACGGAAGGACCCTTCTTTCTTTGGTACCACAAAATAGATCGAGTATTGACCGGAACCGTATTGGTCTCTCGGGACAGGAGTCACCGCTCCCAACTCGATCAGCCTTGAAAGAGTGTCTTCTATTGCTGCTCTCTTTTCTGGAGAGCCGCAGGGAGACTGCATAAAGGCTGGGGGAACTTGCTTTGTGAATTCGAGAGCATAACCCTCTCTGATTACTTCCAGTACCCAACGATCCGATGTGACTCGGGCCCAGGCGGGAAGGAACTGCCTTAACCGACCCCCCACCAGCAGGCCTTTCTCCTGGGCCCCCGCAGTTTTATTGTGGTTTCCTAGGACCTGAGGATGAGGAGGAAGCTCCAAAACCTATTCCAGCTCCTCGAAACCCTCGGAAGCCTTGTCCTCTAGGCGAGGGACGACCCCTAGGAAAAAAATTCTGTCTGGTCGACCGGAACCTACGAAAGTCCCTCGGCTGGTTGCAAGCTGGGACGGAACGGTTTTGCTTAGGTCTATCTTCCGGGAGTCTACCTCCCTTAGACTCACCAAGATCTTTCACCAACTTTTCCAGGTCTTCACCAAACAGCAGCTTCCCCTTGAAGGGGAGGCGACTCAGGCGAGCCTTCGAGGAGGGGTCCGCCGCCCAATTGCCCGAGGCCATATTTTTTGCTAGACTCCTAATAAGGTCGTACTGGCTATCTGCTAGAAAGGCGGAACCCGACTCTAAGCGCGCAGCACTAGCCTGCGCGTCCGTAGAGGCGCCATCCGTTAGTTGAAGCTGTTGAGCCCACCTCAGGCAGGCTCTTGCTACCCACGCTCCTGACACTGAGGCCTGCAGGGCGAGGGCACTAACATCAAAGGCTTGCTTCAGCAGAGAGTCCAGCTTTCTATCCTATCTTTAAGCGCTGCGCTCGTCTGGAATGGTCGTCTTCTTTGTCACCGCTGAAACCGCCGCGTCTACCCTTGGGGACTTCAGCAGATCCTTGTCAGTTTCCGGTAAAGGGTACAAGCGAGACATGGCCCTCACCCCCCTTAGACTGGACTCTGGTTGATTCCACTCTTCCTGGATCATTTGGCGTACCACCCTGTGGACCGGAAAGACTG
Organism: Ichthyophis bannanicus; assembly: GCA_033557465.1. NCBI lineage: Eukaryota > Metazoa > Chordata > Amphibia > Gymnophiona > Ichthyophiidae > Ichthyophis > Ichthyophis bannanicus. Next base: position 49,461,395 of record CM066036.1, on the reverse strand, counting down.
AGTTTTTCTGACGGCTTGAATCAAAGGATCCTCTAACGCTTCTTCCTCTGCAGGGATGTCTGATGCCATATTGAGCACCTTCAGGGATTCATTAATTAAGGCTGGGAGCTCCTCCCGACGAAATACTCTAACTATTCGGGAATGCTCTTCCTCTGGGATCTCCCCCTCCTCAAGCTCTTCCTCTTCCTCCCCCACTTCTCTGTCTGATCCCTCCTCATCCGGAGTGATCGGAGATGGAGACGTGAGAGGTTCTTCGCTCATTAGTCTAGAGCGCTTGGGAGGGGCTCCGGGGTCATGGGAGCTTGTCTTCCCTGGACCGGGCTGGCTACCTTCTTTCAGCAGCGTCGGCTCCATGAGTCCCTGCTGACGCATACAATAAGCTTTGTGCAACAGAAGGACAAATTCTGGAGAAAAATGCTCCCAGCCTCCCTCCGCCCCACTGGAAGCAGGGGGAAGGGACTGGGAGGGGCCTGGTAAGGCAGAGGTAGAGGGCGGGGGAGTGGAGGAAGAATCCCCTCCCCCTTCCCGGAGACCTTGAGACCCCTGAGAAGTCAGATCCATGGACAACTGAATTTCCTGCTCCACAGAGGCTGCTTCCGCAGCACAACCCTGGCAGATCCCAGCTTCAGAATTCGCAATTCTGCGTGTTCCGCAGGACGGGCACCGTAATTTTCTCATCATTCTTCCTCCTCTTTTAATATTATTGTTATATTTGAGACCCCCTAGTGTAAAAAGGAACCAAAAGAAAAACAACAAACCTGGCAATCAATGAAAATTAAAAGAAATTAAATGAAAATAAATGAAAGATTCCTCAATCACAAGGAGGGAGGGAGGGGGGGGGTTTGGGGGGGCCTGACCAAGGTTGGACCAGGACCCTGACCAAGCTAAAAAATAAATTAAAATAAATTAAAAATACAACCAAGTGAAATACAGGTCTTTGAACAGTCTGCAATACTTGCGATTTCGCTGCCCCAATGCTCTGCGTGCCGCTCCTCACGCTGGCTGATGCTAGGCTCCACGTGGTAGGCCGCAGCCACGTGGAGTCAGGTCCTGCGGCCGGCGAACTTGTCCTCACCGCCGGAGCCCGGATCCCCCCTCCGTTGGGGCAATTGCTTCGTCGTTGCGACGCCGCCTCTAGCGCTCAGCCTGGACAGCCGCTGTAAGAGCGAGGCAGCAGAGAAGCAGCAAGAGGAGCGTTGTTGGTTCCCGCGCTCAGCCCCCAAACCGGGGCTTCAGCGCGGTGTTGCCTCTAGCGCTCAGCCCGCCTTGGGGGCTTCGGCGCGAAACAAATGGGAGCGGAGGGGAGGCCGATGATTCGGATGCCGCGACCGTGGGAGGAGAGTGCCCCGAAGCGCCCCGCTGCCAAAGTAAGCCCTCTACTTCCAAAGGACACCGGAGAACCGAGGGGGGGGGGGAGTAAATGAAAAAGAAAGAAGCAATAGTGATTTATCAAAAAAAACGCACGGGAGTAAGGAGAACTCCCTCAGCTAAAGCAAAAGGAAATTAAAGAAATTAAAGAAAAGCAATAAAAAAGGTATCAAAAAAAGAACTAAAGACCAGTAAGCTCCCGGCTTACGGTAACCCTCCAGCTGCTTGGAGGCTGAGAATACTGGTGCCTATGGGCGGTGCCAGTGGTATTTATACCACACCATCATCAAAACGATGATGGGCTCAGCCTCCAAGCTGCTGGAAGGGTTGCGCAACCCGAGAGTAAAGGGACTGGACTGGAGTTCTGCTAAGGAACGGAAAATACACCCCTTTTGCACAAGACCATCCCCCCCCCAAAACAGGAACAAAAATCATGACCCAGACACCCTCACCAAGCCGGAAACAATGGACCTCCAAACCACAATGAACACCATCCGGCAGAAGATCACTACAGCACTACGAATCAGCAAGGACCTGCAACATCACACAGACCCACGCATATCATACGATTTCCAGACAAAAAGCCCCAACGACAACAACCAGAAGGTAAACTATACAGACCCCAATCACCTAACCCACCACCCAATATGCTCACCATCTACCCTCTGCTCTATCTGCTGCTAGCGCTCTTGTTGCTTACCATGGCACACAATTCTCCAACCACTTCAGCACCCCTGCCATGGCCCACCAACCATCTATCAGAACGAACACACAACACTCACTGAACCACAAGATGCCTAAAATACATAACGCCTCACCTCAAACCACCCCAACACCACCCAGCTCCTCACTCACACATCCACTGCACTGTGCCCTAACTAACGCCCAAATCCATCCAGAACAAAACCCAATCAAGGACCTCCTGGAATCAAATAATCTAGACATACTCTACACAACCAAAACATGGATTACAGAAACAACGTACTACTGAACAAACTCACACCAAATGGATACAACCTATATCAATGCCCCAGGACCCAACCAAGAGGAGGCAGAGTGATGATCACAGCCAAGATCAACCACCTCTGTTTTCAAGCAAACAGCATCAACGAATCTGACTCAATCACCATCTCCAACAAAACGATCACATACACAGGAAGCAGACCTCCAATACCAACGACCTATCAACAATACTGGATACAGTAACAGCAGCATCAAAAAACAGAAAGGACTACTAGTTTTAGGAGACTTTAACCTCCATTCACTCCACCAAAACCACGCACAGTCCTTCCTTCAAGCAATGATGGCAATAGACCTAAAACACAGGACTTAATCTTCTTCAGTAACAATAACCCCCAAGCAAGCACCCCCCACTCTATACAGGCATACCAAGTCCTATGTCAGACCACAAACTCATCAGGTTCTCACTCCCAAAGGGCCCCATCAGAACAAATCCAAACCAGTAGACATCAACCAGAAGATTTAAACCATTTGATAAGGACAACTTGATCAGAGAACCCCTTGAACCTATAGACTCCACCGACCCAGAGATACTCACTGAAACTGGAAAGCGTAGTTATTCACCTGTAAAAGGTGATCTCCGGGAACAGCAGGAATTTAGTCTTCACATATGGGGACTCCCTAGCTGAAGATGTCAGGGAGATCGCCCCAAGAAGCTGCCACCTATAGTAAGGTGGGCAATGCTTCCTCCCATGGATCTCTAGCATCCCACCAGGGTTGGTGGGTAGGAGTTGAATTAGGTCTGAAAGATTTTGAAGAACAGCTTGGCCAAAGGCAGCATCCCGACGGGACGCTTTATCTAGGCAGTAGTGGGCTGTAAAGGTGTGTACCGAAGCCCAGGTGGCTGCTCGACAAATGTCATCAATAGACACAGAGTGAAGGTTAGCCATAGAGGCTGCCAAGGCTCTCACATTATGAGCTGTGACATGGCCATGAAGAGGAAGACTCTTACTCTCATAAGCAAAGGATATGCATTGCGCAATCCATTTGGATAGAGTTCTCTTGGAGACGAAGTCCCAAATGGCTAGAATCAAAAGCAATAAAAAGTTAAGACTTTCTATGTTGCTGTGTTTTGTAGGTAAAAAGCCAAAGCTCTTTTACAATCCAAAAGTATGAAGGTTCCTGTCTGCATTAGAGGCATGAGGCCTCAGAAAGAATACAGGAAGATAAATTGATTGATTTAAATGAAAAGGCGACACCACCTTTGGCATAAAGTGTGGATGAGTTCTGAGAACAACCTTATGGTGAAACCTAGTATAAGGAGGATCAGCCACTAAAGCTTGTAATTCACTATTGCGACGTGCAGAGGTGATTGCAATTAGGAAGATGACCTTCCAAGACAAAAGATTTAGGGTTGTAGTGGCTAAAGGTTCAAAAGGCGGTTTCATGAGCTGCCCAAGAACTAGGTTTAAATCCCATGCCACCGGTGGTGGCCTGATGACAGGCTTTGTTAATAGAACTCATATAAATCTTGATATGAGTGGATGAGAGGAAATTGGTTGTCCATTTAGAGGCTTATAGGAAGCTGCAATTGCACTAAGATGGACTCTTACTGAATTGGTCTTTAGACCAGAATTTGATAAATGAAATATGATACCTTTGCGATCAATACTAGAGTATCTAAGGGGATTTAACCCCTTCTGTGAACACCATATAGTAAAACGTTTCCACTTGAAAGCGTAAGATAGTCTTGTGGAAGGTTTTCTAGAAGCCTGAAGGACATCCTTTACGTGTTGGGAAAGGTTAAAGACCTGCAGATCTAGGCTTTCAGCAACCAGGCCCTGAGACGTAGGGACTGGGGATTCGGGTGCCATAGCATCCCATTCTCTTGAGAGAGGAGGTCTGGAGCACACCCTAACTCCAGAGATGCAGCTTGAGAGAGATGCAAAAGCAGGGGATACCACGTTTGTCGTGGCCACCGTGGCGCTCTGAGGATCATACGACCCCTGTCTCTCTGAAGCTTGAAGAGTGTTTTGGGGGTGAGGGGAATGGGTGGGAAGGCATAGAGGAAGTCCTGACCCCAGTGAAGGAGGAAGGCTTCCCTTGCCTGGCAACTGTGAGCCGGAATTCTGGAACAGAAACGGGGAAGTTGGCATTCAGTGGACTTGCAAAGAGGTCTATGTCTGGGATTCCCCAGATGTGAAATATCTTTATCACCTGGTTTAGGTGGCGAGACGATTCGTGAGGCAGCGGTACTCGGCCAAGTTTGTCTGCCCAAAGGTTTTGAATGCCTGAAAGATATACCACGAGAAGGTAAATTTGATAGTCTCTGGCGAAGGCCCATAGTCGTAAAGCTTCGTTGCATAATGACAGAGAGCCTGTTCCGCCCTGCTTGTTCACGTAGAACACGGCTACTTGATTGTCCGTTTGGACTAGGACTGTTTTGTAGCTGAGCTGGGCATGGAATACTCGAAGAGCTAGATAGATTGCTCTGAGTTCTAGGAGGTTTATGTGAAGACAAGCCTCCTGTGGAGTCCAGGTACCCTGGGTGGAGAGATGGAGCAGGTGTGCTCCCCATCCCACCTGTGATGCATCTGTTAGGGTGGCCTGGAATGGGGGTTGTTGGAAAGGAGACCCCACTAAAAGTTTCTCCAGTGATTGCCACCATTGTAGGGACAAGATCAGTCGTCGTGAGTTTGATATCTTGTCCGATAGACATCCTGTGGCCTGTGTCCACTGTGTGGATAGGGTCCACTGGGCTGCTCGCATGTGGAGGCGAGCATAGGGAACTACATGAACTGTGGATGCCATATGTCCCAGTAATTGCAGCAGTTCTCAAGCAGTTAGGGAGGACTTTCCCGCGGCTTGAGAAGCTAGTTGCACTATGCGAAGACAGCGGGGCTGTGGGAGGAAAGTCCTTGACTGTCTGGTATCTAAACAAGCTCCTATAAACTCCAGGGTCTGAGAAGGAACAAGCTGGGATTTTGGGAAGTTTATGACCAATCCCAAGTATTGGAGAATTCGCATTGTGCGAGACAGTGCAAAGCTGGCTTCTGGAATCATGGGGGCTCGAATGAGCCAGTCGTCCAAGTAAGGGAAGACGAATATCCCTAGGGTTCGCAGGAATGCAGCTATTACTGCCATGCATTTCGTGAATACTCTTGGTGCAGAAGCCAGACTAAAAGGAAGAAGCCTGTATTGGAGGTGTTTTCCTTTGAAAAGGAATCTTAAGAATTTCCTGTGATCTGGATGGATCAGAATGTGGTTATACAAAGCCAATCCCGACTTTGAAGGTATGGCAGAAGAGTTCCCGGAGAAATCATTTTGAACTTTTCTCAGAACAGATATTTGTTCAATTCTCTGAGGTCCAGAATGGGTCTGTGTCCTCCTGTTTTCTTTGGAATAAGAAAACAGGGGCGAGTAGAACCCTGTACCCTGTTGGGGAATGGGTACTTCCTCTGTTGCTTCCTGAGCAAGGAGCGTTGAGACCTCTTGATCCAGTAGATTGTCTGCAGAGGTTTGGGAATTGAACTGTCTTACGATTGTAGGAGGGGGCATGCTGTGAAAATGAAGCTTGTACCCCCTCCCCTACAAACGGACAGAGCCCAATTTTCTGCTGTTATTTGGTGCCATCAGGGAGAAGGGGGCTCATAAGCTCCAAGTCTCCAGTGACTTCTTTGAGGAACATTTCAATATATAAAATATATGAGCTGATCCTAGCTGAAAGCATGGAAGCCTGAAATGTTCGACGCCCAAAGGCGTCAAGAGTCCTGCATTCACAACCCGGAGGACTGAATGCATGTCTTTTTGCACTTTTCATCCTATGCATGGCTAAATTCCACTACCACTGAATGGTGTGGCAGCTGAGTCTTTTAAAAACCAGGACATGGTGGACCTCAATACACGGTATCGAGTCTCCTAGAATGAGGAGATGTGGTTAGAGGTGTTTCCCACATTCTGAGCATCAAATCATGAAGAATTTCATGAATGGGCAGGGTAGTTGCCTCTTTGGGAGCCTTAGGGTATTGGAGTATTTCCAATTCCTTTGCTCTAGGTTCTTTTTCAGGAGCTACCGTGATTGATAGGCCTCGGGCCACATCACGAATAAAATCCTGAAAAGACATGTCCTCCGGAGGAGACATTCTGCGTTGAGGAGAAGAGGAGTCTTCCGGAAGAAGTACTCTGGTACCGACAGTTATCTGAGTCATCGGAATCGGAAGACTCGAAGCATCTCTGATCCTGATGTTCATGCAAAGCACGGTATTGATCTAAGTTGGCACCGAGTTGGTCGAAGCCCAAAAAAAAGTGAGCATGAGCAGAATTCCCACTGGGGCTGGTACCGGCATCAGTATCGGTGTCCATACCTGTTGAACCGTCGGTAGCGGTGTCAATGGTACCGCAGCTGTAAGGAGAGCTGCAAGACTGCGTTCGATAGCAAGGAATCTCTGGTCTATCGACGCTGCCGATGCCTGGGTGTCAGTACCGGTAGAAGTGGCCGGAACCCTTGAGCATGGCACCAGTAGTTCTGCCGAGGTCGAGGCCTCGAGAACATCCTGGAGCCCCGTTAGTGCTTTGGAGGCTGAAGCCTCCCGCTGGGGCTATTTTGCCGGTATAGTTTCAAGGGCAATGCCAATGGCTTCTCGATGCTTAGAAGGAGATCTACCCTTTGAGGACCGGCTCTTATGTTTAGTTACCTGAGATCCATGAGAGTAAGACGAGGCTCTGGAAGACGTCGATGCAACGGACATCGCATCTGAAGAAGAGAGGGTACCGAGCTTTGCAGCCTGGTTCTGTCTTCCTCTTTTAGTCATCCCCATACAAGAGGAACACTCCGAAAGAGAATGGTCAGGGCCTAAACATTTGAGACACTCAGGAAAATGGGGCCTAATGCCCAAAATGGCACCTAGCACCATAAAGTAAAGGTTTCTGAAGAGAAACACTTCAGAAATATATTATATCATATCACATTATATATATAATTTTTTTTTTATTTTAAAGAAGAAAAGAGAACCGGCAGTACCGGTAGGCATCGAGTGGAGGCAGCCGCGACCAGAAGAAAAACAGTTTAAAGAAAAAAATTTTCTGCGGTGACAGGGTATGTGACCTGTCGGCTCCGCGGAAAACGAAGAACTGAAGAGGGACAGTTGGAAAGGCGGGAAGGCAGCGCGCATGTGCTGAGGGATGCTCCCAAACGCGTTCCTATTGGACGCTGGGGAGCGTTTTCGCGCAGGCTTCGTCGGTGCCAACGATACCCATATGTGAAGACTACATTCCTGCTTGTTTCTGGAGATCAATGCCATCAGAAATGCGGCAACTGCCAACACCACCCCCCAAGACCAACATGGCTGCAAATCCACACACAAAGCAACCCAAGACTGACTGGTAAACTCCAACCCTCCGAAACCTGAAAAGGCAACTCCGCAAACACGAAAGTAAATGGCAAAAAAACAAGAACACCCAATATCTACAGTTGATGAAAGAATACCATAGCGAAACAGAGCCCACCACACTAACTACTAAACTCCGCAATCAACTACCAAGAGAGCTTTGCTCCATTGTGAGCTGACAAAAACACTATCCACCGATAATCAAGAAAACAAGGTCACCCACCAACAACTTGCCCAACACTAAAAACAGCTACAGCCGCAAGCAACTATCAATAGCCCACCCTCTATTGGAGGCAACCACACAGACACCTGGAGCTCCTTCAACCAAATTACCGAAAGACAAACAACTTCTTCCACCCCTGGATCCCTGCCCTACATCACAGATAAAAGCAACCAAAGAACTTAGTAATCACCAAATTCACACAAATGATACTTCAACAAGGCACCATGCCTACATGCCTAAAAACCTCCTCCATATGCCCAAAACTGAAAACCAACCACCCTGGACACCTCAGACCCAGCATCATATAGACCTATTGCAAGCCTGCCCTTCACAGCAGAAGTCATCAAGAAAACAGTGCAGCACTAAACTGCAAGACCATATTGGCAGACAATCTCCTAGACCCCCAGCAACATGGCTTTTGACCGCAGCACAAAGTGGAAACATTATTAACCATCTTAACATACTAACGCATGGAATGCAATAAGCTAATCAAGGCCCCCTGTTAATCTTCCAGGACATTTTATCAGCCTTCGACACAGTAAACCACCAAATACTGTTACGCCTCCACACAATTGGAGAGAAGTTCACATCCTACCTCACTGACGGATACCAAAAGATAAGGATTGGAAACAACCCCTCTACCCCATACAAGCAAACCCAAGGAATGCCACAAGGATCCACCCTTTCCGCTATGCTGTACAACCTCTACCTACAGCCACTCTGCACAATCATAAGAGCCCACAACTTAAATCTCCACGTCTACGCCGAGGACATTCTGATATATGGACCAAGTGACACAGACCAACCCATGCCAGCAGCCCATCAAGAATGCTTTACCAAAGTATCAAACTGGCTGACAACAACCTACAGCTAAACTATAACAAGACAGAGGCCCTCTACATAACACACACTGCTTTCATCCCCCTCCCCCCAATAAAGCTCAACACCATCACAATCAAAACCAAAACAGAGGTTCAATACCTTGAGATCACCATCGACCAACACTTAACCTTCAAAATGCACATAAACATCACCCGAACAGTTTACTTCAAAGCAAAGACACTAGCGCCTCCGACCACTCCTCGAACCAGATGACTTCCATACAGTACTCCAAGCAACAATACCACCTCACCTGGACTACTGTAATGCTGTCTTCCAAAGACAGCCATAATCCACACTCCTACCTCTCCAGGCAGCTCTCCATCGACAGCCAGAATCTTACAAAAGCAGCAACATACATATCATCCCAATACCTCAGTTTCACCGACTCCCACTGCAGAGCCATATAACATACAAAACCATCATGCTAACTCATAAAGCAATCCACTCAGACCCCCTCCCCACACCTCTACACTTATACAGTCCTCCCAATCATACAGATCTACACGAACCTCAACACATACCCTCATCATCCCCCAAATCAGAACCAAATCAAACCAGCAGGCATGCAAAAGAGCCTTCCAACTCTACGCACCTTCCATATGGAACAGACTACCGGATCAGCTCAGGAACATCACGGACCTCAAGACATTCCACAGTTAAAAACTCACCTGTTTACCGAACACTTCAGCACAAGCAAATAACCTCCCCCCCCCCCCAGAAGAACAATGCACAATCACCTACCCCTACTGTTGTATATAATCAAAACGGTATATAGTTAAGAGCCACAAGCTCGTTAACTGCATGCTGTACATACATTGAAACACTGGTATCAAACTAAATTATTTTGGTCCACGTAAACCACCGTGACCCGGAGAAAGGCAGTATATAAAATACAGCTAAATAAATAAAATACAGGCCCTTTACATTGCATCTGCATCTGTGCCATCTAACATTTTTTACAGGTTCAGGCCACAATTGTAGCCTTCTCCAGCCTGGTCCCACAGGTGCGCCTGCTAGCCTTTAACATACACCTCCGCAGGTACAAAAAACTTAAATTGTGAGCACCTTCAGGGGTAAGGGGAATAGACGACAGCCTTCGACTGTTGACCACCTTGTCTTGCACAACAGACAGCAGCACCCCACCAAACAAATGATTGGGAATATATGACCTCAGAACCCCAAGACAGAGGTAAAACAGTAGAACGTGCACTGGACGTGAATTTCCAAATCTGCCAGCCCCCCTGCCCACATTGAGAAGAGGCAGAGAAGAACTGGACCGGCGGATCTGGAGGGGTGCCTCCTGGACAGCCGGGCCACCGAAGGGAAAGCTGATGACTGAGGCCCAAACTCCTCAGGATGGCCCCGTCTTGCATTGGCAACCTCATGCAACACCATGACAACCCCGCTCACGATATCCCAAGCGATCTCTGTCATTGCTGCTGCAACAATCACCTGAGCATGAGATCACAGATGGAACACGGACATGCAGACGCACTCAAGGAGAGTGCACCTAAGAAGTATGAGCCTATCCAACATCCAGCACCACATGTCCAGGTGTCCCACTCCTGTCACCCAAAACACAGGACGCTTGAACCTAGGTGACCGCCATAGCAAAGACAGGGAGGCCTGACTGCCGCTATCAACCCTTCCAGGACCCTGGAACACTAAGCCCCGGACTGTGCCATCCAGCAACACTTCTCACGATCCCCAGCAGGGGCCTTTCCCCAGATGGCCCAGATGGGCAGTGTTCCCGCCAAATGGGCAAGCTGCGCTCTGATAACATAGTGCAGAAAACCAAATCAAAGTGTCTTAACCTAGCTAATTTTTGTCTAATAGTGATCATTCATAATATCAGCCAGGCTCAATCATAACATTAGTATTAATGATCTCTAAAGATTGAAGAGTTACTAATGTAACACTAATTGTTTTTTTTTTGTTTTTTGTTTGTTTGTTGTTTTTTTTAAAGAGCTTCAAAGGCGATCTTGGAAACTACAGACCAATGAATCTGAGTTCAGTGCCAGTTAAATGATAGAACTTGTTCTGAAAAGCAGCACCAAGCTGTCTTTTCAAAGGGTTAATAAACATGTGAGTAAGCCAAATGATATGTATCTGGATGTTTTAGAAGGTACTTGACAAAGCCCCTTATGAACTTCTCCTGAGGAAGGAGATGATGTGCTATTATAGAATGGGGAATGGATCAAAAACAGGAACACAATAGGACTAAATGGCCAGTTTTCTCATAGGAGACCCATAAATAGTGGAATGTCTCGGGATCTGCACTGGAACTGGCATCTGGTAACATCTACTGCACTGAAATGATCTGGAAAAGAGATCAGCAAGCATGGCGATCAAATTTGCAGATGGCATAACGACATTTAGAGGCTGTCTGCACAATTTCCAAGCGTATAAACATGGAAATAGCATCCTTATGTAAATGACAATTTCAGAAAGGGCTCAATTTGTAGGTGGTTGTGCCGCCGATGACCCTGAATGGCCAAATTCTAGCACGGAAACCTGCTGCTGACAGACGTCGCTAACTGCCAGAATGCAGACAAAGGTAAAGGCACCCCCCAAGAAGTAAAAACCCAAACCAATCACATTGCATTCAAAGAACTATAAACTATCATGAAATTAAAAGGAAATTAAAATTAAAAGTAACAGCAAAAGGAAGTCCTTATCTGGGTGTAGCCGCGTGGAACAGCGTCGTCTGCTCAAACGCGGGGCTGCTCCGCTCTCCGCCACGAGGCCTCAGCCCTGCCGAGAAAATGGCGCCAATCCGAAGCAGGCCCGTTTGACGCCAAACACCACAGAGGCGGCAAGAGCTCAGAGCCCCTCCATGCGGACTCGAGAGACTCCCTTGTGGCGTCGGGATGCAGCAGTTACCCCGCTGTAGCTGCGGGGTGAAGAGCTGTCCAGACACGCTGCTGCCTCACGCCACCAGAAGTAGCAGACGCTGCGAGCCCCGGCCCACCGGCTAAAGAACCTCGAATGGCCTGAGGCTCCCGCCGCGATGGGAATCTGCCGCATGGACACTGCCAAAATGCAGGTGTTCCACAGAGCTCTCCCCCGTACAGTCCTGGGGGAGAGATCCTCACCGGGCACAGAGACCGAAGAATCCCAAGCAGAGAGGCTAGCTGGCAGTGTGAACTTTGAAAAGGGACAGAACCCCCCTTTACACTAAGGCAGACTAGGTGAAAATAAATAAAGTAAAAGTAAATGAAATTAAATGAAAATGAATTCAATTTACAGGATTACACCTAAAGAAGGGCAAAAGAAATGCAAGGTAAATCAAATCCTGACTAACTGCTCCTAAACTGCTTCTCAAGTGAGCCCAGCACCTAGGCTCACTACGTCCTCATGCTGCATGGAGACTGGACACACTGAGGGATCATGGGAGAAGACCAGCAGGATATACCCGGTGATGTCACAAGTTTGACTTGTCCAGTCTCCATGTTGCAGGAGGAGGTGCACTACCCAGTGGTGGAGGACTGAACTGTAGGACCGATAAGGAACATATTTTGTTTAACTTTAAATGGTATATTTTGGTTGAAATTTGCAGGAAGCGATCCTTTACTTTTTTCTTCGGAGCTACTGCCCTAGCTGTCCATGCCTTGCAGGTGACATCACCGAAACCTTTCTACTTTTTAATGGCATAAACTGATCTACATTTATCTGTTCCACACCATTCATTAATTTATAGTCCTCTAACATATCTCCCCTTTCTAATTGTGTTAGTGTTTTCTGATTACTTTTTGTGTTATAATATGGAAGACGATGCCGGTAGTGGGACGAAGTGACATGTAACGATATATTCTTATTTATTTTATTTATTTACATTCTCTTATATACCGCGCTATACTGCATCAGTACGGTTTACATTGAACAAACTGAAATTACATTGAACAGGGCATTATAACTTGGAGATAACTATTTTACAGGGAACATGGGCTATGGAGGGTTAAGTGGCTTGCCCAAGACCACAAGGAACACCTGTGGGACTAGAAACCCCAGTCCTTCCAGCCTGAAGTACCTTGCCCCAACCACTAGGCCACTCTTACACTTCCATATTTTTAGACTTCTAGAATTTGCATGCAAGCATTTCAGAGTTTGTTTTTTTGTTCATATTAACAGTCTGGCTATCGGGATAACAGGGGTAATTTGGAATCTGTCTGGTTTTTACTTTTACCTTTATTGGAACCTATCAGGATACATTAATTCCCCTGTTTTGCTAGTAGTCTTCAAAGATGTATCATTTCAAACAATGCACTCTTGGGCGATTGTCAGCTTTCATCCATTATATAATTTAAAGTTGTTCTCTCTCCTTTTTAAAGGCTATGCCAGCAGCCTGGTTCTACCACAGTTAAGGCCAAGAATTTTGCCAAGTTCTTAACAAATCCAAAACCCTCTTCCTTGCGCTACTGTCTCATACAGCACAGATTCCAGAGCTCTGCCTGCCTCTTGGGTCCTGCGCATCTCTGAGAATGCTACCCTGGAAGTTCTGGATTTCAACTTTCTACCTAAAAGCTAATTTGGCTTCCAGAACCTCCCTCCAAACACTTTCCTATGTCATTGGTACCAATACAGCAGGCTCCTCCCCAACACTATCTAAAATCATATCTGGATGGCGCATGAGGTCTACTACCTTTGCACCAGGCATGCAGGTAACCAGCCACCTAGCTATCTATATGCCTAATGATCAAATTGCCAACTATAGTGGTCATTTTAACCATTCCCTCATGGGCACATAGTCCTGAAGGCACATCACTTGGAGGACAGGTCCTAGCTACAGGATCACTTCCTGCCACAAGGTGATGCTCTCCCCTCCATGGCAGCAGAAAGGCTGCCAATCTGGAGGTGGGACTTCTCTACTACATCCCTATAAGTCTCGTCTATATAACTGTCTCAGCTGCTCTGTTTGCTACTCTAGCCTCCAGAGATCAGACTTGTCCCCCGAGTGCAAAGAGCTCTTTGCACCTACTGCACACACAAGACTTCTCACCAATTGGGAGAAAAATCATACATGTAACACACTGTACAAAAGACTGGATAGCCCCCATCTCACTGCTGGACTCTGTCTGCATCTTAGATTTAAAGATTTATTTTAGCTATTTAAAATTGCTCAGTTGTGTGACATTCCTAGGGGAATAGGTATAATTATATTGGTTCAAGTATCCCTAATAAGTATAAAGGTCTTGCAGTTTACTTTGAGGTAAAAACTAAAAGGACTTAATTAATCTACTCCTAAGGCTTAAGATGATCAGTTAAACCTAAAATTGAGTAAGATAACTTATTTTCCCTTAATGTGAGGCTATAAATCAAAGATTATGCCTGGGGTGGGGGGTAAGGAAAGAAAAACTAACTGAAAACTGCTTTGTTAAGAATTGATGTACGCCACTGCTGTCAAAGTAGATCCAGACCACTTTGCCCTTGACTAGGGTCCAAAAATACAAAAGGGCTAACCAAATGACCCTTGCCTCTAGGCGGTTGAGGGGCTATGGTGACTAGTCAGATCTCACAATGAGCTCCCCAGCCGAACAGGCTGGCATCTGTCAACAGAAGCCACAAGTGATAGTCCAGTGGCATACTCTTCCTCATGTGCTGCAACTGCCAACACTACAGAATGGCCACCACCCCCAGCTGGAGGGTCAGCCAGACTTCAAACTCCTGAGAACTGGGAGATCACCAAGAAAGCAAGGATCTCTGAAGCTGCCTCATATGAGCACAAGCCCAACGCACCATGTCAGGTATGCATACAGATTGTAAGCCATTTTGGGGACAAGGGAATATATACAGTACCTGATTGTAAACCACCTAGATTGAGTTGTTCTGCAGATGGGCAGTATATAAATGCTTCAAATAAATAAATTACTACTGCAAACAAGAAAATTCTAGATAATCCCAAACTATGGCAAGCCTGTTGAGATCAGAAGGTTGCAAATCGGGCCAACAACCTTTTTACTCTCTCCTTGGGCAGGAAGACTTTGCCTACCTGAGTGTCGAAACATGCCTCCAGGTATTCCAGTGATTGGGAAGGCACCAAGTGGCCCTTTCCTCGATTTATCAACCATCTCGGTGGTACAGTTCTTGAGGAACTGCACCACTGAGGCTGAAACCCGATACGTTTTGGACTGTGACCTGGCCCAAATGAGCCAGTTGTACAGATATGGGTGTACAGAGACCCCCTGGCGCCTCAGCGCAGTGGCCGCCACCACCATCACTTTTGAGAAAGCCCTTGGTGTGGTGTAGAGGCAAAAGGAGGAGCAGTGAACTGAAAATGAAAGTCAAGAATGGCAAAATGAAGAAAGCGTTGCTGATCCTCTGATAGGGATGTGGAAGCAAGCATCTGCTAGAGATGTAAGGAATTCTCCCCCACATACCACCTGAATTACTGACTGTAGGGTCTCCATATGGAAGTGAAGGGTGCGCAGGTAAGCATAGACTCCCTTGGGGTCAAGAACTGGCCAAAAGAACAGCCTCTTTAGCACTACAAAGAAGATGAGTATCAGCCCTGGCCTGATCAGCCGAGGGAACTGGGACCACAGCCCAAAGATGAAGTCTGTCCAGGGTACACTGAACTATGGCTCTCCTGGCTGCAGAGCCGCAAAGACGACAAAGATGTCTGGAATAGGCTCTTCGCATTCCAGAATATTGCTGGGTGTTGGACACTTTCAGTATGGCTATCTTCAGTGATCCAGGTGCACTCCTGGAAGAAAACAAACAAAGATTGCTGCCCACTGGGAACATCCAGAATGGGCCCCCAAGCAGTTATTGTGCTGGACAAGAGGTAGCACACCTGGAGATGTTGGAGTCCCAGGGTCCTTGAGATCCATGAAAGGGCTGTCCAGAACCAGAATGCAGGAGAAGGAAAAGGGTGGCTTTCCGGTGCAGTATCTAAGGAAGTCCTGGGAGCCAAATAGTATGTGCGAGGAACACAGGTTAATGCAGAACAGGAAGATGCACCCCTATGCCTCCCAGGCCCTTTTGGCCTATCGTCTGGGAAATGATGAGATGTGGACTTCCCCAAGTCCTTAACCAGATTCTCCAAATCCACCCTCCAAAACAAGAACCTCCCTTTAAAGGTGAGCCGAGTCAATCGGGATTTGAAGGTTAAACCCGCACCCAATGCCTCACCTCAGTCAGAGCAATGTCTTCAGCCGCCAGACGAGATCATACATACCATCCAACAAAAGGGTGTAGCCGATTCTAAGAGGGGAATAATATCTTCTGTTGCAAGGGACTGAATCCACTAAAGACAGCATGAGTCCTCAGACCCGCACACACCACAAACTAAAGGATAACAGTGGAGGCTGCTGATTCTTCAAGTTAGTGTCCACCTTTCAATTCAGTAAGGTCATTCCACCTGCCACCAGAATGATGGTCTGCTATGTAACTGCTGTAAAGCACAGTTACTTACCTGTAACAGGTGATCTCCGGAACAGCAGGAATTAGTCTTCACATGTGGGAGACGTCGCCGACGGAGCCCGCACGGGAATGCTCCCCAGCATCCAATCAGAAACCTTTGGGAGCATCCCCCGCGCCTGCGCGGTGGCTTCCCGCCCTTCCTACTGCCTCTCCCCAGTTGAGTTTTATAGCTGAGCCGGAAGGAGAGGAGAGGAAGGAATAGAGAGATAGAGATACAACTCCCAGGGGAGGTGGGCGGGTTGTGAAGACTAATTCCTGCTGTTCCGGAGATCACCTGTTACAGGTAAGTAACTGTGCTATCTCCAGGAACAAGCAGGAATGAGTCTTCACATGTGGGGACTCCCTAGCTGAGGATGCCCGGGGAGATCCCATCAGCGCAGCCCAGGCCAGGATGGCATGTCCCTAACCTGGATCCCCGGCATCCCCCGAGGGATGGAGGGAAGGAGTTGAGAAGAGAGGAACAGCAAAAACCCAAAGGCTACAGGGAGAGTAGCCTTTAGAATGCATGAGAAGTATCATTAAGCATTTAATGAATTAATGACCTAGTACCATGTGGAGCTTACCTACTGGGTTGTAGGAAGTGGAGCTATAATGAAGGTACTGTAGACGCAGTAGCGAGGTCTTCAAGGGAACTTCACAGCAGGAAGGCCAGGAGATCCAGGTGTCATCAACTGGGTCAGGAGAAGGACGGCAGGTCTTCAAGAAAGCTTTATGCAAAAAGCTGAGCACTCCCTTAGGAGCAGAGTCCATAACTCAGAGGACTAACAGCAGAAGACTGGCCGATCTGGATAGCCTAGTCCGGAGAAGAGTAGGGGTGCACCCCGGAGCAGAAGAAGTACACAGCCTTCCCTAGCGAGGGATAGGGTCTGAACCTCCGGAAGGAGGGCATAACTAAAAGTAGAAGCTGTTGACTTCACAGCAGTACGCAGAGTACAACCAGTCCGAGGGCCGATCCAGGGAAAATAGGCAGGCGGACAGGCCGGACCTCGGGGGGGGGGGGGGGGGGGGGGGGGGCGTGAGTACTGGCCATAG
This sequence comes from Ichthyophis bannanicus, assembly GCA_033557465.1. NCBI lineage: Eukaryota > Metazoa > Chordata > Amphibia > Gymnophiona > Ichthyophiidae > Ichthyophis > Ichthyophis bannanicus. The sequence continues at coordinate 49,444,121 of CM066036.1, read as the reverse complement.
GGGAAATAGGCGGTAGAACACAGGCACTGTGGACATCTCCCAATATGCGCCTACCGAACAGGTAATATCTGATACATCTAGGTGGTTGGGCATAGGGAACGTCCACCCAGGCACTAACGCAGGTATGCCGAGGAACCTACCTCCCTGAGCATGACACTGATAAGGCGGACCTGCCATTGATCCACAGAAACGTCCCCCTGGGGGGGGGGGGGGGCGTCAAGATCCGTCCGGGAGGAGGGATCTATTCCAGTGGAGCAGTGGCAGATCGGTGAACTAACAGCACAGCAGAGGGTATAGTCCTTGGTAAGCATTGGGGGACTATAGCCGGGTGGGTTCTCCTGCCTGGACAGAGGAAACCAGACAAGGGGAACAGGGCTGATCCGGCCTTGGCGAGGAATTGTTCCGAACATGCTGCGAGGGACAGTAGACAAACCGGTACGGTGTCAATCAGCAGGGGAACCCTGGCAGAGAAGGGTTTGGGGACGTACCTAAGGGTAAGTAAGTTGAGAGGTAGGAAGTCCATGGGCCAGAGCTAACATGGAATAGAGGTGATCTCCCTCTTCCAACAGAAGGAGAATACCTGAACCCCTGAATAAACATTTGAACCATTTGCCCCAGAGTAGAGCCCAATTTTTAGCTTCTGGTGAGAGAAGGTTAATTGCAGGCAGCTGCCTAAAGGAGCCTAAAAACGGCTTGGTATGAGTATCCTGGTGCAGGCCCGGGAACTTCAAACCAGAGTGAGAGGCCCCTTGCTTGGGCGCCCCTGGCGGGTGGGTGGAGGGATGATCTTTCCTCTTCCTAGGGAAGGAAGGTGTAGAGAGGCATTTCCCACCCCCGGGGGGAGGACGGGACCTAGGACGGCTTCTAACGCTGGGAGGGTTAGCGAAGCACTGAGAAACCTGACGTAAGGCTTCACTATTGAAGAGGTGGTCTCCAGCACAAGGAGAATTATCCAAGTTATGTTGTGCCCGTCTGCACAAATCTGACGCCTGTAACCATGCTGTACGACGTGCTCTGATGGCAATAGCAGATGATCTGCTGACCGCCAGGAAGGAGTCTAGAGAAGCACGAGAAAGGAACCCAGAGCTATTCCTGCAGTGATAAAGAAGCAAGGAATATTCAGAGGCCTTGGTTGCAGACAAAAAGGGAGACAACCGAGATAATCTCTCGGTGATCTCCCGGAGTGTCAGGCTCATATAAAAAATATATGAAAGAATTCTGGAAGCCAACATGGACGTTTGGAAGGTTTGACGCCCCAGGGTATCTAGCGTTTTTGAGGCGCGACCTGGAGGGCGAGAAGAATGCTTCTTCTTGCTTCCCACCTTCCTCAGTGCCGATTCCACCACGATGGAATGATGTGGAAGCTGGTGCTGCTGAAACCCCGGGGAGGGGGGCACCCGATACAGAGCATGCATCGCTGTTGATGGTGCAGGAACCCTCAAAGGCGACCGCCATGCCTCCAGTAGAAGACCCTGCAGGGAAGGATGTAGAGCAGGGGTCACCAACCTGCGGCCCGCGAGGCTCTACCCCGGTGCGGCCTGCCAAGGATGCTGCTACAAGTACCGGCAAACTCACCGACTCCTTCTTCTGCAGCCGCGGCTCCCTGCCTCTTAGGGAACCGCGGCTGTGCTTGTAAAATCATCGCGGAGCCCTTCCTGTCTTGACGGGCTCCGTGCAGCATTGTCCCACCTCCAAAGGAAGTGGTAAACAACTTCCTTTAGAGGCGGGACAATGCTGCACGGAGCCCGTCAAGACAGGAAGGGCTCCGCGATGATTTTACAAGCACAGCCGCGGTTCCCTAAGAGGCAGGGAGCCGCGGCTGCAGAAGAAGGGAGGGAGCTGACATGGAATAATTTTCAAAGCAGAAGTACAGGTATGAGCATTGTTTTTTTTCGCAGGGGCAGGGGCGGGGAGAAAGGGGTGCGGCCCGCGAGTCTACCGGTAGTCGGCTGTGCGGCCCGCGGCCCTCTGGAGGTTGGTGACCCCTGATGTAGAGGAAGCATTACAGCCTCCTGTTCCGCAGGACCTGGACTTAGGGAAGGACCCTGGATGCGAATAGCAAGCAGGTCCGCCATGTCAAGAAGAAAATCCTGAAAAGACGGCTCTCCCAGAGGGGCTATGCCGTGGGAGGCGATGGCGGGAGGGGCCGTCAGGGCACCAAAAGGCCTATCGGACTGATGTCCGCTGGGCCGAGGAGGGTACCAACAGTTCCGGATCGGGGCAGTCAGCATGGCGTCGTCAGTACCCGGGATTGATTCCAAGCTAGGCATCGAAGGGGTCGTGGCACCGATGGGACCGCAGGAAGCGGCCTCGGCCCCGGCGATTGAAGCGGTTCCGCGGCATCCGGAGGGCAGTGGCTAGTAATCTCTGCTCTGTGTTGCGGGAAGGGACAGGGCCCGGTCCCGAAGCGTGTCGTAGCCAAGCCTTCGAGGCTGGATACCGGATTCTAGGCTGGGCATCGAACCGAGCGAGATAGACTCCCTCCTGGGGGGCTCCTGCGGCGGCGGCTGTGCCGGCGAGCGAATCGGAACCGCGTTGATCCGCGTCGCGGGCATAGAGGGCCCCCGAGAACAACGCTCGGTGAAGAGGGGGTCATCCGACACCTGCGCCGAAGTCGGGCGGCAGGCCGTGCCAGACGCCGGGCCCCTTCCCGAACCCGGCTTGCCTGGAGGGAAAACCCTCCAGGGCAGACGACCCATCCCCGAGGGTACCCAGGCAACCCGGCGACGAGCTCCCGCGGGGAGGGAAGCGCCAAGCACCGGCGCCTCTTGACGCTGGAACTACCCCCCTGGTAGGCCGGGACGATGGGAACCCAGGCTGGATCGAAGCGATCGAAGACACCGGGGCCCTCCTTCGAGCAATGGGCAGGGCCCTCGCCGTCCACGTCGATGCCAGGGGATCGCCCGTCTGGGATTGATCGACATACCCCGAGGACACCGGGGAAGGCCGACGGTGGTCCCTGGAGATGAGTGGGGCGCCCGATGCCCCTGGGGTAGCGGCGCCACCCAAATCCGGCACCACCCCCGCGCAGGGCGAGGATACCAGCAAACCAGCACGGGTCGAAGCGATCGGTCCTGAAGGAAGTGAGGGCACCAGATGCCAATCCCCGGCGAAGAGTGGAATCCTCGACGCCGATGTGCCACCCAAAGCGGGTACCACCTCCGCGCATGGCATGAATGTGGGACCACCACACTGGGTCGAGTCGATCGGCCCCGGAGGTGCTGAGGACAGCCGCTGACGATCCCCGGTGAGGAGTGGGACGCTCGACCCCGATGCCGAGGTACCGCCCGAAGCGGATACCACCCTTGTGCATGGTCGGGACGTCGGAACACCATACTGGATCGAGTCGATCGGCCCCGGAGGCGCCGACGACCGCAGCCGACGATCCCCGGTGAGGAGCGGAACGCCCGACACCGACGGGTCGGTACCGCCCGAAGCGGATACCACCCCCACGCATGGCAGGGACGTAGGAACGCCAGACTGGGTTGAGGCGAACAGCCCCGGAGGTGCCGAGGACACCAGATGACGATCCCCGGCAGGGAGTGGGACACTAGACGCCGACGAATCGGTACCGCCCAAAGCGGGTACCACCTCCGCGCATGGCAGGGAGGACGGAACACCAGACTGGGTCAAGTCGATCGGCCCCGGAGGTGCCGAGGACAGCAGCTGACGATCCCCGGTGAGGAGCGGGACGCTCAACACCGACGGGTCGGTACCACCCGAAGCGGATACCACCTCCGCGCACGGCTGAGATGTAGGAACGCCATACTGGATCGAGTCGATCGGCCCCGGAGGCGCCGAGGACCACAGCCGACGATCCCCGGTGAGGAGCGGAACGCCCGACACCGACGGGTCGGTACCGCCCGAAGCGGATACCACCCCCACGCATGGCAGGGACGTAGGAACGCCAGACTGGGTTGAGGCGAACAGCCCCGGAGGTGCCGAGGACACCAGATGACGATCCCCGGCGGGGAGTGGGACACTCGACGCCGACGAAATCGGTACCACCCGAAGCGGATACCACCTCCGCGCACGGCTGGGATGTAGGGAAGCCAGACTGGGTAGAGTCGATCGGCCCCGGAGGTGCCGAGGACACCAGCTGACGATCCCTGGCGAAGAGTGGGACACTCGATGCCGGGGAATCGGCACCGCTCGAAGCAGATACCGCCCTCGAGCATGGCTCGGGAATGTTCTGTGAGGAGCGAACCCCAGGAACAACCCAAAACCCCGTGGATGCTTTGGAGCCCGAAGACTCCCGCCAGGGTATATTGGCCAAGGGGGGCTTGAGGGGTTGGCCAGAGCCGTCGCCATGCTGCGCATGAGACTTGCCCCTCAAGACTTGGCTAGCCTTAACAGACTGTTGTGTGGTTATCTGATCCTGTAGAGAAGAAAAACCCGATGACCGCGCCTTGGGCGGGAAGACGTCATCGAGGGATACCTGGAAAAGGGAAGGTCTTCTCCCTATACTGAAGCCCGGAGGACCCGGGAGGAAAGGGTCAGGACCCAAACAGGAGAGGCACCAGGCGTTGGAGTCAAAAGTGGAAAACTAAGTCTCCGCAGTGAGGGCACTTCTGGGGAGAAGGCGGCTCCATGCTGTAAGCCCGGCAGGCCTCAACGATCCGAGGGAAGAAAGGGTTCCCTCTAGGTGACGAAATTTAAGAAAGGAAAAAAAAAAAAAAGGGGCACAGGTGGTGCCGTTGTCGGCGGGAAGAAAGGCCGCGACCACAGGAAACAAAAAGAAAAGAAATTTCTGCGGTTGCAGGAGGGACGTCCTGCCTGCTCCGCGGAAAACAAAAAACTGGGGAGAGGCAGTAGGAAGGGCGGGAAGCCACCGCGCAGGCACGGGGGATGCTCCCAAAGGCTTCTGATTGGATGCTGGGGAGCATTCCCGTGTGGGCTCCGTCGGCGACGTCTCCCACATGTGAAGACTCATTCCTGCTGGTTCCTGGAGATCCTGTGCATCCATTCTCGGCATGATCCTCCTACAGTAGGGCATAAAGCCTCCTGCAGACTTTCAGCCCTTTCACTGGGGATTTGGGCAAGTCCCACTCTGAGCATATCATGTTCTTGATAACCTCTGGAAAGGACGTCCTGGAATTTCAAACCCCCTACAAGAGGGAGTGAATCTGCGGCCCTCTCTCAGTAATTGGAAAGTCCAGTCATACATAGGGTGGATGACACCTGAGCAACCAGTTCATCCTTCCTGAACAGGTGAATATTACAAGATTCGTCATGATAGTCAAGAGTGAGGACAATTTGTTCTCCAGGTCGAAATCTGTGCCTGAAGCACTGGGACTGGATTCCAGATTCCAACTGTTGCTGAGAGCACTTAGAAGGTGGAAGCTGAGCTGGACTCCTGCTTTTTCTCCCTCCTCTGAGGGGGCAGAAAGAGATTGAGAGGACCCAGAGGCTCCAAGATCTGGGCTGTCACACTAGAAAGACCAAGCTTGCTGCAGAAAGGAGAACTATTCCAGGGAGGACAACCCAAAACTGGGGAACTCCCCACTGGCCACATAGCCCCCCCCCCCCCCATCACCAGAGAGGGGGAGAAGCAGCAAGTCACGACCCCTTCCACAAAGGGGAACGTTCAGAGTAGACAGTGCTGACAGTTGGCCTAATAATCATCCTTCAGGGCAACATCTGCTGACGACAGCAGCAAAGATAAGGCCGCAGCACTTGCATTTCCCAGTTGCGAAGGGAGCCTTTTAAGGGTAGACCCAAAGCCTCCATGCAGAACAGATACCAGAATCCAGCAACAAGGCTCTGCACTTACACAGAGCAGGAAGTGCTTCTTCAAAGGCAGCATAAGAATCTCCACCACCACAAGCAGTCAAGCAATGCAGGCTGAAGGTGTGCCAAGTTGCTGTGAGAGCTGTGCACCACACCAGGGGAGGCATGCACAGGCAGTTAGGAAAACACCATCATCGAACCAACAGATGCCCTGAATGGCCTAAACCCAACTTAACGCCCTGGCAACAGATGAAGTCAGGAGCCCCCACAAACAAAACAGACAAGTTTAGTCTTTGGTACTCATCCCTGGGGAGCCCAAATGCAATGTGTGCCTTCGAGTCAGTCCTGACTCCTGGCGACCCAGAAGCTCCTGGGTTTTCTTGGCAGTGTCACCGGAAGTAGATTGCCAGGCCTTTCTTCCGAGGCAATGGAGGGTTAAGTGGCTTGCCCAAGGCCACAAGGAGTGCTAATGGGAATTGAACCCTGGTTGCTTGGTTACCAAGCCAGTGTTCTAACCACTAGGCTACTCCTCCACTCCCCAGGGCAGGTAAAAAACATGCCAGCTCAGTGCTATTCCCCTGTCACCAGACATGCCATACCTCTGAAGAGCACTCTTCAAATCTTCAGGGGACAGCAGGGGGAAGGAGGCAGCACAGAGTTTGTGTGAGGCTTGAAAAATACTTCCAGAATTCTTTTTTCAATTTTTAGGTTGCTCAATGTGTTCTTAACAAAATAAGGGCAGGGAGCTGAATCACCCACACAGATGGTTGCTCACGAGAAAAATCAATCTTTTCCTCTTAAACGTTCCTTATATTTTCTCAGGTTTTCAAAGAGACAGAATTACCAAAGGTTCCCTCTTGAGTTCTGACTGTATAGCATGATGCCATCATAAGAAGCCTCTGAAAACTTCCTCTATCTCCACGTCTACTGGCAAGAGGCACAACCCACTTGTCTGGACTAATCTAGCAGGACAATATGTACCCTTACCAGTATTTGAAAAGGGCCCTGAGCATCTCATGTGAATGAGATCAAGAAAGGACTGAAATGAGGCCATCAAGTATCATGCAAGACAAAAAGTCCTCCACCATCTCTGTCTCTTTAACCTTTCAAGAAGAATGATGGCTTGTGGACAATTTGAGTATCTAAAGCCTTGGCAACCATACCAACAAGACACTTGCTCTTACCAGCAAGAATCTAAATTAAATTAAAGCAGCCAAGTTGTTAAACTACCCAGTTCCAGAAATCAGATTATAAGCCAGTCCTGGATTTCTGCCCATCTCATCTTGATGCATTTTGGGACATGCAGCATTGATTCCAATAAGTAAAATCAGGGTCTACAAATATCATACTGCATTGGAATGCAAATTTAAAACCAGAACTGGCAAAAAAAAAATCATCTCACTCTGAAAATGGGTAACTTAGCAACTCCAAAGCAGCACTGAAGATATAAATGCAGATAGTCCTAAATTGGAGTCTTTGAAAAATTTGCTAGTACCGAGCGTATACATTTACACTCAAAATTTCATTGAATTCTTAACTTTAGGAGCATAAAGAGAGGGTAGCAAGAGGGACAAGGTAAGCAAAATTAGATTAGTCCATGGTTCAGCACTAGGCTCAAATATACGCAAATCAATGTCTTTTTTGGGCAGAATGTCCAAGCTCCTAAATTAGGATGACTTTTCAGCTGAATATTTAGGTTCTTAAATTAGGCAGATAATAGGAAGCAAGTTAAAGGTTAACCTTCTTTGCATATGGACACTTAGTAACTCTGAGCCGGGCCACAGAATGCTCCCTGAGAGAGGATATTATTCCGAGGCCTGGCGGCTGGTCTCCAGCCCCCGAGAGCTCACCGCCTTCCCTTCCTCCTCGTGCCGGCGCTTTGCTGTAGCTATTCCACAGCATTTACGCCATTCTTCGCAGCGCTTTACGGGTCGGGGAGAGAGACTTTGAGGAACCGGTCCATACCCTGAAGTGCTGATCCCGGTACCGGCTTATTTCACAGTACGAATCGCTACTCAACGCACCCAAGCCGGTCGCCATGGCCGCGCCACTTAAACCCACACTGGCTCCGCTAGACCCCCTCACGCAAAGCACGGAATCTTCCAGAAGCGCCGGCGCCCGTCCCGCCGCAAACACTCCAAGGCGGAGAGCTGCTCCTCTCACTCTCATTGGCTAAGAAGCTGTCCGTCACGGACTGTGGAGGTGTGAGCGCGCTGATTGGTGCTTAATGCCGGAAGTCGCTTGGTCACATGATAAACTACAGTTCCCAGTATTTTTCGAGGATTTCCGAGTTCTCTGGGCGGGAGAATTCTTAGCGAGTTGTTTTGTGAAATGAGGTGATGAAGGTGCCAATATTCATTCTTTCCTGGGTCTGTCAGATAGCGTATCGAGTTTATTTCTTTATCAGTATTTGAGTGCACGCCTCACCGCAGGCTTCCTAGGCGAGTTACAAACCATAAACAAAATACAAGTTTACGCATGAGTCAGGTAATACGCCGCCTGATAAAAAAAACAGGCAATACAGTTATTACTATCCAAGTAGATAATAAGTGCGTTAAATATAAGGACGCATTAAGAAGCTTGTGGAAAAAAAACCCTAAGAATGTTAATGGTTGTACAGGGCGCTATTAACTACACTAGCTGCGAAAATTGTGGATACACCTGTAAAATCTGAGCTCTTCGGGATAATATTTGTCTTGTTTATGTTATTTAAGTATTCTATATATTAGATACTCTATGCAGATTGTTGCCATAACATTTGGGAACATATTACAAACGAATATCATCAACATTTAGCAGAAAACACTTCGATTTGGAGTCAGACAAGGTAATTGATGTCTTTCTCAGGAAAGTGATATTTTTCATGAAACCGTCGATCCACTTTAAGCAGGTTTTATGCAGAATCTCATGTATAAGCTGACGCTTCAGATAAAGCACAGTTACTTACCTGTAACATGTGATCTCTGGGAACAGCAGGAATTAGTCTTCACATATGGGTACGTCGTACCGACGGAGCCTGCACGGGGATGCTGCCCAGCGTCCAATCAGAAAGCTTTTGGCAGCCTCCCTCGCGCCTGCGCACTGAGTTCCCACCCTCTCCAGAGCCTCTCTTCAGTTGAGTTTCAAAGCTGAGACAAAGGCGAGGAGAGAAAGGAGAAGAAGATAAGAGATGCAACTCCTAGGGGAGGTGGGAGGGTTGTGAAGACTAATTCCTGCTGTTCCCAGAGATCACCTGTTACAGGTAAGTAACTGTGCTATCTCCAGGAACAAGCAGGAATGAGTCTTCACATATGGGGACTCCCTAGCTGGAGATGCCAGGGGGAGATCCCATAAAAATGCAGCAGCCTGGACCAGGGGTGCATTTTGTTTCCAGAAATCCCTGGCATCCAATGTGGGATGGAGGGTAGGAGTTGACAATAAAGGAGCTGTGAGGAAGAACAGCATAGCCAAGGACTAGAGGGCCGTACAGATTGTAGGAGTCCTTGGTGTATATGAGGAGTCACATGAAACACATGTAACGTACCAATAGATAGGTCACTTACCTACTGCACTGTAGGAAGTAGAACGCCTGATGTAGTCTGCTGGAGAAGCAGTGGCGGAATCCTGAAGGGACCTCCCAGCAATGAGGATGAAGGTCCAGACCTGGAGGTAGTAGACGATCCAGGTGTCAACTGGGTAGGATGGGACGTCATGTCTTCAATGGAGAGCTTTATGAGAAAAGCTGAAAAACTCCTTTAGTCATAATGTTATTAACAGGGAGGACTAAGGAAGAAGACTGACGGAGTTGGAGAACTAGCCCAGTCCTGACGGGGAGAGGGAAAGTGGAAAAAATCCCTATTCCCAAGGAGAAGAGCTGTGTACTCAAAGATAAAGATGTACACCGTTTTTCCTAACTGGCGAGAAACAGGAAAAAATATTGAAGCTTGATGCTTCAAGGGTTTAAGAAAAAATAGAGAAGTTAGCACCACCATGGTAGTGGTGTCTAACAGTTTCTGCATGGTAATATGGTATGCGAAATAGGACGATGGACTGTCTAAATCCTCTAGGAGGTAACATTTAGTATAGACAGTAAGGGTGAGAGTATAGAGATATGAACCCTTAAGAAACCGCCCAAGAGACACATATATATACAGATGTTTATATATATATGTGGGGGGATCTAAACCTGAATCGATATGTCCAGATGCAGAAATCGGGACATGGGTGGAGAGATATATCAAAATATATATATATATATATATAATATAGATATGAAATAGGTAATTATAGATATTTTTGTGGGGCATGGGATTGCACCACCAGAGAAAGGATATAGGTATGTAGACATAGATAGAGATGCTACATACAAGATGACAGGTTGAAGAACATGTCTAGCACCCAGCCCCATGATTGTTACATGGGAAATAAAAAAGAAAAAGATTCTGCATACTACCAGAGGGTAAAGCCACTTGGGATATGTAGAGAGAATCTATTTCTATGAATTGAGGGATGCAGGAAGGCAATCCAACAAAATAACCGTGATGATTGCGTGAGAACAGATTATAAGATGAATCTGTAAGGAACAAGGCGGGAGTTCCACCGAATACTGACACGGCAGAGGTGCAAAATGCAGGGGAAGATACCAGAGGGACCTATTAGAGGGACCCAGAGGTAGCATGCAGGAATGTCAGCCTTGGATCTTCACGCAGAAGAATGTATCCCGTGTTAACACCCCAGGTTAAAGGGTGTGGAGAACCTTCACAGGCATGGGAAGGGTGAACAAGCTTTTTCCTACTAATAGCGAAGCTTCAGAGACAAGGTCAATGCTCTATAGCAGGCCCTCATAGTAGAAAGCTGCTCTGAAGATTGTAGAGAGCATTGTGCAGGAGAGATAAACTGACTGAAGTCAGGTATGTTACCATATCCTAGGAGAGGAGATGGATAGAATAATGTGAGGAAGCCTAAGGGAGTAGGAGGATCCAAGGTAGCTAACGAATAGCTTGGAAACACTACTAAGGCTAGACAGAAATTGAACAAAAGACTGGAACTTGGCAAAAGTACCAGAAATACAATCACTGTAACTCCTGCAGGCACAGCAGCTGACAGAAACAGCAGAAAGATTGCCCTGTGCCCCATAAAGAAAAACAGATAAAGAGGGAGGAGATATAACTTCTCCCTGTCTGTGGAATAAGCTTGGCAAAAACCTTTTAGTATGGTACCCCTCCGTTAGGGAGAAAACCCCATTGGAGAGGGTAGAGCAAGTAATTAGAGGGTGACATACCCATAGGGTAAGTCAACAGAAGGAAGAATGTTCAATTGGGACAAAACCATCATAGGATAGGTGCAACTGCTCTTCTAGAGGATAAGAAGAGGAGAAGTTAGCAGTCCCTGAACATAAAATGTTTCACAAGGTAGTACACTGAAAGAAACACAGTGTATAAACTTCTAATGAATTAGAAGGAAAGTATAGAGTATAAGTCCCAGTTCCTATGGTTGCTAGGAATGCTGAGACTGGTTAGAGCTGGAGGAGTTCAGACTAGGCTGAGGTGTCTCCTGTTTAGGTACAGCCGAATGATGGGCAGGAGAGGAATGAAACTTTCTTCTCTTAGGGAAAGAAGGTTTGGTAGGACATTTCCTACCTCTCGAAGAAGGAGGTGGCTTAGAAAGGTCCTTAGTGGAAGGAGAGTCAGTGAAGCATTGAGCAACCTGACTTAAAGCCTCCTTATTGAAGAGACCCTCTCCTGTACAAGGAGAATGAGCCAGTATAGTTTGTGCCCATCTACTCAAGTCTGAAGCTTCAAGCCAGGCTCTGCGACGTGCTGCTATGGCAATAGCAGAGGATCTGCTAACAGACTCAAAAGAGTCTATAGAAGCACGAGACAGGAACCAAGATATATTCCGGCTGTGATTGATGAGTAAGGAATAATCAGTAGCCTTGGGCTCTGGTAGAAAAGGGGTCAAAAGAGACAATTTCTCTGTGACTTCCTGGAGTGTTAGACTCATGTGAAAAATATATGAGAGAACTCTGGAGGCCAACATAGAGTTTTGGAAGGCTTGACGACCAAAAGCATCGAGTGTTCTTGAAGAACGACCCGGTGGATAAGAAGAAAGCTTCTTCTTGCTCTTAACTTTTCTCAGAGCCGATTCCACTACAAGGGAACGATGAGAAAGTTGAGGCTTCTGGAACCCTGGAGAGGGTGGCACCCGGTACCGAACCTCAATGTTTGTAGAAACTGGAGGAAGTCGTAAGGGTGATTTCCAGACCCTGAGAAGGAGATCCTGCAGAGCAGGATGTAAAGGAAATTGTATATTTTCCATCTGTGCCTGTGAGCCCTGAGTAGGATCACTACTAGGGATAGATATATTGAGAAAGGTTGCCATGTCCCGGAGAAAAGCCTGAAAAGACTGATCTCCTATGGGAACCATCCCTGGCCCGGCTAAAGAAAAAGCTGGAGCTCCAGAGGAGGCACAGGGGACTACACCAATGCCAGGTATCGGTTCTAAAGTAGGCATGGGTGCCAGAAGAGGCATCGATACTGATACAGCAGATGAAGCAGCCATCGGGAACTGCTGCAGTCTGGGTAGCGAGATCATGAGAGAGTTATAACTATGATCTTCGAAACTGCCGATCTGGAATCGATCCGAGTCGGTTCCAGGGCACGTCGGTACGGAGTCATCGAGACTAGATATGGACTCAAGACTCGGCATCAAAGTAAGTGATACTATCGATGCGTGCCGCCAAGGCGCCGACGCCAATGGCAGTATCGGCGATGCCGATACCCCTAAGGCAGACTGGGTCACATCGACCGATACCGACGGTACCGAGGATACCCGATGAACACCTTTTTCAAAGGGAAAGGTGGTCCACCTTGATGCCGATGCCAGGGTATCGGAACCGATCGACGCCGGTACCGGCCCGGAGCATGGCTGAGGTTGAAGGAAGTCAATGCGGTGCGAATCGATCGGGCCCGAAGGTACCGAGGATGCCCGATGACAATCCTTGGTGAAGAGTAGGCTACTCAACACCGGTGCCGATGCTGGAGGCACGGTACCGCTCGAAGCGGATACCACCTCCGCGCATGGCTCAGGTATGTTCTGTGAGGGGTGAGCCCCAGGAACAACCTGAAACCTCTTTAACGCTTTGGAGCCCATAGACTCCCGCAGGGGTAATGCCAATGGATTCTTGAGGGTAAGGCCGGAGCCGTCACCATGCTGGGCATGGGACATACCACTCAAACATTGACTAGTCTTAACAGACTGTTTTTGGGTTACCTGATGCTGTGAAGTAGAGAAACCTGGTACCCTCACTGCCGAGGAGAAAACGGTATTGAGGGAAATTCTAAAAGTTGAAGGTTTCTTCACAGAAATATCCCCCGACTTGCCAGGGGAAAAAGGGTCAGGACCCACACAGTTGAGACACCAAGCATTGGTATCTAAAAAGAAACAGGTGTTTCCACACCGAAGGCACTTCTTAGGAAAAGAAGGCTCCATAATGAAGAGGCCTGGTAGGCCCAACAAGTTAAGGCAAAAACTGAAGAAAAAAGTTTCTCAGAATTAAGTCAAAAATCCACCAGCGGTACCGGTGGGAGCGGGAAATACAGCCGCGACCACAAGAAAACAAAAAAACTAAAGAATTAAAGTAAGTAAATAAGTAAGTTTCTGCGGTGACAGGAGGACGTCCTGCCGGCTCCGCGGAAAAACGAAAACTGAAGAGAGGCTCTGGAGAGGGCGGGAACTCAGTGCGCAGGCGCGAGGGAGGCTGCCAAAAGCTTTCTGATTGGAAGCTGGGCAGCATCCCCGTGCAGGCTCCGTCGGTACCGACGTACCCATATGTGAAGACTCATTCCTGCTTGTTCCTGGAGATTGTGTGCTATACTGCCAGGTGTATGCAAGCTGTATTGAAGTCATATTTGTGCTTTTGTTATTTTTACAAATTTATTTATTAGTGAAAATATTTTAAAAAAATGACAAATGTTTAATAAAAAGTTTCCAATTTGGAATATGTTGTTGTATTTTGTAGATTAATGATGGCAGCAACAAAGAGGGTTGACTGGTCTCTTAAAAAGAGAGCAACAGCCATTACTTTGAGAAATCACTTAGAAGATGGGCCATGGAGTGACAGCATCTGGTGTACAAAAGTTGTGTGCACGCTTCAAAGTCACTGAAAGTGTTGCAACTCAGATGGGAAAAGGAAGGAAAATGTCTGCAACACTTTCAGTGACTTTGAAGTGTAGCAGCTGATAAGCATGCAATAAATAATACCAAGAGTCAGTTCAAAGAGCCAAGCCAATTTATTGTGCACAGGCTCAAACGGACACCTTTTGTGTCTGAAAAGAATGAGCAACCAAATACAGCAGCAGATTCATTATATACAATTTCACAGTATGATACAGGCAACCTTTTTATTGGTCCCAATGCCCCCTGCACCTGTCCAATCGGGGACCCTCTCTGGGCCTAGCACCCTGTTCCCCCTTCCCAGGCTATTCTAACAATGGTACAGTTTCTAGACATGGATACATCTCTACTGCAAGGTCATTTCTAAGCTCAGAGAATGTGAGAATGCAGAACACTGGAACATGTCTATCATCAGCATTTTAATAAAGGATTCATACAAACTTATCTAAAGCAGTTTAAAGCGGATTCTCAAACTTCTACTGACTTTGGTTTTTCTTCAGCATTTATTATTCTCTGGTGGGGGTGGGGACTCAGGCCTAGCTTACAGGTCTCTCATACGTTTTCAGGCTATTATAGGCCATAGCCTACCACATTCCCCCCTTTGATTATTCTCACCCACAAGTGAGAAAGGGTGAGAATTAAATCACATATTATACTTGCGTAAAAGCATCATTTTGGGGTATAGGGTAATATTGCCACATAGCTAATACTTTTTTTGTAGCTGTCTTCTGTTCTACAGTGCTATCAATGGCTGCTGGCTTTACTCGACTGTGATGAATCCAGGGTTCGAGTTCTGCAACTTTAACTGCAGTTGGGGTTGATAAGATGACAACATAAGGTCCCTTCCAATGCGGTATCAACGGTGTCTTTCTCCGCTCTTAAATCCACACCGAGACTCCAGGCTTGAGAGGATGCATGGGTTCTGTTAGATGGATGGGCAGCTGATCTTGTACCCACGTATGAAGACTCTGCAAAACAGAACTTAAAGCCAATAGTTCTTGTCTAGTAATTTCAGATCCAATCTGTTTCATATCTCCTTTTATTCCTTGTACAATAGGCGGGGGTCGCCCATACAGAATCTCAAAAGGGGAAACTCCTAAAGACTTAGTAGGGGCTAAGCGTATCCTAAGAAGGGCTATAGGAAGAACCTGGGGCCACTTCAGGTGAACTTCTTGACAAAGTTTAGACAACTGGGAGGAGTAGCCTAGTGTTTGGGGCAAGGTACTTCAGGCCGGAAGGTCGGGGGTTCAAATCCCACTAGAGGACAGCAACCTTGGGCTGGAAGGACTGGGGTTTCAGGTGAACTTCTTGACAAAGTTTAGACAACTGGGAGGAGTAGCCTAGTGTTTGGGGCAAGGTACTTCAGGCCGGAAGGTCGGGGGTTCAAATCCCACTAGAGGACAGCAACCTTGGGCTGGAAGGACTGGGGTTTCTAGTCCCACAGATGCTCCTTGTGGTCTTGGGCAAGCCACTTAACCCTTCAGTGCCCATGTTCCCTGTAAGTAGTAGTGTATGTGTCTCATATCCCTGCGTGTTAAATGTATCCCCCAATTGTGTTGTGACCGCTTTGATTGAAGGATAAGGCGGTATACAAAACTGTCTAAATAAATAAACTGAGATTTCAGGGTTCTATTCATACGTTCTACTTTTCCTAAATTCTGAGGTCTGTAGGCAGTATACATCTGATAATGTCAATATCTCGGGGTCATACTTAATGGACTTGCCTCCTGAGGTTTTCAGCACTCATTCTTTGTACAGGGCCCCATGTGCGTGCAAAGTTGTGAAGGCATACTTGGAATCTGTGTACATATTTAGACGGAGCCCTTTTCCTATTATCAGTGCTCTAGTGAGAGCTATCAGTTCAGCTTTCTGTGCTGAAGTCCCCGGGGCCAGAGCTGAGGATTCAACTACCAGATCAAGGGTCACCATTGCATACCCGGCACAATGATGCCCATTGATGACGAGACTGCTCCCATCCACAAAGAAAGTCCGTTCAGGGTACTCCAAAGGGACATCAGTCAGATCCAGGCAACTTGAGAATACAGTGTCCATAATTTCTAAACAGTCATGATCAGGGGGCCAGGACCAATTGAGAGCAACGTAGCAGGATTCAAAGCTTGACTGACCATAAATTGTAGCTGGGGATTCGCACACAGCATACTCTGATACTTCAATATTCATGAATTTGTGAGCCAGAAACTTCCTTTGTGTTCCATAAGGGTCAGAACAGAGTGTGGTACAGTAACTTGAAGACTTTGTCCCAGAGTGAGCTTGTCTGCTTCACTCACTAGGAGGGCTGTGACTGCAACAGCTCTCAAGCAAGGGGGCCAGCCTTTTGCAACTGTATCCAACTGTTCTGACAAATAGGCTACTGGCCGTTACCAAGATCAAGAGATTGAGTCAACACTCCTAAAGCATTTCCTTGTGATTCATAGACATGGAGACGGAAAGGTTTCTGGACATCCGGTAGACCCAGAGCTGGTGATGACATCAGAGCGGCTTTTAGAGATCGAAATGCTGCATCCTGTTCAGGTCCCCACTCCAATGGAGACCTCTCCATTCCTTTGGTAGCTTGATACAATGGTTTTGCCAGCAGAGCGAAATTGGGGATCCATATACGACAGTATCCTGCAGCCCCCAAGAAGGCTCTCACTTGCCTCCTGGTGGTTGGAGTAGGAATACTGCATACAGCTTCTTTTTGTTCCGGTCCCAGGTGTCGAATTCCGCTGGACAATTGGAATCCTACATATTTAACTTCAGTTTGGCTTAACTGTGCTTTTGCTCTTGAGACTTTGTATCCAGCCTCATTTAGAAGGAGCAAGAGTTCACTGGTGGCTTGTAGACATTCACTTTCCGAATTGGTAGCTATCAGCAGGTCATCCACATACTGGAGAAGAACCCTTTTTCCTGGATCCACGGGGTAACTTGAGAGATCTTGATTTAGAGCAGCACTGAAGAGGATAGGTGAATTCTTGAATCCTTGGGGTAATTGAGTCCAGGTGAGTTGGCCCCGCCTTCCTGTTGTAGGATCTTGCCATTCAAAGGCAAACAAAAGCTGACTGACAGGGGCAAGGCGTATGCAGAAGAAGGCATCTTTCAGGTCCAAGACGGTGAAATGAGTAGCCTCAGCAGGGATCAGTCCTAAGAGAGTATAAGGATTTGGTACCACTGGGTGTATAGTTTCAGCTGCATCATTTACCCACCTCAGATCTTGTACTGGGCGGTAATCCCCTGTCCCAGGTTTCTTGACTGGGAGAAGGGGGGTATTGCAAGGTGACTGGCACTCCTTGAGAAGTCCATACTTCAGCAGTTTCATCAGATGGCAGTGGATATCTTCAATGGCTGGTCGAGGAAGAGGATACTGCTTCACATGCACTGGTTCCGCTCCTGGCTTGAGGGTGACAACAACAGGGGCTATGTTCTTCGCTAGGCCAGGTGGATTATCTTCTGCCCATACTTCAGGCGGAGCCAAAAGATTGGTGGGTATACAGGAACTAGCTGGCTTGGTTGGAGATACATTATAGAACCACCATTCTTCTTCTCGGGGGACAGTCAGCACCATCAATCCAGCAGGTTTTTGAGTTTACAGTCATTTGCATTTCTCCCCCTTCAGCAAAGGATATCTGCGCCTGGAGCTTAGCAAGCATATCTCGGCCCAAAAGTGGAATAGGGCATTCGGGCATATACAGGAACTGGTGCGTTATTTTTCTGCCCCCCTAGTTCACACATGCGGTTCTGCAGAAAAGGCTTAGTGGCCCTAGCCCCAGTAGCTCCGACAATGGTGATGCATCGAGAAGACAAAGGGGCTACTGGCTTTGCCACCACTGAGTGTTCTGCTCCTGTATCCACCATAAAGTCCATATATTGGTCCCCTATCTTCAAACTGACCATAGGCCCCTGGGGACCCAGGGTGAACTTGGAGCCCGGTCTGGCCTAGTCTTCAGCCATGTCATAGCCCGTTGCAACTGCCACTCCCTCAATAGCTTCTTCTCTCTCGCTGGAACTGTGCTTGGTTCATTCCTCCACGACTCTGAAATCGACCTCCTGTTCTCCAGGGACTCCCTACTCCCCTCCTGGGGGTGGAGTCAAGATGCGGGCATTCACTTCTCCAATGTCCTTCTCTGCAATGGGCGCACTGATTCACACCTAGTGGGATCCAATTATTTTCACGACCCCTTCCACGTCCTCTGCTCCTTCGATTAGGAAAACCTCCTCCACGTCTTCAATTAAAGCGGCAGCAAGAAGATCTGCTTTCTTCTTCATTTTACGTTCACTTTCTCTATTACGTTCATTTTCACGATTCACAAACACTTTCTGAGCAACTTCCATTAACTGGGCTGTATTCATGCCCGCAAATCCATCCAGTTTCTGAAATTTTCGTCTTATATCTCTCTGGGACTGACTGACAAAGGCTGCATTTACCATACGCAAATTCTCCTGGGCTGCTGGATCGTATGGGGTATACAATCTATAGGCTTCAGACAACTGCTCATAAAAGGCCGTTGGGCTCTCATCCGGACCCTGGATAACTTCCCGATATTCATGGCCCTCTGGCCTCCCTTTTTCAGGCCCTGCATCAAGGCCTGACGAAATCGAGTTTGGGCCTTCGCCCCCCTTTCGTCATTCGGATCCCATCTAGGATCTTCATTTGGGAAAGCTGCGGCGGCTGCTTGTGGGAGATTCATTCCCCCCCCCCCCCCTCTACGGGATTTTCTTCTAACCAGCGGATAGCTGCTTGCACAATTCACGCTCGCTCCTCGGTAGTAAAGAGAGTGGACAGGAGCTGGTGGCAATCAGACCAGGTGGGCTGATGAGTTTGCATTATACTAGACATTAACTCCGTCAATTCTTGGGGGGGGGGGGGGGTTCAGTATAGGACGCATAATGCGTCTTCCAGTTCAATAAATCAGTAGTGGAAAAAGGTATGTAGATTAGACTGGTTGGTTCTGGTGCCATCTGGCCCTGTTCATTCAGGATAGGTATACCAGGTACTTGACGCAATGGCATAAGGTTCCCATCCCTTTGACTTGCTGTTGTACTTCTGAAAGTATAAGGTGGTCTGGATTGTCGAAATTCTGCTCCCCGGCTTTGGCTGTCTGCAGTAAGTTTATTTATTTATTTAACTGTATTTATATCCCGCTTTTCACCTGGTCAAAGCGGTGGGACATATAACAAAGGGGGGGGGGAATCAATGGTGGGGGGGGGGCCCATCACCGGGGGTTCAACATTGATGATTTTGGGATGGACATAGAGACTGACAGGATAGCATAGTTACTGGTCTGGAGCTTTTGAGAAAAATAGGGGGGTTCCTATTCAAAGATGTTCTTGGAATAGGACGGTTTTTAGCTGCTTTTTGAATGATGGGAGATCACCGTTGTTCCTGATGTGGTTTGGTAGAGAGTTCCAGAGGGATGGGGCATAGAGTTCAAAGGCTCTGTTGCAGGTCCGTTGTGTTGCCTTGGTCCTTTTGTGGGGGACTGCAATGGAGCTGTTGGAGGATTGTCTGGTCGTTCTGCTGTGGGTTGGCCGAGGTAGTAGGGACCAGAGCGGGGTGTCTTGTGCCTGACCCCCAACTGGCAAATTAATCCCTGCTGGCAGTGTCATCGGTGGACTGTGGTCCTCCCGAGGCACTCTGAACTGAGCCGGGGCTTCCGGTCAAGAGGGGGTGCGCGTCCTCCTGCTGCAGAGGTGGCTGGTGAACTACTTGGGGTACATCTGCAGGGAGGTGTCACCCCTGCCCCAGGCTCTGCCCGGGGTGGTGGCAGAGCTGAGGGGACTGGCCTATAAAGATACTGGGACGGACAGAGTGGAATGTCTGGAGATTCTGGGGCAGAATAAACGGGCAGTTTTTTTTCTCTCCACACTTCCGGGCCGCCGCCCCCCCCCCCTTTGTGGTTGCTACTAATCTCCTACACTGTTCCTCATATGATACTTTTTTCATAAAGTTGGTGGATATCTAGAATGCATATATTCCCCTTTTTTTATTTTTATAAACAATAAGTATGTTCTCTATGAGGTGCTTGCCACAGTATATAAAATCTCGTTTTTACATTTAATTTTGCTCAATAGCATACGCAGTCAAAACCAAATAAATATATATATATATATATATATATATATATATATATATATATATATATAGGGTGGTCCATAAAAATGAATTCCTGAATTCCTTTGCTCCCTGGCCTGATTCTGGTTCCATTTAGGTAGAAAACACTGTGTACAAAGTTTGAAGCCAATCAAATAATATTTAGGGGTGGCTCAACAAGTCTTGAGATTTCTTTCCCCCTGGAAGCAGATGACGAAATGTTGCATCATCTTGTATCCACTCAGTTCCACGCTGATTACATTTGATTGCGTCATATTTGAACTAATCTCGTCTCTGAGAGGTGGTAAAGACTTTGTACTATTATCTTTGTATCTTTATTCTTTTCAGATGGCGAAAAAACGTGGTTTTTATCTCATTGAAGAAATGTCCACCACAATTCTGGGGGCCAAGCTCCCCAGCAAGGAGCAAGTGTTAAGTGTATTTTTACATCACCATATGACATTAAACAAAGGCGTTAGTGAAAGTGCATCTATTGTAACAAGTGAAGTAGAAGCTTACTGGGAAAAGGCCAGGCTTCCTGTTCAAAGAAATGACAAAATTCAAGAAAAAGTAAAGAAATTGTTCAATCAGTGGAAACGTTTGAAGAAAAACAAAGGGAGAGGAGGGAAACAAGAGGCAAATGAAAAACAATTCCAGGTTGCAATGAAAAACCTATTTGATGTGGCGCATGCCAATGCAATGTCTTTAATTCATATTCAAGAAGACAAAGAATTCTTAATAGCGCAACGAGAACCAGGGCACCGCGGCTCAATGTGCGCGATGGACAAGAAACTGGCCAACACGGAAGCAAGATCGCAACAGCGAGAAGAAGAACTGAAAAGGCGCAGACAAAAACATGTTGCCGAAGCCGAGGCAACTACAAGCCAAGTTCAGCTGGAAGGATCTTCTTCCTCAGTAGAGTCAGGTGAAGACTCGTCGACATCTGCGGATTCAGATAACGGACAGAAGAAAGCAACTCCACAAACGAAGCAGTTTCGACCTAACAATATCTGGACCCCAGAGCTTACAGCAGCCCTGGATCGGACAGGGACAACGGATCGCAATGCTCTGTTTGTGGTAGCTGAAACCGCCAGAAGTATGAGACATTATCCTGGGGAGCTCAATATCAGCCGCTCCAGCGTCAAGCGCCATAGAGAAAAGCACCGTCAGCAACAATGGACGGACCTGCACAACGCATTCAAAGCCGAAGGCAAAACATGCATTGTGCATTGGGATAGCAAGTTATTGCCATCTCTCCTCTGTTCAACCACATCCATTGACCGCCTTCCAGTTTTGATAACGGCTGTCTCCACTGGAGAAACACAACTTCTTGGTGTACCAAAACGGACATCAGGAACGGGCGAGAATCAAGCTGCAGCAGTTTATGAACTGTTACAGGAATGGTGTTTGGATGAAAAGGTTGCAGGCTTCTGCTTTGATACAACTGCATCGAACACGGGATGTCGATCAGGAGCGTGCATTCTTCTAGAACAGAGACTCCATTGCACAGTCCTTCATTTGGCATGCCGCCATCACATTTACGAAATAATTCTTGGTGCAGTATTCTCTACATGCTCTGGAGCTTCATCGGGTCCCAATGTCCAACTCTTTCGCCGGTTCCAAAAGAATTGGGGCTCCCTTGACAAGTCCAACTATCAAACTGGAAAAGACTTGGAGGTGCTGCAACCTGACAGGGATCGCATCATGAAGTTTGCGGAATCCAAGTTGGCACAGGGCAATCACCGAGATGATTACCTGGAATTCTTGAAGTTAATGATTGCCTTGGAGGGAATCTTCCTAGTTTCAATTTCAAGAAACCCGGAGCTTTCCATCATGCCAGATGGATGGCAAAAGTCTTGTACTGTCTCAAGATTTGGATGTTCCGAGGACAACTCAAAGATCTTACCCAACGGGAGGAGTCCTGTGTTCGTGATGTGAACATTTTCTCCATCCTGATTCATGTGGAAGCCTGGTTTTCTGCCCCATATGCCGCAGTTGCTCCTCGAACAGATTTGGAGATGCTGAAGAAACTACACTCTTACCACAATGACCGTGTTGGAAGAGCGGCCAGAGACAAACTGCAACAGCATCTGTGGTATGTGTCAGAGGAGCTTGTGGCACTGTCACTGTTCGATGAAGCTGTTTCAGCACCGACAAAGCGGGCCATAGTGTCGGCCATGATCCCGGCAGAATCAGATGAAAGCGAAGAGGATGATGACGAAGATGAAGATCCCCCAAAGTGGGTTGAATTGAAAAGTTCCATGATTCCACCACTTGAATCTTTTGCAACTCGCAAGTCAATCCGTTTCATGAAACACCTCGACATCAACAGTGATTTTCTTAATGCAGACCCAGAAGACTGGGAAGAGAATGCATCATTCAAAGACGGTCTGAAGAAAGTAAAAAATTTTCCAGTGATCAACGATGTGGCTGAGCGAGGGGTCAAACTCATTGAGGAGTTCAACGGCCGACACACCACAAAAGAAGAGCAACTCCAGTTCCTTCTGGGTGTTGTCTCGCAGCACCGTAAGATGTTCCCCACATCGTCAAAGTCCTTACTAGCATCTGGACCACATTGAGTGCTTGGCAAGCATGATACCCCCGTCTATGAGCGGATAATACCCAGTGGTCTGACGAACCCTGGGGGGGATCCAGGGGCCTGATAGATAGGGACCTTGAACCACCCCTAAATATTATTTGATTGGCTTCAAACTTTGCACACATTGTTTTCTACATAAATGGAACCAGAATCAGGCCAGGGAGCAAAGAAATTCCTACTTTTATTTTTTCCCCTATGGCAGTGGACCACCCTAATATATATATATATATATATATATATATATATATCAGGAATTAAAATTCAAGCACAATTAACTCCTCATTCACTCAGGATTTAAATCATTTTCAAGTCGCGATCTGGTAACTACTGGCTCGGGATGCTTCATAGTCCTGTCAGGGCTCTTAACCTCTACTTCGAAGGTCAAAGGAAAAACAAAAGCAGTTTCCTTAATTTCTCTATCATTTCTGTTTGGACCATAAAAGACAAGTAGGGCTGAGATATAACAAGAACAGCTGAGGAGCTCGAAAGGGGTTAATAAGAACTTAACCCTTTCCAGGCTGAGCCCAAAACTGTCGGGATCCAAAATTCTGACTAAATATTCCTACCAAATGATATATAATACATGACCATAGCAGAAGGAACATCACTATTAGAATATATTGAATAAGACAGGTACAATTTTCCTGAAATAAGCACAAATTAACCCAGCTGCAGAATGTGGATTAAAAATTGAAAGTAAGCCTTCAAAGGGTTAAAGGATACTAAAACATTCCTTTCTACGGGCTGTGTGAAAGACACACCCCTTCTCTGTCTGCTTGCTAGAGACTCACGCTGTGCTGGAAAAAAACTGAAATCAGTGAGACAGCTGTCTTTGTACTTAGAAGTGACTCCTGAGTTGGTTTTTCCCCCTTCTTTCTTCTTTTCTCAGTACTATTCCTTAATCGGTAAACTGTTTCACAAATTACCCAACAGAATAATCTTACATTATTCCAGAAGGGAAACCCGTGGTTTCAACAGATAACAAAAATCAGATACAAACAACAAACAGTAAGGACAGGTAGGATGGCTGCAGGTGAGGGGTCCGTACAGCCCACAGAACAATGGGGGAGACAAACACCAAACGCTTCCTCCTTTTCGCGACCTGGGCACGGTCGCCCGGCCAGGAACTGCGCTACTCAGGAGTCCGCTCTCACTTGGTCTATATTTCAAGACCTCTCAGTCACACAGACAGTCATGCCAGCAACAAGAAATTATTTTTCAAATGCCCAAGGTTTTACTGACTTACCCAACCAAAGGGTTGGTGGCTTCTGCTCCGCTAACCCTTATGCGAAGCGTACTAGGACCGCCCTTATGAGAGGTGATCAAGCTCTCTCGTCTTGCGCACTTATGCAAGACTTTCCCAGTTAGTCTATACCAAATTAGTCTCGCATACTCATGCAAGGCTTTTCCCCAGGCTTCACTGATATCGAACAAGAAAATGTCTACTCATCGGATCCGGTTCCCGATACCAAACCAGTTCATGGGTTGGATCATGGACTCCTCACGGGTTCGGAGGTGTTGGCCAGCCAGAACCAGCAACCTGCGGAAGCAAGGAGGAGCCCTCTCCGATACAAGAGGACCGGTGGCGCTAGAGGCTCTCCTGCGATCAGTGAGGTGCGGCTCCAGCCGGACCAAACCTGGAGGCGAAAGTACGTGGTATATTCACTTGAATACCATCCACTACTCGCACATTCCCAGCCAATGCACCAAGAATATGTAGCAGCTGATAAGCATGCAATAAATAATACGAGGAGTCAGTTCAAAGATCCAAGCCAATTTATTGCGCACAGGCTCAAACGGACACCTTTTGTGTCTGAAAAGAATGAGCAACCAAATACAGCAGCAGATTCATTATATACAATTTCACAGTATGATACAGGCAACCTTTCTATTGGTCCCAACGTCCCCTGCACCTGTCCAATCGGGGACCCTCTCTGGGCCTAGCACCCTGTTCCCCCTTCCCAGGCTATTCTAACAATGGTACAGTTTCTAGACATGGATACATCTCTACTGCAAGGTCATTTCTAAGCTCAGAGAATGTGAGAATGCAGAACACTGGAACATGTCTATCATCAGCATTTTAATAAAGGATTCATACAAACTTATCTAAAGCAGTTTAAAGCGGATTCTCAAACTTCTACTGACTTTGGTTTTTCTTCAGCATTTATTATTCTCTGGTGGGGGTGGGGACTCAGGCCTAGCTTACAGGTCTCTCATACATTTTCAGGCTATTATAGGCCATAGCCTACCACATAAGCGGGCACACAACTTTTGTTGAGAAAGACATCAATTACAGATATTATCCTGGAGAGCTCAAATTTTACAGGTGTATTCACAATTTTTTTCTGCTAGTGTATATAGGGCAGGCGTTAGGTAGCATGCAACTTCAGCACTAACATGCAGAAAGGGGCATGTATGCAAATGAGCTGTGCGCAGAACATCCGCCTGAAGTTGAAAGGAGGGGAGCCAATGCATGTGCAAACAACACACGTTCTACAAGTGGGCAGTATAGTCCCTTTTATCCATTAGAGATTCTCTGTGTTTGTCACATTTTCTTGAATTCAGATACTGTCTTTGTCTCTACCACCTCCACTGGGAGACTATTCCACGGATCCACCACTCGTTCCGTAAAGAAATATTTCCACATATTTCTCCTGGATCTATCCCCTTTACCCTCAACCTATATCCCCTTGTAACAGAGCTTGCTTTCAATCAAAAGAGGTTCTCCCTCTGTGTATTTATGCCATGGAGATATTTACCCTCATCTTCTCCCCTTACCGCTAACCCTCTTTTTTCCTGAGTCATGCTAGATGTGTACGGGTACCCCCTCCCCCTTCCTTAATTCCTCTCGGTGCACGCTGCTCTCCCTCCTCTAATCTGCTAATCCAACTTCCTCACCGTAATACACAACATCACATTTTCACACCCACAGCCCTCGCTTCCCCCTTAGCCCCTTGCAACATACTAAAAGCAAGCAACCCAAAGAGATTCTTGCAGTTGCCACTCTTCTGATGAAGTTGCAGTCCCTCATCGCCTCGGCTCTCCACAGTGGGTTCAGCTTCCAGGCCTGCTACTCCCTCCTGCATCCCATTCGCTCATGGGGGATAGGCAACATAAACTGTCCAGCAGGAGCATATGTCCAGGCCTCCCTCAATCCACTCTCTCCCCTTTCCACAACCCACTCTCAGTCTCCCTATGCATAAACCTTGCTAGCTGAGGACTGAAGGCCTCACTGCACTGCCGTCTGTGATGTCCCGGCAGTCAACGTTGTAGGGGATGGTTCACCTTGCAATATCTCCTCCACATATTGGTATGCTGCAGACACTGTATCAAAGACTCTGTGTGTTCCTTCATATGTGACATGCAATCTCGCAGGGTACTTGCACCATGAACTTAATATTGGCATCCACTAACCTCTGGCATACTGGCGCATAAGCCCTTCTTCGCTGACTCAAAGCTGCTGAATAGTCCTGTGTCACTCTCAACCGCATATTGTCCTTTAGGATTGTGCCCTTTTTCCGCGCTGCATGCAGTACTGCTTCTTTTTGTGGGAACAAGAAATTTGGCCAGCACAACTCTTGGCCTGTGGTCCTTCACTTGCTTAGGCCACACACAATGTGCTCTCTCGATTAGAAGCTTGCCACAATTGTCTCCCAACTCCAATAGCTGCAGTAGCAAAGTCTCTAAATATCCCTTCAGCTCCTTGTCCAGGATATTATCTGGAATTCCCATAAATCTAAGAACATAAGATATGCCATACTGGGTCAGACCATCAAGCCCAGTATCCTATTTCCAACAGTGGCCAATCTAGGTCATATGTACCTAACAGTTTCCCCAAAAGACACAGGTTCCACAATGCTTGTACTGGGTCAAGCATTGATATTCTGGGTCCCTTCTTAATAATGGTTTATGGACCTTTCCTCCAGGAACTTGTCCAAACCTTTTTTAAACCCAGCTACACTAACAGCCTTTACTACATCCTCCGGTAACAAATTCCAGAGTTTGATTACACATTGAGTGAAAAGATATTTTCTTTTATTAGTCTTAAATAGTTTACCCTGTAGCTTCATTGCATGTCTCCTAATCTGAGATTATTACGCCAAGATCTATTCTCCGGGTCGTCCAATTTGGCCTCATGAGCTTCCAAAGCCTCCCGCAGCCGGCCTACCTCCCAAGTCAGCGCTATTACCCCCTCCTCATTCTGGGACAATCGGGCTTCTGCCTCCTGAATCCGGCCTCCCAAAGCACCCAGTGAGCTTTGCAGTACATCCATTTTGCCATGCAATGCCTCAAATTGTGCCGACAGCACACAGGCCACCGCTGCAGACACCTCTTCGACAAATACAGACATTGCCGGCGACAGAGGCGCTGGGGGGGGAATCTGCCATTTTACTCTGCCCCGCCACGTGGTCTCGCTCTCGTCTCCCTGTTTTCACTGCTGCCGCCATCGATCGTCCACAGCCACCGCCACAGTGTCTACTCACTGGACGAATCCGTGTCACCTCCACTTTTTAAATTGCGGCTTTCAGCCAAAAACCGGCACTATCTCCCGGCTTAGAGGAGGGGGCACCCGGAGATCGAGCAACTCGCGTCTGCCCACTCTCACCACATCACGTGATTCTCCATGGAGAGGATCACGTGATGTGTCCACTAAAGAAGAGCAGGACCGAGGCTTGGTTGTGTCTGATGATCTTAAAGTAGCTAAACAGGTAGAAAAGGCGACAGCAAAGGCTAGAAGGATGCTTGGTTGCATACAGAGAGGAATGGCTAGCAGAAAAACGGAGGTGATAATGCCTCTGTATAAGTCTTTTGTGCGACCTCATTTGGAATATAGTGTGCAATTCTGGAGACCGCACCTTCAAAAGGATATAAGAACATCAGATTACTGGGTCAGACCAAGGTCCATCAAGCCCAGTATCCCGTTTCCAACAGTGGCAAATCTAGGTCAGAAGTACCCAGCAGTCTCTCCAAAAGACACAGGTTCCTCAATGCTTGTATTGGGTCAGTCAACTAATTTCTGATCCCCGTTCATCACCTTGGGACCCATCCACAGGCTGTTCATTTTATTGATAAGCCTCCTGTGAGGAACAGTATCAAACGCTTTGTTGAAATCTAGGTAGATCGCATCCATTGCATGCTCTTGATCTAGTTCACTGGTCACCCAGTCAAAGAACTCAATCAGATTTGTTTGGCACGATCAGCCTTTGGTAAAATCATGTTGCCTCGGATCATGCAACCTATTGGTGTTGAGAAAGTCCACTCTTCTCTCTTTCAGGAGTGCCTCCATTAATTTCCCCACAACCGAGGTAAGGCCTACTGGCCTGCAGTTAGCCCTATTATCACTTTTGTGAAGAGGTACCACATCAGCCCCTTTCCAATCCTGTGGAACTTCTGCTGTCTTCAAGGATCTATTAAAAACATCCTTTAAAGGCCCTGCAAGAACCTCTCTGAATTCTTTCAGTATCCTGGGATGTACCCCATCCGGTCCCATGGCCTTGTTCACTTCAGTTTTGCAAGCTGTTCAAAAACATCATCTTCTGTGAATGATGTGGTATCTACACTATTCCCATTTGTATAGTTATCAATCACAGGTGGTGCTTCTCCCGGATTTTCTTAAGTAAAAACAGAACAGAAGTATTTGTTTAGTATTTTTGCTTTTTCAATGTCACTTTCCACGAATCTATTCTCTGCACTTTTGAGTCTTCCAATTCCACCTCTGATCTTCCTCTTTTCCCTGAATAAACCTGAAAAAAGTTGTCATTACGCTTTAGATATTTAGCCATCTTTTCTTCTGCCTTTTATTTTTGCTATCCTCATTTCTCTTTTGGCTTTATCATGTATTCTTTTTTGTGTTCCTCTGTTTGCGAGCTTCTGAATTTTGTGAAAGCTGTGTTTTTTGCTTTTATTTGTGCAGCCACTTTTTTGGATAACCAGATATGTAAGGAAAGTAAATAAAAACAAGAGGAAAAGGAAACCTATGTATCTGTTACCCCTTTTATTGCCTCCTTTAGTTTAGCCCACGGCAGTTCCACTTCCCTTACCTCCTCCTACCCTGCCAACTCCTCTTTCAGGCACTTGGCCATTTTACTGAAGTTAGCGTTTTTGAAGTCTAGGATGGAGTCAGTACAGAGGGTGGCTACTAAAAATGGTTAGTGGTTTAAGCATATAAAGACAGACTTAAGGATCTTAATATGTACACCTTAGAGGAAAGGCGGGATAGAGGTGATATGATTGAGATGTTTAAATACCTTCGTGGCATAAATGCACAGGGGGAGAGCCTCTTTCGATTGAAAACAAGTTCTGCTATGAGGGGACATAGGATGAGGGTGAAAGGGGAGAGATTCATGAGTGATATGCGGAAATATTTCTTTACGGAAAGAGTGGTGGATCCGTGGAATAGTCTCCCAGTGGAGGTTTTAGAGATGAGGACAGTATCTGAATTCAAAAAAGCAAGGGACAAACACAGAGAACATAAGAACATAAGATGTTGCATCACATCCTTGAGGATTCTTAAAAAAAAAAAAAAATTGTTTATATGTATATAGTGCTCTGCTAATTGCTTGTATTTTTGCGATCTCTATGTACAATTATAACCTGCTCTGGCTGCTCAATCTGTAATTTATTGAATAATCAATTGTATAACTGTGATCTGTTGTTTGTTAGTCCCCCCCTACCGTAATCATACTGTATTCCTGAATTTATGCTGTACATAATCCCTTTGTCTTGTCCACCTAAGGACCGCTTCTGATCGCTGGAAGGAGCGGTGTATAAATTTATGCCAAATAAATAAATAAATATGCCATACTAGGTCAGACCAAGGTCCATCAAGCCCAGTATTCTGTTTCCAACAGTGGCCAATCTAGGTCATATGTACCTAGCAGTTTCCCCAAGAGACACAAGTTCCACAATGCTTGTATTGGGTCAAGCATTGATATCTTCGGTCACTTCTTAATAATGGTTTATGGACCTTTCCTCCAGGAACTTGTCCAAACCTTTTTTAAACCCAGCTACACTAACAGCCTTTACTACATCCTCCGGTAACAAATTCCAGAGTTTGATTACACGTTGAGTGAAAAAATATTTTCTTTTATTAGTCTTAAATAGTTTACCCTGTAGCTTCATTGCATGTCCCCTAGTCTTTCTATATTCTGATAAGGTAAACAATCGATCTACGTTTACCCGTTCCACTCCGTTCATTAATTTATAGACTTCTATCATATCTCCCCTCAGCCGTCTCTTTTCCAGGTTAAAGAGTCCTAACCTTTTAGGCCTTTCTTCATAGGAGTATCCTTCCATCCCCTTTACCATTTTGGTGGCTCTTCTCTGAACCTTTTCTAAAATCGCTATATCCTTTTTAAGATACGGCGACCAGAATTGCACACAATATTCAAGGTGCGGTCTCACCATGGAACGATATAGAGGCATTATAATATCTTTTGTTTTATTTTCCATTCCTTTCCTTATCATACCTAGCATTCTATTTGCTCTCTTGGCCGCTGCTGCACACTGGGCCGAGGGTTTTAACATGGTATCCACAATGACGTCTAAACCTTTTTCCTGGGTGGTGGTTCCTAATGTGGAACCTTGCATCGTGTAACCATAGTTTGGGTTGTTCTTCCCTAGGTGCATAACCTTGCACTTGTCCACATTAAATTTCATTTGCCATTTTGATGCCCAGTCTTCCAATTTATCAAGATCCTCTTGCAATTTTTCACAATCCTCTTGGGTTTTAACAACTTTAAATAGTTTTGTGTCATCTGCAAATTTGATAACCTCACTCGTTATTCCACTTTCCAGGTCATTTATGAATATGTCAAAAAGCAGCGGACCCAGCACAGATCCCTGGGGTACACCACTATTCACCTTTCTCCATTGGGAAAATTGGCCATTTAGCCCTACCCTCTGCTTTCTATCTTTTAACCAGTTCCTGATCCACAATAGTACACTGCCTCCTATCTCATGACTCTTTAGTTTTGCCAAAAGTCTCTGATGAGGGACCTTGTCAAAGGCTTTCTGAAAGTCCAGATACACAATATCAACCGACTAACCTTTGTCCACCTGTTTATTCACTCCTTCAAAAAAACATAACAGATTAGTAAGACAAGATCTTCCTTGTCTAAAGCCATATTGGCTGTCTCCCATTAGGTTGTGACTATCTACATGCTGAGTAATTTTATTCTTTATGATGGTTTCTACCATTTTTCCTGGTACTGACGTCAGGCTCACCGGTCTGTAGTTTCCCGGATCACCCCTGGAACCCTTTTTAAAAATTGGTGTTACATTGGCGATCTTCCAATCTTCAGGTATTAGAGATGATTTTAATGATAGTTCACAGATTACTGATAGCAGGTCTGCAATCTCATATTTCAGTTCTTTCAACACCCTTGGATGTATACCATCCGGCCCAGGTGATTTGCTACTCTTCAGTTTATCTAATAGTTGTAAGATATCTTCCCGATGTATCGATATTTCCTTCAATTCTTCCGCACCTTTAAATACCACTTCAGTCATGGGTAACATCCCTACATCTTCCTCAGTAAAGACCGAAGCAAAGAATTCATTCAGTCTCTCCGCTATCGCCTTGTCGCCTCTTAGTGCTCCTTTAACCCCTTTATCATCTAATGGACCAACTGACTCTCGCACAGGTTTTTTGCTACGAATGTACTTGAAAAGGTCTTTATTTCGCGTTTTTGCTTCCGCAACAAGCTTCTTCTCAAATTCTCTCTTTGCCTGCCTTATCAATGCCTTGCATTTGACTTGCCAGTGCTTGTGCTGTTTCCAGGTTTCGTCGTTTGGCTCTTTTTTCCATTTCCTGAAAGATGCTTTTTTGGCAACAACAGCCTCTCTGACCTCACCTTTAAACCATGCTGGCAGTTTTTTGGACTTCCTTCCACTTTTCTTAAAGCGTGGAATACAGCTGGTCTGGGCTTCCAAGATAGTATTTTTCAATAACACCCAAGCTTGATGTACGTCTTTAACCTTTGCAACTGCTCCTTTTAGTTTTTTCTTAACTGTTTTCCTCATTTTATCATAGTCTCCCTTTCGAAAATTAAAAGGTAGTACTGTGGATTTCCTTACTATCCCTCCTCCACTAATTAAATCAAAGGCGATCATGCTATGATCACTATTGGCAAGTGGCCCCAACACCCTTATCTCTTGCACTAGATCTGGTGTTCCACTAAGGACTAGGTATAATATGGCTTCCCCTCTGGTTGGTTCATGAACCAGCTGCTCCAAGAAGCAGTCATTTATTTCATCTAGGAACTTTATCTCCCTAGCATGTCCTGACGTGACACTGACCCAGTCGATACCGGGGGTAATTGAAATCACCCATTATTATTACTGCGCTGTAACGTTTGTTAGCTTCCTTGATTTCTTTGAGCATTTCATCATCCATTTGGTCATTCTGGCCAGGTGCTCGATAGTACACCCCCACTGCCATTGCCTTCCCCCTTTTATATGGAATTTCAATCTATATAGATTCTACAGCAGATTTTGTTTACTGCAAAACTTTAATCCTTTCTGAGTCAGTGCCCTCTGTAACATAGAGCGCAACCCCTCCACCAATTTGATCAGTTCTATCATTACAATCTCTAAAGGAAAAAAGGGGACTGTTGTAGTTGTTGATAGGCCATGTGGTCTTTTTCTGTCATCATTTTTCTATGTTTCTATATTTAAACATCTCTATCATATCTCCTCTATCCTGCCTTTCCTCTAAAGTAACAACCTAACTGAAAATCTCTACAAAATGAAGTCCCAAAAACAAAAATAGAGAAAGGTGAAAATTATTCAAAAAGCTGACGTAAGTGGTAATGAACAAATGTCGGAAGTATAGCCATGAAGCGAAAACTCACCTCTTGAAGCTAACCTTCCATTTTACTCAAATTTTCATTGAGCTCACTGCAGAGCTATCGATAAATAAGGTTAAACACCACAGCAAAGTGTTACCAATAAAACTATGTGCAAAAATCTTTTAATAACTTGCCATAGTAAAAAAGTTGTTATAAAAATTAAGAATGTGAGAAGCCCAGGCTGAAAATATTCTTGCAAAAGAAAAGGAAACAGAATTGGAACTTATCTGAGTCGACCACTGTCGGTTTTCAGCACAACCTCCGTAGGCTTCACCAAAGAATAATGTTGCCAGCCAGTACATGAAATCGCGAAAATAGCAGACACAGCACTGCGTTTCGGGCGGCCAACTCTTACACGCCCTGCTTCAACGCTCAGCCAACTGTACCAACAAACTTCTATCTTCACTGATCAAAAACGCCAGCGCATGCTCGATGGCAGCCTAAACCCAGCCGCGGGATTTGTTAACTTAAATAACCAATCACCAAGCAGTTCATCAAAAATGGAACCTGAAGCACACAAATGAATGGTATTGTCAAAAGTCCAGCATTCAAAGTATACTAGCCCAATCCAGTTCCTTATTTAAACCCAAAGGCTGAACTGTAGACCAACGAAAGATCCATTGCTGTTCCAACAGCTGAAGTTTTTGTTCGCGATCTCCTCCCCGAGGGTGTTGAGGTACATGATCCAACACTCGCCATAAAAAATCCTCAAAAACATGATGACAGTCTAAACAGTGTTGGACCAACGGGGCAGACAGCACTGAGTGTTTGATCCTGGAAGCATGCTCATTCAAACGGATCTTCACTGGGCGAGTAGTGCGGCCAATATACAATAGTTGACAAGGACAAATGAGTACATATACTGCATGAGTAGTAGAACAATTAGTATGCCACTGAGAAGTATGAATAAACGAGGAAGTAGGAACAGTCCATTGAGTGCCCTCAATCGTCCGTGGATAATGAGAACACGAAGTGCAAGCATAATGGCCAGTCATTATTGGTCTGTCCACTCGCCTATCAATAGGAGAAGAAGTAGCACCCACAATATCACGTAAATTTGAGCCTCGAGAATGTGCATTCTGGAGAGGTTTTTGAAAACAAGGATGTAGCTGTAAAATATGCCAGTGTTTAAATAAAATTTGTTTAATCTGTCGAGAATGAGACATATATGGCAAGACCCCAACAAATGCCTGAGAGGTGGCCTCAGTCTCTACAAAATCTGTAGAAAAGAGCCATTCATGATGGGTATATCGAGCCCTTAGCCAGGCTTGACGAATGACCTGTTTGGGGTAACCTCGCTGAACAAGGCGTGCTGACAGCTCTCATGCATGAAACAAAAAATCTTCCAAATTGGAACATACACACCGAAGTCTGAGAAATTGTCCATAAGGAAGCCCCCTCTTCAGAGGATCAGGATGAAAGCTGGAATATGATAGCAGAGTATTCCTCTGTACCGGCTTCCTATATAGAGACGTTTGAAAAGAATTCTGATCTTTAAACACTGTGACATCCAAAAACTCAATCTGAAAAAAATTATATTGTAGGGTGAAAGATAAATTGGACGTAAGAGAATTCAACCAATCAGCAAATTGATGTAAAGCCTCTTCTGTGCCACGCCATGAAAAGAAAATGTCATCCAAAAATCTAACCCATAAAATCACATCCCCAAACCATGAGGAAGAATAAACGTGAGAAGATTCAAAATCAGCCAGATAGAGAGTAGCTACTGACGGTGCTACTGTCGCCCCCATTGCGATGCCCTGGATTTGATGGTAAATTATTTGCTCAAACTGAAAATAATTATTTGTAAGAACCAGAGTGAGCATTTCCATAAAAATGAATGAGGAATCCGAGCAGGCAAAGCAAGGTCCAATTGGGCAATTACTGCCAATGCTTGATCTTGATTGATGTTTGTATACATGGCTGTAACATCCAAAGAAGCAAGCCACCAAGAGGTAATATCTCCTTCTACATTTTGAAGTTTAGTGAGAAAATGGGTAGTATCCTTTAAAAAGGATGGCACTCGTTGGGCACAAGGTTGCAAAAATCTGTCACAAAATTTGGACAAAGGTTCCAAGGAAGACCCAGCGAGGTTACCCCAAACAGGTCATTCGTCAAGCCTGGCTAAGGGCTCGATATACCCATCGTGAATGGCTCTTTTCTATAGATTCTGTAGAGACTGAGGCCACCTCTCAGGCATTTGTTGGGGTCTTGCCATATATGTCTCATTCTCGACAGATTAAACAAATTTTATTTAAACACTGGCATATTTTACAGCTACATCCTTGTTTTCAAAAACCTCTCCAGATTGCACATTCTCGAGGCTCAAATTTACATGATATTGTGGGTGCTACTTCTCCTATTGATAGGCGAGTGGACAGACCAATAATGACTGGCCATTATGCTTGCACTTCGTGTTCTCATTGTCCACGGACGATTGAGGGCACTCAATGGACTGTTCCTACTTCCTCGTTTATTCATACTTCTCAGTGGCATACTAATTGTTCTACTACTCATGCAGTATATGTACTCATTTGTCCTTGTTAACTATTGTATATTGGCCGCACTACTCGCCCAGTGAAGATCCGTTTGAATGAGCATGCTTCCAGGATCAAACACTCAGTGCTGTCTGCCCCGTTGGTCCAACACTGTTTAGATTGTCATCATGTTTTTGAGGATTTTTTATGGCGAGTGTTGGATCATGTACCTCAACACCCTCGGGGAGGAGATCGCGAACAAAAACTTCAGCTGTTGGAACAGCAATGGATCTTTCGTTGGTCTACAGTTCAGCCTTTGGGTTTAAATAAGGAACTGGATTGGGCTAGTATACTTTGAATGCTGGACTTTTGACAATACCATTCATTTGTGTGCTTCAGGTTCCATTTTTGATGAACTGCTTGGTGACTGGTTATTTAAGTTAACAAATCCCGCGGCTGGGTTTAGGCTGCTATCGAGCATGCGCTGGCGTTTTTGATCAGTGAAGATAGAGGTTTGTTGGTACAGTTGGCTGAGCGTTGAAGCAGGGCGTGTAAGAGTTGGCCGCCCGAAACGCAGTGCTGTGTCTGCTATTTTCGCGATTTCATGTACTGGCTGGCAACGTTATTCTTTGGTGAAGCCTACGGAGTTTGTGCTGAAAACCGACAGTGGTCTTGCTGGACTCAGATAAGTTCCAATTCTGTTTCCTTTTCTTTTGCAAGAATATTTTCAGCCTGGGCTTCTCACATTCTTAATTTTTATAACAACCTTTTTACTATGGCAAGTTATTAAAAGATTTTTGCACATAGTTTTATTGGTAACACTTTGCTGTGGTGTTTAACCTTATTTATCGATAGCTCTGCAGTGAGCTCAATGAAAATTTGAGTAAAATGGAAGGTTAGCTTCAAGAGGTGAGTTTTCGCTTCATGGCTATACTTCCGACATTTGTTCATTACCACTTACGTCAGCTTTTTGAATAATTTTCACCTTTCTCTATTTCCTCTAAAGTATACACATTAAGATCCTTAAGTCTGTCCTCATATGCTTCATAATGAAGATCAGTAACCATTTTAGTAGCCACCCTCAGCACCGACTCCATCCTGTTTATATCCTTTTGAAGGTGCGGTCTCCAGAATTGCACACAATACTCAAAATGAGGTTGCACCAAAAACGTATATATAAGGAAACAATTCTCAGAGCAAAGAGGGCCCACCATACCACCATATTAAACAAAACTATCAACCGCCCAAGAGAACTATTTAAGATTGTAAAAACCTTAACTAAGACACACCTAAGTATAACAAACAGCACCCCCATCAACTCTCAAACCATAGCAAACCTCCTTGCTGCAAAACTAATGAGCAAAAACCTCTCACCTATGACCCCCTTGGTGAGTGCCAACTTTCCACTAATAAAATGCACACATTCCACCTCTTTAAGGAAAAACAACTATTAGAGACAGTTACAAAAATCAATACTACCACCTCACATCTAGTTCCACGTCTTGTATCATGGATAAAAGCAACTAAAGTTCAACTAGCACCAATAATACTCAATATGGTCAACCAATCCGTTAGGAATAATGCCAGACGCACTCAAGCTATCCATCATTCGCCCCATACTCAAAAACAGATCTCTCAACAAAGATGACCCTTCTTCATATCGACCAATCGCCAGCATTCCATTTTTAGCAAAAAATAGAAAAACCTGTCCAAATTCAGCTACAAGACTTCATTGACCTTAATGCTCCTCTAGACGAACACCAATACGGTTTTCACCCTTATCACAGCATAGAAACTCTGCTCCTTGTTTTATTCAACACCTTCATATGTGCATTAGATAATCCAAACCAAGCCTTTATCATGGTCTTCCTGAACATCACTTCTGTATTTGATAATGTTGACCATAGCTTCCTTATCATTCCTCCAGTTTAGTCCTCTACCTCTGGGTTGTGCACGCACCTCCTCCTGCAGCATGGAGACTGGACAAGTCAAAACTCATGA
This sequence comes from Ichthyophis bannanicus, assembly GCA_033557465.1. NCBI lineage: Eukaryota > Metazoa > Chordata > Amphibia > Gymnophiona > Ichthyophiidae > Ichthyophis > Ichthyophis bannanicus. The sequence goes on along the minus strand of CM066036.1, from coordinate 49,407,221 downwards.
AATCACTGGATATACACTGCTGGTCTTCTCCTATCATCCCCCAGTGTGTCCAGTCTCCATGCAGCAGGAGGATGTAGTGAGCCTAGGTGCTGGGCTCACTAGAGAAACACATAGGGAGCATCTCGTTTGGATAGTTTTTGTTTGCTGTTTGCTTTTACCTAACTTTAAGTTAATTTTGTTTGGATTTTAGAAGTAGATCTACATTGGAATTAAGTTGTTTAAAAAAAAAAAAAAAAAGAGGACAGGTCCGAAAGGGAGGATTCCTTGTCTTCGTTCTGTCAGCCTGTTCCTTTGGTCCAGCCTGCTCTCCTTTCCAAATCTGATTGGGGAGGAGTGGAGCAAAGGTGGTGGACAGCTCTGGTCGCGCTACTCCTGCAGATGGCGCTTATTGCAGGAGCCGGCGTTTGTTCCTCTCAGCGGCAGCGCTGATAGTAGGATACGTAGTTAATACAAGGAGAAGGTCAAAGAGCGGAGTCTGACTGCCGGATGATGAGGTGAGTGCCCTGGAGCTTTATTATTGGGGCAGGGTAGCCTTGGGTCTAAGTGGATGTCGGCAGCCTTGATTTGGGCGGGAAACAGTGCTCAGGGACCTGAGACTGTTTCTTTCCGTGTCTTCTTAGCGGAGGCAGTTTACTTTACACTGTAAACGGATATTATAGATTTCTGCTCAAGACCTATGCGATTCTCGTATAGGTTAGTCTGTTGGCTGTGAACCTGCGTTGCCAGTTTCTTATAAAAAAAAAAAAAATTGCCGCAGCTCCGCTGAAAGGTCCGGTATGAACGAAGTTGGTAGTTGAGTAAATGGTATGCCTGTTGACGCTGACGGATGTAAACGTCCGGAGGTCGAGTTCGGGCTTCGGCGGTGGCTGTCATGCCGGCAGTTGAGGGGCAGTTCTTTTCCCACGCGTTTGCTATGAAGCGGTTAGGCCGCGTCCGGTGGCAGCATTTTTTATTTCTTTTGGTCTCTAATGGGAGAATGTGTTTATTGTGTTTATTGTTAATTGGCATTAGGTTGATTGATTTACTTCTCTCGGGTTAGAAGTGGTGCTGCTGTAGCAAAGTGCAGTCAATGAATAAGTCCAGGAGTCAATTGACAAGGTCCAAGTCAGTTTATTGTGCACAAGGCCCAGTCAGTCAAAGCAGCAAAAGGTACTGAGCGAAGGTTTATACAGAGACATAACTTTTTATACCGCTTTTTCAGTTTGATACATGAAAACGTTCTATTGGTTCTAGCTCGATACATGCAAACTTCTCATTGGTTATACATTCCCTTCATTTGTCCAATAAGAAATCCCTCCGAAACCTAGCAACCGGCCCCCTCCCTTAGGATTGCTTGAACAATGGTATAGTCTTAACTTGGTAACTTTTCTACTGCAAGGTTAACTTCGGCTCCAGGAATGCATATACTGTTACTTTTCTGTTCTTTCACATACAAGCGAATAATAGAAGACTTATGCATTCATAAAAAAACTTCTTATTAAGCATTTTAAAACATCTTTCTCAATTTTCACAGATTTATGGTTCTTTTCTAGCTATAATGGGAGTTAGGATCCAGGCCTAACTTACAGACCTTTCATAGTAGCAGGCTATGCTAGGCCATAGCCTACCTCATTCCCCCCTTTGATTATTCTCACACGCAAGTGAGGAAGGGTGAGAATTAAATCACTCATTAGTTAATTAACACATTATACTGGTGTAACAGCATCAGCATTATGGGGTATAGGGTGATATCGCCACATAGCTAATACTTTCGTAGCTGCCTTCCGCTCGATAGTGTTATCAAGTGATGATGTTATCATGCGTAAGAAAGGGGTAGGAGACAAGGGAGCAATAAGCACATGGCTAATATGAATAAGACAATCAACATAAGGGATTTCAGACCACCAATCCAAGAAAACAATGACCCAAACCACCCATCCATCTTTAAACTGTGCCATGTCTGGACAGGCACGAATATCTGCTCTCTCATCTGGATGGCTAAATCTTCAACTGCATGCCCATTATTATCAATCTGTAAACAACAATTACTTAGATTCAACTTCCCACATACTCCACCCTCAGCTGCTAACAAATAATCTAAAGCTAAACGATTTTGATAAATGGCTGTACGCATTTGTGTACTCTGTTTTGCTAGAAGGGTTAGTGCTTTACTGGTTTCATTGGTTATTATTTCAACAACAGCTTGCAAACGTATTATTCGATTAATCATATAAACAGGGGTACGATATCCCCAAGTCCCATCCTGCTCCCAAGTAGCAGGTCCATAGTATGCGATGATTCTCTCCGGTGGCCATTCATCACCTTCCCATTTGTCCCATTGGCCTATTTTCAAGGCCTTTTTCAGCTGTTGACTTCGGTACACAGGATATCCCAGTTGTTCTCCCTGGGATATAGGCAGAAGGAAAAAGGAAGGTCGTATGGTTCGCAATACACATGCACCTCCCCAGTGATGAGGAAGTCTAGCATATGCTCGGGTTCCGCAAATCCAGTACAGTCCAGGTGGTGCTTGCCAGGAATTATATGCTGCTAAGTTAGTCCAGATACTAGCAAGTTTGGGGAGCTGAACAAGAGGATTGGGAGGTTCAGTAGTGTTGACGCCGGACCACCAAGATGTCTTCTTAGTGGTACTATTGTAGAACTTCTGATTGAGACAGACCAGCTGCCCCACTTCCATATTAAACATGGGTCCATAACGAGAAAAACATAAGTTACCTACAATGGAGTGAGCCAATACCCATTCACTTGTGGTATTGTGTATATTAGTCTGATTATATGGAACAGAATAGTTCAGTTCTTGTGCCTCCCAAGGCCATTGGTCTCCCATTGTTGTCCCTCCACAAAACAAACAGTCCGTAACATGGAGACTAGATGCAACTGCTCCCGCTAATTCAAGAAATAAGTTCTGGGAAGCAGGAGGAATTTCAAACTCTGATTTCATGGCTTCATAGAAAGAATGATGTATACGACGATAGGGTGAGGATACATGGGTGTTGGTATTTAATCGCAGATATAAAATAGTCCCCGGATCTACACTTCCTCCTGCTATACGCAACCCAAACTTGTATCCTTGCTTCCAGTGGCTGGGATTGGCTATGAAGAGTTGGAGAGGATTACAAGCTCCTTTCTGACATTTCGTAGGTTCTGACAGTCTAATCTTTGTTAGGCTGCCTTTTTGATGATCTCCATCTCGTCCCGTTGGTGCGTTCTTCCAAGTAGCAAAATACACACACTCCCATTTTGGGCAAAAGTAATCATGTCGAGATGCAGTGGTGTAGATGGTGGCTGCTGTACATTTTCCGGTACATTTTCCCCATCCATAGGCTCCCTCTGGACACATGTACTTATCATCATGGTAGTATGCTCGCTCCCATGACCAAGACGCACATCTGTGGTAAGCATTTTTATTTATGGCATCACAAGCATCAAAGTTCAAGATGATAGGTTTTGTGGGGTTGGTGAGAGGTTTAGTTATATTCAAGATAGCTCCATCTTCATCATTCCAGCGTATCTCAAATGTATAGTAGGATGGATTTTGTTGGGGGTTATAACAAGTCTTACTTTTCCCCTTTGTGCAAATGTTCAATTCAGTACCATTATAAACACACCGGCTGATCGTACCAGTGCAAGTATAGTAGGAATGATAGAGCAAAGTCTGAGTAATCTTCTGTCCAGTTCGGGTGGTGGTTATGCAAGCTGCACAAGGGGGTAGAGCAAAAGTCTTTTCCAAGATTTCCAGGATCACCACTCCCACAAGGCAATAATGGAAGAACATGATGATTACAGTCTCTGGAAGTTAACTGGAAAGTTGAGAATGATGATCTGTGTTGAGCTTGCTTCTGTTTCTGCTGTGATGGTCACTTTCATGTGACGTAGGTGGATTCTGAAGTTTCTTCTATAATACTGGCTGTCTCCTCAAGGTGAGTCGCAATGGAGTCTTGGGATCATTTGCTGATGTCCATTGACCAGGATCAGGAACAGCTGCTGGCTTCACTCGACTGTGGTGGATCCAGGGTTCAAATTCTGCAACTTTCACTGCGGTGGGTGTTGACAGGATGACAATATATGGTCCCTTCCAATGCGGCGCCAGTGGAGTTTTTCTCCACTCTTTCACCCACACGGACGTTCCTGGCTTGAAGGGATGCAGAGGTTCAGTCAGGTTGATAGGTAGTCAGTCTTGCACCCACGTTTGGAGTTTCTGCAAAACAGAACCTAAAGCTAATAGTTCTTGTCTAGTTATTTCAGATCCTATCTGTCTCATGTCTCCCTTTATTCCCTGCACTATGGGTGGAGGTCGCCCATACAAAATCTCAAAAGGGGAGACTCCTAAGGATCTGGTGGGAGCTGAACATATCCTAAGAAGGGCTATGGGTAAAACCTGTGTGTTTCTTGGCAAAGTTTGGATAACTGAGCTTTCAGGGTTCTATTCATGCATTCTACTTTCCCTGAACTCTGGGGTCTGTAAGCAGTGTGTAATTTCCATTTTATTTGCAAAGCTTGAGCTAACTGTTGGGTCACTTGAGATACAAATGATGGACCATTATCTGACCCTATAGTTGATGGTATTCCAAATCGAGGAATGATCTCATGGAGCAATGCCTTAGTGACTTCTCGGGCTTTCTCAGTTCGGGTGGGATAGGCTTATACCCACCCTGAAAATGTGCAGACTAACACTAACATATAGTGATATCCATTTGCACGGGGCATTTCAGCAAAGTCTATCTGTATGTCACTCATGGGGGTCACCCCTACTGACTGAATTATTGGGGGTGGAACAGGACCTTGCTTGGCATTATTCTTGGCACATGTCAGACATTGCTGTACCACTGAGGCAGTCAGGGATCCTAGCAATGAAATACAGAAATGGGGTCTGAGGGCTTTCTCCATGGCTGTTTTCCCATAATGTGTGGCTTGGTGGAATGCTTGGACAAAGGCTGGTCCTAGTGCTTCAGGAATGACTGTAGGACCTGGGGGTGGACTATCTTTTGGAGGTGGTAGCACTATCCAACCTTGTTCTGTTAAGACTCCTCCCTCTTTCTCACAATAATAGTCTAACTCTTGCGTAGTATATCGGGGTGCCCATGAACTAAGGGGCACAGGGAATAGGGCTGCTTGCATTACAGTATCTTGGGTCCTTACTTGTCCTGTGGTGGCTGCCTTTCGGGCTGTGGCATCTGCAAATCTATTCCCTCGAGCAATTTCTCCTGCTCCTGCCTGATGACCTCTACAGTGCATGACAGCCACTTGTTTGGGGGCCCACACAGCATCTAATAACATCAATATCTCGGGCCCATACCTAATGTCCTTACCCCCTGAGGTGATCAACCCTCATTTTTTGTACAAGGCTCCATGTGCGTGCAAAGTAGTGAAAGCGTATTTAGAATCTGTGTACACATTTATGCGAAGTCCCTCTCCTAATGTCAAGGCTCTAGTGAGGGCTATCAATTCAGCTTTCTGTGCAGAAGTTCGTGGAGTTAGGGCTGAGGACTCAACTACCAGATCAAGGGTCACCACTGCATATCCAGCACAACGATGTCCATTGATGACCAGTGTCGCCCACTCACCCCCCAGAGGCCATAGGCATGGGTGGATTAGCAGGGTAAGTTCTTTAATAGCTGTGGAGTATAGTAGAGAGGCTTGGCAATGCCCTCTGGGATTTGTAGTTCCACAACTTTAGCAAAAAGAAAGTAGTTGTAGTCGGAGTGATAAGGATTTAAACAGGATTTATTCCCTTCCCAGGGTTGGATTTTCACACAATGAAATAAGGCAACACAAAAAACATACGTCTGGTATCAAAGTTAAAGAAACATTTGAACAAAGGATATGCTTATCTTCAGCTTTCACAATGGAGGCAAAAATGGTAAAAGAAAACAGTTTCCTTCACAAAACTCTTCCTGTCTGTTTTCTTTATGAATCAGCTCCTACAGCTCTTCAGCATAGAGAAGATATGCTATCAGATAATGTATATGTACAGTCCATGTAAATATCACCGTTAGACTCCTCACACGGATCACATTGCATCTCTTCTATATCTGGGTAAGTTTCCCGGTGAGTGAAACTTCTGTTCTGACTGCTGAGTTCCTCTCTATAGCTTTGGGAGTTCCCTTCCCCCACCAGCCTAGAGGTGGATGGGTAAATACCGTAATCACTATAGTCTCTCTCAGAGGCGGCACATAATTCTTGGTAAGTACAGGGCTGACTGCTATAGTCTGCTTCTCCTATTAGGAAGAATAAGGTTACCTTTCAGCAGTCTCCCTTCAACGTTCCTCCCTCGAGCACAGCTCTGCTCGTGGGAAGGCTTTTCACTCCGTGTCCGTTTGAGCTTTCTCCTTGGCACCCAATTATCTTCAGGATAATGGTTTTCTCCTGCTTGGTACCTTGTGCTGGGTGACTGGTCTTGCCTTAGCCTGGCCTCAGAGCTACTACCTCTGCTTCCTCTGTAGCAAGGTTCTCGGAAGCACTGGTCAGCTGTGCACTGCTCTTCTAAACAGCCCTTCCTGGGTTTCTCAGCACTGCACCTCCCTGGTAGTCTCCTTTGGTCAGCAATTAGTTTTAACCAGCATGGAGATCCTTCTCTCCTGCCTCTCAAGTTTCTCTCCCTGCTTGGAGTTCTCCTGCTATCGGGACTTCTCTCCCTGCCAGCACGTCTCTCTTCAGCAGTTCTCTCTTTTGCAGTTCTCCCTCTAGCCGCTTCTGCACTACTCTCAGGTGAGTGATTTTTAACTGCATAGCTTGTGATGTTGGCTCCGCCCCTTGTCAGCTGCCCCTCATCCGCTGATGAGCCACGAGCTAGCTTTGAGTCTGGGCGTTCCCCTACACCACGTGAAATGGCTTGTGTATAGTTCCTATGGCAACCTTTGGCCATGTGTATCTCCGAGCTGTCAAAGTTAGCTCCGTTTTGTTCAGAAACCCCTATCTCCATGGGCTCTGACCGCTGCATCTCATGACACCAGACTGCTTCCATCTACAAAGAAAGTCCGTTCTGGGTCCTCTAGAGGGACATCAGTCAAATCAGGGCGACTTGAGAATACAGTGTCCATGGTTTCTAAGCAATTATGATCAGGTGGCCCAGGACCAATTGGAAACCGTGTAGCAGGGTTTAGAGCTTGGCTAACTTTCAACTGTATCCGAGGGTTTTCACACAACATGCTTTGATACTTCAACATTCGTGCATTGGTTAGCCAGAGGTTTCCTTTATGTTCCATGAGAGTTAGGACAGAGTGTGGCACGGTGACTTGAAGAGTTTGTCCTAGTGTAAGTTTGTCTGCTTCGCCCACTAGGAGGGCTGTTGCTGCAACAGCTCTCAGACAAGGGGGCCATCCTTTTGCAACTACATCCAATTGTTTTGACAGATAAGCTACTGGTCGTTGCCAGGATCCAAGAGATTGGGTCAATACTCCCAATGCGTTTCCTTGTGACTCATGGACAAAAAGATGGAAAGGCTTCTGAACATCTGGAAGACCTAAAGCTGGAGATGACATCAGGGCCTTTTTCAAAGTTTGGAATGCTACATCTTCTTCAGGTCCCCAATCTAGTGGGGATTTTTCCATTCCTCTGGTGGCTTGGTATAGTGGTTTTGCAATCAGGGCAAAGTTGGGGATCCATATGCGACAATATCCTACTGCCCCCAGGAAGGCTCTTACTTGCCTCCTAGTGGTTGGAGTGGGGATATTACATACAGCTTCTTTGCGTTCTGGTCCTAAACGTCGGATCCCACTGGACAATTGGAATCCTAGATACTTGACTTCAGTTTGGCATAGTTGTGCTTTGGCTTTTGAGACTTTGTATCTGGCATCTTTGAGAAGGTACAAAAGTTCACTAGTAGCTTGCAGGCATTCACTCTCTGAGTTGGTGGCTATGAGCAAGTCATCTACATACTGAAGAAGAACCCTTTTTCCTGGGTCCACTGGGTAACTTGAAAGATCTTGGTTCAGAGCAGCACTGAAGAGAGTAGGTAAATTCTTGAATCCTTGGGGTAATCTAGTCCAGGTGAGTTGACCCCGCCTTCCTGTTGTGGGGTCTTGCCATTCAAAAGCAAATAAAAGTTGACTGGTGGGTGCTAGGCGCACACAGAAAAAGGCATCTTTCAAGTCCAGGACAGTGAAGTGAGTAGCCTCAGCAGGGATCAGTCCCAAGAGAGTGTAAGGATTTGGTACTACTGGGTGTATAGTTTCAACTGCATCATTTACTCGCCTTAGATCTTGTATTGGGCGGTAGTCCCCTGTCCCAGGCTTCTTCACTGGGAGAAGGGGAGTATTCCAAGGTGACTGACATTCTTTGAGAAGTCCATACTTCAGCAGTTTCATCAGATGATGGTGAATTCCTTCAGTGGCTGGTCGAGGGAGAGGATACTGCTTCACATGTACTGGTTCCACTCCTGGCTTGAGGGTGACAATGACAGGGGCTATGTTCTTTGCTAGGCCAGGTGGATTATCTTCTGCCCAAACTTCAGGTGGGGCTATAAGGTTGGTAGGTATACAGGGACTGGTTGACTTTATTGCAGTTGCACTATAGAACCGCCATTCTTCTCGGGGAACAGACAGCACCATTAATCCAGCAGGCTTTGGGTTCACAGTCATTTTCATTTCTCAACCTTTGCTGAAGGGGATTTGGGCCTGGAGTTTGGCAAGCATGTCTCTGCCCAATAGTGGAATAGGGCACTCAGGCATATACAAGAACTGGTGCGTTATCTTCTGTCTCCCTAGCTCACACATGCGGTTCTGCAAAAATGGTTTTGTGGCTTTATTTCCAGTGGCTCCTATTATGGTGACAGATTGTGAGGACAGTGGAGCTACTGGCTTGGCTACTACTGAATGTTCTGCTCCTGTATCTACCATGAATTCCATATATTGGTCCCCTATCTTTAAATTGACCATAGGCTCCTGGGACCCAGGGTGAACTTGGAGCCCGGTCTGGCCTAGTCTTCATCTATGTCATCCAGGTCATAGCCCGTTGCTACTGCCACTCCCTCAATGGCTTCTTCCCTCTCTTGTTGGAACTGCATTCGATTCATTCCTCCTCTCCTTCGAAATCTTCCTCCTGGCCTCCAGGGACTCCCTCCTCCCCTCGCAGGGGCGGTCCAAATGCGGGCACTCATTTCTCCAATGTCCTTCTTCCTTGCAGTAGGCGCATTGATTTGCACCTAATGGAGGCCTATTGCTTCCATGGCCTCTTCCACGTCCTCTGGTCCTTTGATTAGGGAAACCTCCACGCCGTTCGGTTATAGCAGCAGCAAGAAGATCTGCCTTCTTCTTCATCTTTCGTTCACTTTCTTTGTTTCGTTCATTCTCACGATTCACAAATACTTTCTGAGCGACTTCCATTAACTGAGCTGTTTTCATGCCCGCAAATCCATCTAATTTCTGCAATTTTTGTTTTATGTCTCTCTGGGACTGACTAACAAATGCCGCATTTACCATGCGTAAATTTTCCTGAGCAGCGGGATCATATGGGGTATATAGTCTATAAGCTTCAGACAACCGCTCATAAAAGGCTGCTGGGCTCTCATCTGGACCCTGGAGAACTTCCGATACTTTTCCAATATTCATGGCCCTCTGGCTTCCCCTCTTCAGGCCCTGCACTAAGGCCTGGCGAAATCTGGTTAGGGCCGCCGCCCCCCTTTCGTCATTCGGGTCCCACCCGGGATCTTCGTTGGGATATTCTGCAGCTGCAGCCTGCGGGGGATTTACTGCCTCCCTTTCTACAGGGTTCTCTTCTAACCATCGGAGGGCTGCTTGCCCGATTCGCCCTCGCTCCTCAGTAGTGAAAAGGGTGGACAGGAGCTGACGACAATCGGCCCAGGTAGGCTGATGGGTTTGCATAATACTAGACATTAATTCTGTTAATTCCTGAGGCTTGGCTGTATAGGAAGCATAATGCGTTTTCCAGTTTAATAAATCTGTGGTAGAAAAGGGTACATAAACTAAGCTGGTTGGTCCTGGCGCCATCTGGCCCTGATCATTCAAAACAGGAATTCCAGGCACTTGGCGTAATGGCATTAGATGCCCTGCTTTCTCCTTTTTCTTGGGAGTTACGCTTCTTAACTCATAAGGCTCTCGAGCTCCAGTTTCTTTGGTGGGTGACCCTGAACTGGTAGGAGAACTTCCACTTTCTATCTCATCAGATGACTCAAGTCCCCCTGCTGTACTTGGGCCTGACCCGGAACTTTCACTCGGGGTAGAGCGCTTCTTAGGCTGTTGCTTCGGTATTTTCTGGGGCTCCTCATCGGGCTCTACTTCAAGTTGTGGGGCCGTGGGGACTAATTTCTGTGGGTGCCGGGGTAAATTATCCAGAATATCTGAGGACTCTGGGTCAGAATATACTGGTGGCTTTTCTTCCTTAGCTTTTGTGGTTCCCCTAGTAGTAGCTACAAATATTTTACAGTAGTCCTCATAACAACGCTTCATCCATAAGGGCTGCTGTTTGCATACACTCAACCAGGAATCTCTATAGGGGAACTGGTCAGGATACACTCTTAATATGAGCTGATAGGTTCGTAAAACTGTCTCAAAATCAAAGGTGCCCTCTCGGGGCCATGAAGCAGCTAATGCGGGCCACTCCCTTTCACATAACATTTTTAATCTGGATGGAGTCATTTTTATACCATAATCGCCCGAAAATCCTTTACGGAAATTCTTGATCATACATGCCAACGGAGTTTGCGTGGACTCCGTCCCTCCCATAATCTAAACGTACCTGCCTACGCTACTGCCTACGTACTCAACATACCTGCGTACGTTACGTACCCTACGTCCCTACGTACACGTAATGACGTACAAGACAACGTACAATGAGGATAGGTAGTATGGCTGTAGGTAAGGGGTCCGTACAGCCCACAGAACACTGGGGGGACAAACACCACTCGCTTCCTCCTGTTCGCGACCTGGGCGCGGTCGCCCGGCCAGGAACTGCGCTACTTAGGAGTCCGCTCTCGCTCGGTCTGTATTCCAAGACCTCTCACTCACACGCACGCAAGCAAGCAAGCAACAAGATATCATATTTCAAATATTTCAAGTGCCCAGGTTTTCTGACTAACTGACTATTCCAAACAAGAAGGGTCGATGGCTTCGGCTTCCGCTTTCCTTACGCAGAGCTTACTAGGACCGCCCTTATGGAAGGTGATCAGGCTCCCTTGTCTTGCCCACACTCATGCGAGATTTCCCAGTTAGTCTATACCAAATCAGTCTTGCGCACGCAAGACGTTGTCCCAGGCTGTTCTGACTATTTAATTACAAAAATGTCTACTCACCGGATCCGGTTCCCGATACCACACCAGCTTCTGAGTTGGAACCTGGACTCCCCCGGGTCGGAGGTGTTGGCCAGCTGGACCCGATGGCCCGCCGAGGAAGGCGGAACCCTCTCCGGCACAAAGGGGCCGGCGGCGCCTGAGGTTTCCCCCGTGGTCGGACAGACATGGTTCCAACCGGGCCAAACCTCAAGGCGAATTACATGGATTATTCACTTGAATACCATTTACCACTCGCACTTCCCGGCCAACGCACCAAGAATATGCTGTAGCAAAGTGCAGTCAATGAATAAGTCCAGGAGTCGATTGACAAGGTCCAAATCAGTTTATTGTGCACAAGGCCCAGTCAGTCAAAGCAGCAAAAGGTACTGAGCAAAGGTTTATACAGAGACATAACTTTTTATGCCACTTTTTCAGTTTGATACATGAAAACGTTCTATTGGTTCTAGCTCGATACATGCAAACTTCTCATTGGTTATACATTCCCTTCATTTGTCCAATTAGAAATCCCTCCGAAACCTAGCAACCGGCCCCCTCCCTTAGGATTGCTTGAACAATGGTATAGTCTTAACTTGGTAACTTTTCTACTGCAAGGTTAACTTCGGCTCCAGGAATGCATATACTGTTACTTTTCTGTTCTTTCACATACAAGCGAATAATAGAAGACTTATGCATTCATAAAAACTTCTTATTAAGCATTTTAAAACATCTTTCTCAATTTTCACAGATTTATGGTTCTTTTCTAGCTATAATGGGAGTTAGGATCCAGGCCTAACTTACAGGCCTTTCATAGTAGCAGGCTATGCTAGGCCATAGCCTACCTCAGTGCAGTTAAAGGGATAACAGTAAACGGAGTTAAAAAAAAAAGAAAAAGGCTTTCTTTTAGAGGGGCGTTCTTCAGTGCAACCGCATATGGCAGATTTATCCCTGTCCACTGGCGGTTGATTCTTTTGCTCTTGCCTTGGCCTGTATGTTCAGTACCCCAAGTCCTCGGTCCGCTTTGACTCTAGGGGTTCATGGTAGTTCCCCTATTCTACTGGCGAACAGGCAAAGTGGGGTGCGAGGCGCTTCAGCTGTATGAAGGGAGGTAGGGAAATCCCTTTCAAGGCTGGTTTCTTTAGGATCTCGCGATCGGGGGCCCAGAGACCTCTGGCTTATGGCAACCAGCGGCATTTAGAAGTGTTTTCTTTTTCAGGCTCGCAGGTGACTGCTTTCTGGGGGTGTTTTGCGTGCCGGGGTGAGACAAACGCCGTAGGATAAAGTAGGACAGAGCCTTCTTCCTAGGGGGCCAGTTGCGTTTAGTTGATGAAATTGATGTATTTTATTTCCTCAACAGCTGGTACCTGAGTCTGTGCGGCGCTACAGGGCTGGTTATCCTGGTACATACCAGGGCCAGTTTATAGGAGTTCCTCAGGGGTGTTCCCAGTCCTTCCTACCATGATGGTCAGGCCGCAGTGTCTGCACGGACCGGTTAATACTTTACTGGTAGTTGAGTATAAAGCGTAATCTAATCGGAGAAGTGTTACTTGGATTGGATCAAGACAAAGTCCGTCCATATCTTTAAGATACAAAACTTATTCAATACACGATGACTTGATGCAGACAGGTGAAAAAAAAAAGACCCTTTTAGTTGCTGGGTAACTTTTAGAGGGCAATGTGGATGTTTTCAAAGGCAGTTAGTGTAGATAATTTGGTACTACTCCTGAGAAGTGTCCGATAGAAGGCAGGAACAACTATGAAGACATGTTTTTAAGATACATAATTAAATAGAATGATGCAAAAAGGTGTGTAGCAGCTGCAGGTCTGAGGAGAACAGGCAGGGTTGGCATACAAGAAATGTATGTAATTTGACAGACTGTGCATAAGAGATAAAGGAGATCCTCCCATCTGTCTATGGTCATTGAGTAACCTGATAGGGTTGTCCCTTCTCAGTGGCCCAGAGTAGGTATCTATTAAAGCATTATTGTTGATGGTAAGGGAGGCTATTCTCTCTTATAGCAATGCGATAGCAAAGAGATAGAGCAGCTTTTAAACTAGATAATAGGGGAAAGCCGACAGTCGCCCAAGAGTGGATGGTTCGGAAGAATGTATCCTTGAAGGATACTACCAAAAGCAGAGAGGTTCCAAAAAAGAGCAAAGTAGCCCAAATGCCCTCAAGTATGGAGCAGACAGAGCTTAAAGATCCCAAATTACCCATGTCTACCAATAGCCAAATTAATACGAATAAAATACAGTCTCTAAAATGCTTGTATGCAAATGCTAGAAGTCTAAAAAATAAGATGGGAGAGTCAGAATATATAGCACTAAATGAGAGGTTAGATATGATTGGAATATCAGAGACATGGTGGAAGGAGGACAACCAATGGGACACTGTGATGCCTGGGTACAAACTATATCGTAATGATAGAGCTGATCAAATTGGTGGAGGGGTTGCGTTCTATGTTAGAGAGGGGCATTGAGTCAGAAAGGATTAAAGTTTTGCAGGAAACAAAATTTGCTGTAGAATCTCTATGGATTGAAATTCCATGTAAAAAGGGGAAGGCGATGGCAGTGGGGGTGTACTATCGACCACCAGGCCAGAATGAACAAATGGATGATGAAATGCTCAAAGAAATCAAGGAAGCTAACAAAAGTTACAGTGCAGTAATAATAATGGGTGATTTCAATTACCCCGGTATCGACTGGGTCAGTGTCACAGCAGGACATGCTAGGGAGATAAAGTTCCTAGATGACATAAATGACTGCTTCTTGGAGCAGCTGGTTCATGAACCGACCAGAGGGGAAGCCATATTAGACCTGGTCCTTAGTGGAACACCAGATCTAGTGCAAGAGATAAGGGTGTTGGGGCCACTTGGCAATAGTGATCATAGCATGATCGCCTTTGATTTAATTAGTGGAGGAGGGATAGTACGGAAATCCACAGTACTACCTTTTAACTTTCGAAAAGGAGACTATGATAAAATGAGGAAAATAGTTAAGAAAAAACTAAAAGGAGCAGTTGCAAAGGTTAAAGACTTACATCAAGCTTGGGTGTTGTTGAAAAATACTATCTTGGCAGCCCAGACCAGCTGTATTCCACACTTTAAGAAAAGTGGAAGGAAGTCCAAAAGACTGCCAGCATGGTTTAAAGGTGAGGTCAGAGAGGCTGTTGTTGCCAAAAAAGCATCTTTCAGGAAATGGAAAAAAGAGCCGAACGATGAAACCTGGAAACAGCACAAGCACTGGCAAATCAAATGCAAGGCATTGATAAAGCAGGCAAAGAGAGAATTTGAGAAGAAGCTTGCCGCGGAAGCAAAAACGCGAAATAAAGACCTTTTCAAGTACATTCGTAGCAAAAAACCTGTGCGAGAGTCAGTTGGTCCATTAGATGATAGAGGAGTTAAAGGGGCACTAAGAGGCGACAAGGCGATAGCGGAGAGACTGAATGAATTCTTTGTTTCAGTCTTTACTGAGGAAGATGTAGGGATGTTACCCATGACTGAAGTGGTATTTAAAGGTGCGGAAGAATTGAAGGAAATATCGATACATCGGGAAGATGTATTACAACTATTAGATAAACTGAAGAGTAGCAAATCACCTGGGCCGGATGGTATACATCCAAGGGTGTTGAAAGAACTGAAATATGAGATTGCAGACCTGCTATTAGTAATCTGTGAACTAGATAGTCATGGCCTCATGGGAGACAGCCAACATGGCTTTAGACTAGAAAGATCTTGTCTTACTAATCTGTTATGTTTTTTTGAAAGTGTGAATAAACAGGTCGACAAAGGTGAGTCGGTTGATGTAGTGTATCTGGACTTTCAGAAAGCCTTTGACAAGGTCCCTCATCAGAGACGTTTGGCAAAACTAAAGAGTCATGGGATAGGAGGCAGTGTACTACTGTGGATCAAGAACTGGTTAAGAGATAGAAAGCAGAGGGTTGGGCTAAATGGCCAATTTTCCCAGTGGAGAAAGGTGAATAGGGGTGTACCCCAGGGATCTGTGCTGGGTCCACTGCTTTTTTTTAAATTTTTATTTAAAGGCAACAGAAAATTACAAGAAGACAGTCAGATCAAAAGTCACAAGCAAAATACAATACAATACCCAGCGAAACTGTCGGGAACTCACAGGCAAAATTCTCACGGCCTTTTTTTTTTTTTTTTTTCCCCTTGATAAACTCTAACCCCCTATTCCTCCCTTATCGCCTAATAGGAACTCCTAACCACCCTACCCACCTACCCTTATTACCCCCCTACGCCCCCCCTTTCCCTCACCACCCCCCCCACCCACCGCTAAGACTCTCCCTGCCTATTGAGAGGGGTGAGAGGGCCTCAACATACCAGAACGCTCGGAGTGGCGGAGGAGTCAGGGGACAACACCTCCCGTAATTATGCTAGGGCAGCGTAGCCAGGGAGCGCAAAGGACTCCTAAGCACTCATGAACTGTACTTCAAAACAAAAGCTTCCCACACTTGCTCAAACTGGGGAAGGCGAAACTTTCCAGCCGCCACCCCGCGTTCCATGGTGTACGTGTCCCACATGCGTTCCAACCAACTAGAGAAGGAGGGTGCTACGGCCTGCTTCCAAGCAGCCGCTAGCGCCAGCCGAGCAGCGTTCAAGCCATGTCGAATCAAGGTTAGTTGGGCTGTTCTGGCACCTGGGACATTCACACCTAAAAGAAAGATGCCTGGGTCCCATGGAATGTGCAGCCCAACCATTTGTTTTAAACGGTGCTGGATCCTCCTCCAATAAGTGCTGATACGAGGGCAGAGCCACCAAACGTGTGCCAAGGTGCCTCTCATTCCGCAATGTCGCCAGCACAAGCCTGAAGCCCCAGGGTATGCACGCGCTATCCGATCAGGCGTCATGTACCATCGATATAAAATTTTATAATTAGTTTTGCGGGCATTAATTGCCACCGAGCTTTTCCACAAACTACCTTCCACCTGTTCCCATCTCTGCTCCGCATAGTGGAGATTCAGATCATGATTCCATTGTTCCCTATGCTTGCCGAATCCCGACTGCTGCTCTTGCAAGTGAGCATATAAAGCAGCAGTAAGGCCTCTCGTGGTGGTGCTCCCCTCACAGAGGCGCTCAACATCCAACAGGTCCCGGGCAACCTGAGATCGAACCGCCCGGGTCAGCACCCAGTGAGCCACCTGCGTATACTGGTAGAGATGACAGCCAGGTAGGTCAAATTCCTCCTGGAGTGCTCGAAAAGAGCGTAACCTACCCTCTTCGAACAGTTGCCCGGCTCGGCTAATCCCCTATGCCCCCACATTCGGAATCCCTGATCATTCATCCCTGGAGCGAACGAAGCGTTGTCCACTATGGGTGCCAGTGGGGTCAAATCAGCCCCCTGAGTCCGAAAGGACCTGTCCCAGCAGTGGAGCGTGTGCAGGATATAGGGGTTACTCGCTCGTTTGCCCCTTCGCAAGCTGGAGCCGAGCCATAGTCGATCTCCCAGTCCTGCCCCCCCCCCCCCCCGAGAGGCGTTGTTCCAATTGGACCCAGCGTTTGGGCCTGTCAGTGCACATCCACTCCACCCCCGCACAATATTGTGCCGCCATATAGTACCACTGGAGGTTGGGCGCGCCCATACCGCCGTGGCGAGTCTGCTGATAAAGAGTTTGACGCGCTATGCGAGGCCGACGTGCTCGCCATATAAATTTCATAAGCATTGTTTGCCACTTAGCCAAAGCTCCCCGCGGGAGCGGGATAGGGAGCACCTGAAAAAGGTATAAGAACTTCGGAAGAGCCACCATCATGAACACCGCTATACGCCCGAACCAGGACAACATCAACCTCGCCCAAGACTCGAGGTCCTGTCTGACCTGCTGAAGGAGCGGGTTATAGTTTTCTTTATAAAGTGCCGTACGCTCAACCGTTAGATTAACACCCAGGTAGCGTAGGATCCCTGACACCCATCGAAAGGGATATGTGGTCTTCAGTTGTGAACAGACCGCTTCCGAGACTCCAACATTTAGAATCTTCGATTTAGCGTAATTAATCTGGAACCCCGATACCCGAGAGAAGGCAGCAAAAAGTTGCATTGCAGCCGGGAGAGACGCAACCGGGTCCACCAGGGACAGTATGATATTGTCCGCAAAAAGCGCTATTCGATACTCCTCTGGGCCCACTCGAACACCCACTATATCTGTATGATCGCGAAAATGCTGCGCCAAGGGCTCCATTACCAGCGCGAACAGCAGCGGCGACAGAGGACACCCCTGCCGCGTGCCCCTTTCCGACGCAAAACTCGCAGATTGACCCCCGTTAATGCGAACGCGAGCCCGAGGCTCTTGGTAAAGGCACTGAACCCACCGTTGGAAGTTAGGGCCAAACCCCATTGCTTCCAGCACACTCCACAGGAAGTCCCAGCTAACGCGATCAAACGCTTTCTCAGCGTCAACTCCCACCAAGAGCGTCGGTTGGGGGTCCTGCCGAGCAACATGGATAACCTGTAGCATTTGCCGAATATTATCCGCCGCCTGGCGGCCCGGCACAAACCCTACTTGATCTGGGTGAACCAAAGTTGGCAGAATCCGGTTCAGTCGGGCAGCCAACACCGATGCCAAAATTTTCACATCCGTGTTTAGCAAGGAGATTGGGCGATAAGATGCTGCCTCCTGTAGGGGTTTACCTGGCTTAGGTATCATTACAATAAGGGCTTCGCGCTGGGAAGGGGGCAGCGCTTCCCCCCTCAACAATTCATTAAAGAGCACCATCAAAGTCAGCGCCAGGTGTGCTCAAAATTTTTTATAGTATTCAGCGGGAAAGCCATCCGTGTCCGGCGCCCCCCCGGGTTTCAGACGCCGGATCGCTGTCTCCACCTTCTCCACGGTGAGGTCAGCATCTAATTGAGCGACATCGGACTCAGCCACCTGTGGCAGTGCGACCGCACGTAGGTACTCCCGCACCTGTTGCCTGTCGACTGACTCAGCTTTGTACAATCGTTCCAAAAATTCGGCAAAGACCTCGCGAATCTCCCTAGAGATCACCCTCTTATGTCCCCGAGAATCTCAAAGTTCACGGATTACCCTCGAGGTGTGTTGCTGGCGGAGCCTTAAGGCCAGGTACCTACCAGCCTTATTCCCCCGCTCATAAAAGGTTTGGCGCATTTTCCGTCTTATGTTATCCAAGGTACGCTGCCTGCAGGCCCCCAACTTAGCCTGCACTGCCCGCCATTGGCGCAAGACACGTTTAGAGCCTGTCCGAGCATGCTCCAACTGAAGACGCCGAGACTCTTCCTCTAGTTGACAAGATTCCTGCTTCCAGGCCCGCCGAGTTCGAGCTGCTTCTGCTTTCAAGTGACCCCTTGCGGTAGCCTTAAAGGCTTCCCACACCTTAGGCAAGGGCACCTCCCCCATATCGTTTAGTTCAAAAAATTCTTTTAGAAAGTGGCCATGGTCTTGAACGGCATGCGGTCGCCGTAAAAAACGGGTATCTAAACACCAGAACCGATGCTGCTCACCGCAAAAATCCGCAGGTAGGGTGATCCAACAGGGAGCATGGTCCGATCACGTCAGTGTCCCGTGCCCGGCCTCGATTTTCTCGTCCAACAAGCGCTGATCTAATAGAAAGTAGTCAATACGGGTATGTACCTGGTGCACGGGTGAGTAATATGTGTAACTTTTTTCCCCCTCGTGTGTATCTCTCCATACGTCACGCAAGCCTAAGTCATGCATTAAGTTCCACAATGCCTTACTGGGCCCACGTGACATCCCCCCAAACTTACTCGTCGAATCCAAGTGAGGAATCAAGTGGACATTACAATCCACACCCAGTATGATAGGGCCGGTTGCAAACTCGGCCAGCTGAGCTTTAAGCTGAGCAAAAAATATCACCTGACCTGTGTTGGGGGCGTACACATTAGCCAGCGTCAGCAAACAGCCTTCCAAGCGAACATTCAGTAAGAGCCATCTCCCCAAATTATCCCTCTTAACGTTTTCTACTTTAAGGGATAACCCTTGGTGGAATAAAAGGGCCACGCCACACTTCTTTCGCCCATTGGTTTGCATTTTAACCACCCTTGTTTGCTTGAACGGAGGTGTGTCTCCTGCAAAAACACCATATCTGCTCTTAAGGATCTCAATTCCGCAAACAGCAAGGAGCGTTTTCCTGGGGAATTGAGACCCTTTACATTCAAAGAAATTAACTTCAACATGGTTAGTCAACTGTTGCGCCTCCATAGCCCCCCCCCCCCCGCATATTCATTAATTTGATACATTAAAAACATCCTCTCACCTACCCATCGCTTAGCGGCTATCAACGATACTCCCCGCCACCACCACTCCTCCCTACCATCCATTGAGGTTATTGAAAAGACCCTCCTCCCCCTCCCCCTCCCTTCCCCCCAGAGCAATCTTATCTGTACTGCTCTCCTATCCCACCCCTCTACCCCACCCAGCTGTACCACCTGCCTGCCAGACGGACAGGGCACGGTAAAGCTAACCCCTTATCCCACTCCATCTGGTTCCCCATGCAAAAAGATATGAACATGTATTGTAATGTGATGTCTCCCTTAGACAGTATGTAAACCTAATAAGGTGCCTTTCACCCTCCCTTCCTTGGCACAGTCACAGTGTCCTCATCCCCCCTATTAACACTAAACAATTTTTCAAAACCTCGTGTTAACATTAAACCTTTAGAACATTAACCACCAGTGTGATATGAAGCTGACATATTCAAACATGAAACAACAATCACTTCGCAGTATCAAGAGAGTCAATTAGTACTCCCGCAATGCCTGGGAAAGTTTCTCAAGTGGTCCAAGGATTCTCAAGTAGATCTACCCACTCGAGTCCATTTTGAGCTCTGGGTCCTGGTTGCCGGGGGTTCCGGCATTGCATTATCATCCACCAGGCCCGCCTGCCGCAACGCTCTCCAAGCCTCCGCGTGGTCTTTGGCTGAAATTTTTTTTATTTCCCAAAAGGAAGTTCATTCGAAAGGGGAAAGACCAGGAGTAGCGAATCCCTTTGTTGTTCAGTACCGCTGTAATTGGTTTCATCTCTCTGCGGCGGGCCAGGGTGAAGGCCGACAGGTCTTGGTACACATGAATCGTTGCCTCCTGGAAGTGGATCACTTTTTTCTCTCGGCCTCTCAGCAACAGAAGCTCTGCATCCGTATATCTCAGGAATCTGGCAATAACATCCCGTGGTTGGTTGTTTGGTGGCTTTCCCAGGGCACGGTGCACCCTCTCGATCTCCATCCCTTGACCCCGGGATGCGAATTCCTCAGGAGTAAGTAGTTGCTCTATCAAAGTCTGAAGCACTACCTGTAGGTTCTCAGCACCCCCACCACTTCCGGGATGCCTTGGAAGCGCACATTGTTGCGGCGAGATCTGTTTTCAATATCATCAGTTTTATAGGTCAGCTCCATTGCTTGCAAGCGCTGTCGGTCAGCTGCACATTGTATATCCACCAGGGTACTATCATAGTCCTCCATTTTGGTCTCCACCTCTTCCACTCGCATGCCCAGGTCTTTTATATCAGCTCTAGGTTCTGCCATAGTGCTCATCAGCTCCTCGCGCATGGAGCGGAATTCACTCGCTAGTTCTTCAAAGCCCCTACAAAGCTCCCTCTGTAAAAGAGCGTGTGATGAGGAAGCCGCTGGATCTTGTTCAAGTTCACTCTCTATTTCATCCCCTGATCCATCCGACCGCGTCTTTCGAGGGGAGGTGTTTTGAGTTCCAGTTCTGCCCTGCAGACGTTGCGAAGCTCGCACTCCATCTCTGGTCTCAAGCCCCTTGGGTTTAGCAGCCATGAGATCCGCCTCCCGTGGCTTCAGAGCAGTAAGGGGCTATTTATTAGGGGCAGTTGAACGTAAGATGAAGTAAAGTCCCGCTCCTGGCCAGCAAATGGCACTTCCCCCAAGAAAAGCAATCTGAGTAGCAGCAATCAGCAGTTGCAGGGGTGCTCTGCTAGCATTTCAGTTGCTATTCCGTCGGCGATACATTTATTTATTTTTATTTATTTACAATTCTTATATACCGCACTATTTGCGATCAGCGCGGTTTACATAGAACAACAACATCCGACAATATACATATGTCTGGTCATTACATTGAACAGGGAATGGAACTTGGAGAACAAAGATAAACTATATACATGTGAAGTTAAATGGGAAAGGATCCTGTTTGGTGTTTTACATTTTTGGGGACGAACTATACGAGAGTGGCTGGGGTTCAGGGCTATAAGTGAGATATTTGATAAAGAGGAAATGTTTCAGGGCCTTCCTGAACTGGCTCAGGTTGGGGATTGCTCTGATGTGTGGTGGTAGGGTGTTCCATAGACTTGGGGCGCAGAGTCTAAAGGCTCGGTTGGATGTTGTTTTGGTGCAGTTTGTCGTTTCTTTCGGTATAGATAACATATTGGTCTCTGCAGTTCTTCTTAGTCTGCTGGGGGCAAGTGGTTGTATGAAGTCAGACAAAGGGGAGGAGAGCCCCTTGATAGCTTTGAACGTCATCAGCAAGGTCTTAAAACCGATCCTGGCTTGAATGGGGAGCCAGTGCAGCTGTTTCAGGAGGGGTGTGATATGTTCTCTTCTGGAGGCTCCGAATAGTATCCGCGCTGCACTGTTCATGGCCAGTTGCAGGGGGTTTAAGGTTGCTCGGGGGAGTCCTTGTAGGATGGCGTTTGAATAATCAAAATGAGGAATGATGAGGGCTTGGTAAATGGTGCGGAAATCATCTGGTTCGAGTAACGGGCGTAAGTGTCTGAGGGATCTGATTTTAAAGTAGATTGCTCTAACAGTGTTAGCTATGTGTTGCTTCATGTCGAGATGTTGGTCCAACGTCACCCCAAGGTAACGTATAGTTGATTTCACTTGTAGCTCGACATTATTTACCTTCAAACAACTGGGTGGTGTGAAATTGGGGTTTCTCGAGATGAAAAGCACCTCAGTTTTCTTGTGTTGAATTCTTAAATTTTGTGATAGTAGTCACTCGGATATGGTGTTGAAGCATGCAGTCAGAGGGGTAAGGTCTGGGCAGTCAAGTGATATTGGCATGTATAACAGCACGTCGTCAGCATATAACATACAACTCACATTGAACGATCTAATGATGTTGCAGATGGGCTGGATGTATATGTTAAACATCAAGGATGATAGTGAGGATCCTTGAGGCACTCCTTGAGTTTGAGGAAATGGTTCGGATGTAGCCCCGTCTGATCGAACATGTTGCCATCTTCCAGACAGGTAAGATCTGCACCATTCTAGTGCTGATCCGCTGATGCCTTTTTCTCTTAGCCGGTATATGAGAATCTCGTGGCAAACAGAGTCGAAAGCCGCTGCTATATCTAAAAAGATGAGTGCAAAACCATGTCGTATGTTGTCAACGCCTGAGATTACAATGTTGAAGAGAGTTGTGAGTAGTGTTTCAACTCCATGTGACTCTCTGAATCCATGTTGGGATGGATCCAGTGGGGCGTTGGTGTCGATATGATCTTGTAGTTGCCTGTACACTATCTTTTCAATGATTTTTGCAAGCATCGGGATGCTGGATATTGGCCTGTACGACTCCACCTTTTGGGGGTCTAGCTTGGCATTCTTTAATAGAGGTCTAACGGAGGTCTGCTTGAGAGTGGAGGGGAATGACCCAGTGCTAAAGGATAGTCTTATCATGTTGGCTATGATTGGGGCGAGGTCACTGCGCAACTCTTTTATCCAAAATGCTGGACACGGATCTGTGTGTGCAGTGGTGGTGTTTAGGGCTGAAATGGTGTCTTCGATAATTTTCTTTGAAGGGGTAGAAAAGGAAGTTAGGGATGCTGGGTACTCTTGTTCGCCGAGGGGGCCGGGTATCACTATCTTGTCGGTCTTGCACATTTTGGATTGCATAAAGACGGCATAGTCCTGCGGGTGTATGCCGCCAAGTTGCTCAGGGGTGGGTTCTTTGGCAAGAGATTTAACTAAGTTGAACAGGTCATGCGGCTTATTCAATGACCGTTTCAAGGTGTCTGTGTGGTGTTGCTTCATCTTGTCTGTGATGGCTTTGCGATGTGTATGTAGGTGTTGGATGTATGCTGCTTGGTCACTACTGGTGCGTGATTTCCTCAAGCGTTTTTCAAGCCTCCGTAGAAGGGTTAGGGAAGCCTTCAGGTCGGCTGTGAACCATGGGGTAGATGGTCTTTTCTTTGGGGCCTTGTTTGTTGGGGAACGGATTGCGATTGTGCTGAGATTGTTGTTCCAGGAGGTGATCAGCTCCTCTAGGTCTAGGGAAGTCTTGTCAAAGAGCTTGTCTGTTTCAGCGAGGATGCGTTCTCTGTTAAAAGGGTGGAAACTTCTGGTCGTTGGTTTAGAGGTCTTGCTTGCATCCTGTTGGGGTCTTTGTGGCCGCAGGGTAGGCATCTGAAAAGTGATGAGCTTATGATCTGACCATGGTACTGATGTCAATGATAGCATGATATTTTGTGGTTGTTCCAGAACTGCTTGCGGGGCGAAAATGAGGTCCAGAATGTTACCTTTTGCGTGAGTCGGTTTCTGCACCAGTTGATTGTACCCCAGGATATCTAGAGCTTCTATAAATGCGGATGCTTGATTGTCCTGTAAGGATGGGAGATTAAAGTCACCTAAGATCCAATTAGGTTTATATGGACCCTGCGTGTTGGATGCTATGTTTATGATGGTGGACAGGGTATCTGGATCCGCAGTTGGTGCTCTGTAGAGTAGGTTTATAGAACATGTGTTATTGGAGATTGATACGGTTTCCAGATTGTTAATGCTGTTGGATTCGACCATTTTGAACTGGAGCTCAGTTCTGGTGATTATAACAACTCCTCCCCCTCTCTTGTTCTGCCTATGGCTGGTGAAGGCAACAAAATTGGATGGAAGTAGTTGATTGAGAATGGTGTTGTCTTCCGGGGAGAGCCAGGTCTCAGTGACCATGATGATGTCCAATTTATGGGACGTTATTGTTTCAGTGATTGCCGGCCACTTTTTGCGAAGTGAACGAGCGTTAATGAGTGCACACTTCAGGCCGCTCGTTCCCGCACCCGAGAGGCTCCACTTGCTACCTCCAACCTAGGGAGGGTGAGTACAAAGGGAATCGCTTATTTTGGCATGTGTTGGCTGGAAATAGGGGGTTCCCGGGACGGAGATGTCTTAGAATGCGGCCATTCCTTTGCGGGCTCACGAGCGCCCCGGGTCCGCTGCTTTTTGACATATTCATAAATGACCTGGAAAGTGGAATAACGAGTGAGGTTATCAAATTTGCAGATGACACAAAATTATTTAAAGTTGTTAAAACCCAAGAGGATTGTGGTAAATTGCAAGAGGATCTTGATAAATTAGAAGACTGGGCATCAAAATGGCAGATGAAATTTAATGTGGACGTGCAAAGTTATGCACCTAGGGAAGAACAACCCAAACTATGGTTACACAATGCAAGGTTCCACGTTAGGAACCACCACCCAGGAAAAAGATTTAGGCGTCATTGTGGCTAACATGTTAAAACCCTCGGCCCAGTGTGCAGCGGCAGCCAAGAGAGCAAATAGAATGCTAGGTATCATAAGGAAAGGAATGGAAAATAAAACAAAAGATATTATAATGCCTCTATATTGTTCCATGGTGAGACCGCACCTTGAATATTGTGTGCAATTCTGGTCGCCGTATCTTAAAAAGGATATAGAGTTATTAGAAAAGGTTCAGAGAAGAGCCACCAAAATGGTAAAGGGGATGGAAGGATACTCCTATGAAGAAAGGCTAAAATGTTTAGGGCTCTTTAACCTGGAAAAGAGACGGCTGAGGGGAGATATGATAGAAGTCTATAAATTAATGAACGGAGTGGAACGGGTAAATGTAGATCGATTGTTTACATTATCAGAATATAGAAAGACTAGGAGACATGCAATGAAGCTACAGGGTAAACTATTTAAGACTAATAAAAGAAAATATTTTTTCACTCAATGTGTAATCAAACTCTGGAATTTGTTACCGGAGGATGTAGTAAAGGCTGTTAGTGTAGCTGGGTTTAAAAAAGGTTTGGACAAGTTCCTGAAGGAAAGGTCCATAAACCATTATTAAGAAGGGACCCAGGATATCAATGCTTGACCCAGTACAAGCATTGCGGAACCTGTATCTTTTGGGGAAACTGCTAGGTACGTATGACCTAGATTGGCCACTGTTGGAAACAGGATGCTGGGCTTGATGGACCTTGGTCTGACCCAGTATGGAATATCTTATGTTATGTTCTTATGTCTACAATTTGGTGAACTTCGGTCCTAGATAAAACTGGAGACAGGAATAAAGATGTCTTTTAAAGTAAATGCAGCATCCTAGTAAATCATTCAAGTTTGTAGCATCTACAGTTCTGAGGAAAACAGGAAGGATTTACATACCACACATGTATGTAATTTGAAAGCTAGTGTATAGGAAGCAAATTTATTTTATTTTATTTATTTATTTATTTAACTGCATTTATATCCCGCTTTTCACCGGGTCAAAGCGGTGTAACATGTAACATAGGGAGGGGTAATTTCTTTTAGGGTGGGGCCATCGCCAGGGTCAACAATTAATGATTATGGGTGAACATAGACATGTTTTACTTCTGCTGAAATCTACGTGTGGGGTCATGGTGGTGTTTCTGTTGAGAGATGTTCCCGGAATAGGATTGTCTTTAGCTGTTTCTTAAATGATGTGATGTCGTTGTTGTTCTTGATGTGGTTCGGTAGAGAGTTCCAGAGGGATGGAGCATAGAGTTCAAATGCTCTGTTGCAGGTCCGTTGTGTAGATTTGGTTCTTTTGTGGGGGACAACGATAGAGTTATTGGAGGAATGTCTGGTTGATCTGTTGTGGGATGGTCGAGGCAGTAAGGAGTGTAGTGAGGTGTTCCGTGCTTGGTGGATAGTTTTGTGGATGAGTAGGATGGCTTTGTACTTGATTCTTGCCTGCAGTGGCAGGAGGTGAAGGTCTCTTAGGATTGGGGTGATGTGCTCCCGTTTTTTTGCATTTTGAATAATCCTTGCTGTGGTGTTTAAAGCAGTACGGAGGGAGTTGGTGTGCGAGGCAGGAAGTCCATGGTAGATTATGTTGCAGAAATCCAGATGGGGGAGTGTCACAGCTTGCATCACTGTCCTAAAGTCGTGAGGTTCTAGGAGGGGCCGGAGTCGTTGGATAGTTTTAGCTTTGTGGAATATCATCCCGGCGGTTTTGTTGATTTGTTGTTTGAGGGTGAGAGCTTGATCAATGATGACGCCTAGATATCTTATTTGAGGCTGGACTTGTATTTGTGTGGTTCCCATGTTGAGGTGGGTGGGTGGTTTGAAGTCAGGTTCTTTTGTTACTATTAGGGCTTCGGTTTTCTTTATGTTGATGGATAGATTGTTCTCCTGTAGCCAGTTGGCCACGTCGTTGAAACAGGCTGATAGCTGTTCGTTTTTTGGGTTGGTGGTTGTAATTGGTGCATAGAGCATTATGTCGTCCGCGTAGATGTGGAAGTTGATGTTGTGGGTGCGTATGACTGAGCATAGTGGACGTAGGTATATGTTAAACAACATGGCTGATAGGGTGGATCCTTGGGGTACTCCTTGAAGTTGTTTGTAGGGGGGCGAGGTTGTGGATAGGGTGCGGATCCGTTGCTGTCTGTTAGTTAGGTAGGATCTGAACCATTGGAGTACAGTGTCCTTAATTCCGATTGATTGTAGTCTGTGTATGAGGGTTTCGTGTGAGATTGTGTCGAAGGCTGCTGATATGTCTAGGAAGATCAGGATGTACCCTGATTTTTTCTCTTGTGTTCCGATGATGAGTGTGTTCATTAGGATGGTCATGAGGGTCTCAACTCCATGTAGTGGTCGGAAGCCGTGTTGCTGTGGGTCAAGTATGTCGTTGGTGTCTAGATGATCTTGAAGCTGGTGTTGGACTATTTTTTCTATTATCTTGGTGGCGAGGGGGAGGCTTGCCACTGGTCTGTAGGAGGTGGGGTCTTTGGGGTCCAGGTTGTTCTTCTTTATGGTTGGTCGGATGATTGATGTTTTGAGGGCTTCTGGCATGTATCCTTGTTTAAAGGATTCATTTACGATGTGAGTTAGTGGGGTACTTAGGTCTTCCTTGGTTTTCTTTATCCATTCGGTAGGGCAGGGGTCCAGTGGGGAAGTGGTGGTGTTCAGACAGGAGATGGTGGCGGATATTTCTTCCTTTGATGTGTCATTGAATGTAGTCCAGTTGGCGTTTATGATTCCTGGGTGTGTTCTTGTGGTTGTATCGCAGTGGTAAGGTTGTTGAGGTTGCTGAAATTGTTTGTATTGTCGGGCCAGGAGATCCGAGGGGATATCTGGGGGTTGATCGGAAGTGGTTGGTATCTTTGTCAGTTTCTTGGCGATTTGGAAGAGTTCTCGGGGTTTGTTTGCAGCAGAAGTGATGATTTTGGTGTGGTAGTTTTTCTTTGCATTGTCGGTTTCAGTGTGGTAGGCAGCAAGTTCATATAGGTATTGCTTCTTGTTTTTGTCTGTTTTGTTTTTTCTCCATTTTCTTTCTGTTCTTCTAAGATTTGTTTTCAGTTTCCGAAGGTCCGTGGTGAACCAGCGGGCCTTTGAGGAGATGGGCTTGTTGCTGGTCTTGTTTACAGTTGCTCTGGATGCTGAGGAGATTGTGGTGTTCCAGTTGTCCATGAGGTCATCAATGACATCCTGCCATCTGTCTATGGTCAGTGAGTAGTCGGTTATGATTGTCTACTGTTTCTTAGCCTAGATTAGGTATATATTAAGGTGGTAATGTTGCTCGCATGGGCAGCTGTACTCACTTACTTATAGCCATACTAAGTGCGGCTGCAATTTGGCGAACCTCAGCTCATATCTTGCACTTAGGAGCGGTTGGGCCGGATCCGTAGGAATGTTTGGAGCCAGGCGCCGCTCTACTTGTTTCATGCCTTGAAAGCATGGAAGGATCTCTCTGTTCTTGCTGGATCTCAGGAGAGGGCATGGCTGTCGTCATGCATCTAACTTGAGTTGGGCTTTTGTTATTAGTAGTGGGGATGGTTCTGCAAGGGGACCTTGTCTCATTACTCAAACTTACCGAAGCATACACATCAGAAGTTTCTAGAGTACCCTTCCTGAGGGTACTTTTCGGCGTCAGACTAGCCCTTCCGTTAGGCAGCGATTCCGCACAACTTCACCAAGTTTGTGTTGGAGGTTGCGTCGACTCGGTGGAAAAGAGGTATCTTAGTTTCCCTTGCCTCAGCGATTGGGTGTTTCAACCTAAGTCCAGCGCAGAAGGAGTACGAATTACGCCCAGAACAGTAACATGTCTTCAGACTCGCTGAGTGCTCAAGGCGGTCAAAACTAGTCTGTCTCAAGGCCTAGGGGTCTTAATAGTACAGTTTGACTTTCAGTGGGGAACAGTGTTTCTGCCGGAGCGGAGAGATGAGTTTCTTCAACAGCTAGTTGGCAGATTGCAAGTGCAGCAGGTGCCATCGGCGTGGAGCTGTCCTCGGCTACTCGGGACAATGGCGGCGAATGGGAGGTGGTTCCATGAGCCAGAGCTCCCAAGCGTCCCTTACAAAGATACTTCTGTAGCGATGGTCGAGACAGAACGATCCTCTAAACAAACATCTTCCATGTGGAGGAAGAGTGGAGGAGTGGCCTAGTGGTTGGGGCAAGGTACTTCAGGCCGGAAGGTCGGGGGTTCAAATCCCACTAGAGGACAGCAACCTTGGGCCAGAAGGACTGGGGTTTCTAGTCCCACAGGTGCTCCTTGTGGTCTTGGGCAAGCCACTTAACCCTCCATAGCCCATGTTCCCTGTAAAATAGTTATCTCCAAGTTATAATGCCCTGTTCAATGTAATTTCAGTTTGTTCAATGTAAACCGCACTGATGCAGAATAGCGCGGTATATAAGAGAATATAAATAAATAAATAAATGTTTTGCGCAGGTCAGGGGATTCCTTGATGGTGGGAATGACCCCGGGAGATCAGGCAGGTAGGCATGCCGCTGGAACATCTGCAGTGGGTCCCGATGTTGATGGAGATGATTCGCACAGGCTGTGTGGTTCGCACAGGAAGTTGGAAAGAGCAGGGAGACCATGGGTCAAAAAGCCGTTGGGAGCTTGGTGGGATAGCTCTGGCGCTTCAAACGTTTAAATCTGGAGTAATAGATCGGGTGGGGTCAGGACTGTCTGAGAGATACGTATCAGTGGTTTTCCTAAATCGGCATGAGGACACTAGCAGGGCGGTCATGGAAGAGGAATCAAGGGCTCCATTCGCCTAGAGAGAGTCTCACCTGCAAGCGCTTTGGCGGCACACCTTGCAGGAACACACAATGTGATGCAGGATCTGCTCAAGTGGAGTCCGGAGGAATGCCGGAAAGTGGAGACTTTATCCGGGAAGTGTTCGTACAAATAGTCATCAGGTGGGTCCTCTTATCCTGGACCACAGGACGATCTTTCTTTCGACCAACGCGAATACTTTGATTACAATAGTGGGCGAGAAAGGATGTCGAAGAACATCGATGCTCTGATGCAATCTTGACTGTCGACCGCCTTCTCGATGTTTTTACCCTTCCGTGGTGCTCATAGGGCAAGTGATGCAGCGTGTTGAGTGGTATAGAGGGAGAGTACTGTTGATGGCGTCAGTTTGCCCTAGGGGTCCGTGGGGCGCCAACCTGGTCCGGCATATAGACGGGAAACCTCGGCGGTGGTCTGCAGCGGCAAATCTGTTGACCTGGGGTTCTATTGGTGTATTTCAGGTGGATAGATTCTCTCTTACGGCCAAGCAATCGAAAGGACAGGTTTAAGAACATAAGCCTATTCTGGATCGGGGATGACGAACCCATGTCAAGGCAGATAGATGTACCATTCCCTATTGGAGGTGCGGATATGGCGTGTAGTCAAGGTTTGATATGCTTGGTGGTAGGTCCAGCCTTCAGCGGTTCCAGTTCCTATGGTTCTGGATTTTGCAGGTTGCGGTCTGTCCGCAGGATGGTGACTTCTTCGCGGGAGGGCAGTTGCCTCCTGGGGGGGGGCCGTCACTAGTGAAGTTTCGAGCCTTTGTGTCAAGCTTCGGTCTAGGATTTTTACAAGCGGTATTCTACTGGCCATCTGCTTGGCTTGCTGGGTTTCGGTTTTGCAAGCCTGGTATTGGGTAGAACCGTTCTTGTTCTTAGTTAGGGACAAGTTGGTTCTACGGAAAGTTTCCCACTTCTTGACCAAGATAGTTCTACCTTCCCTTGAATCGGTCGGTCTTGTTCCTTGTTTTGGGATTCTTAGAAGAGAATGCTTCAGTTGGCAGTCTGCGTCGCTTAGCCATAAACAGAGTTCCGTGGCCGCACTAAGTACCGGAGATCTTCTGAAAATTGGATCATTAGTTTGTTATTTTAGAGGGCTGCCAAAAGCGTAGCGGCAGCTAAAGTTTCGATGTTCAGTTGTATCCGGGAGGCATTGGTTGACACATGTCCCTTACCTGGGGGTCAGGCATCTGTGGGGCGGCGATTTCCTTCTTCTAGAGTGCTGACAACTTCCTGGATAGAACTTAGATTGGTTCTGACTGTGGAGAATTGCAGAGCGGCGACATGGTCGTAGCTCCATACCTTCAGTAAGCACTATTGTCTGGCGGTTCAGGTGACGAGTGTTGCCTGTTTCGGGTTGGCGGTGCGGCACTATGGCTGACAAGGTTCCTCCCTAGGATTACTGCTCTGTTACATCCCAGATTTCCAACGTGCAGCAAGACAGGACAAGGAAAAGTACTACAATGACACTTGTAAGGAAATAGAAGCAGAAACTATTAGAGGAAGAACAAGATCGGCTTTCCTAAAGCTACGAGAGTTAAAGAAAAAGTTCCAGCCTCGAATTGGAATGTTACAAGATGCTCAAGGTTCTATGTTGAATGATGCTGAGAAGATCAAGAAAAGGTGGAAGGAATATACAGAGTTTTTATATGATAAAGATCAAGTGGACCAACAGCCGTTTCAACCTGTACCTTATGATCGGGAACCATTGGTGATGAAAGAAGAAGTTGAAGCAGCATTGAAAGCCTTATCAAAGAACAAAGCACCAGGCATTGATAGCATTCCCATAGAAGTATTGCAGCAATCTGATGCAGCTGTTACCGTACTCACAAGACTCTGCCAAGAAATATGGAAGACAACATCATGGCCAACTGACTGGAAAAGATCTGTGTTTATACCAATACTAAAGAAAGGTGATCCAACTGACTGGAAATTATCGCACAATTGCTCTGATCCCACATGCCAGCAAGATTCTACTGAAGATTATTCAAAAGAGACCAGCCATACCTGGAACAAGAACTACCTGAAGTGCAAGCAGGGTTCAGGAAAGGGCGAGGAACGAGAGACATCATTGCGGATGTGAGATGGATCCTTGAAAAGTCTAAAGAATAACAAAAGGATATCTATTTGTGCTTTATCGACTATAGCAAGGCTTTTGACTGTGTAAACCATGAGAAACTCTGGACCACATTAAGAAGCATGGGTATACCAGAACACCTGATCGTTCTCTTGCGCAATCTGTACATTGATCAAGAAGCAACAGTTCGAACGGAACAAGGAGAAACAGAATGGTTTAAAATAAGCAAAGGTGTAAGGCAAGGCTGCATACTTTCCCCTTACCTGTTTAATTTATATGCAGAACAAATCATCAGAGAAGCAGGATTGTATGAAGACAACAGAGGTGTGAAGATTGGTGGAAGACTCATCAACAACCTTCGCTATGCTGATGATACCACATTACTGGCTGAAAGTGAAGATGATCTGAAACATTTGCTTCTCACAATCAAAGAACATAGTCTCAAAATGGGCCTGCACCTTAATGTAAAGAAGACAAAGATCATGACAACTGGCATAATCAATAGGTTCATCGTTGAAGGAGAAGAAATTGAAATTGTGAACAACTTTAACCTACTTGGATCAACTATCAATAAAGAAGCAGCAAGCAGTCAAGAAATCCAAATGACACATTGTTCTTGGCAGAATGGCTATGAAAGACCTAGATAAGATTCTCAAGAGCAGAGATGTCTCTCTCCATACAAAGATTCGACTTGTTCAAGCCATGGTATTTTCAATAACATCATATGGATGTGAAAGCTGGACAGTGAAAAAGACAGATAGGAAGAAAATTGATGCCTTTGAATTATGGTGCTGACGGCGAATACTGTGTATACCATGGACTGCCCGAAGAACAAACCAGTCAGTACTAGATGAGATCATACCTAAGCTTTCTTTAGAAGATCAGATGACAAGACTTCGACTTTCATACTTTGGACACATCATGCGAAAAGAGAAATCATTAGAGAAAGACATCATGCTTGGCAAGATAGAAGGTCAACGCAAAAGAGGAAGGCCAGCAATGAGATGGATCGATACAATAACAGCAGCTACGGGTACCAGTCTGTCAACAATGAGCCGCCTGACTGAAGACCGAACACAATTTAGGATAGCTATCCAGAGGGTCGCCATGAGTCGACTCCGACTCGACGGCACTTAACAACAACACATCCCAGAGGTAGAGGACTAA
Source organism: Ichthyophis bannanicus (assembly GCA_033557465.1). Taxonomy (NCBI): domain Eukaryota; kingdom Metazoa; phylum Chordata; class Amphibia; order Gymnophiona; family Ichthyophiidae; genus Ichthyophis; species Ichthyophis bannanicus. Next base: position 49,374,542 of record CM066036.1, on the reverse strand, counting down.
ACTGGAGGAACGATAAGGAAATGGAAATTACACTTACCTGGTAATTGTGGTTCCTTGAGTAACTCCAGTCTAGTCCTCAATCCTGTCCGAAGATGTTTTTTCAGAGGTAGTTCTTTCAGTTTGGGGAGGCTTCTCGGTCACTAACCGTGTTTTACGTAGATATGCCAGAGATCGCAGTGGTATGCTTTCTTTCTCGGGCCTCGTTGAGTCTTTCTTCCTTCTTTCTGGCTGTCTTACTCTGATCTGGGGGGGAAGAGCATAGGCGCAAGCGCGAGGTGGTTGTTTTTTTTCCCTGTATCTTCAGGGACTTTATTATTACAAGTTAAAGGTCAGGTTTACAGTTGTAATTAATACTTAAGCTACTTATTTCTTGCTCCTTTGAGTTTGCTTTGTCAATAGTTCACTGAGGGATGATGGGAGAAGACCAGCAGTGTATATCCAGTGATGTCATGCGTTTTGACTTGTCCAGTCTCCATGCTGTAGGAGGAGGTGCGTGCACAACCCAGAGGTAGAGGACTAAACTGGAGTTACTCAAGGAACCACAATTTTATTTATTTATTTATTTATTTATTTACATTCTCTTATATACCGCACTATTCTGCATCAGTGCGGTTTACATTGAACAAACTGAAATTACATTGAACAGGGCATTATAACTTGGAGATAACTATTTTACAGGGAATATTTACCACTTACCAGGTAAGTGTAATTTCTATTTCCTCCTGTCAATAGGCATAACTGGTACAGCATTAAAATGGTTTAAATCATGCATCTCAAATCGCTTTCAATATGTAAAAATCAATCAAGAGTCATCCACAAATTTCCCACAAGAACAGGGAATTCCTCAAAGCTCTGCTCTCTCCGCCCTCCTGTTTAATCTACACCTACAACCAGTAAGTGCAATCTTCAATAAACACAAAATCAATTACCACATCTATGCAGAGGACATAATGGTATATGCTCCAGTAGATTAAAAAAATCCTCCATATCAGAACATTACTAATTGCATAACCGAAGCTGAAACATGGCTTAATGCAAACAATCTGTATATAAATTACAATACAACTGAAATAGTTTTCACAATGAGGAACCAGAATTTCACACCCCCTTCCACATTCAAACGTTCAACCTACATAACAACATCCTGACAGTTAAACAGGAGGTAAAGTATCTAGGTATCATAATTGATAGAGCTCTCAATATGACAGCCCAAATAAACAGCTACAACCATTTTCTACTAAAAACTATCCAGCACCTCAGACCCCTCCTGGAAACAAATGAGTTTAGGACAGTAGTACAAGCCCTAATTACACCACACTGGGACTACTGTAACAGCTTGTTACAGGGCCTGCCTAGAAAAGAACCTTTATACACTTCAACTAGCCCAGAACGTAACTGCCAGGATTATTGCTAAAGTTACACTAATAGCTGGTCAGTTACTGAACGATGCACAATCTGCTCTATATCAAAACAATCGTTCACGTATAAAATGGCAAAAATATTTCATCCAATCTTCTCTAAAGTAATCTCAAACATTTAAAGAGGTCTCAGACTTAATCGGTTCTGCCACCGGGACTAACGTCCGTTGTCACAGCAGAAACCCTATTAGCATCAATGACCTCTGGAGCTAGTTGAACAACGCTTTTATAATATAGAAAGTCCAATAATCAAAAAAAAGAAAAGCTGTAAGCAATCCTTATCTGCGTCTTCAAAAACACCCCATGGATTGGGTTGAGCTCGGATCCCTCTTTAAATGTTTGAGATTACTTTAGAGAAGATTGGATGAAATATTTTTGCCATTTTATACGTGAACGATTGTTTTGATATAGAGAGGATTATTGCTAAAGCAAGTCTAACCGAACACATCACCCCCAAACTCTATAATCTCCACTGGCTCCCCATAGCAAGCAGGATAAGATATAAAATATTAGTTACTACCTTCAAACTTATCAATGGTATCTCCCCCTCCTACCTTACACCTAAAATTCATGTCGAACCAAATATCAGGTGCAGGAGAAAAAGTACTCAAAATCTCCTCACAATACCATCCTCTATAAGGAAGACTAATCAGGTTATTAGCAACAGAGCCTTCAGATATACAGCTTCCACCCTTTGGAATTCACTCCCAGACATTATCAGATCAGTCAAAGACATAGAAACATTCTGTAAAGAACTAAAAACATTACTCTTTTCCGAACACTATAACACAGCCACTGCTAACTACATTTTTACCCATTCCACTCTTTCTACGCCCCCCAACTGAACCAACAAATCGCCCCTGATCATTGAAAGGGGCGGTATAGAAAAACTGTTCAAATAAATTATATAGAGGCACTATCACCTGTTTTTTTTCTGCTGGCCATTCCTCTCCCTATGCACCCAATTATCCTTTTAGCTTTCGCCATCGCCTTTTCTACCTGTTTAGCCACTTTAAGATCAGAAACAATCACGTTCAGGTCCCGCTCTTTTTTCGTGGACAGAGGTACTTCGCCCCCTAGACTGTACTGCTGTCTTGGATTTTTGCAGCCCAAACCCTGCATGTTTTAGCATTAAATTTCAGCTGCCAAATTCTCGACCATTCTTCAAGCTTAGCTAGATCCCTTCTCATGTTATCTATTCCTTTCAGAGTGTCTTCTCCTTTCTGGGTGTCTATCGCAGATTTTATCTGCAAAGAGGCAGACCTTACCCTACAGCCCTTCCACAATATCACTAACAAAGATGTTAAAAAGAATCGGACCCAGAATGGGCTTACCACTGCAGTCATAGAAAATTTGGTAAGCATTAGTCTAAGCAGACCCCGGAGAGGGGCAGCAGCGGCGGCAATGGGTGCTCTCTGAGGGTCGGCGCCCTAGGTGACCACCTAGTTCACCTACTTGTAGCGCCAGCCCTGCATTGGGGGAATGTATAAGGCTAGATTATATGAGATGTGCTGCTTTTATTTCTGGTCCCCACACTCTGGAACTCCTTTCTGTTTTTTCTCTGTAAAGAACTGGCATTTAAGAAATTTAAAGTAGATTTGAAATCCTACTTTTTTGACTTGACCTTTGCAGTATCAGTTGAGACTAGGACTGCTAGCAACTGTCTCTGGGTGGGTTAGTGGTCCAGCCTCTATCAGCTTTTCTTTGCTAGCCTCATCGCTTTCCTTTCCTATTTGAATTGTAGTTCATTATTTATTTCCCATTTTATCTTATTGTAAACTGCTTTTATCTTTATATTGAAAAGATGGTATAGCAAATAAAGCAAACAAAATTTCCAGGTTATCCTGCTAGACCAATCCATATAAGTGTGTAGTGTCCCCCTGCCAGCAGATGTTGGATACAGAGAAAGTACCAGAAGATTGACTGCCTCAGCCCTGGTACCTGTAGCCTTACCCCTAGGGGACACATTCAGTATTTCACTGTCTCCAGCAGATGATGGTTGTATTTTTCAGCTCTTTGTGGCAGGCACTCTGAGGGTGACCTGCTTTTGAGGTTCTCTTTTTTTTTTTTTTTAACAGTGGATGTCTTTAGGGCGTCCCTCTGGAATTCCCCACTGTTTGTGAGATTGAAGCTTCTGATCAGGGGGACATTTAGCTTCCCTTAATGGGAGGATGGAGGGCAAAACCCGTTCCTGGTCAGTAGGCCAGTAGAGCCCAGGTTTATCAGTTTTATTGTTTTTCAAGTTAATGGGTGATTTCAACTACCCCGGTATCAACTGGGTCAGTGTCACGGCAGGACATGCTAGGGAGATAAAGTTCCTAGATGAAATAAATGACTGCTTCTTGGAGCAGCTGGTTCATGAACCGACCAGAGGGGAAGCCATATTAGACCTAATCCTTAGTGGAACACCAGATCTAGTGCAAGAGATAAGGTTGTTGGGGCCACTTGGCAATAGTGATCATAGCATGGTCGCCTTTGATTTAATTAGTGGAGGAGGGATAGTAAGGAAATCCACAGTACTACCTTTTAACTTTCGAAAGGGAGACTATGATAAAATGAGGAAAACAGTTAAGAAAAAACTAAAAGGAGCAGTTGCAAAGGTTAAAGACGTACATCAGGCTTGGCTGTTGTTGAAAAATACTATCTTGGAAGCCCAGACCAGCTGTATTCCACGCTTTAAGAAAAGTGGAAGGAAGTCCAAAAAACTGCCAGCATGGTTTAAAGGTGAGGTCAGAGAGGCTGTTGTTGCCAAAAAAGCATCTTTCAGGAAATGGAAAAAAGAGCCAAACGACGAAACCTGGAAACAGCACAAGCACTGGCAAGCCAAATGCAAGGCATTGATAAGGCAGGCAAAGGGAGAATTTTAGAAGAAGCTTGCTGCGGAAGCAAAAACGCGAAGTAAAGACCTTTTCAAGTACATTCGTAGCAAAAAACCTGTGAGAGAGTCAGTTGGTCCATTAGATGATAAAGGGGTTAAAGGAGCACTAAGAGGCGACAAGGCGATAGCGGAGAGACTGAATGAATTCTGTGTTTCAGTCTTTACTGAGGAAGATGTAGGGATGTTACCCATGACTGAAGTGGTATTTAAAGGTACGGAAGAATTGAAGGAAATATCGATACATCGGGAAGATGTATTACAACTATTAGATAAACTGAAGAGTAGCAAATCACCTGGGCCGGATGGTATACATCCAAGGGTGTTGAAAGAACTGAAATACGAGATTGCAGACCTGCTATTAGTAATCTGTGAACTATCATTAAAATCATCTCTAATACCTGAAGATTGGAGGATCGCCAATGTAACACCAATTTTTAAAAAAGGTTCCAGGGGTGATCCGGGAAACTACAGACCGGTGAGCCTGACATCAGTACCGGGAAAAATGGTAGAAACCATCATAAAGAATAAAATTACTCAGCATGTAGATAGTCATGACCTAATGGGAGACAGCCAACATGGCTTTAGACAAGGAAGATCTTGTCTTACTAATCTGTTATGGTTTTTTTTAAGAGTGAATAATCAGGTGGACAAAGGTGAGTCGGTTGATATTGTGTATCTGGACTTTCAGAAAGCCTTTGACAAGGTCCCTCATGAGAGACTTTTGGCAAAACTAAAGAGTCATGGGATAGGAGGCAGTGTACTATTGTGGATCAGGAACTGGTTAAAAGATAGAAAGCAGAGGGTAGGGCTAAATGGCCAATTTTCCCAATGGAGAAAGGTGAATAGTGGTGTACCCCAGGGATCTGTGCTGGGTCCGCAGATTTTTGACATATTCATAAATGACCTGGAAAGTGGAATAACGAGTGAGGTTATCAAATTTGCAGATGACACAAAACTATTTAAAGTTGTTAAAACCCAAGAGGATTGTGGAAAATTGCAAGAGGATCTTGATAAATTGGAAGACTGGGCATCAAAATGGCAGATAAAATTTAATGTGGACAAGTGCAAGGTTATGCACCTAGGGAAGAACAACCCAAAGTATGGTTACACGATACAAGGTTCCACATTAGGAACCACCACCCAGGAAAAAGATTTAGGCGTCATTGTGGATACCATGTTAAAACCCTCGGCCCAGTGTGCAGCGGCGGCCAAGAGAGCAAATAGAATGCTAGGTATGATAAGGAAAGGAATGGAAAATAAAACAAAAGATATTATAATGCCTCTATATCGTTCCATGGTGAGACCACACCTTGAATATTGTGTGCAATTCTGGTCGCCGTATCTTAAAAAGGATATAGCGATTTTAGAAAAGGTTCAGAGAAGAGCCACCAAAATGGTAAAGGGGATGGAAGGATACTCCTATGAAGAAAGGCTAAAAAGGTTAGGGCTCTTTAACCTGGAAAAGAGACGGCTGAGGGGAGATATGATAGAAGTCTATAAATTAATGAAAGGAGTGGAACGGGTAAACGTAGATCGATTGTTTACCTTATCAGAATATAGAAAGACTAGGGGACATGCAATGAAGCTACAGGGTAAACTATTTAAGACTAATAAAAGAAAATATTTTTTCACTCAATGTGTAATCAAACTCTGGAATTTGTTACCAGAGGATGTAGTAAAGGCTGTTAATGTAGCTGGGTTTAAAAAAGGTTTGGACAAGTTCCTGGAGGAAAGGTCCATAAACCATTATTAAGAAGGGACCCAGGATATCAGTGCTTGAACCAATACAAGCATTGTGGAACCTGTGTCCCTTGGGGAAATTGCTAGGTACATATGACCTAGATTGGCCACTGTTGGAAACAGAATACTGGGCTTGATGGACCTTGGTCTGACCCAGTATGGCATATCTTATGTTCTTATGTTCTAAGTATAGGCAGGAGAATTCCTTGATGGTGGCTGTTACTTTTGTTTTCTTTTTTTATTTATATTTTACAATATTATCAAGACAAAGCTTGTACAGAAAAGGCAAAGAAACAATATAACGTTACAAAGAAGTCAATTTATATAAATAGAATACAACTTGCAAAAAGGTAAATTTACCTAAATAGAATCCACAACTGAAAGTGCCTATAGCCCACTATTTGGAGAGAGACGTTAATAAACTGGGAGTTGAGGATAACACATGTAGCAAGTATAAAACTAAAAAGAAAGGTGCGAGAGGACACAGGCAAATCTATATTACATACACAGCATATATACTCCTACTTCATCCAGTGGAGTCAGAAGTTGGAATAGAAGTTGTAACAGATGTTAAAACAGAAGTGACCAGCAGTTTGGCACTAACAAATGCAGACAAATTAGTTGGATGAAAGAAAACATATCTCTGAGAATTATACACAACTAAACACTTGCAAGGAAAACAAATAAAAAGTAGCCCCTAATTACACCAAGCTTCATAAGAAGAAATTGTCTGCACTGCTTCTGAGTTTCCCTGGCAATATCTGGGAACATTAACACTTGAACCATAGAAATATAATTTTAACAGCCAATCCCTGTCCATCACTAACGCACAGGTGACCAGGAGTGTAGAGACTTTCAAAGAGTCTTGCTTAGATGACTTTAGTAAATCAGAAACATTCAATAAGTCCATGCTGCCCCCTTCAGTTGGACCTGACCCCTTCTTGCCACCAGGAAGAAAAAAGACCTTAGAAAAATGGCGGCATCAACTCTTGAGGAACCATCAAGACCTCAACCAGATATTTTTTAAAAAGATTTCCTTATCGTCCCTCCAGTTCAGTCCCTCCCCTCTGGGTTGTGCACCTCCTCCCGCAGCATGAAGACTGGGCATGTCAGAACTGTGACACCGCTGTACATATCCTGCTGGCACCTCCCACCAGCTCCCAGTGTGCTCAGTCTCTATGCAGCTGGAGGTAGTGAGCCTAGGTGCTGGGCTCACTAGAGGAGCAGGTAAGGAGCTTTAGACAGGTTAGATAGGGTTTTTAGAAGTTCTTTTCGCCCTATAACATTTTTTCCTTTGGTCTATGGCTTTAAAGTTCTTGTTAAGGGACTGGTTATTTATACCCTATTTTACCTGTTATACCTGCTTAATGCATACCCAAGTTTAATTTTCCTGTTTAATGTATACCCAAGTTATTATACCTGTTTCACTGTAAGCACAAATCACGAAATTGAGATGTGCAACTCTTATGTTCATTGTAAATCGCACTGATGTCGAATAGCGCGGTATAAAAGAGACTGCAAATAAATAAATAAATAAATAAATTTTAAAAAAAAGCAACACAAAGGCAGAAAGGGGATCAGAGGGTAATCAGAGGAGTCTTCTTTCTCCCTCCCATTTGGTTTGTCCCCTTTACCTGCTCTCCCCTCCTTGTTTTCACGAAGGGGAGTTGTTTTGCAGGCTTTCAGCTTCTTACTGGCACAGTTTCTGCAGAGCCGATTTTCAGTCTGTAACTATTGTCGGGGTTTTCTCTCTGCTACTGCTGCTGGCTGACAGGATTTCAGCTGTGCTGCTTATAGGATACCATTTGATGAGGTGCAGAGAGGCTCCAGAGGTCCCGGATGCAAAGGTGAGTGATCCGATTGCTATTGCCAGTGCCGGGGGAGTTTTTAAGGCCTGCTACTGCATGGGAAACATGTGACGGTTAGCAGTGCTATGGAGCTTGTGATAAGGAAGCTTATCATAGCTCAGGAAGGAGCTATAGAAGAGGTGAAGTGACTCTGAACAAGCAACCTGTCAGTTCTGGTAGAAATAAGAAAACAGAATTTTCCCATAAAAGACTACCAGTCCCAGAATGCACCAGGTTTCCAACAGCCATTAGAGGAGCTGAAGTGGGGAAACGTGTGTTCAATCAGGAGGGCTATGAGGTAATTCCTAAGCACTCATCTCAAAGGGCAGGGCCTGATTCAGCACAGCTGCCCTGTATTAGGGAGGAGCACTCATCTAAGCAGAATAAGAGTAGAGTTTATTCTACAGATGACCATCTTCATGATCACCTTGGATATCCAGAGAAGGATCATCAGTTTCATCTGAAGGATCAGCAGAAGCAGAAGCCAAACTGGACGGACAGAGAAGGAAAGAGACCCTCTGGAAGAAAGAGGAGAAAAGCCTTTGAGAGGTCTAGAAGAGTCCAAGGCAGTACGTATACTGGGAGGTATTCCAAGGGCCAGCATACACCATTGGACTGGGGAAAGCCAGAGGAATGGTGCTGCAGAGCTAGGAATCACCAGAGGCTACCTGTGAGGGAGACGGCTGCACGTGGAAGGGACCCTAAGACCTGTGCCAGAAGGTATGTGAAGAGAGATCCAGTGTCCAGGGATCTAGATTGGAAGGCTGGACATCATACTGGCCAGGCTATATAGAGAGGAACTCTAGCAGAAATGGAAGCTCAGGTATGAACACTGATCTATGCCCTAGCTATAACCTTGAAGGACAGCAGGGAAACCAGTATTCTCCTGAAAGTGCTCCATTGAGAGATTCATCTGTGCCAATTCATGATATTGAACCCATGCTTGTTGATGAAGGGGGAATATTAGCAGATGAAGATTCAGTTTACATGGACTGCTCTCTATCCAAACTCTGTTGGTAACTTTCTGTTTCAAAGTACAGCAACCATCACAAAGAAAATACAAACTTGTTCTTTATTCTAATCAGAAAGGCTCCTGAAGCAGGATTTGACCTACACAGTAACAGCAAACCAGCTAAGGGGTTTCAGCTGGTGACTGTTAGCAATTGAGCCTGCCTAATTGCTTGTGAGCTAGGAGAGAATCACTTCTGAATCTATGTGGGAAGTGATCAGAAGTTAACCTGACAAGAACAGTTTATTTCTTTCTTTGTGGCTTTTCGTTTGTTAGAGATATGCTAAGAAAACATTAGCTAATTGCCTGACAAGTTTAAAGGTTGTTTTCCTGATTTTGATTTTGACTTTGTTTTTCCCAGTTAAACACTGGAAGCAAGTAACCTAATTTATGTGCTACCAAGCATATCTGTGTTGGGAGAAATAACCCCATAAATAAATAAATATCTTATTGGCTTTACCACTTGAGCACAACTAAATAATTGTCAGCAGCTGTATCTGGTGTGAATGAACTACATTGCCCACAATACCTTGCAAAATCATATAGATATATGCATTGCCAAGACTGTGAAGATTTTCACCCAGGCAGCCGTCTGACAAGCTTCGTGGGCCGTTTTTCCCACGGTTTTTCATCACAATGCTGATTTTTCTTCACAGACAGCTTTAATTGGTTAAATGCTTTTTTCCTTTGTTTATTTTGGCTTAATTTTGATTAATCTTTATTGATTTGGTTTGTTCTGAGTTAATTTGAAGGAAGTTCTTTAATTATCAAGGTTTTGAGCTCTTAAAGGGCCAGTACAAAAAAAAAAGATCAGATTCTGCACGTTTTTCCTTTTGGTTGTCCTTTTGGTGGTCTGCGGGATTCCTTTGAATATCATTACCCGGTCTCTCTGATCCCATAGCGCTAATGCCTACGCGTCCTCAGTGCCTTGTTTGTGGCGCGCATAGGAGCTCCGTCTCAGACGCGAGGGTGTGTCGGGCTGCGCATCTGAGGCGCTTACTATGGAGCTAGAAACACAGGATAGGTCTAAAGAGGGGACTCTGGTGGTGGCGCATGGTGCTGCCGCTGCGGCGGAAGGGGATTCTCTGCTGGAGTCTCCATCTGCTCCTCCTACCGCAAACTTGGCTTTGCCCGGTAATTCCGCCACTCCGATGGTGGCTGGAGCTGCCCTCGGGGGTTTCTCCCCAGATTTTGTACTGTTGCTTCATCAGGCCTATTGTTTACGGCAGCAGGGGGCAGTCGCGGATACCTCGCTTCTTGGGGCCACAGGAGGCCAAACGGCCACAGAAAGGCTTGGAGGTGCTGACGGTAGCACGGCTAAGAGGGCTTGGTTGGTGGAAGATCAGCCTCTTGGTTCGGACTGGCTGGAAGGAGAAGATCTTGATATGGAGCCGGAAGCTGGCATGGAGGAACTAGAGGAAGGTGAGATTCAGGAGCCTGAAGATCAGGCGAGGATTATCCGGGTCTTTCGGAGAGAAGAGCTGACAGCGCTCATTACGGAGTCCCTTCAGGCTCTCAACCTTTCATCTGTAGTGCCTGCGGAGGATGAGGGTTTGGAGGGTCCTCTCATTCAAGCGATATGGGAAGTCCCAGGCTGTTTTTCCAGTTCACCGTGTGGTTAAGCAGATGATTCAGGATGAATGGGATGTGCTGGAGGCAGGTTTGCGTGGAGTGAGGTCCATGAATCGTCTCTATCCCTTGGCGGATCAAGAATGGGAAGTGTTTCGTTCTCCGCGTATAGATGCAGCAGTTTCAGCGGTCACGAAGAAGACCACCATTCCAGTTGAAGGAAGTGCGGCTTTGAAGGACGCACAGGATCCGAAGGTGGACGCATTATTGAAGCAAGCTTTTGACGTTAATGCTCTGTCCCTTCAAGCGTCTATTTGTGGGGCTTGGGTGGCGAGAGCATGTCTTCGCTGGTCACAGCGTTTGCAGCAGCCAGCGCAGCAAACGCAAGAGCAGTTAGCGGATGTGACAAGGCTAGAGTCAGGTTCAGCTTATTTAGCCAATGTTCACTATGATCTTATTAGAGGTTTAGTGAATAGCATGGCTTCCTTGGTAGCCGCACGCCGTTATTTTGGCTAAGGAATTGGACGGCGGACAGTTCCTCCAAATTGCATCTTAACAAACTTTCTTTTAAGGGGAAGCTCTTGTTTGGAGAGGATCTTGACAAGCTGGTCAAAGATTTGGGGGAGACTAAAGGGGGTCGCTTGCCGGAGGATAAGCCAAAGCAGGGTCGGACTCCTTTGCCTTTGCGGGGTCAACCTCGGGATTTCAGGCATTTTCGTACCTCCTGTTTGGGAGGCTTTCAAAGAGGAAGGTTTTCCTCACGAGGGCAAAGTTTTCTAGGATTCCGGGGAGCAGGCAGAGGGTTTGCCAGTCCCTCTTCCTCGGGATTTAGGAAAGACCAATGAAGCGAGGGGGGGCCCAGGCAGGAATTCGGCCAGTAGGGGGTCGGCTTCAGGAGTTTCTTCCTGCCTGGGTCCATATAACTTCTGATCAGTGGGTGCTGGAGGTCGTTCGCGAAGGTTATTCTCTCAAGTTTGCCTGTCCGGTAGTCAACTCTTGTCAGGTCGCCTTGCAGGGAGCAAGAAAGGACAAGGGCGGTATGGGAAACTCTGACTTGTCTTTTACAGCTGGGAGCAGTGGTTCCGGTTCCGCAAGAGCACTACGGTATTTGTCGATACTCTATTTATTTCATGGTGCCAAAGAAAGATGGGGCCTTCTGCCCAATTCTGGATCTCAAAGGGGTAAATCGCTGTCTGCAAGTATCTCATTTCTGAATGGAAACTTTACGTTCGGTCATAGTAACGGTTCGTCAAGGGGAGTTCTTGACATCTCTCGATCTCACCGAAGCACATGCCAATCAGGCTGGATCATCAACGGTTTCTAAGGTTTGCGCTACCGTGGGGGCATTTTCAGTTCCAGGAGTTGCCCTTCGGTCTAGTGACGGCTCCTCGCACCTTTACCAAGGTTATGGTGGTGGTGGCGGCGGCTCTTCACAAGGAGGGCATATTAGTTCATCCCTATCTCGACGACTGGTTGATCCGGGCAAAGTCCAGGGCTGAGAGTGTGCGAGTGACAGGCAGAGTGGTGAAGCTCCTTCAGAGTCTCGGTTGTGAAGTCAATATGGCCAAGAGCCGATTGGTTCCTTCGCAAGTTCTGGAATATTTGGGAGTTCGCTTCAACACTTGTGTGGGAGCGGTTTTTCTGCCTGATCTCCGAGCCCAGGGCCTTCGGCTCTTGGTGCATGTTTTTTTGAAGAGTCCAGCACCATCAGCCTGGCACTATCTCTGCATTTTAGGGACAATGGCGGCGACTCTGGAAGTCATGCTGTGGGCCAGAGCGCACAAGCATCCCTTACAGAGGTCGCTGCTACGTCGCTGGTCTCGCCAGAACGATTCTCTGTCCAAGCACCTTCTCTGTCCAGTGCGGGTCAGGGCGTCTCTTCAATGGTGGCTTCGTCTGCAGAATCTCGCAGCAGGCATGCCTCTCGAACAGCTGCAGTGGTTTCCTGTGTTAACGGATGCCAGTCTTGCCGGATGGGGAGCTCATTGCGGAGAGCTCTTCGCTGAAGGACCGAGCAGGAGACCAAATGGTCGATCAATCGACTGGAGTTGCAAGCGGTTGCTGTAGTGCTTCGGGCCTTCAAGTCCACCTTACGGGGTTGAGCGGTTCGAGTACTATCGGACAATGCCGTGATGGCTGCGTACCTCAATCGTCAAGGGGGCACGGGATGCACGGCTCTGGAAATGGAGGCGGAAAGCCTGTTCAGTTGGGTAGAGCCGCAGCTTCTGGCACTGTTGGCGGCGCACATTGCGGGAATGGACAATGTGACGGTGGACTTTCTCATCCAGGTCCGGGTGGATCCCGGGGAATGGGAGCTTCATCTGGAGGTGTTTGCTCAGATAGTCTTCAAGTGGGGATCTCTGGTGATGGATCTCATGGCGACCTTTCGGTCGGCCAAGGTGAGTCGTTTTTACAGCAGAAGGCGAGAGAGAATGTCGGAAGGTCTAGATGCCTTACTACAATAATGGCCCACTCACGGTCTCCTCTACGTTTTCCCCCCTTGGGCTCTTATAGGTTGAGTGGTGCAGCGCATCGAGCCTCATCAGGGAAGAGTTGTGTTAGTGGCTCCAGATTGGCCTCATTGACTGTGGTATGCCGATCTGGTGCGTTTGCTCAACGGGAAACCATGGCGGATGCCAACAAGGGAAGATCTGCTGCTTCAAAGTCCTCTACGAATGTCTCAGGTACATCGGTTCTTGCTTACTGCTTGGCCATTGAAAGGACTAGGTTCAGGAAGAAAGGTTATTCTAAGGCGGTAATTGCACCTTACTTCTGGTCAGAAAGAGGTTGACTTCCTTAGCATATGTGCGCGTCTGGCATATTTTTGAGGATTGGTGTGCTCAACGTCAGGTCCGTCCTGCCACAGTTTCAGTCCTGATGGTGTTGAGTTTCTTGCAAGACAGTTTTGATAAGGGATTAGCAGCCAGTTCATTAAGGATACAGCTGGCAGCTATTTCTTGTTATGGAGGAAAAGTTCAAGGAGTCACCTTGGGTTCCCATGCTGATGTTGTACGTTTCTTGAGAGTGGTATCCCGTCTACGTCCTTCGCTCAGGGTGGTTTCTCCTCCGTGGGATCTCAACCTGGTTTTAGGAGCTTTGACAAGGGAGCCTTTTGAACCTTTGCACCAGGCCTCGCTAAAGGATTTGACTTTGAAGACAATATTTTTGGTAGCCATCTGCTCTGCACATCTTTTATTTATTTTATTTATTTAAAAAGTATTTCTAAACCGTCTTATCCTAAAAATCAAGGCGGTGTCACAACAATACAATCAGATGGAGTGCTGGGGGGGTCATGCAGTGAGGGAGGAGTAGGGTGCGGGGGGATCATGCAGGAAGAATAGTGTGGAGGGGGGGGGGGGTTGGTGCAGGGGGCAGTGGAGTGAAGTGTGTGGGGGGAGGGGGCTTCTAGGAGTTGCAGGTGTTGTCCTGTCGGGAACCGTTTCTGACTTTTTCTAGGGAAAAAGTGGTGTTGTGTCCTGTTCCGTCTTTTCTGCCTAAGGTAGTTTCGCCATTTCATGTAAATCAATCTGTCTCTTTGCCAGTATTGGGTATTTCAGATGAGAGCGCGTCGGACCGTAGTTTGCGTTTGTTAGATATAAAGAGGGTTCTTTGTCGATACTTGAAGGTCTCGGAGTCCTTCCGCAAGTCTGAACGTTTGTTCGTGCTATTTGGAGGTCCACGTAAGGGTGAAGCGGCAGCCAAAGCTTCAATTTCCAGATGGGTGCAGGAAGCAATAGTGTCCGCTTATATCTTGCAAGGTCATCCGGTGCCTATAGGACTGCGGGCTCATTCTGCTAGAGCGCAAGCGGCTTCATGGGCGGAACATAGCTTGGTTCCTCTGGTTGAAATTTGCAGAGCAGCCACTTGGTCTTCCTTGCATACTTTTAGTAAACATTATTGCCTAGATGTTCAAGCGGCGGGAGATGCCTGTTTCGGTTCTGCAGTTTTGCGGTCCAGGTGGACAGGTCCCTCCCAATAATTTACTGCTCTGTTACATCCCAGAGGTGAGGGACTGAACTGGAGGGATGATAAGGAAAGAGAAATTAGACTTACCTGCTAATTGTTGTTCCTTGAGGAACTCCAGTTCAATCCCGATTCCCGCCCAGGGTTTTTTGGTCAGCTTCCGTAAAGTCTTTGTTGTTTGTGGAGGATGGCTACAGCCAAACACTAGAAGATCAGCAAAAAAAATAAAAATTTCTGTACTCAGGTAAAGTATGCTCTGTATTCTTTCTTCTCTCTCCTTTCTGTCCTATTTCTGTAAACGGGAGAGGGAGAGTTATCCTCTCATTTAACGGGGATTTAGTTCAGTTTAACAGTTAAGTTGTTGTATTTAATATTATAGCTACTTATTTGTTGCTCCTTTGAGTCTGCTTTGTCATTAGATCACTGGGAGCTGGTGGGAGGTGGCAGCAGGATATGTACAGTAGTGTCACAGTTCTGACATGCCCATGCTGCGAGAAGAGGTGCACAACCCAGAGGTGAGGGACTGAACTGGAGTTCCTCAAGGAACAACAATTAGCAGGTAAATCTAGTTTCTCTTTATTGGGCTAATCCCCCCAGGCATAGGAAAGTTTAAAAGCCTCAAATTCGAGGCTCGGGCAGCATTTTCCAAACTTTCAACTTTAGCACAAAGTAGTACATTATCTTTCACCAAAGCCAATGTTGTCTCCGAAATTGTGCTCAAATTTCTAATGGTTTCTGCTATTTGCACCTTCATGCCATCAGTCACAGAAACATATTTCTCCACATACCCAGCCACTTGCATCAGCTGGGCAGAAATCCCAGCTGTCTGCTGAGAAATAGCATCTGATAACAAAGTTATAGCATCCCAAATACTTTCCAAGGTAATCTTACTTGGACATGGTAGCTTAAACAAAGCTGGTGAAGATTCGGCCAAGGGAATGTCAGCAGAGTCAGCGCCCAAACCACTGACTGTCGGCTCCACAAACACCTCAAAATCACCCGGGGAGCCCCCAGAGACTCTGACAGAAGCAGCTCCATCCAAAGTCGCCTTGACGCCCCGCTCTCGCTTTCCCTCTACGCCAACATCCGACGTCACAGGAATGCAGTCAGGCATTGGAGAGTCCGCATCTCCGGGCGGCAGAGGCGGAGACCATGCTTCAGGGGAGAGAGTGACTTCTGGATTAGTAGGCAGAGACGACTCCTCCAGCTATCCCCCCTCTTTACCCGATTGAATCTCCCTTCTCATAGCCTTTGTTATTTCCACATACCAGTCCATATGACCTAGAACAGCTGGCGGGGCGCCGCGGGGAACACCCGAGCCTTACTTTTCCTCTTCGGCATCAACACAGGAAACAGAGCCTCATACAGCCATCTTGGAAGAAAGACACGCCTCCCCCGGCTGTGACTCTTCTGTGAGCTGACTCTTCCCTAAAGGCTTCTGTGATCACAGTGAGTGTGCTCTTTCCTCAACCTCCCCCCCCCTCCCCCCCGGGCTCCAAATATCAACGGTGGGTCCTGACCATCGTTTCCATGGGGTGGAAAAACCGAGCAGAAGGTGAAAGCGTGATCGGGTCCCCGGAATCTCTCTGGCCTGCGTCTTGCCTGTTCGTGTCTTTTTTCCTGCAGACTGAGCCAGCCACATGCCTCTCTGTGCACCACGGCGGCCATTTTGAAAGCGCAGCTCTTTTACTTTTACTTTTCTTCACGAGCTTCCGCGGGTGCCTCTGCCTTCAGTGTTTACTGCTCCAAGCCGGCCATGCCTTCCATATTGCAGCGGTGTGTAGCATGCAGCCGCAAATGCAGGCTTCTTATTGACCGGCTGTCTTCCGCGTGCTCATCTCACCCTGGGGAGTCTTCTACAGCCTCTAGCACCATTTTAGCTACAGTGGCACCGGGCGGTTCCTCTCCTTCAGATTTGGCTTCGCATGTGCTATCCATGGACACCACCATGCCTCAGTCTCGCTCAGCAGATGCCCTAGCAGACGGAGTCCCCAGCTGACCGGCTGCCCGATGCAGACATTGATTCAGGGCACTTCATGGCTCTCTTTAAACAAGCCTGGAAGCTGTGACGATCAGAGCCGGCCCTATCCTGTTCTCCGAAGGCTCTGGCATCTGACAGACCTCCCATGGCCCAGAAGCGCTCACAGGATGATCTGGTGGCTAGGGATAGGGGCCATCCCCCAAGGAAATCACTTGGGCTTCTGTCTTGAATCCATCGCTGTCTTTTTGGCCGATGCTCTTTATGTTCTTCTCCAGCTAGCTTCTCGCTCCGTGGCAGCAGTAACAATGGCTCACCGCTTGCTCTGGTTTTGGCAGTGGTCAGCGGATGCGGCATCCAATGCTCATCTAGCGAAGCTGCCCTTTAAGGGTAGCCTCCTCTTTGGTGAGGACCATGAGAAGCTCGTAAAGGATTTGGGTGAGGTCAAGCCTCAATGCTTGCCAGAGGACAAGCCTAAAACCCAGCTCCACAGTACGGGCACAGGTACTTCTTCTGCCTCTGACACGTTTCCAGGACTCCAGGCGCTATAGGCCTGGACGGTCCTCTGACACAGCTTCAGCAGGTCGCCAAGGCACAAAACCGCAGCCCTTTCGGGGACTCAGGTGGAATAGAGAACCTTATTCCGCACCTGCCAAGTTCTCCGGCCCCAATCATTCGTCCTGCTGACAGGCCTTGGCCCCACTCTGGGATCACCCCAGTGTGGAGCTGGCTGGCCCTGTTTTACCATGAGTGGGTGCAAATAACCACTGATCAATGGGTACTCGACATTGTCCGCACAGGCTATGTCCTCGAATGCTGGGAGCCCATCAGGGAAGTTTTCCTGATTTCTCTGTGCGGGTCCCATCACCTGCAGGCCACTGTACACACTATAGTTCAGTGGCTTCTGCAGTTGCAGGCCATTTGCCCAGTGCTTCTTTCAGAACAGCGTTCCGGTCACTACTCCATCTTTCTCGTCGTTCCCAAAAAGAATGGCTACTTCAGGCCCATCCTGGATCTCAAGGGAGTCAACCGATCCCTTTGGGTGCCACATTTCCATATGGAAACACTGCAGTCAGTCATTTAAGCAGTTCGGAAAGGGGAGTTTCTAGCCTCCTGCGATCTAGCAGAGGCCTACTTCCATATCCCCATCCGTGAGGACCAGCAGCATTTTCTCCAGTTTGTGATGCTAAGACAACACTTCCAGTTCTGTGCTCTTCAATTTGAACTTGCAACGGCCCCCTATATGGACATGAAGTTACACATAGGCAATATAGTTAGGGCGGTGTACCATAAGATACGATCCCTCAGACCCCTACGAGCCTTGCTAGAGCCAGAAAACTTTAGGACAATTTACCAGGCGCTGATCATACCACATTTTGATTATGCTAATGTGATCTTACATGGGCTCCCCCAGGCCACCCTGAATCCGCTACAACTTGCAATGAACACTGCAGCAAGGGTCCTATACGGGGCATCCAGGAAAGACCATGTGACGCCCATACTGAAGCACCTCCACTGGCTTCCGATACATAGCAGACTCAAGTACAAAACCCTACTGCTGACATTCAAAGCCATCAATGGGCTTTCATCTTCATCATTATCTGAAATGATCCAGACCACTCCCACTAACAGGTCCAGAAGATCAATAGCACTCAATACACTGACAGTCCCAGAATCAATAACTGAATGCACCCAGTCAACAGCAAGCAGGGCCTTCAAATTCTGTGCGCCCAGATGCTGGAATACCCTGCCTCCCAACATCCGTGCAATTCCTGACCTATTCCAGTTTAGGAAGGCCTTAAAGCACCACCTCTTCCTCCTTTACTACCCAGTAGACAATGCCATAAAAGCCCCATTCATAGGTACCATACAAAACTCCCACGGCTAGACCAATGAGGCGAACCCTACCTTGTTGCAAGACTGTAAATAGTTACCCCATGTTATCCAAGTTCTAGACACCTGTTCATTGTAAACACAGAGTACCCATGGAAATGTGTAGTTCTGTGTTCATTGTAAACCGCACTGATGTTGAATAGCGCAGTATAAAAGAGACTGGAAATAAATAAATAAATAAATATATCTTCTCCAAGGTCATGGTGGTAGTTGCAGCTGCCTTGCGGAGACAAGGGATTCGGGTTCGGGTTCACCTCTACTTAGACGATTGGCTCATCCACGCAGAATCGCAGGAGGAGGCTCGGTGGTCCATCTCTTGAGTGTTTGCCTTCCTGGAAAGCCTGGGGTTGGTGGTAAATCCAGCCCGTCCAGTCTCTGAACTTTCTAGGGGCTCGCTTCGACACACAGCAGGGGAAAGTTTTCCTGACTCCAGAACAGGTCTGCAAGTTCTCTTCTCAATTGCAGGTATTTCTCATGCAGCTCAGACCCACAATATAAGATTTTTTTCTAGGTCCCGGGAGCTATGGCAGCCACAATAGAGTTGGTCCCCTAGGCTCGGGCACACATGCGGCTGTTACAATGCTTTCTCTTGTCCCATTGGTCCCCAGTCTTGCAACAGTATGGCATTTGACTTTATCTTTCACGCTTCCTTCACACCAGCCTGCGATGGTAGTTGTCCCCAGACCAACTCTTGTGGGGCGTCTCCTTGGAGACCCCACACTGTATTCTGGTGACAACCGATGCCAGCCTCTCGGGCTAGGGGGCACATTGATGCAGACAGCTCAGGTGTCCTGGAACTCTCATAAATCTGCTTGGCTGAACAACCACCTCGAAGCACAGGTGACTTGGTTTGCCCTGCAGGCCTTTTAGCCACGGCTTCGCAATCAAGATCCTCTGCGACAACACCACAACAGACAGGGGGGCACGAAATGTCCAGGGGTGGCCATGGAGATGGCCCTACTGTTTCCCTGGGCAGGGCAGAGCAGCGCCTGCAAACGCTCTGCACAGCATATTGCGGGCGTGGACAACGTACAAGCCGATTTCCTCAGTCGTCATGCCCTCGATCCCGGGGAGTGGGAGCTTGCGCTATGGGCATTCTGCAGGATTGTCTCCACTTGGGGCCAGCCCAGCACAGACTTGATGGCAACAGAGTGAACGCCAAGATGCCCACCTTCTTCAGCAGATGGAGAGAACACAGCTCCCAAGGGTTGGACGCATTGGGCCAGGAGTGGCCTCCCAACCAGTTGTTATATTTGTTCCCAACATGGCTGCTGATCGGCTGAGTTCTCTGACGTAGCATGGCCCACCTTGACTTGGTGGTCCTGGTTGTGCCCAACTGGCCATGGCACCCGTGGTATGCAGATCTAGTATGGCTCCTACTGACAGTGCCCCTAGCCCTCAGGACTCGTTGGGGTCTCCTCCGGCAGGACCCGATCATAATGATTCGGCTCCTTACTCACTTACGGCCTGGTTCTTGAAAGGTGACACCTAGTTTGAAAAGGCTATTCCAGTAGGGTGGTCGCTACTCTGCTTAAAGAGTGGAGATCCTCCACCTCCATAGTGTATGCCTGGTATGGCACCTATTTGAGTTCTGGTGTTCCCAATGGAACCTTTTGCCCTGGCATGTGCAGATTCCAGATGTCTTGGCTTTTCTGTAGGATGGATTCGATAAAGGTCTTGCCCTAGGCTCCCTTCGAATCCAGATTTCCGCACTTACCTGTTTCCAGGGACCCATAGTGGGCTGCTCGATCGCATCCCATGTGGATGTCAGTTGCTTCCTCTGAGGAATGTGGACCCTGCGTCCTCTGCTGCATCCGATAGTCCCTACCTGAGACCTCTCCTTAGTGCTCAAGAGCCCATGTGTTCCCCTTTTGAGCCTTTGAAGCACATAACCCTTCAGGACTTCTCATTAAAGGCTACTTTCCTTATGGCCATTACCTCGGCATGGTGGGTTTCAGAGTTACAAGCGCTTTCCTATCGGGATTCTTTTCTATTTTGTTTTCTGGAAGCGGTGTCCCTTCGGGTCATCTCCTCATTTTTGCCCAAAGTGCTCGATTCATGTGAAAAGCCATGAGCAATCTCACTCCCCTTCTTCTCGCAGGAGCAGTGCGTGGATGCGAACAGTGGTCTTCACACAATGCATGTTCGTAGGATGCTTCTCATACCTGAAAGTTACTAATTCCTTTTGGAAGTCAGATCACCTCTTTGTGCTGTTTGAAGGTCTTCGCAGGGGCCTTGCGGTCTCTAAGTCTACCATTGCGTGCTGGATTCAGTGCACTATTGAATCTGTGTACATTCTCCATGGGCTCATTGCACGTGTGCGCAGGCAACTTCGTGGGTGGAACGGTCTCTTCTGCCCCCCCTCTAGACATTTGTCAGGCAGCCACCTGGTCCTCCTTGTCTACCTTTGCATGCCATTATCGTCTTGATCTCCAGGTGTGTGATGCAGCGCGCTTTGGGGCCGCAGTTGTGGAGGCGGCTGTCTCGTCCTGCCCAGGGGTGGAGTAGCTATGGTACTTCCCACTTGTCTGGACTGGTCTAGCAGGATGACCTGGAAGGAGAAATTTCACTTACCATTGTGTATATATTCTTTATTAGCATTTATAATAACACTCAGGAAATTACATAAGTGAAATTAAAGAAAAACGGGAATTACAGATTAATTTTTTTAATGGTTTGTTAAATATCTATGAATTTAAACATCCCTAAATTAGCCCACAAGATGATTCGGGGGGGGGGGGGGAGGCTACAAGAAATAACAATACCAAAATTTACACCCTTTCTCAAGGGCAAAAATAAGGTTCCAAACCAAGTATATCAGCAGGCTAAGACTTAAGCATCAATCGTAATGGGCACTACCCCCGCCCCAACCTCTTCCCTTACACAAATAAATTCTAAGAGCTGTTTAGGATCAAAAAATAGGAAATTCTTTCCCTGGTAGGAAACATAACATCTAGATGGATATTTTAACACAAAGGAAGCACCCAAGGAGATGGTCCTGGGTCGAAGAGCCAGGAAATCCTTCCTCCTTAATTGGATTACATGTGATAAATCAGGAAATATACAAACTTTTGCACCTAAAAGCTGCTCATTAATATTTTTAAAGAAAGATCTAAGAATTAAAGCTTTGTCAGCCTCTGAGGCCAGAGTCACAAGCATGGTGACTCTGGCCTTAGAGGCTGACAAAGAAAAGGTGGAAGGAAGAAAAGGTGGAAGGAATATACAGAGTTTTTATATGATAAAGATCAAGTGGACCAACAGCCGTTTCAACCTGTACCTTATGATCGGGAACCATTGGTGATGAAAGAAGAAGTTAAAGCAGCATTGAAAGCCTTATCAAAGAACAAAGCACCAGGCATTGATAGCATTCCCAAAGAAGTATTACAGCAATCTGATGCAACTGTTACCGTACTTACAAGGCTCTGCCAAGAAATATGGAAGACAACATCATGGCCAACTGACTGGAAAAGATCTGTGTTTATACCAATACTAAAGAAAGGTGATCCAACTGACTGTGGAAATTATCGCAAAATCGCTCTGATCCCATATGCCAGCAAGATTCTACTGAAGATTATTCAAAAGAGACTACAGCAATACCTGGAACAAGAACTATCTGAAGTGCAAGCAGGGTTCAGGAAAGGGCGAGGAACGAGAGACATCATTGCGGATGTGAGATGGATCCTTGAAAAGACTAAAGAATACCAAAAGGATATCTATTTGTGCTTTATCGACTATAGCAAGGCTTTTGACTGTGTAAACCATGAGAAACTCTGGGCCACATTAAGAAGCATGGATATACCAGAACACCTGATTGTACTCTTGCACAATCTGTACATTGATCAAGAAGCAACAGTTCGAACGGATCAAGGAGAAACAGAATGGTTTAAAATAAGCAAAGGTGTAAGACAAGGCTGCATACTTTCCCCCTACCTGTTTAATTTATATGCAGAACAAATCATCAGAGAAGCAGGATTATATGAAGACAACAGAGGTATGAAGATTGGTGGAAGACTCATCAACAACCTTCGCTATGCTGATGATACCACATTACTGGCTGAAAGTGAAGATGATCTGAAACATTTGCTTCTCACAATCAAAGAACAGTCTCAAAATGGGCCTGCACCTTAATGTAAAGAAGACAAAGATCATGACAACTGGCATAATCAACAGGTTCATCGTTGAAGGAGAAGAAATTGAAATTGTGAACAACTTTAACCTACTTGGATCAACTATCAATAAAGAAGCAACAAGCAGTCAAAAAATCAGACAACGCATTGCTCTTGGCAGAGTGGCTATGAAAGACCTAGATAAGATTCTCAAGAGCAGAGATGTCTCTCTCCATACAAAGATTCGACTTGTTCAAGCCATGGTATTTTCAATAACATCATATGGATGTGAAAGCTGGACAGTGAAAAAGATAGACAGGAAGAAAATTGATGCCTTTGAATTATGGTGCTGGTGGCGAATACTGTGTATACCATGGACTGCCCAAAGAACAAACCAGTTGGTACTAGAGGAGATCAAACCTAAGCTTTCTTTAGAAGCTCAGATGACAAGACTTCGACTTTCATACTTTGGACACATCATGCGAAGAGAGAGTTCATTAGAGAAAGACATCATGCTTGGCAAAATAGAAGGTAAACGCAAAAGAGGAAGGCCAGCAATGAGATGGATCGATACAATAACAGCAGCTACGGGTACCAGTCTGTCAACAATGAGCCGCCTGACTCAAGACCGAACACAATTTAGGATAGCTATCCAGAGGGTCGCCATGAGTCAACTCCGATTCGACGGCACTTAACAACAACAACAAGGCCAGAGTCACAAGCATGGTAGTCCTCTTTGCAACCACATCCAAAGAGCTTTCCAAAAATCCTGTCAAATCTCCCAAACCACTCACAGAGGCCTCCACATTCCTCCCCTTTGCCTCCAAGATGTTAACAGACAAGTAATACGCCCTCGTAAGTGGGGGTAGATGCTCCATGGGAATTTTAAGCACTTCTATCAGGTATTTGCGTACCATCTCCCCTGGTGACATAAGAGGGGACCTTGGAAAGTTTAACAGACGAAGATTATTCCGTCAAGCAAGATTCTCAAGATATTCAGTTTTATGTGTTAACACAGTCCTTTCTTTCATTAGAGCAACATGCTCCTCCTTAAGGCGAGAAATCTCCTCCTTAACTTGAGAGCCAGCCTGCAATTCCTGGCTTTTAGAAGCTTCCAATTTCATACTAGCCATTTCAGTACTTACAGAACCCACTATGGTAGATAGGGAAGTGGTCAATGCCCTGATAGCATCCCACATCGCATCCAAAGTAATAATAGCGGGCTTCTCCAACACCAAATTAACTGGCTTCTGCTTTCCTCCAGGCTCCAGCCGCCGTAGAGAATCCTCTATCCGACTCTCAGGCAGCCTCTCCCCTCTGGATTCTGAAGTCAACCGCTGAGGAAATTGTCCCACTCCATCGGGTAGCGGGGTACTCTCCCAGTCACCCGGCAGCAAACGGGAACAAGCTCCAATCCAAGAGATAGTATTTCTGGGTTGTATCGGAGGCATCCGCTGGTCAGGAGATAGACTTAATCCTGACGCGCCCAGCACCGACTCCAGATCTCCAGGGCGTGCTGTCGAGGATGCTGCTTGAAACCCCGCTGCCGCGAAGCCGCAATGCTCGAGGGTCCGCTGAACCGAAGAGGAAGCCTCCGGTGGAGCATCGGGGAAACCAGCCTGTTTCCTTTTTCTCCGCCCCATAATGATTGGGGCCGAAGTTCGCAACAGCACACTCTCCTCAAGCAAATGCGGAGCACAGCATCCAGAGGTCAGTTACCTGCTGCCATCTTGCCCCCTTCACTTACCATTAATTTCCTTTCCTGGAAGACTCCTAGATCGGTCCATGACCCTCCCCATTTGGTACTCTCTCAGACAGCCTTCTTGGCAGAGCCACATACAGAATTGTAGCTTACGTCTCGGCTCGCCTCCTGCTTTGTGGGACATTTTGTATATAGTTGCGCCCTTGGTGCTTGTCCATAGTTGCACATTGTGTGGATGGCGTTTCTTAGCTTTTTGTTGGCATGGGCTTCATGGACTTTTTTCTGCTTTGCGAACATATACTGAATGCGACCCCTAGGGGTAAGGCTACAGGTACCAGGGCTGAGGCAGTCAATCTTCTGGTACTTTCACTGTCTCCAACATCTGCTGGCAGGGGGACACTACCCACTTGTCTGGACCAGTCTAGCATTCTTCCAGGAAAGGAAATGAATGGTGCCTAAGGTGCCTAATATCCTTGCTCCAGCTCTGGGAGTGGGCCTGAGGTCTGAAGACTAGGCATAGGGTAGAACCCTTGCCTGTGTCTGGTCAGAGATGGTGAGGTTGTTGACTGAATATTTTCTGTCTCTGCAAAGAATCCACAGGGAGCTAGGTATAATTCTGCATCTTCTGCCCCAACACACCTATGAGTACTCATGGGGCAGTTTCTCCAAATGGGTGAGTTCTGCGCATACCATGACAGTCGTGAACTTCATTTCTAAGCCAGGGTATGTGGAGTATGATCTCAGTCTCTCAAATTTATTGCTAATGCTTAGTGTAGTACTTACATTGTGCCAAAGAGAGCTTCCTTCTGGAGTTCGTAAGATGTAACAGGTATGGGTAGTTTTTGTGAAGTCTAAAGAATATTAATATTGAGAAAATTACCAGTTATGCTGTTATGATTGAACGCATCCCCTTATTCATCAGTTATACGTTCAGTAAGAGACCTTATAATTGTTTATAGAAACATAGAAACATGATGACAGAAAAAGACCACATGGCCTATCTAGTCTGTCCTTCCATATCAACAACTACAACAGTCCACTTTTTACTTTTAGAGATCCTCTGTGTTGGTCCCATGCTTTTTTGAATTCAGTTACTTTCCTCATCTCTACCACCTCCACTGGGAGACTATTCCATGGATCCACTACTCTTTCCGTAAAGAAATATTTCCGCATATCACTCCTGAATCTATCTCCCTTCACCCTCATCCCATGTCCCCTCGTAGCAGAACTTGCTTTCAATTGAAAGAGGCTCTCTCCCTGAACATTTATGCCACGGAGGTATTTAAACATCTCAATCATATCACCTCTATCCCGCCTTTCCTCTATGGTGTACATATTAAGATCCTTAAGTCTGTCCTCATATGCTTTATAATGAAGCCCACTAATCATTTTAGTAGCCACCCTCTGCACCGACTCCATCCTGTTCACATCCTTTTGAAGGTGCGGTCTCCAGAATTGCACACTATACTCCAATTGAGGTCGCACCAAAGACTTATAGAGAGGCATTATCACCTCCTTTTTTCTGGTAGCCATTCCTCTCCTTATCCACCCAAGCATCCTTCTAGCTTTTGCCGTCGCCTTTTCTACCTGTTTAGCTACTTTAAGATCATCAGACACAACCACGCCTAGGTCCCGCTCTTCTTTAGTGGACAAAAGTACTTCACCTCCCTATACTGTATTGCTCCCTTGGATTGCTGCAGCCCAAATGCATGACCTTACATTTTTTAACATTAAATCCCAGCTGCCAAATTCTAGACCATTCTTCAAGCTTAGCTAGATCCCAAGTTTGTCAAGATGTGCTTGGAAATTCTTCTTTATCAAGTCTATAGCTCCCAGTACAATGCGAAATATTTATGTATCTTTCTGCTACATTTTCTTGGTCTCTGACTGCATTTCTTGGTACTTCAGGATCTTCTGCCTCTCCACGTGATTCACATATAAATGTCAAACGCTCACGTTTTAACAGAGGAGTTGGAAACAGCAAGTGCTAGATCCTCTCCTCTTTGCAGGACCTGGGATTTGTTACAAGCGTTTTTCAGCCTCAGAAGCTCTGTTTAGTCTTGCAGATTCTGTTATTCTCCAGGGCTAAACTCCTGCCTGGCACTCCTGAGAACACTGCTTTGAGCAAGAGTATTCTTGTGGAAGCCCCAGTAGACACTGTGAGAGGGCACTGCTGGGAGGAAGCTGTCACTGTTGTGCAGGAAGGAAGGTGTGAAGCTGAAGGCTCTCTTCATCTCTAGATCCCCCACCTCTACTAATGGAAATGTTTCGCGCCAAAGGCAACTGTTCATACCCTGAAAGTCTTTCTCTACGCACGCAAGATGCTTAAGCCACTTCAGACCAGGCATGAGATATTGGCGTTCCTGTGGTTATGTAATCCTCTATGCGTTTCTCTGCTTCGGGCACAGATCTTATTAGCATGCCATTTTAATATGCACAGCTCACTTGCATATTATTTAAATATGCTTGGAGTTACTGTGTGCGCATGGGGCACTTGTGCGTATAAATTGTTTAATCTGCACACAAAGGGCGCTTTAGTCTTTCTGTATGAACCCTTCAGTGAGTGTTTTCTTAATGAGAGAGTTTGCAAATGCGTATTGTTTTGCTGTGACAAGGTGAGAGAGCTTTTCCAGTAAAATACTGATTAATGGTGTTTGATTCCCATTCAGTCCCCTCCCCATCTCAGTGCATTTAAATGGATGTTAATGAAGTAATTAGCTAATCAGAACAGATGCAGAGAGTGTGCAAAATACTAGAAAGTTGAGCTGAATGCTGGGGTTTTAATGCAGGGTCTGAGGAGGAGGAAAAGGCTAATTTCTGCAGTCGGCACTAGTGAGGAATTTATGCCCATTTGTCTTCTTTACCTCAAGCATAGAAGGCCTACAACTTTTTTTCTTGCTTTGTTGAAAAGCAATGTTTAAAAAAAGCAGGGGACAAGGAGCTGAGGAGGAGTGCTAGAACAGTGTTATGCACATGAGATGGAATACTATTTCAATATTCTGTGCAGAATAATATCAGTGTTTCTGAAAAATAGCATTCAAGCACATGTACATGAGCACTGATACAATTTTTTTTGTGTTCAAGATATAACTGCTGCTAGTGTAGACCCATGTGCACATACTTCTGGTGGGCTCTCTTTGTTCCTTATCGTTCCTCCAGCTTAGTCCTCCACCTCTGGGTTGTGCACCTCTTCTGCAGCTTGGAGACTGGGCATGTCAAAGTCGTGACATCACTGGATATAGCCTGCTGGTATCTCCCATCAGCCCCCAGTGTGTCCAGTCTCCATGCAGCAGGAAGATGTGTGAGCCTAGGTGCTGGGCTCACTAGTGGTACAGATAAGGAACATAGGATAGTATTAGGCTACTTAGAAACATAGAAACATGACGACAGAAAAAGACCACAAGGCCCATCTAGTCTGTCCTTCCATAACAACAACTACAGCAGTCCACCTTTTACCTTTAGAGATCCTCTGTGTTGGTCCCATGCTTTTTTGAATTCAGTTACTGTCCTCATCTCCACCACCTCCACTGGGAGACTATTCCACGGATCCACTACTCTTTCCGTAAAGAAATATTTCTGCATATCACTCCTGAATCTATCTCCCTTCACCCTCATCCCATGTCCCCTCGTAGCAGAACTTGCTTTCAATTGAAAGAGGCTCTCTCCCTGAACATTTATGCCACGGAGGTATTTAAACATCTCAATCATATCACCTCTATCCCGCCTTTCCTCTAAGGTGTACATATTAAGATCCTTAAGTCTGTCCTCATATGCTTTATAATGAAGCCCATTAATCATTTTAGTAGCAACCCTCTGCACCGACTCCATCCTGTTCACATCCTTTTGAAGGTGCGGTCTCCAGAATTGCACACCATACTCCAAATGAGGTCGCACCAAAGACTTATACAGAGGCATTATCACCTCCTTTTTTCTGCTAGCCATTCCTCTCCGTATGCACCCAAGCATCCTTCTAGCTTTTGCCGTCGCCTTTTCTACCTGTTTAGCTACTTTAAGATCATCAGACACAACCACGCCTAGGTCCCGCTCTTCTTTAGTGGACAAAAGTACTTCACCTCCTATACTGTATTGCTCCCTTGGATTGCTGCAGCCCAAATGCATGACCTTACATTTTTTAACATTAAATCCCAGCTGCCAAATTCTAGACCATTCTTCAAGCTTAGCTAGATCCCTCCTCATGTTATCTACACCTTCCTGGGTGTCTACTCTATTGCAGATTTTGGTATCATCCGCAAAGAGGCAAACCTTACCCGACAGCCCTTCCGCTATATCACTAACAAAGATGTTAAAAAGAATCGGACCAAGGACAGATCCCTGGGGCACACCACTGGTAACATCCTTCTCCTCAGAGTGAGCTCCATTTACTTGTACTCTTTGTCGCCTCCCACCCAACCAATTTCTAACCCAAGCAGTAACTTTAGGGTCCATCCCTAGGGTGCTCAGTTTGTTTATAAGTCGCCTGTGAGGAACAGTGTCAAAGGCTTTACTGAAATCTAAATACACCACATCTAGAGCTCTCCCTCGGTCCAACTCCCTGGTCACCCAGTCAAAGAAATCAATCAGATTTGTCTGACAAGACCTGCCTCTGGTGAATCCATGCTGCCTCGGATCCTGTAATCCGCCGGACTCCAGAAACCTCACTATTTTCTCTTTCAGCAGCTAAATTTCTTTCTATTTGTTTTGATTTGTTTAAATAGATCCTGTGCCTTTAAAAGGTTTAAAAAAAAACAAACAAACAAGAAAAAGGAGGGGGTCTCTTGCTTGTTCCGAGGCCTACAGGTCCTTTCTTATTCTATCAGTGATTAGTCTTGCAAGCCTAGATCTCTTCTCCTGGATGTTACGGAGGAGAGCCCTGGAGCACAGGCTTCTCTTAACCGGTGGATCGTGCCTGCCGCTTTAAAGTTTTAATTGAACGGTGTTACTCCGTTCGGGCAAACTAGCAGGGCCACGCGGGCTGGAGCCTTGCGCCCGAACGCGGCAATCGCAGCAGACATTTTCAGGTATTTTACTCCTGAGAGCGGGTCTGCATCCGGGGGGAAGCCTGCAGATCAGGGCAGTCTGCTCCGGTGATGTTTGGCACCTTTTTCTTGCTCCTGTCAGCGACGGCCATATTGGCGGCATGTGAGCTGCGTGGCAGAGCGATTTACAAGAGATTCCAAGCCTCCTGTGGTGTGGAAAGACAGTTTAGTTAGCCCTAGCTGAGCGGAGCTGCTGCTGTTTCATTTCTTTTTTTCTTAAAGTTCATGATCATTTTATTTTTCATTTTGATTTTTGGTTTCGATAGTTGTTTGTGGTCCCTAGATTGGGCAGGGGGCCTATTTAGCCTAGTTAGGTAGTTTCCCCTGGGGGTTATTTTAAGTTTCAGAGCACAGTTTTATTTTTTCTTTTGCAACGGTTTAAAAAACCCCAAAAAACAAAAACAAAAGGCATGCTAATAATAAAGGACCACTTGAAGGAGTGTTAAGTCCTTAATGATAGCACACGCTCTGTGCGTGTTCTATGGTGCTAGCAGAGGAGCCCTTGCTGTTGCAGGAAGCTGTCGTGGCAGTGGGGCGGCCTCCACATGTGTTGCGCAGCCGATGGAGGTCAAGTTACATCAAGAGCCTTCCGGTGCTTCGGCGGGGGCCGAGATAGAGCTCCCAGTGACCACTCCGCCAGGGGCTTGACAGGACATTCAATTCGGACCTTCAGTGGCGCTCGCTACGGTGGAAGCAAGGCGGGAACTGGGGGAGTTCTATCCACGCTTCTTTTTCACCATGTGCCTAGCGTGTTTAAAAAAGAAAAAAAAGGCAAGGGTAAGTGCCAGATCGCTTATCTCTTTCGGCGCTGTTGCCGCAGACAGGGATGGCAGCAATACGGGGCAAGGCTCAGACGCCTCCTACATGATCATGGATAATGCTGTCCTCAGTTTAGTAAAGGATACCATCAGCGGGGGTTTTTAGATCTAGCTCCCCAATTTCTCAGCTTCCTACATTCCGCTTTGGGGCTAGTGTGTAGGGTTAATGTCACATTCCTTGCAGTCCGGAGGGCTATTGGTTATGTTTCTTTGCTCTCTTGTACGGAGCGATAGTGCGGTCTGCATATCCTTTGTGTGCAGATCTGTGGTAATGCGCTCTTTGACTTGGAAAAAAAATGATTATATATATATAATAGGTCTCCTCCTACCCTGGTTCTCAGATAGGGTTCCTTGAGTTTGGTAACTGTGGGATCCCTCGGTTGGGATTGGTTTAAATGTGTTGCCTCACGGATACAGTGTAGCACTAGGTTTTTCCAATGCCTGTATGGTGTTACAGAGCTATGTACTACTTCCCCGCACCCAGATCTCTGGCTGTGGGTGGAAGATTGAGGGAGAAGTAAGAGGTGCAACAGCATAGGCGGCAGATAAGCTTGCAGGCAATTTGACTTAGCTGGGCTTCTCTCTGTGGATTGACCAACTGCAGCCATCCTGTGGGGCGTTCAAGTCATTTGAGTGGCATGGTCTGAACACGGCCATCTAGGCTGGTCTCTGTTTCTCTTAAGAACGGAAGTTCAGGGGCGCTTACCAATCTCAGTTGCTGATTTGTTGGGCTCAAGCCCTTCAGTGGTCTAGGATAGGTTGGCAATCCTGTAGTACTCCGAGTAACTTAAACATGACTACTGGCAGTTATTTATGTCATGGTACAGGCTTATTTGTTGATCTTCAGCCATGGACTAGGCAGATACATGCCGATGCCTGATCTATCTCAGGTGGGAGAGTTGGTGGCGTGTACGAGGCGTTTTCTGGTAAGGACTCTTTCTTATGGATTGGAACACTTCGCAGTTCTGGAAGTATCTATCTTACATTAAAAAAAAAAAAAAAAAGAAGTAAAAAAAAAAAAAAAATGATAAAAGTAAAGAACTCTGCATCTAGGCCTCTTACGAGGAGGAGGAGGCTTTTCATTGTCAGAGTTGCTCTGGAGGGGTTTGTCTGCCGGTGGTGCCCGCCCTTAGGCTCCCACAGCGAAAAGGGCTCAAACCCTTGCGGACCGGAATAAGTAGAAATCGCACCTAAGGGTAGCACAGAGTTGCCCGCTCTGCGGTAGGTCCCGAATCAATCGGCTGCAGTCTTTTCGCTATCTGTTCATGGTCGGGCAGTTGTATCAGTCTACAGCAGACGCGGGCGTGTGTCGGTCGTTTGTTTACCTACTGCAATTGGTGGCGGTGGTGCTGGGGCCACTATCTAAATACGGCATAGCCGTTTGTGGCGGGAGACCAAAGGAGGACAGTTCCCTCTGTCCTAATTTCGCCTAAAAGGAGAGCATCGGGCCTTTCGGTTATGCATGTATGGGGGTAAACCTGGCGGTCTATCGTTCTGGAGGTTTGCCAGAATGTCACGGGGCTTCCCGCGATTTTCATGGAAGCGTGTGTACATGTTTTGAGCTGTCCGGATTATTAAAGGTTTCAGAGACTTGCGTTCCTGGGAACATTATCAGTTCCTCGCATTGGCATACGGTCGGACATTGGCGCGGGGCTCGTTACCGAAAAGCTGGTAGTGGGATCTGAAGCTCAGCGCAGTGTGCGCTTCTAGCTGATTCCCATCTTGTCGTTTGGTGAGTCATGTGAAGTCACACGCTGTAGGTCTGCAGGTGACAAAGCGGTGTAGGGCTGGCAAAGTTTTGGTTTGGGTAGTCAATACGGCCAAGGGCCGTTGGGGGGACATCCCAGGACCCGAATATTTGGGTGGACATCCAATGTCCAAAGAGGAGTGGTTTGCCCACTGGACCGTGTAGTTCAAGCCTTTCGGCAGCTGCTGGGTCGGTGCTTGTCTGCTCCGCCGCTCTCAGGTCGGGGTTGCCTTCGGATAAGAAGAAAGAGGGTGGCGACCCTGCAGGTAGGGCCTTGGACCGTATTTCTTCCGGGCCCATTTCAGAGCCCGTTGCTTTGCCTTTGTTCGAGCCACTCTGGCTCGCTCAATGGAAGCCCTTCTTGCCTTTCCTGTTTCTGACCGTTGGTTCGGTGGCGGCTGCAGCCGAATGCTCGGAGGATCAGCGGGCATGCTCCAAGCACTTCCGTAGTAGATTCGCTTGGTCTCAGCTGCGAGTCATGGGCTGCAAGCCATATTGCGGAGATCTCTACACGCAACGCCCTTGAACCGGACGTGAGAGCAGATGATCGTTTATCTAGCTAGTTCTCCGAGCAGTAATTTTTGCAATACGGTTGTCCGGTGCGACGGTGACAGGTAGATCAGTGCGGGAATCTTTGAGTAACTCCGCGACAGTGGTATTCAGCAGTCCGCAAGGCGGAACTGGCAGCCTGGTCATAGATAAGGAAGCAGAAACACGGTTCTTTCAGTTGGAACCTTGGCTACACATCAGCTCTACGGTGCACATTGCAGGGCAGGGCAAGATGATGGCTGCCTTCTTCAGCAGGGCCCAAGTGGATGCCGGGGAATGGAAACGGCATTCATACGTGTGTAAGTTAAAAAAAAAAAAAAAAGACAGGTGGGGTCAGCTGTTGATGGCTCTCAGGACTACCATCCAGTAGTGGGCGGAAGGGATCGACGTCCTGATGCCACAGGGGACAGTGTCAGGTTTTTTCTGTGTCGTCTCCCTGTGGGCGCTCATGGAGTAAGCGAGTCGGCGCGCCAATCTCTTTTGCCTCCTCGTTAGACAGCCTGGGGGGTTATCGAAATCGCTGGCTCTGTCCCGACAGTATCTGCTTCAAAGGCCCTGGGGGCTCGGCTGTTGCTTCCATTTGGCCATGGCGACGACAAGTTTTAGGTGGCCAGGTTAGTCGGGCAAGGTCAGTTGCATCTTTACTTTTAGAGAGGCATAAGTACAAGGCTCTCGCATTGGTGAACGCCTATGGCGTCTTTGGTGGATGGTGCCCAAGGCGGCGAGAGTGCCCGGAAGAGGATTCCTGGCTTTTAGCGTTGAGTTCCTGCCTGATGGATCTCATACAGAACTGGAATCCAGTTCTTTAAATGTTCGCGTAACAGATCTGTCTTGTTATAGGGGCAAAGTTCAGGGGCTGGTCCTGGGTGCTCACGCGGATGAGTGGTGACTTTACAGCAGTATGCAGGTTGCAGTCGTTGCATAGTATCTTGGGTCTGCCCTAGCATCTCGACGTGATTTTAGGGGCATTGGATTAGGAAACTTTTTGAGCCGTTTCTCCAGGAGTCTGCTAGGTTGTTTTTTAATGCTCGGAGAGGTAAATTTTGGGCTTGTAGTACCTGTTTGGTACAGAACTCCTTCTGTTCTTCCAGTGAAAGGCCTGGCGCTTCATTATTTATTTATTTATTGTTTTTCTATACCGCACTATTCGGCATCAGCACGGTTTACAAGGAACAGGTTTGTACAATGCAGAACGTTCAGACATTGAACTTACATATAACAGGGAATTTAAACTTGGATAACAGGTGAACTTTATACACTATGTACAAAAAGGGGATTACATCGTAGTTGGGTTTGTAATACAAGCCCTATGAGGGATGGTTAGATGTAGTGGAAAGTTATCAGTGGAGATTGGTTAGGTGGCACTGGATTGAGAGACAGTTGGGTCGTGTGATGCTGCCTAGGTGATGTTGTCGGAGTTACAGAAGTGTTGTAGAAATAGATGGTGTTTGAGGGCTTTTCTGAACTGGGGGAGGTTGTTTATGGTCCGGATTTCTGCTGGGAGAGAATTCCAGCAGGAGGGGGCAAACAAGGCAAAGGCACGCTTTCTCGTAGATTTGTTGCATTTTGTGATGGCTTTTGGAAGGAGGATGGTATTACAGGACGTGGCCCTTCTTAATCTGTTGTCTGGGGTGGGTTGTATCAGGTCTGACAAGGTGGTTGAGGTGATTCTGTTAACTGCTTTAAACGTCATGGTTAGGACCTTAAATGTGATCCTGTACTGCACAGGGAGCCAGTGTAGGCTCTTCAGAAAAGGGGTAATATGGTCTCTTCGAGATGCTCCATAGAGGATTCTAGCTGCGGTGTTCATCGCTAGCTGCAAGGGATTTATCGAGTTCTTTGGGAGGCCAAGTAGGATGGAGTTGGCGTAGTCGAAGTGGGGTATTATTATGGCCTGGAAGACTGTTCGGAAGTCGTTTGGTTCTAGAGTGTTCTTCATGAGGCCAAAGGTGGTTGTTGTGTTCTGTGTCGCCTGAATCAAATGGTTGCTCGTCCGGCTCTAGGTTCAGCGCAGGGGAGTGTCTTGGAATGTAGTTGGTGCTGCTTGCACATGCAAAGAGTGCTGCGGTACTATTGGAGACTTTTAGGAATATTCACAGGTTCAATAGTAGCTTTTTGTGGTCCGGGCGCCTGGTCGTCTTGCTTTTATTATTTGCAGTAGCTGTCATCACCTGGAAGTGCTGGCGGCAAGCGTTGCCTGTTTTGGCTTGCGTAATAGCGATCTGGGTGAAACGGTCCCTCCCAATAATTACTGCTCTGATACATCCCAGAGGTGGAGGACTAAGCTGGAGGAACGATAAGGAAATAGAAATTACACTTACCTGGTAATTGTCGTTCCTTGAGTGACGACAGCTTAGTCCTCATTCCCGCCCAGGGGGTGATTTCTTCAGAATTTGTTTTCAGACGGAGTGGAGCATCAATTTTGAGGAGTGGGGAAATCCGTACAGTCTCTGGATCGCAGTGAGTATTCCTCTCTAATCTGTTTCTTTCTTCTTTCTTATTTAAATTGAGGAGGTGACACAGGAAACGTGATAACATAAGAGGGCCATGAAGGTGAAGTAAAAAAAAAAAAAAAAGGAGAAAACCTATAAGGCTGATAAGGTTAAACAGGTTCCTCAGTTTGAGGAATGGAGTGTTCATTGAAGGTTATGGTATAACTACTTATTTGTTGTTCCTTTGAGTTGCTTTGTCAGTAGTACACTGTGGGCTGATGGGAGATACCAGCAGGCTATATCCAGTGATGTCACAACTTTGACATGCCCAGTCTCCAAGCTGCAGGAAGAGGTGCACAACCCAGAGGTGGAGGACTAAGCTATCGTCACTCAAGGAACGACAATTACCAGGTAAGTGTAATTTCTATTTTAGCACAGACTTTGCACACAACTAATTTGCCTGCTCTTTGCTTACAACAATGAAGAGCAAAAACATCTGTATTAGACCTGCAGTAGGAAACCATGAACTCATTTGTAGCACAGGTTTCTACATTGGCAAGTTGTTCTTTTGAATAAGGTTCATGAAAGCACCACTGTAAATATCAGTACATTTTGCATAGCAATGTGTGCCTTCGAGTCAATGCTAACTCCTGGCAGTGTGACCAGAAGTAGATTGCCAGGCCTTTCTTCTGAGGCAATGAAGGGTTAAGTGACTTGCCCAAGGCCACAAGGAGTAGTAGTGGGAATCAAACCCTGATCTTTTGGTTCCCAGGCCAATGCTCTAACCACTAGGCTACTCCTCCAAACTGAGTAAATTGTAATCAAGGACAAATGAGAGATAGTTAGCCTGAGATTCAGTAGCTGGATTTAAAAAAAGATTTGGGGGTCCCCTTTTACTAAAGGATAACATACATTAAAATGTTAACGTATCTAGTGCCACTGATCCCATAGAAATAAAAGTGCTGTGGGCACTTAATACTCATTAACATGCATTAAAACCTTTAGTAAAAGGGCCTCTTGGACAAGTTCCTGGAGAAAAAGTAATTATTAAGGTAGATCTAGGGAAAGCCACTTCTTATCTCTGGATAAACAGCATGGAATCTGCCTACATTTTGATATCCTGCCAGGCACTTGTGATCTGGATTAACTATTCTTAGAAACAGGATATTGGGCTTGATGGAATTTTGGTCTAACCCAATATGGCAGTTTTTATATCAGTGCTTCACAAATGTTTATCCAATATAACCTCATTTTAATACTTAGAAATTCATTTGACCAGAGATGATGATGCTCATGCAGGAGAGTGGAGGCAATGGCTGCACTGCAGGACAATGGATATAGTGGGTATAGGGGATTTGGAGAAAAAGCAGCCCACAGAGCGGCGCAAAACAGCAGCATTGTTCGGGGTCGCTGGCTGCAGAGACAACACAATAGCTTAAGGGAAGATAGCACACTGGACTCCAAATGACTGAGCATAAGCATAATCTAGTATTATGTTTTTCATTGCTAGTGCGGGCAAGTGCTTATGTAATGAAGCACCGGTGGACCAGAGGAGGTTAACAATGAGGGTATATTGCATAATGTTTCCAGTTAAATTATTATGTTTAAATTTTATGTGTGTTAAAGGCTGAGACGCCCCTGGGGGACTGTCCAAGTTTGAGATACCAAAGAGCTGGAACCATGGGGCAAGCACATAGAGGATGGTATGGGTACTGAAGGGATGATAACTACTCGGAAAGGGACAATCTTAGGGCTTGAGAGAAACCGGGGCAGTGGGGATAAAGAATGTGTGTTGGAGGGAGTAGGTGTGCGTGACTTGAGGGGTGGAGAGGGGGGAAGGTTGGAAGAAGGGAGGGGGAGGGACAATCCAGAGAAGGGTGAAGAAAGTAAAACAAAAAAAATCAATCGGGGAAGGCCGGGAAGAATGGAATCAGGCAATGGAAGGTGGGGAGGAGGAGCTGGGTTTGGCAGGGTGATTATTACTTGCTCTACCAGGAGGAGCCGCCTGAAGGGAAGTGAATTACAGATGGGGAAGGAGGGAGCGAGAGGGGGAGATTGGGGAGGGATTAGAGGGAAGAGGAACCTAAGAACGAGAACAAGACAAAAGGGACTGGAAAACTATAAATGGGAGGGATGAAGGTGGGCACTTTAAATGTATCGAGATTAAACATCCTGCGCAAGACAGTTACTGTTTAAAGAGCTGAATCGACTCCAGATTGATGTGACCAGAATACAGGAGACACACCTTAGGAAACACGACCAAGGACTTCTGAAGCATATACACTACCAGAGAGACTACTTTGCCTCAGAAAGGGGAAGGTGGGAGGGGTGGCCTTATTGTTTAGGAATACAGTGGCTTTTGAAGAAAAGAGGAGGGCAAGCGATGCAGAAGAGAGGTATGTGGTAGTGAAGGGGACGAGCCAGGGGAATGACACCACAATTATATGCATTTATGCTCCCAATCAGGGGCAGGGGAGATTTTTTGATAGTCTAGGAATGGAGCTATCAGGGTTCATAGAAGGAGCAGTGGTGGTCCTGGGTGACTTTAATGTAGTACTAAGTCCAGGAACGGATAGTACCGGGGGAAGACATGCAGGGGGAGCAGTCACATTGGCAGAGGCTCAGAGAGCTCATGTGGCTGTGGCAACTCTCAGACAACTGTAGAGAGCGGAATCCCATGAGTAGAGTATACTCCCACCACTTGGCTCCACATGGGACCTCGGCACATATAGACCTGATTTTGATTCAGACTAAGGTAATGGATCAGGTATACAGGGTAGAGTACAAACCACCCATGTGGTCGGATCATGGAATGGAGCCGGGAGATTGGGGGACATAACCGGGATTGCGATTCTGGAGAATGAATGATATCTTATTACGGAGGGCAAACATAGTGGCAGAGACCAGGACAGATATAGAGGAATTTTTTTTAGATGATTGCCAGAGGCAAAAGAGGAGATAGTTTGGGATGCCTTTAAAGCTTTTATACGTGGTAAGTTTGTACGGTGGGGAGCCATTACAAAGAGACAAAAGGGATGAGAGATAAATGCAGCCGTGGACTTTCTCAACAGTTTAGAAAAAGGCTATGGGCAGGGAAGAGGGGGGAATTTGCGGGAATAGATGCTGGTGGTGCCCATGCAGGTATGTGATTTGCAATCTGAAGCCCTAGCCCACCAATTGCAGTGTGCACGCCAACACCTATATGAACATGGAAATAAACTGAGATGCAGGTTAGCTCGCAGCTTAAAAGCCTTACAAATGCAATTTGCAGTAGTCAGGATTAGGAAGGAGGGAGGAAAGTGAGTAACAGGGGATAAAGCTGTACAAGAAGCCTTTAGGGCATTGTACCTCCACCTGGACACCAAAGAAGGGAATGTGTCAGACATGGATATCGAGGACTATCTTTAAGGGATAGAATTACTTATGTTAACAAAAGAGAGCATATAGACAGGCCGATCCAACCCGAGAAGATTAGCAGAGCAATCTGAGCACTGGCGAATGCAAAGTCGCCAGGGCTGGATGTCTTGACTGCGAGGGTATATAAGCATTTTAGGGAGGAGCCGACTCCAAGATTGGCGAGAGTGTATAATGGAGTGCAGGAGGTGGGGGGGAGACCTGCCAAAATCAATGAGATCAGTGTGTTGCCCAAGCCTGGGAAGGCCGCGCCATCCTGTGCCTCCTATCGACCTATCTCTCTCCTTAATCTGGATGCCAAGATACTAGCAAGGGTATGAGCGCTTAGTTTGGGAGTTTATATGCCTAAACTGATCGACGATGATCAAACGGGGTTTGCGCAGGGCCGATTTGCGGCAGACAATATTAAGAGGGTGATAGACTTGTGCAACAAGGCACGACGCGAGGGCCTTCCCGCTTTAGTCTCAGCAATAGACGATGAGAAAGCCTTTGATCGGGTGCACTGGCCATTCCTCTGGGCTACCATGAAAAAAGTGGACATAGGAGATAGATATATAAGATGGGTACAAGCGTTATATGCGCTGTAAAAATGAAGGGGGGCTACTCTCGATTTTTTGCATTGCAGAGGGGAACGCGACAGGAGTGCCCACTCTCCCCTTGTTGTTTGCTCTGTTAGCAGAACCATTTGCAGTGAAAATCAGAGAGAGTCAAGGTATTAAGGGCATTCAGGTACAAGGAGAAGAGTATAAAATCTGTTTGTGGATGACATCCTCCTGAATGGCGGAAGCTGATAGCTCCCTCAGGGAAGTGATGATGGAGCTAAGTCAATATCAACAAGTGTCGGGTTTCAAAGCAAACCTAAAGAAGGCAGAGGTGATGAATATTTCGCTTCCTGGAGAAGAGGTAGAGATGCTAGCGAGACAATTCCCTTTTCGCTGGACTAAGGGTCCCTTAAGATTCTTGGGTATAAACCTATGTGCAGACGAGATACAGCTACATCAGGCAAATTATGGCTGCTTGTGGTGGAAAGCGTTTGAGGATCTTGAAAAGTGAAACCATTACCCTCTGTCCTGGTTGGAGCGCATTGCAAGCATTAAGATGGTGGTATTGCACAGAATCCTATATTATTTTCAAACTCTGCCAATACAGGTACCAAATCAAGCCAAATCTTGACACACAAGAAATTGCTGCACTTCATTTGGAACCATAGCCTCCCAAAGGTACCCAAAGAGAGCGAGGGGAAGGAGGGCTGGCAGTGCCCAACCTGGAGTGGTACTACCAAGCAGCACGACTCATGAACATGGTCTACTGGCAGAAGGGGGAAGGTCGTAAGTGGGTTCAAATTTATTAATTGTCCAGGCTGAACTCCGAG
Source organism: Ichthyophis bannanicus (assembly GCA_033557465.1). Lineage (NCBI taxonomy): Eukaryota > Metazoa > Chordata > Amphibia > Gymnophiona > Ichthyophiidae > Ichthyophis > Ichthyophis bannanicus. Next base: position 49,335,071 of record CM066036.1, on the reverse strand, counting down.
GGGTGCCCCTTCAGTATTTACCATGGATGGACAAACCCCCTAGGCAGATTACAAACCGTGATGCGAGAGGTGGAGGAAATAGGGAGAGGAAAGGGTAGGGGGCATAAGCTAGGGAGGACTAAGTCTCTTTTGCAACCCATATGCTACAATGCAACTTTTCCTCCAGGCCTGCTGGACCCATTTTTCCGGCGATGGGAAAGGCAGGTCCAATGCGTAGTATGCCAGTTTTATCCAAAAGGGAAACTAGTGATCTTTGATGAACTCTATACAATCGATTATCCCATAAAGATTTCTATGGATACTTGCAAGTGAGACACTGGATACAAGGGGGGGGGGGGGAATGGGGGAATGCAGTGCAGCGGGGGCTGACTGACTTTGAGAAATTATGCTGGCTGCCCATGGCGCAAAGAGGATGCCTTTCCAAAATATATTGACTGCTACAAGCAGTAGAGGACACCAACAAGCTACAGTGCCAAAGGAGGTAGGAGGAGGACCTAGGAAGCGAATACATGCCAGAAGAGTGGGGGGAGGTGTTGGAGGGCTCAATAAGGGGCATGTTTCAGTTAACCATAAAGCACATGGATTAAAATATTCTACAGATACATGATGCCAGAACATTTGCATAAACAGGTAGAGAGTACACATGAGACCTGCTGGCAGGGGTGCGCTGAGAGGAGCTCCTATTTGCACGTGTGGTGGACGTGGGCAGATACAGGGCTTCTGGGACAGGGTGCATAGCAAAGTAGAAGAGATCGTAGGAAGGCCAGTGGGGTGGGGAAAGGAGAATGTCCTGTTAGGTGTGAAAGGAGAAGGATGGAAGGGGGAGCAGGGGCAGTTTGTGCAAATGTGGGTAGTAGCTAGATGTGTGACTGCTGCCCATTGGAAATCACAAGTCCAGCCTATGTTACAGATGTGGGAATCCAAACTGCATGACATGTTTCTGCTGGAAAGGTTAACTGCAATACAAAGAGATAACATGCAGGAATTTGAGAGAATCTGGGGTGTATTTATGGCCACGTTGAAACAGGGTAGTAAGCTCACTGTCCTAGAGTGTCAGGGGGGATGGACTAGACCCAGCAGAGGAACTGCTCATTTGCCTGGTGGCTGGTATCAGGGGTTGGGGAAATGCAGACAGATTCAATTTTAATAAGTTGCCAAGAGCAATATATATGTATATTGTGATGGGGCCCGTGGTTAGAGCCCTTTAACCCTTATACAGGCGGTTGCCTAGGGTCTATAAGACAAGTAAACTGCTCTGGCTGTGTAAATGAAAGAGTCTCTCAGAGCAAATTGAATGAAAAATAAGATGGGTTTTATTCCCCGTCCTGCTCGGACTATCAACAAGAACAGAAACTTCAGGTGTGAGCGAAGAAACAAAAATAGTGGCAAATATATTCTTTAGTTTACATGCACAAAGTTCTCTTTGTCATTTAATCAAACAGCAGGGCTGCATTTATAACAGATACTACAATCCATGGGAGAGGGATCTTGAAGGCTGCTGCCATCTTCCCATACCATGCTTTCTCCAGCACTTCCCAAACTCCCGGTGTCAGAGTCCTCTTGTATACTGCATTCAGACACTGCGTCTTGTGACAACTCACTAGGGCATTCAATGGAGGCTCTTCTCCCTTCGGGTTTATACCTCCCTGGCTTGTAGTAGCTTCTACCTGGACTTTCCTCCCAGAACAACAGCTCTGAATCTCCTTGCTTCGTGTGGTTATAGTCAGGACCGCGCCCTTGGCACTTATAGGTTTTAAACCCCTCACTGTAAGCGTATGGAGGTTTCTTTCTATCTGTAGGAATTGCCTTGGTGCTTGGCTCCCTGTATCTTTTTACTCTAGCCTCCCAGGCTGGTTGTGCAGAAGTGAAATTGGTCCTAGCTTTGCAGCTATTTCTTATGGTGCACATATGCTTGGAGTTCCCATCCCCCAACACTTTCCTTTTAAACTGACCTGTGCTTAAAGCTGGCACATACCGGTCTCCTGTGTAGTGGGACACTCCTGGCTTCTCTTTAAGGCTAACTTGGGTAGCAGGTTTTCTCCCAGTACAGCTTGCCTTAAACCTCTGTTCATGAGTGCTGGAGCTCTCTTCACTTCCTGGTTCTCCGTGAGAAAAGTTTTCTCCCAACACTCCTCTGGGGTTTCTGCTCAGCTGATTGTAGCCACACCTCCTGCTACTCTCTCCCCGGCTTCTGCCGTGCTCCTGAGTTGTATCGTGCCTTTCTCTCCCTCTGCCCTCCTTCCACTGACTGGAACCCTGTCTTAAATAATCCCTAGCCCTGCACGTGACGTGGGGATTTGCCATCAGGTGTTCCTGACGAGCTGTTTGTTACGCAGTAACAATTTCCTTTGCTCAACTGTTTCAGTGTGCCTAGTGCTCCTTTCCAATGCTGAATCTGAGGTAAGCCTTTCTTTTACCTGCACTTTCATGGGCTGTGTACGCTCTGCTGCATCACATATCCCCCCTCTTAAGATATTCCGGGATGGTGAACTTCTGTGCACACAGCCCGGAATCTGCCCTGGCTTCCTGAGTGTCCCCTCATACCTGCTGTATAATGGGTTACCCTCCTCCCAGGGTTTCTGTGGACATGTGCCTGCTGCCCGGTGCTTAGGTAGTATGCGGAAACGGCTAACAGTTGCCATTCTCTCGTGCCATGGTTTCAATACATTTATGTGGTACGTCTGAAGGCGTCCCCTGTCATTCTTGACCACATATGATACCGGACCCTTGCGGTCCATTACCGTATAGGGACCCTTCCACCGGGCCTCAAATTTTGGCCCTGGATCAGTGACCATTACCACGACCTTGTCGCCTGTGGCCAACTGTCGAGGTTTTTTACCCCTGTCATAATATTTTTTCTGTGTTTTCCTACTATCTTGTAAATTCCTATCTGCGGCTTGAGATGCTCTCTGGAGGTGACTCCGTAGCCCGCAAAGGAACTGGGGAACTCCTATTTCCTCCTCTCCCGGTTCCACCCACTGGTCCCTCAAAATGTCCAGGACTCCTCGTGGTGCCCGTCCGAACATAAGCTCATAGGGAGATGTTCCTAGGGAGGTTTGCGTTCATTCCCTGCTAGCGTATAGGACAAATGGGAGCATAGTGTCCCAGTCTGCCATTTGCCCCTCTAACCCCCTCCTTAGCAACTGCTTAAGGGTTTGGTTAAAACGTTCCACCAGACCGTTTGTCTGTGGATGATACGCCGCTGTTTTTATATGGGTGATGCCAAAAGCATCCCATACTTGCGCCAAATATCTTGAAACAAAATTGCTTCCTCTGTCTGTGAGCATTTCCCTCGGGAAACCCACCTCACAGAACAATTTTATTAACTCTGTGGCTATAAACCTGACGGATATGTTCCGAAGAGGAATTGCCCATGGGAATCTGGTGGCTACATCCATGATAACGAGGATGTACTGAAATCCCCTAGGGGTTCTCACCAGGGGCCCTACGATGTCCATCGCCATTCTCCTAACCGGTTCTGTTATGGTAGGCGTTTGGATCAGGGGAACTCCTACAGGCTTAGCAGCGCTTACTCGCTGACAAGCCGGACAGGCTTCACAGAATTTCTTCGTCTCCCGAAATACTCCCGGCCAGTAAAAACGCTCGAGAATTTGGTCGAGTGTGGCCTGCACCCCTTTATGCCCTCCAATGGGGTGGTCATGAGCGAGCCTCATGACAACTGCCTTAAAGGTGGTAGGAACTACCAACTGTTTCCTAATGGCATCATTTTGGGGATTACTGCTCTCCCTATATAAAATATCATCCTCTAATAGGAACCTGGGGAGCACATCTCTATCCGCCTTTGCGAATTCGAAGGCGTATTTTAATACGGGGTCTGCCTTCTGTTCTTTGGCAAAAGATGGAAACTTTTTTACTAGGTCTGCCGGTACCCAGGGTAACCCTTGCCCATCAGCTACTCCGGCTCTCAACTGGGCTCGGTGATGCCTCTCCCGGTGCTTTTCGCCTTTGCTTTTCTTTTTACCCTCGCTAGGGGTAGCGATTAAATCCTCATGTCTGGGAAGCTCGTGTAGGCCTTCATCTGCAATCACCTCCTCCCCCTCTTCTGGTTCTACCTCTCCTTCTTCTACTACGGGGGCAGGATCTTCCTCTAAAGTTTCACTAGGGGTCCTCAGTCCCTTCGCCTGAGATCTGGTGGAAACTAATCCTCCCTTTATGCAAGTACTATCTTCTATACCTTTATAGAACGGTGGCCAATCTCTTCCCAACACTATATCATATGGTAGTTTGGGAATGATGGCTACTAAAACTTCCCTTCGTGTGCCTAAGCCCTTAACTTTTACCCTAAATAAAGGATACCAAGTGGTTGCTCCATGCACACATTGTATTTTCGCTGTTCCTTCTTGCTGACTCGGGGGAAAACCCCTCTGGGCCTGTATGGTTTTCCAAAAACGGCGAGAGACCATACTTTGGTCGGCCCCCGAGTCAAGCAAGGCCTTAGCCGGGACTCCCTGCACCTCCACATCTACACGGAAACCTGCAGCTATGTGTTGATCATGGTTAGTAACAAGTGCTGTACGATCCATACATTCTCTCTTTAGGTGCCCACTTTTCCCACACTTAAAGCATTTTAACATTTTGTTACTTTCCATTTTCCTATACATGGATTCCTTTGAACCCACTATGTTCCTTGGAGAAACATTGCTACTTTTTACAGAGTTGGCTAACCCTAACCTGCTGCCAGCGCTGGCTTCTTTCATTACTTCAGCCTCAAAGAACCTTTCAGTTAGGTGCGCTGCTTCAGCAGAGGTTCTACAATTCTGTAGGGTCAGGAATGTCCTAACTTCCTCCGGCACTGCCTCAAAGAATTGTTCTAATACAATTAGGTCAATTATATCACTAATAGGTTTACCCTCGGGTTCAAGCCATTTTAAAACCAGCCCATGCACTCTATGATATAGTGCCTTTGGGGTTTCATCAGGTTGAATCCGGGTAGACTGGAGCATGCGTCTATACATGGTAGGGGTTAAGCCCAGCCTATCACGCACGGCTCTCTTAACTTCGTGATAATCAGCTGCCAAAGCGGCAGGCATGGCCCTATAGGCTGCCTGAGCCTCGCCGGTTAGCGCTGAGGCCAGCCTAACGGCCCATTGCTCTTCTGGCCACTTAGCGTTAAGAGCTATCCTCTCAAAAGTTTGCACAAAATCATCGAAATTATCATCACCATGCATTTGTCCCAGTGTCCATATCCCACAACTCTGTGGGCCTACCCCACAGATAGGTACAGCTGCTGGCGACTCCTCTTGCTTCGGTTCCTTCAGGAGAGTATGCACTAAGTCTGTCAGGGGCTTCTGTTGATCCATCAGGGCAGCGATAGCCTGCTCCTGGTTCTTCCGAGCTAGCTCTCCCTGCTTCTCGAATTGCCTGCTCATCCATCTTAGGACCTCTTGTGCATCTATCGTAGTCATCTCTTTTCCTGGAAAATAAACCAGAGACACGAACACCAAGTGTGGCACTATAACAACAGTGAAAGAAAAATTTCTTCCTCCCAAGCCTTTTCTTTTCACCAGAGATCCTCCCAACCTGTGCCCAAATACCCTTTACCTGAGCCAGGTGGAGGTTCTTATTTTGAGAAACTCCCTCTCAATAATCCAAGACTCTCACACACATCCCATACCAAGAAACCAAAATGGCTCTCCACCTAATCACCTTTCTCAGTTTTTTCCTCCTCACAGACTGGCTAGGAACCTCCCTTGCCTACTCTCCCCCCACCAATCATATACCAATCCTCAAGAACCGCGGAAAACAATGGTCCAACAACCCTTACCATCATCCAGATAAGGAAGCTCGTATACGACACTCCCACCTCATCCATACAGCAATACATCAAACCAACAACCCTAAGCAACACAACCCCCAACCCCCACAAAACCTAAGATGTGCACTCGTAAATGCACGCTCAATTCGAAAAAAATGGCCTGTAATCCTAGACATAATTACCCTGCACAATCTGGATGCACTCATGATCACCGAAACCTGGTTAACTAAAGAAGACAATGTCCTCATCAACCAACTCATTCCACCTAACTTCTCCATACACACAACCCATAGAGAAAATAAGAAGGGAGGAGGAGCATTAATACTCACCAAGTCTGAACTCCTTTTTAACATGACCAGCTCTCTTAGCACAAGCAACCTAGATATAATCACCATAGTAAACAAACAATGCTCCATCAACCTAGTCTACAGAGCCCCTTCGAGCGCACCGGACGATCTTCCCACCATATTAGACCTAGCTGCCAATACCAGCAACCCCCACACTCCTAACTGGATAATGGGAGACCTCAATCTCCCATCATTACAGCAAAACCAGTCATCCTCACTCCTCAACGCCATTGAAGACCTTGGATATCAACAGCTTATCACGGAGCCCACACACACTAAAGGAAATGTTCTTGATATGGTTTTCGCTCCCCAAGCTGTCTCTGAGCAGAACTGCAACATTGTAAAGTCGATCACCAATGTACCATGGTCAGATCATAAGCTTATAAACCTACAAATTCCTCTGAGCAACAATCATCTTCATAACAATAGAAAACTGGGCAGCACATCTAGAACAACGAGAGGCTTCCGACCTTTCAATAGAGAACTCATACTATCAAGCACCCAACCACTCCTAAACAACACAGTACCCAACCTTGATGAGTCTGTTTCCGCCTGGTTCAACAACCTCAGTACCATTGCCCAACTACCACCCAAAAAGAACATAACACCAAGAAAAAGAACTTCTGCTCCATGGTTCTCCCCTGAATTACAGTCCTCCCTTTCCCATCTACGAAGACTTGAGAAACGCTGGCGCCGATCACTCTCCAGCGATGATCACACAGCCTACAATCAGCACCTTACATCTCACCGCAATGCAATCACAACCCTAAGGAAACAATACCACACCGATATGCTCAAAAGATCTTTGAACAAACCACGTGACCTTTTCAACCTGGTCAAATCACTATCAAAGGAACCATCCTCTGAACAAAAAGAAGATATCCACCCACAGGAATTTGCTGATTACTTACAATCGAAACTTCTACAAACAGATGAGCTCTCCAAAACCACTGTACACGAAACAACCTGCATAACACCCCTAACTGCACTCACCACTCCCTCAGATAAACACATTGAAGACACAATCGCCTCACTCAACACCTCAACTGCACAAACCGACCCATGCCCAGCCTTTTGGATAAAGGATCTCCGAAGCTCATTTAGCCCTTTCATTGCTAGACTAATTAACCTCTCCTTTACATCTGGCTCCTTCCCATCTGCTTTAAAGCTCACATCCATTAGACCTCTACTAAAAAACGCGAAACTAGACCCTAAACGGCCCGATTCATACAGACCAATAGCCAGCATCCCCCTGCTAGCTAAAATCTTTGAGAAAGAAGCACAAAGGCAAATTCAAGACCATATAGATTCTGCAGCCCCCCTGGACCATGCTCAACACGGTTTCAGAGAATTCCATGGTGTTGAGACACTGCTTACTACTCTTTTCAACGATGTTCTCACCACCATAGACAACTTACAGCAAGGCGTTGTACTAATCTTCCTGGATATAGCAGCAGCGTTCGATTCAGTAAACCATGAGATCCTCCTCGGTCGACTGATGGAAAAGGGCATCTGCAACTCAGCACTTGAATGGTGCAAATCATACCTCGACACCAGAATGCAAGTTGTGAAATCCGCAACAGGAGAATCCAAACTCTTCCATCAAAAACAAGGCGTCCCACAAGGGTCCTCTCTCTCTTCCCTCATGTTCAATATCTATATGCAGCCGATCTGCAATATCAGCAGATCCTTCAATGTGAAATGTATGATATATGCAGACGATATCCTTCTCTACATGCCATTTTCCACAAAGCAAATGGATTTAATGCCTATAACGAATTGCTTCAATGCAGTCTCTGACTGGCTCCTGTCACAAAACCTCCGCATTCAGCACAAAAAAACTGAGGTTCTCTTTATCTCCAGAGACCCCAACTTCACCCCACCACCACATATAAACGTCAAGGGTGCTGAACTATACACCAAGGAAACAATAAAATACCTCGGAGTAACAATTGACCATCGGCTCAACATGATACCACACATAAACAATATCGTAAAAGCTGTGTACTTCAAGATACGCACGCTCAAGCACCTTCGTTCCCTACTTGACCCAGAAGACTTCAGAACCATTTACCAAGCATTAATCTTACCACATTTTGACTTCGCCAACTCGATTCTTCAAGGGCTCCCACAATCCACCTTGAGCCCATTACAGCTCGCGATGAATACTGCTGCAAGGATTCTTCAAGGAGTTTCCAAAAGTGAACATATCACTCCTATTCTCAAACAGCTCCATTGGCTCCCCATACATGGAAGGCTAATATTCAAAACCCTGATTCTTACATTCAAGGCCATCAAGGGTATATCCTCAAACTCACTTTCTGAGCTCATCCAATTAGTTCCATCAAACAGAATTAGAAGACAGGCAGCACTAAACTCCTTAGCGGTACCAAAGGCCATAATAACATGCAATCTATCTACAGCGAACAGAGCTTTCTTGTTTTGCGCACCACAATGCTGGAACTCTCTCCCTTCCGACATCCGTGCCATAGCCGACTTAGCCCAATTCAGAAAGGCCATTAAATTCATCCTATTCACCAAATACTACCCCACATAAAACATAGCTTAACAGTCCCATCACTTATCCTTCCAATTTTTTCTTGTTCTCTTACTCTCTTCCTTATGTCCTCCAAATCTACTTCATTCTCGCCCAACAACCATGCTAAATCATGTACATAGTTCGATTATGTTATCTAGTTAACAGACTACATATTCCATGTATATAGTTCTCCCAGTTTGAACCAAGTTGTCACCCCTGTTATATGTAATACCGAACAGCCTGTTGTTCTGGTTTTGTTATTGTTCCCTGTGAACCGCGCTGATCTCAAAAAGTGCGGTATATAAGAAACTAAAATAAATAAATAAATAAATAAATAAAAGGTGCTTGCCGTCGCACTCTTGGAACCTGGATCCTCCTCCGGGCGTGCCAACTTCGCTCTTCCCGCGTTGTCGCTCCGCTCCGTAGCTCCTTGTCTCCTTGACTGGATCCTGCCAACTACGCCAACTTGTGATGGGGCCCGTGGTTAGAGCCCTTTAACCCTTATACAGGCGGTTGCCTAGGGTCTATAAGACAAGTAAACTGCTCTGGCTGTGTAAATGAAAGAGTCTCTCAGAGCAAATTGAATGAAAAATAAGATGGGTTTTATTCCCCGTCCCGCTCGGACTATCAACAAGAACAGAAACTTCAGGTGTGAGCGAAGAAACAAAAATAGTGGCAAATATATTCTTTAGTTTACATGCACAAAGTTCTCTTTGTCATTTAATCAAACAGCAGGGCTGCATTTATAACAGATACTACAATCCATGGGAGAGGGATCTTGAAGGCTGCTGCCATCTTCCCATACCATGCTTTCTCCAGCACTTCCCAAACTCCCTGTGTCAGAGTCCTCTTGTATACAGCATTCAGACACTGCGTCTTGTGACAACTCACTAGGGCATTCAATGGAGGCTCTTCTCCCTTCGGGTTTATACCTCCCTGGCTTGTAGTAACTTCTACCTGGACTTTCCTCCCAGAACAACAGCTCTGAATCTCCTTGCTTCGTGTGGTTATAGTCAGGACTGCGCCCTTGGCACTTATAGGTTTTAAACCCCTCATTGTAAGCGTATGGAGGTTTCTTTCTATCTGTAGGAATTGCCTTGGTGCTTGGCTCCCTGTATCTTTTTACTCTAGCCTCCCAGGCTGGTTGTGCAGAAGTGAAATTGGTCCTAGCTTTGCAGCTATTTCTTATGGTGCACATATGCTTGGAGTTCCCATCCCCCAACACTTTCCTTTTAAACTGACCTGTGCTTAAAGCTGGCACATACCGGTCTCCTGTGTAGTGGGACACTCCTGGCTTCTCTTTAAGGCTAACTCGGGTAGCAGGTTTTCTCCCAGTACAGCTTGCCTTAAACCTCTGTTCATGAGTGCTGGAGCTCTCTTCACTTCCTGGTTCTCCGTGAGAAAAGTTTTCTCCCAACACTCCTCTGGGGTTTCTGCTCAGCTGATTGTAGCCACACCTCCTGCTACTCTCTCCCCGGCTTCTGCCGTGCTCCTGAGTTGTATCGTGCCTTTCTCTCCCTCTGCCCTCCTTCCACTGACTGGAACCCTGTCTTAAATAATCCCTAGCCCTGCACGTGACGTGGGGATTTGCCATCAGGTGTTCCTGATGAGCTTTCTGTTTGTTACGCAGTAACAATTTCCTTTGCTCAACTGTTTCAGTGTGCCTAGTGCTCCTTTCCAATGCTGAATCTGAGGTAAGCCTTTCTTTTACCTGCACTTTCATGGGCTGTGTACGCTCTGCTGCATCACAATATATATTAAACTTGGGTCACTGGTGATGTCACCGACCTGCATGGGCGGCTAAAGAAGAGCTCTGTCGAAAAACCCCACAAAAGCGATAAAGAAAATCTCCCCTAAAAAGGCAAAACAAATACCCCAGAGTGGATAGGATTAGGCAACAGATCCAGAGCCAGGGGATATGACTACGGCATGAAAAAAACAACTGATATAAGAGAATATACTTTTGTGGCATTGTGAGGTGAGCAGAAAGAAAAGAAAAGATGGGAGGTGAGGTGAACTTGGAGTCAAAGATTGAAGAACAGCTTGGTACCTTGGAAGGGGTGCAGAATAAAAGTGCCGTTTGTCAGACGGCTGCCTGGGTGAGAATCTTCACACTCTTGGCAAGTGCATATTTCTATATGATTTGCAAGGTATTGTGGGCAATGTAGTTCATTCACACCAGACACAGCTGCTGACAATAATTTAGTTGTGCTCTTGGGTAAAGCCAATAAGATATTTATTTATGGGGTTATTTCTCCCAACACAGATATGCTTGGTAGCACATAAATTAGGTTACTTGCTTTCAGTGTTAACTTGGAAAAACAAAGTCAAAATCAGGAAAACAACAAATGAAAAGCCACAAAGCAAGAAACAAACTGTTCTTTTCAGGTTAACTTCTGATTACTTCCCACATAGATACAGAAGTGATTCTCTCTTAGCTCACAAGCAATTAGGTAAGGCTTAATTGCTAGCAGTTACCAGCTGAAACCCCTTAGCTGGCTTGCCTTCCACTGTGTGGGTCAAATCCTGCTTCTGGAGCTTTTCTGAGTAGATTAAAGAACAAATTTGTATTTCTTTGTGATGGTTGCTGTACTTTATAACAGAAAGTTACCAACGGAGTTTAGATAGAGAGCAGTCCATATAAACAGGATCCTCATCTGCTATTATTCCCCCTTGTTCAACAAGCATGGGTTCAATATCATGGATTGGCACAGATGGAGCATTTTCAGGAGAATACTTGTTTCCCTGCTGTCTTTCAAGGTTATAGCTAGGGCATAGATCAGTGTTCATACCTGAGCTTCCATTGCTGCTAGAGTTCCTCTCTATATAGCCTGGCCAGTATGTAGTCCAGTTCTTATGTCCAGCCTTCCAATCCAGATCCCTGGACACTGGATCTCTCTTCACATACCTTCTGGCACAGGTCTTAGGGTCCCTTCCACGTGCAGCCGTCTCCCTCACAGGTAGCCTCTGGTGATTCCTAGCTCTGCAGCACCATTCCTCTGGCTTTCCCCAGTCCAATGGTGTATGCTGGCCCTTGGAATACCTCCCAGTATACGTACTGCTTTGGACTCTTCTAGACCTCTCAAAGGCTTTTCTCTTCCTTCTTCCAAAGGGTCTCTTTCCCTCTCTGTCCGTCCGGTTTGGCTTCTGCTTCTGATGATCCTTCAGATGAAACTGATGATCAAACTCAAGCTGATTCTCAGGATACTGAGGACAATTCTCTGGATATCCAAGGTGATCATGAAGATGGTCATCTGTAGAATAAACTCTACTCTTATTCTGCCTAGATGAGTGCTCCTCCCTAACACAGCACAGCTGTGCTGAATCAGGCCCTGCCCTTTGAGATGAGTGCTTAGGGATTACCTCATAGCCCTCCTGATTGAACACACGTTTCCCCACTTCAGCTCCTCTAATGGCTGTTGGAAACCTGGTGCATTCTGGGACTGGTAGTCTTTTATGGGAAAATTCTGTTTTCTTATTTCTACCAGAACTGACAGGTTGCTTGTTTAGAGTCACTTCACCTTTTCTATAGCTCCTTCCTGAGCTATGATAAGCTTCCTTATCACACGTTGTACAAATTTCAAAAGAAGAGCTGCATTCCTGGTTCGGCGAATTGCGCTCAGAAAAGGTGGGATTTAGGGCAGACATGAAGGCGGCCATAACAGAATTCTGCGCTGATGTGCAAGAACTGGGAAAGAGAGTGGAAGAGACGGAAGAACAAGTAGAGGAGGTGCGAAGTAACGTGAGCGCAATAAATAAGTCAGTAAACAATTTGGAAACAGCGAAGGAACAGATTAAGCTGAAAATTGAGGATTTGGAAAACCGAGCGAGAAGACACAATTTAAGAATGAAGGGGGTACCAGAAAGTGATGAGTACAGAGACTGTGAGCAAACGGCACGAGAAATATGCAAGGCAGCGCTGGAAGACCTCGAGGAAAGAGAGATGGCTCAGGAAGTTCAAATTGACACAGCGCATCGCACGCTTGGCCCAAGGAGAGGGGAGGCACTGAGAGATATAATTATATGCCTCCAGGACTTTAAAATCAAAGAAAGAATAATTAACAAGGTGAGGGGGCCAGGTCAACTCGACTGGAAGGGAAACAAAGTGGCAATCTTTGCAGACCTGGCTGTAGCCACGCTACAACGCAGAAGAGAATGGAGAGGATTTACAATGAGATTACGGGAAGAGAACATTAAATATAAATGGCTGTACCCAGCAGGAATTGCATATACCAGCAATGGCATTACAAGACGGGCGACAACAGTGGCACAGTTGGCAGCTGCGGCGAAGGAAGCAGGAGTAACACGTTTACCAGAGGTGGGAGAAATGAGGAAACTGGGAAATGGACAGACAACAGGATGGCAGAAAGTGGAGAGCAAAGAGAGGAAAAGTAAACGTGTAATGCAAAAGAGAAAGGACTTGGGACTGAGTAAATAAGCCGAGGTGAGATGGCAGGAAATGGAAAAGAACCCAGAGTCAAAAAGGAAAGATGGGAAGGAAGCACATTTTGTGAACTGAAAAAGAATTGAAGGCAACAGCAAGAAAAAGAAGCCACAAAGAAAGACTGAGTATATAACATGAAAGGGGGGGGGGGGAGCAAGGGATAGAGTAAAGTGAGTAAGGATGAATGCAAGGGGGAGATTAAGATAAGAGAGATAATGTGCAGAAACATGAGTCATGAGTTGGGGGAAGGATGATGTCACTGAGGAAGGGGAAGCTACTAAATGGTAGCATGAAGGAGGGGAGGTCGGGGGGGGGAAGGGTGGAAAAAGGTGTGGGGGGGGGTAACTGGATCCTGTGAATGTACAAAGAGGAGATATAGAGATCTGAAATCAAGGGGAGTAAGCAAAAGAAATTTGATGAATGTAAGGTAGTAACCATTAATGCTAAAGGCCTTAATTCCTGGTATAAAAGACAGGCTCTATTAAAAGAGGGTAATAGTTTATATGCTGATGTAGTGCTTATACAAGAAACGCATCTAAAAAACACACAAGAAAGGTGGTTGATGAGTAAAGACTATGATAAAGTATTCTTGGCACATAATCGGGACTCACCAAAGAGGGGGGGAGTTGGAATTCTCTTTGCAAAAGGATTGAGTCTGGAAGAAGAACAGGTTGTGAGGGACCCGAAAGGGCGTTTCATTCTGTGGAATAGAAAAATAGCAGGAAGGCCCATAGTAGTAGGGAGTGTATACACAGCAAGGGGGGGGGGGGGTTACGGGAAACCATATGAAGTGGTGGAAGTGCATATGCAAAATCTAGTGATATTAGGGGGGATTTCAATGCAACTCTAAACCCCAGAATAGACACTACGGGGGGGGGGGGGGGGGGTAATAAGCAAGGAGTTAGGGAACTTGCTATACAAATTGGGTACAGTGGATGCTTGGAGGTACATGCATGGGAATAAGAGAGAATATACGCATTACTCACACCTACACAAAACCTATAGCAGATTGGATATGATATTGGTGGATGGAAGGATAGTAGAACAGGTAAAATGAGTGGATACAGGACTCATAAGTTGGACAGATCATGCACCAGTGGTGGTCTCAATGAACTTCCAAAGAGAGAGAGGAGGTCTACGTTTCTGGAGGTTGAATGAATCCCTTATAGATGAGGCAGAGGGGCTAAGATGCATTAAGAGCACTATAGGGGAGTATATGCAGCATAATAATGGGGAAGAGGTGGGACCAGCTGGAGTGTGGGATGGATTGAAAGCGGTGGTAAGGAGGCAATGTATAGCGTTGGCGGCGAAGCGGAAGCGAGAAAAAGAACAAAAAGCATGAGTTATTAATAAAGTTGAGAGTTATATAGAAACATAGAAATATGACGACAGAAAAAGACCACATGGCCTATCTAGTCTGTCCTTCCATATCAACAACTACAACAGTCCCCTTTATTCCTTTAGAGATCCTCTGTGTTTGTCCCATGCTTTTTTGAATTCAGTTACTGTCCTCATCTCTACCACCTCCACTGGGAGACTATTCCACGGATCTACCACTCTTTCTGTAAAGAAATATTTCTGCAAATCACTCCTGAATATGACCCCCTTCACACTCATCCCATGTCCCCTCGTAGCAGAACTTGATTTCAATTGAAAGAGGCTCTCCCCCTGAACATTTATGCCACGGAGGTATTTAAACATCTCAATCATATCACCTCTATCTTGCTTTTCCTCTACGTGTACATATTAAGATCCTTAAGTCTGTCCTCATATGCTTTATAATGAAGACCACTAACCATTTTAGTAGCCACCCTCTGCACCGACTCCATCCTGTTCACATCCTATTGAAGGTGCGGTCTCCAGAATTGCACACTATACTCCAAATGAGGTTGCACTATCACCTCCTTTTTTCTGCTAGCCATTCCTCTCCGTATGCACCCAAGCATCCTTCTAGCTTTTGACGTCACCTTTTCTATCTGTTTAGCTACTTTAAGATCATCAAACACAACCATGCCCAGGTCCCGCTCTTCTTTAGTGGACAAAAGTACTTCACCCCCTATACTATATTGCTCCCTTGGATTGCTGCAGCCCAAATGCATAACCTTACATTTTTTAACATTAAATCCCAGCTGCCAGATTCTAGACCATTCTTCAAGCTTAGCTAGATCCCTCCTTATGTTATCTACACCTTTCTGGGTATCTACTCTATTGCAGATTTTGTTATCATCCGCAAAAAAGGCAAACCTTACCCGACAGCCCTTCCGCTATATCACTAACAAAGATGTTAAAAAGAATCGGACCAAGGACAGATCCCTGGGGCACACCACTGGTAACATCCTTCTCCTCTGAGTGAGCCCCATTTACCTGTTCTCTTT
Source organism: Ichthyophis bannanicus (assembly GCA_033557465.1). Classification (NCBI taxonomy): domain Eukaryota; kingdom Metazoa; phylum Chordata; class Amphibia; order Gymnophiona; family Ichthyophiidae; genus Ichthyophis; species Ichthyophis bannanicus. The sequence continues at coordinate 49,319,590 of CM066036.1, read as the reverse complement.
GTCGCCTCCCACCCAACCAATTTCTAACCCAAGCAGTAACTTTAGGGTCCATCCCTAGGGTGCTCAGTTTGTTTATAAGTCACCTGTGAGGAACAGTGTCAAAGGCTTTACTGAAATCTAACAATCTAAATACACCACATCTAGGGCTCTCCCTCGGTCCAACTCCCTGGTCACCCAGTCAAAGAAATCAATCAGATTTGTCTGACAAGACCTGCCTCTGGTGAATCCATGCTGCCTCGGATCCTGTAATCTGCTGGACTCCAAAAACCTCACTATTTTCTCTTTCAACAACGTTTCCAATAATTTACTCACCACCGAAGTTAAACTAACCGGCCTGTAGTTTTCAACCACATCGTTACTTCCGCTTTTGTGTAAAGGCACCACATGAGCCTCTCTTCAGTCCTTTGGCACCACTCCTGACTCCAACAAGGCATTGAAAAGGTCAGTCAGTGGAGCTGCTAGAACGTCCCCAAGTTCCCTCAGTATTCTAGGGTGTATCCCATCCGGTCCCATCGCTTTGTCTATTTTAAGTTGAGCTAGTTTCTCACGAACACAGTCTTCTGAAAATTGTTCAAGATGTCCCTCGCTTCTGTTCCTTTTTGTGGGTGTTTTCTGAGGTCCTGCTCCTGGTTCTTCATCTGTGAACACAGAACAGAAATATTTGTTAAGCAATGCCGCTTTATCCTCATCAGCTTCTACATATTCCTCCCCTTCACCCTTGAGTCTGACAATACCACTTTTGCCCTTCCTCTTCTCACTAACATATCTGAAAAATGTCTTATCCCCCCATTTTATTGCATTGTCTATTTCCTCCTCTTTTTGAATCTTTGCTTTCCTTACTACTTTGCTAGCTTCTCTAAGATTTTCCAAATATAAATGCCTGTCTTCCTCTCTCTCTGACCTCTTGTATTTCATGAAGGCCTCCTTCTTTTTCTTCACTTTTTCAGCTACCTCTTTTGAAAGCTATAGTGGTCTCCTTTTCCTTTTGCCTTTATTTACCATTTTAACAAAAAGGTTGGTGCCCTTATAATATCTCCTTTCAGTTTTGCCCACTGTTTTTCTACATCCCTCAGCTGTTCCCATCCTGCTAACGACTGCCTGAGGTATTGGCCCATCTTGGCAAAGTTAGTCTTCCTAAAGTTTAAGACCCTCACCTTTGAATGGATTCTAACAGCCCTAGTCCTAATACTGAACCACACCCATCTGGTGATCACTGGATGCAAAATGATCTCCCACTAACACTTTCACCATTGGTAAGCACCAAGTCCAGTATGGCCCCTTCACATGTGGGGTCTGTTACCAATTGCTTAAATAGTTCTCCCTGTAGAGAATCCAGGATCTCTTTACTTCTAGATGATACTGCAGCAAGAATGTGCCAATCAACATCTGGCATATTGAAATCCCCTATCAGTAGCACTTCCCCTTTCCTAGCAATGCTGCGTATGTCTTCAATTAGCTCTCTGTCCACCTCTTCCTCTTGTGAGGGAGGTGTGAATATCACGCCAATGCAAATAGATTTCTCTTTCCCTCTTTCTAGTTTAACCCACAATGCCTCCTCTCTCCCTTTTAAGCTCTGTAATTCCAAAGCTTTAATAGTATTTTTTACATATAGTGTCACTCCTCCTCCCTTTCTTCCTACCTTGTCCTTTCTGAATAAAGTATAGCCAGGTATAGTTACATCCCAGTCATGGTTTTCTGTGAACCATGTTTCTGTAACTGCCACTAAATCCAAGTCGGCCACTCCCACCAAAGCAACATCAGGGATCTTATTCCCCATTCTACGGGCATTTATACACACTGCTTTCCATATGTTACCCCTGTTACCCATTTCCATAACTGTATTTAATGCATCACTTACCTGGGGGCTTTTTTCACCCATCCCCAATGAATCTAGTTTAAAGCCCTCTTCAGTAGATTATTTATTTATTTTATTTATTTATTTAGCTGTTTTTATATCCCGCTTTTCACCGGGTCAAAGCGGCGTTACATAGAGGGGTGGGGAAATTAAGTATAGGGCAGGGCCATCACCGAGGAGGCAACATTGATGATTTTGACATAGGACAGACTTTGGACATGGGACAAACTTTGTACATTGACAAGATAGTGTAGCTTTGATTCAGAGGTTCATGGTGGGCGAGATCAGTGGTTAGTGCGCTTTTCGGTGGGAGTCGTGATGACGTATTCCTGGAAAAGGAAGGTTTTTAGCTGTTTTCTGAAGGATAGTAGGTCGGCATTGTTTCTGAGACAGCTTGGTAGGGAATTCCATAAGGATGGTGCATAAAGTTCAAAGGCTCGGTTGCAGGTCCGTTGCGAGCATTTAGTTCTTTTGTGGGGGACTGTGAGGGAATTGCTGGAGGCTTGTCTGGTAGTTCTGCCGTGGGCTGGACGAGACAGTAGGGTGCGAAGCTGGGTGTTCTGTGTTTGATGGATGGCTTTGTGGGTGAGTAGGATGGCTTTGTATTTAGTCCTCGCTTCCAGGGGAAGTATGTGAAGGTCTTTGAGTATTGGGGTGATGTGGTCGGTTTTCTTTGCTCTCTGGATGATTCTTGCTGTGGTGTTCAGTGCTGTTCGGAGGGGGTTGGTCTGTGCGGCTGGAAGGCCATGGTAGATTATGTTGCAGTAGTCCAGATGTGGGAGTGTCGTGGCTTGCATCACTGTTCGGAAGTCTTGATGTTCAAGAAGGGGTCTGAGACGTTGCACTGTCCTTGCCTTATGGAATATAGTTCCGGAGGTTTTAGTGATTTGTTGTTTTAGGGTGAGGGCTTGGTCAATAATGATGCCCAGATATCTTATTTGTGGTTGTATTTGAATGCTTGTGGTTCCTATGTTGAGGTGTGTAGGTGGTGTGAAGTCAGGGTCTTTTGTCACTATGAGGGCTTCAGTTTTCTTTATGTTGATGGATAGGTTGTTTGCTTGTAACCAGTCGGATACCTCGGAGAAGCATGCTGATAGATGGGTGTTTGTTGGGTTTGTGGTTGTTATGGGGGCGTAGAGCATGATATCGTCAGCATATATGTGGAAGCTGATGTTGTGAGATTAGCCAGTCTACTACTGAAGACGCGTTAACCTTTCTTGAACAGATGGATGCCATCTCTGCTCTGCAACCCTTGGAAAAAGAAAGGTGGAAGGAGGAGGCTGCATCATATTAGAAATTTACGGGAAGAATTAGGAAGACTAAATCAGGAGTAAGAAGCATTTAAGTTGAATCAACTCAGACATTAATTTTATGTACAGGGAAATAAGTCAGGCAGATACCTTGCGCGAAAATTCAGGGAAAGAAGGATGTAACAGCAGATCCTGCAGATAAAGGATGAGCAGGGTAGATGGATTAATGATACTGAACAAATACAAAAAGTATTTTGGGAATATTATTGTAAACTTTATGAATCGGAACAACAGGGAGAGGGAGTGGATATAGAACAGTATTTGGCAGAGATCACATTGAAGCAATTGGATATAGAGCAACAGCAGTGGATGAACAGAGAGATTGAAAGAAAAGAAGTAGTAGAGGCTATAAAGAGCTTAAAAGACGGGAAGGCGCCAGGATTGGATGGCTTCACTGCCAGGTTTTATAAAAAATTCTGTGAGGAAGTTAGCCCGATAATGAGGGATGTTTTCAATAAAGTATTTAAAGGAGAAAAGTTGCCAAGCTCAATGGTGGTGGCGGGAGTAGTAGTAATACCCAAACCAGGAAAGGATCATGGGATCATGACTCATATAGGCCCATTTCTCTCATTAATTTGGATGCAAAGATACTAGCTAAAATACTAGCATCCAAGTTTCAGAAACTCATAACACAATTGATACAAGAGGATCAAGGAGGATTTATCCCGGGTAGACAAGGAAGTGATATTGTACGTAAGTTGCTGAAGTTAATATGACAAGTACGTAAGGAGCAGACATCATCTATAATGATGGCGGTGGATGCAGAGAAAGCTTTTGATAGAGTAGAATGGGCTTTTATGTTTGCAGTTATGCAGAAGATGGGGCTGGGGGATCATTTCCAGAAATGGATAGAAGCTCTTTATAGAGAACCTAAAGCGCGTATACGGATAAATGGGGCATATTCAGAGGTATTTAAATTGGGCAGAGGTACAAGACAGGGTTGCCCGATTTCTCCATTGTTATTTGCAATGGTGATAGAACCACTAGCAGATAGTGTTAGACAAAATAAGTAAATCCATGGTATAAAGGTGGGTGAAGAAGAATACATAATTTCATTATTTGCGAATGATGTTATGTATACATTAGGACAACCTATGGAATCCATACCAGCCTTAGTACAAGAAATCAAGAAATACAGTAAAGTATCTGGGTACAAAATGAATATGGGGAAAACAGAAGTTCTAAATTCAGTTGGATCCATAGGAAGAAGGCAAGGTGCGAACCACATTTCCGTTTAAGTGGGCTAACAAAAGTGTGAGATACCTGGAGATGCAGATTAGTGTGGAGGGGTCTGAGTTATATAAGATGAACTATGACCCAACAATAAAAAAAAGTGCTGACGGATTTAATATGATGGGATAAACCTATCTTCTCATGGATGGGAAGAATTGCCATAGTGAAGATGAACATACTACCTCAATTGCTGTTTCTATTTATGTCTTTGCCCATAGAGATCCCCACCACAATGTTAAACTTGGTGCAGAGAAGAATTTTTTCCTTTATCTTGAGATGCAGACCTCCAAGGGTGCAAAGGAGGATAATGTATAGAGAGAAAAAGGAAGGGGGCCTGGCAGTTCCTGAGATAGCAAGATATTCCTGATCGTGTCCCCAGTCTAGTCCCGGAACCTCTGGGTTGCCCATCTCATCTAGCAGCTTGGAGACTGAGAAACTCCTCTTTTTGTGACATCACCAGTATATCTCCTCGGTGTCCGCCCCCTGTCACCAGTTACCTCAGTCTCCAAGCAGCTGGATAGATGGGAGCCCAGGGGTCCGGGCTCATTGGAGAAACTATTAAGGTTCACCAGACTTAGACTAGTTTAAATTTGGGGGTGTTATTGTTAAATTGAAAGAGTCCTGTGCCTTTAAGCCTCTGGGACCGGACAGCTTGCAGCAGGCCAGCTTTTCTCCCTCTATTCTCTCCCTCCTGCCTCCTTCACTTTCCCCCCTCCCTTCCCTCCTTGCTCTCCTTCTTGGGTTCGGGCCTGTAGTTACCTGCCTCCGCGGTACCCATTACGGACAGTGGCAGTCCCGGTGTTTGCAGGTGTAGGAGTCAGCTGAGCGTTCTCTCAGCAGAGGCTGCTGGTGCCGCACAGAAGTCTTGCCTGCTAGCGCGCCTGGTCACTTGCACGCTGCGAGGGCCCTGCTCCTTCACTTTTGATATTTGCATCGGGAGACCGGGACCGAAGAAGCTCGGGCTCAGAGGGGCCGTCGGCAGGCACAGGTACTCGAGGGCATCGTGCATTGCCTCTCAGCGACCGAGGTAAGCGTTGGGGGAAGCGCAGCCAGCTTTGTTAGACAGTGCGTTTTTGGCGCGCTTTTGACGGGCGGCCCAGCCGCGTGGCGGCCTAGCCGCGTGGCAGCTGCGTGCACTGCAAGCAGGCCCGGGGGGTGCATTGTCTTCTAATTTCTAGTCCATCCTCAGTTGAGGTTTAAAAAAATGAATAAATAAATAAAACGAAAAAGGATCATGAAGAGTGACCTACTGGGCCTTAATGGCTCTTGATTTTGCCCTGGGTCAGTGCAGTTTCGCGGCTCCCTAGCGTGCTGAGTCTGCTTTCCCCTCAGGGAGATAGGGGGCTGACAGCCAGTTTTGACCAGGGTTACCATGCCCTCCAAACCGCAGTGTGTGGTGTGTGGTTCTAAAAAAGTCTCCAGCGTGGGGGTTTGCAAGGCCTGCATGGGGGAGACGGAGGGCTCGCACCTGGACTCAGGGATGTTGTCGGGCACTACGGAGGGTGCTTCTGAACCCTCTCTTTCTACAGTCCCTGAGATGGCGCAGGAGGACCCGGTGCCAGGGCTTTCGTCAGCGGGGGTCTCTCCCTCTGCACAAGCGGCATTCCCTGCGGACCTTTTGGCCATTTTCTCTCCGCAGTCTGTGGCCCTACTTCAGCAGGCGGTGTTAGGCGGCCCTGCACAGCAGAACTTGCCGACCGAGGTCAGCGGGGTGAGGAAACGTCCAGCACCTCTGCTCTCAGTGGCTGCTCTGAGTGGGGAAAAGAGACCCCGTACGGACGGAGCATTGAGGGACCTTTCAGAGGTTTCTGAAGCTCCTCTTTCCGATGAGGAAGATCACAGTGTCCTGTTAGAGGAAGAACTTGAAGAGGGGGAGATCTCGGAGAGAGAAGAACAGGCTAGAGTGGTAAGAGTCTTCAGGAGAGAGGAGCTGCCGGCTCTCATTGCGGAGACGCTGAAAGCATTCAACATGCCCGTGCCTGGGGCTGCAGTGGATGATACGTTGGAGGATCCCTTATTACAGGTGTTCCGTAAGACCCAAACGGCTTTTCCTGTGCACAGGGTATTTCAAGAGATGATTCAGGAGGAGTGGAACGTTCCGGAAGCTCCCTTGAAAGGTTCTAGGGTAATGGGTCGTCTATACCCGTTATTGGATCAGGATAAGGATCGCCGAAGGTGGACGCGGCTGTTTCGGCTGTGACCAAGAAGACGACGATTCCTGATGAGGGCAGTGCGGCTCTCAAGGATGTTCAAAACAGGAAGCTGGATGTTTTGTTAAACCACAATACTACTTGGTCTACTTCTGAACGTTTAACAGTCAAACAAATAAAGTTCAATCGTTCCTTATGAAGCTAAATAAAGTGTGTTCATATATTCATTGACAAACACATTAATACGCTACATGTGAAGGTCTCAGTCTTGTTCATGCACCACTGTACAAGCAAATTGCCTCAAGACAGTGAATGTGCTCTTTTAAGATCAACGACCTTCACGTTTAAAGAGTACCGGACCTACAGTAAAAGCAGATGAAATACTTTGTCTTCAATCTTTCCCAAAATACCAAAAAATTATTTTAACTTTAAACTGTTAATACTCAGCTCCAGAATTTTACTCGCCACTTATTGTTAATCCCATCGCCTATCCCCGGTCCCGTCCATGCGTTTCACATTCAGAGTTTCTTCAGGGGATCATCCTCAGCTTAGCGTAAAGTGCTGTGTGTAAACATTAACATAAAATCACTCACCACTCCTAACCATATGCTACATTAATACCCCATAAAACTAAATAAAAAACAGATCAGCTGTAATCCTTACCATATCTGCTGCCCACGTTCACTTAAACCTCAGGGAACGGTTCTACTTTTTTAATCAAATTGCTTTCACCGTCCCAGCTCAGAACGCTGCGCATGCGGGAATCCACTACCAACGCCATTTTTAAAGAACCACTGCAGCCAATCAAACCTGACTAGCTGCGATTCACCTTCACTCCACCCCTTAACTCTCTACATTCCAAAACCCATAAAACCCAAAGGGCAAGTGAATCAAGATATACTCAGAGTGCGTTCCCTTTAATGTTTTACTACTACACCCCACTAACAGCACGTCAGCCACCCTACAACGATGGACCTCTCACTACCGCAGCACACAAACAATTCTGATCATAAACATGCCGACCACTCTATATTAGCATTAATTAGCAAGGATTCTTCACGGAGCCTCCAGAAGAGACCACGTGACTCCGATATTAAAACAGCTTCATTGGTTACCTATACACGGAAGGATTATCTTCAAAACATTAATCCTCTCATTCAAGGCAATCAAGCGCCTTTCCTCCACAGCGCTTACGGATCTCATCCATACAGTGCCCCCCAACAGAGCCAGGAGGTCAACAGCCCTAAATTTATTAGCAACCCCGAAGACCTTGACAAAATGCAATAATACAACAGCAAATAGGGCCTTCAGCCTTTACGTCCCCAAATGTTGGAATGCACTCCCACCAGACACTCGAGCTATAACAGACCTGACCCAATTCAGGAAGGCAATCAAATATCACCTCTTCCTTCAATACTACCCAACCAGCGATGAATTTAGTTAGCACCACCTAAGAAACACCGCCCTTTTGCAGCCCGTACTCACAAGGTCTCAAGTATTCAAAACGGATTCATCATTTATTGTGCAATTCAACAATGTTATAGGAATTTACCTCATGTATATAGCATATTTCATGTAAATAGTTCATGTATATAGTTCAGCCCCTGTTATCCAAGTTTATATTCCTGTTCGATGTAAAACCAAACAGAATGTGTGTATTGGTCACTTTGTTATACTGTAAACCGCGCTGATACCGAATAGTGCGGTATATAAGCAACTGTAATAAATAAATAAATAAAATAAATAAAGACCATAAGGTTCTACAGTATTAAAGCGGAAAATCCACCTCTGTTCATGAAAGACCAATGTCTCATCCACAGATTTACCCTCTCGACCATAATCTACCTTATCAATGCATAGGCACCGTAATTGCTCAAACGTATGGCCTTTCAGCAAACAATGCTGAACAATCGGAGCCTCCAGCACTTTACATTTAAGACGGCTCCGGTGTTCCCTCATCAGTACTCCATACTGGAAAGAAGTTTTTAGTTTTGCACAAGATTATATTCAGCATCTCACTAAAGAAAAAACTCTTTGCACAATTGGACCTTCAAGCAGCAGCCCAAAGTGATGCGTCATGGGAAGCACTGTTGAAAATACAGAAGAAAAAGACGCGGATTGAACTTCACCGTTTTTCCTTGATAGAATACATTAATCAGCAACAAATTCCTAGAGGACTGCGGATATATAAAGAGCCACGGATGCCGGTAATGGAAGTCGATTTTATAGATCAATGGAACAAAATTCTCAACAAATGCTCTCTCGACCTTATGGTACTGATTGTTGACACTATCAAAAACGAAATTGAGAAAATTACGGAGGAAGTAAAACAGATCCAAGCCAGTCTGGAAAGCACGGAGCCGGATGGAACTTTTTCTGTGAAAATGGAGGATATAAAAAAACAGTTGGCAGTGTTATATCAGGAAGTTATGGTTAAAAAAACCCAAAAAGCTAAAAAGGGACAATATGGACTATACCATAGGTTATGTTTATCCGTGGATGAACACCAAACGAAAACTTAAAAAGGATAAAAGACGAGTTAACTTTGGAGATTCCTCTGATGAACAGCTATCCACAGAATCTACCCTTTCCTCTAAAGGTGAGGAAGATATTTTAGACGAGAACGATAAGGAGGGTAGAAAGAAAAAGAAAAAAGAAAAAAAGAAAAAGAAAAAATTCACCCCATTCTTATGCATTGAAACCCTACTTGTATATAGTTACAACTGTCATAATCTGCCATGTTATAGGGACAGTACTTTTGTTTTAACTGTTATACAATCTGTGTTAGTTGAATTACTGAAGTATTCTGCTTAGTTTTTAAACCCTTTGTTGTACAAGTTAAGATGTTCTATGTAAAAAGTTATTATTGTTCTATGTAAAACAAGCTCTGCATTGTTGACTGTTGTTGATTGTACACCGCAACTGATCGCTGGAAGATGCGGTATATAAATAAGTGTTAAATAAATAAATAAATAAAAATAAATAAAAAGAGTCAGAGCGCGTGAAGCAACGGGACCGTCCCAACGCGAAGAAAAAGTGATGGGGTTATCACAGCCCGCTGGCAACAACTTGGTAATGAACCTTTCAGGACATGAACTTTCTGAACTTGTGGTGGCAGTACTTAATAAAGGCTTATCATTCGTTCCGAGCACAAGGTTTGATTTTTTTCAATTTCGATTGGACCTTGAAGGTCTTATACGAAAGTTAAATATAAAAAGTTATTTTGCGGGTGTTGCTATAGAAAGTCCACACACGGCGGTGGGGACAGATCGGCGGTGGGGTTACCGATTAAGTCGACATGGTCCCCCCCCAAGCCCGGTACATCCGGCCCTAGACATTTTTAAAAAACTGGTTATAAAAGATGTGCAAGATCTGGAGAAAACGCAACAGTTACGTAGTACTACCTTAACTAAGCATGAATCTCAGGCCCTGGAGGCACTACAGAAAAGAACAGATATAGTTATAAGAAGGGCCGACAAGGGAGGGGCGATTGTAGTGTTGGCTAGAGAAGATTATGAGATGGAAGCATTGTCTCAACTACAAGACCCGGCAGTATATTCAGTGCTCCAAGTTGATCCAAAAGAGGCCCTGCAAGGGGAAATCCTCAGTCTTACCATGAGGGCACTGCAAGCAAAATTAATTTCGCAGAAAGAATTTCAGTATCTGAATAAGAAAGCCCCGAGTACACCAAGATTCTATACTTTACCAAAAATTCACAAAAGTCTGGTTAAACCTCCCGGGAGACCCATAGTGTCAACTAGGGGGAGTTTATTAGAACCCCTGTCTACGTTTGTTGATTCATATTTGCGGCCCCTTCTTCAAACTATCCCCTCTTATCTGAAAGACACCACCCATTTTTTGAATGAGCTTGGGTTAGTAGGGGGGTTGTCTGACTGCCCAGATGTCATCTTGGTGACGTTAGACGTAGTATCGTTGTATACTAATATTCCACAGGAGGCAGCTATTAATATTATTCAACAGGTGTTACAACAGCGGGGTGATCTTACTGAAGCTAAGATAGATTTTATCCTAAGTTTAGCACGCCTGGCCATTTATCATAATTATTTTATTTTTCAAGGGGTCTTGTACCAACAGAACTCGGGAGTTGCTATGGGGGCCACATGCGCCCCGTCTGTGGCCAATTTTTACATGGGCTTTTTTGAAAAACAGTGGGTGCTTCCCTCGGTCTATAACTAATATAAAAATCTGGAAGAGGTATATAGATGATGTTTTTATGATCTGGCAGGGGTCACAGGCTACACTGGATTCTTTCTTGAGTTGGGTCAACCATGTAGATAGTAATATCAAATTTACCCATACCTCTCATCAGGAAACTCTTACATATTTGGATGTGCAGATTAGTAGAGGGAGGGGCGAATGGAAAACAACTATTTATAAAAAAGCAACAGATAGGAATACTTTCCTTCATTTTCAAAGCATGCATCCTCGGTGCTTGAAAGAGAGTCTTCCTTTTTCCCAGTTTCTACGTTACAGAAGGAATTGCTCAGACAGGTCTGATTATAAGAGGAAGTCAAAATTTTTATATCGGAGTTTCCTTGATAGGGGGTATCGTAAGATTACAGTAAAACATGCATATTCTTGAGCACTGTATAATCAGAGGTTTGTTGCTTCAGAAGAATTCAGCGTGTAGGAAAGATGATACGGAACAGGTGAATGTCAATCTAATTACTAAATATTCACCTCTTAGCACACAAATACAAAAGGTCATTAAAAAGCACAGTAATGTGTTGTGCATGGTCCCTGGGTTAGCTGATAAGAAAGTGCGTTGCGTATGGCAACGGGGGTGGAATTTGAAGGATTTATTGAGCCCTGCTATTCTAAGGCCCGTTTTAGATATGACCTGTGATGTGCAGGGGAAAGGTCATATGAGTTGTGGCATGTGTGATATCTGTGCTATTACGTTAGTTACCCCGGTGTTTCAGTATGCAGGGGTTACAATTACTTTGAGACATGCGACCACATGTGTTTCTTCTAATGTGGTGTATGCTATTGTTTGCCCTTGTGCCTTATGCTATATAGGAAAAACAACTCGCCCCTACAAAGTACGGATGAGGGAGCACCGGAGCCGTCTTAAATGTAAAGTGCTGGAGGCTCCGATTGTTCAGCATTGTTTGCTGAAAGGCCATACGTTTGAGCAATTACAGTACCTATGCATTGATAAGGTAGATTATGGTCGAGAGGGTAAATCTGTGGATGAGACATTGGTCTTTCATGAACAGAGGTGGATTTTCCGCTTTAATACTGTAGAACCTTATGGTCTTAATGCTAATATAGAGTGGTTGGCATGTTTATGATCAGAATTGTTTGTGTGCTGCGGTAGTGAGAGGTCCATCGTTGTAGGGTGGCTGACGTGCTGTTAGTGGGGTGTAGTAGTAAAACATTAAAGGGAACGCACTCTGAGTATATCTTGATTCACTTGCCCTTTGGGTTTTATGGGTTTTGGAATGTAGAGAGTTAAGGGGTGGAGTGAAGGTGAATCGCAGCTAGTCAGGTTGATTGGCTGCAGTGGTTCTTTAAAAATGGCGTTGGTAGTGGATTCCCGCATGCGCAGCGTTCTGAGCTGGGACGGTGAAAGCAATTTGATTAAAAAAGTAGAACCGTTCCCTGAGGTTTAAGTGAACGTGGGCAGCAGATATGGTAAGGATTACAGCTGATCTGTTTTTTATTTAGTTTTATGGGGTATTAATGTAGCATATGGTTAGGAGTGGTGAGTGATTTTATGTTTATGTTTACACACAGCACTTTACGCTAAGCTGAGGATGATCCCCTGAAGAAACTCTGAATGTGAAACGCATGGACGGGACCGGGGATAGGCGTTGGGATTAACAATAAGTGGCGAGTAAAATTCTGGAGCTAACAGTTTAAAGTTAAAAGAATTTTTTGGTATTTTGGAAAAGATTGAAGACGAAGTATTTCATCTGCTTTTACTGTAGCTCCGGTACTCTTTAAACGTGAGGGTCGTTGATGTTAAAAGAGCACATTCACTGTCTTGAGGCAATTTGCTTGTACAGTGGTGCATGAACAAGACTGAGACCTTCACGTGTAGTGTATTAATGTGTTTGTCAACGAATATATGAACACACTCTATTTAGCTTCATAAGGAACGATTGAACTTTATTTGTTTGGATGTTTTGTTAAGGCAAGTCTTCGACGTCAATGCTATTTCGCTTCAGGCAGCAGTTTGCGGAGTGTGGGTAGCTAGAGCCTGTCTTCGCTGGGCTCAGCAAGTTCAGCAGGGGCAACCGAGTCCATTGGCGGGGGAGGCTGCGCGTTTAGAGTCAGGGGCAGCCTACCTGGCTGATATTCACTATGACCTTATGCGGGGTCTGTCTAAAAGTATGGCCTCGGCGGATGCAGCGCGGCGGTACTTGTGGCTCCGCAATTGGGCGGCGGATAGTTCCTCTAAGGCTAGGCTGAGTAAGCTACCCTTTAAGGGCTGGTTGCTCTTTGGAGAGGAGTTGGAGAAGTTAGCGAAGGACCTCGGGGAGTCCAAGGGCGGCAGGCTGCCAGAGGATAAGCCTAAGCCGTCTTGGGGTGCTCCAGGGGGGAGAGGGCACCTCCGAGACCTTAGGCGTTTTCGCTCTCAACGGTTCGGCTCTGGACCGCGGGGGTGTTTTCTGAACAGAACCCAGGCGTTTCGAGGTTTCCGGGGGGCGGAAAGGGGTTTTGGCCCCTCTTCCTCCGCCTCTTCTAACTTCAAAAAGTCACAATGAGATGAGGGGGGCCCAGGTGCCCCCACTGCCGGTAGGAGGGCGGTTACGGGAGTTCTATCCTGCCTGGGCCCAAATTACATCAGATCAATGGGTTCTGGAGATCATTCGAGAGGGCTATGCTCTGGAGCTCTTGGGTCCAGTGCGGGACTCTTTCGTGCAGTCTCCCGGCAAGTCCGTGTCAAAATGTGCGGTGCTGCGAGAGACCGTACAAAGGCTCCTGGACCTCAGGGCAATTGTTCCCGTCCCCGGGGACCAATATGGTTGCGGTCGGTACTCCATTTACTTCGTCGTCCCGAAGAAGGATGGCGGGATTCGGCCTATCCTGGATCTCAAAGGCGTCAACCGTCATCTGAGGGTGTCGCATTTTCACATGGAAACACTACGCTCCGTCATCGTGTCGGTGCAGAAAGGGGAGTTTCTCACGTCCCTAGACCTGTCAGAGGCCTATCTACATATCCCAGTCAGGGCGGAGCACCACAAATTTCTGAGGTTCGCGGTTCCGTTCGGTCATTTTCAGTTCCAGGCATTGCCGTTCGGCTTAGCGACTGCGCCGAGAGTATTCACCAAGGTGATGGTAGTGGTCGCGGCAGCTCTGCGCAAGGAGGGTATCCTTGTGCATCCTTACTTGGACGATTGGCTAATTCGAGCGAAATCACAGGCCGAGAGCGAGAGGGTTACGGCCCAGGTGGTTGCATTCTTGGAAAGCCTCGGGTGGATAGTCAATTTGACGAAGAGCCACCTGCGACCTTCTCAGAATCTCGAATACCTGGGAGCGCGTTTCGACACTCAGACAGGGAAAGTGTTTCTGACGGAGCAGCAAGCTCAGGGCCTGCGCAGGCTCGTCAAGAGTTTTTTGGGTCTCAAGGCCCCCTCAGCGTGGCGTTACATTCAGTTGCTGGGCACCAAGGCAGCGACGATAGAAACAGTGCCGTGGGCAAGAGCGCACATGCGGCCCTTGCAGAGGGCGTTGCTTCACCAATGGTCGCATCAGCGGGACCCTCTGTCCTGGCAACTTGTTTGCCCAGAGGAAGCTCGGCGTGCCCTGCGCTGGTGGTTACTTCCCGAGTCGTTGGAGCAAGGAAAGTCTTTGGAAGCTCCAGACTGGGTGGCGGTGATGACGGACGCCAGCTTGCTGGGCTGGGGAGCTCACTGCCAGGACAAATTTGCGCAGGGGCAATGGAACCCTCAGGAAAGGACGTGGGCGATCAACCAGTTGGAATTAAGAGCGGTGTCCCTGGCGTTGCAGGAGTTTCAGTCGTTCCTCGAGGGGAAGGCAGTCCGGGTGTTGTCCGACAGCGTGACGGCAGTGGCCTACGTCAACAAACACGGCGGCACCAGCAGTGTAGCGCTAGAGTCTGAAGCCGAATTCCTGTGCGACTGGGCGGAGGCGCATCTCTCGGACCTGTCGGCAACGCATGTAGCAGGGGTGGACAATGTGGAGACCGACTTCCTCAGCAGGGTGACGGTGGACCCGGGCGAATGGGTCCTGCATCCCGAGGTTTTCGACATGGTGGTTCGCCGGTGGGGAACACCGGTCATGGATCTTATGGCGACCTTAGCCTCTGCAAAGGCCAACCGCTTCTTCAGCAGGCGCCGAGAGAGGATGTCGGAGGGCTTGGATGCTCTCGTGCAGGTCTGGCCAGCGGGTCAACTGCTGTACGTTTTTCCACCCTGGGTTTTGATAGGAAGGATCCTGCAGTGCATAGAAAAGTTCCACGGTCAAATGATTCTCATAGCGCCGGACTGGCCGCGTCGCTCCTGGTACGGAGACCTGGTGCGCCTGCTAATAGCAAAGCCCTGGCGGTTCCCCTGCAGGCCGGATCTGCTGACGCAGGGACCCCTGGTGATGCTGCACGTGGACCGATTCTCACTTACGGCTTGGCTCTTGAGCGGGCTCGGTTGAGATCTGGGGTTACTCGTCGGCGGTTATTGCTACTCTATTGAAGTCCAGGAAGCGATCCACGTCGTTAGCGTACGTGCGTGTGTGGCGAGTCTTTGAAGCATGGTGCGGGGCGAGGAAGTGCGAGGCGTTGAAGGCTTCTGTCCCCCAGATCTTGGACTTCCTGCAAGCTGGCTTCGACAAGGGCCTCACGGCAGCGTCGTTGCATGTTCAGGTGGCGGCTTTGGCCTGTTACAGGGGTAGGGTAGCAGGTCAGTCGTTAGGGTGTCAACGTGATGTGAAGCGTTTTCTAAGAGCAGTGTCGCTTGTTAGGCCGCCGTCTAGACAGGTCTTTCCTAAGTGGCATCTTCCCTTCGTCCTAGACGCTTTGAAGCAAGTGCCCTTCGAACCGCTGGCGCGTGCGTCGCTTAAGGACCTTACGCTGAAAGTGGTATTCTTAGTGGCTATTTATTCGGCGAGGCGAGTGTCGGAGCTGCAGGCTCTCTCTTGCAGGGAGCCTTCTTTCCTTTTTTCCGACTAAGGTAGTCTTGAGAACCGTTCCGGCTTTTCTGCCGAAGGTGGTCTCGGCCTTCCATGTGAACCAGGAAATTTCCTTGCCGGTGTTTTCAGAGGCCAGGGAAGAGGCATCTAGGAAGCTGTATCTGTTGGATGTCCGGCGGGCTTTGAAAAAGTATCTGCGCCGAACGGCACCCTTTCAGAAGTCGGATAGGCTTTTTGTCCTTGTTGCGGGTCCGCGCCGAGGAGAAGCGGCGTCGAAGGCATCGATTGCGCGCTGGATCAAAGAAGCTATCGCGTCGGCTTATGTGTTTTGCGGTAGACGGGTCCCGGAAGGATTGAGGGCCCACTCTACCAGAGCCCAGGCTACTTCCTGGGCGGAGGTTAGGTCGGTTTCTCCGGCGGAAATCTGTAAGGCGGCGACGTGGTCGACGTTGCATTCTTTTGCGCGGCACTATAGGCTGGACGTGCAAAGGGCAGAGGAGTCCTCTTTTGGATCAGCAGTTCTTCAGGCTGGTATGCCGTGTCCCGCCCATGTTTAAGTGTTTTCACTGCTCTGGTACTACCCAGAGGTTCCAGGACTAGACTGGGGACACGATCAGGAAGGTGAAATTAGACTTACCTGCTAATTGTTGTTCCTGGAGTGGAACCAGTCTAGTCCCGTATCCCTCCCAGTGTTCTTGGGTGAACGGTAGCCTGAAGTGGCTGTGCAGTCACAGGTGAGTCAAGTCTCCTTTCGCTATAACAAAAAAAAAACAAAAAAAAACAGAAAGCAAAAGATAGGAGGACAGATTGCAACAGGGGGCGCAGTGCGAAAGGAGTAGCATTAAGTGTTATTTATTTTGATAGGGCTTTCTCTCCTTTCTCTCCTTTCTGGGGAAGAAGGGGTGGCCTCTACAAGTTTACAGTCACGGTGTTGAAGGGGGGATTCTCAAGTGTCCTTCCTCATTAGGTATTAGTTATGTACGTTGTTCTTGAATGCTTACTTGTTTCTCCGGAGAGTCTGCTTTGTCAATAGGATACTGGTGACAGGGGGCGGACACCGAGGAGATATACTGGTGATGTCACAAAAAGAGGAGTTTCTCAGTCTCCAAGCTGCTAGATGAGATGGGCAACCCAGAGGTTCCGGGACTAGACTGGTTCCACTCCAGGAACAACAATTAGCAGGTAAGTCTAATTTCACCTTATGAGGCGGCACAGCTGAGAGCTTTAATGGGATGGAGGCTAGAGGAAGGTGGGCTCCAATGGAGTAAACTAGAAGAAGAGATGGTAAGACCAAATTGCCTTATTGATTTGATGTGGCAGGGAAGAGGGGGGAAAGGAAGGGGCAGGGAAGGGGGGGAAAGGAAGGAGCCAGGATAGAAATCCATATGTAAAAACTTGGACAGCAGAAAGAGGGATATTCTTTATTGGTCACTTAAAGCCTATGGCCCGACACAGGCCGTGTTTCGTTGCCTTCTTCAGGGGCAGGCTAAAATATATTAAAAACAATCATAAATACATAAACAAACATAGAAATATTATAAATAGGGGCTAAATTATGATAAAAAGTTGGTATAAATACATATCATAACAAGTATAAATAAATAATAAAATGAATAACACCACACATCAGCACGAAAAATATAAAGAATAAATAAAATATATTGTTGGTTAAAAATGATAAACTATTATATCGGACTACTATTAAAAAACAACATTCTTCTGTGAGTACTTATACTTTTAATGTATACTCTATAATAAATGTTCAGGGAAAACAAAAACCACATTGATTGATACGTATATCCAGGTGCAGATTAAATCTATTAATTATATGCAACATAAACTTCATAAATAAAGGGCAAACTCTGCCAACAAAACGGAATCAGTGGAACCATGAGTGAAAAACTTCTTATATTGGCAAACACATAAAAATAAAATTAATTTTCCAGGACCAAGCAGGAAGTCAGTTCTCACATATGGGTGACATCGACGTCGATGGAGCCCTTGCGGAGCATTTTCCCAGCTTTCTATGAAAGCCTTTGGGAATACTGCACGCATGCGCGGTCCCCTTCCCGCCTAAAGGTGCCATCTTGCTCAGTCTCTCTTTTTCCGTGGAGCCCATTGGACGTGTGTCCTAGTTCACCTGGAAAATAGTTAGATTTTTTCTTCAATTCCTTGCGATTTCTTCGCGTTTTTTTCTCTGGTTCGATGCCGGTTCCACTTCTCGCCGGGTTCGGTACACCGATATCAAGCCCGGTCTTATTTTTTCGGTTTTTGCCCTTCGTGACTGGCGTTCGTGCCCTTTTTTCCCTTTTCCCTGGAAGGCCGGTCCTTTGACCTCGCGGGGACTCTTTTTTCCCCGATGGCTTCCAGTGGTTTTAAGAAGTGTGATCGGTGCAAGAAACTGATGTCTCTCACCGACACACATGACTGCTGCCTTCGGTGCCTCGGTCCTGATCATGATCCTAAGATCTGTGGACCGTGTGGGAAAATGTCCACTAAGGCACTTCGAAGTCGTCAGCACCAAAAGGAAAGGCTTTTCTCCGATTCGGCCTCCGGCTGGGCCCGGACCTCGTCTGAGGCCTCGACGTCTCGGGAGTCTGACCCCGAGCATTGTCGGGGATCCTCGGAGAGGGGGTCCCCCGAGCGGGAGCGAAAGAGGAAGAAGCGGCTCGCGAAGGCGGTGTCGGAGGAGGTCCCTGGCTCCTCGAGGGCTAGGTCTCGGACCCCCGACCGCCGTCCCGGGCCCGTGGAACAGGAGAAGCTGTCAAAAGTACCTCGGGTGGAGCCGGAGTATCTCCAGGAACAAGCAGGAATGAGTCTTCACATATGGGTACGTCGGTACCGACGGAGTCTGCGCGGGTACGCTCCCCAGCGTCCAATCAGAACGCTTTTGGAAGCATCCCAACACGCCTGCGTGCTGCCTTCCCACCTTTCCAACTGCCTCTCCTCAGTTTTCGTTTTTCCGCGGAGCCGGCAGGACGTCCTTCTATCACCGCAGAAAATTCTTCTTTTATTTTTTGATTTTCTTGTGGTCACGTCTGCCTTCCCCGACGCCACCGGTACCGCCGGTGTTTCTTTTCTTTTTTCTTCTAAATTTTCCTTTATAAGGAATACCCTTTTCCTTCTTAGGGCCTGACGATTTTTTTCGGCCTGCTAGGCCTACTCTTTTTCCTCATGGAAGCGCCAGCCACTATCCCTAAGAAATGTTCAAACTGTGGCGGTACAAATTTCATTTTAGACACTCATAATTGGTGTCTGCCCTGCTTGGGTCCTGACCACTATCCGCTGGAGTGTCCCTCCTGCAATAGTATAGTCGGAAGAAGTCTTCAGCATCAAGTTCACCTCGATAAGCGGTCCCCAGTCAACTTCAGGGCACCGACCACCCTTTCTTCTTCAGAGGATCAGGTAACCCAAAAACAGTCTGTTAAGACTAGCCAGCCCTCGAGTGGTAGATCTCATGCACAGCATAGAGATGCCTCTGGCCTTGCCCTCGAGGACACACTGGCTTTAAAACCCTGGTGGGAGTCTTCGGCCTCCAAATCCTTAGTGGGGTTTCAGGTTGTTCCTGAGGTTCACCCCTCTCCGAAAATACCTGAGCCATGCTCGGTGGTGGCATCCGCTTCGAGCGGTACCGATACCCCGGCATCGGCAATGGTGTCGGATGAAACATTCCTCACCAAAGATCGTAGTCTGGCGTCCTCGGCTGCGGGCCGGTTGGATATGCTGCAGACCGATCTTCCAGTATCGGTATCGATCCCGGTACCGGTACTGGTACCGACGCCGGTACCCTCCAGATGTGCATCGATAGACTCGCTTCCCTCGATGCCGAGTCTGGAATCGATTTCCAGTCTGGATGACTGGGTACCGACTTGCCTTGGTACCGATACCGGATGGTACCGAAGGCACTGTTCTGATGATCAATGTTGGGCACTCTCGGTTTCTTCGATACCGTTAGAGCTGTCACTGGCTGGCCTTCATCCACCGGTATCGGATACGGTGCCGGAGTCGGTACCGGTATCCACATTACCATTGCTGTCGGTACCTTCCATGCTTCTCTCATCATGCTCGCTTCCCTCGGTACCGAGTTTGGAATCGATCCCTAGCATGGACGATGCGCTACGAACTGTTGCTGGTCCCGACCTCCAGCGGTACCGGCGACCATCCTCTAAGGATCCGATACTCCACCCTTTAGGGTCTTCTATTCCTCTAAATTTGGATAGATCCCTGGGTGCCAGTGCTAGTTCTTCAACAGATCTAGCCTGTCCTCCTCTTTCTAGAGGATTTCCCTCTGGGGATTTTTCTTTTCAAGCATTCCTGCTTGATATGGCAAAGTCACTTGCCATTTCTATACCGGGTCAGGATCCTACACCAGGGAATACAGATTCTCCAGGACCAAGCAGGAAGTCAGTCCTCACATATGGGTGTCATCGGCGCCGATGAAGCCCCAGCGGAGCATTTCCCCAGCTTTCCATGAAAGCCTTTGGGAATGCAGGCACGCATGCGCGGTTCCCTTCCCGCCTAAAGGTGCCATCTTACCTCAGTCTCTTGTTTTCCGTGAAGCCCACTGGACGTGTGTCCTGTCCTCCCGCTTAAAAGTAGATTTTTTTCGGCGATTATCGCTATTTATTTCTTCCGGTTCGACGCCAGTTCCCCTCCCGCCGGGTTCGGTACACCGGTATCGAGCCCGATTCTTCTTTTTCGGTTTTTGCCCTTCGTGGCTGGCGTTCGCGCCCTTTTTTCACTTTTTCCCTTGGAAGGCCGGTCTTTTGACCTCGCGGGGACTCTTTTTTCCCCGATGGCTTCCAGTGGTTTTAAAAAGTGTGATCGGTGTAAGAAATTAATGTCTCTCACCGACACACACGACTGCTGCCTTCTGTGCCTCGGCCCGGATCACGACCCTAAGTCGTGCGGGCCCTCTGGGAAGATGTCTTCCAAGGCACTCTGAAGTCGACAGCAACAAAAAGAAAGGCTTTTCTCGGACTCAGCCTCCAGCCGGGCCCGGACCTCGTCTTAGGCCTCAACATCTCTGGATTCCGATCCCGAGCGCCGTCGAAGCTCCTCGGACAGAGGGTCCCCCGACCGGGAACGCAAGAGGAAGAAGCGCTCGCGAGGGCGACGGAGGAGGAGGTCCCTGGCTCCTCAAGGGCCAGGTCTAAGACCCCCGACCGTCGCCCCGGGCCCGTGGAACACGAGAAACCTGCAAATGTTCCTCGCGTGGAGCCGGAGTCTGCTGGACACGTAAGCCCCATAGTCCTCGAGAACTCTCCTCCCAGGGAGCCGACGTCGGGCCTGGCGCCGCCGGGGCCCGAGTCGGTGGCTGTTGTGTCTCCCGAGCTGAGTCTCAGGATGACAGCCTTGGAGAGCAGACTGTCTGCCTTCATGGAGCAGCAGCGGGCACTGATGGCCAGCCTGTCTGGCGTATCTGCCCCGACCACCGGGACATCGACTTCGAAGTCGACCCCGGAGACCGAGCCGATACTCGAGTCCATCGTGGCTCGGAGTCGACCTTGGTCACGGTCTCCCTCGACCTCCCGTTCGGGACCAAGGGCGTCGATGCCGGTGCCTCCGGCGTCGGGGCGAGTGCTCCACGGCCCCACAGGGTCGGACCCTGACTCCTCCTCGGACAAGTCGGCTTGGGAGACGGAGGACGAGGAGTCTCCTGATACCTTCAAGACTCAGTGCGTCCCATCGGACTCACCGCAGTCTGAGCCCCAGAGTAGATCCCCCCTGGAGGATACTCGGTTCTCGGAGTTCGTCCGGGATATGGCCACCGCCTTGGCCATTCCGGCGGATCCCAAGGAGGAGCCTCGAGCTGAAGAGCTTGAGGCTCTACAATATGACTCTCCTCCGAAGGAGGCCTTTACTGTCCCGGTCCCTCTGATGCTGGAACGGCTCCTCTTCCGTATGTGGGAGGCACTGGCCTCGGCGCCGGTTCTCAGCAAGCGAGTCGACTCGATCTATCGACTCCGAAAGAACCCTGGCTTTCAAAAGGCACAGCTACCACACCATTCTATGGTTGTGGAATCGGCCATGCATCGTCTGAAGAGCCAGAAGATGCACTACGCGGTGCCCCCTGGCAGGGAGGCCCGAAACCTCGATGGCGTCGGTAGAAAGTGCTTCCAGGGCTCGATGCTTGCTTGCCATGTCCAGTTGTACCAGCTGTACATGGGCATGTACTTGCGGGATCGGGCCAAGGAGTTGGCCGGGTTCTCTGCTGGACTCTCCGGGGAACCCTTGCAGAGATTTAAGTCCTTGTCCTCGGGGATTCAGGACTGCTCGAAGTTCATGTCCCGTGCCGCCTACGATGGCTTCGAGGCTTCGGTTCGAGTTGCGGCAGCCGGCATCGCGGCTCGATGCCAGGCATGGCTGCAGTCATCGGACCTCGAGCCATGGGTTCAGGACAAGTTGGTCGATTTCCCTTGCCGAGATGAAAACCTTTTTGGCAAGCCCATGACCGAGAAGGCCGCCCAGCTCGAAACTGAGCACCTCACACGGACAAGGCTGTCTAGGAAGACCTCTGCCCCTTCTCATAAGAAGAAGGGCTCGGGTAAAAAGCCCTTTTACCCGAGGAAGGGCACTGCCTACAAACAGTACCCACAATATCAGGCTGCCCAAGCTGCTCCCCAGGGTCAGCAAGCAAAGGGGCAGGGTAATGGGCCCCGTAGCAGAGGACCCCCAAGCCTCCGGCCCCTGCTACCACTCAGCAGGGTGGGGGGTTTTGACTCCTTGATCGTAGCCTCTCCTCCACTGCTCTCCCAACCCTGCACAGGAGGTCACCTCGCCCTCTTTGCCCACCAGTGGCTCCTTATCACCGGGGACAGTTGGGTGTTGGACAAAGTCCGCAGGGGCTATGCACTGTATTTTCACCAACTACCTCCGCCTTACTTTCCAGGGGAGCCTCCAAGGCCTCCCCTGCACACCGACCTTCTCCTTCAAGAGCTTCAAGGTCTGCTGGTGGACAGGGTGGTGGAGCCTGTGCCTCCCCACTTGCAAGGTCACGGATTCTACTCCAGGTATTTCCTGGTACCCAAAAGAACCGGTGGCCTTCGACCCATTCTGGACCTCAGGAACCTCAACAAGTTCCTAGAGAAAGAAAAGTTCAAGATGCTTACTCTTGGAACACTTCTGCCCTACCTCCAGCAGGGAGATTGGCTATGCTCCTTAGATCTAAAGGATGCGTACACTCACATCCTCATTCATCCAGACCACAGAAAGTACCTCAGGTTCATGGTGGGAGGAAACCATTATCAGTACAGAGTGCTGCCTTTCGGCCTCACCTCAGCTCCCAGGGTCTTTACCAAATGCCTGGCGGTGGTAGCGGCCTACCTGAGAAATCAGGGAATCTTTGTCTTCCCCTATCTGGACGACTGGCTCATCAGGGGTCAGACGTGCCAGGAGGCCAGACAAGCCACCCTCAGGACTATTGCTCTTCTTCAAGGCCTGGGATTTGTCATAAACTTCGCAAAGTCCACTTTGCTCCTCTCCCAAAATTTGGAGTTCATAGGGGCAAGGCTGGACTCTGTCCAAGCAAAGGCATTCTTGCCAGCAGATAGGGCCCAAAGACTGATGGACTTAGCAAATCAGTTTCTCAGGGGGTCAGTGGTCTCCGCCAGACTCTGCCTGAGGCTGCTTGGCCACATGGCTTCGACAGTACATGTGACCCCCAATGCCAGGCTCCATATGAGGCCTGCTTAGTGGTGCCTTCGGAATCAGTGGTCACAAGCCACAGGCAGCCTCAGAGACAGGATAAGGGTGTCCAGACCATTTCTGAACTCCCTCAACTGGTGGCTGCACCCACCCAATCTTCTAAAGGGGGTACCTTTTCAGATTCCTGGATATACAGTGATACTCACCACAGACGCCTCCCTGTAGGGCTGGGGAGCTCATTGTCTAGGCCTGTGCACCCAGGGCCTGTAGTTTCCTTGGGAAGCTGCACAGCAGATCAATCTCCTCGAGCTCAGAGCTATTCGATTAGTACTCAAAGCTTTCTCTTCTACCCTGGCTCATCAATCTGTCCTGGTTCAGACAGACAATCAGGTAGCCATGTTTTATGTGAACAAACAGGGCGGGACTGGGTCCAGAATCCTTTGTCGGGAGGCTCAGGACCTTTGTTCATTTGCCCTAAAGCACAACATGCTTCTCAAGGCTGTGTACCTCCCAGGCCAGGACAACTACCCGGCTGACAGGTTAAGCAGAATTCTGCAACCCCACAAGTGGCAGTTGCATCCTTCAGTGGTTCAGAGGAACTTCCTGAAATGGGGTCTCCCTTTGGTGGATCTCTTTGCCAGTCCACTGAACAATCAACTGCCAAGGTTCTGCTCCAGGCAAATGCATCCTCTGAGAATAGCAGCAGATGCTTTTCTGATTCCATGGTCTCAGGGCCTCCTGTATGCGTTTCCTCCTACGCCCTTGGTGGCCCGAACTCTCTTCAAAATTCTTCAGGGCAAGGCCTCGGTCCTGCTGGTGGCTCCCAGGTGGCCGAGACAGCCTTGGTTTCCTCTTCTGCTTCAACTGGCGGTGGATCCCCCACTGCCTCTGGGGTTGCAACCCGACCTTCTCTCTCAGGAGCAGGGTTCCCTTCTGCACCCCAATCTCAAGGCTCTCAATTTGATGGCCTGGAGGCTGCAAGGGTAGTTTTTGCTCCCTGGAGCCTGCCTCAGGAAGTTGAGGAGGTTGTCCTAGCCTCTAGGAAACAGTCCACTAGGAAAACCTATGCTCTCAAATGGAAAAGGTTTTCTGTGTGGTGTCAGCTATGTACAGAGGACTCTTTCTCTTGTACTGTGCCAGTAGTGGTTCAGTACTTACTACACTTATCCAATCAGGGACTTAAGTCAAATTCTGTTCGGGTTCACCTCTCAGCTCTAGCAGCTCACCACTCACTGGTGGAGGGACATTCTCTGTCAGGCCACCCCTTGGTGTCCCGCTCTCTCAGGGGCTTGCTTTTGCTCAAGCCTCCAATCCGTCCTCCTGCCCCTGAGTGGGAGCTGAATGTGGTCTTGCAGCAACTGACTTGCCCACCTTTTGAGCCGATGGCTACTTGTCCACTATGCTTCCTCTCCTGGAAGACACTCTTCCTGATAGCCCTTACCTCGGCTAGGCGAGTGAATGAGCTTCAGGCCCTGGTCTGTGATAGGCCTTACACCAGGATTTATAGGAACAGGGTAGTCCTTCGGACTCATCCAAAGTTCCTCCCTAAGTTTGTCTCCTCTTTCCACTTCAACCAGGAGGTGGTTCTTCCAACATTCTTCCCTAGGCCTCATGCAAGCCAGGCTGAAGCAGTCCTGCATACCCTGGACTGTAGGAGGGCCTTATCCTTCTACCTTGACCGTACGCAGGGGCATAGAAGGGCTACTCAGCTTTTCGTATCCTTTGACCCTAATAAGTTGGGGTTGGCTGTGTCCAAGCGTACCTTGTCCATCTGGGTGACTGACTATCACCTGGGCTTACAAGGCGGCTGACCTTCCTTTGCAGGGTAGGGTCACGGCCCATCGTGTCAGGGCAATGGCTGCCTCAGTGGCTCATCTCCGCTCTGTGCCCTTGGTAGACATCTGCAGGGCTGCAACTTGGTCTTCAAGCCAGACATTTGCGGCCCATTACTGCATGGAGAGGGAGTCCCGTAGGGACAGTGCTTTTGGCCAGGCAGTACTCCGGAATCTCTTTGAAGTTTAGGCAACTCCTGCCCTCCTGCCCTCTGTTGGGCTACCGGTGGAGGATGTGTCCTTAGAAAGCCTTTCTTTGCTGCTGAGACTAGAGGGAGTTCTCTTGTTCAGCCTGGGTTCATCGGTAGTCCAGAGCTAGGGAGTCACTCATATGTGAGGGCTGACTTCCTGCTTGGTCCTGGAGAAAGAGTAGTTACTCACCTGTAACAGGTGTTCTCCAGGAGCAGCAGGAATCAGTCCTCACAACCCTCCCTCCTCCCCTGGGAGTTGCAGTTGTACATAGTTTATTTTTCATTTTTGTGTGCTGTTCTTAGCTATGTCATTTGACTGAGGTAAGATGGCACCTTTAGGCGGGAAGGGAACCGCGCATGCGTGCCTGCATTCCCAAAGGCTTTCATGGAAAGCTGGGGAAATGCTCCGCTGGGGCTTCATCGGCGCTGATGACACCCATATGTGAGGACTGATTCCTGCTGCTCCTGGAGAACACCCGTTACAGGTGAGTAACTACTCTATCCCTGTATGTTCCCTGGAGTCCAAAGGAGAACATATTGCTTCCTTTGCATCAGACCTTGCAGGATCTCCTCTTTCGAATGTGGGAAACTCCTTTAACGGTACCCCCACCTTCTAGGGCAACTGATCTTCTATATAAGGTTCCCCCCTCTCCAGGTTTTCAAAAGACTCAACTTCCTCATCATTCCATTGTTGTAGAATCAGCAATGAGGCGTATTAAGAGTACTAAAAAGCACTCTTCTTATCCGCCAGGTCGTGAGTCTAAGACTTTAGATGCCTTTGGATGCCAAACCTTCCAGGCATCCATGCTTTCAGCAAGAATCCTCTCATATATTTTCTATATGGGATTATCTCATGCAGAGGTCACAAAGAAATTACTGCTTTTGACCCCTTTTCTTCAAGAGCCCAAAAGAGCAGACTATTCCTTATTGGTTAGTCATGCTCAAAATATCTCTAGGTTCCTTACTCGTGCTTCCCTAGACTCCTTTGAGTCTGTTAGCAGAACGTCTGCTATAGCTATAGGGGCACAACGTAAAGCCTGGCTCCAAGTTTCAGACTTGGACTAATGGGCACAAGAAAGACTGGGAAATACTCCTTGCACTGGAGAAAATCTTTTTAACAAGGAGTCTTTACTCCAAGTTGCTCAGTTAACCAATGACATTGGTGTTTCCAGAGGCTGTTCTACGCCTTCCTCTTTCCCAGTTGGTAGGAAATTTCCTAACAAACTTTCTTCCCCTAAGGGGAAAAAGTTTTATCCATCTTCTGCCCATCATACAGATGTTCCCAACAGGGGAAACATCGCACTGGTCTAAAGAAACCACAACCTCAACAGGTTCAGCAAACCCAGCAGTCGCAGGGTTTCAGATAGATTATTATCATTACATCTCCTGTTTGGTGGTTAGAGTTTGCAGTCTGCTTCTTTTCACTTGAAGCATCTACACTAATTTCATCCTAAATTCTCATGGATCTCTCTTCACGAGACATCCTTTTCTTTTTTCTCTAAGAGTCTTTATGATGATCATGCCTATATTTAACAGGTTTCTCTTCCTCCTACTGGGAAAAGAGAGGTGACAACTATCAATAAGACAGTTTTCCCTGTACTAGCATGTATCATCTTACCTTTCAGAGACTTACTACATAGGGGTATGTTTACTAAGCTGGGCTAACCGTTAACCCGGGCTATCTGCAACTAGGTCCCATTGAATAACATGGGACCTAGTTGCAGATAGCCCGGGTTAACCGTTAGCCCAGCTTAGTAAACATACCCCATAGTCAGTCTCCTTCAACTCTGTCTTACCTCCCTCTTACTACAACATTCGGTTTGTAAGAGTGGCTCTATTACACTGATAAGCCCCTATGGTCCTCTACCTATTCTACAAGGGGATTTTCCCTTCCAGAGTTGTCTCCCCCTTTTTCTTACTTTAGGGCAGCTCATCAGACAATAAGGAAGTCTTACTACTCCTACTTATGTCTGTTGCTTCTTTTTCCAATCTAAAAAAAAAAAAAAAAAAAAAAAAAAAGGAAAAAGAAAAATTTTCCGCTGCCCTGGTAATTGCTGCAAATGCAGCAATTCCTAGTGGTTAAGCCACTGGTTCTGTTCACCACACAACCAGGGTTTATCACAGACTTGTTGGTTGACTTCTATTCTTCGCCCCTTTGTTTTTGGCAGAATAGTTTAAGTTACCTACTGGCTTTAAGCAGCCAGTTTTTTCTTCTAACCAACCTCTAACATGCTCTCTGCAACTCTACAGAGTAGCTTTGCACTATGGGCCCTTGCTAGAGAGCATTAGTATCTTGCCTAGCAGATAATCCTAGATGGTTAGGATGGGTTCACCCAGTCATGCTCCCATGACTGGTAGGTGTTCCCTACCCTTACCATCTCATCTAAAATCTCTTTTTGAGACAAAAGACACAGGCCTTTCATCACGTGAAAACCTAAAGAATGGCCAATTCCCTGGCTTGGTCCATATCTCCTTTGGACTTCTCGCCAGGGATAGTTTTCTTTCAGTTGCAGCTCAAGGACGCCTGATACCCATCTTGCTCTCATAGGTGGGTGAATATGGTATCTTATTCCAGTGGTGTCCTCTATCCATTCACCATACTGCAGTTCTAGAGAGATCTGGACTTGCTGCCTGCAGACTGAAGTTATCCTCTGCATTTTTCACGTAGGCCATCCTGGTTATTCAAGAGCTCGAATTCTTAAAGGAATCTAGACTCCTTCTTGTCAGGGAGACCATTCCTCTGACTCTGTCAACTATAACCAGGGAAAGAAGATTCTCTACACATCTATTCAAGCAGGTATCACCCTTGTTATTAGATGAATCTTCCCTCTATCCCCATATCCCTATGGGGATCTAGTTATATAGCCATGTCTCCATCTACTTATATAGCCTGGTCTACATATTTATATATATACATATATATCTATATGTATCTCTGTATCTTCCGCCCAGGTATATCTCTGTATATCTATCTATCTATATATATAAGGATAATCCCACCCCGTGTAATACACAACTCATCAAAAGAACGAAGTGATACACCCAAAAACAAAGCGAATAAGTAAATGAAAAACAAAACATTGTATATAGTTTAATTATGTTCAACTGTACATAGTTTACTAATTGTTAATTGTTAATTGTTAACTGTATTTATCTAGCTACAAATGTTATATGTAAAAACAGACCACTCTGTTTATTGTTGTTATATGGAAACCGCACCTGATCAATGGAAGGAGCGGTATATAAATAATCTGTTAATTAAATTAAATTAAAATATAAGTATATATATATCTTCTAGGTAGATATGTATCTACGTACTTATCTATCTCTCTGTCTAGGTTCATATATCCATATATTCCTATATGACTCTGATGGATGTGCACTACCCCTATCAATGCTGTGCCAGCATGCTTGGGGTTCTACACATATAACCACTCCCTGTGGTAATTAACAATTTGTTTGTTTCTCTTACCATAACCTTTCAGGTTTAGGTACCTCTGAAGCTTTCCATGTACCTTTCTTTCCTAATTGACCTCATTTAGGAAAGACTTCACGGATTCTCAGATACTCTAAAGCTATAACGCTTCATAAGTCTGTCCTTACTTTGTTATCGGATATAGGGGTCTCCATACCCCTCTCTCCTACAGGGACTATTTCCATTGTCAGTCCAAATCGGTCAGACTTATTTTTCCTTTTGGTCCTAGCATTGTACTGTTCTTCGACCAAAAGGGCTTAAGCTTTGTCTAATAGTACCTTCTGCGTTTCCTGCTGAAGCCCTACCTCATTGTACTACCCCAGTTTCCCCTGGGGCTATTCTCACCCTGATGGGTTCTGACCTCCACCTGTTTTTCCTACAGTTTGTTACCTCTACTTCACAGTGAGGCACTCCTTGAGGTTCTTCTACTGGCTCTTCTAACAGATCCATATGAAACTCAATAGACTTTTTACAATACCACCAAGGGAGGTCCATATTAGAATATTGCACTCAATATTTTTACTACTAAATGTCATCTATACAGGATCTTCCTCCATAGAAGTTCTGTTCTAGTCCAGCTGTTCCACAGCACCTTTTCTATAATTCAACTCCTACCCTCCATCCCCAAGATGCCTGAGGTCCTGAGGAGTAGCATAGCTCTTTCTAGATTCACTACATGCTAGGACTCCCTCTGGGCATCTTAGCTTGGGGAGTCCCCATATGTGAAGACTCATTCCTTCTTGTTCCTGGAGATAGCACAGTTACTTACCTGTAACAGGTGATCTCTGGGAACAGCAGGAATAAGTCTTCACAACCCACCCACCTCCCCTAGGAGTTGCTTTTCTCTGTCTCTATCTTTCCATTTCTTGCTTTCTCTCTCTTTGCCTCAGCTTTACAACTTAACTGAGGAGAGGCAGTTGGGAAAGGCGGGAAGGCAGCACGCAGGCGTGTTGGGATGCTTCCAAAAGCATTCTGATTGGACGTTGGGGAGTGTTCCCGCGCAGACTCCGTCGGTACCGACGTACCCATATGTGAAGACTTATTCCTGCTGTTCCCAGAGATCACCTGTTACAGGTAAGTAACTGTGCTCTGCTGGACACGTAAGTCCTGTTGTCCTCGAGGACTCTCCTCCCAGGGAGCTGACGTCGGGCCCAGCGCCGCCGGGGCCCGAGTCGGTAGCTGCTGAGTCGCCTGAGCTGGGTCTCAGGCTGACAGCCTTGGAGTGCAGACTGTCTGCCTTCATGGATCAGCAGCGGGTGCTGATGGCCAGCCTCGCTGGCGCATCTGCCTCGACCACCGGGACGTCAAAGTCGACCCTGGAGACCGAGCCGATACTCGAGACCATGAAGGCTCGAGGTCGTCCTCGGTCGCGGTCACCCTCGACCTCCCGGTCGGGACCGAGGGCATCGGGTCGGGTGCTGCCGGGCCCCGCGCGGTCAGAGCCCGACTCCTCTTCGGACGAGTCCACCTGGGAGATGGAGGATGAGGAGTCCCCCGATACCTTCAAGACTCGGTGCGACCCGTCGGACTCACCGCAGTCTGAGCCCCGGAGTAGGTCCCCTCCGGAGGATACCCGGTTCTCGGAGTTCGTGAGGGATATGACCACTGCTTTGGCAATCCCGGCGGATCCCGAGGAGGAGCCTCAAGCCGAAGAGCTCGAGGCCCTCCAGTATGACTCTCCTCCGAAGGAGGCCTTTACTGTGCCGGTTCCTCCAATGCTGGAACGGCTCCTCTTCCAGATGTGAGAGGCACCGGCCTCGGCGCCGGTTCTGAACAAGCGGGTCGATTCCACTTATCGACTCCGTAAGAGCACTGGGTTTCAAAAGGCGCAACTACCGCACCATTCCATGGTGGTGGAATCGGCCATGCATCGTCTGAAAAGTCAGAAGATGCACTCCGCGGTGCCCCCTGGCAGGGAGGCCCGGAACCTGGATGCGTTCGGTAGAAAGTGCTTCCAGGGCTCGATGCTTGCTTGCCATGTCCAGTCTTACCAGCTGTACATGGGCATGTACTTGCGGGACCTAGCAAAGGAGCTTGCCGGGTTCTCTGCTGGTATCTCCGGGGAACCTTTGCAGAGGTTCAAGTCCTTGTCTTCGGGGATCCGGGAATGCTCTAAGTTCATGTCCCGAGCAGCCTACGATGGCTTCGAGGCCTCGTCCCGTGTTGCGGCTGCCGGCATCGCGACTCGACGCCAGGCATGGCTGCAGTCATCGGACCTCGAGCCATGGGTTCAGGACAAGTTGGTCGATGTCCCTTGCCGAGGTGAGAACCTTTTTGGCAAGCCCATGGCCGAGAAGGCTGCTGAGCTCGAGACCGAGCACCTCACAAGGACAAGGCTGTCTCGAAAGACTTCTGCCCCTTCACACAAGAAGAAGGGCTCGGGTAAAAAGTCCTTTTACCCGAGGAAGGCGACTGCCTACAAACAGTTCCCACCTTACCAGGCCTCCCCCACTCCCCCACAGGGTCAGCAGGCCAAGGGGCAGGGACATGGGCCCCGTAGGCAGAAGGCCCCCAAGCCTCCGGCTCCTGCTCCCACTCAGCAGGATGGGGTTTTTTGACTCCCAAGGCATAGCCTCTCCGTCTCTGCTCTCCCATCCCTGCACAGGAGGTCGCCTAGCCCTGTTTTCCCACCAGTGGCCACCCAATACAGGGGACAACTGGGTCTTAAGCATAGTCCACAAGGGCTACCTGCTTCATTTTCATCAGTTGCCTCCTTCCTATTTTCCAGGAGAGCCTCCAAGGCCTCCTCTCCATACAGCCCTCCTCCTGCAGGAGCTCCAGGGTCTGTTATGAGACCAGGCGGTGGAACCTGTGCCTCCCCACCTGCAAGGTCACGGTTTCTACTCCAGGTACTTCCTAGTACCAAAGAGAATAGGGGACCTCAGGCCTATTCTCGACCTCAGAAATCTCAACAAGTTCTTACAGAAGGAGAAGTTCAAGATGCTTACTCTTGGAACACTTCTGCCCAGCAGGGAGATTGGCTATGCTCTTTAGATCTAAAGGATGCGTACACTCACATCCTCATTCATCCAGACCACAGAAAGTACCTCAGGTTCATTGTGGGAGGAAACCATTATCAGTACAGAGTGCTGCGATTTGGCCTCACCTCCGCCCCCAGGGTCTTTACCAAATGCCTGGCAGTGGTGGCGGCCTACTTAAGGAATCAGGGTATCTTTGTCTTCCCCTATCTGGACGACTGGCTCATCAGGGGTCAGATGTGCTAGGAGGCCAGGCAAGCCACCCTCTGAACGATTTCTCTACTCCAACATCTGGGGTTTGTCATAAACGTCGCAAAGTCCACTTTGCTCCCCTCCCAAAACTTGGAGTTCATAGGGGCAAGGCTAGACTCTCTGCAGGCAAAAGCTTTCTTGCCAGAGGACAGAGCCCAAAGACTGATGACCTTGGCAAAACCATTTTCTCAGCAGGTCACTGGTCTCCGCCAGGCTCTGCCTGAGGCTTCTCGGCCACATGGCCTCGACAGTACATGTGACTCCCAATGCCAGGCTTCATATGAGGCCTGCGCAATGGTGTCTCAGGAATCAGTGGTCGCAGGCCACAGGGAGCCTCAGAGACAGAGTAAGGGTGGCCAGACCATTCCTGCACGCCCTACGTTGGTGGCTGCATCCCCCCAACTTACTGAAAGGGATGCCTTTTCAGCCACCTGGGTCCACAGTGGTATTGACCACCAATGCCTCCGTGCAGGGCTGGGGTGCACACTGTCTGGGCAAGGTCACCCAGGGCCTGTGGTCTCCCTGGGAGGTCCAGCAGCAGATCAATCTGCTGGAAATACGGGCTATTCGCTTAGCCCTCAAGACTTTCTCTCAAACCCTGGCTCACCAGTCTGTTTTATTGCAAACAGGGAGGCACTGGGTCTAGGCTCCTTTGTCAGGAGGCGCAGGACCTTTGCTTGTTTGCGCTCAAGCACAACATGTTGCTCAAGGCGGTTTATCTCCCTGGCCAGGAAAATTACCTAGCAGACAGGTTGAGCAGAATTCTGCAGCCCCACGAGTGGCAACTCCATCCCTTGGTAGTTCAGAAGATCTTCCTGAGATGGGGACGTCCATCCATAGATCTCTTTGCCAGTTCCCTGAACAGACAGCTGCCCAGGTTCTGCTCCAGGCAACCACATCCTCTGAGACTAGCAGCAGATGCTTTCCTGATTTCCTGGTCCCAGAGCCTCCTGTATGCGTTTCCTCCCACGCCTCTGGTGGCCCGAACCCTGTTCAAGATTCTAAAGGACCAGACCTCGGTCCTTCTGGTAGCCCCCAGGTGGCCGAGGCAACCTTGGTTCCCACTTCTGCTTCAACTAGCAGTGGAAACTCCACTACCTCTAGGGTTGCAGCCCGACCTTCTTTCTCAGGACCAGGGGTCTCTTCTACACCCCAATCTCAAATCTCTCAATTTGATGGCCTGGAAGCTGCAAGGGTAGTTCTGGCTCCTTGGGGCCTACCTCCTGAAGTTGAAGAGGTCGTCCTGGCCTCTAGGAAGCAGTCCACTTGAAAAACCTATGCCCTGAAGTGGAAGAGGTTTTCTGTGTGGTGTCACCTGCGTACAGAGGACCCTTTCTCCTGTGCTGTACCAGTGGTGCTTCAGTACCTGCTGCACTTATCCAATCAGGGCCTTAAGTCCAATTATGTTCGGGTCCACTTCTCAGCTTTAGCAGCTCACCACTCACTGGTGGAAGGACATTTGTTGGTTCACCCCTTGGTGTCCCAGTTTCTCAGAGGTTTGCTCTTGCTCAAGCCTCCTGTCCGTCCTCCAGCTCCTGAGTGGGAGTTGAATGTGGTCTTGCAGCAACTGACTCGCCCACCTTTTGAGCCGATGGCTACTTGTTCTCTCCGCTTCCCTTCCTGGAAGACACTCTTCCTAGTAGCCTTAACCTCGGCCAGATGGGTGAGTGAGCTTCAGGCCCTGGTCTGTGACAGGCCTTACAACTGCTTCTGTAGGAACAGGGTAGTCCTTAGGACTCACCCAAAGTTCCTTCCTAAAGTTGTCTCCTCTTTCCACCTCAACCAGGAGGTGGTTCTTTCAACATTCTTCCCTAGGCCTCATGCAAGCCAGGCTGAAGCGGTTCTCCAGACCCTGGACTGTAGAAGGGCCTTATCCTTCTACCTTGACCGTACGCATGGACATAGAAGGGCTACTCAGCTCTTCATCTCTTTTGACCCTAATAATTTGGGGTTAGCTGTGTCCAAGCGTACCTTGTCCATATGGGTGGCTGACTGTATCACCTGGGCTTACAGGGCAGCTGACCGTCCCTTGCAGGGTCGGGCCACGGCCCATCATGTCAGGGCAATGGCTGCCTCAGTAGCTCATCTCCGCTCTGTACCGTTGGCAGACATCTTCAGGGCTGCAACTTGGTCCTCAAGCCAGACCTTTGCACCTCATTACTGCCTGGAGAGGGAGTCCCGTAGGGACAATGCTTTTGGCCAGGCAGTACTCCGGAATCTCTTTGAGGTTTAGGCAACTCCTGCCCTCCAGCCCTCCGTTGGGCTACCGGTGGAGGTTCTTTCAGTGAAAAGCCTTTCTTTGATGCTGGGACTAGAGGGAGTTCTCTTGTTCAGCCTGGGTTTCTTGGTAGCGCAGAGCTAGGGAGTCACACATATGTGAGGACTGACTTCCTGCTTGGTCCTGGAGAAAGAGTAGTTACTCACCTGTAACAGGTGTTCTCCAGGAGCAGCAGGAATCAGTCCTCACAACCCTCCCTCCTCCCCTAGGAGTTGCAGTTGTACATAGTTTATTTTACATTTTTGTGTGCTGTTTTTTAGCTATGTCATTTGACTGAGCAAGATGGCACCTTTAGGCGCATGCGTGCAGTATTCCCAAAGGCTTTCATAGAAAGCTGGGGAAATGCTCCGCAAGGGCTCCATCGACGTCGATGTCACCCATATGTAAGGACTGATTCCTGCTGCTCCTGGAGAACACCTGTTACAGGTGAGTAACTACTCTTACCTGTAAAAGTGATGTATCTCCTTCCAAACTATATCATTCGGCAACTATATCATTCAGCTCGGTCCCCCAACAGTACTCCTTGAAATAGAATTTAGGCACCCAGCGTAAATAAGATGTAGATAGACCCCGTCTGAAAGTAGGTACCAGTGTAAATATGATGTAGATAGTTTCCCCTAGTTACTTCCAAGTTGATCTCCCCGTTCATTGTAAATACAACGCAGAGTGCCTGCGTTGTATAGTTGATGTTGAATGTAAACCGCACTGATCTAAATAGCGCGGTATAGAAGAAATGTTAAATAAATAAAAAATAAAACTGCCGGCAATATCAAACTATGAAACATAAGATGTCATTATTCATAAAAGAGATAAGTTGTTCTTGATAAAATAAAAATTTTTTTGAAGGGGATAAATTTTAACACCCTACCGTTAGAAAACCCCATTAACAGTATGTATATCACTTACTAGAATAAACCATATGAGTATTAAAGCCTACTCTTATCCATCAATTCTCATGATGTCATATATAAATTTATAGAAAACGTTTAGCTTTCTCAAACCCCCAGGTTTAAACTCTGATTGTTATGAATGGGAAAGACTCTTTGATATGAGTACTACCTTAGTTAAATTACACATATTGATTCCTGCGACCGCGGTCAAGCCCCAGACATATTTTAAGTCTTACATTTATAATTCCATCATCTCCATATTCAGGTTATAAAACACTACCTATACATAAAACAATTCGAGAATTATTCATTAGTCTATCCC
Organism: Ichthyophis bannanicus; assembly: GCA_033557465.1. Lineage (NCBI taxonomy): Eukaryota > Metazoa > Chordata > Amphibia > Gymnophiona > Ichthyophiidae > Ichthyophis > Ichthyophis bannanicus. The sequence goes on along the minus strand of CM066036.1, from coordinate 49,284,063 downwards.
TCATCACAACTCCACTTGTTATTCCTTTCCGAAAGGGGACTTTGAACCGTTCCTCTAACAGTACTCTAAAGTCAGACCCGAGTAATCTATTCGATCCAGGCATACACATAATAAATATATTTGTGAAACCCGAGTAATCTATTCGATCCAGGCATACACATAATAAATATATTTGTAAAACAAAAATTAAAATTAACTTACATCTCTAATAGATCGTTGACCCGACTCTGCAGATCTGCAGAGTTCTGTCGGCTGTACCAATTCTAAAACGCCGGCATCTATGCACCAGCTTAAAAACTTCCCGCGAAGATGCAAATATAATGACGTGTGACTAACCATTTAACTATGTAGATAGTGAAGGGCATAAAGGGAAAACTTTATTTCTGAAACTGGCAAACGATAATAAATACTCATTTTATAAAAAATTAAGCATACATATGATTGCCGAATGATATAGTTTGGAAGTAGATACATCACTTTTACAGGTATTAATTTTATTTTTATGTGTTTGCCAATATAAGAAGTTTTTCACTGATTCCGTTTTGTTGGCAGAATTTGCCCTTTATTTATGAAGTTTATGTTGCATATAATTAATAGGTTTAATCTGAAAAGTTTTTTTGCACCTGGATATATGTATCAGTCAATGTGGTTTTTGTTTTCCCTGAACATTTTATAGAGTATACATTAAAAGTATAAGTACTCATAGAAGCATGTCGTTTTTTAACAGTAGTCCGATATAGTAGTTTATCATTTTTAACCAACAATATATTTTATTTATTCTTTATATTTTTCGTGCTGATGTGTGGTGTTTATTCATTTTAATTATTTATTTATACTTGTTATGATATGTATTTATACCAACTTTTTTTATCATAATTTAGCCCCTATTTATAATCTTTCTATGTTTATTTATAATATTTCTATGTTTATTTATGTATTTATGGTTTTATGATTGTTTTTAATATATTTTAGCCTGCCCCTGAAGAAGGCAATGAAACACGGCCTGTGTCGGGCCATAGGCTTTAAGTGACCAATAAAGAATATCCTTCTTTCTGCTGTCCACGTTTTTACTGGGTTTGTACATAGCACGTGGACTTGTGCTTTGTTGTTGGAGGACGTAGAAATCCATATGTGACATGCAAATTCCGAATATGGGATAGGAAACATAAGATACTGACACAGATGGGGGGAGACATAAGAGCACAGCGGATTATACAGTGTGAGGGCTTTAAGGTAGGAGGAGTCTCTGGAATATTCCAAAAGTGGCATGAGAAAGGGTTACAATATATGGGACAGGTATTAACAGCTGTGGGCCAATTAAGATCATTTGGGGAGCTTCAGCAAGAATTTCAAATAGAGACAAGTGATTGGTATGGCTACTTCCAATTAGCACAATCTCCAGGAACAAGCAGGAATGAGTCTTCACATATGGGTACGTCGGTACCGACGGAGCCTGCGCGGGAACGCTCCCCAGCATCCAATCAGAAAGCTTTTGGAAGCATCCCACAGCGCTTGCGTGCTGCCTTCCCGCCTTTCCAACTGTCTCTCCTCAGTTGTTCTTTTTCCGCGGAGCCAACAGGTCGTGTTCCTGTCACCGCAGAAGAATTTCCTTATTTTTTCTTTATTTCTTTTCTGTCGTGTCTGCCTTTCTCGACGCTATACCGGTACCGCCGGTTGTTATTCTTTTCTTTAAAAAAAAAACCCCAAAAAAACCTTTTTTCCATTTATTTTTCTTCAGGTGTACTTCAGTTTTGGGCCTTAGGCCCAAAACCCTTTTCCTTAAATATGGAAAAGCCTGCCTCAGGATTTAAGAAGTGTACAAAATGTGGCGGTACTATCTCCATCACCGACACCCATAACTGGTGTCTAAAGTGTTTAGGCCATGACCATTCCATTACAGATGGTGTGTCCTGTTCCATGATGTCTAAGAGAGGTCGACAGAACCGAGCTGCCAAGCTCAGTACCCTGTTTCCCTCTGATGCGGCTTCGGTGGCATCGACGTCTTCCAGGGCTTCTTCTTCCTCACATGGATCTCAGGTAACTAAACATAAATCCAGCCGGTCCTCGAAGGGCAAATCTCCTTCTAAGCATCGAGATGCCTCTGGCCTTGCCCTCGAGGATTCTGCACCGGCAAAATTACCCCGGCGGGAGGCTTCGGCCTCTAAAGCATCATCATCGGGGTTCCAGGATGATCTCGATGGCGTGGCCTCGACAGATCTCCTGGTGCCATGCTCTGGGGTACCGGTGGCTTCCACCAGTACCGACTTCCAGGCATTGGCAGCATCGATGGATCAGAGGATTCTGTCCATCGAACGCAGTCTGGCGGCTTTCCTTTTGGCATCGACTCCCGTGGTACCGCAACAGACTACTCCGCCGGTACCGGCTCTGGCATCGCCATCGACACCGATCCCGGTACCGGTGGCATCGGCATCGGTGTCTGCCATGCTGGTACTCTGCCCTCTGCAGCCCTCCGGTACCGATACCCCGGTACCGGTGATTCCCGATACTGATCCCAATCGGTACGGGTATCGGGCTTTGCAAGAGCATCCGGACAGACGATACTTCGATTCCTCTGATGACTCTGAGGATTCTGAAGACTCTGTCGATGCAGTGATGCTTCTTCCACAGGAGGAGTCCTCTCCTAAACGAAGGATGTCTCCTCCAGAGGACTTGTCTTTTCAAGACTTTATCAGACTTTATCTCAGCCCCCTCAGGGCCTTTGACTTTCTGCTAGAGAACTTAGCCTTCCTGGCTCTAGAAGGACCAGAGCCCTCCACCATTCCAGGACGGTTATGTCACTTTGTTCCCACATGGGGGCAAATCACAGCAGAGCATTGGACACTCTCCATCAAAAGAGAGGGGTACAAACTGCATTTTTCCAGCTTGCCCCCTCTCACAAGTGTGCACCAGTTCAATTCTCCAACCTCCCTCCTCAGCCTGTTAGAGCAGGAGGTTGCCACTCTTCTAGCCTAGGGGGCAATAGAGGAAGTGCCTTCTCAACAACAGGGCACAGGGTTCTACTCCCCCTATTTTCTTATCCCCAAGAAAACAGGGGGCTTCAGACCCATTTTAGATCTCAGAGAGTTGAACAGATTCCTAGTCAAAGAAAAATTCAAGATGGTTTCTCTAGGAACTCTGCTGCCATACCTTCAGAGTCAGGATTGGCTTTGTTCTCTAGATCTCAAGGATGCGTACACTCATGTTCTTATCCATCCAACTCACAGAAGGTTCCTTCGGTTCCTTTTCCAGGAGAAGCACTATCAATACAGAGTGCTCCCCTTTGGCCTGGCCTCTGCACCAAGGGTGTTCATGAAATGCACGGCAGTGGTTGCTGCTTTTCTGCGCACCCTGGGAATATTTGTCTTCCCTTATCTGGACGACTGGCTCATTCGAGCTCCCACTCAATCAGAGGCCAAGACTTCTCTAACCTTCACAATGCGTATCCTTCAATATTTAGGGCTGGTAATAAACATCCCAAAATCCAATTTGATCCCTACTCAGTCCCTGGAGTTCATAGGGGCGTTGCTGGATACCACAAAGGCAAGGGCCTATCTTCCTCAGGCCCGTTGCCTTTGCTTGATGCAGTTAGCTTCTCAAGCAGAGTCAAAACCCCTACTAACTGCTCGAGAAATGTTACAGTTGCTAGGCCACATGGCATCCAGCGTTCATGTGGTACCATATGCTCGCCTTCACATGAGAGCAGCTCAGTGGACTTTATCCACCCAATGGACCCAGGCATTAGGCTGCCTGTCAGACAAAATAGCAAACACAAGTCGCCTCATTTTGTCCCTCCAGTGGTGGAAGTCCCCTCAAAACCTGTTGCTGGGGTCTCCCTTTCAACAGCCTCTACCCCAGGCAACTCTTACAACAGATGCTTCTCCAATGGGCTGGGGAGCTCATCTTCAGGACCTCTCCACCCAGGGCATCTGGTCCCCACAGGAAACTTGTCTACATATCAATCTCTTGGAACTCAGAGCAATCTTCCTTGCTCTGCGAGTTTTCCACACCCTGCTCAGCCACAAGACAGTCCTTATCCACACGGATAATCAAGTAGCCATGTTCTATATAAACAAGCAGGGAGGAACTGGGGTTCAAAACTCTTGGGCAGACAGACTCAGTCGAGTTCTGCTTCCACACGAGTGGTCCCTACATATGGACCAGGTATCCAAGATTTTTCAAATTTGGAGAACCCCGGACATAGACCTCTTTGCAAGTCCGTGGAATGCCAAACTTCTCCGGTTCTGTTCCAGAACTCCGGCTCAGGGGGCTCAGGCAAGGGATGGTTTCCTCCTTCATTGGGGTCAAGACTTCCTGTATGCCTTTCCACCCATTCCCCTAATTCCCAAAACCCTGTTCAAGCTTCAGAGAGACAGAGGCCACATGATTCTCATAGCTCCACATTGGCCACAGCAAGTGTGGTACCCTCTGCTTCTACATCTCTCTCAAGCTCCCTCCCTAGAGTTAGGGTCTGCTCCAGACCTCCTCTCTCAGGAGGACGGAAAGTTGTGGCATCCCAATCACCAGTCTCTGCATCTCAGGGCTTGGTTGCTGAAGGCCTAGATCTCCAGGATCTTCATCTTTCTCAACAAGTGAAAGATGTTCTTTATGCTTCCAGAAAACCTTCCACTAGACGTTCTTACGCCTTGAAGTGGAAAAGGTTTACCATCTGGTGTTCTGAAAAGGGTCTTAACCCCCATGCCATACCTCTGGAATCGTTGCTGGAGTATCTCCTGCATCTGTCTAATGCAGGCCTTAAGACAAATTCAGTAAGAGTCCATCTGAGTGCTATTGCAGCTTCACTCAAGCCTCTAAATGGACAACCTGTTTCCTCTCATCCCCTTATAGCAAAGTTCATGAGAGGCCTCCTTTTAACAAAGCCTCCCATTAGACCACCACCGGTGGCATGGGACTTAAATTTGGTTCTTGGTCAGCTTATGAAGCCACCTTTTGAACCTTTAGCTACTACCTCCTTGAAATACCTTTCTTGGAAGGTTATCTTTCTCATTGCAATCACATCAGCACGCCGCATCAGTGAATTGCAAGCACTAGTAGCTAATCCACCTTATACAAGGTTCCATCATGACAAGGTGGTCCTTAGGACTAATCCACACTTTATGCCTAAGGTGGTCTCGCCTTTTCACCTCAACCAAGAGGTCTACCTACCTGTCCCTTTTACAAGACCTCATGCATCAACTGCAGAGAGGAATCTTCATACCCTGGACTGTAAACGAGCTCTAGCTTTTTACTTACAGAGGACACAGCAACATAGAAAGTCTTCTCAACTCTTTGTTGCTTTTGATCCTTCTCATTTCGGACAACCAGTCTCCAAGTGAACACTTTCCAATTGGATTGCCCAATGTATTTCTTTCGCCTGTCAGAGCAAGAACATTTCTCTGGAGGGCCATGTCACAGCTCACAATGTGAGAACCATGGCAGCCTCAATGGCTCATCTGAACTCTGTGTCTATCGACGACATCTGTCGAGCAGCCACTTGGGCCTCGGTTCATACCTTCACAGCCCATTACTGCTTGGACAAGGACTCCCACCGGGATTCCTTGTTTGGTCAGGCTGTTCTCAAACACCTGTTCCATACTTAATCAACTCCTACCCACCATCCCTCATGGGATGCCAGAGATCCAGGTGGGGAAGTGCAGCTCTGTCCCAGGGACACACAACCTATGGGCTCTCTCCCTGGCATCAAAAGCTAGGGAGTCCCCATATGTGAAGACTCATTCCTGCTTGTTCCTTGAGATAGCACAGTTACTTAGCTGTAACAGGTGATCTCTGGGAACAGCAGGAATAAGTCTTCACAACCCACCCACCTCCCCTAGGAGTTGTCTCTCTCTCTCTTCCTTTCCCTCTCTCTCCCTCTTTGTCTCAGCTATAAAACTCAACTGAGGAGAGACAGTTGGAAAGGCGGGAAGGCAGCACGCAGGCGCTGTGGGATGCTCCCAAAAGCTTTCTGATTGGACGCTGGGGAGCATTCCCACGCAGGCTCTGTCGGTACCGACGTACCCATATGTGAAGACTTATTCCTGCTGTTCCCAGAGATCACCTGTGCTTTTCCTGGGGGGAAAACAAATAAAGGTATGCTTAGGTTATAAGGAGAAACAATTTGAAAAGATGTTTAGGATGGGAGATTTCTCCAGGACCAAGCAGGAAGTCAGTCCTCACATATGGGTGACTTCGGCGCCGACGGAGCCCTCGTGCGGAGCATTTCCCCAGCTTTCAAAGAAAGCCTTTGGGAATTGCAGCATGCAGGCACGGTCCCCTTCCTGCCCAAGGGTGCCATCTTGCTCAGTCTTCTTTTTTTCCGCGGAGCCTGACGGACGTAGTTCGTTTTTCCCCGAGGAAAAAGTTGAATTTCCCTGTTTTTTCTCTTTTTTCTCCGGTTCGACGCCGGATCCTTTTCCTCCTCGGACCGATACGCCGGTATCGAGTCCTTTTTTCTCTTTTTCGGTTTTTGTCCTTTGTGACTGGCGTTCGCGCCTTTTTTCTTTTTTCCCTTTTCCCTGGCAGCCCGGTCTTTTGACCTAGCAGGGGCCCTTTTTCCCCCGATGGCTTCCAGCGGGTTTAAGAAATGTGATCGGTGTAAGAAACGTATGTCTCTTACCGACACACATGACTGCTGCCTCCATTGCCTCGGACCCGATCATGACCCGATGATCTGTGGTCCATGTGGCAAAATGTCCTCAAAGGCGTTGAGGAGTCGGCAGCACCAAAAGCATAGGATCTTAACTGTCTCCGCGTCCGGCCGGGCCCGTACCTCGTCAGAGGCCTCGATGTCTCGGGACTCCGGCCCCGAGCAGCGTCAGGGTTCCTCTGAGCGGGGGTCTCCTTCACGGGAACATCGCAGGAAGAAGAAACCGTGAGGGCGTCGTCGGTGGACGCTCCTGGTTCCTCGAGGGCTAGGTCGCATAGCCCCGATAGCCGTCCCGGGTCTTCGGAGTCGGAGAGGCCTGCCAAACGTCCTCGTGTCGAGATGGAGTCTCCTGGACACGTAAGTGCTGTTGTCCTCGTGGACTCTCCTCCGAGGGAGCCGACGTTGGGCCCGACGCCGTCGGAGTCTGAGTCGGGGGCTGCTGGGTCTCCTGAGCTCGGACTCAGGTTGACGGACTTGGAGAGCAGCTTCGCTGCCTTCATGGAAAAGCAGCGGGCATTGATTGCCGGTCTCACCGGTGCATCTGCCCCAACCACCAGGACCTCGACATCCAAGTCGACCCCGGAGGCCGAGCCAATCCTTGAGTCCATGCGGGATCGAGTCGATCCTCGGCCACTGTCTCCCTCAACCTCCCGTTCAGGGCCGAGGTCGTCAACGCCGGTACCCTCGGCGTCGGGGCGGAGGGCATCTGTGCCCACCCGACTGGAGCCTCTCGATTCCTCCTCCGAGGAGTCGGGCTGGGAGATGGAGGACAAAGAGTTACCCGACACTCATCGGACTCGGTGTGTCCCATCGGACTCGCCCGAGTCCGAACCTCGGAGACGATCCCCACCGGAGGATACACAGTTCTCGGACTTCGTGTGGGATATGGCCAAGGCCTTGGCCTTCCCCGCGAATCCCGAGGAGGAGCCTCGAGCCAAGTAGCTCGAGGCCTTCCAGTATGACTCTCCCGCGAAGGAGGCCTTTACTGTTCCGGTTCCTCCGATGCTGGAGCGGCTGCTCTTCCGCATGTGGGAGACCCCGTCCTCGACACCGGTGTTAAGCAAGCGGGTCGATTCAATCTATTGATTCCACAAGAGTCCCGGGTTCCAAAAGGCGCAATTACCGCACCACTCCATGGTTGTGGAATTGGCCATGCATCGACTGAAAAGTCAGAAGATGCACTTCTCGGTGCCTCCCGGCCGGGAGGCCCAGAACCTGGATGCCCTCGGTAAGAAGTGCTTCCAGGGCTCTATGCTTGCTTGCCGTGTCCAGACATACCAGCTCTACATGGGCATGTACCTCCGAGACCTGGCAAAGGAAATTGCCGGGTTCTCTGCTGGTCTCTCCGAGGAACCTTTGCAGAGGTTCCAGGCCTTGTCCACTGGTATTCGGGAGTGCTCGAAGTTTATCTCTTGAGCAGCCTACGATGGCTTCGAGGCTTCAGCCCGAGTAGCCGGGGCCGGCATCGGTGCCCGCCGACAGGCTTGACCAGAGTCATCCGACCTCGAGCCATGGGTACAGGACAAGTTGGTCGATGTCCCCTGCCGGGGTGAAAACCTTTTCGGCAAACCCATGGCTGAAAAGGCTGCTGAGCTCGAGACAGAGACTCTCACCAGGACTAGGCTGTCCAGAAAAACCTCTGCCCCTTCTCAGAAAAAGAAGGGCTCGGGAAAAAAGACCTTTTATCCGAGGAAGTCATCTGCCTATAAACAATACCCTCATTATCAGGCCTCTGCAGCTCCCCAACAGGGTCAGCAGGCCAAGGGGCAGGGTCAAGGGCCCGATAGGCAGAAGGCCCCCAAGCCACCTACATCGGCCCCTGCTCAGCAGGGTGGGGGTTTTTGACTCAGAAAGCATAGCCTCTTCTCCTCAGCTGGCTTCTCTCAGCACAGGAGGCCGGCTGGCCCACTTTGCCCACAGGTGGTCAGCCGTCACATCAGATACCTGGGTTCTTCATATAGTCCAAAAGGGCTATCTTCTCCATTTTCACCAGGTATCTCCCTCCTATTTTCCAGGGGAGCCTCCAAGACTCCCTCTGCACAGGGACCTACTCCTTCAGGAGTTAGCAAGTCTGCTAAAGGATCAGGCTGTGGAACCGGTGCCCCACCACCTGAGAGGTCACGGCTTTTATTCCAGGTACTCTCTGGTACCAAAAAGAACAGGAGGCCTCAGACCCATCCTAGACTTGCGCAACCTCAACAAGTTCCTGGAGAGGGAAACCAGCAGGGAGACTGGCTATGCTCCTTAGATCTAAAGGATGCGTATACTCACACCCTTATTCATCCAGACCCCAGACAATATCTCAGATTTGTTGTGGGGGGAAACCACTATCAGTACAGAGTACTACCCTTTGGCCTGTCCTCCGCTCCCAGGGTGTTCACCAAGTGCCTGGCAGTGGTGGCGGCCTACCTGAGGCTTCAAGGTCTTTTTGTGTTTCCGTACCTGGACGACTGGCTCATAAGGGGCCAATCTTCCCAGGAGGCCAATCAAGCCACCCTTCGCACTGTGGCTCTACTTCAGCACTTGGGGTTTGTCATAAACTTCTCAAAGTCCACTTTGCTCCCGTCCCAGAACTTAGAATTCATAGGGGCCAGACTAGACACTCTTCAAGCGAAGGCTTTTCTACCTATGGACAGAGCCCACAGGCTGATGGATCTGGCCAGGCAGTTTCGCAGCAATTCCCTGGTCTCTGCCAGGCAATTCCTGAGACTACTCGGCCATATGGCTTCCACGGTTCATGTCACCCCCAATGCCCGCCTGCACATGCGGCCGGCTCAGTGGAGCCTTCGCACTCAGTGGCATCAGGCCACGGGGAGCCTAGCAGACTCAGTAAAGATATCGGACCTGCTAGTCTCCTCTCTGCAATGGTGGCTTCATCTTCCGAATCTGGTACTCGGAGTGATTTTTCAATCCCCTCCGCATTCTCAAGTGCTGGCAACAGATGCTTCTCTTCTCGGTTGGGGAGCACATTGCCAAGGGGCATGTACTCAGGGTCTCTGGACCCCTTGGGAGGCTGCTCAACAGATAAACTTCCTGGAGCTACGGGCGATGCGCCTAGCTCTGAGAGCCTTCTCCCACCTCGCCTCCCACCAGTCTGTACTGGTCCAGACGGACAATCAAGTTGCCATGTTCTACGTGAACAAGCAAGGAGGCACAGGCTCCTTCCTTCTATGTCAGGAGGCACAATGGCTGTGCTCTTGGGCCGTCACTCACGGAATCCTCCTAAATGCTGTCTACCTCTCAGGTCAAGAAAATTACCTGGCGGACAGACTGAGCAGGATCCTGCAACCACACGAATGGAGGTTGAACCCGTTGGTGGTTCAGCAGGTCTTTCTCAGGTGGGGCCTCCCCACCATGGATCTTTTCGCCAGTCCTCTGAACCGGCAACTCCCGAGATTCTGCTCCAGACAACCGCATCCTCTCAGAGTAGCAGCGGATGCGTTTCTGATCTCGTGGTCCATGGGCCTACTGTATGCGTTTCCTCCCACACCACTAGTGTCCAGAACGCTGTTCAAAGTCCTCAAGGACGGGGCTTCATTGATCCTGATAGCCCCCAAGTGGCCGAGGTAACTGTGGTTCCCGCTTCTGCTGCAGCTTGCGGTGGACACCCCTCTTCCTCTGGGGTTTTAACACGATCTCCTGTCTCAGGATCAGGGGACTCTCTTGCACCCCAACCTCCAGTCCCTTCATCTGATGGCCTGGCTGCTGAAAGGGTAGTCCTGTCTCCCCTACTACTGCCTCGAGAGGTGGAAGATGTGGTCTTGGCCTCTAGGCGACAATCCACCAGGAAATCCTACGCTCTTAAGTGGCGTAGATTCTCCGCATGGTGTGCTCAGCACAGCGAGAATCCCTTCTCGTGCTTGGTAGCGGTAGTGTTGCAATATTTGCTTTACCTCTCCAATCTGGGCCTTAAGTCTAACTCTGTCAGAGTTCACCTTAGTGCTCTCTCAGCGCACCACTCGCCAGTGGACGGGAGGCCTCTTTCTAACCACTCTTTGGTGGCTCGTTTTCTCAGAGGCCTCCTCCTGCTCAAGCCTCCTTTACATCGACCAGCCCCTGAGTGGGTTCTGAATGTTGTCTTACAGCGGATTACTTGTCCTCCATTTGAACCTATGGCTACCTGCCCTCTCCGTTTTCTCTCCTGGAAAACTTGTTTCTGGTAGCTCTTACCTCTGCTAGGCGAGTGAGTGAACTTCAGGCTCTAGTGTCTGATCCTCCGTACACTAGGTTCTACAGGAATAGGGTAGTCTTACGGACTCACCCTAAGTTTCTTCCTAAGGTTGTCTCGCCTTTTCACCTCAATCAGGAGGTGGTTCTTCCGACCTTCTTTCCCAGGCCGCATGCCAACCGGGCTGAGATGGTTTTGCATACCCTGGACTGTAGGAGGGCGTTGTCCTTCTACCTTGACTGTACACGGGAGCATTGGAGGGCTGTTCAGCTCTTCGTTTCTTTTGACCCCAATAAGTTGGGGCTACCTTGTCCATCTGCGTCGCTGACTGTATCGCCTGGGCTTATGGGGCAGCCGGCCTCTCGGAGGGTCGAGCCACGGCTCATTGTGTCAGGGCGAAGGCTGCGTCAGTGGCTCATCTCCGCTCTGTTCCGTTGGCAGACATCTGCCAGGCCGCTACTTGGTCTTCAAGCCAGACTTTTGCGGCCCATTACTGCCTTGAGAGGGAGTCCCTCAGGGACAGTGCTTTCGGACTGGGCGGGAAGGGGACTGCGCATGCGCACTGCAATTCCCAAAGGCTTTCTTTGAAAGCAGGGGAAATGCTCCGCACGAGGGCTCCGTCGCGCCGACGTCACCCATATGTGAGGACTGATTCCTGCTGCTCCTGGAGAACACCTGTTACAGGTGAGTAACTACTCTTTATCTAGGGACACAATTTCTAGACTGTATAAAGCATGGAGTGGGCCAATGGACCAAGGAACACATATGCAGGCATGGGAAGAGGACTTGGGAGGTCACTGGGACTATTAGAGATGGGAAAAAATATATGAAGGGATAAAAATACCAGTGGTCTCAACAGCAATACAAGAACACTGCTATAAGATGCTGTAGCGAGTGTATTTAACCCCAGTGCGTCTGTGTAAGATGGGACAATATAAGGATTCGGTGTGCTGGAGGGGTTGTGGAGAGAGAGAGGATTATATTCATATGTGGTGGGCGTTCCCAACGTTACAGAAAACATGGCAATGGTTGTCTGACTTGGCCCGAGATATGGTGGGTTGGGTTGGCCCTATTACACCAGCAGGAGTGTTATTGAATGAATGGGGGGGAGATATGAAGAGTGAGCTGGTGTATGTTAAAGATGCTAGCGATTGGAGTGTGGATGGAAATAGCAAAGGGGTGGAGGTCAGAGAGAAAACCAGACCTTGAGAGAATATTAAGCAGACTGGCCTACATGTATAGGACGAGCAAAATTACTGTATATAAAACACACTGGACAGAGGTCTTTCAAAGAAGATGGGAAAGGTATAGGGAATGGTTGCAAAAGGAGGACCACAAATTACTGGGATGAATCTAATCAAGTGTAGGGAGGGTGATAACAAAATAAGGGTGCGTGCATTACAGGATCCCGTGGGAGGGAGCAGAGAGGAATATAAAAAATGTATAGGTACACGGAGAGGAATACATAATGGGATGTAAGAGGAAAAATAGTAATTATGAATGTAAGCTTTTCTGTTGGGCTGATGAAGACAGCCAGATGTATGATGTAACACTGAATGTAAATGATGAGGAAAAAGTGATGTAACAATGTATGCAGTACCGAATAAAAATCTAAATAAAAAAATAATAATAATAAACGGGTCACAAATGGCTGTGGGGTTAAGAGGAAGGGGGGGGGCACCGGGGGGAGGAGAGGAGGAATCATGCTGAATACTGTTATGAAGTGAAATATGTTAGAATGTGAACAACGTTTGTGAAACTTAATAAAACTTAAATTACAAAAAAAAAAGCTGACCTCTAGTCTCCTCCCCTCTCTGATCTATTTCCTTTCCCTTCCCACTTACTCAAAGCATGAATTCAGAAGCAGTCAGTTCGAGGCTCTGTGTATCAGTGTGTGCTCCCAGACCTCAATACCAGTCTAAAAAGAATCTCACACTGGAGGTGGGGGCAGGACCTATATACTTTTATTGACTCACAGACCACATATGGACAGCCACTGCTCAGGACAGGCCAAAGTGGAAGTCCAGAGAGAGCAGAAGGATCCCTATTTCTGTGACCCCCAACCATAAGAACATAAAATATGCCATACTGGGTCAGGCCCACTGTTCCCTCTAAGCTGTGCGCGTGTGCGCGTGCGCATACCTCGCCGAGCGAGCGCACATACTTTATAACAGTGCGCACAAAATTTACGGTTCTGATTCTGGTAGAAAACAACACAGATGTCTTAAAATTTAAAAGTTGTTGTGTATTTATGGTTTTCACAAGTTCTACAATATTTTCTAGTGCAATCAATGTGGTGTACATACTGCATTCTGACGTGTAGTCAAATTTTAAAGTATATAACTCCGAGTGTCGTTATGTGGCGCACAAAAATTTAACCTTCCTTCAAAAGCTGCACAGCTGATACTTTATGCGCACACAGCCTACAGAAAATTAGAGGGAACATTGGTCAGGCCAAGGTCCATCAAGCCCAGTATCCTGTTTCCAACAGTGGCCAATCTAGGTCATAAGTACCTAGCAGTTTCCCCAAAAGACACAGGTTCCACAATGCTTGTATTGGGTCAAGCATTGATATCCTGGGTCCCTTTTTAATAATGGTTTATGGGCCTTTCCTCCAGGAACTTGTCCAAACCTTTTTTAAACCCAGCTCCACTAACAGCCTTTACTACATCCTCCGGTAACAAATTCCAGAGTTTGATTACACTTTGAGTGAAAAAATATTTTCTCTTATTTGTCTTAAATAGTTTACCCTGTAGCTTCATTGTATGTCCCCTAGTCTTTCTACATTCTGATAACGTAAACAATCGATCTACATTGATGTGGCCCCATTTGGGGTCCTGACTCACAATTTCTTATGAAACAATGCAGTGAAAGTTCTACTTATATGTAAGAAGACTGCCTAGTTAGACTCGTGGAGGCCTATTCACAGCTGGGCGTCCAGCCCCTTGTGCAGCCGGGCAGAATCGGGGCGTTCAGTGGTAGACTCGATTTTGGATGCCCCCGCGGGATCAGAATCAGGCCTTCTTGCCTGGACATGCAGGCCGGCCCCAATTCTGATCGGCCGCACACCCAGTCGCTTACCCGGCTAACTCAGCCTGGAGCCGTGGTGCCATGGCGTCTTGTTACCATGGCACCACGGCTCCATTATGGAGCCGCAAATGCTGCCCGCCGCCAAGATTGTCCTTTCCCCGCAGCCAGACTCCTGATCTGTCCTACCATGTCCTGGATCCAGCTGCAGGGAACTTCCTGCATGCCTCCCTGCTCTGTCCCCGCTGGCTGCCGCTGCTACCTTGCGTCCAGGGGGACTTATTCCACCTCTGAGGTGGAATAAGTCCCCCATCTAACCGGCATACCCCAAATATACAGGACCAACCTCAGAATCGGCCTTGTACGTCCAGGGTGATGGCCCGCCCTCACTCCACCTTCCACCCACCCCCTCCCGCCCCCGTCTTAGGTTCCACGTAAACTCTGCTGTTCATACAGGGAGCCTTGCAGGGAGATGACAAGGAGGACGAATAGTGGGGATGTATGTCCAGGCAGGGTGTACATCCTTGTTATTCGTGTCTCGGAATAGACCCCCATTTATTTAGTTTGAATTTAATAAAAACAATTCTAAAATATAATTTTTCTTGTTAGGACTTACCCACAGATATAAAAATGGAAGAGAAGCCTTGCTTACTGGAGCTAAAAGGTAAGATTTGCTACTTGTTGGGGGATACCAGTAAGATGTTTTACTACTGCCCTGCTAGTGTTCTGTTCAGTCTTAGCTCCTATGATAATGTACAACAATAAACACTTTCCTTATCATTCTGCTGGACCAGTACAGGCAAGTGGGTTATACTCTCCAGTCAGCGGGAGGAGGCAGATGAGCAACTTTCAGTGATGTCATCACCAGAGCTGGCCAAAGGGTTTCTGTTACCCCATGCAGAAACCCCTGCTGCACCAAGCCACTCCCCTGCAATGCTGCACCCATCCTCTGCCGCTGCTCATTCAGTCTTCTGAGGGCTGGTGGCAGCAGTTTACAAGCTGCGGCTTTATGCCACTGCTTTGGTGCCCCGGCAGGCCATGCGTTTTGGCACACATGGCCTGCCACTTCTGATTCTTTTCTGATGCAATGTCCTGTCGGAGGAGGGGTCAGAAACGGCAGGCCATGTGTGCCGAAGCACATGGCCTGCTGCGGGCACCAAAGCGATGGCACAAAGCCACTGTGCTGCCCATCAAGGTTGGCCACCCTAAGCAGCCGCCTAGTCATCCTAGTGGACAAGATAGCTATATCTTCTGGCCATGGTGCTTCCTGGTCCAGTATAGGTGGTGGGGGAAGCATGCTTGGGTTTCCTCGATTGGCCTTTCAGGTGATGGTATTCCCTTTCTGAGTCTCCCTTTTTGCAGTGACTGGGTTATTTTCTTCTGTGGTTCTTTTTTTCTCAGTCTGTGCTATTTTTTTCTTGCCGTTCTTTTTGTTTTTGCCACTTGGACTACTGCAGACATGCCAGATGCCTGGTATTGTTCCTTGTGTGGCTCTTGCCAGATCAACTCTGCAAAGGGATTTCTTTGCCTGCTATGTGATGGGGATGCCCAGGGCCCATTTTAGTTGGCATTGTTGGGACCACCCGCTGAGGCCCTGGCCCCCAAACTGCTTCTGAGGCCTTCTCAAGGTCCTTGGTGCCTTCTGCTGTGGTAAGAACAAAACAAGGAGTGGAGGAATCACGGTATTTGCCAATCACAGATTGCACAGTAGGTCCAAATTACTGATAAGTATAGTCCAAAAAGTCACTCAAGGTGAAACATTACTTCAGTTTTTGATTTTTTTTTTGTGTTGTCAAGTCAGTGCTGACTCCTGGTGACCCAGCTGCCTCTGGGTTATCTCCAGGAACAAGCAGGAATAAGTCCTCACATATGGGTACGTCGGAACCGACGGAGCCGGCGCGGGAAAGCTCCCCAGCTTTTCAGATGAAAAGCTTTTGGGGCTTCCCACAGCGCATGCGCGCTGCCTTCCCGCCTTCCTTACCAGCTCTCTTCAGTTTCTCTTTTTCCGCGGAGCCAGCAGGTCGTGTTCCTGTCACCGCTGAAGAAATTGTTATTTTAATTTGTTTCTTTTGACCGCGTACCTGCCTTCCCCATACCAAAACCGGTACTGCCGGTCTCTCTTTCTTTATTTCTAAAAAAAAAAAAAAAAATCTTTTTTTTATTTCAGCACAACGTGGTAACTTTTGCTAGGCCTTCAGGCCTACACTAATTCTCCTCATGGAGAAGCCAGCTCCTGGTTTTTAAAAAGTGTACCAAGTGCAGTGCTGTTATTTCTCTCTCAGACACCCATGAATGGTGTCTTAAATGTTTGGGACCTGACCACTCCATACCGGACTGCCCATTCTGCTCCCAGATGTCTAAACGTGGTATGCAGAACCGGGCCAACAAGTTCCATGTGCTGTTTGCTTCAGATAATCCAGCATCACAGTCATCCAGGTCTTCCTCTCCGGATGGATCTCAGGTAACCAAACTTTCTGTGGGCAAATCCTCTAAAAGCAAATCTCTTTCAGAAGATCGAGAGGCTCTCAATCTTGAGTTCGAGGATTCTGCCCACACCAAAAAACCCCGGCGGGAGGCTCCGGCCTCCAAAGCATCACCTATGGGGTTACAGGTTGACATCGATGGCACGGCCTCGACTGATCACCTGTTAGACTGCTCTGGGGTACCGGTCGATACCGGTACCGACATCCAGGCAGCAGTGGCGTCCATGGGCAATACTGTCCAGACAATGCAGCAGGCCGTTCTGGCTTTCATTAAGGCTGCGACGCCCTCGGTACCGATTCCATCGGTACCGACCCCGGTTCCGGTATCCACACCGGAACCGAGACCATCGACTTCCAAGCGTCGATCGGTTCCGCTTGCTGGATTCAGGCTTTTGCCCGATACCAATCCCATGCCCGATACCCCCGATCTCGATATCGATCGGTACGCGTATCGTGCATTGCAAGCACTGAGAGAATACTCAGATTCTTCTGATGAGTTCAATTCCTCTGATGACTCTGCTGAGTTTGATCTTCCTGAGGAGCCCTCTTCTCTAAAGAGGGCGATGTCTCCTCCAGAGGATTTATCCTTTCAGGATTTCATTGTTGATGTAGCTAAAGGACTTCTATTGCTACATCTTCTGAAAAGAAACCCAGATCAAAAAAATTGGATATTTTAGGATACTCTAAAGCTCCTAAAGAGGCAGTTACTCTGCCTATCCATGAAATCCTTCAAGAACACTTGATGGATTTGTGGGAGACTCCTCTAACTCTGTCTCCTCATTCTCGTAGGTTGGACACCATGTACCGGGTCCCTCCTTCTCCTGGGTTTCAAAAAACTCAGCTGCCTCACCACTCCATTGTGGTGAAGTCTGCTATGAAGAGGATAAAGAGTCCCAAAAGGCACTCTTCTACCCCTCCAGGGCGAGAATGTAAGACCCTTGACTCTTTTGGTAGAAAGATCTTCCAGGCTAGTATGCTTATAGCCAGGATCAATTCTTACAGCCTTTATATGGGCATGTTTCTCAGAGAACTTGCCCTAAAGGTACGGCATTTTGCCCCTTTATCCCTGAGGATAAAAAGGAGGACTTCACTTCTGTGGTGACACAACTTTCAGAGGTCTCCAAGTTTTCCAACAGGGCAGCCTTTGATTCCTTTGAGGTTGCTGGCAGGGCTTCGGGAATTGCTATTGCAGCCCGACGTCTTGCTTGGCACCAGGCTTCTGACCTAGAACCCTGGGTTGTGGATGGCCTAAGGAATCTGCCCTGTACAGGTGAGAACTTATTTGGTGAAGACTGGCAAATTAAAGCTGCTCAAATGGATGCAGAAAATGCCACTCTAGATAGACTTTCTAAGTCTACTTCTACTCCTGCCAAAAAGAAGTCTTTTAAAAGGCCTTACTATAAGAAGGCCAGATTTTCCACAAATACTGGCCAACAATCTTCTCAGCCTCGCTTTGCTGCTAAACGTCAGCAATTTAAGCAAGTAAAGTCAAAGTCTGCAGTGTCTGCTACACCCCAGCAGGCTCAACCCCCTCAGGGGTTTTGACTTGCCCCTAGAGAACTTACCATTTCTGGCTCTGGAACAACCAGAGCCTCTCACCATACCTGGAAGGCTAGTTCACTTTGCTCCCAGATGGGAGCAAATAACATCAGAGCAATGGACCCTCTCTATCATCAGAGAGGGCTACAAACTTCATTTCTCCAGCCTTCCTCCCCATACCATGGTGAGGCAATTCAGTTCTCCCCCATCTCTTCTGACCCTGTTGGGTCAGGAAGTCTCCTCTCTCCTTGCCCAAGGGGCAATAGAGGAGGTTCCTCTTCCTCAACAGGGGTTAGAGTTCTACTCCCCTTATTTTCTCATAACAAAGAAGACAGGGGGCTTCAGACCTATCCTAGATCTGAGAGAATTGAACAAGTTTCTATTCAAGGAGAAATTCAAAATGCTCTCTCTGGGCATTCTCCTTCCATACCTTCAGAGTCAGGATTGGCTTTGTTCTCTAGATCTCAAGGATGCGTACACTCATACTCATCCATCCATCCCACAGAAAATATCTTCGATTTCTGTTCCAGGGAAAACATTTCCAATACAGAGTACTTCCCTTCGGTCTTGCCTCTGCTCCAAGAGTATTCACAAAATGCATGGCAGTCGTAGCCGCATTTCTAAGAGGCATGGGAATCTTCGTCTTCCCATATCTGGACGACTGGCTCATCCGAGCTCCATCTCAGTCAGAAGCCCAGATTTCCTTGGACCGCACAAGGCGTATTCTTCAATATCTGGGACTTGTGGTAAACATTCCCAAGTCCCAACTCATCCCTATTCAGTCCCTGGAATTCATAGGGGCCCACTTGGACTCCACCACTGCAAGGGCCTACCTCCCTCTGGTCCGAGGCCAACGACTAATCAGCTTGGCCTCCCAGGCTCAGTCCAGAAGTCACTTGTCAGCCAGGGAACTGCTGCAACTTCTGGGCCACATGGCCTCCACGGTCCATGTGGTGCCCTACGCTCGTCTCCATATGAGGGCAGCTCAATGGACTTTGGCCACCCAGTGGTCTCAAGCATCAGGAGCGCTCTCAGACCAAGTACTCACCTCAAAACGTCTGTTTTGGTCTCTCCAGTGGTGGACATCCTCCAAAAATCTGTTGTTGGGGACCCCCTTCCAACCTTCGTTGCCCCAAGCAACCCTCACAACAGATGCCTCCCAAACAGGGTGGGGAGCTCATCTCCAACACCTCTCCACTCAGGGCACCTGTTCTCCCCAGGAGACCACCCTTCACATCAACCTTCTGGAACTGCGAGCAATCTTCCTTGCCCTCACAGTCTTCCACACCCTCCTTGTCAACCTGACTGTCCTAGTCCAGACAGACAATCAGGTAGCCATGTTCTATGTCAACAAACAAGGAGGGACGGGCTCTCTGTCGCTTTGCAACGAAGCTCTCAGATTATGGGCCTTCGCCAGAGAGCATCAAATTCATCTTCTGGCAGTATACCTTCCAGGAGTTCAAAACTCTCGGGCAGACAGACTCAGTCGAGTTCTGCTTCCACACGAATGGTCCCTGCATATGGACCAGATACGCAGAATCTTTCAGGAATGGGGGACCCCGGACATAGACCTCTTTGCAAGTCCGTGGAATGCCAAACTTCCCCGGTTCTGTTCCAGGACTCCGTGTCAGGGAGCTCAGGCCAACGACGCCTTTCTCCTGCATTGGGGTCAGGAATTCCTGTATGCTTTTCCACCCATTCCTTTGATTCCCAAGACTCTATTCAAACTTCAGAGGGATCACGGGTCGATGATCCTCATAGCTCCACCCTGGCCACGCCAAGTGTGGTTCCCTCTACTTCTACAGCTCTCCCAGGGCTCCTCCCTGGACCTGGGAGCTGCGCCAGACCTTCTGTCTCAGGAGAAAGGGACTTTGTGGCACCCAAACCCCAAGTCCCTACATCTCCGAGCTTGGTTACTGAAGGCTTAAGCCTTCATGAGTTTAATCTTTCTCAACCAGTGAAAGATATCCTTCATGCCTCTAGGAAACCCTCTACCAGGCGTTCCTATGCTTTCAAATGGAAACGTTTTTCCATTTGGTGTGCTCAACAGGGTCTTGACCCTCTGGCACTTCCTTTGAATTCTCTACTAGACTATCTCCTGCATCTTTCCAATGCAGGCCTCAAGACGAATTCAGTACGAGTCCATTTAAGTGCTATTGCAGCATCCTTAAAACCTATAAATGGACAACCTGTTTCCTCTCATCCTCTTGTTGCAAGGTTCATGAGAGGCCTGACCTTAACTAAACCTCCCATCCGACCTCCGCCGGTAGCATGGGATTTGAACCTAGTTCTAGGTCAGCTTATGAAGCCACCTTTTGAGCCTTTGGACTCCACCTCCTTGAAATTTCTTTCATGGAAGGTAGTTTTCCTTATTGCAGTCACTTCAGCTCGCCGCATCAGTGAACTGCAGGCTTTAGTGGCTAATCCACCTTATATTAGGTTTCATCATGATAAGGTGGTCCTTAGGACGAACCCCCACTTTATGCCCAAAGTGGTCTCGCCTTTTCATCTTAATCAAGAGGTATATCTACCTGTTTTTTTTCCGGTTCCTCATGCATCCAGTGCAGAGAGGAACCTTCATACTCTTGACTGTAAAAGAGCTCTCGCCTTTTACCTCAACAGGACTCAGCCACATCGAAAGTCTTCCCAACTTTTTGTGGTTTTTGATCCTTCTCATTTGGGACTTCCAGTCTCCAAACTACACTTTCCAATGTGATTGCTCAGTGTATTTCTTTTGCTTACCAGAGTAAGAATATTTCTCTGGAAGGCCATGTCACAGCTCACAATGTGAGAGCCATGGCTACTTCTATGGCTCATCTTCACTCTGTATCCATCGATCAGATCTGTCGAGCAGCCACTTGGGCCTCGGTTCATACCTTCACAGCCCATTACTGTTTGGACAAGGACTCCCGCCGGGATGCCTTGTTTGGTCAGGCTGTCCTCAAACACCTGTTCCATACTTAAGCAGCTCCTGCCCACCTTCCCTGAATGGATGCCTGAGATCCATACGAAGATGGTTTACCCTTGGAGGGGGATCTCCCAGGCATTTTAGCTAGGGAGTCCCCATATGTGAGGACTTATTCCTGCTTGTTCCTGGAGATAGCACAATTACTTACCTGTAACAGGTGATCTCTGGGAACAGCAGGAATTAGTCCTCACAACCCACCCACCTCCCCTAGGAGTTGTATCTTCTATCTATCTACCTTCCTTTCCTCTCTCTATTGTCTCAGCTATAAACTCGAACTGAAGAGAGCTGGTAAGGAAGGCGGGAAGGCAGCGCGCATGCGCTGTGGGAAGCCCCAAAAGCTTTTCATCTGAAAAGCTGGGGAGCTTTCCCGCGCCGGCTCCGTCGGTTCCGACGTACCCATATGTGAGGACTAATTCCTGCTGTTCCCAGAGATCACCTGTTACAGGTAAGTAACTGTGCTTTCTTGGCAATGTATCACTGGAAGTAGATTAACACAAGGAGAGCAGGCGCCCTCACAGACGTAGAAACGGAACACAACATGCGAGTGGCATATGGAGGTTACAGGTGCTTTGATTCAGTAGAAACCCCTACGCGTTTCGGCAACAGCCTTCCTCAGGGGGTACACATTCTCAGAATAAAAAATAAACAATAAATATCATAAAAAGAAAGCACAGATATAAACAATAAAACAATACATAAAATGAATGTAAACTAAATCAATCATACAAATCTAACTTGGTGAATATAAAAGGAACAATTAAAAATGTGAATTAAAATCAAAAAACGTAAGGCTAATACTATAATGAGGGTCCTAATCATAACATATCAATTAAAAAATAAATAAACAACAAAAAAGGGCATGCAAAAGAGAGATGATGAGGAGATAGGGTGTGCCCAAACTGACGTTTATAGAGTCAATACTCACTGGGGCACACTGTGGAAAATCCCAATCACTAACTGAGTTATTCTGAACCACGAATAGTGGGGATGGACGTCCATCCCCGCTATTCGTGGAGGCTGCAGGCCCCGACTAACTTTCCCGCCAGTTGTGCAGGGAAGTTGGGCGGGGAAGAGGCAGCCTGGAGGTAGAGAGTGGGCGGGCAGTGGGCGGTCACCAGCACTGGACGTACAGGGTGATTCTAAATTTGGCCCTGTACACCCAGGGCCGGGGTGGAATAACGTCCCTGCACGTCATTTGTTGTCATCATTGGGGCGCGGATGGGGCTGGGGGGGGGGCCAGAGTTAATTCCTCGCAGCCTGACCCTGGCCTTAGGAGGCCGTATTGGGGGTCGGGCTGCGGGGAATTAACTCTTTTTGCAGGCGACCGGCATCGTGGCTTTTAAATGGAGCCGCGGTGCCATGGCAACATGACGCCATGGCGCCATGGCTCCATTTAAAAGCCTTCACTGAATTAATTGGGCAGAGCATGTATGTGCAGGCTGGGACTGAATCAAAGTCCTGGCCTGCACGTACATTCCTGTTTGCGATTCTGATCCCATGGGAAGATCCCCATGTTGTAAAAAAGAGTAAGTAAAAAAAATGTTGAGCCAATAAAAAACAGAGGGAAGAATATAAAATCAAATCAAATAAATAATACCCCCTTCCTGATCATGTCCCCAGTCTAGTCCCGAAACCTCTGGGTTGCCCATCTCATCTAGCAGCTTGGAGACTGAGAAACTCCTTCTTTTGTGACATCACCAGTATATCTCCCCGGTGTCCGCCTCCTGTCACCAGTTACCTCAGTCTCCAAGCAGCTGGATAGATGGGAGCCCGGAGGGTCCAGGCTCACTGGAGAAACGATTAAGGATAGTCTATTTTTTGAGGCTAATTTTGTTTTAGTTTAAGGCTACCTCTTTTTCATTTTGGGCATTAGCTGGTTTTTTTTGTTGGTTAAAGGGATTCTGTTTCTTTAAGAGTCTGTGACGTGACGACTTGCACAGCCCGGCCTTTTTGTTTTGCCTTTCCCCCCTCCCCTTCTCCTCCTCTTTCACACTACCTGTCTATGGGGGCGAAAAGACAGTTCGGAGCCTGTGTCCGGTGGCAGTGCAGTGCTGGTACTCAGCTCCGGGGGTGAAAGCTGCCAGATTTGGATGCAGAGTCTGCCGGCGCCGCACAGAAGCTCTGCCTGCCAGCGCGTCCAGCGACTCTTTCCTGCCGTCTGCAGCCTGCTCTCTATTTTTGGGGTACGCAGACTGTTGGCTTGCAGCCAGAACGACTGAGCGCTCCCGGGGCGGCGAGAGGCGCGATTCAACTAGGCGCGCTGCTGTCTCGTCTCACAGGCCCTCGAGGTAAGAGTTGGTGACTGCAGCGTAGGCCCTCTTTTGCTCGCGCGAGTTTGGCGTGCTTTTAACGAGCGGCCCGACCGCGTGGCGCCCGCATGTTCGGGCAGCTGGCCGGGACAGTTTTGTTGCCTTTTTCCTTTTTACAGCACTTAGACCCGTTTGCGGTTACGCGTTTGTAAAAAAAAACCTGGGATGCGCCGTTCAGAGCCGGTGGCTGTGTCTTCTGCCAGGCTCTGGGGTTTTTGCTCAGTATCAGCAGTTTGGGTGGCTTGTGCTCTAGCTGCCCGGGCACTGCAGCTGGTTAAGAGGCCACAAAGGCAGAGGGCATTGTCACAATGCCTTCCAAGGCACAGTGCGTGGTCTGTGGAGCCAGGAAAGTTTCCAGCACTGGAGTCTGTCAAGGCTGCGTGGGGGAAGTGGTGGAGTTGAATTGGGCCCCCGCGTTGGCGACGGACACGCAGGAGGGTGTTTTGGAGCCCTCGGCCCCCCTAGTCACAGAATTGTTGGAGGGGGAGCCGACGGCAGGTCCATCCTCTGGCCAGGGCACCTCCGCCTCGGTGGCGGCCCTCCCGGAAGACTTGGCTAATATCTTCTCACAGCAGTTCATTGCGCTGCTGCAGCAGACGGTTCTAAGTGGTCAGGTGCAGCAGAAGCTGGCGATGGAGACCAAAGGAGCAAAGAAGCATCAGTCGACCGCGAGATTAAAGGTTACCCCGAGCGGGAGCAAGCAGCCCCGTGGTGAGGGGGACTTGAGCGTCCAATCTGAAGCTTCGGAGGGTCCGTTGTCAGATGAGGAGGAGCGCAGTTTGGCCGTAGATGAAGAGCTGGAAGAAGGGGAGATCTCCGAAAGGGAAGATCAGGCTAGAATTGTCAGGGTCTTTAGAAAGGAGGAGCTGCCTGCTCTCATTGTTGAGACCCTAAAAGTACTCAATATGCCCGTGCCGGGCTCGGCGGGGGATGATACGCTGAAAGACCCCTTATTGCAGGTGTTTAGGAAGACCCAGACTGCTTTCCCGATGCACAGGGTGTTTCAGGAAATGATTCAAGAAGAGTGGAACGTGCCTGAGGCGCCTTTGAAAGGATCCCGAGTTATGGGTCGCCTGTATCCACTGTTGGACCAGGATAAGGAGGTTTTTAAATCGCCGAAGGTGGATGCAGCCGTTTCGGCGGTTACTAAGAAGACGACTATACCGGTGGAGGGCAGTGCGGCCCTGAAGGATGGTCAAGACAGGAAATTGGATGTTTTGTTAAGGCAGGTCTTCGATGTCAATGCCCTTTCTCTGCAGGCCGCTGTGTGCGGCGCATGGGTAGCTAGGGCCTGTCTTCTCTGGGCCCAACAAGTCCAAGAGGGGCAGCCGAGTGCCCTGGCGAGCGAGGCTGCCCGATTAGAGTCCGGGGCGGCCTACCTGGTGGATATTCATTATGATCTTATGAGGGGCCTCTCTAAGAGTATGGCGTCAGCGGTGGCAGCGCGACGGTATCTCTGGCTGCACAATTGGGCGGCGGATAGTTCCTCTAAGGCTATGTTAAGTAAGCTGCCCTTTAAAGGTCGTCTGCTATTCGGAGAGGACTTAGAGAAGCTGGTGAAGGATCTCGGGGAGTCCAAAGGTGGTAGGTTACCAGAGGATAAGCCCAAGCCGTCTCAGGGCGCTCCCGGAGACAGGGGGCCCTTCCGGGATTTCCGCCGTTTCCGGTCCCAACGCTTCACTCCAGCGCAGAGGGGACGCTTTCCCAACAGAAACCAGGGGTTTCGGGGGTTTCGCGGGTCGGGAAGTGGTTTCGGTCCCTCTTCCTCCTCCGCTTCTAGCTTCAAAAAGCCACAATGAGATGAGGGGGGCCCAGGCACCCCTAGATCAGGTAGGGGGGCGTTTGCGGGAGTTTTATCCTGCCTGGGTCCAAATCACTTCAGACCAATGGGTTCTCGAAATCATTCGCGATGGCTACGCTCTGGAGTTCTTGCGGCCAGTGCGGAAGGCCCTCGTGCAGTCTCCCGGCAAGTCGGTAGCAAAGTGTGCTGCTCTCCGGGAGATGGTGCAGAGGCTGATGGACCTCAGAGCAATAGTTCCCGTGCCCCCAGACCAATGCGGTCGCGGTCGATACTCCATCTACTTTGTCGTTCCAAAAAAAGGCGGAGGGGTTCGGCCGATTCTGGATCTCAAAGGCATCAATCGTTGCCTGTGGGTGTCGCATTTTCACATGGAAACACTGAGATCGGTAATAGTGGCAGTGCAGAAAGGGGAGTTTCTCACGTCCCTGGACTTATCGGAAGCTTATCTTCATATTCCCATAAGAGCGGACCATCACCAGTTTCTGAGGTTCGCGGTGCCGTTCGGTCATTATCAGTTTCAAGCGTTGCCCTTCGGTCTAGCCACGGCCCCGAGAGTGTTCACCAAAGTTATGGTGGTAGCGGCGGCACTGCGCAAAGAGGGCATTCTCGTGCATCCTTACCTAGACGATTGGCTAATCCGAGCGAAGTCACAGGCCGAGAGCGAGCGGGTCACGGCCCGGGTGGTGGCCTTCTTGGAAAGTCTCGGGTGGATAGTCAATCGAGCAAAGAGCCACTTGCAGCCCTCCCAGGATCTGGAGTACCTAGGGGCACGCTTCGACACTCAGAGCGGGAGAGTGTTCTTAACGGTGCAGCGAGCATAGGTGCTGTGGAGTCTGGTGGACAAATTTTTATCTGCCAAAGCTCCCACAGCGTGGCGTTACCTTCAGTTGTTGGGCACCATGGCGGCAGCTATAGAGACCGTGCCCTGGGCAAGAGCGCATATGAGGCCATTGCAGAGGGCACTGCTTCGCTGGTGGTCGCATCAGCGGGACCCTCTGTCCCGGAAGCTCGTCTGTCCGGAGGGGGTTCGTCAAGCGCTGCGCTGGTGGTTACGTCCCGGCTCGTTGGAGCGGGGAAAGTCCCTGGAGGCCCCAGACTGGGTGGCAGTGATGACGGACGCCAGCTTGCTGGGCTTGGGAGCGCATTGCCAGGGCAGGTTTGCACAGGGGCATTGGAACTCTCAGGAAAAGGAGTGGCCTATCTACCGCTTGGAGTTGAGAGCGTGTTTCTGGCAATGCGGGCCTTTCGGACGTTCCTCGAGGGAAAAGCGGTCCGGGTGTTGTCCGACAACGCGACGGCAGTAGCCTACGTCAACAAGCAAGGAGGCACCAGTAGTGTGGCGCTAGAAGCCGAGGCCGAGGCCCTTTGCGGCTGGGTGGAACTACATCTCTTGGACCTGTTGGCAGTCCATGTAGCGGGAGTGGACAATGTGGAGATCGATTTTCTCAGCAGAGTGACGGTGGACCCGGGAGAGTGGGTTCTACATCCCGAGGTCTTCGAGATGGTGGTCCGCCGGTGGGGATCGCCGGTCATGGATCTCATGGCGACCCTCGCCTTGGCAAAGGCCAGTCGCTTCTTCAGCAAACGCAGAGAAAGGATGTCGGAAGGCTTGGACGCCCTCATGCAAGTCTGGCCGGAGGGTCAGCTGTTGTACGTCTTTCTTCCTTGGGTTCTGATAGGAAGGGTGCTTCAAAGAGTAGAGAAGTTCAGAGGCATGGTAATTCTGATAGCGCCGGATTGGTCACGTCGTCCCTGGTACGGCGACCTAGTGAGGTTGTTAGTGGCAAAGCCCTGGCGTCTTCCCTGCAGAGCAGACCTCTTGATGCAAGGGCCCCTGGTCATGCCGCACGTGAGTCGATTCTCTCTTACGGCCTGGCTCTTGAGCGGGCGCGGTTAAGATCCAGGGGGTACTCGTCGGCGGTGATTGCTACCCTGTTGAATTCCAAGAAACACTCTACCTCTCTGGCGTATGTGCGGGTCTGGAGGATTTTTGAGGCGTGGTGCGGGGTATGGCAGTGCAAGGCGTTAAAGGCTTCTATTCCCCAGATCTTGGAATTCTTGCAGGATGGCTTCGACAAAGGGCTGGCGGCGGCTTCCCTGTGGGTTCAGGTGGCGGCCTTGTCCTGTTACAGGGGCCGAGTGGCGGGCCAGTCGCTCGGAGTTCAACGCGACGTGAAACGGTTCTTGAGGGCTGTGACTCTGGTGAGGGCCCCGGCTTGGCAAGGTTTTCCTAAGTGGCATCTTCCTTTTGTTTTGGAGGCGTTGGAACGAGCGCCCTTTGAGCCATTGGCACGTTCGTTGCTCAAGGATCTCACTTTGAAGGTGGTGTTTTTGGTGGCAGTCTGTTCAGCTAGATGAGTCTCGGCATTGCAGGCTCTCTCTTGCAGGGAGCCTTATCTCTCTTTCTTTGCGTCTAAGGTGGTTTTGCGCACTGTTCCAGCGTTTCTTCCGAAGGTGGTCTCGGCCTTTCATGTGAGTCAAGATATTTCCCTACCGGTCTTTGCCGCGGATAAGGAGGGTTCCTCGTCTCGGAGGCTTCACCTCTTGGATGTCCGGCGGGCGTTAAAGAAATATCTTAGCCGGACAGCGGCTTTTCGAAAGTCTGATAGGCTGTTTGTTCTTTTCGTGGGGCAGAGAAAAGGTGAGGCGGCTTCCAAAGTGTCGATCGCGCGCTGGATTAAGGAGATCATTGCTTCGGCCTATGTCTTGAAAGGCAGGGTTGTGCCGGAAGGGCTGAAGGCCCATTCCACCAGAGCTCAGGCTACGTCCTGGGCAGAAGTTTGGTTGGTTTCGCCGGTGGAGATTTGTAAGGTGGCGACGTGGTCGTCTTTGAATTCTTTTGTTTGACACTATCGCCTGGATGTGCAGATGGCAGAGGAGGCTTCGTTTGGGTCAGCAGTTCTTCAGGCTGGCCTGCCTGGTCCCTCCCGTAATTGACTATTTGTTCACTGCTCTGGTACGGACCCAGAGGTTTCGGGACTAGACTGGGGACACGATCAGGAAGGTGAAATTAGACTTACCTGCTAATTGTTGTTCCTGGAGTGGACACAGTCTAGTCCCGTATCCCTCCCAGTGTTCTTGCACATAGGGCAGCCTGAAGTGGCAGCAAGGTTCACAGGTAAGAGATCTTCGCGTGTTAATCATTTCTGCACAGCAAAAAAAAAAAAAAAGTTTTTTTGGGAGCATTTCTTCCGATTCAGGCTTGCTGTTCTTTCTGAGAATGAAGGGGTGGCCTGTTCAAGTTTTCAGTCACAGTCTTTGGGGGTTTCGAGGCCTCTATTGCTGTTTGCGAGCTTCTCTTGCACGGGTTAGTTACTGTTGTTGGTAAATTCTTACTTGTTTCTCCGGTGAGTCTGCTTTGTCAATAGGGTACTGGTGACAGGAGGCGGACACCGGGGAGATATACTGGTGATGTCACAAAAGAAGGAGTTTCTCAGTCTCCAAGCTGGTAGATGAGATGGGCAACCCAGAGATTTCGGGACTAGACTGTGTCCACTACAGGAACAACAATTAGCAGGTAAGTCTAATTTCACCTTCCCCTCCTCCCTCCCCCTCTCTTCCTCCCTTCCCACCCTCCCTTTTCCCCCTCCCTCCCTCCTTCTGCCCTTCCCTACCCACTTCCCCCTCTCCCTTCCCCCTCTTGCCCCCTTTTGCCCCCCTACGCTCTTCCCCTTCTTCCCCTGCCCTTCCTGTTCCTCCTCTTCCCCCACTCCCTCTCCTCTCTCCTCCTCCTCCTCTCTCTCCCCCCCTTCCCCTTCTTCCCTCCTCCCCCTCCCCTTGTTTTTTATAACCAGTTTGGCTTCACATTTTGTCCTTATTTATCATTTTATTTTATAATTTGGCTTTTAAGGATATTACGGGTTTATTCTAATTTTAAGACTTAGTGTTCATTTTTATTTTGATATTGCAGTTTTATTTTCGTTTTAAGGTTTAGGGGCTTGTTTACAAAGCCGCAGTAGCGGTTTCCGATTGTTAGTGGAGCCGTGGCCCCATTGAAATTCCTTAGTATTCCATTTTAATTTTTACTTTTTATTTTGCTCTTTTATCTGAGGTCTTATGTTCTTTTGTTTTTAGAGTATTTATTATAAGGTTTTACACATATAATGTGGTTTTATTTCGCTTTTTTATGCTTTTTCATTCTTTAATTGAGGGTATCGTAATGAACCCTTGATTTTTTACTTTACAATTCTGATATAAGGCAGTTATATTAGTCATATCAGGGTTCACACTGATGCCCTTGAGTACTGCAATTTCTCATATGTCGCCCGCATCTATCATTTTCTGTTGGGGTTTTATGTTCATGGATATGTCAATTTTCATGTCAAGCATTTTTTCACTTATTTTAGGCAGTACAATGAACCCTTGATTATTCACTTCACCATAATACCAGCAACATCGGCGTTCGCACCGATGTCTCTGGGTGCTGTATCTGCCCACATTTCTGTCCGAAAATTATAATTTCAATTGAGGTTTAAGAAGCACACACCATCTATATTTATAGGTATGTCTGTCATTATGTTTCTCACTTCTGGCATTTTACATGCACATTTTTGAACTTTGACCTTTGTTGGCATGGAACGAAAGAGAATTTAAAAGTGCCTCGACTTCAGCGTGTTGGTTCGTAATCCATTGGATAATTGCGCAGACAGTTTGGTGCCGGGTAAGAAACGCCACTGCCTACATGTGTCTTGTCTTTTTTTCTTAACTTTCATCTTCAATACCCATGATTATTTTAATTATTTTAGCAAGGCATCCCACAAGGATTCGCCCTATCGGCGCTATTATTTAATCTCTACATTCAACCGATCTGCAACATCACGAAAGAACACAAAATACAATACACAATCTATGCCGACGACATCATGATATACACACCAGTCACCCTCGACAACCCAGACTACACCAAAATAACAGACTGTCTCATGCATATGACCAATTGGTTTCAAGACAACAACCTGACCATAAACTACAGCAAGACCGAGGCACTTATTACCCGAAACACCAACTTCGTCCCTCCACCCACCATCAAGATCAACAACACAACAATACCCATAAAACCAGAAGTGAAATACCTCGGAGTGACTCTCAACAAAGAACTGAACCTACAATCACACATCAGCAGAACCACCAAAAAATGCGTACCACAAGATGAGACTAATCCGATGCCTCAAACCCGTCCTCTCTCAGGAACACTTCCGCACAATCTGTCAGGCACTAATAACTCCAATCCTAGACTTTTGCAACCTAATCTATCTCGGCTTAACAAAGCAGACACTCAGGCCACTACAAATGGCTCAAAACACAGCAGCACGCATAATATCTGGCTCATCAAGACAAGATCACATCACCCCCATTTTAAAAAATCTCCACTGGCTCCCAATCAGCTCCTGCATCAGATATAAGACAGTCATAAACATATTCAAAATCAAACAACAGACCTCAGCACTCAGCCTACAACCACTCATACAATCTGACAGCAGCACAAGACCGAGGAGGAGAAGCACCTCCAACCTCATCAATACACCAAAAGACTTCACCAAGGTACGCAAGGACACAGCAAAATGAGCTCTATCGCTGGCTGCACCTGTAATTTGGAACACCCTCCCTGATGACCTACGATCAACAACAGACATCAAGGACATTCGGAAACAGCTCAAGACGACCCTCTTCATCGAACACTACGGTGACGTCACTTAACCTGCCTGCCAACCAGAACTACAGACCAACCCCCCTCCCTTATCATTCATGTACATAGTATTGTAAAATAGCGCATGCTGTAAATAGCCCACCACGAATCAATACCACCCTACACACACACGCATTCACTGGTTATCACTGCATGCACACACAAAAAGTCAGTATTCTTCGATTGTTTAAAGTAGACAAAGCGATGGGACCGGATGGGATACACCCTAGAATACTAAGGGAACTTGGGGACATTCTAGCAGCTCCACTGATTGACCTTTTCAATGTCTCGTTGGAGTCGGGAGTGGTGCCAAAGGACTGGAGAGAGGCTCATGTGATGCCTTTACACAAAAGCGGAAGTAAGGATGTGGTTGAAAACTACAGGCCGGTTAGTTTAACTTCAGTGGTGAGTAAATTATTGAAAATGCTGCTGAAAGAGAAAATAGTGAGGTTTCTGGAGTCCAGCGGATTACAGGATCCGAGGCAGCATGAATTTGCCAGAGGCAGGTCTTGTCAGACAAATCTGATTGATTTCTTTGACTGGGTGACCAGGGAGTTGGACTGAGGGAGAGCCCTAGATGTGGTGTATTTAGATTTCAGTAAAGCCTTTGACACCGTTCCTCACAGGCGACTTATTAACCAACTGAGCACCCTAGGGATGGAACCTAAAGTTACTGCTTGGGTTAGAAATTGGTTGGGTGGGAGGTGACAAAGAGTACAGGTAAATGGAGCTCACTCTGAGGAGAAGGATGTTACGAGTGGTGTGCCCCAGGGATCTGTCCTTGGTCCGATTCTTTTTAACATCTTTGTTAGTGATATAGCGGAAGGGCTGTCGGGTAAGGTTTGCCTCTTTGCGGATGATACCAAAATCTGCAATAGAGTAGACCCCCAAGAAGGTGTAGATAACATGAGGAGGGATCTAGCTAAGCTTGAAGAATGGTCTAGAATTTGGCAGCTGGGATTTAATGTTAAAAAATATAAGGTCATGCATTTGGGCTGCAGCAATCCAAGGGAGCAATATAGTATAGGGGGTGAAGTACTTTTCTCCACTAAAAAGAGCGGGATCTAGGCGTGGTTGTGTCTGATGATCTTAAAGTAGCTAAACAGGTAGAAAAGGCGACAGCAAAAGCTAGAAGGATGCTTGGGTGCATACTTAGAGGAATGGCTAGCAGAAAAAAGGAGGCGATAATGCCACTGTATAAGTCTTTGGTGCAACCTCATTTGGAGTATAGTGTGCAATTCTGGAGACCGCACCTTCAAAAGGATGTGAATAGGATGGAGTCGGTGCAGAGGGTGGCTACTAAAATGATTAGTGGTCTTCATTATAAAGCATATGAGGACAGACTTAAGGATCTTAATATTGACACCTTAGAGGAAAGGCGGGATAGAGGTGATATGATTGAGATGTTTAAATACTTCCGTGGCATAAATGTTCAGGGAGAGAGCCTCTTTCAATTGAAAGCAAGTTCTGCTATGAGGGGACATGGGATGAGGGTGAAGGGAGATAGATTCAGGAGTGATATGTGGAAATATTTCTTTACGGAAAGAGTAGTGGATCCGTGGAATAGTCTCCCAGTGGAGGTGGTAGAGATGAAGACATAACTAAATTCAAAAAAGCATGGGACAAACACAGAGGATCTCTAAATGTAAAAAGGGGACTGTTGTAGTTGTTGATATGGAAGGACAGACTAGATAGGCCATGTTGTCTTTTTCTGTCGTCATATTTCTGTTTGCTGTGTAGACCGCCTTGATTACAGGAGAAGGTGGTATAGGAATCCTTTAAATAAATAAATACATAATAATAGTTTCGCCTTTTTAAGCACTTTTAAAGCAGGATTATTTTAATAGCAGTTTTGCCATTTTAAGCACTTTTAAAGCATGTTTTTCTTGTTTGAGACTGCTTTTGTGGTCCTTCTATTTAAAAGCAAACGTATATTCCTGCACATCAGTATTCGTTACAAACACTTTTAGTTTTGTTCTTTTCTGGCTCTGACCTCCTGTTGTCCCCTGTGTACTCATAACATAGCCATTTTCATATTAAAATGCAGTTATTTGTGGATTACATGATGAGACTGAAACGCTGTTCATTGACTTTCTCCTTGTCTCATTTCCTACAGTCTTATTGGTTTAGTGACTGGGATTTTCCACAGTGTGCCCAGTGAGTACTTTATTAACGTCAGTATGGGCACACCCTATCTCCTCCTCATCTCTCTTTTGCATGCCCTTTTTGTTATTTATTTATTTTTTAATTGATATGTTATAATTAGGTCCCTCATTATCATATTAGCCTTATGTATTTTTATTTTAATTCACGTTTTTAATTGTTACTTTTATATTCACTAAGTTAGATTTGTATGATTGTTTTAGTTTACATTCATTTTATGTATTGTTTTTATCTGTGTTTTCTTTTTATGGTATTTAGTGTTTAATTTTTATTCTGAGGATGTGTACCCCCTGAGGAAAGCTGTTGCCGAAACGTTTAGCCATATGCCACTTGCTTGTTGTGTTCCATCACTGGAAGTGGATTGCCAGGCCTTTTATTCTGAGGGAATGGAGGGTAAAGAGACTTTGCCAAGGTCACAAGGAGTGCAAGTGGGAATCAAACTCTTGATCTTCTGGGTGCTAGGCAATTGCTCTAACCACTAGGCTACTCCTCTTTTGATATAAATGTCATTAAATATAACTACTTAGCCTCACTTGGTTTAGTAGTTCTAACATTTCTCTGGACATATCCGATTCAGCACTGGGTTTCGAAACCCATCACTGAGTCAGATATGACCAGAGAATTGTTGAAACTACTAAGCCAAGTGAAGCTAAAGGGTATGTCTACTAAACTGGGCTAATGGTTAACCAGGGCTATCTGCAACTAGATCCCACTGAATAACAAAGGATCTAGTTGCAGATAGCCTGGGTTAACTATTAGCCCAGCTTAGTAGACATACCCCTAACTGTTTATATTTAACAACGTTTATATCAAAAGTTTACAAAAACGGAAGTAATGTTTTAATATAGAGTGATCTTTTGGATTAAATATCAGTAATGTGGTCCTAGTGCAATTCTATCCTCAATGGTCTCCTGAAACAAACTATCAAGCCATTACTTTTGGCACAAAATACGACTGCCCGAATCATCACTGGCTCTACAAAATCTGACCATATAACACCTATTTTACACCAGCTCCACTGGCTCCCAATCACCTCGCGGATCAGATTCAAAACAGTGCTGATCATCTTCAAAATCAAACAAAACCTTTCAGCGCTCACACTCCAGAAATTAATCAGCACCCAACCCAACAACAGATCACGAAGACAACAGAACCGTGGCAGCATCCAAACACCCAGCATATTCACCAAAGCAAACAACTCCACGACCACACGAGCCTTATCATTAGCAGGACCTGCCATCTGGTACTCCTTTCCTGAAGCACTGAGATCAACCATGGACTTAAAAGACTTCTGAAAAAAGCTGAACACATCCTCCTCATAGAACACTTCAGTGACTTAACACTGCAATCCACTTCCCAAAACACCCGACAAGCCTAAACATCGCCCCCCCCCCAGCGCTCTGATCAATCATTGCAGAAATGTTAAAATGTATATAAGTTATGCTTCCAAGCATGTCCCACATGCTACCCCTACCTATTCCATGAGTTCTTTGTAAAATTGTTGAGTTCTTCTGTAAACCGCTTTGATTTTTTATGATAAGGCGATATAAAAAACTTGTTAAATAATAAATAATGGGCCATCTGTAGTTGGCAACTACCAAGCACAGTGAATTGACTTAGTCCTACAAATAAAAACTTTTTGTGACTGATCTATGAGTAATTGTTGGACTTGATTGGTGGAGTGGTGTGTTGAATATTGACCCTGATATGAGTACTTTTGGAAAGGATGTATTACAAGGACATGAGATCAACTTTACTAAAGCCTTGAAATACATTTTGGACTATTAGGACTCTCACATGGCAGACAGACCTAGAAACGGTGACTCACCTCACAGCTGGCTGTGAAGTTCTAATGGCAGAAAATGTCTATACAGAAAAATATAATAAAGTAGTGTGCCTCATCCATTGGAAACTCTGTAAACACTACAACATCACTGTGCCTGAAAAGCACTGGGATTATGACCCTAAGAGAATTACAGAGACTGAGGAGGTTATGATTTTATTTATTTATTTATTTATTTACATTTCTTATATACCGCACTATTTGCGATCAGCGCGGTTTACATAGAACAAACAGTATCCGACAATAAACAAGAGTCTGGTCATTACAAAGAACAGGAGCAATTAACTTGGATAACAGGGGAAACTATCTACATGTGCAGAACTTTGAATAGATAACTATATACATGTGAAATGGGGTTATTGTGCGTTGATCATACATGGTGGCTGGGGTTCGGTGGAGTCTGTGAGGTATTTAATAAAGAGGAGGTGTTTTAAGGCCTTCCTGAACTGGCTCAGGTTGGAGATGGCTCTGATGTGTGGTGGTAGGGAGTTCCAGAGACTTGGGGCGCTTAGACTAAAGGCTCTGTTTGATGTTACTTTGGAGCATTTTGTCATGTCTCTCGGTATCGCTAGCATGTTGGCAACTGAGGTTCTTCTTAGCCTATTGGTTGTGGGTGGTTGAATGAGGTCACACAGTGAAGAAGAGGAGAGCCCCTTGATGGCCTTGAATGCCATCACTAAGGTCTTGAAGCTAATTCTGGCTTGAATGGGGAGCCAGTGCAGCTGCTTCAGGAGGGGTGTGATATGCTCTCTCCTTGGTGCTCCGAAAAGGATTCGCGCAGCACTGTTCATGGCGAGTTGTAAGGGATGTAAGGTTGTCTGAGGGAGTCCTTGTAGGATGGCGTTTGAATAATCAAAATGAGGGATGATGAGGGCTTGGTAAATGGTGCGGAAGTCGGTCGGTTCGAGTAAGGGGCGTAGGTGTCTGAGGGATCTGATCTTGAAGTAGATCGCTCTTACTGTTTTGGCTATGTGCTGCTTCATGTTGAGGTTCTGATCCAATGTGACTCCGAGGTACCGTATAGCTGATTTTACTTGCAACTCAGTGTTGTCCACTACCAGGTGGCTAGGTGGTGTAAACTCAGGATTTCTGGATATGAATAGGACCTCCGTTTTCTTATGTTGGATGCGTAGATTTTGGGAGAGGAGCCATTCGGATATTGCGTTGAAACACTTAGTTAGTGGGGAGAGGTCCGGGCAGTCCAGGGATATTGGCAGGTACAGTAGGACATCGTCTGCGTATATCATGCAACTCACGTTGAACGATCTAATGATGTTACAAATGGGTTGGATGTAGATGTTAAACATAAGTGATGATAGGGAGGATCCTTGAGGGACTCCTTGACTTTGTAGGAATGGCTCGGATGTTGTTCCATTTGCTCGGACTTGTTGCCATCTTCCAGACAGGTAAGACCTGCACCACTCCAAAGCTGTGTCGGTGATGCCTTTTTCTCTTAGCCGAATCAGGAGAATCTCGTGGCAGACTGAGTCAAAGGCTGCCGCTATATCTAAAAAGATGAGAGCGAAACCTGTACGTGAGTTGTCAATGCCTGAGATTATGGTGTTGAAAAGAGTAGTGAGTAGTGTTTCCACTCCGTGTGACTCTCTGAATCCATGTTGCGATGAATCTAGGGGTGCGTTAGTGTCCACATGATCTTGTAGCTGCCTGTAGACTATCTTTTCAATGATTTTAGCGAGCATCGGGATGCTGGATATGGGTCTGTAGGACTCGACCTTTTGAGAGTCTAATTTGGTGTCCTTGAGCAGTGGTCTAACGGAGGTCTGTTTGAGCGTGGATGGGAAAGACCCGGTGCTAAAAGATAGGCCTATCATTTTAGATAGGATTGGGGCTAGGTCGGATCGCAGATCTTTTATCCAGAATGCTGGACATGGGTCTGAGAATGCGGTGGAAGTATTTAGGGTAGCGATGGTTTCTTCAATAGTTCTTTTAGATGGTGTGGTGAAGGTATTTAGATACGCTGAGCATGCTTGAGTATCAGAGGAGTCCAGTATCACCATTTTGTCGGTCTTGCATAGTTTCGATTGCATGAAGACGGCATAATCCTGTGGGTCTATAGTTCCTGGGTGCTCCAGGGTCGGTTCTTTGGCAAGAGATTTGACCAGGTTGAAGAGGTCGTGCGGCTTGTTTAGTGAACGTTTCAGGGTGTCTGTGTGATGTTGTTTCATCTTGTCTGTAACAGCCCTGCGATGTGTGTGTAGGTGTTGGGTGTATGCTGCTTGGTCACTGCTGGTACGTGATTTCCTCCAGCGCTTTTCCAATCTCCGTAGGAGGGTTAGTGACGCCCTTAGGTCAGCGGTGATCCATGGTGCGGATGGTCTTTTGTTTAGGGCTTTAGTAGTGGGGGGACGGATTGCGATAGTGCTGAGTTTGCTGTTCCATGTGGAGATTAGGACATCTAGGTCTTGTGAGGTTTTGTCAAGGAGAGTGTTTGTTGCTGCCAGGATGCGTTCTTTGTTAAACGGGTGGTGAAAACTTCTAGCAGTTGAGATTGTGTTCTTACGTGAGTTCGTGCTGGGCCTTTGTGACTTGATGGGGGTTGGAATCTGGAAGGAGATAAGCTTATGATCCGACCATGGAACTGCCGTTAATGATAACGTGATGTTTTGTGCTTGTTGAAGCACTGTTTGTGGGGTGAATATCAGGTCGAGAATGTTGCCCTTTGTGTGTGTTGGTTCTTGAACCAATTGGGTGTATCCCAAGATATCTAGGGCTTCTATGAAGGTGGCTGCCTGATTGTCCTGTAGGGATGGCAAGTTGAAGTCACCTAGGATCCAATTTGGTCTATGTGGAGCATGGGTATTGGATGCTAGGTTTATGATATTGGAGAGGTTGTCTGGATCGGCAGAAGGCGCTCTATAAATGAGGTTTATGGAGCAGGAGTGGTTGGCTATAGATACTGTTTCAAGGGTATTGATGCTGTTGGATTCTACCATTTTGAATTGAAGGTCAGATCTGGTGATGACGGCAACTCCTCCACCTCTTTTGTTTTGCCTATGGCTGGTGAAAGTAACAAAGTTAGGTGGTAGAAGTTGATTGAGGATGGTGTTATCTTCCGGTGAGAGCCAGGTCTCGGTGATCATAATGATATCTAATTTAAGATGCGTTATTGTTTCAGTGATTGCTGGCCATTTTTTGCGAAGTGATCGAGAGTTAATGAGTGCGCACTTCAGGCTGCTAGTGTGTGGGCGTGTATTTTGCTTGGGTTTTGAGGAATTTTGTAGAGGAATATAAACTAGGTGGGGGCGGCGTGGATAGCTAGCTCCATGATAGAGATTGTTGGAGTTGTCGGGCCATTTTCTTCCACCAGTTGAGAGCGTTGGGATGTGGTTTTGTGTTGTCATTAGTGCTAGTGAGCTGGATGGCAAGATTGTGAGTAGAAGGTAAAGACTCACTAGGGTGAAGATTATGTGCTTCATTTTGAGTCTTTCTGAGCCGGTATAGGGGGGGTGGAGGTGTATGCAAGACAAGTTGGTGTAGCTTCTGGCTGAGGATGTTTTTTCCTCAGGAGGTTGCTTCTAATGTGATTAAGGAAGACTATTACAGTTGAATGAGGGTAAGTTGCTGGTGAGTGTGGTACGGCAACCCAGTTGAGTGAAGGTGGAATTACTGTCAACAGTAGAAGGTGCCTCAGTGGATTGAGAGTAGAATGAGAGTAAATACTGGCAACAGTAAATGTAGTAAATGACGTAAGTACCGGCAACAGTAAATACAGGCAACAATAATTATAGTAATTGAAAGTAGATACTGGCAACAGTAAGTACAGTAAATGAGGGTAGATACTGGCAACAGTAAATAATGGCAACAGTAAATAAAGCAAATAGTAGATACTGGCAACAGTAAATATTGGTATCGGTAAGTTGGTTAACACAGTTGATTGAGATTGGATTACTAGCAACAGTGACGACTTTAGTACAATGAATGAGAATGGGCTAATTGCAACAGTAAGGCAATCTAGGACGTTTGGGAGGGCAGCGTTAGTGGGGATAAGAAATATGGCAGAGGCTAATACTGTTCTAGTGGTGTTGGTAATACTTGCAGTTCCAGAAATACGTCCGACTAAGGTTGTGGGCGGTGTGGACCTCGTTGGGAGTTCAGTCCTTCCTGGGAGAGTTGGGTCACAATCTCTTGAAAGAACTGGACCCAGCTGGTGCTCTCCCGAAAGCAGTCTCGTTGCTAGTGAGCAGGTCTTGTCACTATCTGCTGTATGGTGTTCTGGTGTTTCGTTCGGGGATTGATCTCTTAGGTTGACGCCTGTTTTCCGCCTGTCGTGCTCAGGCGCGGGCCCGCAAGGCGCGGGTGCGCCTGCCGGCAGCACTCTTTTAAGCAGGCCGCTGGGACCTCCCACAACCCCGATTGGGTTGGAGTGCAGGAGCGGGAACTTGCAGAACGCCCTGTGCTCTACCCCGACCGGGGAGCCTTCGAAGATGGCTGCGGTGATTTTAAAGGGCTCTCTCCTGCCGGCGGCACTCTTTTAAGCAGGACCGATAAAAAGCTGGATGTGAGGAAGTCCGATATAGTGGTTAAGGAGAAAAGCACCAGAACAGCATTGATGATAGAGGTGTCAGTTCCGCGACTACTCTGTGAATCACATGGAGAGGCAGAAGATCCTGAAATACCAGGAAATGCAGTCAGAGACCAAGAAAATGTAGTAGAAAGATACAGAAATATTTCCCATCGTGTTGGGTGCC
This sequence comes from Ichthyophis bannanicus, assembly GCA_033557465.1. NCBI lineage: Eukaryota > Metazoa > Chordata > Amphibia > Gymnophiona > Ichthyophiidae > Ichthyophis > Ichthyophis bannanicus. The sequence goes on along the minus strand of CM066036.1, from coordinate 49,244,724 downwards.
ACCAGCTTGATAAAGAAAAATTTCCAAGCACAAAGGGAGAAAAAGACCTCAGGATGACCAGTACTCCCTCTGTGTGGCAAACTGAATTGCCATAGGGGAACTCATATCTCTTACATCACTGGTCTGGAAAAAACTCCCTTAGATCTCCAAAGTTAATCTCAGTCCTATATATTTTATAATTCTATATTTCCTTATCGCTTCTCCGGGCCAGTCCAGGGAAAGGTAGGGTTGTCAATCCCCTATAGCAGCTGAGGACTGAAGACTTCAAGTTTTCTTGAGAGGTGAAGCCACTCCCCCTTAGGGAAATCCAGCAGTCTTTCAGTCCTCAGCAGCTAAGGAGGATCGAATCTCTATTTCTCTCTCATATATACACCTACCGGTTGAATTTTTACTTTCTTATTATCTCCAGGAACAAGCAGGAATAAGTCATCACATATGGGTACGTCGGTACCGACGGAGCCCGCGTGGGAAAACTCCCCAGCTTTTCAGATTAAAAGCTTTTGGGGCCTCCCACTGCACATGCGCGCTGCCTTCCCGCCTTCCTGACCAGCTCTCGTCAGTTTCTTTTTTTCCGCGGAGCCAGCAGGTCGTGTTCCTGTCACCGCTGAAGAAATTGTTAATTTTATTGTTTTCTTTAGACCGCGTACCTGCCTTCCCCTTTCTGAAACCGGTACTGCCGGTCTCTCTTTCTTTTGAAAAAAAAAAAATATATTTTTCTTTTCTTCAGCACAGCTTGGTACTTTGTTAGGCCTTCAGGCCTACACAAATTCTCTTCATGGAGAAGCCAGTTCCTGGTTTTAAAAAGTGTACCAAGTGCAGTGCTGTCATTCCTCTTACAGACACCCATGAATGGTGTCTTAAATGTTTAGGACCTGACCATTCCATACCGGACTGCCCATCCTGCTCCCAGATGTCGAAACGTGGATTGCAGAACCGGGCCAACAAGTTCCATGTGCTTTTTCCTTCAGAAGCATCACAGTCATCCAGGTCTTCCTCTCCGGATGGATCTCAGGTAACCAAAACTCCAGTGGGCAAATCCTCTAAAAGCAAATCTCTTTCTAAAGATCGAGAGGCTCTCAATTCTGAGTTCGAGGATTCTGCCCAGGCCAAAAAACCCCGGCGGGAGGTTCCGGCCTCCAAAGCAATCATGGGGTCACAGGTTGACATCGATGGCGCGGCCTCGACAGATCACCTGTTGTACTGCTCTGGGGTACCGGCCCATACCGGTACCGACATCCAGGCAGCAGTGGCGTCTATGGGCAATACTGTCCAAGTCATGCAGCAGGCCATTCTGGCTTTTATTAATGCTGCTACGCCCTCGGTACCGCAGCCAGCGGTACCGGGTCCGGTTCCGGTAATGGCTTCCATACCGGAACCGAGGCCATCGTCTTCCAAACGCAGATCGGTTCCGCATGCCGGATCCGGGCTTTTGCCCGGTACCGATCCCATACCCGGTACGCCCGATGTCGATACCGACCGGTATGCGTATCGTGCGTTGGAAGCACATAGAGCAGGGGTCTCAAACTCAAATTGCTTTGAGGGCCAAATGAGGACTTGTAAAGTAACCCGGGGGCCGCATAAGACGCGGGGCCTCATTTGCATAAGGGGCCTCATTTGCATAAATATTTGCATAATGTTACCATACACTAACTTTTAGTAAACATGCCTCTTTAATGAGTATGGATAAAGAAAGACTAAAAGATTTAGAAACAAGAAGACAATAATTAAACTGGGAACCCCAAAAGCCAAACTTGGAATGTACAACAACACTGTAGAAATAAAACTATAAATTAATTTCCTCTTGTACTAAACAAAGCGCAAACATTAATGATGCACATTTCCCAGAGCTGACATATTCCAGTTAATAAATTCAAAATATAGAGATATTTTCTACCTTTTGTGCATTTTTTTTCAGTTGCAATTGTTCCAGCCACTTTCTTCTGGTTTCTTCATGTCTTCTGCTAACTCTCCATCGTCTGCTGTCCATTTGCCCTTTCTTCTCTCCTAGTTTTTTTTCCATTCTCTCTCTACATCTGCTTTAACATACTAATCTTTCTCCTTTTTCTCTTTCCTCATTCCTATTTCATCCACTCAAATTTTACCCCTCCATCCTCAATCCCCACTTACTCTCCCAATACCTGGCCAATTGTAGATTTGTCTTCTCTCCCAGACAAAATATTTTTCCCCTCTCCATTTCACTTTCCCAGCTCCATCCCATTCTAATCCTCCCCCAACATCAGCTCCCTTCTAGTTCCAGCCCCACCCAGCATCCGCTCCCTTCTAGTCCCCCCATTAGTCCATTTCCAGTCCTATCCTAGCCTCACCATCAGCCCATTTCCAATCCTAGCCCCCCATCAGCCCATTTCCAATCCTAGCTCCCTCCCCTCACAGCCCATTTCCATTCCAAGCCCCCCTCCCCATCAGCCATTTGCAGTTCAAGCCCCCCTTCCACTCAGCCCATTTCCAGTCCTAGCAACCCCCCCCCCAGCCCATTACCAGTCCTAGACCCCCCATAGCCCATTACCAGTCCTAACCTCCCCATAGCGCACTTCCAGTTTTACCCCCCATCACCCCATTTTCAGTCTTACCCCCCCCATAGCCCATTACCAGTCATAACCCCCCTGCCAATAGCCCACTTCCAGCCCTAACCCCCATTACCCCATTTCAGTCAGCCCTTCCATAGCTCATTACCAGTCCTAACACCCCCCATCAGCGCACCACCAGTCCTTCCTAACCCCCACCTGCCCATTTCCAGTCCTAGCCCCCACCATAGCCCATTACCAGTCATAACCCCCCTGCCAATAGCCCATCTCCAGTCATAACCCCCCCCCTGCCAATAGCCCATCTCCAGTCATAACCCCCCCTGCCAATAGCCCATCTCCAGTCATAACCCCCCCCTGCCAATAGCCCATTTCCAGTCATACCCCCCCTGCAATTCGCCCATTTCCTGTAATACCCCCCCCTGCCAATAGCCCATCTCCATTCATAACCCCCCCTGCCAATAGCCCATTTCCAGTCATACCCCCCCTGCCAATAGCCCATTTCCAGTCCTACCCCCCCCCCCCCCATCGCCCATTTCCAGTCCTACACCCCCCCTGCCAATAGCCCTTTTCCAGTCCTTCACCCCCCCCCTGCCATTTGCCCATTTCCAGTCATACCCCCCCCTGCCAATAGCCCATTTCCAGTCCTACACCCCCCCAGCCATTTGCCCATTTCCCGTCCTACACCCCCCCCTGCCAATAGCCCATTTCCCGTCCTACACCCCCCCCCTGCCAATAGCCCATTTCCAGTCCTACACCCCCCCCCCCCAGGTAAATTAAAAAAAAAACCTGGCTTCTGCTGCTCAAGCAGCAAAATCAGCTGTCCTGCGGCCCCTTCCCCTGTGCCCGGAGATCCGAGTCTGCTCTATCAGCGGCGTGCTTTTCAAGCCGCGAGGAGAGTATTCCCCTCTCGCGCGGCTTGAAACCGCGCGAGAGGGGAATACTCTCTTCGCGGCTTGAAAAGCACGCCGCTGATAGAGCAGACTCGGATCTCTGGCACAGGGGAAAGGGCCGCAGGACAGCTGATTTTGCTGCTTGAGCAGCAGAAGTCAGTTTTTTTTTAAAATTTGACAATTGATTCTGCCGCTGCCACGGCGGCAACGGCAGAAGCCAGGGTTTTGGGTTTTTTTTGTTTTCCTCCGTTGCGGGCCGCACAAAGTTGTCTCGCGGGCCGCGTGTTTGAGACCCCTGACATAGAGGATACTCTGCTTCTTCAGAGGATTTTAACTCCTCTGATGATTCTGATGAGTTCTCCCTTGATCTTCCTGAGGAGCCTTCTTCTCCTAAAAGGAGAATGTCTCCACCAGAGGATTTGTCCTTTCAGGACTTCATCATAGAAATGGCTAAAGGTCTTTCTATTGCTTCATCCTCTGACAAGGAACCCAGATCAAAGAAACTGGATATTTTAGGATACTCTAAGTCTCCTAAAGAGGCAGTTACCCTGCCTATCCATGAAATCCTTCAAGAACACTTGATGGACTTATGGGAGGCTCCTCTAACATTGTCTCCTTCTTCTCGCAGGTTGGACACCATGTACCGTGTCCCCCCTTCTCCTGGTTTCCAAAAAACCCAGTTGCCTCACCATTCTATTGTGGTGAAGTCTGCAATGAAGAAGATAAAGAGTACCAAAAGGCACTCTTCTACTCCTCCAGGGCGAGAATGTAAGACTCTAGACTCTTTTGGCAGGAAACTTTTCCAGGCTACTATGCTTATAGCCAGGATTAATTCCTATAGTCTTTACATGGGCATGTTTCTCAGTGAAATCGCTCTAAAAGTTCGGCATTTTGCCCCCTTTATCCCTGAGGATAAGAGGGAGCAGTTCATTTCCTTAGTGAAACACCTTTTGGATATTTCAAAGTTCTCCAACAGGGCAGCTTTTGATTCCTTTGAGGGTGCTGGTAGGGCTTCGGGCATTGCTATAGCAGCCCGACGTCTTGCTTGGCTCCAGGCTTCTGATCTAGAACCTTGGGTCCTAGATGGCTTACGAAATCTGCCCTGTACAGGTGAGAACTTATTTGGTGAGGAGTGGCAAATTAAGGCCACTCAAATGGACGCAGAAAATGCCACCTTAGATAGACTTTCTAAGTCTACCTCCACTCCTGCCAAGAAGAAGTCTTTTAAGAGGCCTTATTACAAGAAGTCCAGATTTTCCACAAATACTGGCCAACAATCCTCTCAGCCTCGTTTTGCTGCTAAACGTCAGCAACCTAAACAGGCAAGGTCAAAGCCTGCGGCGTCTGCTACGCCTCAGCAAGCTCCACCCCCTCAGGGGTTTTGACTTGCCCCTAGAGAACTTAACTTTTCTGGCTCTAGAACAACCAGAGCCCCTCACCATACCCGGAAGGTTAGCTCACTTTGCTCCCAGATGGGAGCAAATTACATCAGAGCAATGGACCCTCTCTATCATCAGAGAGGGTTACAAACTCCATTTTTCCGACCTTCCTCCTTATACTGTGGTGAGGCAGTTCAATTCTCCCCCATCTCTCCTGGCCCTCTTGGGTCAGGAAGTCTCCTCCCTCCTTGCCCAGGGGGCAATAGAGGAGGTCCCTCTTCTTCAACATGGGACGGGATTCTACTCCCCTTATTTTCTAATACCAAAGAAGACAGAGGGCTTCAGACCAATTCTGGATCTGAGAGAATTGAAATTTCTTTTCAAGGAGAAATTCAAAATGCTTTCTCTGGGCATTCTCCTTCCATACCTTCAGAGTCAGGATTGGCTTTGTTCTCTAGACCTAAAGGATGCGTATACACACATACTCATCCACCCATCCCACAGAAAATACCTTCGATTTCTGTTTCAGGGAAAACATTTCCAGTACAGAGTACTCCCCTTCGGTCTAGCCTCTGCTCCAAGAGTGTTCACCAAATGCATGGCAGTCGTAGCTGCCTTTCTAAGAGGCCTGGGAATTTTCATATTCCCATACCTGGACGACTGGCTCATCCGAGCTCCCTCTCAGTCCCAGGCCCAAATTTCCCTGGACCGCACAAGGCGTCTTCTGCAGTATCTAGGACTGGTAGTAAACCTTCCCAAGTCTCAACTAATCCCTACTCAGTCTCTCGAGTTCATAGGGGCCCAGTTAGACACCATCACTGCAAGAGCCTACCTGCCTCAGGTCAGGGCCCAACGCCTGCTGAGTTTGGCCTCCCAAGCTCAGTCCAGCAGTCATTTGACAGCCCGGGAAATGCTGCGACTTCTGGGCCACATGGCCTCCACGGTACATGTGGTGCCCTACGCTCGTCTGCATATGAGAGCAGCTCAATGGACCTTGGCCACCCAGTGGACTCAAGCATCTGGAGCGCTCTCCGACCAAATACTCACCTCAAGCCGTCTATTTTGGTCCCTCCAATGGTGGACATCCACCAAGAATCTGTTGTTGGGGGCCCCCTTCCAACCTTTGTTGCCCCAAGCAACCCTCACAACAGATGCCTCCCAGACAGGGTGGGGAGCTCATCTTCAGAACCTCTCCACTCAGGGCACTTGGTCTCCACAGGAGGCCACCCTTCATATCAACCTCCTGGAACTGCGAGCAATTTACCTTGCCCTCAAGGTCTTCTATACCCTCCTTGTCAACCTGACTGTCCTAGTTCAGACAGACAATCAGGTAGCCATGTTCTATATAAACAAACAAGGAGGGACAGGCTCTCTGTCGCTTTGCAACGAAGCTCTCAGATTATGGGCCTTCGCCAGAGAGCATCAAATTCACCTTCTTGCAGTGTATCTTCCAGGAGTTCAAAACTCTCGTGCAGACAGACTCAGTCGAGTTCTGCTTCCACACGAATGGTCCCTACATATGGACCAGATACGCAGAATCTTTCAGGAATGGGGGACCCCGGACATAGACCTCTTTGCAAGTCCGTGGAATGCCAAACTTCCCCAGTTCTGTTCCAGAGCTCAGTGTCAGGGAGCTCAGGCCCACGATGCCTTCCTCCTGCATTGGGGTCAGGAATTCCTCTATGCCTTTCCACCCATTCCTCTAATATCCAAGACTCTGTTCAAGCTCCAGAGGGATCACGGGACTATGATCCTCATAGCTCCCCGCTGGCCACGCCAGGTGTGGTTCCCTCTACTTCTGCATCTCTCCCAGGGATCCTCCCTGGACCTGGGAGCTGCGCCAAACCTTCTGTCTCAGGAGGAAGGGACTTTGTGGCACCCAAACCCCAAATCCCTACATCTCAGAGCTTGGTTACTGAAGGCCTAAGTCTTCAAGACTTTAATCTTTCTCAACCTGTGACAGATATCCTTCATGCCTCTAGGAAACCTTCCACGAGGCGTTCTTATGCTTTCAAATGGAAACGTTTTTCCATTTGGTGTGCTCAGCAGGGTCTTGACCCTCTAGCACTTCCTTTGAATTCCCTCTTGGACTATCTCCTGCATCTTTCAAATGCAGGCCTTAAGACGAATTCAGTGAGGGTCCATTTGAGTGCTATTGCAGCATCCTTAAAACCTATAAATGGACAACCTGTCTCCTCTCATCCTCTTGTTGCACGTTTCATGAGAGGCCTGACTCTAACTAAACCTCCCATCCGACCTCCTCCGGTAGCATGGGATTTGAACCTAGTTCTAGGTCAGCTTATGAAGCCACCTTTTGAGCCTTTGGACTCTACCTCCTTCAAATTTCTTTCCTGGAAGGTTGTTTTCCTTATTGCAGTCACTTCGGCTCGCCGCATCAGTGAACTGCAGGCTTTAGTGGCTCATCCACCTTATACTAGGTTTCATCATGATAAGGTGGTCCTTAGGACGAATCCCCACTTTATGCCCAAAGTGGTCTCGCCTTTTCATCTTAATCAAGAGGTATATCTACCTGTCTTTTTCCCGGCTCCTCATGCATCCAGTGCAGAGAGGAACCTTCATACTCTGGATTGTAAAAGAGCTCTTGCCTTTTACCTCAACAGGACTCAACCACATCGAAAGTCTTCCCAACTTTTCGTGGCTTTTGATCCTTCTCATTTGGTACTTCCAGTCACCAAGCGTACACTTTCCAATTGGATCGCTCAGTGTATTTCTTTTGCTTACCAGAGTAAGAACATTTCTCTGGAGGGCCATGTCACAGCTCACAATGTGAGAGCCATGGCCACTTCTATGGCTCATCTTCACTCTGTGTCCATAGATCAGATCTGTCGAGCAGCCACTTGGGCCTCGGTTCATACCTTCACAGCCCATTACTGCTTGGACAAGGACTCCCGCTGGGATGCCTTGTTTGGTCAGGCTGTCCTCAAACACCTGTTCCATACTTAAACAACTCCTGCCCACCTTCCCTGGATGGATGCCTGAGATCCATGCGAAGATGGTTTACCCTTGGAGGGGGATCTCCCAGGCATCTTAGCTAGGGAGTCCCCATATGTGATGACTTATTCCTGCTTGTTCCTGGAGATAGCACAGTTACTTACCTGTAACAGGTGATCTCTGGGAACAGCAGGAATTAGTCATCACAACCCACCCACCTCCCCTAGGAGTTGTATCTCTATCTATCTATCTTCCTGTCCTCTCTCTCTATTGTCTCAGCTTTAAACTCGAACTGACGAGAGCTGGTCAGGAAGGCGGGAAGGCAGCGCGCATGTGCAGTGGGAGGCCCCAAAAGCTTTTAATCTGAAAAGCTGGGGAGCTTTCCCGCGCGGGCTCCGTCGGTACCGACGTACCCATATGTGATGACTAATTCCTGCTGTTCCCAGAGATCACCTGTTACAGGTAAGTAACTGTGCTTTTTTTGAAAACATATCTATTAGCTCTAGCAGAGCTGAGTTCTTCTATAGTCCTGGGAATAATTTTTAGTACACTGGTCCTTTAAAGAAATTTGAGACGTCGAGTGACTCATTCTGTTCCGGTGTGAGGTAGAGCCTGCCTCTTTCACCGGCTCCATCTCTAATGGCACTGTAATTCTGGGAGCCCCAGTTATTTCCTCTGCCGGGACCTCTGTCAGTTTCGGGTGCTTCCCGCTAGCAGCGGCACTACTTCAGTACTCGGCGATTGACTCTCTTGTTTCCGGTGAGTCTTTATTTATTTTTGACAGCTATCGCGTTGTTGACGGCTCCGGGCTATTTTTTTCAGCACCGTTGCTATTTCAGCGGCGTTTTTGTTTTTCGCGATACATTTCTCCTTTGGGGGTGCCTTTTTGTTTTAAATGGCAGAGAAGCCACTGACTAGGTTAGAGGACCCGTCTGGGCCCGCTGAAAAGGCGGGAAAGGCGGCCATTTTCTCAGCTCCAGTCACTTCGCCGGCAGAGCAGCCCCGACCGCATAAAAGAAAGGCAAAATCTTGGAAAGGATGCCGTTCCCACTGATAAGCCTGCGCGTTCCTTTTCTGAGGCTCAGGAAAGCATGCCATCATTTTTTTCACCAGAATTTATTTTAGCGATGCACAGAGCTTTTTTGCTTAAATCCTCACAGCTGGATCAGCCAGCAGGGCTGACAAGTTCTGTACCACTTCCAATTAATTTTCAGTCAGAAGATCCAGGTGAGGGGTCTTCTCAGTCTAAGGACATCATTAAAGATCCTTTGGATCCTTTTACTTCTCCATCTTCTGTAATCCTGGGTCAGGGGGACGCAAAAGTTTTGGAGGACGCAGGCTTAGATCTGGAAACAGAAGATTTGGAGGAAGGTGAGATTCCTCCTGGGGATGATCCCAATATTTTCAGAGTATTCCGTAAAGAGGAGCTGCCGGCTCTCATTTCTCAGTCCTTGTCAGCGCTGCACCTCCTTCTGCCGTCTGAGTCTCAGGAACCTTTGGAAGATCCGTTGTTGCAGGGGTTTAAAACTCAGCAACGGTGTTTCCCTATGCATCGGGTCATTCGTCAAATGATTGATTCTGAATGGGAGTGTCCAGAGGCTACCCTTCGAGGTAGTCGAGCCTTAACTCGTCTGTACCCTCTTCCGCAGGAGGTAAAGGACTTGTTGCGCATGCCAAAGGTAGATGCCATTGTGGCTGCAGTGACTAAAAAGACTACCATCCCTGTAGAAGGAGCGGCAGCGCTTAAGGACCTCCAGGATAGAAAGTTGGAAGTTCTTCTCAAACAGGCGTTTGATTCTAGCGCTTTGGCGCTGCAAGCTGCAGTTTGTGGAGCTTATGTTTCTCGAGCGTCCATTCGCTGGTTGCAAGGTAACGCTTCAGGAGAGTCCACTTCTGAAGTTTCAGAAAATGCAAAGTTGGAATCAGCCGCTGCTTATATGGCTGATGCCTTCTATGATTTACTGCGGATTGCGGCTAAGACCATGGCCTCACTGGTGGCTGCCAGGCACTTTCTCTGGTTGCGTAACTGGTCTGCAGATGTTTCCTCGAAGGTGCGTCTCAGTAAATTGCCCTATCAGGGGAAATTGCTCTTCAGAGAAGCATTGGACAAAATTGTGAAGGATTTAGGCGACTCAAAAGGGGGTCATTTGCCTGAGGATAGACCTAAGCCGGTGAGAAGTACTGGTAGTATTAGAGGCGCCGGTCGAGACTCTCGTAGATTTCGAGGAGCCCGTTTTGCCCCCTATTCTAGGGGACGTTCCAGCTTTCGGGGTCAGTCCTTTCGAGGTGCAAGAGGTTTTGGCAGATCCTACTTCAATGCTTCCCAACCCTCAGTTAAAAAACCGCAATGAAGGTCTGCTGGTCCAGGCGTTGATTCCTGTAGGAGGCCGACTGCAGAATTTTCTCACAGCCTGGACCAAAATCACTTCAGACAAATGGGTGTTGGAGATAATTCAAAAGGGGTATGCTCTAGACTTCGCATGCCTCTTGTTGCCCGCCTTTGTCATGTCTCCCTGCCCGCCCGGTCGAAAGATGCAAGCCATTTCGGAAACGCTCTTTCGTCTCTTGCAGCTACGAGCGATAGTTCCCGTGCCTCTCGACCAATACGGCTGCGGTCGATACTCGATCTATTTTGTGGTTCCCAAAAAAGAAGGTTCTTTTCGTCCTGTGCTAGATCTCAAAGGAGTAAACCGTACTTTGCGGGTGCCGCACTTTCGCATGGAAACGTTGCGGACAGTGATTCGGGCGGTAAGGCCGGGGGAGTTTCTCTCGTACATAGATCTCACAGAGGCCTATCTTCATATTCCCATCAGACCGTCTCATCAGCGATTTTTACGTTTTGCCCTTCCGATGGGACATTTCCAGTTTCGGGCGTTGCCGTTCGGTCTCGCTACGGCGCCGCGGACATTCACGAAACTGATGGTGGTGGTTGCAGCAGCGCTTCGCAAGGAAGGTATCCGAGTTCATCCTTACCTCGACGATTGGTTAATCAGGGCCGATTCTCGTTTGGCTTCAGTAGCGGCGACCGCTCGAGTGGTGCAGCTTCTCGAGCAGCTCGGTTGGGTGATCAATCACACCAAAAGTCACTTACAACTGTTACAACAGCTAACGTATCTCGGAGCCTTCTTCGACACGGAACGTGGTGTGGTCTTTTTGCCCGAAATACGGGTGGAGAAGCTATTACATCAAGTACAAGCTTTTCTCCGCCTGTCAGCTCCGTCGGCGTGGACGTTTCTGCAGCTCTTGGGTTCCATGGCGGCGGCTCTGGATCTAGTCCCGTGGGCCAAGGCTCACATGCGGCCCTTGCAGCAAGCGTTGCTTTCCCGCTGGTCACCACAACTTCACTCTCTCTCGCAGCGCCTACCCTGTCCCGACCTCGTACGTCACAGTCTGGAGTGGTGGTTAGTTCCGGATCATCTCTTGGCCGGTGTTCCCTTACAGGAGCCCTCGTGGATGTTGGTCACTACAGATGCCAGTCTCTCGGGCTGGGGGGCTCATTGTCAGGCACACATCGCTCAAGGTTCTTGGTCCCCGGAGGAGAGCTCGTGGTCCATCAACCGGCTAGAGCTTCGGGCAGCTCGTCTCGCCCTGTTGCACTTTGCGGACTTGCTCAAGGGGACTGCGGTCAAGATTTTCTCCGACAATGCAGTAACAGTCGCTTATATCAATCACCAAGGGGGAACCAAGTCTCTTGCCCTCCTTTCCGAGTGTCAGGAATTGATGAGTTGGGCGGAAGCCAATCTCCTGGCCTTATCAGCAGCACATGTAGCAGGCAAAGAAAATGTACAGGCCGATTATTTAAGCCGCAATGCACTCGATCCCGGGGAATGGGAATTGAACGCAGCAATTTATCACGAGCTGACCTTGCGTTGGGGGCAGCCGGTGATGGACCTTATGGCAACGTACAGCAATGCCAAGAGCAGCCGTTTTTTCAGCAGGCGCAGGGAGCACATGTCGGAAGGTCTCGATGCTCTCGTTCAGCCGTGGCCACCGGACGCTCTCTTGTACGTTTTTCCACCTTGGCCGATGTTGAGTCGTGTTATCCAGCGGGTAGCGTAACACCGGGGTGTAGTAATTCTCATAGCGCCAGATTGGCCTCATCGTCCTTGGTATGCCGATCTCGTTCGGCTTCTAATAGCTCCCCCTTGGCCCCTTCCGGTTCGCATGAATCTGTTGCATCAGGGTCCAATTCTCATGCCACGAATGGATCGCTTCTTACTTACGGCTTGGCTCTTGAGAGGGCTCGTTTAAAACGCAAGGGATATGCGAGTTCCGTTGTGACCACCTTACTTCAGTCTAAAAGGCTGGGGACTTCGCTAGCATATGTGTGGGTGTGGCGTCTTTTCGAAACATGGTGTGGACAGCACAATGTTCCTCCTATGTCGTCTACCTTACCTCAGCTGCTCCTTTTTCTCCAGCATGAGTTGGATAAAGGGTTGGCTCTTAATACTCTTAAGGTTCATTTAGCCGCACTTGCTTGTTTTAGGGGGTCGGTGCAACATCGCCGTCTTTCGGCGCATCCGGATGTACAATGTTTTTTCCGTGCAGCAAAAATTCTCCGTCCTCCCGTGCGCCCAGTCGTACCTCCCTGGGATTTGAATATAGTTTTGGAGGCTTTTACCCAGTCCTCCCTAGCTTCCCTCTGCTCTCGGGATCTCCGGGAGTGTTCTTGGAAAACGGCTTTTTTGGTGGCCTTATGTTCAGCACGCCGAATATCGGACTTACAGGCTTTGTCTTGTCGGGAACCTTATCTTCAATTTCTTCCGGAACGGGTTTTGCTAAGAACAGTGCCTTCTTTTTTACCTAAGGTACTGTCTGTTTTTCATGTGAATCAATCGGTTGCTTTACCCGTGTTTTCAGCCAACTCCGGTTCTCCCATAGACCGTGCGCTCAAACATTTAGATCTTGGCAGGGTCTTAAAGACGTACCTTCGGGTTTCGCAGCCCTTTCGGAAGACGGACAAGCTTTTTGTACAGTATGCAGGGCCTCGTAAAGGTCAAGCAGCGTCAAAGTCCACTATAGCTCGTTGGGTTCGCTGTGCTATTGTAGCGGCTTACAATGACCGAGGAGTCTCTCCTCCGGTTGGTTTAAGGGCTCATTCCACTCGGGCTTTAGCAACTTCCTGGGCGGAGTTTGCCTTTGTTCCGCCGGTCGATATATGCAGAGCAGCGACGTGGTCTTCGTTACATACTTTTACAAAACATTACCGGTTGGATGTTCAAGCCAGAGACGATGCAAAAGTGGGGGCTTCGGCTCTTATCGCAGGTCTGGCAGGTCCCTCCCGTGTTTAGGTACTGCTTTGGTACTGCCCTACCTTTCCCTGGACTGGCCCGGAGAAGCGATAAGGAAGATGAAATTAGGTCTTACCTGCTAATTGTCTTTCCTTGAGCTTTCTCCGGGCCAGTCCAGGGTCCCACCTCTTTCGGTTTTTGTTTAGCATACTTTTTGGTAACCATCAGAATTTCAACATGTTTCCGTATTCGTCCGAGAGGGGGGATAATTGGGGCTTCCAGATTTCATTCAGTGCAAATTAATGTTATGGTAAATTTAATTTAAAAACAAACAAACAAAAAAAAAAACGGAAAACCCGATTGGAGCATGTTTCTTGGATTACGGGTTTTCAGGGACTATGGAACTTTATCAGTTTGTAAAGGGTTAATCTGGTGTTTTCAGTTCTTTCTCTTAGTTGCTTTGTCAGTAGGAGACTGCTGGATTTCCCTAAGGGGGAGTGGCTTCACCTCTCAAGAAAACTTGAAGTCTTCAGTCCTCAGCTGCTATAGGGGATTGACAACCCTACCTTTCCCTGGACTGGCCCGGAGAAAGCTCAAGGAAAGACAATTAGCAGGTAAGACCTAATTTCATCATATATATATATATATATATATATATATATATATATATATATATATATATATATATATATCAAAAAAGTACTTTTTTACATATTTTTATAATAATGATAATAAAAAATCATTATAGGTCTCAAGTATCCAACTTTCATATATTAGAGTACTGCTCTCTTCTATTGGTATGACAACCCACTACTCTCATAAGGTCAACCGACCTTGAAAAACAGCCCCTGAAACAAAACAGAAAACCAGGGTACTGTGCAGAACTATAGACAAACCTTTAAGCAAAACTGCCTCACTTATCTGATCAATTCCACCAAAAATTCAAATGCTCATCAGCCATAATCACTCAACAAAGATCTTCGTTTCTCCCATGCAGTGCTTCTTCAGGGGAGCAATAATGTATTTCAGACAGAAGCTCAAAGAGTCAGTCTTAGCGTCTGATGTAGAGATTTTTTAATGGCTAGACTGCCAATCAAAAGGCCACATTAGTACTCAAGTCACTTCAAGGGGAGTAACTTTCATTCATATATCCTGACGTACAAAACTATCAATGAAAAAACAGTTAACCCATTTGACTTTATGAGAAAATGTCCTAGCCACAAACATAGCTCTCAAACATAAAACAAAACAGTGCGACTGAGTTTCACATTTAACCTACTGACACTGCCAATGTATACCAAAATTTTCAAAAAAGATATTCCATTCAAACTTATCATTCAAGCCTTTAGGTTCGAGAGTATCTAATTAAAATATCCATCACTGCTCATGTTGTAGGAATAGTTTCCCACGATCTACTCCTCGAATACTATGTGGAACAAAGTCCAAAACCATACATCGAAGATCTTCAAAAACATGTTCTAGCTGGCTACAGTGTTTCATCAATGATGTTTCGGTGTGTGCCTTGGACAAGCTATACTTATGTTCAGTCAAACAGGTTTTCAGTGGCTAAATCGCCAATTTTTAAAAATGGTTCCGGGGTGATTAGGGAAACTACAGACTGGTGAGCCGGATGTCAGTACCGGGCAAAATAGTAGAAACCATTATAAAGAATAAAATTATTGAACATGTAGATAATCATAGTTTAATGGGAGAAAGCCAACATGGATTTTGCCAAGGAAAGACTTGTCTTACAAATCTGTTATATTTTTTTGAAGTGTGAATAAACAGGTAGACAAAGGTGACAGTTGATATAGGGGGGGGGACAAAGGGAAGAAGGATTGCCAGCCGTCTGCAGCTCCAGGAAAGGGGAAACCCCTCTAATCTGCAACCACACATCAGGAGAAGGGAAGGTAAGCCAGCTACACGTGGCACCTTGCCCTTCCTCCCACTGACATCTCTGCCGGCCTCCTGAGACTGTAAAAAAGACCGCATTTCAGGCGCACTGCCTTTACCCAGCCAGATCGCCATCGGGAGACTAAGGGAAGAAGGATTGCCAGCCCTCTGCAGCTCCAGGAAAGGGGAAACCCCTCTAATCTGCAATCGCACAGCAGGAGAAGGGAAGGTAAGTCAGCTGCATGCGGCACCTTGCCCCTCCTCTCATTGACATCACTGACATCCTCCTAAGACTGTAAAAAAGACCATGCTTCAGGCACACTGCCCTTACCCAGCCAGATCGCCATCAGAAGATAAAGAGAAAAAGGATCGCCAGTCCTCTACAGCTCCGGGAAAGGGCAAACCTCTTTATTCTGCAACCACACAGCAGGAGAAGGAAAGGTAAGCCAGCTACACGTGGCAGAGACTGTAAAAAAGACTACGCTTCAGGCGCACCCATGCCTGACGGGTCCACGCCTGAGGGCCTCGCCAGAGGGCCCTTAGGTGTGGTCCTTGAGTGTGGGCATTGAGCGAAACTCCATATGATTCTTGAACAAAGTCTTCAATGTTACACAGGACAGCTGAAGGTACTAGATCCTTTTAACATATCACACCAATATGGCCTACACCATCTCTTCCAGAGGATTGTTAATCATAATATTAATTACTTAAAATTGCACCCACGTACACTCAAGCCTACACAACTAACTCACAGAACATTCCAATCATACACTGCAATCACACTGGCCACAAAACACAATCTAATTGAGGACAAAGAAACCGACTCATATACATCACACCATTAAACCCTCTCCAACATAACAAACAGCCCACTAGACCTATATCTAATGACCTCCAGTGCTACCTCATCAATGCTAGGTCCATTAGAAATAAAATACCAATTATCGCAGCTATCCTTACTGACATTAAACCAGACATCCTCTTCATAACCGAAACATGGCTTAAAGACCAGGATAACATCAGTTTCAGTTTATTTGTATTTGATATACCACCCTTATATATCAGCAGGGCGATTTACAATCATGTTAACAAACAGAAAGTGGCATGAGGCCAGAAGAAAAAGAGGAACTGCAATTTCAATAGAAAAGAGGAAATAAGAGAGCATAATGACAAGAGAAAGAAGAGAGTATACAGTCACAGACAACAACACAAACAGACTCAGGTCAATTTTGTGAAACCGGGAGATTGTAAGCAGTGGTAAATACGTGTGTTTTAAGCTGGGATTTGAAAATGTTATAATTTGTTTCTAGTCGGAGGGGCGTGAGTAAAGAATTCCAAAGGGCTGGGCCTAGAAAGAAAAAAGCAAAGTGATGGTGGATTGAAGGTGTGCACGTGAAGGAGAAGGAAGATGAAGATGATTGACGTGTATAGAGCGGAGACTGCGTGTGGGAACGTGGAACTGAAGGAGATCAGTGTGATACTATGGTGTGTGAGCATAGAAAGCACGGTGCACCAGAATAAGAATCTTAACGTGAACACGGAAGTCAATAGGAAGCCAATTTAAACGAACTAATAGTGGTGTAACATGATCCATGTGAGATGAGTAAGTGATGATTCTGGCTGCAGTATTTTGTAACAGTTGCAAGCGACATGATTGAGTGCGAGTGATACCTGTGAAATCAGTTACAGTAAGCAACCTGAGAGATAACTGTGGCTAGAGTAAGAGTAGTTAGAACAGAGATAGAGAGAAAAGGGCGGATAGAACGTATTTGACGTAAGAAGAAGTATGATGTCTTAGTTAAATGAGAGATATAGAAACATAGAAACATGATGACGAAAAAGACCACATGGCCTATCTAGTCTGTCCTTCCATATCAACAACTACAACAGTCCACTTTTTACCTTTAGAGATCCTCTGTGTTGGTCCCATGCTTTTTTGAATTCAGTTACTGTCCTCATCTCTACCACCTCCACTGGGAGACTATTCCATGGATCCACTACTCTTTCCGTAAAGAAATATTTCCGCATATCACTCCTGAATCTATCTCCCTTCACCCTCATCCCATGTCCCCTCGTAGCAGAACTTGCTTTCAATTGAAAGAAGCTCTCTCCCTGAACATTTATGCCACGGAGGTATTTAAACATCTCAATCATATCACCTCTATCCCGTCTTTCCTCTAAGGTGTGCATATTAAGATCCTTAAGTCTGTCCTCATATGCTTTATAATGAAGCCCACTAATCATTTTAGTAGCCACCCTCTGCACCGACTCCATCCTGTTCACATCCTTTTGAAGGTGCGGTCTCCAGAATTGCACACTATACTCCAAATGAGGTCGCACCAAAGACTTATACAGAGGCATTATCACCTCCTTTTTTCTGCTAGCCATTCCTCTCCGTATGCACCCAAGCATCCTTCTAGCTTTTGCCGTCGCCTTTTCTACCTGTTTAGCTACTTTAAGATCATCAGACACCACCATGCCTAGGTCCCGCTCTTCTTTAGTGGAGAAAAGTACTTCACTTCCTATACTGTATTGCTCCCTTGGATTGCTGTAGCCCAAATGCATGACCTTACATTTTTTAACATTAAATCCCAGCTGCCAAATTCTAGACCATTCTTCAAGCTTAGCTAGATCCCTCCTCATGTTATCTACACCTTCCTGGGTGTCTACTCTATTGCAGATTTTGGTATCATCCGCAAAGAGGCAAACCTTACCCGACAGCCCTTCCGCTATATCACTAACAAAGATGTTAAAAAGAATCGGACCAAGGACAGATCCCTGGGGCACACCACTGGTAACATCCTTCTCCTCAGAGTGAGCTCCATTTACTTGTACTCTTTGTCGCCTCCCACCCAACCAATTTCTAACCCAAGCAGTAACTTTAGGGTCCATCCCTAGGGTGCTCAGTTTGTTTATAAGTCGCCTGTGAAGAACAGTGTGAAAGGCTTTACTGAAATCTAAATACACCACATCTAGAGCTCTCCCTTGGTCCATCTCCCTGGTCACCCAGTCAAAAAAATCAATCAGATTTGTCTGACAAGACCTGCCTCTGGTGAATCCATGCTGCCTCGGATCCTGTAATCCGCTGGACTCCAGAAACCTCACTATTTTCTCTTTCAGCAGCGTTTCCAATAATTTACTCACCACCGAAGTTAAACTAACCGGCCTGTAGTTTTCAAACACATCCTTACTTCCGCTTTTGTGTAAAGGCACCACATGAGCCTCTTTCCAGTCCTTTGGCACCACTCCCGACTCCAGCGAGGCATTGAAAAGGTCAGTCAGTGGAGCTGCTAGAACGTCCCCAAGTTCCCTCAGTATTCTAGGGTGTATCCCATCCAGTCCCATCGCTTTGTCTACTTTAAGTTGAGCTAGTTTCTCACGAACACAGTCTTCTGAAAATTGTTCAAGATGTCCCTCGCTTCTGTTCCTATTTGTGGGTGTTTTCTGAGGTCCTGCTCCTGGTTCTTCATCTGTGAACACAGAACAAAAATATTTGTTAAGCAATTCTGCTTTATCCTTATCAGCTTCTACATATTCCCCCCGTGAAAGTGAGATCAATTGAAGGTTGATGGCTATGACATCTTTCACTGCCCGAGGACTGCAAACAGAGGTGGTGACGTTCTCACCATTATAAAAACCACACTAAAAGTCAGTGTCTTAACTTCCAACAATATTGAGGACATGGATGTTCTTATGATAGAAATACCTAACCTCTCTTTGTCTAATTTACAGACGTTCATTTACTGATACAAATACTCTAACATTCATATTAGAAACAGCTTGCTCCTTTAGTACAAAAAAGCAACTAGTAATCTAGGTGATTTAAACCTCCCCTCACTCAAACCTAACCACTCCAAAACATTCATCGAAACCATGTCTGAACTACACCTTGAGCAAATCATAGACTTCGAAACACATAAAAGGGAACACACTTGACCTAATTTTCATTCAAAAATCACCACAGTACAGTGACAATTTCACCCTACCCTATGCTACTTCTGTCCCATGGTCTGACCATTACCTAATAAGCTTCAACCTCCCACACCACACCATACTTCCAACCCAACAGCCTAGGTATAGACCTTCCACAAAGTACAGGAAATTTGACAAAGACACCTTCCTAAACCAAATTATGCCTCACATTTCCCTTCCAATAACTAAAATCAGTACCAGCATAACAAAATGGAATGAAATTATTATGAAAGCAGCTAGTCTTCCTAACCCTAAAAAAACAAACCAAGATGCAGGCAAAGAGATTCTGAACCTTGGTACACTCAGGAAATAAGGCAACTAAAAAGAGAATTAAGAAAATTTGAAAAAAATGGCGTAGATCAAATTCCAATATTGACAGGAAACATTATAATGAGAAATTAAATTCTGACAGGAATGCAATAAATACATCAAAGAAAGCCTTTCATACTAAAATACTTACAAACTCTTTCAGCCATCCCAGAGAGCTATTCGAAATTGTTAAAAACCTAGCAAATACCCATAATAAAGCAGATAACACCACTATTACCCCGCAAACTTTAGCCAACTATTACATCTCAAAACTCACACCATTTTCAGACCTTCGAATACCAATCAGCTATTCCCAATTGACCCCCAAACATATTTGGCAAAACTTCCACACAGTGACCCTTAAGGATCTAGATAGCGTTATCTCCAATATCAATACTACTACTACCTCAAGCCTTGACCCATGCCCAGTTAGCTGGATCAAAATCACCCAATCAGATTTAGCCCCACACATACTAAATATTGTTAACTTCTTCCTTACAAATGGAACCATGCCCACTCCTCTCAAAAGGGCTTCAATTAGGACGATTCTGAAAAACAAAAGCTTTGATAACCTAGACCCATCATCATATTGAAAAAATTGTGCTCTCACAACTACAAAACCACATTGAGTTACACGCACCCCTTGACACCCACCAATATGGTTTCAGGCCATACCACAGTGTAGAAACACGTTTAACAGGATTCTTCGATAACCTACTAAAATATATTGACAATCCAAAACAAGCAGTTCTGCTGATATTTTTGGATATTACAGCTGCCTTTGACTCCATCAATCACTCTATCCTCATAGAAAGGCTTAAGCAAGTGGGAATATATGGCACTACCCTTGCATGGTTTCAATCATACCTTACTGACCGATCTCAACAGGTTAAAATAGGATACCATACATCAAAATCCTACACCCAAAAAAAAGGAATTCCTGATCGTCTCTCCAGTCTAGTCCCGGACCTCTGGGTTGTCCACCTTATTCAGCAGCTTGGAAACTGAGGAACCTCCCTCTTTTGTGATGTCACCTGTATATCCTCCCGGGAGCCGCCTTCATCCATCAGTTATCTCAGTCTCCAAGCAGCTGAGTAGGTCGGTGAACCTGGGGGATTGCGCCAGATTGGCCCCGTCGACCTTGGTATGCGAATCTGATAAGGCTCCTGGTAGCGAAGCCGTGGCGTCTTCCAGCCCGGGTGGATCTGTTATCGCAGAGTCCTCTGATCATGCCTCACGTGGATCGGTTCTCGCTTACGGCTTGGCTATTGAGAGGGCTCGGTTGAAGATGAGAGGCTATTCCACGGCGGCAATTACCACGTTGTTGAAGGCCAGAAAAAGATCAACGTCCTTAGTGTATGTCTGGAGAGTTTTTGAAGCGTGGTGCAGCAACAGGAAGTCCGAGGCATTAAGAGTGACCATTCCACAGATCTTAGAGTTTCTGCAGAATGGGTTCGACAAGGGGTTAGCTGCCGCTTCCCTTAGGGTGCAGGTTGCAGCCTTGTCGTGTTACAGAGGTAAGATAGGTGGTCATACGCTCGGGGGGCATTTGGATATTAAGCATTTCTTATGAGTGGTTTCTCTGTTCAGACCTGGTAGACAGATAGTACCTAAGTGGCACTTACCATTCGTGCTAGAGGCGTTGGAATGGGAGCCGTTTGAACCCTTGGACCGAGTGTCGGTTAAGGATCTCACCTTGAAGGTTGTGTTCCTGGTGGCAATCTGTTCAGCAAGAAGGATTTCGGAATTGCAAGCGTTATCCTGTAAGGAACCTTATCTCTCGTTCTTTGAGTCAAAGGTAGTGTTAAGACCAGTGCCAGCCTTTTTGCCCAAATTTGTCCTGATTCGGCTTTTCACTTGAATCAGGACATCTCCTTACCGGTGTTCAGTGGGGACATGGGGGGTCCTGTCACAAGGAAATTGGATGTCCGATGGGCGTTAAAAAAGTATCTGCGTCGGACAGCGAGTTTTCGCAGATCTAAGAGACTTTTTGTCTTCTTTGCAGGCCCGAGAAGGGGTGAAGCGGCGTCAAAGGCCTCCATCACTAGATGAATTAAGGAGGCAATTGTGTCAGCATACGTGTTGAAGGGTAGGCCAGTACCGGAGGGACTAAGGGCCTATTCCACTAGAGCTCAGGCAGCGTCCTGGGCGGAATTTCATTTAGTGCCGCCGGCGGAGATTTGTAAAGCAGCAACTTGGTCATCATTGAATTTTTTTGTAAAGCATTACCGACTAGATGTTCAGTCGGAACAGGACACGTGTTTTGGGTCGGCTGTACTTCAGGCTGGTATAGCGGGTCCCTCTCGTTAACTTACTGCTCTGGTACATACCCAGAGGTCCGGGACTAGACTGGAGAGACGATCAGGAAGGTGAAATTAGACTTACCTGCTAATTGTTGTTCCTGAAGTAAATCCGGTCTAGTCCCGAGTCCCTTCCCAGTGTGATGTTCCTATGGATTGAAGCCTGAAGGTCTTGAAGGTGACAGGTAAGAAGAATTTCAATAGCAATTGTCAATTTCCTGGGGAAGAAGGTTTTATCTTTAAGGCGTGTTCCTTTCAGTCAGGTGAGGGGACGTTTGAAGTTTAAAGTTATTAGTGGACAAGTAAATTCTTTTATTTCAACTTTAGTGTTCGAGTTAGGGATAACGTTTGCAGTTAATACTTGCAGTATGTAAGGGAGGTTGATACTTACTTGTTGCTCCGGTGAGTCTGCTTTGTCAATAGCGAACTGATGGATGAAGGTGGCTCCCGGGAGGATATACAGGTGACATCACAAAAGAGGGAGGTTCCTCAGTCTCCAAGCTGCTGAATAAGGTGGACAACCCAGAGGTCCGGGACTAGACTGGATTTACTCCAGGAACAACAATTAGCAGGTAAGTCTAATTTCACCTTCCACAGGGCTCCAACCTTTCAGCGCTTCTTTTCAGTATATACCTACAGCCAATCTGCCACATTATACAGGAGTGCAACATTAAATATGCAATATATGTGGTTGATGTAATGATTTACCTCCCAGTAGATACAGAATCCCTTGACTTCTCTGGCATCAAATCATGCTTCACCAAAATGTCCCACTGGCTATATAATCATAACCTCAAAATCAACCTCAAAAAACCGGAAGCATTATTTGTAACAAGGAACCAAAACTTTACTCCCCCAACAGAAATAAATATTGAAAATACAAATATTATATAAAGAATGAAATCAGATACCTTGGCTTCATTATAGATAGAACATTGAGTCTAACAACACACATCAGGAACACGACTAACATAATATATAATAAACTAAGGTAAACTTAAAAATCTAAGACCCCTACTATCACAACAGGACTTTACATCTGTTCTCCAAGCACTAATACTACTACCTCACAATGACTTCAGTAACACTATTCTTCAAGGTCTCCCAAGATAAGCATTACACCAACTCAAGGTAGCACAACATGTTGCTGCCAGAATGCTCACTAAAAGCAAGTGCATCTGAGCACATTACTCCAATTCTATTCAAACTCCACTGGTTACCCATACAAAGCAGAATCAAATATAAAATAATCATGACTATGTTTAAACTGATAAGAGAGATAGCACCATCACATCTATCTGATCTACTAAGCAACACCTCAACGAACAGAACAAGGAGGGAACGGAGCCAGAACACCCTACTCATTTCCAACTCTTTTAGAAAACTCACTAAAGCAACAACGAACAGAGCATTCAGCTTCTCAGCTCCTTCATTATGGAATACCCTGCCAGACAGACTGAGAGCTACCACTGACCTAGCAACTTTCAGAAAAGACCTCAAAACCCATCTTTTTACAGAACACTTTGGTTCTTCAGAGCCAGTCAAAGAATTATTTCCCACCTAGACCCAGACACATATCCTGACACATACCCCGCCAGCACAGTACATCAGATCCCTAAACATCAGCCACCCATAAGACACTAAGACAACCCGCAAAGAAATATATTTCCTGCCATGGTCTAACTTATATGTTACTATAAATAAATCCAGTGTAGCCACCAGTAAATATCATAATGCATCTTAATATATAAATGTATTTGATACCTGAAGACTATGTAAATAGTCGACTACCTATAAAATGCAATATGTCACACTGAAGAGTGGATAACATGTAACCACCCACTTGTGAATATGTGCTTCAAGCCATGCCAATATTTTATCACCTAGCTTTAAATATGTCATCACCCAGATGTAAATACATTAAGTATCTCACTATGTTGTCACCTCATGTAAATATGTCAAGACATCCTACCATTCTTTTACTTATGTTTTTGATAAGTTGCTTGCTCAAATAAGTTATAATGTAATGTTCTTGTTTTGTTCAATGTAAACCACTTTGATTTTGCTGAAAGGCAGTATATAAAAATAGTGTATCTGGAGTTTCAGAAAGCCTTTCACAAGGTCCCTCATGAGAGACCCACTGCTTGAGGTCAGATGACTAGCCAAGCTTGGCGGCGTGCACCGATGCCAGCCGCTGCTACTCGAGCCGCCGACTCGAACCCGTCATAGGCCACTCAAGACATGAATTTGGAGCATTCATGGACTGCTTTGGCCAGGTTCTTGAAGCACTGCAAAGGTTCCTCAGAGAGACCCGCTGAGAACCCGGAGAGTTCTTTCGCCAGGTCTCTCAGGTACATGTCCATATACAGCTGGTAGGCCTGGATGCGGCCGATGAGCATTGAGCCCTGGTAGCACTTTCTGCCGAGGGCATCCAGGTGTGGGCCTCTCTGCCAGGGGGCACCGAGGAGTGCATCTTCTAGCTTTTCAGTCGACGCATGGCCAACTCCACCACCATGGAGTTATGCGGCAGCTGTGACTTTTGGAAGCCTGGGCTCCGACGGACTCAATACATTGAGTTGAGTTGTATGCTCGCTACCAGAACAGAAGCCGGTGTCTCCCACATTTGGAGCATCAGCCATTCCAGGATGGGAGGGATGGGCACTGTAAGCGATTCCCGTGGAGGGGCCTCGTACTGCAGGATCTCCAACTCAACCACCCGAGGGTCCTCCTCCGACTCAGTCGGGAATGCCAGGGTCTTAGACATGTCCTTGACAAAATTAAGAAAGCCCATATCCTTGGGCGAGGACCGCCGTCGAGGCTACGAGTGGGAGAGTCAGATGGGACGTTACGGTGTCGACGGGTATCAGGGGACTCCTCGTTCTCCATCTTCCACTCGGAGTAGTCCGTCGAGGACTCATAGGAGGGCTGCCCTGCAGGCCTGAGGCCCCTCATGCCCTACAGTTGGTGCCTGGCAAACTTGCCGGGGATGACCATGGTCCCATCGAGCGGAACCCATATTGCCACCTTGGCCAAGAATCAGCTTGGCCTCCGGGGATGTCTTAGATGTCGAGGGCCCAGTGGTCAGGGCAGATAAACTGGTCGTGCCGGACAGCAGCGCCCGCTGCTGGTCCATGATGGCAGACAAACTGCGCTCCAGGGCCACCATTCTGGACTCCAGACCAGAAGGCTCCACAGCCTTTGATGAGGGCTCTGAGGGACTCGGGTCCGATGCCAGCTCCCCCAAAGGGGAATCCTTGATGAGGATAGTGTCTGGGGACCGAGGCCGGTCCGCGGTCAAATCTTTCTGGGGGACCTTCGCAGGCCGCTCCTTCTCCGACGCCTCGGACGAATGTCTCGGACTGTGGGACTGGGCCTGGGAAGCACTCGGCAGGTCAGAACCATCCAAGGAGGCCACCTTCGAGGGTTTCTTCTTCTTCCTGGGTTCCCTCGAGAGAGACCCCCCTTTTCGAGGACCCACATCTAGGCTCGGGTTTGGAAGGCTCCGTCCGAGATGTCGGGGCCTCGGACAAGGCCCTGGCCTTCAAAGGCACTGGGGACTCAGGGAAAAACTTATTTTGCTGCTGCTGGCGTTTTTTGAGGGCCTTACTGGACATCCTCTTGCAGAGACCGCAGGCTGCTGTGTCGTGGTCTGATTTTTCTCTCCGAGTTTCATACTCGCCTCTGCTATTGCACCAGTACTCTTCTCGCCTACTGACCTTATTGCCTCGGCGAAGAGTTCGGTCTATTTTTCTAGTTTTTTGATTCTTTCCTTTTCCTGGCGTCTTCGCACCCTTTTTTCTCCCACTGATAGCCCAGAGAGTCTTCGACCTCGCACAGGTACTTTTTTCTCCCATGGCTACCGGTGGCTTTAAGAAGTGTGATTGGTGCGCTAAAATCATGTCCTTGACTGACACACTCGACTGCTGTCTCCGCTGCCTTGGACCAGACCACGACACGGCAGCCTGCGGTCTCTGCAAGAGGATGTCCAGTAAGAGGATTGTGAAAAATTGCAAGAGGACCTTGATAAATTGGAAGACTGGACGTCCAAATGGTAAATGAAAATTAATGTGGACAAGTGCAAGTTATACACCTAGGAAAGAACAACCCAAACTATGGTTACACAATGCAAGGTTTCACATAAGGAACCACTATCCAGGAAAAATATTTAGGTTTCATCATGGATAATGTGTTGAAATCCTCCGCCCAGTGTGTAGTGGCAGCCAAGAAAGCAAATAGAATGATAGGAATCATAAGAAAAGAAATGTAGAATAAAACCAAGGATATTATAATGCCTCTGTATCATTCCATGGTGCAACTGCACCTTGAATATTGTGTGCAATTCTGGTCACCATATCTTAAAAAGGATATAGCAGAATTTGAAAAGGTACAGAGATGAGCCACCAAAATGGTAAAGGGGATGGAAGGATACCAATGTGAGAAAAGGCTTAAAAGATTAGGCTCTTCAACTTGGAAAAAAGACTGCTGAGGGGAGAAAAGATAGAGGTCTATAAATTAATGAATGGAATGGAATGGGTAAACGTAGATCAGTTGTTTATGCCATCAAAAAATAGAAAGACTAGGGGACACACAATGAAGCTACAATGGTAACCCATTTAAGACTAATAAGATAAAATAATTTTTCATTCAACGCGTAATCAAGCTCTGGAATTGTTACCGTAGGATGTAGTAAAAGCTGTTATAGCTGAGTTTAAAAAAGCTTTAGATAAGTTCCTGGAGGAAAGGTCTATAAGCCATTCTTGAAAAGGACCCTTGAAATTCACTGCTTACCCCAGGACAAGCATTGTGGAACCTGAGTACCTTTTTGGGAACCTAACAGTACTTTACTAGTTGGCTGTTTTTTTATATAAATTTTCATAACTGTCCTTGGCCTATAATAATACCTGTTTTATTCTCTTATAAGACTACTTAGGCACTGTGGTGTATTAAGGGAAATGCAGTAAAGAAGGGGGACAAACACAGGAAAAAACAAACAAACCAAAAAAAGAAAAAACCTTGCTCTCCCTATCTTTCTGTCTCTATCCCAGTTCTATCTTTTCACAGCCACCTTGATCTACAGTCTAGTAGCAAACAACCTAACTTTTTATTATAAGTTTAGGAATATTTAGCTTGCCTACATTCCTTGCATAACCTTTTAAATCAGACATCTGAGTGTGCTCTCAGTCAACCCAGCAACCCATAACCCAGCAACCCAATAACTTTCTCGCAATAACTGTATCTCACAACTTTGTATCGGTTTAATTAGAGTAATAAGTAACATTAAGACTGTATCCCTGTATTGTATAGTGCAATAAGGTAACACTGTACCCCTGTAGCAGTTTATCTAGAGTGATAAGTAACGTATCTCTGTATTGTTTAGAGCAACAAGGAAACACTCTACCCCGAGCCATCCTTCCCTGCTAAACCATTAGTACACAACAAACTATTCTGCAGGTCTACCCCAAACTACCTTCTAGTCCTGTTTTCACCCTACACTGCACCACACGAATCCATAGACCCAAAAAATTTCTGGCATAAAATGGAACCTGCTTACGCCTTCCTGATACTATGCATATGTATGCTGACATCCTCTTACAGAACCAGCCCACACACACAATACGTCATTCCCCTGCCATATGCACCAATCTACATCCTCCACCCCCCCCTACACTACCCATCCTGCATCAATACAACTTAAGTACTTTCACCACCATTCAAAACACCAAACAAACTACCCCAGCAGCACACCCGTAGCAAAGGAAATAAGCCGCATAAACACACTAAAACCAAAACAAAGAACACTAGTAAACCACAAGCACAACCCACACAAACAGCACACCCAGAACATCACACATGGAACATTATCCTTATCAATGCTAGGTCTATAAGGAATAAAACACACATCATCCACAACATTTTAACTGACGACCAACCAGATATCTTATGCATAACAGAAACATGGCTCACTGACTCAGACCATGCAACATTGAACCAAATTCAAAAGCCCGGATACCAACTATACAACTGCCCACGCACCAACCGAAGGGGAGGCGGAGTCCTTATAGCAGCCAAAACCAGCCTCCAACTCACAACCACATCCACGGTCACAAATCCTGATCTCGACCTGCTTAAAGTCGAAAGCATGGCACTATCCATCTGCCTAATCTATAGACCACCCTCACCGCAGCATGAAGCGCTATCCACAGCACTTGAAACCATCACATCCACCCAGAGAAAGAAATTCCAAATCATCCTTGGAGATTTAAACCTAGCATCAATCCCTCCGTCCCACACAGACACCTTCTATGAAGCCATGGACCAACTGGGTTTCCAACAAATAATAAATGACCCCACACACGATAGAGGAAACACACTAGACATGATCTTCATACCCAGAAATTCACGACAAACCGTTGAACCACCTACAATAAACATAGCCCAAGTACCATGGTCAGACCACCACCAAATCAACTGCAAATTTAAACTAAAGTGCCTACCCAAAAACACAAAAGAGATGAGAATGACCAACCCCATCAGGAAAATTCGGGAAACCCAACGAAGAACACCTCATAAACGCCATCGCATCCCACATAACCCTTGATTCCACAGACCTCGTCGAACTAACAAACAGATGGAACACACACATCCAAAACATTTCTAACCCCAACACTGAAACACTCAACAAATCCACGTAAGAACAACTCGGAACCCTGGTACACAGGAACTCTAACAAAAGCGAAAAGGGAGCTCCGTAAAATAGAGAGAAAATGGAGACAAACCAAATCCTCCGATCTCAAAACCAAATACATGGCCCATCTTGCAAAATACAAAAACGACGTGAACAATGCAAAAAAAACACATCACACAAACATTCTAAACAAAGCGATCAATCGCCCAAGAGAGTTA
Organism: Ichthyophis bannanicus; assembly: GCA_033557465.1. Classification (NCBI taxonomy): domain Eukaryota; kingdom Metazoa; phylum Chordata; class Amphibia; order Gymnophiona; family Ichthyophiidae; genus Ichthyophis; species Ichthyophis bannanicus. Next base: position 49,216,352 of record CM066036.1, on the reverse strand, counting down.
TTCGAATTAGTCAAATCTCTAACCAAAACCGACCAGACTGCCAATCACAACAACCCATCAAAGCCCAAACCCTGGCAAACCACTACGCGAACAAACTGACGGCCCCCAATCCTCCCCCCAAGCCCCACCAACACCACAAATGAAGAGTGAGAACAACATAACGCAAACCCAGTCCTGGAAGCACTTCCACAAAATTGGAACCAAGCAAATCACAACCATTGTCTCAAACCTGAAAAGCACCACCTCCCCTCTAGACCCCTGCCCTGCAACCTGGATCAAGACGGTAAAACAAGACATAGCACCCCACATCACACACATAGTTAACCTATCCCTGCAACAGGGACTCATGCCCTCAGAACTAAAGAGATCAGTCATTAGACCAATACTAAAAAACAATACACTCAACAAGGAAGACCCAGCCTCATACCGTCCCATATCAAGCATCTCCTTCCTGGCAAAGATCATAGAAAAAACAGTCCTTCTACAACTCCAAGACCATCTGACAGACAATGCTCCTCTAGATGACCAGCAATATGGCTTCAGGCAACATCATGGAGTGGAAACCCTATTACTAGTCCTACTTAAAAACCTCCTAAAGGGCCTTGAAAACAAAAAGAAAATGTACATTCTTGTATTCATCGACATCTCAGCTGCCTTTGATACAGTTAACCATGAAACACTCATAAACAGGATAAAATCAATAGGAATAACTGGAACCCCCCTAAAGTGGTTCACCTCCTACATATCCAATCGAACACAACAGGTTCAATTCAACGGAGAACAAGCAGAACCCTTCACCCAAACACAGGGAATCCCCCAGGGCTCTGCTCTCTCGGCGCTTCTATTTAACATATATATGCAGCCTCTATGCAAATTTTCTCTCGGCACAAAATTAATTATCACATCTATGCCGATGATATCATGCTATACTCGCAACTAGACACTGAAAACCCAAACTACAGCCCACTGGAGACATGCATTGAAGAGATGCAAGACTGGCTACAACAAAGTAGTATGTCGATAAATCACAAAAAAAACCGAAGTAATGTATCTCTCCAAAGAACCGAACTTTGTCCCACCCCCATCAATCACACTATGTGACAACACTTACCAAACGAAAAAAGAAATAAAGTATCTAGGAGTCACTTTTGACTGTGACCTAAAGATGGAGAAACACCTCCGAAAGACCAACAGAGCAGTTTTTCACAAGCTTAGAGTCCTCCAACCCATCCGGAGTATTATTGATCCCCAAGATTTCAGAACCGTGGCCCAAGCACTCATCATGCCACATTTTGACTACTGCAATGCCATCCTACAAGGACTACCTAAAAAAAACCTAAACATATTACAAATGGCACAAAATGTAGCTGCCAGGGTCATAATGAAGAAAAAACTAAACGACCACATCACACCAGTACTAATTCAACTACACTGGCTACCCATAACAGCTCGCACTAAATAAAAAGTACTAACAACTACATTTAAACTCATCCACAACTTAGCACCTTCTTTCCTCAACAACCTAGTCAGAATGCAACCTCCTACCCGAAACAGGAGAACCCACAACGCCAACATCCTCCACACTCCAACAGACATAAGATCTACCAAAGTTAACACCAGCCACAGAGCTTTTTCATATGTGGCACCAACGCTGTGGAACCAACTACCAACAGAGCTACGAGCTAGCAATGACCTTCCAGACTTCAGAAAGAAACTCAAGACGCACATTTTCCAAACCCACTTCAACCTGAATTAAACCTTCAGTTGGGGCAGCCCCTGCCCACATTGAACAAGAAACCTATCCTGTGTATATGTATCTATGTATATATGTAAACATTATGTGTATATGTATCTATGTATATGTAAATATTTCCTCCCCATAGCTACGATTTGTTAGCTCTGTGTGACGTGTTGTTCTGATAATCTGAAACTCTGTGTGACGTGCTTTTCTGATAATCTGTATGTAAACAAAATTTGTACCTGCTTTGATCTGGCAGTTTCATAATAATAATCTTACCGCTTCTGATCGCTGGAAGGAGCGGGATACAAATACTCTCTAAATAAATAAATAAATATAAGGTCTACTGGCCAGGGGCACTTAAATTCCCATCCACCCACCCTGGGGTTGCATTGCCTATATAGTTGTCATATAGATTGACATCTGTCCTCTAATTATTTATTTAACTGGGCTTATACAGTATACTGCTTTTCTACCAATCAAAGCAGTGTACATTCAGGAACAGTATATATATTTTTCCCTTGTCCCCAAAGGGCTCACAATCTATGTTTTTGTACTGAGGCAATGGAGGCTTGGACTGTAAGAGGGCTTTGTCCTTCTATATCCAACGCACTCAGGGCCACTGCAAAGCTTCTCAGCTTTTCATCTTCTATGACCCCAGTAGGCTGGGAGAGGCGGTGTCCATGCTGTCTACATGGGTGGCAGACTGTATTGCCATTGCTTATCAGCAGGCAAGGCTCCCGTTGGAAGGCCGAATCACGGCGCACCGTGTCAGGGCCATGGTGGCTTCGGTGGCAAACTTGTGCTCTGTCCCGATGATGGACATTTGCTGGGCCGCCACCTGGTCTTCAGTCCATACCTTTGCAGCCCATTAATGCCTGGAAAGAGAGTTCAGATGGGACAGTGCCTTTGGCCAGGCTGTGCTCTGTAACCTTTTCGGGGTTTAGGCAACTCCTACCCTCCGACCCTTCTGTGTTCAGGCTACCGGAGTGCTGGTTTCATCGGATGCAGATGTCCTACTGTGGTCTGTGGACACAGACTCAATTGCTGCTGCTTGCAGCTCCCCAAGAGGGGGCCCTGCTATGGGCTTTTGGTAACCTGTAGCTGGGGAATCCCATATGTGAAGACTGACTTCCTGCATGTTTACGGAGAAAGCGTAATTACTCACCTGTAACAGGTGTTCTGCAGGGACAGCAGGAATCAGTCCTCACAACCCTCCCTCCTCCCCTTGGAGTTGCTCCTTTACCATCTTTTATTTTTGCCATCTTTTAGCTATTTCATCTGACTGAGCAAGATGACACCACTGGGCGGGAAGGGGACCACACATGCATGGTGGCATCTCCCAAAAGCTTTCTTTGAAAGCTGGGGGGATGCTTCCGTGAGGGCTCTGTCGGTGCCGATGTCACCCATATGTGAGGATTGATTCCTGCTGTCCCCGGAGAACACCTGTTACAGGTGAGTAACTACACTTTCTGGTTTGCAGTCCTAACGCATCATCACTGAAGCCAGCAACAGAGCTGTGTGTCTGCCAGAGGTGTTGAAATGTGGGTTGCATGTAGTGGGTCATGGGCATAGCAGGTATCCAAAGTCTATGTAGTGGCCCTGGGCCTGCACATATGTGCGTGTTGCATGCCCAGGCCAGGATGGTATACACACGGTGACACACATGGTGGAGGTGCTGCCAGTGTCAGTTTGCCTCCACCATGTGAGGGGCTGCATGTCCCCAGGGCGTGCCTGGTCAGGACACAGGTACCTGGCAGCAGCAGGGGGGACACACACAGGTACCACAGTGGTGGCCCAAGCCCAGACCCCAGACACCTCTGATGTGTCAGTGAATTGGCTCTGGGCCCCCCCATGGATGCCAAGCAGAGCACTGTGACACACAGCTACCGTACCTGCCCTGGGTACGGCCATTGTTTCAGGATATTAGGTTTGCATGATGCAGTGGTTGGGGCTGGATTACTCCACTGTGGACCTGAATATCTCCAGGAACAAGCAGGAAGTCAGTCTTCACATATGGGCGATATTGGCATTGACAGAGCCCCACGCGAGAACACTCCCCATTATCCAATAGGAATGCTTGTGGGAGCATCCCTCCACGCATGCGTGCCTGCCTTCACGTGTTCCCAACAGTTCTCCTCAATTGTCTTTTTTCTGCAGAGCCATCAGGACCTTGTCCTAACTCCGCTGTGAAAGAACACTTCTAAGTTGTTTTATTTTTTGTGCCTTTCAGTACTGTGCTTGCCTTTCTGTCAACTGGAATGGTACCGCATCGTCCGGTACTTTTCTTTTCTTCACTTTTCAAATTTTTTTTTCTTTTCTTTTCTTTTTCTTCAGGTGTTTGGGCTGCCATTGCCGAATTTGATTTTGCCTCCATCATTTTTTCCACGATGGAAAAGCCACACAATGGTTTTAAAAAGTGTACTAAATGCCGAGGCACTCAGTGACTGATCAGCACGACTGGTGCTTAAAGTGTTTGGACCCCAACCATGACGTTTCCTCTTGTACCCACTGTCAGCAAATGACACCACGGTGACTTAAGAGCCAGGAACAGCAACGGGTAAAGCTGTTTCAGTCAGACTCAGTCGCTTCAGCACACTCTTCGATGGCTTCCACACCGTCGGGGTCATCGCATAGTTCCCAAACGTCATCCAAGTCCAACCATAGCAGCAAGCATCAATCTGCTTCACTGGGAAAGGCATCGAAGACCTTGGCATCGGCAGGCAAGGGGTCCTGATCCTCGACATTGACATTGGACCCCAATGCTTGACATCAACATCAGTCTCCGATGCTCAACATCAACATCGGAACTCAGCTTCAGGTGACAGCCCCGGTGGGAGGATGCTTCCTCCAAAGCCTTGAAGGGGCTCCAGGCTGCTCCCCGGGTATCGCCCTCGGCAGAGCCCCCAGTATCTTGCTCTGGGATGGTGGCACCGGGCTGATGCTTGATTCCTCCCAGTCAACTCCAGTCTCCCTCAATGAGCATGTCCAAGCTATTGAGAGGCGTTTGGCCACAATCCTGGCAGCAATAGTGCTGGGGCATTCAAGGCCCTCGAGTTCTGCCACTTTGATACCATCCCTCAATGTTGATGTATCAAGAGCTTTGGGAGTGTTGCTCAGAGAGTTGGCACTATTGTGCATGGAGCCTCGATCTGCCCCGCGGCACTCTGTAGCATTGGTGCTGGACACCTCAGTTCCGATACCTCACACCATGAGCACCGAGCTTTGATGTCGACATCGGAGCATCATCGATACCAAGGTACCAACAGTCACTACTTTGACTTTCTCCTGGATTCCAGTACCGCTTCTTCGGACTCCAATGCTGAGTTTCTTGATTTTGAGCCACTCCGAGTATCCCCTCAGATCTGTCTCCATCACACGAGAGACGTCGATCACCCCCCGAGGACATGTCCATCCAAGATTTTATGTTGGACCTGGCAGCAGCTCTCTCGGTGTCTGTGGCCACAGAATTGGAACTGAGCAGAGGAACTTGACATCTTTCAGTATCCCTCGGCTCTGAAGGAAGCTGCTACACTTCCCATTCATAACATACTCCAGAATTTAATGCTCCAGATGTGGGAAGCACCGCTAACAGTTCCTTTCATCAGCAAGCGACTGGACACTCTGTATTGAGTTCCTGCATGTCCAGGCTTTCAGAAACCACAACTGCCACACCATTCTATGGTTACGGAATTGGCTATGAGAAGGATTAAAAGTACTAAGAATCACTCATTGGTTCCCCTGGGCAGGGAGTCCAGAACACTTGATGCTTTGGGCTGAAAAGCTTTTCAAGCTGTTATGTATGGGTCCAGAATTAACTCCTACATGCTCAATATGGGCATATTCTTTAGAGATGTATCAAAGGACCTCTCTGAATTCACCTCTTTACTGCCAACAGACAAATAGGCCCCACATGAGGCTCTGACCAGGGTAGCTTTTGAGGCCACTAGTAGAACAGCAGTAGCCTGCACTGCAGCAAGACATACAGCCTGGTTGCAGGCCTCTGATCTTGAAAAACGGGTTCAAGATAAACTGGCTAATATCTCCTGTAATGGAGAGAACCCTTTTGGCAAAAGATTGCGTGAGAAAGCTGGTGAGATAGAGGCTGATAATCTCACTATGGAATGTTTATCCAGAAAAACAGCAGACCTTGCTAAAAAGAAGGTTTCTACCAAGAAGGCCTTTTATCCTAAAAAGAGGAGGTCCTAGCCTTCCTACCTTTTTTACTCCTCCTACCAGGTTCAACAGCCCCATCAGAAACAGCAGGAGAATCGTCAGCCCAGAAAGCCTAAGACTGTGAAGCCCCAGCCAGCCCCACAGCCACAACCTCAGGCTAGTTTTTGACTGCTTCCTCGAGGGAATAACCAGTCTACCCCTAAAGGATCCCCACTCCTCCCATATAGCAGGCAGGTTAACTCACTACGCCCATAGATGGGCCCTCATAACTTCAGAACCCTGGACCTTGGCAGTGGTGAGTGCGGGCTATCAGCTCAATTTCAAAGATCTGTTCCCCACTTACTTTGTGGGTGAGTTTCCCGTGGATCACTCCACTTTGCTACAGCAGGAGATTGCCACACTACTAACAACTCAAGGGGCCATCGAAGATGTCCCACTCCCTCAACAAGGCCTAGGGTTCTACTCCCATTACTTCCTCATTTCAAAGAAACCTCAACAAATTCCTAGTGAGGGAGAAGTTCAAAAGGATCTTGCTAGGGACTCTGCTCCCTTACTTTCAGGAAAGAGACTGGCTCTGCTCTCTGGATCTCAAGGATGCCTACACACACATCTTGATCCACCCCTTCCACAGAAAATACCTCCTGTTTTTCTTTCAGGGGCACCACTATCAATACTGTGTTTTCCCCTTCAGATTGGCTTTAGCTCCAAGGTGTTCACAAAGTGCCTGGCAGTCGTAGCGGCCTACCTCCGTTCCCTGGGCATCTTCGTCTTCCCTTACTTAGACTACTGGCTCATCAGGGGAGATACCTCTCAGATGGTCTCCACATCACTTCATCGCACCATTCTGGCTCTACATTCTGGAAAAACTCGTCTTCACTCAACTTTCCTCCCACCTCGAAGCCTCCCTCACTTTACACCCTCGGCAATCTGGTTTCTGCCCCAGTCATAGCACGGAGTCTGTCCTTCTTTCTCTCCTAAATGAATTGCACACTGCCCACGATCACGGTTCTTTCACCCTTGCTGTCTCCCTTGATCTTTCTGCTGCATTTGACCTTGTCGACCACCGCACTCATTTCATATCTACGCGATGCCGGCCTTCCCGGCACCGTTCTTCACTGGTTTCATTCTTTCCTTTCCGGCCGGTCCTTTTTGGTTTTCTCTCAGTCCCTTTCTTCCCCCTCCACCCCCCTCCCTTGTGGCATCCCTCAAGGATCCATCCTCGCACCCCTTCTGTTTAATATTTTCCTAGCTCCCCTCACTCTCTTGGTTCAGCAACACGGCATCTCTGCCCACTATTATGCTGATGACATCTTTCTTCTCTATCACACTGACTCAGTTGCCCCTGATATCACATCTTTCAACGATTGTCTCTCCTCTGTGGCGTCCTGGCTCTCCTCTAATTTCCTACACATCAACCTCTCCAAAAATTCAGCCATTTGGTTTACCGCCGGTAGTCCTGCTCCTCCTCTCACTCCCCTGCTTTCCTCCTCCCCCATCCCTATTGTAACCTCTCTGTGCTATCTTGGTGTGACCCTCGATTCCTCTCTGTCCTTCAAAGCCCATATCTCTTCTGTAGTTCAACGCTGTTTCTTCACTGTGAGACAACTTTGTTCTGTTCGCCCCTTTCTTTCTTTCTCTTCTATGACCACCCTTCTCTCTCTTGTCGTTTCACGCTTAGACTACTGCAATATTTCCCTGGCCGGCCTCCCCCAATCTCAGCTCCAACATCTGCAGCGAGTTCATAACACAGCCGCCTGTATCCTTCCCTGCTCCTCCCGCTTCGATCACATCACCCCCCTTCTTATTCGTCTGCGTTGGCTCCTAATCCCCTTTCGAATCCAATACAAATTCCTCATCTTTGTTCACAGGTCTATTCACACCGGCACTCCCCTCTGTCTCGCTGATTTGGTCCACCTCCACACTCCCCACCGCTCCCTTCGCACCATTCACGCAAATCGCATGACCCACCCTTCCCCATCCCAAGCTCGTCTAGAATCTACCCGTTCCTCTGCCTTCTATTTCCTTGGCACCTGTCTCTGGAACTCGTTCCCCCCGGACCTCCGCCTAGAACCCTCCCTCAAAACTTTCAAAGCAAACCTAAAAACCCACCTCTTCTGTCTAGCTTTTGACCTTCCCACACCCCCTCCCCTCTCTCTCCGCCCCCCCCCCCCCCGGTGATGCCCACTAGCCTGTCTTTCTCCTACTGTTTCTCTCTATAGTCTCTATCCTATTCTCTCCTATCCTATAATATAATGGTGTTCCCTTCCTTTTCTAGCAGCCTTTTTGATGTACTTTGTAAACCGCTCAGTCGCTGTTGTGATGGGCGGTATATTAAGCAACCCAATAAACAATAAACAATGCAGCATTTGGGCTTCGTCGTCAACTATCCAAAGTCCCACCTGACTCCTACTCAAACATTTGAGTTCATAGGAGCTCTTCTAGAGCTCTTCTAGGAGCTCTTCTAGATAAAGGCTTGGCCTTCTGACGAGAGGACTGCCTTCATTGTCTCATTTCCTTGGCAAGCCATTGCCAACAGCAAACCAGTATCACGGCAAGGAATATCCACCGTCTCTTAGGTCACATGGCCTCCACAGTCCATATTTTATTTATTTAACAATTTTTCTATACTGCCTTTTCATTCAATCAAGGCGGTTTACAGTGAACTTCAGCTTATACAAAGAACTTTCAAATATCAACAGTAATATTATAACTTCAAAAACCTGAATAGTCTCTTGTAATATATATATTCTCCAGGAACAAGCAGGAAGTCAGTCCTCACATATGGGTGACATCGGTGCCGATGGAGCCCTCGTGTGGAGCAATTCCCCAGCTTTCAAAGAAAGCCTTTGGGATTGCATCACGCATGCGCGGTCCCCTTCCCGCCCAAGGGTGCCATCTTGTTCAGTCTTCTTTTTTCCGTGGAGCCCAACGGACGTGGTCCAATTTTCACCGTGGAAAAAGTAGAAAAGTTGCTTTATTTTTTAAACTTTCCGGTTCCCCTTCCTGCCTTCGGCTTGGTACACTGGTACCGAGTCCAGTCAGTTTTTCGTTTTTGCCCTTCGTGACTAGCATTCGCGCTCTTTTTATTTTTCACTGGCAGCCCGGTTGTTTGACCTCGCAGGGGCTCTTTTTCCCCCGATGGCTGCCAGCGGGTTTAAAAAGTGTGATCGGTGTAAGAGGTTGATGTCTCTCACCGACACACACAACTGCTGCCTCCAATGCCTCGGCCCTGACCATGACCCGGTGGTCTGTGGGCCATGTGGTAAGATGTCTTCGAAGTCTTTGAATAGCAGGCAGCATCAGCGTGACAGAATTTTTCCTGAGTCCGCAACCGCCCGAGCCCGGACCTCGTCAGAAGCCTCGACATCTCGCAAATTTGAGCCCGAGCACCGTCATGGGTCTTCTGAGCAGGGGTCTCCCTCCAGGGAACACCGGAGATAGAAGAAGCTCGTAAGGGCGGCGTCACTGGACGCCTCTGATCGGCTTGGGCCCTTGGGTTCCAGGCCGCGGAGCCTGGACCGCCGCCCCAGGTCGTCGGAGTCGGAGCGGCTGGCTAAACAACTTCGCAAGGAGCTGGAGACGTCAGACAAGGTAACTCCTGTTGTCCTCGTGGACTCTCCTCCAGGAGAGCCGGTGTTGGGCCCGACGATGTCGGGACCCAAGCTGGGAGCTGCAGAGCCTTCTGAGCTCAGTCTCAGGTTGGCGGCCCTGGAGAGCAGCATGGCTGCCTTCATGGAGCAGCAGCGGGCGCTGATGGCCGGTCTCGCCGGTCCATTCACCCCAACCACCGGGACGTCGACATCGAAGTTGACGCCGGAGGCCGAGCCGATCCTCGAGTCGATCAGGTCTCGCGTCGATCCTTGGCCAAGGTCCCCCTCGACCTCCCGTTCGGGACCGAGGTCGTCGACGCCGGTGACCTCGGCATTGGGGAGGTCTGGCTCGAAGCCCTCAAGGCCAGAGCCCATCGAGTCCTCCTCGGAAGACTCAGTGTGGGAGACGGAGGAGAAAGACTCCCCAGACATCTTCCAGACCCGGTCTGTCCCATCGGACTCTCTGGGTTCGGAGCCTCGGAATAGGTCCCCTCCGGAGGACACTCAGTTCTCGGACTTCATCAGGGACATGGCCAAGGCTTTGGCATTCCCGGCGGACGCTGAGGAGCTCGATGCCCTCCAGTATGACTCTCCCCCGAAGGAGGCCCTTACTGTACCAGTGCCTCCGATGTTGGAACGGCTGATGCTCCGCATGTGGGAGTCCCCGGCCTCGATGCCGGTGCTCATCAGGCGGGTCGATTCCATCTATCGAGTCTGCAAGAGTCCTGGATTCCAGAAAGCATAGCTGCCACACAACTCCATGGTTGTGGAATCGGCCATGCAACGCCTGAAAAGCCAAAAAACGCACTCCTTGGTGCCTCCTGGCCGGGAGGCCCGGAACCTCGACGCCCTCTGCAGAAAGTGCTAACAGGGCTCGAAGCTGTCATGCTGTGTCCAAACTTATCAGCTGTACATGGGCATGTACTTGCGGGACCTGGCAAAGAAGATTGCCGGGTTCTCGGCTGGCCTATCCAAGGAACCCTTGCAGCGCTTCAAAGCCTTGTCCATGGGGATCAGAAGTTCATGTCTCGAGCAGCTTATGACGGCTCCGAGGCTTCGGCCCGAGTAGCTGGCATAGATGCATGCCGTCAGGCCTGGCTCATGTCGTTGGACCTAGAGCCATGGGTTCAGGACAAGTTGGTCGATGTCCCTTGCCAAGGAGACAACCTCTTCGGCAAACCCATGACTGGAAAAGCTGCAGAAATCGAGTCAGAGTACTTGACCCGGACAAGGTTGTCGAAGAAGACATCTACACCTTCTCACAAGAAGAAGGCCTCGGGGAAAAAGCCCTTTTTCCTCAAGGAAGGGTACGGCTTACAGAAACTACCCCACTTACCAGGCCACCCCAGCTCCCCAACAGGGGCAGCAGGCCAGGGGACAGGGGCATGGCCCAAGTAAGCCAAAGACCCCCAAGCCTCCAGCTCCGGCTCCTACCCAGCCGGGAAGGGGTTTTTGACTTCCAGTGCATAGCTCCAATCCCACCAGTGGTTTGGCCCTGCACAGTAGGGAGGCTGGCCCTGTACGGTCACAGGTGGCCAGCCATTACTACCGATGCCTGGGTTTTGTAAGTAGTCCAGCAGGGCTACTTACTTCACTTCCACCAGGTGCCCACCTCCTTTTTCCCAAGAGAGTCTCTCAGGCCCCCTCTTCACAGGAACCTCCTCCTGCAGGAGTTGACAGGTCTGCTAAAGGATCAGGCGGTGGAACCTGTGCCCCACCACCTGCAGGGGGCAAGGATTCTACTCCAGGTATTTCCTCATACCAAAAAGAAAAGGAGGCCTTCGTCCCATCCTGGACTTGCGAAATCTGAACAAGTTCCTGGTGAGGGAAAAGTTCAAGATGCTCTCCCTTGGGATCCTGTTGCCTTACCTCCACCAGGGAGACTGGCTATTCTCCTTAGATTTAAAGGATACTTATAGTCACATCCTCATACACCCAGACCACAGGCAATACTTCAGGTTTGTGGTCAGAGGAAACCACTTTCAGTACAAGGTGCTTCCCTTTGGCCTAGCTTCCACTCCCAGAGTATTTACCAAATCCCTAGCAGTTGTGGCGGCCTTCCTCAGATGCCAGGAAGTCTTTGTCTTTCCATACCTGGACGACTGGCTCATCAGGTGTCAGTTGGCACAGGAGGCACAGCAGGCCACTGCTCGCACAGTCCACCTGCTCCAGCACCTAGGGTTTGTTATAAATCACGAAAAGTCCAATTTCCTCCCCACTCAGAACTTGGAGTTCATAGAGGCAAGACAGGACACACTTCAGGCAAGGGCTTACCTAAGAACATAAGAACATAAGATATGCCATACTGGGTCAGACCAAGGTCCATCAAGCCCAGTATCCTGTTTCCAACAGTGGCCAATCTAGGTCATACGTACCTAGCAGTTTCCCCAAAAGACACAGGTTCCACAGTGCTTGTACTGGGTCAAACATTGATATCCTGGGTCCCTTCTTAATAATGGTTTATGGATCTTTCCTCCAGGAACTTGCCCAAACCTTTTTTAAACCCAGCTACACTAACAGCCTTTACTACATCCTCCGGTAACAAATTCCAGAGTTTGATTACACATTGAGTGAAAAAATATTTTCTTTTATTAGTCTTAAATAGTTTACCCTGTAGCTTCATTGCATGTCCCCTAGTCTTTCTATATTCTGATAACGTAAACAATCGATCTACGTTTACCCGTTCCACTCCGTTCATTTAAATATCACTTCAGTCATGGGTAACATCCCTACATCTTCCTCAGTAAAGACCGAAGCAAAGAATTCGTTCAGTCTCTCCGCTATCGCCTTGTCGCCTCTTAGTGTCCCTTTAACTCCTCTATCATCTAATGGACCAACTGACTCTCTCACAGGTCTTAGATAGTGCTGGGGAGGAGTCTGCTGTCTTGGTACATGTCGGTACCAATGACATAGGAAAATGTAGTAGGGAGGTTCTGGAGGCTAAATTTAGGCTTTTAGGTAGGAAGTTGAAATCCAGAACTTCCAGGGTAGCATTCTCCGAAATGCTTCCTGTTCCACGCGCAGGACCCAAAAGGCAGGCAGAGCTCCGGAGTCTCAATGCGTGGATGAGACAATGGTGCAGAGATGAGGGTTTTGGATTTGTTAGGAACTGGGGAACATTCTGGGGAAAGGAGGGGCTCTTCCGAAGGAATGGGCTTCACCTTAACCGGGATGGAACCAGGCTGCTGGCATTAACCTTTAAAAAGGAGATAGAGCAGCTTTTAAACTAGATATTAGGGGAAAGCCGACAGTCGCCCAAGAGCGGATGGTTCGGAAGAATGTATCCTTGAAGGATACTACCAAAAGCAGAGAGGTTCCACAAAAGAGTAAAGTAGCCCAAATGCCCTCAAGTATGGAGCAGACAGAGCTTAAAGATCCCAATTTACCCATGTCTAACAATAGCCAAATTAACATGAATAAAATACATTCTCTAAAATGCTTGTATGCAAATGCTAGAAGTCTAAAGAATAAGATGGGAGAGTTAGAATATACAGCACTAAATGAAAGGTTAGATATGATTGGAATATCAGAGACATGGTGGAAGGAGGACAACCAGTGGGACACTGTGATACCTTGGTACAAACTATATCGTAATGATAGAGCTGATCAAATTGGTGGAGGGGTTGCGCTCTATGTTAGAGAGGGCATTGACTCAGAAAGGATTAAAGTTTTGCAGGAAACAAAATCTGCTGTAGAATCTATATGGATTGAAATTCCATATAAAAGGGGGAAGGCGATGGCAGTGGGGGTGTACTATCGAGTACCTGGCCAGAATGACCAAATGGATGATGAAATGCTCAAAGAAATCAAGGAAGCTAACAAAAGTTACAGCGCAGTAATAATAATGGGTGATTTCAATTACCCCGGTATCGACTGGGTCAGTGTCACGTCAGGACATGCTAGGGAGATAAAGTTCCTAGATGAAATAAATGACTGCTTCTTGGAGCAGCTGGTTCATGAACCGATCAGAGGGGAAGCCATATTAGACCTAGTCCTTAGTGGAACACCAGATCTAGTGCAAGAGATGAGGGTGTTGGGGCCACTTGGCAATAGTGATCATAGCATGATCGCCTTTGATTTAATTAGTGGAGGAGGGATAGTAAGGAAATCCACAGTACTACCTTTTAACTTTCGAAAGGGAGACTATGATAAAATGAGGAAAACAGTTAAGAAAAAACTAAAAGGAGCAGTTGCGAAGGTCAAAGATGTACATCAAGCTTGGGTGTTGTTGAAAAATACTATCTTGGAAGCCCAGACCAGCTGTATTCCACGCTTTAAGAAAAGTGGAAGGAAGTCCAAAAAACTGCCAGCATGGTTTAAAGGTGAGGTCAGAGAGGCTGTTGTTGCCAAAAAAGCATCTTTCAGGAAATGGAAAAAAGAGCCAAATGACGAAACCTGGAAACAGCACAAGCACTGGCAAGTCAAATGCAAGGCATTGATAAGGCAGGCAAAGAGAGAATTTGAGAAGAAGCTTGCTGCGGAAGCAAAAACACGAAATAAAGACCTTTTCAAGTACATTCGTAGCAAAAAACCCGTGAGAGAGTCAGTTGGTCCATTAGATGATAAAGGGGTTTAAGGAGCACTAAGAGGCGACAAGGCGATAGCGGAGAGACTGAATGAATTCTTTGCTTCGGTCTTTACTGAGGAAGATGTAGGGATGTTACCCATGACTGAAGTGGTATTTAAAGGTGCGGAAGAATTGAAGGAAATATCAATACATCGGGAAGATGTCTTACAACTATTAGATAAACTGAAGAGTAGCAAATCACCTGGGCCGGATGGTATACATTCAAGGGTGTTGAAAGAACTGAAATATGAGATTGCAGAACTGCTATCAGTAATCTGTGAACTATCATTAAAATCATCTCTAATACCTGAAGATTGGAGGATCGCAAATGTAACACCAATTTTTAAAAAGGGTTCCAGGGGTGATCCGGGAAACTACAGACCGGTGAGCCTGACGTCAGTACCGTGAAAAATGGTAGAAACCATCATAAAGAATAAAATTACTCAGCATGTAGATAGTCACAACCTAATGGGAGACAGCCAACATGGCTTTAGACAAGGAAGATCTTGTCTTACTAATCTGTTATGTTTTTTTTGAAGGAGTGAATAAACAGGTGGACAAAGGTGAGTCGGTTGATATTGTGTGTCTGGACTTTCAGAAAGCCTTTAACAAGGTCCCTCATCAGAGACTTTTGGCAAAACTAAAGAGTCATGGGATAGGAGGCAGTGTACTATTGTGGATCAGGAATTGGTTAAAAGATAGAAAGCAGAGGGTTGGACTAAATAGCCAATTTTCCCAATGGAGAAAGGTGAATAGTGGTGTACCCCAGGGATCTGTGCTGGGTCCGCTGCTTTTTGACATATTCATAAATGACCTGGAAAGTGGAATAACGAGTGAGGTTATCAAATTTGCAGATGACACAAAACTATTTAAAGTTGTTAAAACCCAAGAGGATTGTGAAAAATTGCAAGAGGATCTTGATAAATTGGAAGACTGGGCATCAAAATGGCAGATGAAATTTAATGTGGACAAGTGCAAGGTTATGCACCTAGGGAAGAACAAACCAAACTATGGTTACACGATGCAAGGTTCCACATTAGGAACCACCACCCAGGAAAAAGATTTAGGCGTCATTGTGGATACCATGTTAAAACCCTCGGCCCGTGTGCAGCGGCGGCCAAGAGAGCAAATAGAATGCTAGGTATGATAAGGAAAGGAATGGAAAATAAAACAAAAGATATTATAATGCCTCTATATCGTTCCATGGTGAGACCGCACCTTGAATACTGTGTGCAATTCTGGTCGCCGTATCTTAAAAAGGATATAGCGATTTTAGAAAAGGTACAGAGAAGAGCCACCAAAATGGTAAAGGGGATGGAAGGATACTCCTATGAAGAAAGGCTAAAAAGGTTAGGGCTCTTTAACCTGGAAAAGAGACGGCTGAGGGGAGATATGATAGAAGTCTATAAATTAATGAACAGAGTGGAACGGGTAAACGTAAATCGATTGTTTACCTTATCAGAATATAGAAAGACTAGGGGACATGCAATGAAGCTACAGGGTAAACTATTTAAGACTAATAAAAGAAAATATTTTTTCACTCAACGTGTAATCAAACTCTGGAATTTGTTACCGGAGGATGTAGTAAAGGCTGTTAGTGTAGCTGGGTTTAAAAAAGGTTTGGACAAGTTCCTGGAGGAAAGGTCCATAAACCATTATTAAGAAGTGACCGAAGATATCAATGCTTGACCCAGTACAAGCATTGTGGAACTTGTGTCTCTTGGGAAAACTGCTAGGTACATATGACCTAGATTGGAAACAGAATACTGGGCTTGATGGACCTTGGTCTGACCCAGTATGGCATATCTTATGTTCTTATGTTCTTAATGTACTTGAAAAAATCTTTATTTCGCGTTTTTGCTTCCGCAGCAAGCTTCTTCTCAAATTCTCCCTTTGCCTGCTTTATCAATGCCTTGCATTTGACTTGCCAGTGCTTGTGCTGTTTCCAGGTTTCGTCGTTTGGCTCTTTTTTCCATTTCCTGAAAGATGCTTTTTTGGCAACAACAGCCTCTCTGACCTCACCTTTAAACCATGCTGGCAGTTTTTTGGACTTCCTTCCACTTTTCTTAAAGCGTGGAATAAAGCTGGTTTGGGCTTCCTAGATAGTATTTTTCAAGAACACCCAAGCTTGATGTAAGACTAATTTAACCTTTGCAACTGCTCCTTTTAGTTTTTTCTTAGCTATTTTCCTCATTTTATCATAGTCTCACTTTCGAAAGTTAAAAGGTAGTACTGTGGATTTCCTTACTATCTCCAGGAACAAGCAGGAATGAGTCTTCACATATGGGGTACGTCGGTGCCGATGGAGTCTGTGCGGGAATGCTTCCCAGCGTCCAATCAAAGAGCTTTTGGAAGCATCCCACCACGCCTGCGTGCTGCCTTCCCGCCTTTCCCAACTGCCTCTCCTCAGTTTTCGTTTTTCCGCGGAGCCGGCAGGACGTCCTGCTGTCACCGCAGAAATTTCTTGTTTTATTTCTTTAGTTTTCTTGTGGTCGCGGCTGTCTTCCCGACGCCACCGGTACCGCCGGTGTTTTCTTTTCTTTTCTTGTAAAATCTTCTTTTTTTCAAGGAATATTTTTTCTTCATAGCCACGGTATCGTAGGCCTTTTAGGCCTCTTCTTTTTCCTTCATGGAACCCCCAGCCACTTTTTCCAAGAAATGTTCAAACTGTGGCGGTACAACTTTATTTTTAGCCCCTCGAAGTCGGTGTCTAACCTGCTTGGGTCCTGACAACAGTTTAGTGAGAAGAGGTTTTCAATATCGAGGTTCCCTCGATACACGGTTTCCCTCCAGCTTCGGGGCACCATCCCCTTCTTCTTCTACACAGGATCAGGTAACCCACAAACAGTCTGTTAAGACTAGCCAGCCCTCGAATGGTAGGTCTTATACACAGCATGTAGACGGCTCCGGCCTTGCCCTCGAGGGCCTGCTGGCTTCAAAACCCCGGCGGGAGTCTTCGGTCTCAAAAGCCTTTCAGGGGTTTCAGGTTGTTCCTGGGGTTCACCCCTCACAGAACATACCTGAGCCGTGTCCGGTGGTGGCATCCGCTTCGAGCGGTACCGATACCCCGACATCGGCACTGGTGTTGGATGAAACACTCCTCACCAGGGATGGTCATCTGGCATCCTCAGTGCCTTTGGGACCGGTGGATACACTCCAGACTGACCTTCCATTATCGGTACCAGCACCGATACTACCACCGACGTCGGTACCCTCCAGACGTGCATCGATAGCCTCGCTTCCTTCGATGCCGAGTCTGGAATCGATCTCCAACTGGAGGATTGGGTACCGACTCGCCTTGGTACCGGCTCTCGGTGGTACCGAAGGCTTGGTTCCGATGATTCGGATCCGCAATTCTCGGTTCCCCCGAGGCCGATTAAGAACATAAGAACATAAGACATGCCATACTGGGTCAGACCGAGGTCCATCAAGCCCAGTATCCTGTTTCCAACAGTGGCCAATCTAGGTCATACGTACCTAGTGTCACCCCCTATATCCCAGCGAAGCCGAGGCGTAGGCAGTAGGCTAGGTTAATAGGGGTGCATGAATCTTTCACTAAGGAATAATTGTAGTTGTGAGTCCAAAGTGGTTAAAGTTCAAATAAGGGTTTTATTTCCCCTCCCGGGGTTTTAGGATTTTCAAATAGTACAGCAACTCAAAGAAAACTCAGGATACAAACTGACAAAGTAAAGTATAGCAACTTGCTTCCAACCACATTCACTTTTCACTGCAGCTGATCGCTTCCTCTTAGCTTCAAACAGTGTTATGAAATCAATTGCTCAGAACTTTATAATAAAGAGATGGGCTCTTCTTCCAACATTAGAGAACAATCCATCGGTTCATACTGTGGAGACAAAGTATTATCCTCTGTGCACATGGGTTCTATGTCATTGTCTTTTGCACAGCCCGATTGTATGCTTCTCAACCCTGTTTCTTCTCCAGAGTTTATTAAGCCCTCTTCATAAGAGCATGGCCAGAAATTATCATCAACGTTATAACAGGAGGGTAGAAAGACAGGCTTCCTAGTATGCTTTGTTCTCGGGCTATCTTTAAACCCTCTGTTTCCCTTAATGGCTGCTAGCTCAAACTGCTGGTTTTCATGGCAAACAGACTTCCCTTTAGTTAATCGGTGTCTGGACTTTTCATGCATACAATCCTCTATATCCATCATACACACATCTTCCACAATAGGATTTCTTTCAAAGTAAGGCAACTGTGTCTTAATACCTTGTTTCTCATTTACATAAGGCTTCCTGCTTATGTCACGTTCCACACTCTCAAAGAGCTGGGGAAATTCTCCCTGCGTCAGAGGTTTGGTTAACTTCTTACTGACCTCTGGTTTTGCAGCTTTCCTCACTCCACTCCTGGGGTTACTGTGAGCTTCTCCTGGGGGAATCCTCAGCGGTTCACAGCGTGTGCCTGCAAATTCAGTGCCGTCGGAATCAATCAGCTCTCTCTCACTCTGGCTTCTGTCTCTGCCAGCCTGTCTAGTGTAACCCCTCCTCCAACTCTCTCTAGAGCTTCCTGGGTCACACTCAGGGCAGCTTCCTCTCCAACCCCCTTGGCAATTACCTCTGTAAGCTGCCTTAGGCTTTGGAAACCAGCCTGGATTCTGACGTGAAGTAAAACCTGCTTTCCTTCTGCAAGGTAAGTTGAAATTGAATTCTTCTGAGTCCCAACCTGAGCCTAGTCTGGGACTGGAATCATAACCTGAATCACCACAAGAACAAGCACCCAAGCTTGAACTGCAACTGCAACTCCACCCCTTTGCTCCTCTGCCTGAGCAGGTATTATAGTGCCTTGAAGGCGTGGCTTCCCTCACGTGCAAATCATTCTCTTTTCTCTGTGAGAATTGCTTGTCAGGGAGGCAAGGCTGCAAACGTCGTGTTTGCCTAGGTTGCTCAGGGCAACAGAGAAGCTTCTGATTAGACTGCCTGACAGAATCTGACCTGTTTCTCTCAGAATTCTGCACTTCTATAGCATAGGACAGATCTGCTGTGTCACATATCCCCCTCCTTAAATTATTACACGCTGCTGACGTCCTCGTCTGACAGCGTGTAATCCTACTTAAGGCATCAGCATTCCCATGCAGCTTCCCGGCTCGGTGTTGCACCTCAAAACTAAAGGCTTGTAAGGCCAAGTGCCATCTTGTAAGACGGGCATTATTGTTGCGCATTTGGCTGAGCCATTTTAATGGCGCATGGTCTGTAACCAACTTAAATTTTCGCCCCGTTAGGTAAAACCTTAAGGTCTCTATTGCCCACTTGATGGCCAAGCATTCCCGCTCCACCGTTGAATACTTCCGCTCTGCGCTGGATAGCTTTCTGCTTAAGTACATTACTGGGTGTTCCACCCCTTCAAACTTCTGGGACATGACGGCTCCGAGTCCTGTCTCAGAGGCGTCCGTTTGGACAATAAAAGGCAGCCTGAAATCGACTCCCCTTAATACGGGAGCCCTACACAACTTCTCCTTCAGGGAGACGAATGCCTCTTCTGCCTCCGGAGTCCAGCACACCCTATTAGGGGCGTTCTTTTTTATCATCCCCGTAAAAATGCTAGTTTCTTCAGCGAATCTGGGGAGAAACCTCCGATAGTAACCTATCAGGTCTAAGAAGCTACGAACCTGCTTCTTGTCTACCGGTTGCGGAAAATTCCGTACACTTTCCAGTTTATCTGCTAGGGGCTTGACTACCCCGTTCCCTACGACATGTCCTAAATATTTGGCCTCCCTAGCTGCAAAAAGGCACTTTTTGGGATTTAGGGTAAGGCCTGCCTTTCGCATGGCCTGTAATACGGCCTCAATTCGGGATAGGTGCTCTAGCCATGTGCTACTATGGATGATTACGTCGTCCATGTAGGCGATAGCGTATTCTTGGTGCGGCCTCAGGACTTGATCGATCAGTCGCTGACAAGTAGCCGCCGCACCCTGTAGCCCGAAGGGCATACGCCTAAACTGGAAAAGGCCTATGGGAGTTGAAAAGGCTGTCTTTGGCTTTGAATCCCTCGTCAGCGGGATTTGCCAGTATCCTTTTGTGAGGTCGAGGGTTGTAAGGAACTTGGCCTGTCCCAGACGATCTAATAGGTCGTCAATCCTTGGCATAGGATACGCATCGAATTGGGATATTGCATTAATTTGTCTAAAATCGATGCAAAAACGAAGTGTACCATCGGGCTTGGGCACTAGGACTATGGGGCTAGACCACGGGCTATGGGACTCCTCGATCACCCCCATCTCCACCATTTCCTTAACTTGGGCGATAACCTCTTTTTCTTAGCTTCGGGCAACCGGTATGGGCGCTGTCTGATTATTTTCCCCGGGATTGTGGTGACCTCATGTGCCACCAGGCGCGTTTCGCCGGGCACAGCAGTAAGGACATCTGAAAACTTTTTCAGTACACGGGTTAACTCTACTTGCTGATGCTCAGACAGTTCTGCCCCCGTCCGCAACTCTGGTTGTTCCCTCCAATCGGAAGGTTGTGGACCTAAGTCCTCTTCCTTCCTCTCCTCTGCTATAGCCGCTAAGCTTTTTATATCCTTTTCCCCTGTGGACCCAAACCCTCCTGACCCTCGATCGGTGGGGGTTAAGGAAGGTACTTCTTCTAACATGGGGAACCCTACACGCTCACATATAAGTTGAGCTATCCTTTCCCCTTTCTTCACTGTAAAATCCTCTTTCCCGAAATTAAAAAGAAGGACTTTAACTACACCCCGGTAGTCGGGGTCTATTACCCCTGCCCCCACGTCGATAAAGTGCTGGGCTGCCAGGCCCGACCGGGGTGCTATGCGGCCATAGCATCCCTCGGGTGTTTGAATTTGTATCCCGGTGTTCACAAGGCTCTTTCCTCCTCTGGGAATTATTATATCCTCATTGCTATATAGGTCGTAACCCGCCGAGGCCTCAGTAGCTCTCTGTGGGCTCCTTGCCTGTGGGGCTGTTTTCACGAATTTCAACACAAATTTTTTTTTAACCGGGGGTACTGTCTCTATTCGGGGTTTTCCAAATAGAGGCTTTGGTATCTTTTGGGCAATGGCTTCTATCTTGGGGTTCTGGGGTGGCGCTTCACCCTCACCTAGGGACTTCTCTTGGCCTAGGCCTGACTTCCTTTCAAGGTCCCTACCCATTTCCTCTTCAAATGGGGGCCAGTCTCGCCCTAAAACTACCCCAAAGGGAAGTCGAGGGACAACAGCCACTAATACCCTCCCTATGGTATTTAACCCCCTCACACACATCTCATACAAGGGGTAGAAGGAGGAAGCTCCGTGAACGCACCTTACTCTCACACGTCCATTCACACCATTCAATATAGAAGGATTTTGTGCCTGAATGGCTTCCCACATTTCGCGAGAGATCATGCTCTGGTCCGCTCCAGTGTCCAGGAGCGCGGCGGCTTTTACACCTTCCACCAGAACATCTATCACGAACCCTTCCCCCGTGTGTTTCTCCCCCCCAGATATCAGGGCGACCTGTTCAGTACAGTATTTGCGAATGTGCCCTCTTTCTCCACATTGGAAACATCTCATTACCTCAGCATTCTTTTCATTTTTCTTAGGCCCTCTTTGGGAGTAAGCTCTTCCTGTCCCTGGCATTCTTTCCCTGCCTGTAACCTTTAACATTTGGCCTTGAGAAGCACCAGCTAATTCTGCCTCAAAATAGCAGTCGGTTAGCTGCACTGCTTCCTTTGTGGACTTACATTTTTGCAAAAAGAGAAAGGCTTTTACTTCTGGTGGTATGGCTTCAAAATATTGCTCCAGTATTACAGCATCTAGCAGGGAGGCTACTGTAGCTGTTTCGGGAGCAAGCCATTTTGATGCCAGGCCTGTTAACCTTTGCATCAAGGCCTTTGGTGTTTCTTTTGGCAGGATCCTGGCCTGCCTAAAGAGACGGCGGTAATGGGTCTGCGTCAGCCCTAGCCTATCCCTGACTGCGAGTTTTACCTCATGGTACTGGGACGCTAGATCAGCGGGCATCGCCTTATACGCAGCTAGTGCCTCTCCTGTTAGAGACACGGCGAATCGTACTGCCCACTGATCTAGTGGCCACCGGGCCGCTACAGCGATCCGCTCAAAAGCTTCTGCATAATCGTCGAAACTGTCAGAATGCTGCAAAGGCCCTAGTGCCAATGCATTACAACTATTTAGTCCTACCACAGGGGTCACTTGAACAATGTCCTCCTCTGTGGGGCTCAGTCTCTTCACTAGCGCAGTGAGAATCTCAAGAAGGGGCTTCTGCTGCGCTGCCATTGCAGCCATCGTCTTCTCTTGTGCCTGCCGTGCGAGTTCTCCCTGGGCCTTCCACTGGGCCTCCATCCAGCTGCGCATTTCAGCGGGGTCCATCTCAGCGTCGATATCTGAAAGAAAAAGAAAAACAAGCCCACCAAGTGCGGAACACACTTTTTTCTGTCCCTTCGCTGCTACTTGGTTTTTTTCTTTTTTCCCCCTTTTTCTCACTCAATCCTTGCTACCCGTGCCCAGTCACTTGTACCTGATCACGGTGTAGGATCTTGCCTTGAGAAAAAGGTCTTGGCCAGCTCTGGATGTGGAGATCCTCTCCCGACACTCCGGTGCAGGTTTTTCTTTTTTCAGGATTTTCAATTCCACACACTTTTTTTTTTCCAATCAGCCGTACCTTCCTTGTAGAGCTTGTTAGTAGTATCGAGTGCTGTGTTTTTTTTTTTTTCCAAAAATCCAACTACTGCGCCATTTTGTCACCCCCTATATCCCAGCGAAGCCGAGGCGTAGGCAGTAGGCTAGGTTAATAGGGGTGCATGAATCTTTCACTAAGGAATAATTGTAGTTGTGAGTCCAAAGTGGTTAAAGTTCAAATAAGGGTTTTATTTCCCCTCCCGGGGTTTTAGGATTTTCAAATAGTACAGCAACTCAAAGAAAACTCAGGATACAAACTGACAAAGTAAAGTATAGCAACTTGCTTCCAACCACATTCACTTTTCACTGCAGCTGATCGCTTCCTCTTAGCTTCAAACAGTGTTATGAAATCAATTGCTCAGAACTTTATAATAAAGAGATGGGCTCTTCTTCCAACATTAGAGAACAATCCATCGGTTCATACTGTGGAGACAAAGTATTATCCTCTGTGCACATGGGTTCTATGTCATTGTCTTTTGCACAGCCCGATTGTATGCTTCTCAACCCTGTTTCTTCTCCAGAGTTTATTAAGCCCTCTTCATAAGAGCATGGCCAGAAATTATCATCAACGTTATAACAGGAGGGTAGAAAGACAGGCTTCCTAGTATGCTTTGTTCTCGGGCTATCTTTAAACCCTCTGTTTCCCTTAATGGCTGCTAGCTCAAACTGCTGGTTTTCATGGCAAACAGACTTCCCTTTAGTTAATCGGTGTCTGGACTTTTCATGCATACAATCCTCTATATCCCTCATACACACATCTTCCACAATAGGATTTCTTTCAAAGTAAGGCAACTGTGTCTTAACACCTTGTTTCTCATTTACATAAGGCTTCCTGCTTATGTCACGTTCCACACTCTCAAAGAGCTGGGGAAATTCTCCCTGCGTCAGAGGTTTGGTTAACTTCTTACTGACCTCTGGTTTTGCAGCTTTCCTCACTCCACTCCTGGGGTTACTGTGAGCTTCTCCTGGGGGAATCCTCAGCGGTTCACAGCGTGTGCCTGCAAATTCAGTGCCGTCGGAATCAATCAGCTCTCTCTCACTCTGGCTTCTGTCTCTGCCAGCCTGTCTAGTGTAACCCCTCCTCCAACTCTCTCTAGAGCTTCCTGGGTCACACTCAGGGCAGCTTCCTCTCCAACCCCCTTGGCAATTACCTCTGTAAGCTGCCTTAGGCTTTGGAAACCAGCCTGGATTCTGACGTGAAGTAAAACCTGCTTTCCTTCTGCAAGGTAAGTTGAAATTGAATTCTTCTGAGTCCCAACCTGAGCCTAGTCTGGGACTGGAATCATAACCTGAATCACCACAAGAACAAGCACCCAAGCTTGAACTGCAACTGCAACTCCACCCCTTTGCTCCTCTGCCTGAGCAGGTATTATAGTGCCTTGAAGGCGTGGCTTCCCTCACGTGCAAATCATTCTCTTTTCTCTGTGAGAATTGCTTGTCAGGGAGGCAAGGCTGCAAACGTCGTGTTTGCCTAGGTTGCTCAGGGCAACAGGGAAGCTTCTGATTAGACTGCCTGACAGAATCTGACCTGTTTCTCTCAGAATTCTGCACTTCTATAGCATAGGACAGATCTGCTGTGTCACACTAGCAATATCCCCAAAAGACACAGGTTCCACAATGCTTGTACTGGGTCAAGCATTGATATCCTGGGTCCCTTTTTAATAGTGGTTTATGGACCTTTCCTCCAGGAACTTGTCCAAACCTTTTTTAAACCCAGCTATACTAACAGCCCTTACTACATCCTCCGGTAACAGATTCCAGAGTTTGATTACACGTTGAGTGAAAAAATATTTTCTCTTATTTGTCTTAAATAGTTTACCCTGTAGCTTCATTACATGTCCCCTAGTCTTTCTATACTCTGATAGCGTAAACAATTGATCCGCGTTTATCCGTTCCACTCCATTCATTAATTTATAGACCTCTATCATATCTCCCCTCAGCCGTCTCTTCTCCAGGCTAAAGAGCCCTAACCTTCTTAGCCTCTCTTCATAGGAGTAGCCTTCCATCCCCTTCACCAATTTGGTGGCTCTCTCTGTACTTTTTCTAATAACGCTATGTCCTTTTTAAGATACGGTGACCAGAATTGCACACAATATTCAAGGTGCGGTCGTACCATGGAGCGATACAGAGGCATTATAACATCCTTTGTTTTATTCTCCATCCCTTTCCTTTATGATACCTAGCATTCTATTTGCTTTCTTGGCCGCCGCTGCACACTGGGCGGAGGGTTTTAACATGTTATCCACGATGACTCCTAAATCTTTTTCCTGGGTGGTGGTTTCTAATGTGGAGCCTTGCATTGTGTAACTATAGTGTGGGTTGTTCTTTCCTAGGTGCATAACTTTGCACTTGTCCACATTAAATTTCATCTGCCATTTGGATGCCCAGTCTTCCAATTTATCCAGATCCTCCTGCAGTTTTCCACAATCCTCTTGGGTTTTAACAACTTTAAACAGTTTTGTGTCATCTGCAAATTTGATAACCTCACTAGTTATTCCCTTTTCCAGGTCATTTATGAATATGTCAAAAAGCAGCGGACCCAGTGCAGATCCCTGGGGTACTCCACTATTCACCTTTTTCCATTGGGAATATTGGCCATTTAGCCCTACCCTCTGCTTTCTATCTTTTAACCAGTTCCCGATCCACACTAGTACACTGCCTCCTATCCCATGACTTTTTAGCTTCGCCAAAAGTCTCTGATTGGGGACTTTGTCAAAAGCTTTCTGAAAATCCAGATACACTATATCAACTGACTCACCTTTGTCTACCTGTTTATGCACACCTTCAAAAAAACAAATCAGATTAGTAAGACAAGATCTTCCTTGTCTATAGCCATTTTGGCTGTCTCCCATTAGGCCATGACTATCTACATGCTGTGTAATTTTGTTCTTTATGATGGTTTCTACCATTTTCCCTGGTACTGACGTCAGGCTCACCGGTCTGTAATTTCCTGGGTCACCCCTGGAACCCTTTTTAAAAATTGGTGTTACGTTGGCGACCCTCCAATCTTCAGGTATTACAGATGATTTTAATGAAATTTCACAGATTACCAATAGCAGGTCTGCAATCTCATATTTCAGTTCTTTCAACACTCTGGGATGTATACCATCCGGTCCAGGTGATTTGCTACTATTCAGTTTATCAAATAGTTGTAATATATCTTCCCGGTGTAGCGATATTTCTCTCAATTCCTCTGCAGTATCACCTTTAAATACCACTTCAGTCTTGGGTAACATCCCTACATCTTCCTCAGTAAAGACCGAAGCAAAGAATTCATTCAGTCTCTCTGCTATAGCCTTGTT
Source organism: Ichthyophis bannanicus (assembly GCA_033557465.1). NCBI lineage: Eukaryota > Metazoa > Chordata > Amphibia > Gymnophiona > Ichthyophiidae > Ichthyophis > Ichthyophis bannanicus. Next base: position 49,190,336 of record CM066036.1, on the reverse strand, counting down.
TCCTCTTACTGCCCCTTTTACCCCTCTATCATCTAATGGTCCAATTGACTCTCTCACAGGCCTTTTGCTACGAATGTACTTGAAAAAGTCTTTATTTCATGTTTTTGCTTCCGTAGCAAGTTTCTTCTCAAATTTAAACTTTGCCTGCCTTATCAATGCTTTGCATTTAACTTGCCAGTGCTTGTGCTGTTTCCAGTTTTCATCATTTGGCTCTTTTTTCCATTTCCTGAAGGTTGCTTTTTTGGCAGCAACAGCCTCTCTGACCTCACCTTTAAACCATGCTGGCAGTTTTATTGGACTTTCTTCCACTTTTGCTAATGCGTGGAATACAGCTGGTCTGGGCTTCGAGGATAGTATTTTTAAATAACACCCAAGCTTGCTGTAAGTCTTTAACCTTTGGAACCGCTCCTTTTAGTTTTTTCCTAACTATATTCCTCATTCTATCATAGTCTCCCTTTTGAAAGTTAAAAGTTAGTACTGTGGATGCCTTTACTATCTGTCCTCCACTAATTAAATCAAACATGATCATACTATGATCACTATTGCCAAGTGGTCCCAACACCCTTATTTCTTGCACCAGATCTGGCGTTCCACTAAGGACTAGGTCCAGTATGGCTTCCCCTCTGGTCGGTTCATGAACCAGCTGCTCCAAGAAGCAGTCATTTATTCCATCTAGAAACTTTATCTCTTTAGCTTGTCCTGCTGTGACACTGACCCAGTCGATACCGGGGTAATTGAAATCACCCATTATTATTACTGCGCTGTAACTTTTGTTAGCTTCCTTGATTTCTTTGAGCATTTCATCATCCATTTGTTCATTCTGGCCAGGCGGTCGATAGTATACTCCAACTGCCATCACCTTCCCCTTCATAAATGGAATTTCAATCCATAGAGATTCTACAGCAAATTTTGTTCCCTGCAAAACGTTAATCCTTTCTGACTCAATGCCCTCTCTAACATAGAGCGCAACCCCTCCACCAATTTGATCAGCTCTATCATTACGATATAGTGTGTATCCAGGTATCACAGTGTCCCACTGGTTATCCTCCTTCCACCATGTCTCTGAGAGTGCAATCATATCTAACCTCTCATTTAGTGCTATATATTCTAACTCTCCCATCTTATTGTTTAGACTTCTAGCATTGGCATACAAGCATTTTAGAGACTGTATTTTATTCATATTAATCTGGCTATTAGTAGGCAGGGGTAATTTGGAATCTTTATGCTCTGTCTGCTCCTTACTCAAGGGCATTTGGGCTACTATATTCCCTTTTGGAACCTCACTGCTTTTGGTAGTATCCTTCAAGGATACCTTTGTCCGAACCATGCACTCCTTGGTGACTGTCGGCTTTCCCCTAATTTCTAGTTTAAAAGCTTCTCTATCTCTTTTTTAAAGGTTAATGCCAGCAGTCTGGTCCCATCCTGATTAAGGTGAAGCCCATCCCTTCGGAAGAGCCCCCCCTTTCCCCAGAATGTTCCCCAGTTCCTAACAAATCCAAAACCTTCATCCTTGCACCATTGTCTCATCCACGCATTGAGACTCCGGAGCTCTGCCTGTCTTTTGGGTCCTGCACGTGGAACAGGAAGCATTTCGGAGAACGCTATCCTGGAAGTTCTGGATTTCAACTTCCTACCTAAAAGCTTAAATTTAGCCTCCAGAACTTCCCTACCACATTTTCCTATGTCATTGGTACCAACATGTACCAAGATTGAGTTGCCACTAGCTGACCTTCATTCACCTGTATCAGACACGGTACCGAACCCGGTACCGATGTCCTCATTACCCTTACGGTCGGTGCCTTCCATGCTTTGCTTATCGATGCCGAGTTTAGAATCGCTCTCTAGTCTAGAAGACTCGGTACCAATACTCCTTGGTACCGGTACCGACACCGATCGATAAGAGTAGTGGATCCATGGAATAGTCTCCCAGTGGAGGTGGTAGAGATGAGAACAGTAACTGAATTCAAAAAAGCATGGGACCAACACAGAGGATCTCTAAAGGTAAAAAGTGGACTGTTGTAGTTGTTATGGAAGGACAGACTAGATAGGCCATGTGGTCTTTTTCTGTCATCATGTTTCTATGATACCGGTGGCTCGGTACCGAAGATAGCACCCGGAGGTTTTCGGTTACCTCGGTACCGATTGAACTGTCACCGATGACTGCTCCGATATCTTTGTCAGGCTCGACTCCGACATCGGTACCGGTATTGGCATCGGTACCGGTATCCACAGTAGCATCGTGGCCAACTCCTACCATGCTTTTTTCAACAGGATCGCTCCCTTCTATGCCAAGCTTGGAGTCGATACCTGGCATGAACAATGTGGTAATGACGGTCGCTGCTCCTGACAGCCAGTACCGGCGACCATCCTTTAAGCATTCCACACTGCCCTGTGCAGGATCTTCTATTCCTGTATATCTGGATAGCTCTGTCGGTGCTCAGGCTAGTTCTTCAGATCTAACCTGTCCAAGGGAAATTCCTGTTGGGGAACCCTCTTTTCAGAGTTTCCTCCTGGATATAGCAAGATCTCTTGCCATTTCTATCCCAGGACATGATCCTGCACAGGGCTCTTTCTACCAAAACAAAGGAGAACATAATGCTTCCTTTGCATTATTCCTTGCAGGATCTCCTTCTAGGAATGTGGGAAACACCTTTAAGGGTACCCCCACCTTCCAGAGCAACTGATCTCTTCTCCAGGACCAAGCAGGAAGTCAGTCCTCACATATGGGTGACGTCGGCGCCGACGGAGCCCTCGCGGAGCAATTTCCCCAGCTTTCAAAGAAAGCCTTTGGGAATTGCAGCGCGTATTCGCGGTCCCCTTCCTGCCCAAGGGTGCCATCTTGCTCAGTCTTCTTTTTTCCGCGGAGCCCTAAAGACGCTGTTTGTGATCGCCGCTGAAAAAGTTGATTTTATTTACTATTCTTTTCTCGGTTCGACGCCGGATCCTTTTCCCGCCCGGACCCGATACGCCGGTATCGAATCCGTTCGTTATTTTTTCAATTTTTGTCCTTCGTGACTAGCGTTCGAGCCATTTTTTCTTTTTTCACTGGCAGCCCTGTCTTTTGACCTCGCAGGGGCCCTTTTTCCCCCGATGGCTGCCAGCGGGTTTAAAAAGTGTGATCGGTGTAAGAAACTTATGTCTCTTACCGACACACACGACTGCTACCTCCGCTGCCTCGGACCCGATCATGACGCGATGATCTGTGGTCCGTGTGGCAAAATGTCCTCAAAAGCGTTGAGGAGTCGGCAGCATCAAAGAGAACGAATCTTCTCTGACTCCGCGTCCGGCCGGGCCCGGACCTCGTCAGAGGCTTCGACATCCCGGGACTCCGGTCCTGAGCATCGTCGGAGTTCCTCTGAGCGTGGGTCTCCTGCCCGGGAACATCATAGGAAGAAGAAACCCGCGAGGGTGGTGTAGGTGGACGCTCCTGGTTCCTCGAGGGCCAGGTCGCATAGCCCCGATAGCTGTCCCGGGTCCTCGGAGTCAGAGAGGCCTTCGAAACATCCTCGTCTCGAGATGGAGTCTCCTGGACACGTGAGTACTGTAGTTCTCGTGGACTCGCCTCCGAAGGAGCCGACGTCGGGCCCGACACCGTCGGGGCCCAAGTTGGGGGCTGCTGGGTCTCCTGAGCTCGGACTCAGGTTGACGGCCTTGGAGAGCAGTTTTGCTGCCTTCATGGACCAGCAGCAGGCATTGATCGCTGGCCTCGCCGGTGCATCTGCCCCGACCATCGGGACGTCAACGTCCAAGTCGACCCTGGAGACCGAGCCGATCCTCGAGTCCATGCGAGCTCGAGTTGATCCTCGGTCACGGTCTCCCTCGGCCTCCCGTTCGGGACCGAGGTCGTTGATGCCGGCCTCGGCGTCGGGGTGGAGGGCATCAGTGCCCGCCTGACCGCAGCCGCTTGATTCCTCCACCGAGGAGTCGGGCTGGGAGACGGAGGACGAAGAGTCCCCAGGTACTTTTCGGACTTGGTGCGTCCCATCGGACTCGCCCGAGTCCGAACCTCGGAGACGGTCCCCCCCGGAGGACACCCGGTTCTCGGACTTCGTGCGGGATATGGCCAAGGCCTTGGCATTCCCCACGGATCCCGAGGAGGAGCCTCGAGCCGAAGAGCTCGATGCCCTCCAGTATGACTCTCCCCCGAAGGAGGCCTTTACTGTACCGGTTCCTCCAATGCTGAAGCGACTTCTCTTCCGCATGTGGGAGAGCCCGGCGTCGGCACCGGTGTTAAGCAAGCGGGTCGATTCATTTTATCGAGTCCGCAAGAGCCCCGGGTTCCAAAAGGCACAACTACCGCACCATTACATGGTGGTGGAATCGGCCATGCATCGACAAGAGTCAGAAGATGCACTCCTCGGTGCCTCCCGGCCGGGAGGCCCGGAACCTGGATGCCCTCGGTAGGAAGTGCTTCCAGGGCTCTATGCTTGCTTGTCGAGTCCAGACCTACCAGCTCTATATGGGTATGTATCTCCGGGACCTGGCAAAGGAGATTGCCGGGTTCTCTGCTGGTCTCTCCGAGGAACCTTTGCAGAGGTTCCAGGCCTTGTCCACTGGTATTCGGGAGTGCTCGAAGTTTATCTCTCGAGCAGCCTATGATGGCTTCGAAGCATCGGCTCGAGTAGCTGGAGCCGGCATCGGTGCCCGCCGACAGGCTTGGCTTCAGTCATCCGACCTCGAGCCATGGGTCCAGGACAAGTTGGTCGATGTCCCCTGCAGAGGTGAAAACCTCTTTGGCAAGCCCATGGCTGAAAAGGCTGCACAGATCGAGACCGAGACTCTGATCAGGACTCGGCTGTCCAGAAAAACCTCTGCCCCTTCTCAGAAGAAGAAGGGCTCGGGGAAAAAGCCCTTTTATTATTTTATTTTATTTATTACATTCTCTTATATACCGCGCTATTCTGCATCAGTGCGGTTTACATTGAACAAACTGAAATTACATTGAACAGGGCATTATAACTTGGAGATAACTATTTTACAGGGAACATGGGCTATGGAGGGTTAAGTGGCTTGCCCAAGACCACAAGGAGCACCTGTGGGACTAGAAACCCCAGTCCTTCCGGCCCAAGGTTGCTGTCCTCTAGTGGGATTTGAACCCCCGACCTTCCAGCCTGAAGTACCTTGCCCCAATCACTAGGCCACTCCTCCCTCAGGAAGGCGGCTGCCTATAAACACTACCCTCATTATCAGGCCTCAGCAGCTCCCCAACAGGGTCAGCAGGCCAAGGGACGGGGTAATGGGTCCCGTAGGCAGCAGGCCCCGAAGCCCACAACACTGGCCCCTGCTCAGCAGGATGGGGGGTTTTGACTCCTTCAGCATAGCCTCTTCCCCTCCGCTGGTTTCTCTCAGCACAGGAGGCCGGCTGATCCACTTTGCCCACAGGTGGTCGGTCATCACATCCGATACCTGGGTGCTTCAAATAGTTCAAAAAGGCTATCTTCTACACTTTCACCAGGTACCTCCCTCCTACTTTCCAGGGGAGCCTCCAATACTCCCTCTGCACAGGGACTTACTCCTTCAGGAGTTGGCAAATCTTCTTCAGGAACAGGCTGTGGAACCGGTGCCCCATCACCTGAGATGTCACGGCTTTTATTCCAGGTACTTTTTGATACCAAAAAGAACAGGAGGACTTGCGAAACCTCAACAAGTTCCTGGCAAGGGAAAAGTTCAAGATGCTTACCCTTGGAATCCTACTGCCCTACCTCCAGCAGGGAGACTGGCTATGCTCCTGAGATCTAAAGGATGCCATTACTCACATCCTTATTCATCCAAACCACAGACAATATCTCAGGTTTGTTGTGGGAGGGAATCATTACCAGTACAGAGTACTACCCTTTGGCCTATCCTCCGCCCCCAGGGTATTCACCAAATGCCTAGCAGTGGTGGCGGCCTATCTAAGACTTCAAGGCCTTTTTGTGTTTCCATACCTGGACGACTGGCTCATCAGAGCCCAGTGTTCCCAAGAGGCCACTCAGGCCACCCATCGCACTGTGGCTCTACTCCAGCACTTGGGATCTGTCATAAACTTCGCAAAGTCCACTTTGCTCCCCTCTCAGAATCTCGAATTCATAGGCGCCAGGTTGAACACACTTCAGGCACGGGCCTTCCTGCCTCTGGACAGGGCCCACAGGCTCATGGATCTCGCCAGCCACTTTTGCAGCAATTCCCTGGTCTCTGCCAGGCAATTTCTGAGACTGCTCGGCCATATGGCTTCCACGGTCTATGTGACCCCCAATGCCCGCCTGAACATGCGACCTGCTCAGTGGTGCCTTCGCACTCAGTGGCATCAGGCCACAGGGAGCCTGACGGACTCAGTACAGATATCCGACCTGCTGGTCTCTTCTCTGCGGTGGTGGCTTCATCTGCCGAACCTGGTGCTGGGAGTAGATTTTCAATCTCCTCCGCCTTCTCAGGTACTGACAACTGATGCTTCTCTCCTGGGTTGGGGAGCACATTGCCAAGGGACATGTACTCAAGGCCTCTGGACTCCTTGTGAGGCTGCTTAGCAGATAAACTTCCTGGAGCTCAGAGCCATCCGCCTAGCTCTGAGAGCCTTCTCCCACCTTACTTCTCACCAGTCTGTGCTGGTCCAGACGGACAATCAAGTTGCAATGTTCTACATGAACAAACAAGGAGGCACAGGCTCCTTCCTTCTCTGTCAGGAGGCACAAAAACTGTGCTCTTGGGCCGTCCTTCACGGCATCCTCCTCAAAGCTGTCTATCTCTTAGGTCAAGAAAATTACCTGGCAGACAAGCTGAGCAGGAACCTCCAACCACACGAGTGGCGATTGGATCCGTTGGTGGTTCAGCAGATCTTTCTCAAGTGGGGCCTCCCCACCATGGATCTCTTTGCCAATCCTCTGAACCGGTAGCTTCCCAGATTCTGCTCTCGACAACCGCATCCTCTCAGAGTAGCGGCGGATGCTTTTCTGATTCCATGGTCCACAGGCCTCTTTTATGCCTTTCCTCCCATGCCACTGGTGTCTCGGACGCTCTTCAAGGTTCTCAGAGACAGAGCCTCCATGATCCTAGTGGCTCCCCGGTGGCCGAGACAGCCCTGGTTCCCATTTCTGATGCAGCTGGCGGTGGACACTCCCCTTCTTCTGGGGTTTCAACCAGATCTCCTGTCACAGGATCAGGGGACTCTCCTACACCCCAACCTCCGGTCCCTTCATCTGATGGCCTGGCTGCTGAAAGGGTAGTCCTTGCTCCCCTTCTGCTGCCTCGGGAGGTGGAGGAGGTCGTCTTGGCCTCCAGGCGGCCCTCCACCCGGAAGTCCTACGCTCTTAAGTGGCGTCGGTTCTCCGTGTGGTGCGCTCAGCAGTCTGAGAATCCTTTCTCCTGCTTGGTGGCAGTGGTCTTGCAATATTTGCTTTACCTCTCCAGTCTTGGCCTTAAGTCCAACTCTGTCAGGGTCCACCTCAGTGCTCTCTCTGCGCATCATGCCCCGATGGATGGCAGGCCTCTTTCCAGCCAACCTTTGGTGGCTCGTTTTCTCAGAGGCCTCCTTCTTTTTAAGCCTCCTTTGCGCCCACCAGCCCCTGAATGGGATCTGAATGTGGTCTTGCAGCGGATTACCTGTCCGCCCTTTGAACCTATGGCTACCTGCCCTCTTCGTTTTCTTTCCTGGAAAACCTTGTTCTTGGTAGCCCTTACCTCTGCTAGGCGTGTTAGTGAACTGCAGGCCCTAGTGTCTGATCTTCCTTACACTAGGTTCTACAGGAATAGGGTAGTCTTACGGACTCACCCTAAGTTTCTTCCAAAAGTGGTTTCTCCTTTTCATCTCAACCAGGAGGTGGTTCTTCCGACCTTCTTTCCCAGGCCGCACACCAGCCGGGCTGAAATGGTCCTGCATACCCTGGACTGTAGGAGGGCCTTGTCCTTCTACCTTGACTGTATGCGGGAGCATCGGAGGGCTGTACAGCTCTTCGTTTCTTTTGACCCCAATAAGTTGGGGCTGCCTGTCTCCAAGCGTACTTGTCCATATGGGTCGCTGACTGTATCGCCTGGGCTTATGGGGCGGCCGGCCTCTCGTTGGAGGGTCAAGTCACGGCTCATCGTGTCAGGGCGAAGGCTGTGTCAGTGTCTCATCTCCGCTCTGTTCCATTGGCAGACATCTGCCGGGCCGCTACTTGGTCTTCAAGCCAGACTTTTGCGGCCCATTACTGCCTGGAGAGGGAGTCCCACAGGGACAGTGCTTTCGGTCAGGCAGTCCTCCATAATCTCTTTGAGGTTTAGGCAACTCCTACCCTCCGGCCCTAGTGTTGGGCTACCGGTCGGGGGCGTTTTCAGAGAAGATTCCTTCCTTCTGTGCTACTGAGCTAGAGGGAGCTCATTTTTCCACTTGAGGTCTCCGGTAGCCTTAAGCTAGGGAGTCCCATATGTGAGGACTGACTTCCTGCTTGGTCCTGGAGAAAGAGTAGTTACTCACCTGTAACAGGTGTTCTCCAGGAGCAGCAGGAATCAGTCCTCACAACCCTCCCTCCTCCCCTTGGAGTTGCAGTCCTATCATTTCGTTTTTGCTAATTTTTTTGCTGTCTTTTAGCTATGTCATCAGACTGAGCAAGATGGCACCCTTGGGCGGGAAGGGGACTGCGCATGCGCGCTGCAATTCCCAAAGGCTTTCTTTGAAAGCTGGGGAAATTGCTCCGCGAGGTCTCCGTCGGCGCCGACGTCACCCATATGTGAGGACTGATACCTGCTGCTCCTGGAGAACACCTGTTACAGGTGAGTAACTACTCTTTATATCAGGTGCCCCCCTCTCCAGGGTTTCAAAAGACTCAACTTCCTCATCATTCCATAGTTGTGGAATCAGCAATGAGGCGGGTAAAGAGCAAGAAAAAACACTCTTCTTATCCGCCAGGTCGTGAGTCTAAGACACTTGATGCCTTTGGACGTCAAACCTTCCAGACATCTATGCTTTCTGCAAGAATTCTCTCATATATTTTCTATGAGTCTATCTCTTGAGAAGGTCACAAAGCAATTAGATCTTTTGACTCCTTACCTTTCAGAGTCCAAGAGTGCAGACTATTCTTCACTGCTCAAGCATCTCCAGAATATCTCTTGGTTTCTTACTCGTGCTTCCCTAGACTCTTTTGAGTCTGTTAGCAGGACTTCTGCTATAACCATAGGGGCACGACGTAGAGCCTGGCTCCAAGCTTCAGGTTTGGACAAATGGGCACAGCACAGACTGGGACATACTCCTTGCACTGGAGACAATCTTTTCAACAAGGAGTCTTTACGTCAGGTTACTCAGTTCTCCACTGACTTACCTGTTCCTAGGGGCTGTTTTGCACCTTCTTCTGTCCCAATAGGTAGGAAATGTCCTGCCAAACTTTCTTCCCATAGGTGAAGAAGGTTTTATGCATCATCTGCCCATCATACAGATGTTCCCAAACAGTGGAAGCATCGTCCTGGTCTGCAGAGTTCAACCTCTCACCAGGCTCAGCAAACCCAGCAACCACAGGGTTTCTGATCAATCCATCAGATGCTTGTGACTCTTGGGATTAGAATCTGCAGTTGCTTCTTCTCAATAGAAGCAATCCACTGCTGTCATTCTAAATCCTAAACATGATGTCTTCCCGAAAGACATCCATTCTTTCTATGTACTATGAACTGTCAGGATGTTCATGCTTCTAGGTCACAGGGTTCTCCTCTTTTTCCTGCTAGGGAAAGAGGTCTATTCACTATCAAACGATAGTTTCCTGTGCCAGCATGTCTTTTTCCTTTCTATAAACTTACTACTTTGTAAGTTTTCTTTAGCTCCATTCTCTTTACCCTCTTACCAGGTTTTTCCTCTGTAAGAGCGGTATTGCTTCACTGGAGGGCTTTTTCTTCAGCCTCTCTAGTTTTCTTACTTTTCCAGTGTGGAGTTCTCTTCTCTGAGTTGACTCCTCTTTTTCAATCTTACTTTGAAGCACTTCATCAGACACGTCCAGAGTTTTCTACTTTTGTTTTGTCTGTTCTTTCTGTTTTTAAACAGTACCATTCTTCTGCTGTCTGGCAAGCAGCTGCCAATGCAGGAGCCTTAATATTTGGACCACTGGTTCTTGTCCACCAGCAACCAGATTTGTCCTCCACTAACATTCTGTCTGGTCTTAGTAGTGGCTCCAAGTCAGTGCTGTCATCTGTCTTGGAACTTTTTTCACTACAAGCTTGTTGGATTGTCTTCTCTTTCTGCCATCTCCATTCCCCTGGGTTTGGCAGCATAGTTGACATAGGTACTGGCTCTCCTTCAGCCAGTTCTTTCGCCTCATTCTCCTGCATCATGCTCTCTGCAATTCTACAGAGAAGCTCTCCACTATGGGCCCTTGCTAGAGAGCATGGGGGGCTTTTTCTCCAACAGCTATACTAGATGGTTGAAAAAAGGCTTTTTCAGTCATGTCTCCCATGACTAGAAAAGTTCTCTTTTTTAATGTAAAGGACATAGGCCTCCTCTTACGTGAAAGCTTAAGGAGTTGCTAATTCCCTGCTTTGGTCCATAGTATTTCCAATAGGGAATATGTTTTCTCCTTCCAGCTCGTCCTCATGGTAAGAACGCATGATACCTTTTTGCCCTTAAGCAGGTCAGCATGGTATCTCATTCCTGAGTCTTCTGTTCACTTAACATGCTAGAGTTCTAGAATACTCGGGACTTGCTGGTTGCAGACTGATATCATCCTCTGCTTTTCACATAACCATCCTGGTTATTCTCCTACCCAGCATCCCTATAGCCATAACCAGTGGGAATTGATTCTCTATATATCTTCTCAAGTAGGTTCCACCTTCTTGTTATTAGATGAATCTTTCCTCTTCACATTTTCCTATGTGAATACCTTTTTGTAGGCATATCTCTGTCTGCTTCTTTGCAGACTTCCATACAGAGGCCTATATATTCATACCTATAGCACACATCTTACAGATGTCTGTGTCTATCATTTGTGTGTATTTTATGTCCTTCATATCTCACTATAGATATATTCTCATATATCTATATGTTATATATATATGTATATGTATATCTATATGTATCTGTCGAGATATTTTACTATCGGTAGATATGTATTCTGCTTTATCTACCTGACTGTCGAAGCTCATATAGCTATATGATTCTGACAGATGGGCTTTACCCATACTTATGCTATCCAGCATGTTTTAGGGTCCTACACTCACAACCACTTTGGTGGTAGTTAACACCTACCATAACCTTAAGGATAGGTACCCCCTGAAGCTCTCCATGTTCCAATATCTCTCCCAGCTGACCTCAGTTAGGAGAGACATTGCGGATCTTCAGCTAATCACAGGCTCTAATGCCTCCGGCATTGTCCTTTCTTTTGGGATACAAGGGGTTCCCATACCCTTTCTCCTCACAAGGACTGGGCCTGTTTGTCCAAATCGGTTAGCCTTTCTCTTTTTGTTCCTAAGAGTGAGCCACTCTGCTGCCAAAAGAGTTCGGCTTTTATCATAAAGCCTTCCGCTGAAGGCCCACCGTTTTTGTACTACCCCAGTTTTTCCTACTGGGGTTACCTGTTACCTTTCAGGATTCTGACCTCCATTGCTTTTCCTACAGGTTTTCTACCTCCACTTACAGTGAAGTCCTTCTCGAGGTTCCTCTACTGGGTTCCCCAGTAGATTCCATGAAACTCCATACTTCTCTGAAGTCCTGTTAGGGGAGGTCCATATTGCAATGTTTTTTCTTTGCAATATCATTGATGACAATTATCATCCACACATGGACTCCTTGTCTGCAATCCTATGCTAGGTTAACTGTTCCACAGCACCTTTTTCTCTTCAACTCCTACCCTCCATCCTCAGGATGCCTGGTGCTGTGGGGGATAGCATGTTCCAACCTATGACATGGTGGGACTCCAGGCATCTCAGCTTGGGAGTCCCCATATGTGAAGACTCATTCTTGCTTGTTCCTGGAGGTAGCACAGTTACTTACCTGTAACAGGTGAACTCTGGGAACAGCAGGAATAAGTCTTCACAACCCACCCACCTCCCCAGGAGTTGTATCTCTGTCTATCTTTCCTTTCCTCTCTCTCTCTCTTTGTCTCAGCTTTAAAACTTAACTGAGGAGAGGCAGTTGGGAAAGGCGGGAAGGCAGCACGCAGGCGTGGTGGGATGCTTCCAAAAGCTCTTTGATTGGATGCTGGGAAGCTTTCCCGCGCAGACTCCGTCAGTACCGATGTACCCCATATGTGAAGACTTATTCCTGCTGTTCCCAGAGATCACCTGTTACAGGTAAGTAACTGTGCTATCCCTCCTCCACTAATTAAATCAAAGGCGATCATGCTATGATCACTATTGCCAAGTGGCCCCAACACCCTTATCTCTTGCACTAGATCTGGTGTTCCACTAAGGACTGGGTCTAATATTGCTTCCCCTCTGGTCGGTTCATGAACCAGCTGCTCCAAGAAGCAATCATTTATTTCATCTAGGAACTTTATCTCCTAGCATGTCCTGCCGTGACACTGACCCAGTCGATACCAGGGTAATTGAAATCACCCATTATTATTACTGCGCTGTAACATTTGTTAGCTTCCTTGATTTCTTTGAGCATTTTATCATCCATTTGTTCATTCTGGCCAAGTGGTCGATAGACCCCTAGTCAATAACACGTGGTGGTTTATTTGAAAGGATACTTTTATTTATAAAATCAAAAACCTGAGAGCCCGACACAGGCCGTGTTTCGTTTTCTACTTTCTCAGGGGATTCAGGTATGCTGCAAACAATAACCATAAATATTGTAATACATTCAAACACATTAAAATTATAAAAATATGTACATCTCATGCATATATTACGTGTAAAAAACATACAAGAACCAATAAGAATCTGGACTAAAAGAGATTAAAAAATGAAATGAATAAAACATATAAAACTAATGTTAAAACTTTTTTATGCACCTAGTTATAACAAAACATAATCCCTGAAGGGGTGTGCGGAAGAATAATTTCTTAACACCTAAGGCTATGTGTAACCTAATAGGAGACAGGAGTGAGTAAGCTGAACAAAAGATGAATGATTCAAATGAAAATAAAAACATTAAAAATTAAAACCAAAAAAGTTTTTAAAAACATAAATAGTTAAAAATCTAAACACTAAACAATGCCTTATAATGCATATCATTCTCATATTTGATCAATGCTTAAAAAACAACACGGGAGTAGTATTCGAGTACCTTTCTAGCCTTCAAATTCTGCTACCTCTACTATGTTCCTTTTAAAACAAGAATACATATTTGTTTAAAACAAGATTACATATGTGTTTAAAAATCCTTGAGCTATATTACCACAAATAAATATTACTAAAAGTGTTAAAAAATAAATAAATAAATAACTTAAAATGCCATACCCATATGTGTGCTCAATTGTGCACTGTTTTACTAATGATTCTTTATGAGAGCCGACCAAACGTCTTCTCTATATAAAATATAAAAAAATATAAATAAAAAAACTTATTGGTTATTTCTGAAATGCTGTTGTGCATTGAATTAATTCACTGTAGTAATTAGTGCAACGGCTGGGAAATCGAAACGCATCCCAAAAATTCTTAGCTGCTTGTACTTAAAGGGAAACCGCTCGTTGCTTGCTTACCCTCTAAAACAAAATTATCCAAATAGATGAAACCACTACTTTACCCATGGGACAGCATTGTGCTCATTTTCTAAACACTTCAGATTACTATTCTTGTAAAAGACTTCTTGCGTGTCCCAAAAAGTCAACATTCAGATCGATACCACGATCGTCTGTTCATCATCTGTACTCTAAAACTATCCATTTAAAACATACTGTAATCGCACTCTAGTGTCCTCGTAATAAACTACTGATAAATCATGCCGATTACCCCATTTACTCCTTATCCTTCTTTTCCTTAAAGATTGTATTATAAAACATCTTCGCGCTTTAAAAATTATATTTTAAAACGCACTAAATTTGCAAAAATTGGATCCCTTACATCAAAACTATCAAAGTACCCATATTTCAAACCAAAAATATCTGGGGGAGCGTCTTTCAGCAGTCCGGTGCCCTGTGTGAGAGAGGGGCCGGTTCCGAGCCGGGCGAGCAGAGTGGGCAGCCCTGCTGACGTCACCGCAGGCTCAGATAAAAGACCTTGCTGCTTACCTTTCCCCGGGAGCGTCTTTCAGCAGTCCGGTGCCCTGTGTGAGAGAGGGGCCGGTTCCGAGCCGGGCGAGCAGAGCGGGCAGCCCTGCTGACGTCACCGCAGGCTCAGATAAAAGACCTTGCTGCTTACCTTTCCCCGGGAGCGTCTTTCAGCAGTCCGGTGCCCTGTGTGAGAGAGGGGCCGGTTCCGAGCCGGGCGAGCAGAGCGGGCAGCCCTGCTGACGTCACCGCAGGCTCAGATAAAAGACCTTGCTGCTTACCTTTCCCCGGGAGCGTCTTTCAGCAGTCCGGTGCCCTGTGTGAGAGAGGGGCCGGTTCCGAGCCGGGCGAGCAGAGCGGGCAGCCCTGCTGACGTCACGCAGGCTCAGATAAAAGACCTTGCTGCTTACCTTTCCCCGGGAGCGTCTTTCAGCAGTCCGGTGCCCTGTGTGAGAGAGGGGCCGGTTCCGAGCCGGGCGAGCAGAGCGGGCAGCCCTGCTGACGTCATCATTCGGCCCCCATATCTCTGAGGCCCTATCGGCGCTAAGCCGTCGGCGCGTTTTCCAAAGGGGCGTTCTCTCAAGGGGCATGATCACCGCCCCTTGTGAGCCCCTTTGGAGCCTTTTGGAGCATAAGCTGTTGATGCTGTAAGAATGCCTGGTAAACGCAAGAAAAAGCTTCACAAGGATACATCGCAGACCGGCGCCATGGAGAAACATGTGGTGTCCATGCCCAGAAACATCGTCTCAGGTACTGTTCCCGATAATCTCACTGTTGAGGGCGTGAGTCTAAGCTCAGTGGAGCGGACCCCTCCTCTTCCTCCTGGTTTCCTTGAGCTGTCCGCTGAAGTTTCCTTTGCTGATCTCTCTCGCACTGTGGATTTGCCGAGAGTGGTGTCTTGGAAACACCCCTCTGGGCCTCCCAGTGAACTTCCAGTCTCTGAAGTCTCTTTATTGGACATATGGCGTGTGGTAACTCGCACGGAAAATACTTTAACGGCTACTATTTCTTCTTTGTGTCAATTTACAGGTGATACTGTTCAGAAATTTCGCTCTCTAGATTCCCAACTTGGGGCTTTACGCTCCACGGTGACAAAAATGGAGCCCCTGGTTTCTACTTCGGTTGAATCAGTTGCTGCATACATGAAGGATAGTCTGTTTTTGCACCAAAAAATTGAGAACCTAGAGAATGCAAATCGCTCTAGGAATTTGCGAATTTTGAATTTTCCTCTATGTATGTTGCTCTCTCCAATGATATTGTTCCGGAAATATCTAAAAGAAGTCCTCCTATTTCCACATGCCGATTCATGTTTAATTCTCAAATGCTATTACTTACCATTAAATGTTTCATCTGGCAATGTGGATCAGGGGGTTACTTCTCCTGTTGATTTAGAGAAGTTTAATCTTACTGCTTTTCTCGAGGAGTCTCAGGACCTTATATCCACTCGTGCTACCTTGCTGGTTACCCTTTCTCCAGAAGAAGATAAGGTAAATATTTTAAGAGCTTATTTTAAGAAAAAGGAGATGCAATTTTGTGGAGCAAAGGTCTTGATATTCCCCGATGTTTCACGCTCAACTCAAATGCGCAGGAAAGTTTTTCTCTCCTTAAAATTAAGAGTGGTAGCTTTGGGAGCAACATTTTTTTTGAAATATCCCTGTAAATGTAATATTTCTTTAAATAGCGACAGTTTTATTTTTCTTATGCCTTCTGATTTAGAGAAATGGTTACTGGATAGAGAGAAACCAAAGGTTATTGACAAACCTTGAGTTGGGAGGGCTCATTAAACCGGTATAGTTGGCTACAGGCTTGTGCCTGTTTATAGCCTTGTTTTCTTTGTTTTTTGTATTTCCTTTCGTATTGGATGGATTTCTCCCCATTGATGTGGGCTATATTCTTATTAATGTATTTGTTTAAGGATACTTTATGCCTCTAGTATTTTGTTTCTCTGAAAGCTAATTTTGTTGTGTTTTCACTGTAAAATTTCATAAATAAAAGATGTAAAAAAAAAACCCAAAAATATCTGGATTTAGTTATCAGGAAAGAAGATAAACAATTTACTACAACAATGTATAGAAAACCGACTGACCGCAACCATTTGTTGCACTTTGACAGTTTCCATAATCCATCCTTGAAGAGAAACTTGCCAATAGGGCAGTTTTTCAGAGCTAGGAGGACATGTACCACAATGCAAGATTTTGAAGCTCAAGCTGAGTCAATGAAGGACAGATTCATAGCAAGAAAATATCCTGTACAATACATCGATCAAGCGTATCATAAAGCCAAAAATATACCTCGTGACAAGCTGTTACAGCAAGGCACGGAGAAAAAAGACGTAGGGTTAGTATGCCCTTTATTATACTCAGTTTATTCAAAGCAGGTTAAAAAAATTTTGAAGAGAGAATGGTACCTTATCCAGACAATTCCAGGCTTTCAAGATACTAAAATTACAGTAGCGCACAAACGTAATATCAATTTGAAAAACATGTTAGTACCATCAGCATTAACTGAACGAAAATTCCTACCAAAGTACAAAGGTCAATATCAGTGTGGACCACTGTTCCCTCTAAGCTGTGTGCGCGTGTGTGCGCGCACACACCTCGCCGAGCGAGCGCACATACTTTACAACAGAGCGCACAAAAATTACGGTTCTGATTCTGATAGAAAACAACACAGATGTCTTAAAATTTTAAAGTTCTGATTGCAATTACTAGAAATGTTCCACTTCACTTAGTAATCGTCTATTTTCATTTAATTTGATTAAAATCAATGTGGTGTACATACTGTATTCTGACGTGTAGTCAAATTTTAAAGTATATAACTCAGAGTGTCGTTATGTGGTGCACAAAAATTTAACCTTCCTTCAAAAGCTGCACAGCTGATGTTTTATGCGCACACAGCCTACAGAAAATTAGAGGGAACATTGGTGTGGACGTTGCTCTGTTTGTACCCATGCAATGCCAGTTAGAGATAGGTTTATACATCCCACTACGCAAAAAGTGTTTAAGATAGAAGACTTTTCTATTTGTGAGTCTACTCATGTAGTGTATGTTATACAGTGCCCCTGTAACAAGTTGTACGTGGGGAAGACGATTAGGAGTGTGAGAGTGTGAATAATAGAGCATAAGAGTTGTATTAGAAGGGGAGCTGTAGAAAAACCACTTGTAGCACACTGGCAAGAGATGAAACATCGGGTTAATGATTTGAAGTTCTTCGTTATAAAGAAGGCTAAACTTAATTGGAGAGGGGGAGATGCCGATAGGATGATACAGAGATTGGAACAACGGTATATTTTTCTATTAGGTACTCTGGCCCCACAAGGTTTAAATATGGAGAGAGACCTCTCAGTATTCCTGTAGTTTATACATTTTTTGTACAATTACAATCAGATTAATAACTATACGGCATAATGGTAATATAATATGACCCATTTTAATGATGTCCTAATGTCCAGGTGAAGTACATCCCCCTTTTTGATTATTGATGGAATAGTGTTTAGTTATAATACTTATTAAATAAAGGAGTGTATAAGAATATAATAAAAATTTTGAAGCCGTAAAGAGGAGCTTGTCAAGAGACAGTGGTCCCATATCAAAAATGTATATAGAGTAGTTGTAGGGGGTATATTTAAAATATCTAAGGTGTCAAGTTTTCATGGTTAGCATTACAAGCTAATGCATGCTACAATAGAGGAATTTCCATTGATAATAGTATTATATTATTGATACAACACCTATAGGGACTTTGAAGAGTTTTTTACTCGGGAAAACACCGGAGAAGATTCACCTAGTAACTGATGACGCGCGCTGGTGGAGTGAGTTATGTCATCTTTCCCGCGTTTAAGCAAGGCGCAAGTGCGGGCGTTTTTCAATACAGAAGCATTTTTGGCAATGGATGGCAGTATCTTCTGACCGAGGATCATCAAGACATTGTGGTAGTAAGCGCCGATCAAAAATTCTTTAAACAGGTAGACATTTGCAACCCCCGTTGATGCTGTTAGTCAAGTCGTAAAGTTTTTTGGTTTGAAATATGGGTACTTTGATAGTTTTGATGTAAGGGATCCAATTTTTGCAAATTTAGTGCGTTTTAAAATATAATTTTTAAAGCGCGAAGATGTTTTATAATACAATCTTTAAGGACAAAGAAGGATAAGGAGTAAATGGGGTAATCGGCATGATTTATCAGTAGTTTATTACGAGGACACTAGAGTGCGATTACAGTATGTTTTAAATGGATAGTTTTAGAGTGCAGATGATGAACAGACGATCGTGATATCGATCTGAATGTTGACTTTTTGGGACACGCAAGAAGTCTTTTACATGAATAGTAATCTGAAGTGTTTAGAAAATGAGCACAATGCTGTCCCATGGGTAAAGTAGTGGTTTCATCTATTTGGATAATTTTGTTTTAGAGGGTAAGCAAGCAACGAGCGGTTTCCTTTTAAGTACAAGCAGCTAAGAATTTTTGGGATGCGTTTCGATTTCCCAGCCGTTGCACTAATTACTACAGTGAATTAATTCAATGCACAACAGCATTTCAGAAATAACCAATAAGTTTTTTTATTTATATTTTTTTATATTTTATATAGAGAAGACGTTTGGTCGGCTCTCATAAAGAATCATTAGTAAAACAGTGCACAATTGAGCACACATACGGGTATGGCATTTTAAGTTATTTATTTATTTATTTTTTATTGAAAGGCTTCCAAGGAATACATAAAAGAAACAAGAACCACAAAGATCATCAAAAAGAATGCAACAACAACAGCATAACAGCAGTTCACAATAGTAGTCTACAAAATGCCTTCAATTTTATAGTTTTAGGATAAGGAAACAGGGAGTTGCAACCCCCCCCAACCTCCCTCCTCCCCCCCCCAAAAAAAACCTCCCTAGCCCAACAACCCCCCCCCCCCACCTCCCAATCCCCCCGACTATGGCTTGCTAACCCTTAGGAAAAAAAGGGGGCACACACAAAGAGCAAATTCCCTGGGAAGGAGATATAGGCCCCCCCTCTGATCCAAAGCAATCACGCACCATAACGAGAAACAAAGGGTGCCCACACCATCTCAAAGCGCACCAAACGCATCCTGCTGACCGCTACTCCCCGCTCCATAGTATACAAATCCCACATTCATTCCAGCCAAACCTGGATGGAGGGGGCCAAAGCGCGCTTCCAGGCCGCTGCAAGGGATAATCGGGCCGCATTCAGGCCATGGCGGAGTAAAGCGAGCTGCAAAGCCCGCACACCCGGCACCGAGCCCCCAAAAAGGAAAATCCCCGGGTCCCATGGGATACTCACTCCCAAAAGTAGCTGCAGCCGGAATTGTACACCCTTCCAAAAGGCGCGAATGCGGGGACAACCCCACCAAATATGTTCCAGAGTACCCCGTTGCCCACAATTACGCCAACATAGGGCCACAGCTCCAGGATAAATACGAGCGATCCTTGCCGGAGTCATATACCAACGGTACAATATTTTATAATTAGTTTCACGGGCATTGATCGCTACCGAACTCTTCCACAAACGCGCTTCCACCCCCTCCCACTGTTGCACAGTATAGGAAAGATTCAAGTCAGAGTTCCAAAGCTCCCTATGCTTTGAAGAGCACGATTGGGACCCCTGCAAGTGGGCATATAGGGTCGCCACGAGTCCCTTAGTGGTAGTACATCCCTCATAGTAACGTTCCAAATCCGTCAGGTCCCGAGCAACCTGGGGCCGAACAAGCCTAGAGCGAATCCAATGTGTCACTTGCGTGTATTGATAAAGATGCTCGGCCGGAATGTCAAATTCATCTTGTAATTCACGAAAAGATTGTAACCGTCCGTCAGCAAAGAGCTGTCCGACCCGGCTAAGGCCATGGTGTCCCCACTGCCGAAAGGCTATGTCGCTCAACCCCGGCGGGAAAGAGGCATTATCTACGATAGGGGCCAAAGGGGACAAATCTACATCCCAGGTCCGAAAATGCTGGTCCCAACATCGGAGGGTATGAAGAACATAAGGATTACTGAGGCACTTAGCACGTCGAAGTTTTGGGCCGATCCACAGCCAGTCCCCTAGCCCCGCTCCCCCCGCCAAACTCATTTCCATTTGTACCCAGCGTTTGGTGCTATCCGCAATCATCCACTCCACCCCCGCCCGACACTGCGCCGCCGCATAGTACCAATGCAAATTGGGCATGCCCATACCTCCAGAACGCGTGCGGGCATAGAGAACAGGCCGCGCCAAGCGCGGACGACGATAATGCCATATAAACTTCATAAGCAACTGTTGCCAAGTCGCCAGGGTAGCCCGCGCGATAGAAAGCGGTAATACCTGAAAAAAATAAAGAAAGCGGGGGACAACCACCATCTTAACTACTGCAATACGCCCAAACCAAGAAAGGAGCAGGCCATTCCAAATCTCTAAGTCTCGCCAAACCTGACGAGGCAGGGGATCATAATTAGCCCTAAAAAGGTCTGCCCGCTCCACGGTCAAATTCACCCCTAAGTAGCGTAAAGCTCCTGACACCCATCGAAAAGGATAGGCCGCCCGGAGCTCCGTACAAACCGCCCCGGAGACCCCGACATTCAAGATCTCCGACTTAGCGTAATTGATTTTAAAACCTGATATCCGAGAAAAGTTTTCAAACAGCTGCATCGCGGCTGGAAGAGAGGCGGATGGATCCACCAGGGACAAGATGATGTCATCTGCAAAAAGCGCAATCCGATAGTCCGCAAGGCCAATGCGGACCTCCTGCAAGCCTAGGTGTTCCCGAAAGCCCTGAGCCAAGGGTTCCATCGTGAGCGCAAAGAGCAAAGGCGAAAGAGGGCAACCCTGACGCGTGCCCCTTTCCAGAGAGAAACCTCTCGAATGTCCCCCGTTAACTCGGACACATGCCTGAGGATGCTGATAAAGACTACGAACCCAACGGATATAATTAGGGCCAAAGCCCATTGTCTCCAAAACACACCAGAGATATCCCCAACCAACCCGATCAAATGCTTTTTCGGCGTCGATCCCCACC
Organism: Ichthyophis bannanicus; assembly: GCA_033557465.1. Taxonomy (NCBI): domain Eukaryota; kingdom Metazoa; phylum Chordata; class Amphibia; order Gymnophiona; family Ichthyophiidae; genus Ichthyophis; species Ichthyophis bannanicus. The sequence goes on along the minus strand of CM066036.1, from coordinate 49,169,252 downwards.
AACAAAGCTGGTTGCAGTTCCCGTTGAGCCACATGAATAATCTGTAGCATACGCCTTATATTATCGGCAGCTTGGCGCCCTGGCACAAATCCAACCTGATCCGGGTGAACCAAGCCCGGAAGGACCCGATTCAAGCGCGCAGCCAGCACAGAAGCAAAAATTTTGACATCGACATTTAACAGAGAGATGGGGCGATACGACGCCGCATCCTGTAGCGGTTTACCAGGCTTGGGTATCATCACTATCAGTGCCTCACGTTGGGACGCGGGGAGAGGAACCCCCCCCCAAGACCTCATTGAACAAAATGGTCAAGGTGGGTGCTAGCTGTGCCCGAAACTTCTTATAATATTCCGCTGGGAAGCCGTCACTACCCGGCGCACTGCCAGTTTTCAATCGCCGAATGGCATTTTCCACTTCGTCAACCGTGAATTCAGAATCTAACTGATCTCAGTCAGGGTCAGAAAGACCCGGCTAGGTAATCCGCTGTAAATAGTCCTGAACACAATCCCGATCAAAAGGCTCTGCCTTATAAAGCAGCTCCAAATAGTCAGCAAAAAGGTCTCGTATCTCCCGAGAAATAACCCTTTTCTGCCCCCCAGAGTCACGCAGTTCTCGGACCACTCTCGTGGATTGCTGTTGCCGAAGACGCAAGGCCAGGAAGCGGCCAGTTTTGTTCCCATGCTCATAAAAAGTTTGCCGTAGTTTCCGGCGCTTATTATCTAATTCTCTCTGTGAACACGCATCTAACTTGGCTTGAACAGCCCTCCAATGACGCAAAACCTGCCGCGAACCAGTTCGGGCGTGCTCCAAACCTATACGAGTAGCCTCCTGTACCAATTGGTCTTGGTCACGCGTCCACATTTTCCGCGTGCGGGCCGCCTCCGCCATGAGCTGACCTCGAGCCGTGGCATTATAGGCATCCCACACCGTGGGAAGGGGAACATCCCCAGAGTTATTAAGCTCAAAAAATTCATTAATAAAGCGAATATGATCCTGCACCACACCCTGCCACTGCAGGAACCGCGCATCTAAACGCCACAGACTTTGGTGCTCGTTGTACAATCCGGCCGGGAGGGCAAGCCAGCACGGGGCATGATCGGACCAAGTCAGCGCTCCATGTCCAGCCTTTACTCTCCCATCCATCAGGCGCTGATCCAAGAAAAAATAGTCAATGCGGGTATGAACCTGATGGACCGGGGAGTAGTAAGTATAACCCCTCACCCCCTCATGAGTGTCCCTCCAAACATCTCGCAAACCTAAATCTAGCAAAAGGCGTTGAAGGGCTCTAGCCGACCCCACCACTCCCCCCCCCCCAGCACGGCCTGTGGAATCCAAGTGGGGCACCAGAGGCGTATTACAATCCCCACCCAAAACAATGGGGCCCTTTGCAAAACCCGCCAATAAGGCTTTCAGTCGTGTAAAAAAGGATCCCTGACCTGCATTGGGCGCGTAAATATTAGCTAATGTTAGCAAGTGCCCTTCCAAGCGAACATTCAAAAAAAGCCACCTCCCCAGGGTATCTCGTTGCAGGTCCTCAATCTGCAAGGAGAGGCCCCGATGAAATAGGAAGGCCACTCCCCTCTTCTTCCGGCCCTGCATATCAGAGGCCACCCGCACCTCAGTGTACGGGGATCGCTTTAGCCAGCCCTGCTTACAAGTCTGAAGATGGGTCTCCTGTAAGAAAACAATGTCCCCTTGCAAAGCGCGCAATTCTGAAAACAGCCGCGACCGCTTCTGTGGGGAGTTAAGACCCTTAACATTCAAAGAAATAAAGCGCACCATTGATACTCACAATCTAAACCCTCTGTCCCTCCATCTATCCGGAGGGTCCCGATGACAGCTTCCCCCCCGCAACCCAAGGGATTAATTAGCCTGGCCCACCTATTCCACACTCTAAAAGCAAGAGCCATAGCCCCCCCCCCCAAACCCAAACACACCCACCAATCCCAGGTTGAGAAACCCTCCCCCAAGCCCAAACCCCCCCCTTCCCGTCAATACCACCTGCCTGTCAAAGTTAATACAGGACACGGTAAATTGACCACAAGCCCCACTCCCCCCCAAACCCCACAAAGCAGCAATACAGCTTAGGCATATTATCACAGTCCCCCACGACTCCCTCACCCACCCCCGGCCGCCCAGCCCACCATGCCGCCACAACAAAACAATATAACCATCGAAGCAATTGCATGTCAGCCGCCCCCCCCAATGTATATTATAATGGAGGCCCAGGCTGACCAGTGCCAAGGGCTAATAACTCAATAAAAATATTGCGCAAAAAGAGGTGAAAAAAGCAAATAACAACCGGTCGCCAAGGGCCGGGCATGTCACCCCATATCAAAAAGACAGGAGATCCGCAGAATAAGGCTCCCTAAAAGATAAGAGAAGCTCTCCCATTCCACACAAAATTCAAGCAGGCTTGCCCACTCGAGTCCACTTGGAATGCTGAGGCTTAGGGGGCGGCGGATGAGGCTGAGCATTATCATCAACTAGATCCGCCTGGCGAAGGGCTCGCCAGGCTTCGGTATAGTCCTTTGCTGAAATTTTTTTGTTGCCCAAAAGAAAGTTTATTCGAAATGGAAAAGACCAAGAGTAGCGAATCCCCTTGTTGTTCAGGACTGTTGTAACTGGTTTCATCTCTCTCCGACGCGCCAGGGTGAATGTCGAAAGGTCTTGGTAGATGGACACTGTTGCATCTTGGAAGCGAACTGTCTTTTTCTCCCGGCCTCGTCGTATGAGAAGCTCAGCATCAGAATATCGCAAAAACCTCGCAATAACATCGCGAGGTTGATTGTTGGGAGGTTTTCCCAAGGCGCGATGGACTCGCTCGATTTCCATCCCAGAAGCATGCGTTGCCAAGTCCTCCGCCGGGAGCAACTCCGCCATCAACAGTTTAAGCACAGTTGGTAAATCTTCACCGCCCCCGACCGCTTCTGGAATTCCGCGGAAACGCACATTATTGCGGCGGGAGCGGTTTTCAATGTCATCAATTTTATAAGTCAGCTCCATTGCTTGCGCATGTTGCCGATCAAGCGCACATTGTAGATCCATCAGAGTCCCATCCTGATCAACCACTTTAGTCTCCACATCCTCTACTCGGGCTCCCAGCTCTTTAACATCAGTCCGTAGTTCTGCGACATCTTTCAGCAGCTCCTCACGGAGCGAGCGAAACTCGCTAGCTAACTCCGCAAATCCCCTGCGAAGTTCTTGTTTAAGTTGAGCAGAGGAGAGTTGTTTATGAGAGTCCAGTTCATCTTCACTTACTGTCTCATCATCCTCAGTGCCTGCTGGAGAAAGCTGTTCACGCGGGCTGCTTGGGGGCCCGGACTTGTTCTGCAGTCGTTGTGAGGAGCGCATCCCCTCCCGAGTTTCAGAATTTTTAGCTTTAGCAGCCATCCCACGGAGCCACCAGGACCACACAGTGTTAGGAGAGGAGAACAGCCAATGTCAGCAAGGGTAGAGACCTCAGGGAGAGAGCCGCTCACAGGGCCACACTAGCCCACAATGCAGTCACCACCACACAGTGTAAGGAGATAGATTCAATCAATGCCAGCCAGGCCCAAGGCCCCAGAGAAACCGCTGAGCAATGTGAGGAGAGCTGCTCTTGGCCCTCCCGGAGAAGCGAGCTGTCGGAGAAAGTGCTCAAATTGCACTGTGGAAAGGCAGAGATAAATCACAAGGTGCCCACAGCTGCAGGGTGGTACATATCATTTAGATTTCTGAAGCCAGGGAGCACGCAGAAACAGTCCAATAAAGCACATGGGAGCCACGTTGAAAAACAGATGTCTCGGTTAGAGACTGCTAGCAGGTTGCCACTGTCGCGGGGCCGGTTGAAATCCAAAGAGTATGAAAGACTAGAATTAGCCCGCGTGCTTGCCCCCCTCAGGAGGATTAATGCTGGCAGAATAAGGTGGTGGACGCTAGCGATTGCCGCGAGGAGTCCAGGCCTTCGTCGCAGCCTCGGAGGCAGGATTGCAGTTCCGCGGTCAAACGCCCCTACCTTGGGGATGATGCTCCGCCCAGCAAAGGTTTGCAACACACTCTCCGATCCAGCACAAAGGGTCTTGAAGCGCAGCCCAGAGAGGGCCTGCCCAGAAGCCGTCCGAGTCCCTCAGATCGCAAAGAGCAGCCGCGGGAGTATTCAGGCCCGAGGCAGGCGTCGCCACGAGGCACACAGCAGGCCACGCTCTTAAGGATGGACACCTCGACTTCTCGGCCTCCAAAGAGCTTACCGGGCGGCTTATCCGGGCTTCGATGGACACCGCAGGTTTGAGCTGATCCAGGGCAGGCAAAGGTGGGGAAAATTGCTGCAGTTAGCGCATGTTAGCTTAAGATTTGTGGTATTTGGAGCGGGAGCTCAGTTAGAGTGCGGCCATCACGCAGCGGGCTCACGAGCGCCCCCTATTTATTTATTTTTTAACACTTTTAGTAATATTTATATGTGGTAATATAGCTCAAGGATTTTTTTTTATGAAAATGTTTTTTATTATTATGACAATTAGTGGCAGCAAACAGAAATACTTGCACAGTAAGACGGCACCAATAATACAACCGTCAGCAATAGTACAACTATCAATATAATATAACATAACCTTGTGCCCGTCAACTCGGGGTGGAAACTACTATACTATACCCAAAATACACGCAAAGATAAGTTATTGTCCCGATCATTTACTTAATTCGTCATCACCCCCTCCCTGTTTTACCCAGTCACAGTCCTCCCACCCCGTGCCAGGCCCGGTCTAGGGAGGCTGGCAATAGAGAAAGTACCATCAACATATATAACAGAAGTAACAACAGTAAGAATAACCCACACCAGTAAAGGCCTCTATAATCCCCACTACACCCAAGACCACAAATCGCTGATAGCGCAATTTACCAAATAGAAACATAGAAACATAGAAATATGACGACAGAAAAAGACCACATGGCCTATCTAGTCTGTCCTTCCATAACAACTACAACAGTCCACTTTTTGCCTTTAGAGATCCTCTGTGTTGGTCCCATGCTTTCTTGAATTCAGTTACTGTCCTCATCTCTACCACCTCCACTGGGAGACTATTCCACGGATCCACTACTCTTTCCGTAAAGAAATATTTTTGCATATCACTCCTGAATCTATCTCCCTTCACCCTCATCCCATGTCCCCTCGTAGCAGAACTTGCTTTCAATTGAAAGAGGCTCTCTCCCTGAACATTTATGCCACGGAGGTATTTAAACATCTCAATCATATCACCTCTATCCCGCCTTTCCTCTAAGGTGTACATATTAAGATCCTTAAGTCTGTCCTCATATGCTTTATAATGAAGCCCATTAATCATTTTGGTAGCAACCCTCTGCACCGACTCCATCCTGTTCACATCCTTTTGAAGGTGCGGTCTCCAGAATTGCACACCATACTCCAAATGAGGTCGCACCAAAGACTTATACAGAGGCATTATCACCTCCTTTTTTCTGCTAGCCATTCCTCTCCGTATGCACCCAAGCATCCTTCTAGCTTTTGCTGTCGCCTTTTCCACCTGTTTAGCTACTTTAAGATCATCAGACACAACCACGCCTAGGTCCCGCTCTTCTTTAGTGGACAAAAGTACTTCACCTCCTATACTGTATTGCTCCCTTGGATTGCTGCAGCCCAAATGCATGACCTTACATTTTTTAACATTAAATCCCAGCTGCCAAATTCTAGACCATTCTTCAAGCTTAGCTAGATCCCTCCTCATGTTATCTACCCCTTCCTGGGTGTCTACTCTATTGCAGATTTTGGTATCATCCGCAAAGAGGCAAACCTTACCCGACAGCCCTTCCGCTATATCACTAACAAAGATGTTAAAAAGAATCGGACCAAGGACAGATCCCTGGGGCACACCACTGGTAACATCCTTCTCCTCAGAGTGAACTCCATTTACTTGTACTCTTTGTCGCCTCCCACCCAACCAATTTCTAACCCAAGCAGTAACTTTAGGGTCCATCCCTAGGGTGCTCAGTTTGTTTATAAGTCGCCTGTGAGGAACAGTGTCAAAGGCTTTACGGAAATCTAAATACACCACATCTAGAGCTCTCCCTCGGTCCAACTCCCTGGTCACCCAGTCAAAAAAATCAATCAGATTTGTCTGACAAGACCTGCCTCTGGTGAATCCATGCTGCCTCGGATCCTGTAATCCGCTGGACTCCAGAAACCTCACTATTTTCTCTTTCAGCAGCGTTTCCAATAATTTACTCACCACCGAAGTTAAACTAACCGGCCTGTAGTTTTCAACCACATCCTTACTTCCGCTTTTGTGTAAAGGCACCACATGAGCCTCTCTCCAGTCCTTTGGCACCACTCCTGACTCCAACGAGGCATTGAAAAGGTCAGTCAGTGGAGCTGCTAGAACGTCCCCAAGTTCCCTCAGTATTCTAGGGTGTATCCCATCCGGTCCCATTGCTTTGTCTACTTTAAGTTGAGCTAGTTTCTCACGAACACAGTCTTCTGAAAATAGTTCAAGATGTCCCTCGCTTCTGTTCTTATTTGTGGGTGTTTTCTGAGGTCCTGCTCCTGGTTCTTCATCTGTGAACACAGAACAAAAATATTTGTTAAGCAATTCCGCTTTATCCTTATCAGCTTCTACATATTCCCCCCCTGCACCCTTGAGTCTGACAATACCACTTTTGCTCTTCCTCTTCTCACTAATATATCTGAAAAATGTCTTATCCCCCCATTTTATTGCATTGGCTATTTCCTCCTCCTTTTGAATCTTTGCCTTCTTGATTACTTTGCTAGCTTCTCTAAGTTTTTCCAAATACAGATGCTTGTCTTCTGCTCTCTGTGATCTCTTGTATTTCATGAAGGCCTCCCTCTTTTTCTTCACTTTTTCAGCTACTTCCTTCGAAAACCATAGCGGTCTCCTGTTCCTTTTGCCTTTATTTACCATTTTAACAAAAAGGTTGGTTGCCCTTAAAATACCCCCTTTCAGTTTTGCCCACTGTTTTTCTACATCCCCCAGCTGTTCCTAGGAGGTGAGGAAAGCTCTACATCAACAGTCAGATAACAGGGTGTCCCCCCACCTCATCAACGCTACCTAGCTCAAGGATTTTTAAACACATATGTAATCTTGTTTTAAACAAATATGTATTCTTGTTTTAAAAGGAACATAGTAGAGGTAGCAGAATTTGAAGGCTAGAAAGGTACTCGAATACTACTCCCGTGTTGGTTTTAAAGCATTGATCAAATATGAGAATGATATGCAATATAAGGCATTGTTTAGTGTTTAGATTTTTAACTATTTATGTTTTTAAAAAATTTTTTGGTTTTAATTTTTAATGTTTTTATTTTCATTTGAATCATTCATCTTTTGTTCAGCTTACTCACTCCTGTCTCCTATTAGGTTACACATAGCCTTAGGTGTTAAGAAATTATTCTTCCGCACACCCCTTCAGGGATTATGTTTTGTTATAACTAGGTGCATAAAAAAGTTTTAACATTAGTTTTATTCATTTCATTTTTTAATCTCTTTTAGTCCAGATTCTTATTGGTTCTTGTATGTTTTTTGCACGTAATATATGCATGAGATGTACATATTTTTATAATTTTAATGTGTTTGAATGTATTACAATATTTATGGTTATTGTTTGCAGCATACCTGAATCCCCTGAGGAAGTAGAAAACGAAACACAGCCTGTGTCGGGCTCTCAGGTTTTTGATTTTATAAATAAAAGTATCCTTTAAAATAAACCACCACGTGTTATTGACTGGGTGTCTCTTGAGCAACGTGGTGTGGTGCTCTTCTTGGTGGGCAAGTGGTCGATAGTACACCCCTACTGCCATCGCCTTCCCCTTTTTTACATGGAATTTCAATCCATAGAGATTCTACAGCAAATTTTGTTTCCTGCAAAACTTTAATCCTTTCTGACTCAATGCCCTCTCTAACATAGAGCGCAACCCCTCCACCAATTTGATCAGCTCTATCATTACGATATCGTTTGTACCCAGGTATCACAGTGTCCCACTGGTTGTCCTCCTTCCACCATGTCTCTGATATTCCAATCATATCTAACCTCTCATTTAGTGCTATATATTCTAACTCTCCCATCTTATTTTTTAGACTTCTAGCATTTGCATACAAGCATTTTAGAGACTGTATTTTATTCATATTAATTTGGCTATTGGTAGACATGGGTAATTTGGGATCTTTAAGCTCTGTCTGCTCCATACTCGAGGGCATTTGGGCTACTTTACTCTTTTTTAGAACCTCTCTGCTTTTGGTAGTATCCTTCAAGGATACATTCTTCCGAACCATCTGCTCTTGTGCGACTGTCGGCTTCCCCTATTATCTAGTTTAAAAGCTGCTCTATGTCCTTTTTAAAGGTTAATGCCAGCAGCCTGGTTCCATCCCGGTTAAGGTGAAGCCCATCCCTTCGGAAGAGCCCCTTCTTTCCCTAGAATGTTCCCCAGTTCCTACCGCTGGACAGGGCAAAGCGGTTGCTGGACTAGGTCCAGCAGGTCTAGCACAGACCTCAAGTCTCCGCAAGGGTCTTCCTACGCCTCCTGGGCCACATGGCCTCCCTGGTGCATGTGACTCCATATGCTCGTTTCCACATGCGCGCAGCTCAATGGAGCCTCAGAGACCAGTGGACGCAAGCCACTGGCTGCCTCAGAGACAAAGTAGCGATTTCCAAGCTACTGGTGTCGGCCTTGCAATGGTGGCTTCACCCCCCCAACTTGCTTCAGGGAGTGCCATTCCAACCTCCCTCTCACACCAGAGTGCTGACGACATATGCCTCCTTGCTGGGTTGGGATGCCCATTGCCAAGGTTCCTGCACTCAGGGTCTGTGGTCCTCATGAGAGGCCGCACTTCAGATCAATCTGCTAGAGCTTCGAGCCATCCGCCTAGCTCTTCAAGCCTTCTGTCATCTTCTTGCACAGCAGTCGGTGCTGATGCAGACAGACAATCAGGTGGCGATGTTCTACATCAACAAACAGGGGGGCCCAGGATCTCGCATCCTATGCCAGGAAACTCTGGACTTCTGCTCTTTTGTAGTGGCACATCACATTTATTTATTTTTATTTTATTTTATTTATTTTATTGTTTTTCTATACCGCACTATTTATCACCAGTGCGGTTCATAAGTAACAAAAGTTGAACAATGTAGAACAGTCTAACATTGAACTTACAATGAACAGGGAAATCAAACATGGTGAACAGGTGAACTATGTACACTATTTACAGATTAGTATAAGGGTGACACGGGATATTTGGCAATATGTACGAGATACAGTTATGTACATCTACAAATTTGTATTGTTTATTGGGGGTTTTTGGGGGCAAGGTTGTCGGGGGTTTAGGTGCCCTGATGGTAGTCCGAGAGAAGTTACTCTGGGAGAGCTGCTATGGGTGGGGGTAGGGAGGGCTAGGTGATGTTCCTAAAGGCAGTTTATCTGCCAGGTCAGGAAAACCTCCTGGCCGACTAGTTGAGCAGGATTCTTCAGCCTCACAAATGGCAACTGAACAGGGATGTAGCCCAGCGAATCTTCAACCGTTGGGGTCTCCCATCCATGGATCTCTTTGCCAGTCCGCAAAACCATCAGTTGCCCCGATTCTGCTCGAGGCAACCGCATCCGCTGAGTGTGGCGGCGGATGCTTTCCTGATCTCGTGGGCACAGGGCCTTCCCTATGCGTTCCAACCCATGCCCATGGTGGCATGCACTCTGTTCAAGATTCTTCAGGACAAGGCCTTGGTCATCCTGGTAGCCCCCAGGTGGCCCAGACAGCCTTGGTTTCCTCTTCTCCTTCAACTGGCGGTCAAAACTGCACTCCCACTGGGGGTGAAGCCCAACCTCTTGACCCAGGAGCAGGGGTCCTTGCTACACCCCAATCTCAGATCCCTCCACTTAATGGCCTGGCTGCTGAGAGGGTAGTTTTTGCTACTCTCCTCCTTCCCAAGGAGGTTGAGGAGGTGTTGCTGGCCTCTAGGAGGCAATCCACTAGAAAATCCTACGCGTGCAAGTGGCGTAGATTCGCATGGTGGTGTGCTCAGTAGGAGGAGGACCCGTTCACTTGTCAAGTACCTCAGGTATTGCAGTACTTGCTCCACCTCTCGGAGTTAGGCCTCGTCTAACTTCGTCTGGGTCCACCTGAGTGCGCTATCGGCTAACCACTCTCCAGTGGACGGGAAACCTCTTTCAGCTCACCTCTTGGTATCGCGCTTCCTCAGAGGCCTCCTACTATTGAAGCCTCCAATTCGCCCACCGGTTACTGAGTGGGACTTAAATGTGGTCTTGCAGCGGCTCACTTGCCCACCTTTTGAGCCAATGTCCACCTGTCCTCTCCGCTTCCTTTCCTGGAAAGCACTCTTTCTGGTGGCACTCACGTCTGCCCGCCTTGTGAGCGAGCTGCAAGCTTTAGTATCGGACAGACCGTATACACGATTTTATAAAAACAGGGTGGTACTACGTACTCACCCCAAGTTCCTTCCAAAAGTGGTTTCCTCGTTTCACCTCAACCAAGAGGTGGTTCGTCCAACCTTCTTCCCCAGGCCACATACCAGCAGGGCAGAAGCGGTTCTGCATACCCTGGACTGTAAGAGGGCGCTCGCCTTCGACCTGGAGCGTACGCGGGGGCATCGGAGAGCTTCTCAGCTCTTCGTCTCTTATGACCCTGGTAAGCTGGGTCTCCCTATCTCCAAGTGCATGTTATCCACCTGGATGGCAGACTGCATTGCTGGGCGTACAGGGCAGCTGACCTTCAGCTGCATGACCGAATCACGGCCCACTCGGTCAGGGCTAAGGCTGCATCAGTGGCTAATCACCGCTCTGTTCCAATGCCGCAACTTGGTCTTCAAGCCAGACATTTGCAGCCCACTACTGCCTGGAGAGAGAGTCCCAGTGAGACAGTGTTTTCGGTCAGGCGGTACTCCGTAACCTATTCGAGGTTTAGGCAACTCCTACCCTCCGACCCTTCGGTGCCAGGGTGCCGTGGGGGTTGTGTTCTCGGAGAAAAAATTCTATCACTGCTGCTGCGGCTCTTCTAGAGGGAGCCATTTTCAGCTATGGGTTCTCGGTAGCCTATAGCTAAGGAGTCCCATATGTGAGGACTGACTTCCTGCTTGTTCCTGGAGAAAGTGTAGTTACTCACCTGTAACAGGTGTTCTCCAGGGACAGCAGGAATCAGTCCTCACGACCCTCCCTCCTCCCTTGGAGTTGCAGTCCTTTGATTAATTTTTTCTCATTTTTGCCGTCTTTTTAGCTATGTCATCTGACTGAGCAAGATGGCACCCTTGGGCGGGAAGGGGACCGCGCATGCGTGATGTAATCCCAAAGGCCTTCTTTGAAAGCTGGGGAATTGCTCCGCACGAGGGCTCCGTCGGCACCGACGTCACCCATATGTGAGGACTGATTCCTGCTGTCCCTGGAGAACACCGGTTACAGGTGAGTAACTACGATTTATCTAAACTATATACATCTTAATGAGAGTAATGGTATGTTTGTGTAGTGTGGATGTCGGCTTGTGGAGTGATTAGGGTGATTGGTGGTCTTCATTGAATTGGTCAATGAATAGGGTGGTTTTGAGCAACTTCCGGAATTCTTTTGTATCTGTTGTTGATTTTAGATTATCTGGGAGGACATTCCAGATAGCAGGGGCAGCAAGAGAGAAGGCTCGCATGGATGTGGATTTGTTGGTTCTTGTGAATATACTAGGTGTTTGTATATTGTTTTCAGTGCTGTTTCTGTCTGGTCTTTTGCTTGTTTTGGTTCCAATGAGTTCCTGTAGTATTCCTGCTGACATATTGTTTTTAATTTTGAAGATGGTGAGTGCTGATGGTGAGTGGAGGAGTAGCCTAGTGGTTAGAACACTGGCTTGGTAACCAAGCAACCAGGGTTCGATTCCCACTAGCACTCCTTGTGGCCTTGGGCAAGTCACATAACCATCCATTGCCTCGGAAGAAAGGCCTGGCAATCTACTTCCGGTCACAGTCAGACTGCCAAGAAAACCCAGGAGCTTCTGGGTCACCAGGAGTCAGGACTGCCTCGAAGGCACACGTTGCATTTTTGAGTGCTGATTTATATTTTTTCCGTGAAGAGATTGGTAGCCAGTGCAGATCATGTAGTATTGGAGTTATATGGTCTTGAATTGAAGCGCTAGCAATAATGCGGGCAGCAATGTTTTGGATTATTTGTAGGGGATGGGTGGTTTTTTTAGGTAGACCTTGGAATAGGATATTACAGTAGTCCAGCACAGGTGTAATGATGGCCTGGCATATTGCGCGGAAATGTTCCTTATTGAGGAGAGGTTTTAATTTCCGGAGCATTGCGAGTTTGAAGAATGCTGTTTTGGATATCTTATTGATATGCGGTTGGAGGGTGAGTTGCTTGTCTAGAATCACTCCAAGGTAGCGAACTTTGTCTCTTATTGTAATCGGTGTATTGGCTATGTTGATAGAAGTAGGAGGGATGAATGTGGAGTCTCTCGTAATGATGATTGCTTCAGATTTTTTTATGTTGATGTTTAAGTTATTGTTAGTTAGCCAGGTTGTTATTTCACTACCTCACCATATACCCACAATTGACAGTACACTATCCCTCACCACTCAAGCCAAAATGCCATTAATTAGCTTCTCCAAAACTAGATTATCAATAATTTGCCTCACTATCTCTATACTAACTATCATTGCCAACAGCCTAAATAACAATAACTTTAAAAACATACCAATCATACACAGCCCAATAAGAAACAGCCCCTCAAAATGGCAACCTTACCAAGAACACCATCCCAAGGTGAACCACAGTAGACTAATCCATTTAAAATACACGGCACACACTCAGACTAAAAACCTTAACCCATGTATAAGTACTGATTACTTATCTATAACCCTAATTAACGCCAGATCAATGAAAAATAAGCTACCCATTTTCACAGATATATTAGAAAACAATACCCCAGACGTTTTATGTGTAACTGAGACATGGCTAACAGAATCTGATAACGTCTACATAAACCAACTAAGCAATAATAACTATGACACCTTTTACAAAAAAGGTGGTGGAGTGCTAATAATGTCAAAAAAAGAACTCAAAGCCAAAAAATTACAATCCAAACTACCCACAAACATCGATACAATCATTATGAAAATTGGCTCAATAACAATCTGTCTGATCTATAGACCCCCAGACCAATCAGCAGAAGGCCTTGACCCTTTAATCGATTACCTAAGCTCCTCCACTGATCAGAATCCTATACTAATGCTCGGTGATTTTAACCTCCCCTCCTTAGCAGCATCGAATGCCTCTCTCTTTCTCGATGCCACCACAGACATGGATTTTCACCAAATAATAACCAACAGCACACACAGGAAAGGTAATATACTTGACCTGGTCCTGCTGCCAGATGTCCTTTACAAAATCTATAACCCCAACTCCCTCAAATGCACCCCAACCCCTTGGTCAGACCATCACCTCATTAACTTCAATATCACAATAAACAACACGACAGTAAGACGAACACAAACATCCACACTACCCCACAGATTTAAAAGATATAATGAAGAAGAATTTCTAGACCTAATAATCCCCAAACTATCTAACACTCCGCAGGACCTCGACACAGCAGTAACAAACTGGCACGAAATCATTCACAATGCAGCTGCTAATAAACAGGTGACCAAGAAAAACACTCGTACTAAAGCTGCCCAAGCTCCTTGGTATAATAACACATTACACCTACTAAAAAGAAACCTAAGGAAAGCTGAATGCAAATGGAGGAAAAATAAAAACACCATTAATAAGGACTCATACTTCACTCTCCTTAATTCATACAAACAAGCAACTAACAATGCCAAGAAAAACTACCATACCTCTATAATAAACAATGCAATAAACAAACCTAGAGAACTATTCTCAATAGCCCAAAAACTAACAAACACCAACCACAACTCCAGCAACGATACTGTAGAAATCTCACCACAGGAAATGGCAAACTATTACATGAATAAAATCACGTCCAACCCCCAGTTACCAAGTCCTAAACAACCATCTCAAATCCAACATACTGACGAATGGACGGACTTCCAACCCCTAACTACTGTCTCACTCAAGAACATTATAACAAATATTAATACAACAACCTCACTCCTGGACCCATGCCCAGTAAATTGGCTAAAAAACTCAATATCTATACTATCCCAATTCATACTCCCCATAATAAATCTCTCACTAAAAAATGGGTACTTACCCCCATCACTAAAGCATGCTCAAATCCGCCCTATCTTAAAAAACTCCACTCTTGATAAATCATCACCTAAGTCCTACAGACCCATATTTTTATTTATTTATTTAAAACTTTCTTATATACCGCCTCTTCCATAGATCAAAGGCGGTTTACATATAACAAGTGTAACAAGAACAGGTTTTACATAGAACAGATTTTTAAATTATTTACAAATCAACTTTTAAATAAAAAGCGGTTTACATATAACAAGTGTAACATGAACAGGTTTTACATAGAACAGATTTTTTAAATTATCAAGTATTCCATTTCTGGCTAAATTGATCGAAAAAGCAGTTCAAATCCAGACACAGGAATACATCGACAGCTCAGCCCCCCTTGACAATCAGCAGTATGGGTTCCGCCCTCGACATGGGGTGGAGACACTGCTAACAGTCCTAATTGATACGCTCGTAAGAGGCATTGATAGCTCAAAACAGGCATTCCTACTCATTTTCATTGACATATCTGCAGCTTTTGACAGTGTTCACCATACAACGATGATAAGTAAATTGCGACAAATAGGAATAAAATCCACTGTTCTAAAATGGTTTTCCTCATACTTAAGCAACAGAACCCAAACGGTCCGCATCGGTGACCTTACATCAAAAACATACAATCAGGAACTAGGACTCCCCCAAGGCTCTGCCCTGTCAGCGCTTCTATTTAATATATACATAAAACACATTTGCCAAATATTCAAAAAACACAATGTATTATATCACATCTACGCAGACGATATAATGTTGTATGTACCCTTCACTATACCAAACATCCCTACATTACTTATCAATACTTGCCTCAGCGAAATAAACAATTGGCTAAACGAAAATAACTTATATATTAACCACGCAAAAACGGAAGCCCTAATAGTAACCAAAAACACATCATTCACCCCTCCACCACATATCTCACTGCAAAACAATGATATCAAAATAAAAACTGAAATACGGTACCTAGGAGTAATACTAGACAAACACCTTAGTATGGACTCACAGATAAGAAATATAACAAAGAAAGTTTATTTCAAACTTAAAATATTAAAGCAACTCCGCCCCCTATTGCACCTACAGGATTTTCAACGCATAATACAAGCTATCATAACCCCCCACTTTGACTTTGCAAACCTAACCTTATTAGGCGTAACAAATCAAAACTTAAAAAAACTACAACTAGCACAAAATGCAGCAGCCAAGACCATCATAAAAACAGTTCCCTTCCAACATATTACGCCTATCTTAGAATCCCTACACTGGCTCCCAATCCAATGCCGCATACAGTACAAAACCCTGTTAACCACATACAAAGCCCTAAATAATACGGCACCTTGTACTGTAAATAACCTAATCACCAAGGAACTCAGTCACAACCTTCAAAGACGAGACCAATTAAATAAGTTAATAACACCAAAGGAATTTATAAAAGCCAAAAAATCAACGAACAAGAAAGCTTTCTCCCATGCCGCCCCCATACTGTGGAACAACATCCCAGCTGAACTAAGATCATTACCCCAAATCATGGAGTTTAGGAAAAAACTCAAAACATACCTATTCTCAACACATTATGCTTCCGTATCAAACTCACCAACACAACATGAAAAGGGATAGCCGCACCAGCAATGATAATTGACCCTCGACCTGGAATGAGTACTAATACCTTGTAAGATATCCAGAGATTCTATTTAAAACTGTATTTTAGTTCTAAACAGGTTCAATGTATATAGTTCTCAACTATCAATCTGTACATATGTAAGTAGTTTAGTTTGCATTCCCCGTTTATCCAAGTTATTACTCCTGTTCTATGTAAAGCATAAACATGTTATCCAAGTTGTTTTCTCCTGTTCTATGTGAAGCCAAACAGTTTGTTATGGTCATTTGGTTGTATGTAAACCGCGCTGACAATAGTGCGGTATATAAGAAATTGTAATAAATAAATAAATAAATAAATAATAAATAAATAAATATATGTAAAAACAGCATGATGTTTACTGCCGTTCCTTGTAAAACAGCCTTGCTTGTTCATTGTTGTTCATTGTAAACCGCAACTGATCTATGGAAGTTGCGGTATATAAAAACCTGCTAATTAAATTAAATTAAATTAAATTAAATTAAATGCAGGTTGATACAGTGGTATAGTCTGGGGAGTCTAGTTGAATAGGGGTATATGCCATGATGTCGTCAGCATATATGGTGTATTGTATCTTGTATTTGTTGAATATTTTGCATATAGGCTGAATATAGACGTTAAAGAGAAGAGCTGATAGTGATGAGCCTTGGGGAACTCCTTGAGTAGTACTGAAGGGTGCTGAGGTGAAGTTCCCAGATTTTACTTTCTGCTGTCTATCTTTGAGGTATGATTGAAACCATTTGATGGTGGTATCTTGTAGTCCAGTCTCCATTAGGCGCTTCAATAGGATGTGATGGGAAACTGTGTCGAAGGCTGATGATATATCGATAAATATTAGTAAGAAGCCCTGCTTTATCCTGTCTATTCCTTTGATTATGTTGTTGAATAGATGTATGAGGAGTGTCTCGACACCATGTTTTGGACAGAATCTTGCTGGTGGGTATCTATTGTTCCATATGCCCGTCTTCACATGCGACTGGGGCAATGGACCCTCTCAGATCAGTGGACATAGTCCACTGGTCACCTCTCAGACTAGATCGCTACCTCACCCCAGTTTGTGACCTCCTTCAACTGGTGGTGCACCGCCCAAAATCTTCTTATCAGGTTACCTTTTCAAAAGTCTATACTGCAGTGTACCCTGACCACTGATGTGTCCAAGCAAGGCTGGGGAGCCAATCTAGAGCCCCACGAGTGGCCTCTATCACATCAAACTGTGGGAGCTCCGAGCGATTGTCAACACCTCCGCATCTTCTGTCTCCATCTTTCGGGATGGACAGTACTCATTCAGACCGACAACCAGATTGCCATGTTCTACATCAACAAACAGGGTGGTACTGACTTTCACTTCCTTTGCAAAGAGGCAGTCCAACTTTGGACTTTTGCGATAGCTCAACAGATTCTTCTTCAGGTTGTTTATCTCCTGGGGGAGCAGAATCAGCTAGTGGACAAACTCAGCTATATCCTTCGCCCACACGAGTGGATGCTTCATCAGGAAACGGCGCAATGTTTATTTCGATTATGGGGAATGTCCATCATCAGTCTCTTCACTACTCCGATGAATGCCCAAATCATAAGAATATAAGATATGCCATACTGGTTCAGACCAAGGTCCATCAAGCCCAGTATGCTGCTTCCAACAGTGGCCAATCTAGATCATAAGTACCTAGCAGTTTCCCCAAAAGACACATGTTCCATAATGCTTGTACTGGGTCAAGCAGTGATATCCCGGGTCCCTTTGAATAATGGTTTATGGACCTTTCCTCCAGGAACTTGTCCAAACCTTTTTTAAACCCAGATACACTAACAACTTTTACTACATCCTCTGGTAGCAAATTCCAGAGTTTGAATGCACGTTGAGTGAAAAAATATTTTCTCTTATTAGTCTTAAATAGGTTACCCTGTAGCGTCATTGCATGTCCCCTAGTCTTTCTATATTATGATGACGTAAACAATCGATCTACATTTACCCGTTCCACTCCATTCATTAATTTATCGACCTATATCATATCTCCCCTCAACTGTCTCTTTTCCAGGTGGAAGAGCCCTAACCTTTTTAGCCTCTCTTCATAGGGGTATCCTTCCATCCCCGTTACCATTTTGGTGGCTCTTCTCTGTACCTTTTCTAATAACGCTATATCCTTTTTAAGATACGGCGACCAGAATTGTACACAATACTCAAGGTACGATAGGTCGTACTCAAGGTATAGGTCGATAAATTAATGAATATTGTGTGCAATTCTGGTCACCGTATCTTAAAAAGGACATAGAGTTATTAGAAAAAGTACAGAGAAGAGCCACCAAATTGGTGAAGGGGATGGAAGGCTACTCCTATGAAGAGAGGCTAAAAAGGTTAGGGCTCTTTAACCTAGAAAAGAGGCGGCTGAGGGGAGATATGATAGAGGTGTATAAATTAATGAATGGAGTGGAACGGATAAACGTGGATAAATTGTTTACGCTATCAGAATATAGAAGGACTAGGGGGCATGTAATGAAGCTACAGGGTAAACTATTTAAGACAAATAGGAGAAAATATTTCTTCTCTCAACGTGTAATCAAACTCTGGAATCTGTTACCGGAGGATGTAGTAAGGGCTGTTAGTATAGCTGGGTTTAAAAAAGGTTTGGACAAGTTCCTGGAGGAAAGGTCCATAAACCACTATTAAAAAGGGACCCAGGATATCAATGCTTGGCCTAGTACAAGCACTGCAGAACCTGTGTCTTTTGGGGAAACTGCTAGGTACGTATGACCTAGATTGGCCACTGTTGGAAACAGGATACTGGGCTTGATGGACCTCGGTCTGACCCAGTATGGCATTTCTTATGTTCTTATGTTCTTATGTTCTTACGGTTGCACCATGGAACGATACAGAAGCATTATAATATCCTTTATTTTATTTTCCATTCCTTAACTTATGATACCTAGCATTCTATTTGCTCTCTTGGCCTCCACTGCACACTGGATGGAGGGTTTTAACATGTTATCCACGATGACACCTAAATCTTTTTCCTGGGTGGTGGTTCCCAATGTGGAACCTTGCATTGTGTAACCATAGTTTAAGGTTTTTCTTTCCTAGGTGCATTACTTTGCACTTGTCCACATTAAATTTCATCTGCCATTTGGATGCCCAGTCTTCCAATTTATGAAGACCTTCTTGCAATTTTCCACAATCCTCATGGGTTTTAACAACTTTAAATAGTTTCGTGTCATCTGCAAATTTGATAACTTCACTCGTTATTCCCTTTTCCAGGTCATTTATGAATATGTCAAAAAGCAGCAGACCCAGCACAAGTCCTTGGGGTACTCCACTATTCACCTTTCTCCACTGGGAAAATTGTCCATTTAGCCCTACCCTATGCTTTCTATCTTTTAACCAGTTCCTGGTCCACAATAGTACACTTCCTCCTATCCCATGATTTTTTATTTTTGACAAAAGTCTCTGATGAGGGACCTTGTCAAAGGCTTTCTGAAAGTACAGATACACTGTATCAACCGACTCACCTTTGTCTACATGTTTATTCACACCTTCAAAAAAACATAACAAATTAGTAAGCCAAGATCTTTCTTGTCTAAAGCCATGTTGGCTGTCTCCCATTAAGCCATGACTATCTACATGTTCACTAATTTTGTTCTTTATTATGGTTTCTACCATTTTTCCCAGTACTGACGTCAGGCTCACTGGTCTGTAGTTTCCCGGATCACCCCTGGAACCCTTTTTAAAAATTGGCGTTACATTGGCCATCCTCCAATCTTCAGGTATTATAGATGATTTTAATGATAGTTCACAGATTACTAATAGCAAGTCTGCAATCTCATATTTCAGTTCTTTCAACGCCCTTTGATGTATACCATCCGGTCCAGGTGATTTTCTACTCTTAAGTTTATCAAATATTTGTAATACATCTTCCCGGTGTATCGATATTTCTTTCAATTCTTCCGCAGTATCACTTTTAAATACCACTTCAGTCATGGGTAGCATTCCTACATCTTCCTCAGTAAAGACCGAAGTAAAGAATTCATTGAGTCTCTTCACTATGGCCTTGTCCCCTTTTAGTGCCCCTTTTACCCCTCTATCATCTAATGGTCCAACTGACTCTCTCACAGTATTGCTACAAATGTACTTGAAAAAGTCTTTATTATGCATTTTTGCTTCCACAGAAAGCTTCTTCTCAAATTCTCTCTTTGCCTGCCTTATCAATGCCTTCCATTTAACTTGCCAGTGCTTGTGCTGTTTCCAGTTTTTGTCATTTGGCTCGTTTTTCCATTCCCTGAAAGATGCTTTTTTGGCAACAACAGCCTTTCTGACCTCACCTTTAAACCATGCTGGCAGTTTTTTGGACTTCCTTCCACTTTTCTTAAAGCGTGGAATACAGCTGGTCTGGGCTTTCAAGATAGTATTTTTAAACAACACCCAAGCTTGGTGTAAGTCTTTAACTTTTGCAACTGTTCCTTTTAGTTTTTCTTAACTATTTTCCTCATTTTATCATAGTCTCCCTTTCCAAAGTTAAAAGGTAGCACTGTGGATTTCCTTACCATCCCTCCTTCATTAATTAAATCAAATATAATCATGCTATTGATCACTTTTGCCAAGTGGCCCCAACACCCTTATCTCTTGCACCAGATCTGGTGTTCCACTAAGGACTAGGTCCAAAATGGCTTCCCCTCTGGTCGGTTCATGAACCAGCTGCTCCAAGAAGCAGTCATTTATTTCATCTAGAAACTTTATCTCCCTAGCATTTCCTGCTGTGACACTGACCCAGTCAATACTGGGGTAATTGAAATTACCCATTATTATTACTGTGCTTTAACCTTTGTTAGCTTCCCTGATTTCTTTGAGCATTTCATCCTCCATTTGTTCATTCTCGCCAGGCGGTCACTAGTACACCCCCACTGCCATCGCCTTCCCCTTTTTACATGGAATTTCAATCCATAGAGATTCTACAGCAAATTTTGTTTCCTGCAAAACTTTAATCCTTTGTGACTCAATGCCCTCTATAACATAGAGTGCAAACCCTCCACCAATTTGATCAGTTCTATCATTGTGATATAGTTTGTACCCTGGTATCGCAGTATCCCACTGGTTGTCCTCCTTCCACCATGTTTCTGAGATGCCAATCATATCTAACCTCCCATTTAGTGCTATATATTCTAACTCTTCCATCTTATTTTTTAGACTTCTAGTATTTGCATACAAGCATTTTAGAGACTGTATTTTATTCATATCGATCTGACTATCGGTAGACAGGGGTAATTTGGAATCTTTAAGCTCTGTCTGCTCTGTACTCAAGGACACTTGGGCTACTTTTGTCTTTATTGGAACCTCTCTGCTGATATGCCCTAACTTCATTCTTTTGGTAGTATCTTTCAAGGATACCGCTGCCATCACCAGCGAGCTCCCACTGATCAGGAGTAGAGGCGGGGAGCAGGAAGCCGGACTCCTCCCCGCTCCGGGGCTCCGCCCCAATCAGCAGCCAGCACACCACCTTTAAATCGGAAAGCGCCATCAGGCACTGATCTTGCCGCCGCCGCCGCCATCACCAGTGTGCTCCCCCTGATCAGGGGTAGAGCCGGGGAGCGGGAAGCTGAATTCCTCCCTGCTCCGGGGCTTGGCCCCAATCAGCAGCCAGCACACCATCTTTAAATTGGAAAGCGCCATCAGGCGCGCCCATGCCTGGCAGGCCCGCCTCTGAGGGCCCTTTGCCATGGCCCTTAGGCGCAGATCTAAAGAAGGCACCAAACACATTGACTGAACATCATTTACACAAAAAATATCAGCAAGAAGCATCCAGGTCACCAAATGCTCTCCGACCAAAACCCAGAAGCAACCACAATGTCATACTGCCCGCGAATACTCCTCTGAAGACACCCAGAAACACTAGCAAACACCCTACTGCTGCACCTACTACGAGGACTCAAACAAGAAACCCTCTATACAACCGACAGAACTGTAAGTTAACTATAACTTCATTTTAGAGCATTTCTGCTGTTATACTGGACTGTAACACCTACACCGACAGAATTGTAAGTTAACTATAGCATCATTGTAGAACATCTTTGCTGTTATACTGGACTGTAACACCTACACCATTGGACCACTTTGCTACTCTATTTGTCTATAACTACACATCGATATACCCCACGTGAACTTAAAAAAGAACACCTCTAATTGTAAGGTACCAATTATAGAACTACATATTCACTTACGGTCTATATTCATACTGCAATATATAGTGGGTAGTGTACTACCCTGCGAATATCTCTTTGATACCATTCCAGTGATTTACTAAATTATTTGCATTATCTAACAACTGACCAATCTCTGTCACACACTAGCTCCAATAACAGAGCAGTTCCTTATCGTTCCTCCAGTTTAGTCCTCCACCACTGGGTAGTGCACCTCCTCCTGCAGCATGGAGACTGGACAAGTCAAATTCATGACATCACTGGATATATCTTGCTGGCCTTCTCCCATCATCCTCCAGTGTGTCCAGTCTCCATGCAGCAGGAGGTTGTAGTGAGCCTAGGTGCTGGGCTCACTAGTGGAACAGATAAGGAGTAGGGTAGATAGGTTAAAGTTGTTTTTTTATGCCCTATGCCTTTAATTTTTTTTGGGAGTAATTGGTTGTAAAAAAAAAAAAAAAAAAAGAGGAGGGAACCGAACCAGGTTTCTTTTCTGTCTCCATTCCCTCTCAGGTTCCTCCCTGTCAGCCATTCTGCCTTCCCCTCCTAGTTCGGACGGAGGGGAAGTGAGCAGCAGTACAGAGCCCGGTCTGTCTGAGCCGCTTGCTTCAGGACACTCTTTTTGCAAGCTCTGTTGGTATCGGATCACCCTCTCTGTGGTGGCTGCTCGGCACGCTAGTCAAGAGCAGCATTGCAGATTGCAGGGCTGCTGTGCCGAATGGCGAAGTTAATGCTTGCGAGCCTGTCGAATCCCGAAGTGGGGTAAGTGCTACGACGGGGAAACTCGCAGCCCGGAAGGGGTCCAGGCCTTAGCCGGCACATTTTGACAGTGAGGCAGGCCTGTGGAATCGTGCTCAGTGGCTTCCCCCGTCTTTTTGTTTGGGCGCGAGGCAGCTTCGGCTTTTTCCCTGGCCTTAGACTGGGTCCTTTTGAACCGTCTAGTCTAGCGATTTGCTGTATTTATTTTAATTTAATTACTTTAATTTAATTTCATTGATTTACATTGCTCTAGTTTTCTTTCAATTAGTATTTTTTGGTTTCTGAGGCATGGGGTTTTTATTTCAGAGGTTTTCCCTCATTGCAAGGCAAGATTAATTTATCTGACGCTAATGGGATTGAAATGTGGCAGTCTGTTTACATTCGCCAAGCGCTCGGTGCGTCCCCCAAATTTCTTAGCAAGCTGCGTCGGTAAGGTAGAACATTGCTAAGTCTTGTCTGTACCAGTGACTGCTTATAAGCTGCGCTGACAGGTGCAAGGGCCGGGGGAGCTAGTTGTTCGGCAGCGGCGTTCAAGCACGGCAGTGATGGGCGGGGGATTGTTCTTTCCCATGCGTCTTCCGTGGCACGGGTAGGCCTTTATTTATTTTTGTGCCTTAAAGAGGGGCAGTTTGTTCTGAGTATTTTGAGTTAAAAAAAAAAGTTGAGTTTGTAGTTTTATGGCCTTAAGGGGCTGCAAAAAAAAAAGGGGAGGGGGGGGTGTTCATTTTACAGGGCATCTGGTATTGCAAGGGTATATTGAACCTTGTTCAGTTATAGCCAATGCCGTTTATTTTTTATATGGCCGGTTTGTGCTAGACCCCAAATCCAAAGCACGGTTTAGTTTTCAGGGGCCTACCTTTATTTTCCCTTATTTAACACAATGGCAAGCACAGCCGGCTACGGAACCTCCTCAACTGGCTGTAAGTTGGTAAAGGCAGCTCTTTCATAGTTGGCTCCCTCCAGTACCATTTAATTAGAGGCCCAGAGTCTGCGGGTTCATGGTAACCAGTTGCGTTAGGCGCAAGTTCTGTTAGTCAGGCCCACATGTGTTGTCCCTCCTACTGTGCTTGGGTGCTGGGGAGAGTCAGACACCGGAGGGTAAAGCAGGATGAAGCATCTGCCTCCTAGGGGGGCAGTGGCAGTTTCTTTTTGTTTAGTCCCATTAATTAGATCGATTTTATTTTATGTCTTCAGGGGCTATGTGCCTGAGCCTGTTGAGGACTCTGGGCTGGTGATCCGGTTTCGTACCCGGACTCGGATTGAGAGAGTTCCTGGGGATTGGTCCCAGCTCTTTCCACCATGCTGGCCAGGCTGCAGGCCGGTATGGGATGGTTTCAAGGGGTGTGACTCCCGCTTACTCCTTAAGCATGTTGCCTTGTGGTTTCCAGTTCAAACTTATCCAATGCGCACTGGCTTAATGCAGACAGGTGTGAATGGCCTGATTAGACAGACCATGGTTGGGGCTATGCAGTGTTCAGAGTGCTGTATTCCTGGTCAGGTGGGCTAAAAGGTTGTTCCTGAGCGGTCCTCCAGTTTAGTCCTCTGCGTCTGAGTAGTGCACCTCCTCCTGCAGCATGGAGACTGGAACAATCAGAATCATGACCTCCCTGGGTGTATGCTGCTGGAGCTCCCATCAGCCCCCAGTGTGTCCAGTCTCCATGCAACAGGGGGACGTGGGCTCACTTAGGGACTAAATAGGCAAAACTAGTTAGTTTTCGGTTTTAATTTTTTTCCCTTTAACTTCTTTTGATTTTGTTTATTTTCCAGGTGACTGTTCCTTTAAAAAAAAAATAAAAAGACGAGCCACATTGCTGAGGAGCTGGGCTTTTCACTGCCCTTCTGTCTCTTGCCTTTCCACATTTATTTCGTTGTACAGGCAGCAGCTTCGGATCTCTCCTCCTAGACGGCATGGGGGAGAGATCTGGTACACACAGCTACACGCTCCGAGCTACAGGGTTCTCATGATTTGACTCCATCGCATCGGAGCTGGTGTCAGCGTGCACGGCCCGGCAGCTCAGTTTTGGCGCGCACGTCGCTCAGGACTCGAGCGGCGTTGCAGCGCGTGGAGCTGCTTTTTCGGGGGTAAGTCTCCTTCTTTGTAAGGCGCCCGGCGGTCAGCGATCTGGGCTGTAGGGCTTCGGACCTGACCGGGCGTTTTCGCACCTCTTTTTGTTTGGCGGCGGCGGCCATTTTGTTTAATTTTCCCGCGCGGTGCGCACTGAGCAACAGACCTCATTGCCGGGGTTTGTTTGTTGGCACGAGCGGGTGGGAGGCTGCAGTATTGTTTTTCTGCTTAGCTCTCTGTCACAGCTCGTCATCTTTTTTGTACGGGGCATGGTTTTTGTTACTTTCTTTAAAAAAAAAAAAAATAGTAACGGAAGTACATTAATTTTTATTTTTCTGGGGAGAGATCAGTCAAGCCAAATCCTCTTCACTCTCTCTCTCTCTTGGTACTAGATTTCTGTCTAGTATTTCATGTCTACTCGTCCGCAGTGCATGGTCTGCGGTTCACGCAGGGGGACGGTGTCTGATACCGGTATTTGCCGGGGCTGCGCTACGGTGTCTTCCAACGTAGAGCAACAAATGAAAGACAGGGCACTACAGGACTCCCTAGACCCTGCGATAAGTGCTGGGGGTGAGCCGTCTCCCGGAACTCCGGCGGTTTCTCCTCCAGCTACGCCCATGGCGCAGTCGGGCGCTCACCCAGTAGGATCTGCTGAAACGTCCTTGGAGGATTTTCCTCCGAACTTTGTCCTAATTATGCATCAGGCCTTTCGTTTAGGGCGACTAGGAAAGTTGCCAGAGGCCTTGGCGCCGCCGGCGCCTCTGCAGTCCTCCAAGGGAGAGGACGCGAGGGGAGATAACCCGAAGCCGGCAAAACAGCTTCAGGCCATGGAGATGGAGCACATGGATACGGAGTGGCAGGATGCAGAGGTTGCTGAGGTTGAGCCTGAGGACGGTGTTGACAAATTGGAAGAGGGGGAGATTCCGGAGCCCGAAGATCAAGCGAGGATCATACGGGTGTTTTGTAAGGATGAACTGGTACCCCTGATTACGTAGTCTCTTCAGGCACTCAATCTCGCTACAGCTCGTCCTGTGGAGGAGGACGGGCTGGAGGATCCCCTCATTCAGGCGGTGTGGGATTCTCAAACGGTGTTTCCGGTTCACAGAGTGGTAGATCAGATGATTTAAACTGAGTGGGATCAACCTGAATCGGGCTTGAAGGGCATCCAAACAATGAACCGACTCTATCCTTTGGCGGATAAAGACAAAGAAAAATTTCGGTCTCCACGTGTGGATGCGGTGGTGTCGGCAGTGACTAAGAGAACATCTATCCCGGTGGAAGGGAGCAGGGGCGGCCCAAGGGGGGTGCGGGGCCATGTGCGGAGACTCGGTGCGGGGCCTCATTTGCATAAGTGGCCTTATTTGCATAAATATTTGCATAATGTTACCATACACTAACTTTTAGTAAACATGTCTCTTAATGAGTGTATGGATAAAGAAAGACTAAAAGATTTCTACATTACTATAATCCAGTGCCAACCGCCAGGCACATTAGGAACTACTACAAACGCTGCCCATTTAGAACCCATAGCAAACCCGCTGTATCCTGACAGCATTACCAGGACTCACAAAGCACCAGACCCTACCTATCAAAAGGAAACACTGCAAATATTAAACCAGTACATTTCAGAGAATACTGGGGAAAGAGAACAAGTGGCAATGTCAAATAGGAATTACATAAACAGAATACCTCAGCTCAGTTACACATGCAGAACATAAACCATCACCAAACAAGGAATCGCAATTTAGAAACAGGAAGGCAATAATTAAACTGGGAACCCCAAAAGCCAAACTTGGAATGTACAACAACACTGTAGAAATAAAACTATAAATCAATTTCCTCTTGTACCAAACAAAGCACAGACGTTAATGATGCACATTTCCCAGAGCTTTCATATTCCAGTTAATAAATTCAAAATAAAGAGATATATTTCTACCTTTTGTGCATTTTTTTTCAGTTGCAATTGCTCCAGCCACTTTCTTCTGGTTTCTTCATGTTTTCTGCTAACTCTCCATCGTCTGCTGTCCATTTGTCCTTTCTTCTCTCTTCTAGTTTTCTTTCCATCCTCTCTCTCTACATCTGCTTTAACATACTAATCTTTATCCTTTTGCTCTTTCCTCATTCTTATTTCATCCACACAAATTTTACCCCTCCATCCTCAATCCCCACTTACTCTCCCAATACCCGGCCAATTGTAGATTTTTCATCCCTCCCACACAAAATATTTTTCCCCTCTCCATTTTACTCTCCCAGCCCCATCCCATTCTAATCCTCCCCCAACATCAGCTCCCTTCTAGTTCCAGTCTCACCCAGCATCCATTCCCTTCTAGTCCCTGCATCAGCCCATTTCCAGTCCTAGCCCCCCATCAAGCCATTTCCAGTCCTAGCTCCCCCATCCATTTTCAGTCTGAGTCCCTTCATCAGCTCATTTCCAATCCTAGCCCCCCATCAGCCCATTTCTAGTCATTTCCTAGGCCCACCATCAGCCCATGTCAAATCCTAGCTCCCCTCCACTCAGCCCAATTCCAGTCCAAGCCCCCCCATGAGCCTACTTCCAGTTCTAGCCCCTCCATGAGTCCATTTCAATTCAAGCCCCCACCACAGCCCATTTCCAATCTTAGCTCCCCCCAACAGCCCATTTCCAGTCCTATCCTAGCTGCTCCATCAGCCCATTTTCAGTTCTAGCTCCCTTCCCTCACAGCCCATTTCCATTCCAAGCTCCCTCCCCATCAGCTATTTGCAGTTCAAGCCTCCCCGTCCACTCAGTCCATTTCCAGTCATAGCAATCCCCCAACCCATTACCAGTCCTAGCCCCCCATCGACCCATTTTCAGTTTAAGCCCCCCCTATAACCCATTACCAGTCCTAACCCCCCATCAGCCCACTTCCAGTATTAACCCCATCAGCCCTTTTCCATTCATCCCCCCATTGCCCATTGCCAGTCCTAACCCCCCCCCATCAGCCCACAGCCCATTACTAGTCCTAACCACATCAGCCCACCTCAAGTCCTAACCCCTCCCCATCAGCCCTTTTCCTGTACTAGCGCCCCCATAGCCCATTAGCAGTCCTAACCCCCCCCATAGCCCATTAGCAATCCTTACCACATCACCCTATTTCCAGACAGCCCCCATCAGCCCACAGCACATTACCAGTCTTAACCCCCCCAGCCCATTTCCAGTCCTAACCCCCCATCACCCCATTTCCAGTCAGCCTCCATCAACCCCCAGCCCATTACCAGTCTTAACCCCCCCAGCCCATTTCCAGTCCTAACCCCCCCATCACCCCATTTCCAGACAGCCTCAATCAGCCCCCAGCCCATTACCAGTCTTAACCCCCCCAGCCCATTACCAGTCTTAACCCCCCCAGCCCATTTCCAGTCCTAAACCCCCCCCAGCCCATTTCCAGTCAGCCTCCATCAGCCCCAGCCCATTAGCAGTCTTAACCCCCCCTAGCCCATTTCAAGTCCTAAAACCCCCCCCCCCATTTAAATTCCTAACACCCCCTCACCCCATTTCCAGTCAGCCTCCATCAGCCCCAGCCCATTAGCAGTCTTAACCCCCCCTAGCCCATTTCCAGTCCTAACCCCCCCTCCAGCCCATTTCCAGTCCTAACACCCCCCTTGCACATTTACAGTCATTAACCCACCCTTGCACATTTCCAGTCCTACCTCCCCTCCTTGCACATTTTCAGTCCTAACCCCCCCCTTGCACATTTTCAGTCCTAACCCCCCCCCCTTGCACATTTCCAGTCCTAACTCCCCCCCCTTGCACATTTTCAGTCCTAACTCCCCCCCTTGAACTTTTTCAGTCCTTACCCCCCGCTGGACATTTCCATTACTAACCCCCCCCTTGCACATTTCCAGTCCTAACCCCCCATCACCCCATTTCCAGACAGCCTCCATCAGCCCCCCCCCCTTCCCTTCCCTTCCCTTCCCTTCCGGCAAATTTAAAAAAAAAACAAAAAACCTGGCTCTAGCTGCTGCCGCTGCCGCGTCCGTCGCAGCAGCGGCAGAATGGCGTGTCCCGCGGGGCCCCCTCTCCTCGTCGAGCCCTCTGCAAGGGCTTTCAGATTCGCGAAGGGAGAGTGCTCCCTCGCGTCTCTGTAAAGCCCGCAGGGGCTAATGGGAAATTTCCCATCAGCCCCTCGCGTCTAAAGGGGCAGATGGGAAATTTCCCATTAGCCCCTGCGGGCTTTACAGAGACGCGAGGGAGCACTCTCCCTTCGCGAATCTGAAAGCCCTTGCAGAGGGCTCGACGAGGAGAAGGGGCCCCGCGGGACACGCCATTCTGCCGCTGCTGCGACGGACGCGGCAGCAGCCAGAGACAGGTTTTTTTTTAAAATGTAATTTTAAAAAAAAGCAGAATGTTCTTTGCGCGGGGCCCCCTGAAACGCGGGGCCCTGTGCAAAAAACATTCTTGCTCAATGGACGGGCCGGCCCTGGAAGGGAGTGCTGCCTTGAAGGACACGCAGGACAGAAAGGTGGATGGTTTATTGAAACAGGCTTTTGAGGCCGATTCTCTTTCTTTAGAGGCCTCTATCTGTGGTGCCTAGGTGGCGAGGGCCTGTTTGCGGTGGGCTCAACACTTAAGGCAGGACCCTCACCTGGATCAGCAGGGTTTGCTGGAAGTAACCTGGCTGGAATCCGGCTCGGCATATTTGGCAGATGTACACTATGATTTTTTTTTTCTTGTTTTTTTTTTTAAAATTTAAACTCTTTATTGGAGTAATCAAAAGGTAATACAAAGCTATCATATTACAAACAATATTTTACCAAATAATAACACCCAGCCCACAACATGGAATGTGAACAATTGCAAAGAAAAAAAAATATAGAAGAAAAACAAATATCCCAGTATGGAATGGAAGCAATATAACTAACTCCTTTTGACTTTAGCAAGACACCGAGAAATAGGAAAACAAATAGATTATTACAAAGCCAAACCCTTCAAAAAGGTCTCCAATTGTAAAGCACCTAAAAAAATGTAAGTTTTACCCTGATAAGCTACAACACATTTACAGGGATATTTTAAGAGAAAAGTGGCACCCAGAGCCAAGACACGAGGCCTAAGTGTAACGCGACCTACATCAGGAAATAACTGAACTGCTTGACCAAAGAATTTCTCATGACGGTATTTAAAATAAGTGCGTAAGATTAAATCCTTATCTTTTTCCAAAGAAAAGGTAACCAATAATGTAGCTCGAGAGGGTATTTCTTCTATAGAAGTCTCCAAAAATTGAGATAAGTCTAAACTAGGAGGATTCAACTGGTCAATTTCTCCGCGAGCACTATGATTTGATCTGAGCGTTGGCGAATAGTATGGCATCCCTAGTGGCCGCCCGGAGGTCCATTTGGCTGCAGAATTGGGCGGCCGACGGGTCTTCTAAGTCACGGCTCAGCAAGCTCCCCTTTAAGGGCAAGTTGTTGCTCGGAGAAGATATGGATAAGTTGGTGAAGGACTTGGGAGAGTCCAAAGGGGGCAGGCTACCGGAGGATAAGCCCTAAGCAGCCTAGATCCTTGCCAGCCGTTCGAGGTCAATTTTGTGACTTCAGAAGGTTCCGGTCTTCCTGCCTCGAAGGATTCAGGTTTGCCTCAAGATCCCAAGGTTTTCGCGGATTTCGAAGGGCAGGCAGAGGTTTCGCAGCAGCCTCCTCTTCCTCCCCCTCGTCCTTTAGCCGCAAACCGCAATGAAACGCGGCGGACCCCGGAAGGAAGTCAATTGATTGGAGGTCGACGTCGGGATTTTCTTCCTTCCTGGGTCCAAATAACGTCAGATCAGTGGGTGTTGGAGATAATTCGAGACGGTTATGCGCTGGAGTTGGCTTGCCCGCTTCGGGACTCTTTTGTTCTCTCGCCCAGCAAAGGACAGCAGAAAGCTCTGGCGATCCATATAACTTTAGATCGCCTGTTGGCTTTGGGGGCAGTAGTTCCCGTCCTGGTGTCCGACCTCGGATTAGGTTGCTACTCCATTTATTTCATGGTGCCAAAGAAAGACAGGTCCCTATGACCTATTCTAGATCTCAAGGAAGTAAATCGTTGTCTGCAGATGCCTCATTTCCGCATGGAAACCCTGAAATCCGTCATAGTGGCGGTGCATCAAGGGGAGTTTTTGACATCTCTCGATCTCATGGAAGCCTACTTGCACATTCCGATCAGAGCAGCCCATCAAACGTTCCTGAGATTCGCGTTCCCGTGGGGCCATTATCAGTTCCAGGCACTGCCATTCGGGTTGGCTACGGCCCCGCGCACTTTCATCAAGATTATGGTGGTAGTAGTGGCGGTGTTGCGAAAAGAGGGTATTCTAGTTCACCCTTATCTCAATGATTGGCTAATCCGGGCAAAGTCCAAGGTCGAGAGTTTGCAGGCCACAGACAGAGTGGTGGGCCTTCTGCAGAGTCTCGGCTGGGTAGTCAACGTAAACAAGAGTCACTTGGTTCCGTCTCAGACACTCGAATATCTAGGGGTGCATTTCGACACTTTGAGAGGCTTGGTATTCTTGCCGGATCGCTGCGCGCAGGTCTTGCATCAGCTCGTGCGCAGGTTCTTGGGGATCCCGGCGCCGTCCGCATGGTGGTATCTTCGGCTGCTGGGGACCATGGCGGCAACTCTGGAGGTGGTCCCGTGGGCCAGATTTCATATGCGACCCTTGCAAAGGGCTTTACTGCGACGATGGTCGAACCAATCGAATTCGCTGAACAAGCACCTTCCCTGTCCGATGCAAGTACGTCAATCTCTGCAGTGGTGGCTGTCTCCGAAGTCCCTGCAGGCGGGCATGCCCTTGGAACAACCGGTTTGGCTTCCTCTAATGACGGATGCGAGTCTGGCAGGGTGGGGAGCCCATTGGAGTGGAGGAGTGGCCTAGTGGTTGGGGCAAGGTACTTCAGGCTGGAAGGTCGGGGGTTCAAATCCCACTAGAGGACAGCAACCTTGGACCGGAAGGACTGGGGTTTCTAGTCCCACAGGTGCTCCTTGTGGTCTTGGGCAAGCCACTTAACCCTCCATAGCCCATGTTCCCTGTAAAATAGTTATCTCCAAGTTATAATGCCCTGTTCAATGTAATTTCAGTTTGTTCAATGTAAACCGCACTGATGCAGAATAGCGCGGTATATAAGAGAATGTAAATAAATAAATTGCGAGGGCCGGTTCGCTCAAGGGATCTGGTCTGCCCAGGAAGCCTCATGGTCGATCAACCGTCTCGAGCTGCAAGCGGTGTTTCGAGTGCATTCGAGAGTTTAGTGAGGGGGCGAGTGGTGCGAGTGCTCTCGGACAACTCGGCGACGGTGGCATACCTCAACCGACAAGGCGGAACGGGGAGTGTAGCCATGGAGGAAGAGTCGGAGGGGTTGTTCGAGTGGTTAGAACCTCACCTGCAGGCCATTTCGGCGGCGCACATTGCGGGGAAGGACAATGCGATGGCAGATTTTCTCAGCAGGGTTCGGGTGGATGCCGGGGAGTGGGAGCATCATCCGCAGCTGTATGCACAAATTGTCTGCAGATGGGGGCCGCCGGTCATGGATCTCATGGCGACCTTTCAGTCGGCAGAAACAGGTCGGTTTTTCAGCAGACGGAGAGAAAGGATGTCCGAAGGCATCGACGCGCTCATTCAGCCTTGGCCGGAGTCCAAGCTTCTCTATGTCTTCCCTTTGTGGGCTCTGATCGGCCGAGTGGTTCAACGCATCGAGGCGCACCGCGGCAAAGTTCTGCTGGTGGCTCCGGATTGGCCCAGATGCCCCTGGTATGCCGATCTATTTCGCCTGCTCGACGGAGAGCCGTGGAGGCTTCCGCCTTCAGGGGACCTGCTGTTTCAGGGTCCTCTGCAGATGCCCCAGGTGAATCAGTTCTCGCTTACGGTATTGCCATTGAAAGGGCACGGTTGAAAAGGAAAGGTTATTCGGCGGCGGTCATTGCCACGTTCCTTCGGGCAAGGAAATCCTCAACATCTCTCGCGTATGTGCACGTGTGGCAGATTTTTGAAGACTGGTGTTCCAGGCAGCATATTCGGGTGGCGACTGCTTCCGTTCCCGTGATACTCTGTTTCTTACAGGATGGTTTCGAGAAAGGGTTAGCCACCAGTTCCTTGAAGGTTCAGCTGGCGGCTCTCTCGTGTTACAGGGGCAGAATTCAGGGTGTTCCTCTGGGTTCGCACACGGATGTGCAACGCTTTCTTAAGGCGGTTTTCAGGCTTCGACCTTCACGCAGTGTCGGTGCCTCCGTGGGACTTGAATCTGGTCTTACAGGCCTTGGTTAACAAACCCTTTGAGCCCCTGAACCAGGCATCTGTTAAGGACTTGACATTGAAGACGGTGTTTCTGGTGGCTATCTGCTCTGTGAGGCGGATTTCGGAATTACAGGCGCTGTCGTGCAGGGAGCTGTTCTTATCTTTTTCTAGAGACAGGGTGATTCTAAGGCCGATTCCATCCTTTCTGCCTAAAGTGGTCTCTCTGTTTCATTTGAATCAATCGGTCTTCCTTCCGGTATTTAACTCTGGAGCAGAACAGGCCGCAGACCGGGACTTGCATCATCTGGATGTCCGGCGGGTGTTGCGCTGGTACCTAAAAGTCTCAGAAGCCTTCCGTAAGTCGGACCAACTATTCGTGCTCTTCGGCGGTGTTCGGAAAGGAGAAGCAGCGGCAAAGGCTTCCATTTCCAGATAGATTAAGGAGGCAATTGTGTCGGCTTATATTTTGTAAGGGCATCTGGTTCCAGTGGGGTTGCGGGCGCACTCTACTTGAGCGCAGGCGACGTCATTAGCGGAGCCCTGTTTGATTCCGCCAGCAGAAATTTGCAGGTAGGCTACCTGGTCGTCTCTTCATGCTTTCAGCAAACGCTACCGGTTAGATGTTCTAGCAGCTCAGGATTCCTGTTTTGGATCGGCAGTATTGCGCGCAGGGTTGGCAAGGTCCAGCCCAATGATAACTGCTCTGTTACATACCAGACGTGGAGGACTAAACTGGAGGACCACTCAGGAAATGGAAATTACACTTACCTGGTAATTGTGGTTCCTGAAGGGAATCCAGTTTTCTCCAGGACCAAGCAGGAAGTCAGTCCTCACATATGGGTGATGTCAGCGCCGACGGAGCCCCCGTGCGGAGCATTTCCCCAGCTTTCACAGAAAGCCTTTGGGAATGCAGCGTGCATGTGCGGTCCCCTTCCCGCCCAAGGGTGCCATCTTGCTCAGTCTTCTTTTTTCCACGGAGCCTGATGGACGTGTTTCATTTTCACCCGAGGAAAAAGTTGATTTTGTTCTGCGTGGACCTGTTTTCTTCGGTTTGACGCTGGTTTCCCTTTCCCGCCTGGGCCTGATACATTGGTATCGAGCCTGGACTTCTTTTTTCAGTTTTTGTCCTTAGTGACTAGCGTACGCGCCATTTTTCTGTTTTCACTGGTAGCCCTGTCTTTTGACCTCGCAGGGGCCCTTTTTCCCCTGATGGCTGCCAGCGGTTTTAAAAAATGTGATCGGTGTAAGAAACATATGTCTCTCACCGACACACATGACTGCTGCCTCCGGTGCCTCGGACCCGATCATGACCTGATTTATTTATTTATTTTATTTATTTATTTTATTTATATTCTCTTATATACCGCGCTATTCTGCATCAGTGCGGTTTACATTGAACAAACTGAAATTACATTGAACAGGACATTATAACTTGGAGATAACTATTTTACAGGGAACATGGGCTATGGAGGGTTAAGTGGCTTGCCCAAGACCACAAGGAGCACCTTTGGGACTGGAAACCCCAGTCCTTCCGGCCCAAGGTTGCTGTCCTCTAGTGGGATTTGAACCCCCGACCTTCCGGCCTGAAGTACCTTGCCCCAACCACTAGGCCACTCCTCCACTCCATGAGCTGATGAGCTGTGGCCCGTGTGGGAAAATGTCCTCGAAGGTGTTGAGGAGTCAGTAGCACCAAAAGGAAAGAATCTTCTCTGACTCCGCGTCCAGATGGGCCCGGACTTCGTCAGAGGCCTTGACATCTCGGGACTCCGGCCCCGAGCCGCGCCAAGGCTCCTCTGAGAGGGGGTCTCCCTCGCGGGAGCATCGCAAGAAGAAAAAACCTGCGAGGGCGGCGTCGGTGGACCCACTTGGCTCCTCGAGGGCCAAGTTGCATAGCCCCGAGTGCCGTCCCGGGTCTTCGGAGTCGGAGAGGCCTGCAAAACAACCTCGTGTGGAGATGGAGTCCCCGGGTCACATGAGTACTGTAGTCCTCGTGGACTCTCTTCCAGGGGAGCCGCTGTCAAGGCCCGAGTTGGGGGCTGCTGAGTCTCCTGAGCTCGGACTCAGGTTGACGGCCTTGGAGTGCAGCTTGGATGCCTTCATGGAACAGCAGCGAGCACTGATCGCCGGTCTCACCGGTGCATCTGCCCCGACCACCGGGACATCGATGTCGAAGTGGACCCTGGAGACCGAGCCAATCCTCGAGTCCATGCGCGCTCGAGTCGATCCTCGGCCAAGGTCTTCCTCGGCCTCCCGCCGGGACCGAGGTCGTCGACGCCAGTTCCCTCGGCGTCGGGGCGGATGGCATCTGTGCCTGCCCGACCGGAGCCGCTTGATTCCTCCTCCGAGGGGTCTGGCTGGGAAACGGAGGATGAGGAGTCACCCCACACCTTTCGGACTCGGTGTGTCACATCGGACTCGCCGGAGTCCGAGCCTGGGAGACGGTCTCCACGGAGGATACCCGGTTCTTGGACTTCGTGCGGGATATAGACAAGGCCTTGGCCTACCCCGCGGATCCCGAGGAGGAGCTCGAGGCCCTGCAGTATGACTCTCCCCCAAAGGAGGCCTTTACTGTACAGGTTCCTCCGATGCTGGAACGGTTGCTCTTCCACATGTGGGAGGCGCCGGCCTCGATGCCGGTTTTGAGCAAGCGGGTCGATTCCATCTATCGAGTCCGCAAGAGCCCCGGGTTCCAAAAGGCACAATTACCGCACCACTCCATGGTAGTGGAATCGGCCATGCATCGTC
Organism: Ichthyophis bannanicus; assembly: GCA_033557465.1. NCBI lineage: Eukaryota > Metazoa > Chordata > Amphibia > Gymnophiona > Ichthyophiidae > Ichthyophis > Ichthyophis bannanicus. Next base: position 49,133,430 of record CM066036.1, on the reverse strand, counting down.
TGAAGAGTCAGAAGATGCACTCCTCGGTGCCTCCCGTCCAGGAGGCCCGGAACCTGGATGCCCTCAGTAAGAAGTGCTTCCAGGGCTCTATGCTTGCTTGCCATGTCCAGACCTACCAGCTGTACATTGGCATGTACCTTCGAGACCTGGCAAAGGAAGGACCTGCTGGTCTCTCCGAGGAACCTTTGCAGAGGTTTAATGCTCTGTCATCAGGTATTCGTGAGTACTCGAAGTTTATCTCTCGAGCAGCCTATGATGGCTTCGAGGCTTCGGCCTGAGTAGCCGCGGCCGGCATCGGTGCATGCCGTCAGGCCTTGCTACAGTCATCGGACCTCGAGCCATGGGTGCAGGACAAGTTGGTCGATGTCCCCTGCCGAGGTGAAAACCTCTTTGGCAAGCCCATGGCTGAAAAGGCTGCAGAACTTGAGACCGAGACTCTTACCCGGACAAGGCTGTCCAGGAAAACCTCTGCCCCTTCTCAGAAGAAGGGCTCAGGGAAAAAGACCTTTTACCCGAGGAAGTCATCTGCCTATAAACAGTACCCTCATTTTCAGGCCTCTGTAGTTCCCCAACAGGGTCAGCAGGCCAAGGGGCAGGGACATGAGCACCGTAGGCAGAAAACCCCCAAGCCACCAGCTCCGGCTCCTGCACAGCAGGGAGCGGGGTTTTGACTCAAGTGGCATAGCCTCTCCTCTTCAGCTGGCCCCTATCAGCACTGGAGACCGTCTGGCCCTGTACGCCCACAGGTGGCCAGCCGTAACAAGGGATACCTGGGTACTAAGTATAGTCCAGAAGGGCTATCTCCTCCACTTCCACCAGGTACCCCCTCCTACATTCTAGGGGAGCCTCCACAACTTCCTCTGCACAGGGACTTACTCCTGCAGGAGTTAGCAAGTCTTCTAAAGGAACAGGCTGTGGAACTGGTGCCCCACCACCTGAGAGGTCAAGGCTTCTATTCCAGGTACTTCCTGGTACCAAAAAGAACAGGAGGCCTCGGGCCCATCCTAGACTTACGATATCTGAACAAGTTCCTGGAGAGGGAAAAGTTCAAGATGCTTACCCTTGGAATCCTGCTGCCCTACCTCCAGCAGGGAGATTGGCTATGCTCCTTAGATTTAAAGGATGCTTATACTCGCATCCTCATTCATCCAGACCACAGACAATATCTCAGATTTGTAGTGGGAGGAAACCACTATCAGTACAGAGTACTGCCTTTTGGCCTTGCATCCGCCCCCAGGGTGTTCACCAAGTGCCTGGCGGTGGTGGCAGCCTACCACAGGGTTCAAGGCCTCTTTGTCGTCCCATATCTGGACGATTGGCTCATCAGGGGTTAATCCCCGCAAGAGGCCAATCAAGCCACCCTTCGCACTGTCGCTCTGCTTCAGCATCTGGGGTTTGTTATAAACTTCGCAAAGTCCACTTTGCACCCCTCACAAAACATGGAGTTCATAGGTGCAAGACTGGACACCCTTCAGGCAAAGGCCTTTTTACCCGTGGACAGGGCCCACAAGTTGATGGATCTAGCCAGGCAGTTCCACAGCAATTCTCTGGTCTCCGCCAGACAATTCCTGAGGCTCTTAGGCCACATGGCTTCCACGGTCCATGTAACTCCAAATGCCCGTCTACACATGAGGCCAGCTCAATGGGGCCTCAGAGCTCAGTGGCACCAAGCCACAGGAAGCCTCACGGACAGATTGAGGGTGTCCAAACTACTAGAGTCTTCTCTACAGTGGTGGCTTCATCTTCTGAATCTAGTGCAAGGGGTGTTTTTTCAAGCACCTCCACACTCTCAAGTGCTGACAACCGATGCTTCTCTTCAAGGTTGGGGTGCACATTGCCAAGGAGCATGCACTCAAGGCCTGTGGTCTCCTTGGGAGGCCACACAGCAGATCAATCTCTTAGAATTGCGAGCTATCCGCTTGGCCCTGAGAACTTTCTCTCATCTCCTTTCTTACCAGTCCGTCCTAGTTCAGACGGACAACCATGTTCTATGTGAACAAACAAGGGGGCACAGGGTCCCGCTTTCTATGTCAAGAAGCGCAGAACCTGTGCTCCTGGGCAGTCAATCACGGAATTCTTCTCAAAGCGGTCTATCTCCCAGGTCAGGAGAATTACCTGGCAGACAGATTGAGCAGGATCCTGCAGCCGCACGAATGGCAGTTGAATCCTTTAGTTGTTCAACAGATCTTCCTGAGATGGGGTCTTCCCACCATGGATCTCTTTGCCAGTCCTCTGAACCGTCAACTACACAGGTTCTGCTCCAGACAACTGCATCCTCTCAGAGTAGCAGCAGATGCGTTTCTCAATCCATGGTCTTCAGGCCTCCTATATGCGTTTCCTCCCATGCCTCAAGTGTCCAAGACACTGTTCAAAGTGATCCGGGACAAGGCCTCAGTGATCCTGGTGGCCCCCAGGTGGCCAAGGCAACCCTGGCTTTCACTTCTTTTGCAACTAGCGGTGGACACTCCACTCCCTCTGGGGCTGTCGCAGGAGCAGGGGTCTCTTTTACACCCAATCTCCAGTCCCTCAATCTGATGGCCTGGCTGATGAAAGGGTAGTTCTAGCACCCTTACTACTGCCTAGGGAGGTGGAGGACGTGGTCTTAGCCTCTAGAAGGCAGTCCACCCGAAGGTCTTATGCCCTTAAGTGGCATAGATTCTCTACCTGATGTGCTCAACACAATGAGAATCCTTTCTCATGCCTCGTACCAGTGGTGCTGCAATATTTGCTTCATCTGTCCAACCTAGGCCTTAAGTCCAATTCTGTTAGAGTTCATCTTAGTGCTCTTTCGGCACACCACTCCCCAGTGGAGGGTCAGACTCTCTCAAGCCATCCTTTGGTGGCTCGCTTCCTCAGAGGCCTGCTTTTGCTTAAGCCTCCAGTGTGTCCACCTGCCCCTGAATGGGATTTAAATGTGGTCTTGCAACGGCTTACTTGCCCACCATTTGAACCTATGGCTACCTGCCCTCTGCGTTTTCTCTCCTGGAAAGCGTTGTTTCTGGTAGCCCTTACCTCAGCAAGGCGAGTAAGTGAGCTTCAGGCCCTAGTATCAGAGGCGCCTTATACTGGGTTCTATAGGAACAGAGTAGTCTTATGGACTCACCCTAAGTTTCTTCCAAAGGTTGTCTCCTCCTTCCACCTCAATCAGGAGGTGGTTCTTCCAACTTTCTTTCCCAGGCCTCATGCCAGCCGGGCTGAGATGGTCTTGCATACCCTGGACTGTAGGAGTGCGTTGTCCTTCTACCTTGATTCTTCGCGGGAGCACCGGAGGGCTGTTCAGCTCTTCGTCTCTTTTGACCCCAATAAGTTGGGGTTGGCTGTCTCCAAGCGTACTTTGTCCATATGGGTAGCTGACTGTATCGCCTGGGCTTACAGGGCAGCCAGCCTCTCCTTGCAGGGTCGAGTTACGGCTCACCGTGTCAGGGCGAAGGCTGCGTCAGTGGCTCATCTCCACTCTGTTCTGTTGGCAGACATCTGCCGGGCCGCTACTTGGTCTTCAAGCCAGACTTTTGCGGCCCACTACTGCCTTGAGAGGGAGTCCCGCAGGGACAGTGCTTTCGGGCAGGCGGTACTCCATAATCTCTTTGGGTTTAGGCAACTCCTACCCTCCGGCCCTGGTGTTAGGCTACCGTTCGGGGGCGTTATCAGAGAAGATTCTTTTCTTGCATGCTGAGGCTCTAGAGGGAGCTCATTTTTCAGCTATGGGTCTCCGGTAGCCTTAAGCTGGGGAGTCCCATATGTGAAGACTGACTTCCTGCTTGGTCCTGGAGAAAGAGTAGTTACTCACCTGTAACAGGTGTTCTACAGGAGCAGCAGGAATCAGTCCTCACAACCCTCCCTCCTCCCCTTGGAGTTGCAGTCATATGATTTATTTTGTTTTTTGCTGTCTTTTAGCTATGTCATCAGACTGAGCAAGATGGCACCCTTGGGTGGGAAGGGGATCGCACATGCGCACTGCATTCCCAAAGGCTTTCTGTGAAAGCTGGGGAAATGCTCCGCACGGGGGCTCCATCGGCGCCGACGTCACCCATATGTGAGGACTGATTCCTGATTCCTGCTGCTCCTGGAGAACACCTGTTACAGGTGAGTAACTACTCTTAGTCCTCAATCCCACCCGGAAGAGAGGTCTGTCTGGAGGGTGCGATGACTGCGGGAAGAGAGGGTTCCGCTAAGCAAAACACACTATGATTCATGTTTGGAGTCGTTCCTTTCCCTTTCTGTTTGCTCTCTTTCTTGTTCTTCTGCTGTCGCTACCATTTCTTTGAGGTAAGGAGGCAGAAGCAATGTGCGGAATTCTGGCTTCCTCGTTTGGGGGGGTCAGTTGAATTGTTTAAGGTTAATGTTTTACGATTATACTTAATTAGTTTTACTGTTTCATGTGTTGCTTATTTAAGTCTGCTTTGTCAATAGTTCACTGGGGGCTGATGGGAGCTCCAGCAGCATACACCCGGGGAGGTCAAGATTCTGATTTGTCCAGTCTCCATGCTGCAGGAGGAGGTGCACTACCCATAGTTCACTGGGGGCTGATGGGAGCTCCAGCAGCATACACCCGGGGAGGTCAAGATTCTGATTGGTCCAGTCTCCATGCTGCAGGAGGTGCACTACCCATACGTGGAGGACTAAACTGGATTCCCTTCAGGAACCACAATTACCAGGTAAGTGTAATTTCCATATGCTTTGGTGCGTTCTCCAGAGAAAGGCCTGATGGAAAGTCGGAAACAGGAATAAAGATGAGTTTGAAAAAAGAAAGAAAAATAAATAAATAAATAAATAATAATAATAACTTCCTTAGCGTCTCTCTAGTCCAGTCCCGGAACCATAGAGTTGTGAACCTCCACCAGCAGCTTTGGAGACTGAATATCTTCATCTCTTTGATCATCCAGCTATATGCAGCCCCAAGGACCGCCCACACAACAGTATCTCAGTCTCCAAGCAGCTTGGAAGTCAGAGCCCAGAACTGGGCTCCTTAGGAACAAATAAGCAGAGCTTTAGTGTTTTATTATTTTCTAGGTTTAGGTGCTGGGCTGCTGCTGTGGAGGAATTCTTTGGCTGTGTCCCTTCTGCCTTTATCTGATCTGTTTTTTTCTCTCTTTCTCTCTGTCAGTCTCCCCATAGGTCAAACAAGCAGGGGAGCTGCAAAGGACACAGGTCTCCTTTCTACCGAACCCCCTTGGTGGGTGAGGAGAAGATTGAAGACAATTAACTGCAGCAATTAAATACAGCAGTAGGCTTTGAGGGTCCCCTAACTGATTTAGGGGTTCCCTGAGCTGCCCTGAGCGGTTATTAACTCTGATGTTGGCTCTGATAACTGCTACTCAGAGCTTGTGACAGGCACGCTGGACAGCACTCACAGAGTTTTGACCCCCCCTCCTCTCCTGTGTGTGGGTGAGTAGAGTTTGGGGCTTTTTATTTCTAAAGGCAGTGATAGAGGCCTTGGGGTAGCCTGGAATCAGCTCTGGGGAGTTTGTTTAGACCTTTTGGGTACTTTTTATAGTCCTTTTTTTGGTGGGATCGGGTCCGGCGGCCATCTTGGATTTTTAAAGTCATTTTTTCTTCGTGTTTTTTTTTAGGGATAGGAGCTTCGTTTTTGAATTTTTTGGTCAGATATCAGCTAATTGACCCCAGCTCTATCTAATCCTGCGATTTGGAGCGTTTTTGAGCACTTTTAAAATCGCGATTTTTTTTTCTGTTCTGTTTGCTTCAGCAAGGTGTATCTGCTTTGCTGGTAGAGGGCTGTGTGCATAGGCATGCCTCCTAGTCCTCGGTGTCTGGTTTGTGGCATTCGTAGAAGTAGTAATTTGGAAGCCAGAGTCTGTGCCACTTGTTCTGCTGTGGGTGCTGTCATGGAGGATCCTCTGGAGGGCTCCAGTGCGGATCTCCCTCCTGTCTCTACAGAAGGGACATCAAGGCAGGCAGAGACGGTCCTTGGTCCGGGGATTTCTGAGGTGCCAGAGCGCCTGTTGGCGGGGGGCGTCCAGGAGGGATCCCTGGGAATTCCACCAGCCTTTTTCTCTCTCATGCAGGAGGCTCTGGCTCTCTTGCAGCTGGCGGGTGGAGGTTCGGTCCCGCCCCGCCATGGGCTGAAGCGCCCACTTTCAGTAGAGGGAGACACCGGTCCACAAAAGAAGAGCCGGCCCCCGAGTGTTGCGGATTCTGCGCCTCCTGGGGATGAGTCCCACGAGGGGCTGGGGGAGGCTCTCGGGCTAGAGTCTGCGGAAGATTTAGAAGACGGCGAGTTGTTTGACGACGAGCAGAGTAGTAGAATAGTGCGTGTATTTCGTAAAGAGGAACTTCCGGCACTGATTGCCGAAACCCGCAAAGTATTGAACATACCCGTGGAAGATTCCGCTGCGGAGGACCAGTTGGAGGATCCCTTGATGCAGGCGGTGCACACTTCCCACAGAGTCTTTCCGCTCCATAGGGTTTTTAAGGCTATGATCCAGGAGGAGTGGAACAGTCCAGAATCCGCCTTGCGCGGGACTAGACTGTTGCCTAAGTTGTATCCTCTATCGGAGGCTGATAGACAGCTTTTTCGTTCGCCGAAGGTGGACGCGGCAGTTTCCGCAGTTACTAAACGGACTACTATCCCAGTGGAAGGTGCTGCGGCGTTGAAGGACGCGCAGGATAGAAAGGTCGAGAGCTTGTTGAGACAGGCGTTTGATGTTTCTGCCCTGTCAACGCAGGCGGCGGTGGCCAGGGCCTGGGTGGCGCGCGGCTGCCTCCGCTGGTCTCAGCAGTTGCAGGGGCCCCAGTCGGCGGAACAGGAGGCCGCAGTGTCCAGATTGGAGTCTGGTGCCGCTTATTTGGCGGATATCCACTATGACCTCATTAGGAGGTTGGCTAACGGCATGGCGTCGGTGGTAGCGGCGCGTCGTTCTCTTTGGTTACGCAATTGGGCGGCTGATGGTTCTTCTAAAGCTCGCCTTAGTAAGCTGCCGTTTAAGGGCAGGCAGTTATTTGGAGAGGACTTGGATAGGTTGGTAAAAGATCTCGGGGATTCTAAGGGGGGTCAGCTTCCGGAGGATAAGCCCAAGCAGGGGAAGCCGACCTTCACCTTCCGGGGGTCTCAGCAGTCCTTTCGGAGATTTCGTGCCTCCCGCTTTGGTCAGTCCCAGCGTTCCAGATACCCGGGGCGCGGACAGAGTTTCCGTGGATTTCGGGGGGCAGGTAGAGGTTTTGGCTCAGGTCCCCAAAAAGTCACAATGAAGTGAGGCCGGCTCCAGTGGCGGTGATCCCCGTAGGGGACAGACTACGGGATTTCTACCCTTCCTGGGCCGCTATCACATCCGATTAGTGGGTGTTAGAAGTGATACGAGAGGGATATGCGCTCGAGCTGCATCGACCGGTGCTAGATTCCTTCGTTATGTCCCCGTGCAGCGCTCCCTGGAAACGAAGAGCCGTATCAGATACACTTTCCCAGCTGCTTCGGCTCCGGGCAGTCACCCCCGTGCCGGAGGGGCAGTTAGGGTCCGGTCGATACTCCATCTACTTCGTGGTGCCGAAAAAGGAGGGCACCTTTCGACCAATCCTGGATTTAAATAGAGTGAATCGGTGCCTCCGGGTGTCGCATTTTCGCATGGAAACGCTGCGCTCGGTCATAGCGGCGGTCCGCGAGGGGGAATTCCTAACGTCCCTAGACCTTACGGAGGCCTATTTGCACATTCCCATTCGTCGGGAACATCAAAGATTTCTGCGGTTTGCACTGCCGATGGGCCATTTTCAGTTTCAAGCCATGCCCTTCGGCCTCGCGACGGCGCCACGGGTCTTCACGAAGATCATGGTGGTGGTAGCGGCGTTCCTGCGGAAGGAGGGTGTCCTCGTGCATCCCTATCTCGACGACTGGTTGATCCGGGCGAAGTCGAGGGAGGAGAGTCTCCGAGCGACGGCGCGGGTCGTACAGATTTTGCAGTCGTTAGGCTGGGTGGTCAATTGGGCGAAGAGCAGCCTTCTTCCCTCGCAGACCTTGGAGTATTTGGGGGCGCGTTTCGAGACCGGCAACGGGAAGGTTTTTCTCCCAGTGCACAGAGCGCGGGCCCTGAGGCGGCTGGTGGAGCAGTTTCTAGCGAGACGGTCATCCTCGGCTTGGCAATACCTTCAGCTTCTCGGCACAATGGCGGCGACCATCGAGGTAGTTCCGTGGGCAAGGGCGCACATGCGGCCCCTGCAGCGAGTGCTGCTGCGTCGATGGTGTCATCAGTCCGACTCGCTAGCTCGTCAGTTAGTTTGCCCCTTGGGGGTTCGGCGCAGCCTTCGCTGGTGGTTGCGTCGGCGCTCTCTGGCGAACGGTATGCCCTTGGAGTCTCCCGTCTGGCATCTGCTGATGACGGATGCCAGTTTGAGCGGCTGGGGGGCTCATTGCGAGGGTCAGATTACTCAGGGCCAGTGGTCCTCGCGGGAGAGCCAGTGGTCCATCAACCGTCTGGAAATGAGAGCCATGTGGTTGACTCTGACTGCGTTTCAGCCTTGGCTGCAGGGAGCGGCGGTCAGGGTGCTGTCCGACAATGCCTCCACGGTAGCCTACATAAATCGCCAGGGAGGCACAGGCAGCGCGGCGTTGGAAGCGGAGGCGGATTTGCTTCTAGAATGGGCAGAGCGGCATCTTCAATGTCTGTTGGCCCAGCATGTCGCGGGGGTTCACAATGTGGAGGCGGACTTTGAGTCGTCGCAGAGTAGACCCCGGAGAGTGGTCTCTACATCCCGATGTATTTGCGTTGCTGGTCCGTCATTGGGGTCTGCCGATAATGGACCTCATGGCGACCTTCGAGTCCGCGCAGGTCGAACGGTTCTTCAGCAGGTATCGGGAACGCATGTCGGAAGGCCTCGATGCATTGGCACAAAGGTGGCCAAGGTACGGGCTGCTCTATGTCTTTCCTCCGTGGGCTCTGGTGGGTCGCCTGGTGCAGCGGATCGAGCGGCATCTGGGTCCCGTGGTTCTGATTGCCCCGGACTGGCCTCGTCGGCCTTGGTATGCGGATCTGGTGCGGTTGAGTGTGGCCGATCCGTGGCTGCTTCCTCCTCGGCCAGATCTCCTTCGGCAGGGGCCGCTGCAGATGCCTCAGGTGGCTCGATTCTCGCTTACGGCATGGCTATTGAGAGGGCGTGAATGAGAGCCAAAGGTTATTTTCCGGAGGTCATTGCTACCTTGTTGCGTGCACGGCGTCGGTCCACGTCGCTAGCGTATGTCCGGGTCTGGCGTATTTTTGAGAGCTGGTGTGCGGATCGCGAATTGCGGCCTTTGCGGACCTCCGTTCCTCAGATCCTCTCCTTCTTGCAAGCAGGGGTGGACAAGGGCCTGGCGGCCAGTTCCTTGAGGGTACAACTTGCAGCTCTTGCATGTTTGAGGCAAGGTTCAGGGCCAGCTATTGGGGTCCCATGCTGATGTGAAGCGCTTCTTGCGAGCGGTGTTGCTTATGCGTCCTCCGTGCAGAGCTTTAGTTCCCTCGTGGGACTTGAATTTGGTGTTGAGGTCTCTGGTGGCTTCGCCGTTTGAACCCTTGGCGCAAGCTTCGTTGAAGGACTTGACGTTGAAGACGGTGTTTCTGGTGGCGATCTCGTCAGCTCGCAGGATTTCGGAGTTGCAGGCTCTTTCGTGTAGGGAACCCTATCTGTCTTTCTCAGCCGACAAGGTGATATTGCGACCGGTTCCCGCGTTTTTGCCTAAGGTAGTTTCGGCGTTTCACCTGAATCAAGTGGTGTCTCTCCCGGTGTTTGCCAAGGAACGCGGTAAGCACGCGGATAACTCCTTGCACGCGTTGGATGTCCGTCGAGCGCTTCGCCGGTATTTGCGGGAAACGGCGTCCTTCTGTAAGTCCGATCGTTTATTTGTCGCCTTTGGCGGTCTGCGCAAGGGGGAAGCGGCGTCTAAGTCTTCCATTTCCCGCTGGTTGAAAGAGGCGATTTCGTCGGCATACCTTTTACACGGCAAGATGGTTCCTGCCGGGCTTCGGGCTCACTCGACTAGGGCGCAGGCGGCGTCTTGGGCGGAAGTTAGCTTGGTGCCGGCGGTGGATATTTGTCGGGCGGCGACGTGGTCGTCCTTGCACACCTTTGCTAAGCACTATCGTCTGGATGTGCAGGCGGCGTCGGATGCGCGGTTTGGCTCTCGGGTGCTTCAGGCTGGACTAGCGAGGCCCTCCCGTTGAGATATACTGCTCTGTTACATCCTCTATGGTTCCGGGACTGGACTAGAGAGACGCTAAGGAAGAGTAAATTAGACTTACCTGCTAATTGTTGTTCCTTGCGGAACTCTAGTCCAGTCCCAGATCCCTCCCTGTCTCTCGGTTCTCGCTCCCAGCCAAGAAGATACAGTCATTATAGGAGTCTGCCAGGGTTTCTGTTCTCTATGCTTTCGGTCAGAGCTCCTCTGCTTGCAGCACGCCTTAGTTCCCTTTCGGGGCCAATTTGGAGGATGAGCGGTGGCGCCTCTTGTTGCTTGTGTTTTGCGCAGGGGTCGCCACGGCTGTTCTGGTCCGCCTTCCCGTAGGCGGGAGATTGTTCATAAGAAATACAAAAAAAAAAAAAAAAAATTTTCGCTAGAAGTGGGATCTTTAGGGTCAGGATCCGTTTTTTCCACTGTATGGTTATATCTACTTATTTGTTGCTCTGCTTAGTATGCTTTGTCAATAGGTACTGATGTGTGGGCGGTCCTTGGGGCTGCATATAGCTGGATGATCAAAGAGATGAAGATATTCAGTCTCCAAAGCTGCTGGTGGAGGTTCACAACTCTATGGTTCCGGGACTGGACTAGAGTTACGCAAGGAACAACAATTAGCAGGTAAGTCTAATTTACTCATACTGCGTAGAGGTTGTAGCAGCTACAGCCCTGTGTAAAACAGGTAGTACTGGCATACCGGAAATGAGTGTCATTAGAAAGATAGTGGATAGGAAGCAGATGAAGTCCTCCCATTTGGCTATGGTCGAGGAGTATCCGCTCGTTTGAGGAGTGCCCCAATGGGATGCATTGGCTTCCAGAGCTCAAGGGATTCAGGGCTTTCGAAGAGCAGGAGGTGGATTCTCGGTTACCTCTGCTGCGTCTGCCCAAAAGCCACAGTGAAGCAAGGCAGGCCCAGGCGTCTGTTCAGTGGATAGGCGGAGGTCTTCGGGTTTTCTTCCGGCTGGGGGACGGATATCGGCAGAGCATCGGGGCTGGAAATGCTTCCCGCAGGTTATGCCCTAGGATTTGCTCATCCTGTGCTAGAGTCGTGGTTCGGCACGCTTGAAAAGGGGCAGTGGAGAACAGCCACTATTCGGCAAACATGGAAGCGTATCTTGCCCTTAGGAGTGGTACCGGGCCCGTAAGAATTTCGGCGGCGGGTGCTACCCTATTTCATACTTCCAAAGAACGACAGATCTCTCTGTCCTTTCTAGTTCTCTAGGAAGTAAATCGCAGTCTCTGAGCACCTCTCCTTGGATGCAGCTGTTGCGATCGGTAGCGTGGCAGTTCCGCAGGGGGAGTTTTCCTCTTTTCTCGTTCTCTCAGAAGCATCCTACACATTTCAATGCGGGCAGCACTTCAGAAATCTCCAAGGTTCCCTTTCGTGAGGACGGTTTCAGGCTCAAGCCTTGCCCTTCGGTTTTGACGATGGCCCCGCGTTCCTTCATCAAACTTATGGTGGGGGGTTGCGGCGGCTCTGTGGTAAGGGGGAATCTTAGTTTACCCTTGCCTTGGCGATTGGCTGATTCGTCCAAAGTCCAGCACCGAGAGTGGTCAGTTGCGAACAGAGTAGTTTAGTTTCTTCAGACTTTCGGCTGAGTAGTCAATGCTTTTTAAAGTCGCTTAGTTCGTCTCTGGTCCTAGAGTATTTGGGGGTACGGTTCGACTACGAAAGGGAACAGTGTTTCGGCCGGAGTGGAGGGATCAGGCCCTGCAACAGCTAGGAGGCGGGTTCCTGGTGGATCCAGCACCGTCTGCTTGGAGCTATCTTCGGCTGCTTGGGACAGCGTGGCGTCCCTGGAGGTAGTTCTGTGGGCTGGAGCTCGCATGCATACCTTTCAAAGGTCCTTATTATGACGATTGTCACGCCAGTACGATTCTATGAACAAATGTTCCCATTGTTCCGCGCAGATCAGGCAATTTCTTCACTGGGGGGGCTTCTCCTAGGAGATTCTGCGGCAGGCAAGTCACTGGATCATCCACAGTGGCTTCCGAAATTGATGGATGTGAGTATCGCAGGCCGAGAAGGTCTTGGCGAAGATATTTCGCACACAATGGTTGCAGCAAGCGAGAGCCCCATTGGTTGATCAACCGTTGGGAGCTGCGAGCGATAGCTCAGGTGTTTCAAGCGGTCGAATCTGAGGTACAGGATCGGGCAGGGTGAGTACTGGCTGACAATCCCGCAACAGTCACTCACCTAAACTGGCAGGGGGGTGCAGGCAGCGCGTCCCTGGTAGAAGAATCAGGGGTTTGCTTCGCTTTTTTGGTGGTGCACATGGCAGGGGCAGACAGTGTGATGGCATATTTCGTCAGAGGACTCTGGGTGGAGGACGAAGAGTGGGAGCTTTATACAGAAGTGTTTGCACAGATAGTCCTCAAGTGGGGTTCTTCGATCATGGATCTCAGGGCAGCCTTCTTTCGGCCAAGGCGATTCGTTTTTGAAACACAGAACGAGCCAGAATGGCAGAGGGAGCCGATGCTCCGATGCAACCTTGGCCGTCACCCGGCCTGGTCTATGTCCTTCCCCCGCGGTGTTGACATGCCAGTTTGTCTGCAGCGCCAGTAGTATGCCGTCCTGTTCAGGCTGATGGACTGGGGTGGGGGGGGGGGAAGGTCTTGGTAATTGTCCTTAGCGATGAAGCGGTTGATCCAAGGTCCTTGATCTAAGGTCCTCTTCATATTTCTCAGGTGGATCGATTCTTGCTTACGGTCTGGCCATCGAAAGGACAAGGTTAGAAAAGAAAGACTACTCTAGTAGGGGAGATTGCGACCTTACTTCGGGCCAGAAAGTGGTCCCCTTCCCTAATGTATGGGCGTGGATGTCGTATATTTGAGAGGCTGGTGCGCCAGTGGCAGGGCCAGCTTCCCTGATTCAGTTTCGGTTTTTTGGTTTGGCAGGCTACGGCCTTCTCGCGGACTGAACATAAGAATATAAGATATGCCATACTGGGTCAGACCAAGGTCCATCAAGCCCAGTATCCTGTTTCCAACAGTGGCCAATCTAGGTCATACATACCTAGCAGTTTCCCCAAAAGACACAGGTTCTGCAATGCTTGTACTGGGTCAAGCATTGATATCCTGGGTCCCTTCTTAATAATGGTTTATGGACCTTTCCTCCAGGAACTTGTCCAAACCTTTTTTAAACCTAGCTACACTAACAGCCTTTACTACATCCTCCGGTAACAAATTCCTGAGTTTGATTACATGTTGAGTGAAAAAATATTTTCTTTTATTAGTCTTAAATAGTTTACCCTGTAGCTTCATTGCATGTCCCCTAGTCTTTCTATATTCTGATAACGTAAACAATCGATCTACGTTTACCTGTTCCACTCCATTCATTAATTTATAGACTTCTATCATATCTCCCCTCAGCCGTCTCTTTTCCAGGTTAAAGAGCCCTAACCTTTTTAGCCTTTCATAGGGGTATCCTTCCATCCCCTTTACCATTTTGGTGGCTCTTCTCTGAACCTTTTCTAATAACACTATATCCTTTTTAAGATACGGCGACCAGAATTGCACACAATATTCAAGGCGCGGTCTCACCATGGAACGATATAGAGGCATTATAATATCTTTTGTTTTATTTTCCATTCCTTTCCTTATGATACCTAGCATTCTATTTGCTCTCTTGGATGCCGCTGCACACTGGGCCGAGGGTTTTAACATGCTATCCACAATGACGCCTAAATCTTTTTCCTGGGTGGTGGTTCAATTGTGGAACCTTGCATCGTGTAACCATAGTTTGGGTTGTTCTTCCCTAGGTGCATAACTTTGCACTTGTCCACATTAAATTTCATCTGCCATTTTGATGCCCAGTCTTCCAATTTATCAAGATCGTCTTGCAATTTTCCACAATCCTCTTGGGTTTTAACAACTTTAAATAGTTTTGTGTCATCTGAAAAATTGAAAACCTCACTCGTTATTCCACTTTCCAGGTCATTTATGAATATGTCAAAAAGCAGCGGACCCAGCAGAGATCCCTGGGATACACCACTATTCACCTTTCTCAATTGTGAAAATTGGCCATTTAGCCCAACCCTCTGCTTTTTATCTTTTAACCAGTTCTTGATCCACAGTAGTACACTGCCTCCTATCCCATGACTCTAGTTTTGCCGAAAGTCTCTGATGAGGGACCTTGTCAAAGGCTTTCTGAAAGTCCAGATACACTATATCAACCGACTCACCTTTGTCCACCTGTTTATTCACACTTTCAAAAAAATATAACAGATTAATAAGACAAGATCTTCCTTGTCTAAAGCCATGTTGGCTGTCTCCCATTAGGTCATGACTATCTACATGCTGAGTAATTTTATTCTTAATGATGGTTTCTACCATTTTTCCCGGTACTGACGTGAGGCTCACCAGTCTATAGTTTCCCAGATCACCCCTGGAACCCTTTTTAAAAATTGGTTTTACATTGGCGATCCTCCAATCTTCAGGTATTAGAGATGATTTTAATGATAGTTCACAGATTACTAATAGCAGGTCTGCAATCTCATATTTCAGTTCTTTCAACACCCTTGGATGTATGCCATCTGACCCAGGTGATTTGCTACTCTTCAGTTTATTTAATAGTTGTAATACATCTTCCAGATGTATCGATATTTCCTTTAATTCTTCTGCACCTTTAAATACCACTTCAGTCATGGGTAACATCCCTACATCTTCCTCAGTAAAGACCGAAGCAAAGAATTCATTCAGTCTCTCCGCTATCGCCTTGTCGCCTCTTAGTGCTCCTTTAACTCCTCTATCATCTAATGGACCCACTGATTCTCTCACAGGTTTTTTGCTACGAATGTACTTGAAAAAATCTGTATTTCACGTTTTTGCTTCCGCAGCAAGCTTCTTCTCAAATTCTCCCTTTGCCTGTTTTATCAATGCCTTGCATTTGACTTGCCAGTGCTTGTGCTGTTTCCAGGTTTCGTCGTTTGGCTTTTTTTTCCATTTCCTGAAAGATGCTTTTTTGGCAACAACAGCCTCTCTGACCTCACCTTTAAACCATGCTGGCAGTTTTTTGGACTTCCTTCCACTTTTCTTAAAGCGTGGAATACAGCTGGTCTGGGCTTCCAAGATAGTATTTTTCAACAACACCCAAGCTTGATGTAAGTCTTTAACCTTTGCAACTGCTCCTTTTAGTTTTTCCTCATTTTATCATAGTCTCCCTTTCGAAAGTTAAAAGGTAGTACTGTGGATTTCCTTACTATCCCTCCTCCACTAATTAAATCAAAAGCAATCATGCTATGATCACTATTGCCAAGTGGCCCCAACACCCTTATCTCTTGCACTAGATCTGGTGTTCCACTAAGGACTAGGTCTAATATGGCTTCCCCTCTGGTCGGTTCATGAACCAGCTGCTCCAAGAACAGTCATTTATTTCATCTAGGAACTTTATCTCCCTAGTATGTCCTGCCGTGACACTGACCCAGTCGATACCGGGGTAATTGAAATCACCCATTATTATTACTGCGCTGTAACTTTTGTTAGCTTCCTTGATTTCTTTGAGCATTTCATCATCCATTTGTTCATTCTGGCCAGGCGGTCGATAGTACACCCCCACTGCCATCACCTTCCCCTTTTTACATGGAATTTCAATCCATAGAGATTCTACAGCAAATTTTGTTTCCTGCAAAACTTTAATCCTTTCTGACTCAATACCCTCTCTAACAAAGAGCGCAACCCCTCCACCAATTTGATCAGCTCTATCATTACGATATAGTTTGTACCCAGGTATCATAGTGTCCCACTGGTTGTCCTCCTTCCACCATGTCTCTGATATTCCAATCATATCCAACCTCTCATTTAGTGCTATATGTTCTAACTCTCCCATCTTATTTTTTAGACTTCTAGCATTTGCATACAAGCATTTTAGAGACTGTATTTTAGTCATATTAATTTGGCTATTGGTAGACATGGGTAATTTGGGATCTTTAAGCTCTGTCTGCTCCATACTCGAGGGCATTTGGGCTACTTTACTCTTTTTTGGAACCTCTCTGCTTTTGGTGGTATTCTTCTAGGATACATTCTTCTGAACCATCCGCTCTTGGGCGACTGTCGGCTTTCCCCTGTTATCTAGTTTAAAAGCTGCTCTATCTCCTTTTTAAAGGTTAATGCCAGCAGCCTGGTTCCATCCCGGTTAAGGTGAAGCCCATCCCTTCGGAAGAGCCCCTCCTTTCCCCAGAATGTTCCCCAGTTCCTAACAAATCCAAACCCCTCATCTCTGCACTATTGTCTCATCCACGCATTGAGACTCCGGAGCTCTGCCTGCCTTTTGGGTCTTGCACATGGAACGGAAAGCATTTCGGAGAACGCTGAGACTGGCGGTTCCTCTGGGGTATCCCATTTTTTGGTCTGGGGGCCTTGACTAGAGAATCTTTGGGTTCTTGCGTCAAGGTTCGGTTTACGTTTTGGTTGTGGCAGTTTCTTTTGCCCAAAGTACTTCTCCTTTTCTCAGGGTTTAGTCAGTTTCGTTCCCAGTTTGGGATTCTCGATGCAGGTGGCGTCAGTTTGCAGCCTGCATCGGTTGTCAATATAAAGGACTCTACGTCAATGTTTGGCAGGTCTTCTGAGATTTGGAGCGTTGTTTGTTCTTTCTGGGGGCTCGCGTAAAGTGAAGCGGCAGCCAAGGTTTCAATATCCCGGTGGTTCCGGGGAATGATAGTATCAGCATGTCTCTTGCGGGGATGCCAGGCGCCCGTGGGATTTCGGGCTTCCTCTTCTGGAGTGCAGGCGACCGTCGAGGCGGAGCGTAGTTTGGTTCCTCTGGTGGAGCTTGGAAGAGGGGTGACATGGTGCTCCCTCCATACCTTTAAGAGGCACAATCGCCGGATGTCCAGGTGGCGGGGGCTGCCTGTTTCGGGTCAGCGGTGCTGAGATCCGGCTGGAAAGGTCTCTCCCATTGGTTATTGCTCTGTTACATCCCAATGGTGGAGGACTAAACTGGAGGAATGATAAGGAAATAAAAATTACACTTACCTGGTAATTGTCGTTCCTTGAGTGACGACAGTTTAGTCCTCATGCCCACCCGGGGAGGTTTCAGTTCACAGTTGCCTTCTAGAGGTGGCGGAGGATCAGTTTCGAAGAGTGAATAAGATTTGTTAAGTTTCTAGATCGCAGTAAGTCTGGAGGTCAGTGCTATTAACTTTCCCTGTTCCTTGCTGTCATTTAGTGGGGGGCATGGGAAAGTAAGTAAAGAATAAGGAGATGCGAGATAGTAGCGATGTACAATTTTTATTATAAGATAAACATAATGGAACATTTTTCTTGATAGTTCAGGAGTTCAGAGTTAGTGTTCGCACAAGTTTATGGTTATGGTTGAAGTTCATTTAAATCTACTTATCCATTGCTCCTTTGAGTCTGCTTTGTCAATAGTTCACTGGAGGATGATGGGAGAAGGCCAGCAAGATATATCCAGTGATGTGATGAATTTGACTTGATGAACACAGGTGCTTTATTAAAATCCCAATGTGTTTCGGCGAACGCCTTCTTCAGGGGGACTAAATAACTGACAAACAATAAGAGATAAAAAGCAAATAAACAAACATATTAAAAACATAGTAAAGAATACTTAAAACAAAAGGGCATCATAAATAAAATAACAAAGCTGTTGCATATTAATGTATAGAACAACACTCATAAACCAACAGTAAAATAAATAAATAACTAATACCATTAATAAAAATGATTATGTAAACTAATGATAAACAAATAAATAAATATAAATAATATTAAAATAGACGCAGGGCAGATAAGGTCTCAAAACGATAAGGATGACAATAAAGAGAAATGGAATTTCAATACAAATCCTACTCACTGTTGTGCACCTTAGCTGCAAATCACCGTACAGCACTGTCTCTTACAAAATACAAAAGGCTCTCATGTACAATCCTGAACAAGCCCTTTATAATTCCATCCCTACCATATACAATCCGCACAGAAACATCTTATTCTCCCAACTATCATTCTATTCACATAACCACGAACCGTACCAAAACAACAACAGATCCTGTAGCAGATTGATACAAATCCACCCCTAACAGCCACACTCTTCAAAAATTCATCCTCATTAACATAAGATCAATAAGAAACAAAATACCAGTCAATCTCCAGGAACAAGCAGGAATGTAGTCATCACATATGGGTATCGTCGGTACCGACGGAGCCTGCGCGGGAACGCTCCCCAGCGTCCAATTAGAACGCTTTTGGGAGCATTCCACAGCGCCTGCGTGCTGCCTTCCTGCCTTTCCCAACTGCCTCTCTCCAGTTCTTCTTTTTCCGCGGAGCCAGCAGGTCGTGTTCCTGTCACCGCAGAAGAATTTCTTTTTTCTTTATTTCTTTTTGTGGTCGCGTCTGCCTTCTTCGACGCTCTACTGGTACCGCCGGTCTTTCTTTTTCTATTTCTAAAAAAAAAAAAAAATATGTTTTTCCATTTTCTTTAGGTGCACCCGCCTTTTTGGGCCTTAGGCCCAAAAACTTTCCTTAACATGGAAAAACCTGCCTCAGGTTTTAAAAAGTGCACCAAGTGTGGCGGTACCATTTCCGTCATCGACACCCATGAATGGTGTTTAAAATGTTTAGGTCCTGACCACTCCATCACGGATTGTGTGTCCTGTGCCATGATGTCTAAAAGAGGTCGGCAGAACCGAGCTGCCAAGCTCAGTACCCTGTTTCCCTCTGATGCGGCTTCGGTGGCATCGACGTCTTCCAGAGCTGCTTCTTCCTCCCGTGGATCTCAGGTAACTAAACATAAATCCAGCCGGACCTCGAAGGGTAGATCTCCTTCTAAGCATCGAGATGCCTCTGGCGTTGCCCTCGAGGATTCTGCACCGGCAAAATTACCCCGGCGGGATACTTCGGCTTCCAAAGCATTATCGGGGTTCCAGGATGTTCTCGATGGCTCAGCCTCGACAGATCTCCTGGTGCCATGCTCTGGGGTACCGACATTCAGGCATTGGCGGCGTCTATGGACCAGAGAATTCTGACCATGGAACGCAATCTGGCGGCTTTCCTTGCGGCAATCGACACCCTTGGTACCGCGACAGACA
Source organism: Ichthyophis bannanicus (assembly GCA_033557465.1). Lineage (NCBI taxonomy): Eukaryota > Metazoa > Chordata > Amphibia > Gymnophiona > Ichthyophiidae > Ichthyophis > Ichthyophis bannanicus. The sequence goes on along the minus strand of CM066036.1, from coordinate 49,114,236 downwards.
ACTCCACTGGTACCGGCACCGGTATCAGTACCGGTACCGATAGCATTGACATCGGCATCGGTGTCTGCGCTGACGGTATCCTGTCTTTCGATGCCCGCCGGTACCGATTCTCCGGTACTGGTTACTCCTGGTACCGACCTTGGTCGGTACGGGTATCGGGCTCTACAGGAGCATCCGGACAGACGATACTTCGAGTCCTCAGAAGAATCTGAGGATTCTGAAAGTTCTGTCGATGCAGCGATGCTTCTTCCAGAGGAGTCCTCCTCCCCTAAACGCAGGATGTCTCCTCCAGAGGACATGTCTTTCCAAGACTTCATCAGAGAGGTGGCTCGGGGCCTGTCCATTACTGTGGCCCCTGAAACAGAGCCAAGGGCCAAGGAGTTGGAAATTTTACAATATCCCAAAACTCCTAAGGAAGCAGCTACCTTACCCATTCATATGATCTCATGTTAAGGATGTGGGAAACACCTCTTACCACCTCTCCTCATTCTCGTAGGTTGGATACTATGTATCGTGTCCCTCCTTGTCCTGGGTTCCATAAGACTCAGCTTCCTCACCACTCTATTGTGGTGGAGTCAGCTATGAGAAGGATCAGAAGTGCAAAAAGACATGCCTCTAATCCTCCAGGACGTGAATGCAGAACCCTGGATGCTTTTGGACGTAGAGTCTTTCAAGCTTCCATGCTTGCTGCAAGAATCAGTTCCTATAGTCTCTACATGGGAATGTTCCTAAAGGAGGTCACAGATAATTTACAGACTTTAAGTCCTTTCATTTCTGAGGATAAAAGACAGGACTTTCTCACTTGGGTCAAACATGCCCAAGATGTCTCTAAATTCTCCAACCGTGCAGCCTTTGACTGCTTTGAGTGTATAAGCAGAACCTCGGCTATTGCCATAGGTGCACGTAGAATTGCTTGGCTCCAGGCATCTGATTTAGAGCTCTGGGTACAAGATAAATTGGGAAATATCCCTTGTACTGGTGAGAGCCTGTTTGGTAAAGATTGGCAGGAAAAAGCCAATGAAATGGATGCTGAAAATTCCACCTTGGATAGACTATCCAAGTCCACTGCTGATCCTGTTAGAAAGAAGTTGTTCAAGAAAACATCTTTTTCTAAAAAGAAAAGATTTTATCCTGCTTATGGTCAGCAGGCATCTTCTGCAGGTCAGTTTTCAGCCAAATGTCAGCAACCACCCAAACAGAAGAAAGCAAAGGCTGCTAGGCCTCCACCGGCCCAGCAGCCTCAGCCTCCTCAGGGCCTTTGACTTTCAGCTAGAGAACTTAGCCTTTCTGGTTATGGAAGGACCAGAACCGTCCACCATTCCAGGAAGGTTATGTCATTTTGCCCCCAGATGGGGGCAAATAACAGCAGAGCATTGGACACTCTCCATCATAAAGGAGGGGTACAAACTTCATTTTTCAAGCATGCCCCCTCACACAATAGTGAAGCAGTTCAATTCTCCGACCTCTCTCATCAACCTGTTAGGTCAGGAGGTTGCCATCCTTCTTGCCCAAGGGGCAATAGAAAAAGTGCCTCTTCATCAACAGGGCACAGGGTTCTATTCCCCTTATTTTTTTATCCCAAAGAAAACAGGGGGATACAGACCTATCTTAGATCTCAGAATTCAACAAATTCCTTGTCAAGGAGAAATTCAAGATGATTTCTCTCGGAGCTCTGCTTCCATACCTTCAGAGTCAGGATTGGCTTTGTTCTCTAGATCTCAAGGATGCGTACACCCATGTCCTCATCCATCCAACCCACAGAAGGTTTCTTCGGTTCCTTTTTCAAGGAAAGCACTACCAATACAGGGTGCTTCCTTTTGGTCTGGCCTCAGCACCAAGGGTGTTCACGAAATGCATGGCTGTGGTAGCAGCATATCTCCAGGAACAAGCAGGAATAAGTCTTCACATATGGGTACGTCGGTACCGACGGAGCCTGTGCGGGAACGCTCCCCAGCTTTCCAAAAAAGGAAAGCTTTTGGGAACATCCCACAGCGCCTGCGCGCTGCCTTCCCTCCTTTCCAACCGCCTCTCTCCAGTTCTTCTTTTCCGCGGAGCCAGCAGGTCGTGTTCCTGTCACCGCTGAAGAAGTTCTTTGTTTTATTTTATTTCTTTGGTCGCGCGTCTGCCTTCTCCGACGTCGGACCGGTACCGCCGGTCTTTCTTTCTTTTCTTTAAAAAAAAAAAGAACATATTTTTCCTCACTTAGTGTGTTTTTCCTTTTTGGGCCTTAGGCCTCACGAAACCTTTTCCTCATGGAAAAACCAGCCTCTGGGTTTAAAAAATGTACTAAGTGCAGCGGTACTATTTCTGTTACCGACACCCATGAATGGTGTCTCAAATGTTTGGGTCCTGACCACTCCATTTTGGATTGTTCGTCCTGCTCCTTGATGTCCAAACGAGGTTTACAGAACCGAGCAGCCAAGCTCCATGTTCTCTTTCCCTCTGATGCAGCTTCAGTGGCATCAACGTCTTCCAGGGCTTCCTCTTCCTCCCATGGATCTCAGGTAACCAAACATAAAACCAGCCGGTCCTCGAAGGGTAGATCTCCTTCCAAGCATCGAGATGCCTCCGGGCTTGCCCTCGAGGATCCTGCATCGGCAAAACTACCCCGGCGGGAAGCTCCGGCTTCCAAAGCTCCACCTATGGGGTTACAGGTTGACATCGATGGCACGGCCTCGACCGATCACCTGTTAGAATGCTCTGGGGTACCGGCACAACCTTCCGGTACCGAATTCCAGGCATTCATGGCGTCGATGGATCAGAATGTTCTATCCATGCAGCAGGCTATCACGGCCTTCATTCAAGCTGCGACGCCGCTGATACCACAACAAACTCCGTTGTCGGTATCAGCCCAGGTACCGGCACCAATGCCGGTACCAGTACCGACTGCATCGACATCGGCCATGGTGTCAACTGCAGCGGTTCCCTGCCCAGGGGTGCCCATCGGTACCGAACCAGTACCGATAACGCCCGATGTCGATACCGCTCAGTACGCGTATCGAGCTTTGAAGGAGCACCCTGACAGTCGATACTTTGATTCCTCCGAAGATTCTGATGCATCGGAGGCGTCTGCTGAAGTATCCATAGCCCTTCCTGAAGAGCCTTCTTCTCCAAAAAGAAGAATGTCTCCTCCAGAAGACTTGTCCTTTCAAGACTTCATAAGAGAAGTGGCTAAAGGGCTTTCTATTTCAGTAACCTCTGAATCAGAGCCTAGAGCTAAAAAATTAGATATTTTAAAAAATTATCCCAAGGCTCCTAAGGAGGCAGTCACCTTGCCAATTCATGAGATTCTTTATGATCACATGATTGACTTATGGGAGACTCCTCTCACTATCTCTCCTCATTCTCGTAGGTTGGACACCATGTACCGTGTCCCTCCTTGTCCTGGTTTTCATAAAACACAGCTTCCTCACCATTCTATTGTGGTGGAGTCAGCTATGAAAAAGATAAAGAGTGCAAAAAGACACTCCTCTGCTCCTCCAGGAAGGGAATGCAGGACCTTGGATGCTTTTGGTAGGAAAATCTTCCAAGCCAGTATGCTCATTGCTAGAATCAACTCCTATAGTCTTTATATGGGGATGTTTCTGAAAGAAGTTGCAGATAAGCTACACACTTTACTCCCTTTCCTTCCAGAGGATAAAAGGGAAGAATTTCTTATTTGGCTTAAGCATACTCAAGATATTTCAAAGTTTTCCAACCGTGCAGCTTTTGACTCCTTTGAGGGTGCCAGCAGAGCTTCGGCCATTGCCATAGCTGCACGCAGAATTGCTTGGCTCCAAGCTTCTGATCTAGAATCTTGGGTTCAGGATGGCTTGGGAAATCTTCCTTGTACAGGAGAAAACCTGTTTGGCAAAGATTGGCAAATAAAAGCCACTCAAATGGATGCAGAAAATTCTGCTTTGGATAGACTTTCAAAGTCAACCTCCATTCCTGCCAAGAAAAAACCTTTCAAGAAGTCTTTTTTCCTCAAGAAAGGCAGATTCCATCCTGCTTCTGGCCAGCAATCTTCTACAGGTCGTTTTGCTGCTAAATGTCAGCAACCTAAGCAGGCCAGGCCTAAGCCTACAGGGGCTGCTTCAACTCAGCAGACCCAGCCTCCTCAGGGCTTTTGAGTTGATGCTAGAGAACTTAGCCTTTCTGGCTTTAAAACAGCCAGAGCCTCTCACCATTCCAGGAAGGGTAGCTCACTTTGCTCCCAGATGGGAGCAAATTACATCAGAGCAGTGGACCCTCTCCATCATAAGGGAGGGGTACAAACTTCATTTCTCAAACCTTCCTCCTCACACCATGGTGAGACATTTCAATTCTCCAACATCTCTCCTCGACCTTCTAGGTCAGGAGGTGGCTGCCCTTCTTGCCCAAGGGGCAATAGAAGAAGTACCTCTTCTTCAACAAGGGTCAGGGTTTTACTTCCCCTACTTTCTGATCCCAAAGAAAACAGGGGGCTACAGACCCATATTAGACCTCAGAGAATTGAACAAATTTCTATGCAAGGAGAAATTCAAGATGCTTTCTCTGGGCACTCTCCTTCCATACCTTCAGAGTCAGGATTGGCTTTGTTCTCTAGATCTCAAGGATGCGTACACACATGTCCTCATCCATCCATCTCACAGAAGGTTCCTCCGTTTCCTTTTCCAAGGGAAGCATTACCAATACAGGGTGCTTCCTTTTGGTCTGGCCTCTGCTCCAAGAGTGTTCACCAAATGCATGGCAGTAGTAGCTGCATTTCTACGCACTCTGGGGATATTTGTATTCCCATACCTGGACGACTGGCTCATCCGAGCTCCATCTCAGTCAGAGGCCCAGACTGCCCTGGACTGCACAAGGCGCATTCTGCAGTATCTGGGACTTGTGGTAAATCTCCCAAAGTCCCAGCTCACCCCTACTCAGTCCCTAGAGTTCATAGGGGCCTGGCTAGATACTACCACTGCAAGGGCCTATCTTCCTCAGGCCCGTTGCCTACGCCTAGTGCAGTTAGCCTCCCAGATTCAGTCAAAGAGCCATTTAACTGCCCGGGAGATGCTACAACTGCTAGGCCACATGGCATCCACAATGCATGTGGTCCCCTATGCTCACCTTCACATGAGAGCAGCTCAATGGACTTTGTCCACCCAGTGGACTCAAGCTTCAGGGAGTATGACAGAGAAAAGAGCAACCTCCAGGCGCCTCTTTTGCTCTCTACAGTGGTGGAAGTCCACCCAAAATCTGTTGCTGGGGTCCCCCTTCCAACAGTTGTTGCCCCAAGCAACCCTCACAACAGATGCCTCCCCAACAGGTTGGGGAGCTCATCTACAAGACCTCTCCACTCAGGGCACTTGGTCTCCACAGGAGATCTCTCTACATATCAACCACTTGGAGCTCCGAGCAGTTTTTCTAGCTCTCAAGGTCTTTCATACCCTGCTCAGCTACAAGACAGTCCTCATTCATACGGACAATCAGGTAGCCATGTTTTACATAAACAAGCAAGGAGGAACTGGCTCTCTGTCGCTTTGCAACGAAGCTTTAAGATTGTGGGCCTTTGCCAGAGAGCATCAAATCTATCTCCTGGCCGTATACCTTCCAGGAATCCAAAACTCTTAGGCAGACAGACTCAGTCGAGTTCTGCTTCCACACGAATGGTCCCTGCACATGGACCAGGTACTCAGAATCTTTCAAGAGTGGGGAACCCCGGACATAGACCTCTTTGCAAGTCCGTGGAATGCCAAACTTCCCCGGTTCTGTTCCAGAATTCCGTGTCAGGGAGTTCAGGCCAAGGATGCCTTCCTCCTTCACTGGGGTCAAGACTTCCTGTATGCCTTTCCACCCATTCCCTTTATTCCCAAGACTCTATTCAAGCTCCAGAGGGATCAAGGATCTATGATCCTCATAGCTCCACGCTGGCCACGCCAAGTGTGGTACCCTCTACTTCTGCATCTCTCTCAAGCTCCCTCCCTAGACTTGGGAGCTGCTGCAGACCTCCTGTCCCAGGAGGAGGGAACTTTGTAGCACCCAAACCCCAAGTCCCTTCACCTCAGAGCTTGGTTGCTGAAGGCTTAGACCTTCAAGGCTGGAATCTTTCTCAGCAGGTGAAGGATATCCTCCATGCTTCCAGAAAACCTTCTACTAGACGTTCTAATGCTTTTAAATGGAAAAGGTTTTCCATTTGGTGTGCTGAGAAGGGTCTTGACCCTCTAGCACTACCTTTGAATTTGCTATTGGAATATCTCCTGCATCTCTCCAATGCAGGCCTTAAGACTAATTCAGTAAGAGTCCATTTGAGTGCTATTGCAGCATCCCTTAAGCCTCTCAATGGACAACCTATTTCCTCTCATCCTCTTATTGCAAGATTCATGAGAGGCCTAACTTTAACTAAACCTCCCATTAGGCCTCCTCCGGTGGCATGGGACTTAAATCTGGTTCTTGGTCAGCTTATGAAGCCACCTTTTGAACCCTTAGCCACCACCTCCTTGAAATTTCTTTCCTGGAAGGTTATTTTCCTCATTGCAGTCACATCAGCTCGCCGCATCAGTGAGCTACAGGCCTTGGTGGCTAATCCTCCTTATACAAGGTTTCATCATGATAAGGTAGTCCTTAGGACCAATGCACACTTTATGCCTAAAGTGGTCTCACCTTTTCGTCTGAACCAAGAGGTATATTTACCTGTCTTTTTTCCAGGTCCTCATGCATCAAGTGCAGAAAGGAATCTTCATACCCTGGATTGTAAAAGGGCTCTTGCCTTTTACTTACAAAGGACTCAGCAACATAGAAGGTCTTCCCAACTCTTTGTTGCTTTTGATCCTTCTCATTTAGGACTTCCAGTCTCTAAAAGGACACTGTCCACTTGGATTGCTCAGTGTATTTCTTTCGCCTACCAGAGTAAGAACCTTTCTCTGGAAGGCCATGTCACAGCTCACAATGTGAGGGCCATGGCAACTTCTATGGCTCATCTAAATTCTGTGTCCATCGACCAGATCTGTCGAGCAGCCACATGGGCCTCGGTTCATACCTTCACGGCCCATTATTGTTTGGACAAGGACTCCCGACGGGATGCCTTGTTTGGTCAGGCTGTCCTAAAACACCTGTTCCATACTTGAGCAACTCCTACCCTCCATCCCTGTTTAGATGCCTGAGATCCAAGGGGGAGGTAGGGCCCTTCTCAGGGTCTACAACCCTGGGGATCTCCCCAGCATCTCTAGCTGGGGAGTCCCCATATGTGAAGACTCATTCCTGCTTGTTCCTGGAGATAGCACAGTTACTTACCTGTAACAGGTGATCTCTGGGAAAAGCAGGAATAAGTCTTCACAACCCACCCACCTCCCCAAGGAGTTGTATCTTCTATCTCTCTTTCCTTTCCTCTCTCTCTCTTTGTCTCAGCTCTGAAACTCGAACTGGAGAGAGGCGGTTGGAAAGGCGGGAAGGCAGCGCGCAGGCGTTGTGGGATGTTCCCAAAAGCTTTCCTTTTTTGGAAAGCTGGGAAGCGTTCCCACGCAGGCTCCGTCGGTACCGACGTACCCATATGTGAAGACTTATTCCTGCTGTTCCCAGAGATCACCTGTTACAGGTAAGTAACTGTGCTTTCTGCGCACTCTGGGAATATTCGTCTTCCCTTACTTGGACGACTGGCTCATTCGAGCTCCAACACAGTCAGAGGCCAAGACTTCTCTATCCTGCACAATGCGTATCCTTCAGTATTTAGGGCTGGTAATAAACATCCCAAAATCCAGTCTGACTCCCACTCAGTCTTTAGAGTTCATAGGAGCTCTTCTGGATACCACAAGGGCAAGGGCCTATCTTCCCCGGGCCCGTTGCCTTCGCTTGGTGCAGTTAGCTTCTCAAGCAGTGCTAAAGCCTCATCTAACTGCTCGAGAAATGTTGCAATTGCTGGGCCACATGGCATCCACCGTGCATGTGGTTCCATATGCTCGCCTCCACATGAGGGCAGCTCAGTGGACTTTATCCACCCAATGGACCCAGGCATCAGGGTGCCTGTCAGACAAAATAGCAAACACAAGTCGCCTCATTTTGTCCCTCCAATGGTGGAGGTCCACTCAAAATCTGTTGCTGGGGTGCCCCTTCCAACAACCCTTACCCCAAGCAATTCTCACAACAGATGCTTCTCCAAAGGGTTGGGGAGCTCATCTGCAAGACCTCTCCACCCAGGGCACCTGGTCTCCACAAGAGAGTTGTCTGCATATCAATCTCTTGGAACTCAGAGCAATTTTCCTGGCTCTGCGAGTGTTCCACTCCCTGCTCAGCTACAAGATAGTCCTCATTCATACGGACAATCAGGTAGCCATGTTCTATGTGAGCAAACAGGGGGGAACGGGCTCTCTGTCGCTTTGCAACGAAGCTTTGTGACTATGGGCCCTCGCCAGAGAGCATCAGATTCATCTGCTGGCAGTATATCTTCCAGGCATTCAAAACTCTTGGGTGGACAAACTCAGCCGAGTTCTCCTTCCACTCGAGTGGTCTCTGCATGCAGACCAGGTGACCAGGATATTTCAACTTTGGGGAACCCCGGACATAGACCTCTTTGCAAGTCCATGGAATGCCAAACTTCCCCGGTTCTGTTCCAGAATTCCGGCTCAGGGGGCTCAGGCCAGGGATGCTTTCCTCCTTTACTGGGGTCAAGACTTCCTGTATGCCTTTCCACCCATTCCCCTAATTCCCAAAACCCTCGTCAAGCTTCAGAGAGACAGAGGCCACATGATTCTCATAGCACCACATTGGCCACGGCAAGTGTGGCACCCTCTGCTTCTACATCTCTCTCAAGCTCCCTCCCTGGAGTTAGGGTCTGCTCCAGATCTCCTGTCTCAGGAGAACGGAATGTTATGGCATCCCAATCCCCAGTCTCTGCATCTCAGGGCTTGGTTGCTGAAGGCCTAGATCTCCAAGATCTTCATCTTTCTCAGCAAGTGAAAGATGTTCTTTATGCTTCCAGAAAACCTTCCACTAGACGTTCTTATGCTTTCAAGTGGAAAAGGTTTACTATTTGGTGTTCGGAAAAGGGTCTTAACCCCCTTGCGATACCTCTGGAATCTTTGCTGGAGTATCTCCTCCATTTGTCTAATGCAGGCCTTAAGACAAATCCAGTAAGAGTCCATTTGAGTGCTATTGCAACTTCTCTTAAACCTCTAAATGGACAACCTATTTCCTCTCATTCTCTTATAGCAAGATTTATGAGAGGCCTCCTTCTAACTAAGCCTCCCATTAGACCACCTCCGGTGGCATGGGACTTGAACCTTGTTCTTGGGCAGCTCATGAAGCCACCTTTTGAACCTTTAGCTACCACCTCCTTGAAATTTCTTTCTTGGAAGGTGTCACCCGGTTGCCGGTGACACAAAGATTATAGGCCACTAGGTAGCGCTGTTAAAGAACAAAGAGTCCAAGTGTAGGGTAATAAAGGCTTTTATTCCCCGTTTAAAGCAAGGTTCAACTAAGAGATATTTTAGATAACAGAAACAGTCCTTTGTTTCAAAAGGTACCAATATTCACTGGCTAGTTAACTGTTACTTCACAGTTTAAAGCAGGTTTTCTTCAAAGTAATATTCAGTATAATAAACATCAAATTATATTTCATTTATTCTTCTGTGGAGCATACACACTCTGGAGCATAGGCAGTGCACCAATCACATTCCATTTCCTCAGGCAAAGGTGAGGGAATAGTGCTGGGAGAATCCACTTCCATCAAATCCTCTCCCCTATACTGATTCAAAGGGCTTCCACTGTCCCTGTCTATTTCAGCATGGTAATCTCCAGCTTGGGAGTTTGGCTTCACATAACCAGGGACTCTTAAGGCTGGCGGTAGTTTAGTGAACCAGTCTGCACTCTTGTTTCCCTTAGGAGGAATCCTTCTTTTAGCATAGCTTTTAGCAGTACAATCATTATAGTTAATCTTCAATGCCTCATACCTTGGCTCACTGAGTAAAAACTTCCGTTGCTTGTAAAACTGCTTTTCCCTCTGAATAGGTGAAACTGGGCAATGGTCCTCTAGAGATAAGCTTCTGTCAGAACCTCCCTCTCTGGTTCTTAGCTTTCTTCTCTCTAGGTTACAAACAGGCAGAGTATAGGAACTAGGCGTGGCAGAGCCTCTCACCTTGGAGCAACTTCCACCAAACTCCCCTTGCACAACAGGTCCAGTTTGGGCTTTCTGGCTTCCCACCTTGTGAGGTCTGTTTTCTCCTCCAGCTTCCAGCTTGGCTTCTTCCACAGCAATCAGGCTTATGTCCTTGATAGCCTCCAGGCTCCTCTGCTGTTTCTCCTTCTAGCCCAGCTCCAGTTCCTTCTTCCTCTTTCTCCTCCTTCCTCAGCTCCTGCTGTGTCCACTGCTTCCTCTGCTTATGCCACTGCTGCTTATGCCACCGCCCTCCAGAAGCATTCTGCTCTGGCTTATAAAGTGAACCGTTACTGCTGACTTCCTGGTTCCCTTTCAGCTGCAGGTCATCAGTGAGATTAGGTTCATTAAGACCAGTATGTCTGTTCCTGCTCCCTCTAGCTGTGCCTGAAGGTAACTGCACATCTAGTTCTTCTAAAACAGGATTTCTTTTCTTAAAACCAACTTTATTAGTGCCCGCATCATGACAAAGGTTATCTTTCTCGTTGCAATCACATCAACACGCCGCATTAGTGAATTGCAAGCGCTAGTAGCTAATCCACCTTATACAAGGTTCCATCATGACAAGTGTCAGACGGCTGCCTGGGTGAGAATGTTCACAGTCTTGGCAAGTGCATATATCAATATGATTTGCAAGGGATTGTGGGAAATGCAGTCCATTCACACCAGACACAGCTGCTCACAATAATTAGTTGTGCTTGAGTGTAAAGCCAATAAGATATTTATTTATGGGGTTATTTCTCCCAACACAGATATGCTTGGTAGCACATAAAACAGGATACTTGCTTTCAGTGTTAAACTTAGAAAAACAAAATCAGGAAAACAGATGAACTTGTCAGGCAATCAAAGCAAAAGAATAAAGACCTGGTTGGTAACAAACTGGTCTTTTCTGTAGGCTTTAGCTAATATTTTCTTAGCAGTGTTTCAAACAACAAGCAAAACCCACAAAGAAGGGAAAAACTGTTCTTTTCAGGTTAACTTCTTATATCTTCACACATAGATTCAGAAGTGATTCCCTCAGAGCTCACAAGCAATTAGGTAAGGCTCAATTGCTAGCAGTTATCCAGCTGAAACCCCTTAGCTGGCTTAATTTCTACTGCATGGCTCAAAATCCTACGCAGGAGCTTTTCTGAGTAGATTAAAGAACAAGTTTGTATTTCTTTGTGATGGTCGTTGTACTTTGTAACAGTAAATTACCAAAGGAGTTTAGACAGAGAGCAATCCATATATTCACAGCTTGTATCTAAGACCGCTCCCCCTTCTTCAACAATCATGGGTTCAATATCATGGATTGGCACAGAGGAATTTCTCAATGGAGCACTCTCAGGAGAATACTTGTTTCCCTGCTGTCTTTCAAGGTTATAACTAGGGCATAGATCAGTGTTCATACCTGAGCTTCCATTGCTGTTAGAGTTCCTCTCTAAATAGCCTGGCCAGTATGTAGTCCAGTTCTGATGTCCAGCCTTCCAATTCAGATCCCTGGACACTGGATCTCTCTTCACATACCTTCTGGCACGGGTCCTAGGGTCCCTTCCAAGTGCAGCCGTCTCCCTCACAGGTACCGTCTGGAGATTCCTAGCTCTGCAGCACCACTCCTCTGGTTTTTCCCCAGTCCAATGGTGTATGCTGGCCTTTTGAATGTCTCCCAGTATACGTACTGCTCTGGACTCCTTTAGACCTCCCAAATGCTTTTCTCTTCTTTCTTCCAAAGGGTTTCTTGCCCTCTCTGTCTGTCCGCTCCGGCTTCTGCTTCTGATGATCCTCCAGATGATGAAGACGTCCAAGCTGAGGATATCCAAGCTGATTCTGAGGATCTCCCAGATGAAACTGAGGATAATTCTGAGGATGAGGATTCTGAGGATAATTCTCTGTAGAATAAGCTCTACCTTTATTCTGCTTTGATGAGTGCTCCACCTTAGCACAGCACAGCTGTGCTGAATCAGGCCCTGCCCTTTGAGATGAGTGCTTAGGGATTACCTCATAGCCCTCCTGATTGAACACACATTTCCCCACTTCAGCTCCTCTAATGGCTGTTGGAAACCTGGTGCATTCTGGGACTGGTAGTCTTTTATGGGAAAATTTTGTTTTCTTATTTCTACCAGAACTGACAGGTTGCTTGTTCAGAGTCACTTCACCTTTTCTATAGCTCCTTCCTGAGCTATGATAAGCTTCCTTATCACACAAGGTAGTCCTTAGGACTCATCCACACTTTATGCCTAAGGTGGTCTCGCCTTTTCATCTCAACCAAGAAGTCTACCTACCTGTCTTTTTTCCAGGACCTCATGTATTAAATGCAGAGAGGAATCTTCATACCTTGGACTGTAAAAGAGCTCTAGCTTTTTACTTACAAAGAACACAGCAACATAGAAAGTCCTCTCAACTCTTTGTTGCTTTTGATCCTTCTCATTTGGGACTTCCAGTCTCCAAGAGAACACTATCTAACTGGATTGCTCAGTGTATTTCTTTCGCCTATCAGAGTAAGAACCTTTCTCTGGAGGGCCATGTCACAGCTCACAATGTGAGAGCCATGGCAGCCTCAATGGCTCATCTGAACTCTGTGTCTATTGACGACATCTGTCGAACAGCCACTTGCGCCTCGGTTCATACCTTCACAGCCCATTACTGCTTGGACAAGGACTCCCGCCGGGATGCCTTGTTTGGTCAGGCTGTTCCCAAACACCTGTTCCATACCTAATCAATTCCTACCCACCATCCCTGGTAGGATGCCAGAGATCCATGGGGGGAAGTGGAGCCCTTCTCAACTTCTGGGGTCTCTCCCTGACACAACTTCTGGGGTCTCTCCCTGGCACAACTTCTGGGGTCTCTCCCTGGCACCTAAAGCTAGGGAGTCCCCATATGTGATGATTACATTCCTGCTTGTTCCTGGAGATAGCATAGTTACTCACCTGTAACAGGTGATCTCCGGGAACAGCAGGAATTTAGTCCTCACAACCCACCCACCTCCCCTAGGAGTTGTATCTCTCTATCTATCTCTTTTTCTTTCCCTCGCTTTCTCTCTTTGTCTCAGCTCAAAAACTCAACTGGAGAGAGGCAGTTGGGAAAGGCGGGAAGGCAGCACGCAGGCGCTGTGGGATGCTCCCAAAAGCGTTCTAATTGGATGCTGGGGAGCGTTCCTGCGCAGGCTCCGTCGGTACCGACGATACCCATATGTGAGGACTAAATTCCTGCTGTTCCCGGAAATCACCTGTTACAGGTGAGTAACTATGCTTTAGAGACTTGGTTATGGACGAGAAACCTGACATACTCTGTGTCATAGAGACATGGCTTACGCCTACCGATACAATACTATTAAATCAGCTACAAATACAACAGTATGACCTATTCAGTTGTCTTCGCGACCCCAAAAGAGGAGGGGGGGGAGCACTCATTCTGACCAAAAAGGACCTAAAATTTACGATGTCAAATGTTAACAATATAGATGGTATGGATATCCTCAAAGTAGAAAACAAGACCCTCTCTCTCTGCCTCATCTACAGGCCACCATCAGCTGATCACAATAACATTACCCCAATCCTTGAACTAGCATGCACTGCCTCACTCAAAAAAACACACATCATACTAGGTGATCTGAACCTTCCATCCCTTAACCCATCCCACACAGCAAACATCTTGGACACAATGACCGAATTGGGACTCAAACAAATCATACACGCTGCCACACACATAAAGGGAAACACCCTTGACTTAGTCTTCCTCCCCACCCCTCTTTCATGCCACCAACTATACACCCCCACTACATAACTGACATCCCTTTGTCTGACCACTACCTAGTAACATTCTATATACCCACTCAAACACCTACCAACGCTACCCCTAATCCTAGACCACAACACAGAAGTTTTGCATACTTCAGTAAAGATACCTTCCTAGATAACGTGCTACCCCAGCTGACAACAAACTCCCTAGACATTTACACATCCATAGACCAGTGGAACCAAGTCATTCAAAAGGCAGCTTCCCCCACTATAGGCACCCCTAAAAAACTTCTAAAGAGATCTGAAAAGTGGTTCACACAGGAACTCACTAAACTAAAAAGACAACTGAGGAAACAAGAAAAAAGATGGAGACTGACGAAAACACATGAAAATAAATCCCAATACCTTAACCTCCTCAACACATACAAGGATGCAATTAACAAATCTAAAGAGACTATCACACAAAAATCATAAATCTGTCTATTAACTGACCCAGGGAGGTATTCGTAATTGTTAGATCCCTAACAAGAACATGTAATGAAGAATCAGAACCTGGTAGAATAAACATGCAAATACTACCTACCCTTTTCGCAGATAAGCTAAAAAATAAGTCCTGCAACTCCCTCACCTCCACTCATCCATGCTCAACAAACCCCAACAAATGGGATAATTCCCATTTAATTGATTAAAAACACCTTCTCAAGATTATAACAATGATCAACACCACAACCTCCCCCCTAGATCCTTGCCCTGTTGTCCTGGATCAAGTCCACCAAAACTGAACTGGCCCCACACCTCCTACACATAGTCAACTACTCCCTCTCACAAGGCATCATGCCTAATGCCCTTAAACTTACTTCCATCCGCCCCATACTGAAGAACAACACACTGGATACAAAAGAACCAAGCTCGTACAGACCCATAGCCAGCATACCATTTGTTGCCAAACTAATAGAAAAAATCATCCAATTGCAACTCCAAGATTACATTGACCTCCATGCCCCCTTGGACTCTCACCAATTTGGTTTTTGTCCCTTTCATGGAGTTGAAACCTTACTGGTAACACTAATGGACCACCTCATCAGAGGTACAGATGACCATAGGCGAGGTTTCATTCTCCTCTTTAGGGATATAGCATCAGCATTCGACAACATCAGTCATAACACACTAATCGGGAAATTGGCACAACTAGGCATAGGAGGTACTGTCCTTCATTGGTTTAAATCATACATATCAAATCGTATGCTGCGTGTCCAAATGGGCCAAGAAATTTCAGATACATTCCCCCAAGATCAAGGGATACCACAAGGCTCGGGTCTCTCAGCCTTACTTTTTAACTTATATTTGCAACCCATTACAGACATATTCAGGAAATTCAAGATTGATCATTACATTTATGCCGACGACATTATGCTGTCTCTCCCCATAGACACAAACAACCCCTCCTACCACAACTTATCAGAATGCATATGAGAAACTGAATCCTGGTTAAAGACAAATCATCTCAATATCAACTTCAAAAAAACCGAAGCCATGTTTGTGTTGAGAAACCAAGATGCTGTCCACCCCAAAACCATCACAATCAACAATATAGTCATCCCTGATAAACAAGAAGTAAAATACTTTGGGATAATATTAGATCAAACCCTCAGTATGCTCCCCCATATAAAACAATAAAAACCATCTTCTTTAAACTGAAAACTGTTCAGCATCTAAGATCCCTCCTGAACACCTATGACTTTAAGTCTGTAGTCAATGCGCTAATTACCCCTCACTTCAACTATTGTAATAGTCTTCTACACGGACTCCCTCTCAAAAACATAAACATACTCCAGAGGGCCCAAAACATCACTGCCAGAGTTGTCTCCAAAGCCCGCCAAACCGAACATTTAACCCCTATCCTACAATACCTACACTGGCTCCCAGTACGAGCCGGATAAAATACAAAATACTTATAACAACATTCAAATTGCTTAATAACATTTCCCCCTCCTACCTAACCACCCTCCTACACACACCACCAGAATCCAGAACATGCCAACTAAATGCAAACCACTCCCTTGTAATACCCAAAGTCATCTGCAGGACAAAACAAAACACAAGCTCCAGAGCCTTCTCATTCACTGCACCAAGCCTCTGGAATGATCTGCCTTTACCAATTCACATGACCAAAGACCTACAGCTATTTAGAAAGGGACTCAAAACGTTCCAATTCACCGAACATTTTGGAAACTCATTTGTAACCCCCCCCCTCACAAACCAACACACAACACACTCAAGGAACAACCCATTAACCCCCTCCCCCCGCCCTCTCACTACCTCTGTCCCTATAAATATTTTTCTCCAGGACCAAGCAGGAAGTCAGTCCTCACATATGGGTGTCATCGACGCCGATGAAGTCCCAGCGGAGCATTTCCCCAGCTTTCTATGAAAGCCTTTGGGAATGCAGGCACGCATGCGCGGTTCACTTCCCGCCTAAAAGTGCCATCTTACCTCAGTCTCTTTTTCCGAGAAGCCCACCAGACGTGCGTCCTGTCATCCCGGATAAAAGTTTGATTTTTTTGGCGATTCTCGCTATTTTTTCTTTCCGGTTCAACGCCAGTTCCCCTCCCGCCGGGTTCGGTATACCGGTATCGAGCCCGATTCTTCTTTCGGTTTTTGCCCTTCGTGGCTGGCGTTCGCGCCCTTTTTTGATTTTCCCTGGAAGGCCGGTCCTTTGACCTCACGGGGACTCTTTTTTCCCCGATGGCTTCCAGCGGTTTCAAGAAGTGTGATTGGTGTAAGAAGTTAATGTCTCTCACCGACACACACGACTACTGCCTTCGGTGCCTCGGTCCTGATCACGACCCTAAGACGTGTGGACCATGTGGGAAGATGTCTTCCAAGGCACTGCGAAGTCGCCAGCAGCAGAAAGAAAGGTTTTTCTCGGACTCAGCCTCCGGCCGGGCCCAGACCTCGTCTGAGGCCTCGACATCTCGGGATTCGGATCCCGAGCGCCGTCGAAGCTCCTCCGACAGGGGGTCCCCCGACCGGGAACGCAAGAGGAAGAAGCGGCTCGTGAGGGCATCGTCGGATGAGGTCCCTGGCTCCTCGAGGGCCAGGTCTAAGACCCCCGACCGTCGCCCCGGGCCCGTGGAACAAGAGAAGCCTGCCAAAGTTCCTCACATGGAGCCGGAGTCTGCTGGACACGTAAGCCCTTTGGTCCTCGAGGACTCACTTCCCAGAGAGCCGACGTCGGGCCCGGCGCCACTGGGGCCCGAGTCGGTGGCTGCTGCGTCTCCCGAGCTGAGTCTCAGGATGACAGCCTTGGAGAGCAGACTGTCTGCCTTCATGGAGCAGCAGCGGGCACTGATGGCCAGCCTGTCTGGCGCATCTGCCCAGACCACCGGGACATCGACATCGAAGTCAACCCCGGAGACCGAGCCGTTACTAGAGTCCATCATGGCTCGAGGTTGACCTTGGTCGCGGTCTCCCTCGAACTCCCGTTCGGGACTGAGGGCGTCGACGCCGGTGCCTCCGGCATCGGGGCGGGTGCCCCAGGGCCCCGTGGGGTCGGACTCTGACTCCTCGTCGGACGAGTCTGCCTGGGAGACGGAGGATGAGGAGTCTCCCGACACATTCAAAACTCGGTGCGTCCCCTCGGACTCACCGCAGTCTGAGCCCCGGAGTAGATCCCCTCCGGAGGACACCCGGTTCTCGGAGTGTGTCCGGGATATGGCCACCGCGTTGGCTATTCCGGCGGACGCCGAGGAAGAGCCTCGAGCTGAGGAGCTCGAGGCCCTACAGTACGACTCTCCTCCGAAGGAGGCCTTTACTGTCCCGGTTCGTCCGATGCTGGAACGGCTCCTCTTCCGGATGTGGGAGGCACCGGCCTCAGCGCCGGTTCTAAGCAAGCGAGTCGATTCGATTTATCGACTCCGGAAGAGCCCTGGTTTTCAGAAGGCGCAGCTACCACACCATTCCATGGTGGTGGAATCGGCCATGCATCGTCTGAAAAGCCAGAAGATGCACTCTGCGGTGCCCCCCGGCAGAGAGGCCCGGAACCTCAATGGTGTAGGTAGAAAGTGCTTCCAGGGCTCGATGCTTGCTTGCCGTGTCCAGTCTTACCAGCTGTACATGGGCATGTTCTTGCGAGACCTGGCCAAGGAGTTGGCCGGGTTCTCTGCTGGTCTCTCCGGGGAACCCTTGTAGAGATTTAAGTCCTTGTCCTCGGGGATTCGGGACTGCTCGAAGTTTATGTCCCGCGTCGCTTACGATGGCTTCGAGGCTTCGGCCCGAGTTGCGGCAGCCGGCATCGCGGCTCGACGCCAGGCATGGCTGCAGTCTTCGGACCTCGAGCCATGGGTTCAGGACAAGTTGGTCGATGTCCCTTGCTGAGGTGAAAACCTTTTTGGCAAGCCTATGGTCGAGAAGGCCGCACAGCTCGAGACTGAGCACCTTACAAGGACAAGGCTGTCTAGGAAGACCTCTGCCCCTTCTCACAAGAAGAAGGCCTCGGTTAAGAAGCCCTTTTACCTGAGGAAGGGCACTGCCTACAAACAGTACCCTCAGTATCAGGCTGCCGAAGCTGCACCCCAGAGTCAGCAAGCCAAGGGGCAGGGTAATGGGACCCGTAGGCAGAGGACCCCCAAGCCTCCGGCCTCTGCTCCCACTCAGCAGGGTGGGGGTTTTTGACTCCTTGAGCGTAGCCTCTCAGTCTCTGCTCTCCCAACCCTGCACAGGAGGTCGCCTCGCCCTCTTTGCCCACCAGTGGCCCCACATAACTGGAGACAGTTGGGTGTTGAACATAGTCCAAAGGGGCTATGCACTACATTTTCACCAACTGCCTCCGCCATACTTTCCAGAAGAGCCTCCAAGGCCTCCCCTGCACACAGATCTTCTCCTTCAAGAGCTTCAAGGTCTGTTGGTGGACAGGGCGGTGGAGCCTGTGCCTCCCCACTTGCAAGGTCAAGGGTTCTACTCCAGGTATTTCCTGGTACCCAAGAGAACCGGTGGCCTTCGACCTATTCTGGATCTCAGGAACCTCAACAAGTTCCTAGAGAAAGAAATGTTCAAGATGCTTACTCTTGGAACACTTCTGCCCTACCTCCAGCAGGGAGATTGGCTATGCTCCTTAGATCTCAAGGATGTGTACACTCACATCCTCATTCATCCAGACCACAGAAAGTACCTCAGGTTCATTGTGGGAGGAAACCATTATCAGTACAGAGTACTGCCTTTTGGCCTCACCTCCGCTCCCAGAGTCTTTACCAAATGCCTGGCAGTGGTGGCGGCCTACCTGAGAAATCAGGGAATCTTTGTCTTCCCTTATCTGGACGACTGGCTCATCAGGGGTCAGACGTGCCAGGAGGCCCGACAGGCCATTCTCAGAACTATTGCTCTTCTTCAGAGCTTGGGATTTGTAATAAACTTCGCAAAGGCCACTTTGCTCCCCTCCCAGAATTTGGAGTTCATAGGGGCAAGGCTGGACTCTGCCCTGGCAAAGGCATTCTTGCCAGCAGACAGAGCCCAAAGACTGATGGACTTGGCAAATCAGTTTCTCAGCGGGTCAGTGGTCTCCGCCAGACTCTGCCTGAGGCTGCTTGGCCACATGGCTTCGACAGTTCATGTCACCCCCAATGCCAGGCTCCATATGCGGCCTGCACAATGGTGCCTTCGGAGTCAGTTGTCTCAGGCCACAGGCAGCCTCAGAGACAGAATAAGGGTGTCCAAACCATTTCTGGACTCTTTCAGCTGGTGGCTGCACCCACCCAATCTTCTGAAAGGGGTACCCTTTCAAATTCCTGGGTACACAGTGGTGCTGACCACAGACGCCTCCCTGCAGGGCTGGGAGCTCATTGTCTGAACAAGTGCACCCAGGGCCTGTGGTCTCCTTGGGAGGCGGCACAGCAGATCAGTCTCCTGGAGCTCAGGGCTATTCGACTAGCGCTCAAAGCTTTCTCTCCTACCCTGGCTCATCAGTCTGTCCTGGTTCAGACAGACAACTAAGTGGCCATGTTTTATGTGAACAAACAGGGCGGGACTGGGTCCAGACTCCTTTGTCGGGAGGCACAGGACTTTTGCTCCTTTGCCCTCAAGCACAACATGCTCCTCAAGGCTGTGTACCTTCCAGGCCAGGAGAACTGCCTAGCAGACAGGTTGAGCAGGGTTTTACAGCCCCACGAGTGGCAGCTGCATCCTTTGGTAGTTCAGAAAATCTTCCTAAAATGGGGTCTTCCTTTGACAGATCTGTTTGCCAGTCCACTGAACCAGCAACTGCCAAAGTTCTGCTCCAGGCAACCGCATCCTCTGCGGATAGCAGCAGATGCTTTTCTGATTCCCTGGTCTCAGGGCCTCCTGTAGGCGTTTCCTCCCATGCCCTTGGTGGCCCGAACTCTGTTCAAAATTCTTTAGGACAAGGCCTCGGTCCTGCTGGTGGCTCCCAGGTGGCCCAGACAGCCTTGGTTTCCACTTCTGCTTCAGCTGGCGGTAGATCCTCCACTGCCTCTGGGACTGCAACCCGACCTTCTCTCTCAGGATTAGGGTTCCCTTCTGCACCCCAATCTCAAAGCTCTCAATCTGATGGCCTGGAGGCTGCAAGGGTAGTTTTGGCTCCCTGGGGCCTCCCTCAGGAAGTTGAGGAGGTTGTCCTAGCCTCTAGGAAGCAGTCCACTAGGAAAACCTATGCTTTCAAATGGAAAAGGTTTTCTCTCTGGTGTCAGCTACATACAGAGGATCCTTTCTCCTGTACTGTACCAGTAGTGCTTTAGTACTTACTGCACTTATCCAATCAAGGACTTAAGTCCAATTCTGTTCGGGTACACCTCTCAGCTTTAGCAGCTCACCACTCACTAGTAGAAGGACAGTCTCTCTCGGTTCACTCCTTAGTGTCCCGCTTTCTCAGAGGCTTGCTTTTGCTCAAGCCTCCAATCCGTCCTCCTGTTCCTGAGTGGGAGTTGAATGTGGTCTTGCAGCAACTGACTCGCCCACCTTTTGAGCCGATGGCTACTTGCCCCCTACGCTTCCTGTCCTGGAAGACACTTTTCTTGATAGTCCTTACCTCGGCTAGGCGAGTGAGTGAGCTTCAGGCCCTGGTCTTTGATAGGCCTTACACTCGCTTTTATGGGAACAGGGTAGTCCTTAGGACTCATCCCAAGTTCCTCCCAAAAGTTGTCTCCTCCTTCCACCTTAACCAGGAGGTGGTTCTTCCAACATTCTTCCCTAGGCCTCATGCAAGCCAGGCTGAGGCAGTCCTGCATACCCTGGACTGTAGGAGGGCCTTATCCTTCTACCTTGATCGTACACAGGGGCATAGAAGGGCTACTCAGCTCTTCGTCTCTTTTGACCCTAATAAGTTGGGGTTGGCTGTGTCCAAGCGTACCTTGTCCATCTGGGTGGCTGACTGTATCACCTGGGCTTACAAGGCGGCTGACCTACCTTTGCAGGGTCGAGTCACGGCCCACTGTGTCAGGGCAATGGCTGCCTCAGTGGCTCATCTCCGCTCTGTGCCCTTTGTAGACATCTGCAGGGCTGCAACTTGGTCTTCAAGCCAGACATTTGCGGCCCATTACTGTCTGGAGAGGGAGTCCCGTAGGGACAGTGCTTTTGGCCAAGCAGTACTCCGGAATCTCTTTGAGGTTTAGGCAACTCCTGCCCTCCTGTCCTCTGTTGGGCTACCGGTGGAGGGTGTGTCAGTGAAAAGCCTTTCTTTGCTGCTGAGACTAGAGGGAGTTCTCTTGTTCAGCCTGCGTTCCTCGGTAGCTCAGAGCTAGGGAGTCACCCATATGTGAGGACTGATTCCTGCTGCTCCTGGAGAACACCTGTTACAGGTGAGTAACTACTCTAAACTACTGTTCCCATGTGAATTGTTCTGTTTACATTTCTGTTAATTGTAGACCGCCCCTGATCTCTGGAAGGGGCAGTATAGAAGAAACAAATAAATAAAAATACATTGTTCTGAACCATGCGCTCTTGGGCGACTGTCGGCTTTCCCCTATTATCTTGTTTAAAAGCTGCTCTCTCTCTTTTTCAAAGGTTAATGCCAGCAGCTTGGTTCCATCCCGGTTAAGGTGAAGCCCATCCCTTCGGAAGAGCCCCTCCTTTCCCCAGAATGTTCACCAGTTCCTAACAAATCTAAAACCCTCATCCTTGCACCATTGTCTCATCCACGCACTGAGACTCCGGAGCTCTGCCTGCCTTTTGGGTCCTGCGCGTGGAACGGGAAGCATACCCTGGAAGTTCTAGATTTCAGCTTCTTACCAAAAGCCTAAATTAACCTCCAGAACCTCCCTACCACATTTTCCTATGTCATTGGTACCGACATGTACCAAGACAGTAGACTCCTCCCCAGCACTATCTAAGACCTTGTCTAGGTGGTGGGTGAGGTCCGCTACCTTCGCACCAGGCAGGCATGTTACCAGGTGATCCTCGCGTCCACCAGCCACCCAGCTATCTACATGCCTAATGATTGAATCGCCAACTGTAATGGCTGTCGTAACGCTTCCTTTGTGGGCACTTGGCCCTGGGGAAACTTCCTCAGTGCGAGAGGATTTTACATCACCTGGAGGATAGGTCCTAGCTACAAGATCACTTCCTGCCACACCAGGGTGATGCTCTCCTGTCACGTGACCTCTCTCCTCCATGGCAACAGGGATGCTGCCAGACTGGAGGTGGGACTGCAGGACTATATCCCTGTAGGTCTCGTCTGTGTACCTCTCTGTCTTCCTTATGTCTTCAAAGTCTGCTGCTCTAGCCTCCAGAGATTGGACTCGTTCCCTGAGAGCAAAGAGCTCCTTGCACCTAGTGCACACGTAAGACCCCTCACCAACTGGGAGAAAATCATACATGTGATACTCAATGCAAAAGAATGGAAAGCCCCCATCTCGCTACTGGACTGCTGTTTGCATTTTAGTTTAGGTTGTGTTTAGATATTTACGTTCTTTACTTACTAAGGGTTGCTGGCGATACTTATACTAATAAAACTATACCTAATACGTTTAATGTACTTTGTTCACCTGAAGCTTAATTAATCTCAGGTCCTTAATGTATGCCTAATGAGGATAAACAGCTGCACCTGAGAGTGAATATGGCACCTCCTTTCCTTTAATAGATTTAAGCACCTATAAAGCTACGATTATCACAGGGGTCGGTGTGTGGGTTTTGGGGAGGGAGGCAGGGAGGGAAAGAAGACCTATAAAAAGCTGGCTGCTACACAGTATCCTGTCCTGTGCTTCTAAGGTAATCTATGACCAATTTCCAGGGGGAGTCTCACAGCCCTTGCTTGGATAGAGGGAGTCTTGGGGTCTAAATTTAACCAGAAAGCTCTCTGCTGTGTTTTAAATTTAAACTGAAAGCTCTTTGCTGCTACTAGGCCCAGACTGATTTAACAAATACACTGGGTTCACAGATTAATCAACTTTAATCTAAAGAATTCCTTTTTCCCCAAAATTTAGAAAAATTCCCAGAAGTAAATACTTACAATTGTAGATCTCTTTCCAGAAGTAGCAGTCCCCTTTTGTAGTCCTTCTGTTCAAGAATCCCATCGCCACAGAGCGAAGCTTCAGATGCTTTCCTGCTTCATTGGGGTCAGGGCCTGCTTTACGCATTCCCACCACTTCCACTGGTTCCGAAGACTCTCTTCAAATTGCAGTTGGACAGAGGGAAGATGATTGTCATCGCCCATTCTGGCCCCGTCAGCCTTGATTTCCCTTACTCTCCTCCAGCTGACACAGGCAGAACCTCTTGATCTCGGGCATACACCCAATCTTCTCTCGCAGAACCAGGGGGCACTTTTTCACCCCAACGTGAGAGCGTTGCAGTTGACAGTGTGGCTTCTGAATGCTTCGTCTTGTCTTACCTACGTCTCCCAGAAGACTTGACAGAGGTCTTATTGGCTTCTAGGAAAGATGCTACTAGGCGTATGTATGCCTTTCTCAGGGAACAAGCCGGAAGTCAGTCCTCACATATGGGTGACGTCGGCACCAACGGAGCCCTCGCGGAAGCATCCCAGCTTTCAAAGAAAGTCTTTGGGAGATACCACCACGCATGGCGGTCCCATTCCCGCTCAAGGATGTCAACTTGCTCAGTCTCCTTTTTTCCGCGGAGCCCTTCAGACGTTGTCTGACTTTCCCCCGGAAAAAGTTGACATTTTTGTACCTGAGTTTCAAACTCAACTCCAGTCTTGCACCGGTGTCCTTCCCGCTACCATCCTCGGTGCCTCAGCGTCGGGTTTGGTTCATTTTTATAGTCTTTGTTCTTTTTAGTTTTCTGGCACCTTAGGGCCCTTTTTCTCCACTGGCAGCCCAGAGAGTCTTCGACCTTGCAGGGGTACTTTTTTCCCCCATGGCTATCAGTGGCTTTAAAAAGTGTGATCGATGCTCTAAGATAATGTCCTTAACCGACACACATGACTGCTGCCTCTGTTGTCTTGGGCCGGACTACGACCCGGTGGCCTGCAGTCTCTGCAAACAGATGTCCAACAAGGCCCTGAAGAGCCGCCAGCAGCAGCAGCACGATAAGTTCTTCCCTGAATCCCCGATGCCTCCGAAGGCCAAGGCCTCGTCTGAGGCCCCAACATCTCAGGGGGTCCCCCTCGAGGGAACACAGGAAGAAGAAGAAACCCTTGAAGGCAGCATCCTTGGATGATTCCAACTAGCTGGGAACCTCTCGGGCCCGATCCCGCAGTCCGAGACACTCGTCCTTGGCGTCAGAAAAGGAGAGACCTGCCAAGGTCCCCCGGAAGGATCTGGTCATGGACTGGCCTCGGTCTCCAGACACTATCCTCATCGAGGATTCCCCTTCAGGGGAGCCGGCGTTGGGCCCGAGTTCCTCGGGGCCCGCGCTGAAGGCTGCAGAACCTTCTGGCCTCGAGTCCAGAATGGCGGCCCTGGAGTGCAGTTTGTCTGCCTTCATTGGCCAGCAGTTGGTGCTGCTGTCTGGCACATCCAGTTCATCTGCCCTGATCACCGGGCATTCAGCGTCCAAGACGTCTCCGGAGGCCAAGCCGATCCTCAGCCGAGGTCATGCTCGGTGTCCCATTCGACGGGAGCTTGTTCATCCCCGTCCAGTCTATCGGGCGTCGACCACAAGGCTTCGGTGGCCTCAAAGTCCACGGAGCAGCCCGCCTACGAGTTATCCTTGTAGTACTCCGAATGGGAGACGGAGGATGAGGAGTCTCCTGATAGCCGTCGCCATGGCAACGTCCCTTCTGATTCCCCAGTCTCAGAACCTCGGAGGCGGTCCCTGCCGGAGGACATGGACTTCTTGGACTTTGTCAAGGACATGTCCAAGGCCCTGGCATTCCCGACCGAGTTGGAGGAGGATCATCGGGCAGACGAGCTGGAGATCCTCCAGTACGAGGTCCCTCCTCGGGAATCACTCCTGGAATGGCTCATGCTCCGCATGTGGGAGACACTGGAGTTGGTGCCAGTGGTGAGCAAATGGCTTGACTCGATGTATCGGGTCCGCCGGAGCCCGGGCTTCCAGAGGTCACAGCTGCCACACAATTACATGGTTGTGGAGTCGGCCATGCGTCGGCTGAAAAGCCAGAATATACACTCCTCGGTGCCCCCTGGCAGGGAGGCCCACACCTTGGATGCCCTCAGCAGGAAGTGCTACCAGGGCTCGATGCTCATCTGCCAGGTCCAGGCCTACCAGCTGTACATGGGCATGTACTTGAGAGACTTGATGAAGGACCTCCCTGGGTTCTCGGCTGGTCTCTCTGAAGAACCTTTGCAGCGGTTCAGGAGCTTGTCCAAGGCCGTCCGTGAGCGCTCAAAATTTATGTCTCGAGCAGCCTATGACGGGTTCATGTCGGCTGCCAAGGTAGCCGCAGCGGGCATCGGTGCATGCTGCCAGGCTTGGCTTCAGTCATCCGACCTCGAACTGTGGGTTCAGAACAAACTGGTGAACATCCCTTGCCAAGGGGAGAACCTCTTCGGCAAACCCATGACTAACAAGGCTGCCAAGTTGGAGACCGAGTTCATGACGAGGACCAGGCCTTCCAAAAAGACCACTGCCCCTCCCCGATGGAAGGACTCAGGTTAAAAGCCCTTTTACTCGAGGAAGGGAGCTGCTTACCGAAACTACCCACCCTATCAGGCCTCCCAGGCTCCCCAACAGGGTCAGCAGGCCAAGGGACATGGGCATGGCCTGCATAAGCAGAAGGCTCCAAAACTGCAGGCACCGGCTCCAGCCCAGCCAGGGGGGGGCTTTTGACTCCTTCAGCATAGCCCACAGGGGTATGTCTGGCCCTCTATGCCCAGAGGTGGGTGTCCATCACCACTGATTCCTGGGCTTTGAGGGTAGTCGAGGAGGGTTACCTCCTCCACCTGACTCAGACGCCTCCCCCTTATTTCCCAGGAGAGCCCCTCAGGTCTCCCCTCCACGGGACCTTCTCCTGAAGGAATTGGCAGGTCTTCTCAAGGACAAAGTGGTGGAACCGGTGCCCCACCACCTCAAGGGCAGAGGGTTCTACTCCAGATAGTTCCTCATTCCAAAGAGGACAGGGGGCCTAAGGCTCATCCTTGACCTGCGCAATCTCAACAAATTTCTGGTGATGGAGAAGTTCAAGATGTTCTACCTTGGAACATTGCTGCCATACTTCCAGCAGGGAGATTGGCTATGCTCCTTAGACGTCAAGGATGCTTATACCCACATCCTTATCCACCCCAACCACAGGCAGTACCTACGGTTTGTGGTAGGAGGCAAAACTTTCAATACCAGGTGCTTCCCTTCAGTCTAGCCTCTGCCCCGAGGGTTTTAACGAAATGCCTGGTGGTTGTGGCTGCCTTCTTCAGGCTCCAAAGGGTCTTTGTGTTTTCCTACCTGGACGACTGGCTCATAAGGGGAGGCACATCCTCCAAGGTGCAGCAGGCCACTCAATGCACCATCCAGGTTCTGCAACACTTCGGCTTTGTCATAAATTACCCCAAGTCTCACCTCCTCCCATTGCAGTGCCTGGAGTTCATCGGGGCAAAGCTCGACACCCTCCAGGACAAGGCCTTCCTGCCGTAGGACCGGGCAGATCGTCTCAGATCTCTGGCTCGAGACGTACAACATCGTCATTCGGTGCCTGCCTGGCACCTTCTGCTTCTCCTCGGAGACATGGCCTCCACAGTCCATGTCACCCCAGACGCTCACCTCCATATGAGGGCGGCACAGTGGTGTCTCTGTGACCAGTGGTCTCAGGCCATAGGCCGCCTCAGGGACAGGGTTGCAGTGACCCGCCAGTTGGCGGATTCCCTGGTCTGGTGGCGGTCGCCCCAACACCTAGAAGCAGGCATGCCCTTCCAGACTCCCAGCCACTTGAGGGTCCTTATCACAGACGCCTCCCTGCTTGGCAGGGGAGCCCACTGAGGGACCCTCCGCACTCAGGGCACTTGGTCGCCAGACGAGAGCACCCAACAGATCAACCTCCTGGAGCTCCGAGCGATACACCTCACTCTGAGAGTTTTCTGTCACCATCTGCAATCACAATGCAATCACAGACTGGCTCCTCAATCAGAACCTTAGAATAAACTTCAAAAAAACTGAAGTTTTGTTCATCACGAAGAACAAGAGCTTTACACCTCCTACAACTCTAAAGGTTAGAGACGCAGAACTTCCCACCAAGACCGCCATACGCTATCTCAGTGTAACGCTTGATCAACAACTGGATTTCTCAGCTCACATAAGCAATACCGTCAAAGCAATATACTACAAGATCAAGACATTACGACATCTGAGACCCATGCTCGCCCCAGAGGACTTCCGTACAATATTCCAAGTGATTGTAACCCCCCACTTTGACTACGCAAACATTATTCTCCACGGTCTCCCCAAGAGCATCCTAAATCCTCTTCAGTTAGCGATGAACGCCGCCGCCAGAGTCCTCTGCGGAGTGTCCAGAAAAGACCACATAACCCCTATCTTAAGAGACCTACACTGGCTACCTATAAACTGTAGGATCTCATACAAGGCCCTCCTCATCACATTCAAATCCATTAACAAAATCTCCCCACCTTCAATTTCTGCCCTGCTCACACTCACACCAAACAACAGATTACGGAGGACACTAGCCGCCAACACACTGATTATCCCATCCGAAACTACAAAATGTTCACGAACAACTACGACGTAGTAATAGAGCCTTCGCTCTTTACGCCCCTAGATGTTGGAATAACCTCCCTCCCAACATCAGAGCAAACAGAGACCTCAATCAATTTAGGAAGGCCATCAAGTATCACTTATTCCTACTGCACTTTTCCCCACACTACAGCACCATCCAACCTAACCCAGCATTGACTCCCACACCACAGACAAAACCAAACCGGACAGATCTAGTAAACTTGTAAAGATTTATTTACTAAATCATGAAAGTCATCTTACAAAATTTAAGCAGTTACAAAGTTTGCTCAAGATAATAACTTGAATATGTATATTGACATCAAACCTAGCATGTTGAATTGCCTCATTGTAAATAATCTCACTGTAACTTCACCTGTCTGTAATTAATTGTATATAGTTCTCCCAGTTACATTTCCATGTTACTATCCCTGTTTTATGTAAATACAGGGCAGAACTACCCCTGCCCTGTAGTCAAGTTGTTGTATGTAAACCGCACTGATAACAAATAGCGCGGTATAGAAAAGCTATAAATAAATAAATAAATAAATCTGCGCCACCAGCCAGTCCTAGTCCAGAAGGACAACCAGGTGGTAATGTTTGCGGAAACAAACAAGGGGGCACGTGGTCCCGTGTCCTTTGCTAGGAGGCACTAGGTCTCTGTTCGTACACGATCCAACAGGGTATCCTCCTGAGGGCAGTGTATCTGCCAGGCCAGGACAACCTGCTGGCCGACAGACTCAGTAGGGTTCTCCAGCCGCACGAGTGGCAGCTGGACTTTGGGATAGCCAGCCGCTGACTTTTCCGGCTCCGGGGGGAACCCATGATGGACTTGTTCGCCAATCTGGACAACTTTCAGTTGCCCTGCTTCTGTTCCCGGCAGGCCCACCCCCCCAGGGTGGCAGCGGATGCGTTTCTAATCTCGTGGTCGGAAGGCCTCAGGTACGCTTTCCCTCTGACGCCGCTGACCATCAAGACCTTTTTCAGGATCCTCCGCGACAGGGCCTCGCTTATCCTGATAGCTTTCGGGTGGCCCAGGCAGCCATGGTTTCCGCTGCTGCTGCAGTTGACAGTGGAGGCCCCCGTCCCCTTGGGCACTGCCCCGGGACTCCTATCTCAGGAGGGGGGCTCTCTTCTACACCCCAACCTTGGGTCCCTCTCGTTGACAGCGTGGCTGCTGAGAGGGTGACTCTCGCCCCCCTCAACCTACCGGTTGAGGTCGAAGACATTCTGCTGGCCTTCCGCAAGGCCTCTACTAGGAAGGCGTACGCCCTCAAATGGCACAGGTTCTTTGTTTGGTGCGCCAATCATGGGGCTGATCCCCTACTCCTACCCAGTGGCTTTGGTGTTGCAGTATCTTCTCCACCTCTCCCAATCTGGGCTCCAGTCTAACTCCGTTTGAGTGCATCTTTGTGCCCTGGTGACACACCACCACCCGGTGGATGGTAAGCCCCTCTCGGTCCAACCTTTGGTGACCCACTTCCTTTGGGTTTGCTCCTGTCAAAACACAGGTTCGCCCTCCAGTGACTGAATGGAACCTCAACGTGGTGTTGGGGCAGCTCTCTTGCCCGCCCTTTGAGCCTCAGGCTACCTGCCACCTTCGCTACCTCTCTTGGAAGGTGGTTTTCTTGGTTGCGGTTACTTCCACTCGCAGGGTTAGCAAGCTCCAGGCCCTTGTGGCAGAGGTGCCCTACACCAGGTTCTACAAGAACAGGGTGGTGCTTCACACACAACCCAAGTTCCTGCTGAAGGTAGTGTCACCCTTCCACCTTAACCAGGAAGTGGTGCTTCCTACCTTCTTCCCAAGACCTCATTCAAGTCGGGCGGAGACGGTCCTTCACTCATTGGACTGTAAGAGGGCCTTATCCTTCTACATCCAATGCACCCAAGGCCACCACAGAGCTTCTCAGCTTTTCATCTCCTATGACTCTAGTAGGCTGGGGGAGGCAGTGACCAAGCATACCCTGTCCACTTGGGCGGCGAACTGTATCACCTTTGCTTATTGGCTGGCGAAGCTTCCACTGGAAGGCCGCATCACGGTGCACCGTGTCCGGGCCTTGGCAGCGTTAGTGGCAAACTTGTGCTCTGTCCTGATGGTGGACATCTGCCGGACCGCCACCTGGTCTTCAGCCCATACTTTTGCAGCTCACTACTGTCTGGAAAGAGTCCTAACGGGACAGTGCCTTCGGCCAGGCTGTGTTCCGTAACCTTTTCGGGGTCTGGGCAATTCCTACCCTCCGATCCTTCTGTGTTCAGGCTACCGATGTGCTGGTTTCAGCGGACACAGGGGTCCTACAGTAGTCTGTGTGCACGGACTAAAATTGCTGCTGCTTGTGGCTCCTGGTTAAATTTAGAACCCAGCAGAGAGCTTGCGTCGGTCTCACTCTACGGTTGCACAAGATACTTACATCGCTCACCTAAGAGTACACCGTGATGAATTAACAAAAAAGCGGAAACAATATCATTCCGACATCTTGAAGCGGTCACTAAACAAGCCCCACGACCTCTTCAATATAGTGAAATCTCTCATAAGAGAACCTCCTGCAGACCAGTCACAGATGCCACACCCCCAGGCATACTCCAACTATTTACAGTCAAAAATGGTCCAGACTACTACATCTGCAACCAACTACCTTCAACCTGAAGTGACCCAGGCTGGTACAACCTCGAACTCCGCGGAAAACAGATCTCAGCATACCTTGCCCCAACCATCACCACTATACAAATTTGAAAAAATATCACGCAGAGAGATTGAAGACACTATCGCTGCAATCAACCCTACTACCGCACCCAATGACCCATGCCCTGCTTTATGGATAAAGGAGTTACGATGTGACTTAAGCCAATATCTGAGCGAATTAATAAACCAATCTCTTACAACCGGATCGTTTCCACAAAGTCTGAAACAAACATCCATCAGACCACTGCTAAAAAATAACAAGCTGGACCCATCGAAAGTGGAATCATACAGACCAATTTCAAGTATCCCCATGCTTGCCAAAGTAATCGAAAAGTTAGTACAGCGCCAAATCCAACAGCATATTGATACTGAAGCCCCACTGGATCCTTCCCAGCATGGGTTCAGAGAAGCACATGGGGTTAAAACCCTCCTCACCAACCTATTTGACCATCTAGTCTCTGGAACCGACAAAATTCATCAAGGATTCGCCCTCATATTCCTCGACATTGCGGCGGCTTTCGACTCGGTGAGTCACAAGATACTCATACAACGCCTCAGCGAGAAAGGAATTCAGGGAACAGCCCTAAAGTGGTGCAAGTCATACCTGACTAATAGATGGCAACATGTAAGGTCAGGCTCCACAACCTCCGAACCATTTTTACAAAACCAGGGTGTACCACAGGGCTCGTCACTATCTGCATTGATGTTTAACATCTACATGCAGCCCATATGTGCCCTAGCACGTTCATTCAAGGTCAACTGTTTAGCCTACGCAGATGACATCCTCCTATACATCCCATTCAGGACTAACCAACCGGACCTCTCCCCTCTAACAAGATGTTTTGAGGCAGTAGCAGAATGGTTCAGCACACAAAACATGAGAATCAACTACAGTAAAATAGATGTTCTTTTCATCTCAAGGAACCAGGACTTCACCCCTCCACTCTCTTTAAAAATCGGCAACACAGAACTGAAAACCAAACCCACAATCCGCTACCTTGGCGTTACACTGGATCAACACCTGGATCTGAAAACTCACATAAAAAACACAGTAAAAACAGTATACATGAAAATAAAGACCTTAAAACATCTCCGACCGCTACTCGACTTCAGCGACTACCGATCGATCTATCAGGCATTAATATTACCTCATTTCGACTATGCCAACGTAATTCTACACGGTCTCCCTCAAGCAACGCTAGCTCCCCTCCAGCTTGCAATGAACACTGCTGCAAGAGTACTAACAGGGGCTTCACGGAGAGAGCACATAACGCCAGTACTGATGAACCTCCATTGGTTACCGGTTCAAGCAAGAACCCTCCACAAAGTTCTAACCTTAACTTTCAAAGCCTCAAACACTCTGACCCCCACAGCCCTCAGCAAGATGATACATAAAGTACCACAGAACAGAAATAGAAGACCCATGATGCAAAACACCCTAGAGGTCCCAAAAGTAATAACAAAATGCACAAGAACAACAACAAATAGGGCCTTTACGATTTACGCTCCCAGAGCATGGAATGCTCTCCCTACCTATATTCGAAACATCACTTACCTAACCCACTTCAGGAAGGCAATAAAGCAGCACCTGTTCACTACATACTACCCTGAATCTAGCCTTAGTAACCATACATATGGCCCCCCAGACAATCTCTCATTACAAGTAAACAATCAGACTCAGCATGAAAAAGGATAATCAACTGATCGCTCAGAATGTACCCCAGTGTAAATAAAATGTAGATATGTTCTGCCTGAAATCAGGTACCAGTGTGATACAATGTATAGAGTTAAGAATGTACATAGTTTCCCCCAGTTACTTCCAAGTTGATCTCCCTGTTTATTGTAAATACAACTCAAAGTTCCTTGTGTTGTATAGTTGATGTTAAATGTAAACCGCTCTGATCTAAAATAGAGCGGTATAGAAGAACTGTTAAATAAATAAATAAATAAAAATAAAATAAGAAGTTAGAGCCTAGCAGCAGCTAAGAGCTATAATTTAAATTAAATCAGAATATAGCTTACCTCAGCAGCACAAGACAGGGTACTGTGTAGCAGCCCTCTTTTAATAAGTGTTATTTCCCTCGCTCCCTCCCCACACCCACCCACCCCTGGGATAATCGTAGCTTTATAGGTACTTACACATCTTAAAAGGCAGGAGGTGCTCTCAGGTGAAGCTCGTTACCCAAATCAGTCATACACTAAGGACCTGAGATTAGTTAAGCTTCAGGGAGGAGTGGTCTAGTGGTTAGGACAAGGTACTTCAGGCCGGAGGGCCGGGGGTTCAAGTCCCACCTGGGGACAGCAATCTCAGGCTGGAGGGACTGGGATTTCTAGTCCTATAGGCACTCCTTGTGGTCTTGGGCAAGCCACTTAACCCTCTATTGCCCATGTTCCCTGTAAGTATTAGCGTATGTGTCTCATATCCCCTTGTGTTAAATGTATCCCCCAATTGACCGCTTTGACCTGGTGAAAAGTGGGATATAAATACAGCTAAATAAAATAAAATAAATAAATAAATATTACACGTATTAGGTACAGTTTTATTAGTATAAATACCTATAGCAACCCTTAGTAAGTAAAGAACTTAGATCTAAACACAAACTTAAAACTAAGATGCAGACAGCAGTCCAGCAGCGGGATGGGGGCTTTCCAGTCTTTTGAATTGAGTGTCACATGTATGATTTTCTCCCAGTTGGTGAGAGGTCTTACGTGTGCACTAGGTGCAAGGAGCTCTTTGCTCTCAGGGAACGAATCCGTTCTCTAGAGGCTAAAGTAGCAGACTTGGAAAGCATAAGACAGACAGAGAGGTACATAGACGAGACCTACAGGGATATAGTCCTGAAGTCCCACCTCCAGTCTGGCAGCATCCCTGTTGCCATGGAGGAGAGAGGTCACGTGACAGGAGAGCATCACCCTGGTGTGGCAGGAAGTGATCCTGTAACTAGGACCTGTCCTCCAGGTGATGTAAAACCCTCTCTCACCGAGGAAGTTTCTCCAGGGCCATGTGCCCATGAGGGAAGGGTTAGGACAGCCGTTATAGTTGGTGATTCGATCATTAGGCATGTAGATAGCTGGGTGGCTGGTGGACATGAGGATCGCCTGGTAACATGCCTGCCTGGTGCGAAGGTAGCGGACCTAACGCGCCACCTAGATAAGGTCTTAGATAGTGCTGGGGAGGAGTCTGCTGTCTCGGTACATGTCGGTACCAATGGCATAGGAAAATGTGGTAGGGAGATTCTGGAGGCTAAATTTAGGCTTTTAGGTAGGAAGTTGAAATCCACAACTTCCAGGGTAGCGTTCTCCGAAATGCTTCCTGTTCCATGCGCAAGACCCAAAAGGAAGGCAGAGCTCCGGAGTCTCAATGCGTGGATGAGACAGTGGTGCAGAGATGAGGGTTTTGGATTTGTTAGGAACTGGGGAACATTCTGGGGAAAGGAGGGGCTCTTCCGAAGGGATGGGCTTCACCTTAACCGGGATGGAACCAGGCTGCTGGCATTAACCTTTAAAAAGGAGATAGAGCAGC
Source organism: Ichthyophis bannanicus (assembly GCA_033557465.1). NCBI lineage: Eukaryota > Metazoa > Chordata > Amphibia > Gymnophiona > Ichthyophiidae > Ichthyophis > Ichthyophis bannanicus. Next base: position 49,080,142 of record CM066036.1, on the reverse strand, counting down.
TTTTAAACTAGATATTAGGGGAAAGCCGACAGTCGCCCAATAGCGGATGGTTCAGAAGAATGTATCTTTGAAGGATACTACCAAAAGCAGAGAGGTTCCACAAAAGAGTAAAGTAGCCCAAATGCCCTCAAGTATGGAGCAGACAGAGCTTAAAGATCCCAAATTACCCATGTCTAACAATAGCCAAATTAATATGAATAAAATACAGTCTCTAAAATGCTTGTATGCAAATGCTAGAAGTCTAAAAAATAAGATGGGAGAGTTAGAATATATAGCACTAAATGAAAGGTTAGATATGATTGGAATATCAGAGACATGGTGGAAGGAGGACAACCAGTGGGACACTGTGATACCTGGGTACAAACTATATCGTAATGATAGAGCTGATCAAATTGGTGGAGGGGTTGCTCTCTATGTTAGAGAGGGCATTGAGTTAGAAAGGATTAAAGTTTTGCAGGAAACAAAATCTGCTGTAGAATTTATATGGATTGAAATTCCATGTAAAAGGGGGAAGGCAATGGCAGTGGGGGTGTACTATCGAGCACCTGGCCAGAATGACCAAATGGATGATGAAATGCTCAAAGAAATCAAGGAAGCTAACAAAGGTTACAGCGCAGTAATAATGATGGGTGATTTCAATTACCCCGGTATCGACTGGGTCAGTGTCACGTCAGAACATGCTAGGGAGATAAAGTTCCTAGATGAAATAAATGACTGCTTCTTGGAGCAGCTGGTTCATGAACCGACCAGAGGGGAAGCCATATTAGACCTAGTCCTTAGTGGAACACCAGATCTAGTGCAAGAGATAAGGGTGTTGGGGCCACTTGGCAATAGTGATCATAGCATGATCGCCTTTGATTTAATTAGTGGAGGAGGGATAGTAAGGCAATCCACAGTATTACTTTTTAACTTTCGAAAGGGAGACTATGATAAAATGAGGAAAACAGTTAAGAAAAAACTAAAAGGAGCAGTTGCGAAGGTTAAAGACGTACATCAAGCTTGGGTGTTGTTGAAAAATACTATCTTGGAAGCCCAGACCAGCTGTATTCCACGCTTCAAGAAAAGTGGAAGGAAGTCCAAAAAACTGCCAGCATGGTTTAAAGGTGAGGTCAGAGAGGCTGTTGTTGCCAAAAAAGCATCTTTCAGGAAATGGAAAAAAGAGCCAAACGACGAAACCTGGAAACAGCACAAGCACTGGCAAGTCAAAAGCAAGGCATTAATAAGGCAGGCAAAGGGAGAATTTGAGAAGAAGCTTGCTGCGGAAGCAAAAAGGCGAAGTAAAGACCTTTTCAAGTACATTCGTAGCAAAAAACCTGTGAGAGAGTCATTTGGTCCATTAGATGATAAAGGGGTTAAAGGAGCACTAAGAGGCGACAAGGCGATAGCGGAGAGACTGAATGAATTCTTTGCTTCAGTCTTTACTGAGGAAGATGTAGGGATGTTACCATGATTGAAGTGGTATTTAAAGGTGCGGAAGAATTGAAGGAAATATTGATACATTGGGAAGATGTATTACAACTATTAGATTAACTGAAGAGTAGCAAATCACCTGGGCTGGATGGTATACATCCAAGGGTGTTGAAAGAACTAAAATATGAGATAGCAGACCTGCTATTAGTAATCTGTGAACTATCATTAAAATCATCTCTAATACCTGAAGATTGGAGGATCGCCAATGTAACACCAATTTTTAAAAAGGGTTCCAGGGGTGATCCGGGAAACTACAGACCGGTGAGCCTGACATCAGTACCGGGAAAAATGGTAGAAACCATCATAAAGAATAAAATTACTCAGCATGTAGATAGTAATGACCTAATGGGAGACAGCCAACATGGCTTTAGACAAGGAAGATCTTGTCTTACTAATCTGTTATGTTTTTTTGAAGGAGTGAATAATCAGGTGGATAAAGGTGAGTCGGTTGATATTGTGTATCTGGACTTTCAGAAAGCCTTTGACAAGGTCCCTCATGAGAGACTTTTGTCAAAACTAAAGAGTCATGGGATAGGAGGCAGTGTACTATTGTGGATCAGGAACTGGTTAAAAGATAGAAAGCAGAGGGTAGGGCTAAATGGCCAATTTTCCCAATGGAGAAAGGTGAATAGTGGTGTACCCCAGGGATCTGTGCTGGGTCCGCTGCTTTTTGACATATTCATAAATGACCTGGAAAGTGGAATAACGAGTGAGGTTATCAAATTTGCAGAGGACACAAAACTATTTAAAGTTGTTAAAATCCAAGAGGATTGTGGAAAATTGCAAGAGGATCTTGATAAATTGGAAGACTGGGCATCAAAATGGCAGATGAAATTTAATGTGGACAAGTGCAAGGTTATGCACCTAGGGAAGAACAACCCAAACTATGGTTACACGATGAAAGGTTCCACATTAGGAACCACCACCCAGGAAAAAGATTTAGGCGTCATTGTGGATACCATGTTAAAACCCTCGGCCCAGTGTGCAGCAGCGGCCAAGAGAGCAAATAGAATGCTAGGTATGATAAGGAAAGGAATGGAAAATAAAACAAATGATATTATAATGCCTCTATATCATTCCATGGTGAGACCGCACCTTGAATATTGTGTGCAATTCTGGTCGCCGTATCTTAAAAAGGATATAGCGATTTTAGAAAAGGTTCAGAGAAGAGCCACCAAAATGGTAAAGGGGATGGAAGGATACTCCTATGAAGAGAGGCTAAAAAGGTTAGGGCTCTTTAACCTGGAAAAGAGACGGCTGAGGGGAGATATGATAGAAGTCTATAAATTAATGAACGGAGTGGAACGGGTAAACGTAGATCGATTGTTTACCTTATCAGAATATAGAAAGACTAGGGGACATGCAATAAAGCTACAGGGTAAACTATTTTTTTTTTTAATTTTTTATTTATAAAATTTTTCAAAAATTACAGGAAAACAATCATGTACACATTACATAATTTATAATAGGAAACAACTAAAGAAAAAGATCAAATATTAAACCACTTCAAGGAGGAGTGCTGCATAATTTAAACAGAATTGAAATGGTTCCTAGAGGAATCAAACAAATACTCCTTAAGAGAGACACTACTCAACTATGTCCTTGAGAAAATCAATCAAATGTTTAGGATCAAAAAACAAATATCGATTACCCTGATATATGATAAGACATTTGCATGGAAAAAGTAAATGAAAGACAGCGCCAGCGGCCAACACACGCGGACGCAGCTCTAAAAACGCTTTGCGCCGCAGCTGTGTGGTCCTGGACACGTCAGGAAAAATTTGAAATGATTGACCACAAAACTTTTCAAACTTTTTTGGAAAATAAGCCCGCAGTATTTTATCTTTATCCAATTCCGAAATAAAGGAGACTAAAAGAGTGGCTCTAGAGGAAATATCATCAGATGTTGTTTCCAGAAAAGCTGAAATATCCAAAGTAGAAGAAGAAACTTTATCAGTTATAGCCTTCCCAGAAGCTAAAGGAACACTTCCCTCGCCTATAAATTGTTGATTTAAATTCCTCAAGGGAACATAATAAATTTTTGAAATTGATGAAACTGGAACATCAGTAATCAACAAGATCTCTTTTAGATACTTTTGAAATAGAATCATTGGTGATAAATAGTGTGTGCAGGGAAAGTTCAATAACCGAAGATTCTTAGATCTCATCAAATTCTCAAGAACCTCATCTTGGCGGTGCAAGGAACTAAAGTTTTGTAATGAAGAAGCTAACAAACCTTTGTTAGCAGAGCAGTCCGCCACAAATGAATCAACTTTACATTCAACAGACATCAACCTTTTGTCATGATCTGCAAGTTTATGAACCGTTGCCTTGGAGAACTCAGAAACCCGCTGCAGAGAGGCCCCCAGTACGGATTCAATACGTGAAGTAGCTAACCATATATCTTTTAGGGACAAATCTGCAGGTGGGGTTTGAGGTTCCCCAGGCAACGGAAAAGATATCGCAGAGGGTAAAGGAGGAGAGAGATCACTTTCCAAACGTAAAAAAGAACCCGGTAGCTCAAGAGTCTCCCCAACGTCACAACCTTTTGGAATTAAAGACGACTCTAATGCAGGCGATAGCTTGGCCTCTTGAATGGGAGGAGACAACCCCATTCCTCGGGAATCATCGCAGGAGGACACAGTACTCACAGAAAGAAGATTTTCAGCTTCAGCGTCCAATAAGGCAGCAGGCGAAGATGGAACCAATTTCTCTCCCAGAACAACATGAGCATCCATCGGGCCTACCACTTTTACTGCCTTAGGTTGAGCCGCTTGAGAAAAGTGTTTGCGTTGTTTCCCCATCACAGAGAACCTCCTGCGCCGAACTGACACCGAAGGGGCGCCAAAGGGGCGGACCTGCCCCTTTGGTCACGTCCCTTCGGGCACGCACCCACGGGACACGCCCGCTTCGCGTCCCGCGAGCAGGGCACGATGAAATAGCCCTTAGAAGGCCCCGCCCACCGCAGGGAGCAGTCTCCAACCTCGGGGAACCAATCAGGTCTCAGGCACAAAATATCAGGTACAGTCAGCACTCCTCGGCGTCCCACGAGCAGGGCACGATGAAATAGCCCTTAGAAGGCCCCGCCCACCGCAGGGAGCAGCCTCCAACCTCGGGGAACCAATCAGGTCTCAGGCACAAAATATCAGGTACAGTCAGCACTCCTCCCAGGGTAAACTATTTAAGACTAATAAAAGAAAATATTTTTTCACTCAGCGTGTAATCAAACTCTGGAATTTGTTACCGGAGGATGTAGTAAAGGCTGTTAGTGTAGCTGGGTTTAAAAAAGGTTTGGACAAGTTCCTGGAGGAAAGGTCCATAAACCATTATTAAGAAGGGACCCAGGATATCAATGTTTGAACCAATACAAGCATTGTGGAACCTCTGTCCCTTGGGGAAACTGCTAGGTACATATGGCCACTGTTGGAAACAGAATACTGGGCTTGGTGGATCTTGGTCTGACCCAGTATGGCATATTTTATGTTCTTATGTTCTCCTCTCGCGGGAGCCCTGTTTTTGCTATGGGTTTTCGGTAGCCTGTAGTTGGGGAGTCCCATTTGTGAAGACTGCCTTCCTGCTTGTTCCTGGAGAAAGCGTACTCAACCTGTGACAGGTGTTCTCCAGGAGGGACAGCAGGAATCAGTCCTTACAACCCTCCCTCCTCCCCTTGGAGTTTCTCCTTTACCATCTTTTATTTTTGCTGTCTTTTAGCTATGTCATCTGACTGTTAAATAAAGGCGTATTTATAGAGCATATACTATTGTTCTCCAGGACCAAGCAGGAAGTCAGTCCTCACATATGGGTGACGTCGGCGCCCACGGAGCCCTCGCGGAGCAATTTTCCCCAGCTTTCAAAGAAAGCCTTTGGGAATTGCAGCGCGCATGCGCGGTCCTCTTCCCGCCCAAGGGTGCCATCTTGCTCAGTCTTCTTTTTTCCGCGGAGCCCTACAGACGTTGTTTGTAATTCCCCGCAGAAAAGTTGATTTTCTTTGTTTTTTCTCGGTTTCGACGCCGGTTCTTTTCCCGCCCGGACTCGCGACGCCGGTTGCGAGTCCGTTCTTTATTTTTCGTTTTTTTGTCCTTCGTGACAGATTTTGCGCCTTTTTTCTTTTTCACTGGCAGCCCGGTTTTTGACCTCGCAGGGGCCCTTTTTCCCCCGATGGCTGCCAGCGGGTTTAAGAAGTGTGATCGGTGTAAGAAACTCATGTCTCTTACCGACACACACGACTACTGCCTCCGCTGCCTCGGACCCGATCATGACCCGAAGATCTGTGGTCCGTGTGGCAAAATGTCCTCAAAAGCGTTGAGGAGTCGGCAGCATCAGCGGGAACGTATCTTCTCTGACTCCGGCCGGGCTCGGACCTCGTCAGAGGCTTCGACGTCTCGGGACTCTGGTCCTGAGCATCGTCGCAGTTCCTCTGAACGGGGGTCTCCTACCCGGGAACATCATCGGAAGAAGAAACCCGCGAGGGCGGGGTCGGTGGACGCTCCTGGTTCCTCGAGGGCCAGGTCGCATAGCCCCGATTCCCGTCCCGGGTCCTCGGAGATGGAGAGGCCTTCTAAACATCCTTGTCTCGAGATGGACTCGCCCGCTCACGTGAGTACTGTTGTCCTCGTGGACTCGCCTCCGAAGGACCTGACGTCGGGCCCGACACCGTCGGGGCCCGAGTCGGGGGCTCCTGGGTCTCCTGAGCTCGGACTCAGGTTGACAGCCTTGGAGAGCAGTTTCGCTGCCTTCATGGACCAGCAGCGGGCATTGATCACTGGCCTCGCCGGTGCTTCTGCCCTGACCACCGGGACGTCGACATCCAAGTCGACCCCGGAGACCGAGCTGATCCTCGAGTCCATGAGGGCTCAAGTCGATCCTCGGTCGCGGTCTCCTTCGGCCTCCCGTTCAGGACCGAGGTCGTCGACGCCGACTACCTCGGCGTCGGGGCGGACGGCATCGATGCCCGCCCGACCGGAGCCGCTCGACTCCACCTCCGAGAAGTCAGCCTGGGAATCCGAGGACGAAGAGTCACCTGGTTCTTTTCGGACTCGGTGTGTCCCATTGGACTTCCCCGAGTCCGAACCTCGGAGACGGTCCCCCCCGGAGGATACCCGGTTCTCGGACTTCGTGTGGGATATGGCCAGGGCCTTGGCCTTCCCCGCGGATCCCGAGGAGGAGCCTCGAATCGAAGAACTCGATGCCCTCCAATATGACTCTCCCCCGAAGGAGGCCTTTATTGTACCGGTTCCTCCGATGCTGGAACGACTTCTCTTCCGCATGTGGGAGAGCCCGGCGTCATCGCCGGTGTTAAGCAAGCGGGTCAATTCCATTTATCGAGTCCGCAAGAGCCCCGGGTTCCAAAAGGCACAACTACCGCACCATTCCATGGTGGTGGAATCGGCCATGCATAGACTTAAGAGTCAGAAAATGCACTCCTCGGTGCCTCCCGGTCGGGAGGCCCGAAGCCTGGATGCCCTCGGTAGGAAGTGTTTCCAGGGCTCTATGCTTGCTTGTCGAGTCCAGACCTACCAGCTCTACATGGGCATGTATCTCTGAGACCTGGCTAAAGAAATAGCCGGGTTCTCTGCTGGTCTCTCCGACAAACCTTTGCAGAGGTTCCAAACCTTGTCAACTGGTATTCGGGAGTGCTCAAAGTTTATCTCTCGAGCAGCCTACGATGGTTTTGAGGCATCGGCTCGAGTAGCTGCAGCCGGCATCGGTGGCCGCCGCCAGGCTTGGCTTCAGACATCCGACCTCGAGCCATGGGTGCAGGACAAGTTGGTCGATGTCCCTTGCAGAGGTGAAAACCTCTTTGGCAAGCCCATGGATGAGAAGGCTGCACAGATCGAGACCGAGACTCTCACCAGGACTCGTCTCTCAAGGAAGACCTCTGCCCCTTCTCAGAAGAAGAAGGGCTCAGGGAAAAAGCCCTTTTACCCGAGGAAGGCGGCTGCCTATCAACACTACCCTCATTATCAGGCCTCAGCAGCTCCCCCACAGGGTAAGCAGGCCAAGGGACGGGGTAATGGGTCCCGTAGGCAGCAAGCCCCCAAGCCTGCACCACCGGCCCCTGCTCAGCAGGGTGGGGGGTTTTGACTTCATCAGCATAGCCTCTCCCCCTCAGCTGGTTTCTCTCAGCACAGGAGGCCGGCTGGTCCACTTTGCCCACAGGTGGTCCAACATCACCACAGATACCTGGGTGCTTCACATAGTTCAAAAGGGCTATCTTCTTCACTTTCACCAGGTACCTCCCTCCTATTTCCCAGGGGAGCCTCTTCGACTCCCTCTGCACAGGGACTTACTCCTTTAGGAGTTAGCAAGTCTTCTTCAGGAACAGGCTGTGGAACCGGTGCCCCACCATCTGAGGGGTCAAGGGTTTTACTCCAGGTACTTTCTGATACCAAAAAGAACAGGAGGACTCAGACCCATCCTGGACTTGCGCAACCTCAACAAGTTCCTCGCAAAGGAAAAGTTTAAGATGCTTACCCTTGGAATCCTGCTGCCCTACCTCCAGCAGGGAGACTGGCTATGCTCCTTAGATCTAAAGGCTGCCTACACTCACATCCTCATTCACCCCAGCCACAGACAATATCTCAGGTTTGTTGTGGGGGGCAATCATTACCAGTACAGAGTACTACCCTTTGGCCTATCCTCCGCACCAAGGGTGTTCACCAAATGTCTAGCAGTGGTGGCGGCTTATCTGGACGACTGGCTCATCAGAGCACAGTCTTCCCAAGAGGCCATTCACGCCACGCACCGCACTGTGGCTCTGCTCCAGTACTTGGGCTTTGTCATAAACTTCGCAAAGTCCACTTTGCTCCCCTCTCAGGATCTCGAGTTCATCGGCGCAAGATTGAACACGCTTCAGGCACGAGCTTTTCTGCCTCTGGACAGGGCACACAGGCTCATGGATCTTGCCAGCCACTTTCGCAGCAATTCCATGGTCTCGGCCAGGCACTTTCTGCTACTGCTCGGCCATATGGCTTCCACAGTCCATGTGACCCCCAATGCCCGCCTAAACATGCGCCCTGCTCAATGGTGCCTTCGCACACAATGGCATCAGGCCACTGAGAGCCTAGCGGACTCCGTATAGATCTCCGACCCGCTGGTCTCTTCTCTACAATGGTGGCTTCATCTGCCAAACCTCGTGCTAGGAATGGCTTTTCAGCCTCCTGCGCCTTCTCAGGTCCTGACGACCGATGCTTCTCTCCTGGGCTGGGGAGCTCATTGCCAAGGGAAATGTACTCAAGGCCTCTGGACTCCTTGGGAGTCTGCTCAGCAGATAAACTTCCTGGAGCTCAGAGCCATCCGCCTAGCTCTCAGAGCCTTCTCCCACCTGACTTCTCACCAGTCTGTGCTGGTCCAGACAGACAATCAGGTTGCAATGTTCTACGTGAACAAACAAGGCGGAACAGGCTCCTTCCTTCTCTGTCAGGAGGCACAGAAACTGTGCTCTTGGGCCGTCCACCACGGCATCATCCTCAAAGCTGTCTATCTCCCAGGTCAGGAAAATTACCTGGCAGACAAGCTAAGTAGGATCCTCCAGCCACACGAGTGGAGGTTGGATCCGGTGGTGGTTCAGCTGATCTTTTTCAAGTGGGGCCTCCCCACCATGGATCTGTTTGCCAGTTCTCTGAACCGGCAACTTCCCAGATTCTGCTCTCGACAACCGCATCCTCTCAGAGTAGCGGCGGATGCTTTTCTAATTCCATGGTCCACAGGCCTCTTGTATGCCTTTCCTCCCATGTCGCTGGTGTCTCGGACACTCTTCAAAGTTCTCAGAGACAAAGCCTCGATGACCCTAGTGGCTCCCCGGTGTCCGAGACAACCTTGGTTCCCGCTTCTGATGCAGCTGGCGGTGGACACTCCTCTTCCTCTGGGGTTTCAGCCCGACCTCCTGTCACAGGATCAGGGGACTCTCCTGCACCCCAACCTCCGGTCCCTTCATCTGATGGCCTGGCTGCTGAAAGGGTAGTCCTTGCTCCCCTCCGGCTGCCTCCAGATGTGGAAGAGGTCGTCTTGGCCTCCAGGCGGCCCTCCACCCGGAAGTCCTACACTCTTAAGTGGCGTCGGTTCTCCGTCTGGTGTGCTCAGCAGTCTCAAGATCCCTTCTCCTGTTCAGCATCAGTGGTCTTGCAGTACTTGCTTTGCCTCTCCAATCTTGGACTTAAGTCCAACTCGGTCAGGGTCCACCTCAGTGCTCTTTCTGTGCATCACATGCCGGTGGATGGCAGACCTCTTTCCAGCCACCCTCTAGTGGCTCATTTTCTCAGAGGCCTCCTTCTCCTTAAACCACCTTTGTGTCCGCCAGCCCCTGACTGGGATCTGAATGTGGTTTTACAGCGGATTACCTGTCCGCCTTTGAACCTATGGCTACCTGTCATTTTTGTTTTCTTTCTTGGAAAACCTTGTTCTTGGTAGCCCTCACTTCTGCTAGACGCGTTATTGAGCTACAGGCCCTAGTATCTGATCCTCCTTACACTAGGTTCTACAAGAATAGGGTAGTCCTACGGACTCACCCTAAGTTTCTTCCCAAAGTGGTTTCCCCTTTTCACATCAACCAGGAGGTGGTACTTCCGACCTACTTTCCCAGGCCACACTCCAGCCGAGCTGAGATGGTCCTGCATACCCTGGACTGTAGAAGGGCGTTAACCTTCTACCTTGACCATACGCGGGAGCACAGAAGAGCTGTTCAGCTCTTCGTCTCTTATGACCCCAATAAGTTGGGGCTCCCTATCTCCAAGCGTACTCTGTCCATCTGGATTGCTGACTGTATCGCTTGGGCTTATGGGGCAGCTGGCCTCTCGTTGGAAAGTCAAGTCACGGCTCATCGTGTTAGGGCGAAGGCTACGTCAGTGGCTTACCTCCGCTCTGTTCCATTGGCAGACATCTGCCGGGCCGCTACTTGGTCTTCAAGCCAGACTTTTGCAGCCCATTACTGCCTGGAGAGGGAGTCCCGCAGGGACAGTGCTTTCGGACAGGCAGTCCTCCGTAATCTCTTTGAGGTATAGGCAACTTCTACCCTCCGTCCCGGATGTTGGGCTACCGGTTGGAGGCGTATTCAGAGAAGATTCCTTCCTTCTGTGCTACTGAGCTTGAGGGAGCTCCTTTTTGAGCTTAGGGTCTCCGGTAGCCTTAAGCTTGGGAGTCCCATATGTGAGGACTGACTTCCTGCTTGGTCCTGGAGAAAGAGTAGTTACTCACCTGTAACAGGTGTTCTCCAGGAGCAGCAGGAATCAGTCCTCACAACCCTCCCTCCTCCCCTTGGAGTTGCAGTTCTATGCTTTCGTTTTTTGCTAATTTTTTTGCTGTCTTTTTGCTATGTCATCAGACTGAGCAAGATGGCACCCTTGGGCGGGAAGAGGACCGCGCATGCGCGCTGCAATTCCCAAAGGCTTTCTTTGAAAGCTGGGGAAAATTGCTCCGCGAGGGCTCCGTCGGCGCCAACGTCACCCATATGTGAGGACTGATTCCTGCTGCTCCTGGAGAACACCTGTTACAGGTGAGTAACTACTCTTATTAATAAGCCAATTTTGCGCTCCAAAGCTTAGTACCCCAACAGTTTCAAAACTTTTCTCAACTTAACTGTTCATCAAAAATATGGCTAGGTCTCAGACTTCCCGGCACTTTTTTGGCATTCTGTCAGTAAACCAACAGTGCCGTGCCGACTAGCATCAACGACCTGCCAGAATGGTGAACAGTTGACAATATATGTAAAGACTACTTAACATACTTAAAACACAGCATAATTAAAGTGCAGCCAATTATCTTCAAAAATGGCTCAACCGCCAACCCTACCAAAATGTACAAACAAATAGTATATGAAAAATCTAAAATACATCAAAGTCAAAATGAAGGTTCCCAACAATTTTCTCAAAGTCCAAATGAATTTTCCCAAAGTCCAGATAAATGTTCCCAATGCTGTCGTTGTAGCGCTCCCACGCATTTCTCCCACACAGGATTCTTCAGGGGAATTTTGAACAAAATGCTTCAAGGGAGATTTCAGTTTGCTTTCTTCAAGGGAGATATCAATTAGCTCTTGTCTCGAAACTACTGGCTCCGCCAGTCAGAATTATAGAGAAAAGCTCCTGCTTCTCGTGGCCCCCAATTTTTTGCCCACTGTCAGCAAAGACTTAAATCTGTCAAGAGATGCTGCCCACGTCTTCAGGAGTTAGCGGCGTTTTTTTGGAAAAGGATAGCTAACTCCTGAAGACGTGGGCAGCATCTCTTGACAGATTTAAGTCTTTGCTGACAGTGGGCAACAAAGTGGGGGCCACGAGAAGCAGGAGCTTTTCTCTATGATTCTGACTTGCGGAGCCAGTGGTTTCGAGACAAGAGCTAATTGATATCTCCCTTGAAGAAAGCAAACTGAAATCTCCCTTGAAGCATTTTGTTCAAAATTCCCCTGAAGAACCCTGTGTGGGAGAAACGCGTGGGAGCGCTACAACGACAGCGTTGGGAACATTTATCTGGATTTTGGGAACATTTATCTGGACTTTGGGAACATTCATTTGGACTTTGAGAAAATTGTTGGGAACCTTCATTTTGACTTTGATGTATTTTAGATTTTTCATATACTATTTGTTTGTACATTTTGGTAGGGTTGGCGGTTGAGCCATTTTTGAAGATAATTGGCTGCACTTTAATTATGCTGTGTTTTAAGTATGTTAAGTAGTCTTTACATATATTGTCAACTGTTCACCATTCTGGCAGGTCGTTGATGCTAGTCGGCACGGCACTGTTGGTTTACTGACAGAATGCCAAAAAAGTGCCGGGAAGTCTGAGACCTAGCCATATTTTTGATGAACAGTTAAGTTGAGAAAAGTTTTGAAACTGTTGGGGTACTAAACTTTGGAGCGCAAAATTGGCTTATTAATACAATGTCATCTGACTGAGCAAGATGGCACCCTTGGGTGGGAAGGGGACCGCGCATGCGTGGTGGCATCTCCCAAAAGCTTTCTTTGAAAGCTGGGGGGATGCTTCCGCGATGGCTCCGTCGGTGCCAACGTCACCCATATGTAAGGGCTGATTCCTGCTGTCCCCGGAGAACACCTGTTACAGGTGAGTAACTACGCTTTAAATGGCGTAGGTTTTCCCTCTGATGTTCCCAGAGAACTCTCAACCCATTCACTTGTCTAGTGGAGTACCTGCTTTGGATTCTCCCTCCTTGGAGGGAGGAGTAGCCTAGTGGTTGGGGCAGGGTACTTCAGGCCGGAAGGTCGGGGGTTCAAATCCGACTAGAGGACAGCAACCTTGGGCCGGAAGGACTGGGGTTTCTAGTCCCGCAGATGCTCCTTGTGGTCTTGGGCAAGCCACTTAACCCTCCATAGCCCATGTTCCCTGTAAGTATTAGTGTATGTGTCTCATATCCCCGTGTGTTAAATGTATCCCCTAATTGTGTTGTGACCGCTTTTATTGAAGGATAAGGCGGTATACAAAAACTGTCTAAATAAAATAAACTGTCTAAAAAATAAGTACTCAACCCAGCGCAGACAAAGACTTGTACCAATCAGATGCACTAGCCTACAACAGCTCATTAACAAAAACCCAGTCCTAAACACCCCGGTCAGCTGCACATTAATTAATGCCAGATCTATCGGAAACAAAATAAACACCAATAGCTGACTACCTACAGGACCAAAACCCTGACTTAATGTGCATAGCAGAAATGTAGCTTTCAGAAATAGATCAAGTCATACTAAATCAACTCAAACCACACACTCACATTGCCTTTTACTGTCCACGAACACACAAGAGAGGAGGAGGGGTGTTCATATTAGCCAGGAGTTATTTTAAATTCAAAATTATTTCAAAAACCAGCACAGAGGAGGGTAACACCATAATAATTGCAAATAAATATATCACGATTTGCCTCACCTACAGAGCCTCATAAACTCCAAAGTCGAAGAGCTCTCCTGAATTCTGGAATTGGTATGCACATTCACCTTGCCACACAAATCCATGCTGACCCTTGGGGACTTCTGTCTCAATTCAACATCCTAAAGAGAGGTCAAGATATTCCTTAGAGCCATGGAGGCCATGCACTCACACACAGGCAGGGCTCCACCCCAGACCTCGTCTTCATCCCCCACAACACTACTAGAGCACAGCCACATAACCCTACCAATAATAACACCAACTCCATGGTCAAATCATTATTTAATAACATTCAGTATAACATCCCCACTCTGAATAATCAAATTCATGTACAACACAATGGAAGAAGATTCCGGGGCTTTGACAAAGAGCAATTCTTGAAAGAAGTCTTACTCAAATTGGGCCAAGCCTTTATCGACCTTGAAAGCATAATGGAGAACGGGAACCACTCCATCACAGAGGCCACAGAAGCACCTCACAACAGAGTGGCTAGAACACAAAAAAGACAACAGGCCACCTGGTATTCTAATGAAACTAGAAAAGCCAAAAGGAACCTAAGAAGGATCAAGAGAAAATGGGGACGTACAAAGGACCAAAGTACATTACAAGAATTCAGAACAATGCAGCGTGAATACAATGACCTAATCAACAGATGTAAATGAGAATTCAACATACATCTTATCATGAAGGCTGCAAACAAACCAAGAGAATTCTTGGAATAGTTTGCACACTCACGAAGGAACCCTCATATGAAGACAACTCTGAAATACACCCACAATGGATAACAGACTACCTAATGATGAAGGAAAAATAGCACCCATCCGGACACAATGCCACCATCAACAGACCCTGAAAATCAACTGAGACCCACTGGAACATGGGGCGAATTCGCTATACCAACAACAGGCCAATTAGCCCACACAGTATCTATGCTGAATACAACAACCTCACTGAGTGATCCCTGTCCAGTGACATGGATAAAAGCAGCCAAGGAAAGAGCTTACCCCATTCATACATATAATTATATACACATCCCTCACACAGGGATATATGCCTGCAACTCTCAAACTAACGTCAATAGGACCCATCCTAAAAAGCCCGACACTTGACAAGGCAGACCTTACTGCATACTGGCCAGATTCAAGCTTACCATTCATGACCAAAATCATAGAAAAGACAGTACAGATACAACTGCAGGATCACATCAACACACATGCGCCCTTAGATCCACATCAATATGGATTCAAACCCAACCAGAGTGTGGAAACACTACTAACACTCTTTGACAATATTATCAAAGGAATAGACAATATAAAAAAGGGGCTTTATACTAATTTTCCTCGACATATCATCGGCCTTTGACTCTGCATCACACACCATACTCTTGAGACACCTATAGGAGATAGGCCTGCACAACAACACAATAGAATGGTTCCGATCATACTCTGGGAACAGACAACAGTATGTCATATCCTCTTCTTTCAAAACAAAACAGGGAGTACCACAGGAGTCAGCAATATCATCTCTACTCTTCAACCTCTACATTCAGCCAATTTGTGACATCAAAAACCACAAGATTTCACTACAAACTATATGCTGATGACCTCATGTTGTACACATCTATCAATGTTGACAAACCAGACTACACAACCATAATAGGATGTCTCACCGAAATGTGCACATGGCTCAGCGTATACAACCTCAACATAAACTACGACAAAACAGAAGCCCTCATAATAACAAGAAACAAGACCTTCACTCTTCCTAGCACAATAATCCTAAAGAACAGAATCATATCTGTCAAAAAAGAAATCAAATACCTAGGGGTCATCTTGGATCAGAACTTAAACCTACAATCCCAAATTAACAGGACAACAACGAAATACATACCATAAGCTGAAAATTAGAACTGAAGCCTCTCCTAAGCCATAATGATTTCCGTACGGTTCTACAAGTCATAGTCACACCAGTGTTAGACTACTGCAACTCACTATACCAAGATCTGCCAGCATAACCCATTCACTCCCTGCAGATGGTCCAGAACATGGCTGCTCGCATCATCACTGGAACAGCTAAACATTTATTTAATATTTATTTATTTAATACACACTTATATACCGCCGCTTCCAGCGATCAGCAGCGGTTTGATTCATCTATTTGGGGTGTCAAATCAGGACTGGGAGGGTACAGTGATTACATGGGATTGGAGGGAAGTCACAGCACACATGTTGAGTGTCTAGGGGGAAAATATACATATTTACATTTATACATACGTATTTACATATTGCTGGCTACTATTGAACATTTACACCTTTACGCAGTTTTACATTTACATAGTTGGGTTTTGTATTTTTGTGTTTATATTTTCCATATTTTCCATATTTTACTTAAAGTGTATCCAAATGCGTATAATTATCCACAATCTTTGCTATGATTTCCTGGAACTTGAGGGTCATGGCTGATTGTAGTGGCATTTGAAGAGGTATGTTTTTATCTCTTTCCTGAATCTTGTAATGTCCGTGACTGATCGCAGTTCAACAGGGAGTTGGTTCCATATGGTTGGTGCAGAGAATGAAAAGGCTCTTCTAGATGTACCTGTTTTCACAGTTCTGATGGTGGTGGGGACCTGTAGGGTGCCCAAGTTGGCAGTTCTTCTGTCCCTATTTGCAGGTTGTGTTGTGATAAGTGAGGTCAGGAAAGAGGGGGATATGTTGTTGATCAGTTTGAATGTGGTTACTAGCATCTTGTATTGTATTCTAGCTGCTATTGGAAGCCAATGTAGGTCGATTAAAATTGGGGTGATGTGATCTGAAAGCCTTGCACCCTTTATGACTCTGGCGGTCACATTTTGGGCCATTTGAAGGATATTTAATGATTTCTTGGGGAGACCTTGTAAGATGGCATTACAGTAGTCCAAGTGTGGCATGATGAGAGCTTGGGCTATGGTCCGGAAGTCATTTGGTTCTAGTATTTTCCTTAGAGGTTGTATTATTCTTAGTTTATGGAAGATGGCTTTATTCGTTTTACGCAGGTGGGTTTCCATTTTTAGAGTGCAGTCTAGAGTGACATGAACACATAACGCCTACACTGGCTCAACGACACTGGCTACCGATGAAGAGTTGCACCAGGTTCAAGGCAACACTTAATATATTTAAAATCCTACAAAATGAATCAACAGTCACTCCAAGACCTAATAAAAAGATACCCTGAAAGCCGCCCAATAAGGATAAACAGTAAAACCATGTTAATTACGCCCAGAGAATACTCTAAAACCAAACAAACCACATCCAACAGGGCAATATCACTATACGCATTGAACTTATGGAACTCCCTCCCAGAGGTTTTTAGAAATAAGAGGGACACCAAGGATTTCAGGAAAAAATTAAAGACACTCATGAATATTGAACATTTTGATAACATCACATGGAGCATCACTGACTATCCATCCACATTGTCATCAGACCCTGATCAATGAACAACACTAAACAACTACGACTCACGACCCCGCAGGCACTGCACAAATTGTAAATAAGTTATGTTAATTTTTTGTTAAAGTGTTGATTTATTGTTAAGTTTCCTGCATGCCGTGTGACCCAACTCTTATATAAAGTTATAATGTAAACAGATTGAGTTGGAATGTAAACTGCCTTGATTTAAGGAAAAGGCGGTATATAAATCCTGCTAAATAAATAAATAAATCCTCACAGCTCTTTGTCTTCTTTGACCCTAGCTATCTAGGTCTCCCATTTTCCAGTCGGACCCTTTCCAACCGGTTTTCTGACTATATACTTTTTGCATATGCATAGGCCGGATTTTCCCTGCAAGGGCATGTTATGAGCTATGTCTGAGCTATGGCCACCACAGTAGCCAACCTATGTTCTATCTCCATCTCAGAGATTTGTTGAACAGCCACTTGGTCTTCAATGCATATTTTTGCTGCCTATTAATGTTTCGATAAGAACTTTAGTCGAGACACACAATTTGGCCAAGTTGTCTTATGGCATCTTTTTGACATTTAACTACACCTCCTCCCACCATTCTTAGCCAACTCCTTATGAAGAGTGTGCCCGAGGAACTGGATCTGACAGATCTCTACTTTACCCTCCTTGTAGTTCAGGTTACCTCCCCATTGGCACGGTCTTATTTCTAGCCTTCATGGTAGCCAGGAGCTGGGGAATCCCAAATGTGAAGACTTCCTGCTTATTCCTGGAGATAGCATAATCACTCACCTGTAACAGGTGATCTCCGGGAACAGCAGGAACCAATCTTCACAATCTGCCCACCTCCCCTCGGAGTTGTAGATGGGACTAAGTTCTTGTTCTTACTTTTGATTTTCCTATGAGGCTTTTTTTCTCTAGGCTATATACTAGGCTGACTACTTAGCTCTACCTTCTAACCACACCATAGTATTATTTACTCAGCAAACATCAAGTGGAAAAAGCAAACCTCAGATAACTCCAGAAAACACCCATAGTCCACCTTTCAGAGAGCCGGGGTAATTTAGTGAGTTTCACACATCAACGGTTTGCTAAAAACATTTCCACGCCACCTAGATGGAATTCATTAGCCACATACATAATCCTTAATACATAACATGATAACACAAAAAACTTTATATTTCTCTATATATGTTCTATAAACAATTTCCATAACAATATATTTCAAATGTTATCAGTCAGATCATATTCTAGGGGATAATGTATGTGGCTAATGAATTCCATCTAGGTGGCGTGGAAAGGTTTTTAGCAAACCGTTGATGTGTGAAACTCACTAAATTACCCCGGCGCTCTGAAAGGTGGACTATGGGTGTTTTCTGGAGTTATCTGAGGTTTGCTTTTTCCACTTGATGTTTGCTGAGTAAATAATACTACGGTGTGGTTAGAAGGTAGAGCTAAGTAGTTAATTATATGAAGTATCATAGTTAGGCTCTAGCGGTGACCTTAATATTTATTATATATTAGACTGAGGAGAACTTTTGGGAAGGCGGGAAGGCAGGCTTCTCCAGGACCAAGCAGGAAGTCAGTCCTCACATATGGGTGACGTCGGTGCCGACGGAGCCCCCGTGCGGAGCATTTCCCCAGCTTTCAAAGAAAGCCTTTGGGAATGCAGCACACATGGGCGGTCCCCTTCCCGCCCAAGGGTGCCATCTTGCTCAGTCTTCTTTTTTCTGCGGAGCCCGACGGACGTGTTTCGTTTTCACCCGAGGAAAAAGTGGATTTTGTTCTGTGTTTGAACCGTTTATTCGGTTCGACGCCGGTTTCCCTTTTCCGCCTCGGCCCGGTACATCGGTATCGAGCCCGGTCTTCTTTTTTCGGTTTTTGTCCTTAGTGACTAGCGTTCACGCCATTTTTCTTTTTTCACTGGCAGCCCTGTCTTTTGACCTCGCAGGGGCCCTTTTTCCCCCGATGGCTGCCAGCGGGTTTAAAAAGTGTGATCGGTGTAAGAAGCTTATGTCTCTCACCGACACACATGACTGCTGCCTCTGGTGCCTCGGACCTGATCATGACCCGATGATCTGTGGTCCGTGTGGGAAAATGTCCTCGAAGGCGTTGAGAAGTCGGCAGCACCAAAAGGAAAGAATCTTCTCTGACTCCGCGTCCGGACGGGCTCGGACTTCGTCAAAGGCCTCGACGTCTCGGGACTCCGGCCCCGAGCAGTGCCGAGGTTCCTCTGAGAGGTGGTCTCCTTCGCGGGAGCATCGCAGGAAGAAAAAACCCGCGAGGGCGTCGTCGGTGGACGCACTTGGCTCCTCGAGGGCCAAGTCGCATAGCCCCGTGCGCCGTCCCAGGTCTTTGGAGTCGGAGAGGCCTGCAAAACAACCTCGTGTGGAGATGGAGTCCCCGGGTCACGTGAGTACTGTAGTCCTCGTGGACTCTCCTCCAGGGGAGCCGATGTCGGGCCCGACGCTGTCGGGGTCCGAGTCGGGGGCTGCTGAGTCTCCTGAGCTCGGACTCAGGATGACGGCCTTGGAGAGCAGCTTGGCTGTCTTCATGAAACAGCAGCGGGCACTGATCGCCGGTTTCACCGGTGCATCTGCCCTGACCACCGGGACATCGATGTCCAAGTCGACCCCGGAGGCCGAGCATTTCCTCGAGTCCATGCGCGCTCGAGTCGATCCTCGGCCAAGGTCCCCCTCGGCCTCCCATTCAGGACCGAGGTCGTCGATGCCGGTACCCTCAGTGTCGGGGCGGATGGCATTGGTGCCTGCCCGACCGGAGCCGCTTGATTCCTCTTCCGAGGAGTCCGGCTGGGAAACGGAGGAAGAGGAGTCACCCGACACCTTTCAGACTCGGTGTGTCCCTTCGGACTCACTGGAGTCCAAGCCTTGGAGACGGTCCCCACCGGAGGATACCCGGTTCTCGGACTTTGTGCGGGATATGGCCAAGGCCTTGGCCTTCTCCGCGTATCCTGAGGAGGAGCCTCGAGCCGAGGAGCTCGAGGTCCTGCAGTGTGACTCTCCCCCAAAGGAGGCCTTTACTATACTGGTTCCTCCAATGCTAGAACGGCTGCTCTTCCGCATGTGGAAGGTGCCGGCCTCGATTCCGGATTTGAGCAAGCGGGTCGATTCCATCTATCGAGTCCGCAAGAGCCCCGGGTTCCAAAAGGCACAATTATCGCACCACTCCATGGTTGTGGAATCGGCCATGCATCGTCTGAAGAGTCAGAAGATGCACTCCTTGGTGCCTCCCGGCCGGGAGGCCTGAAACCTAGATGCCCTCAGTAAGAAGTGCTTCCAGGGCTCTATGCTTGCTTGCCGTGTCCAGACCTACCAGCTGTACATGGGCATGTACCTTTGAGACCTGGCAAAGGAGATTGCCGGGTTCTCTGCTGGTCTCTCCGAGGAACCTTTGCAGAGGTTCAATGCTCTGTCATCGGGTATTCGTGAGTGCTCGAAGGTTTTCTCTCGAGCAGCCTATGATGGCTTTGAGGCTTCGGCCCGGGTAGCCGCGGCAGGCATCGGTGCACGCCGTCAGGCCTGGCTACAGTCATCGGACCTCGAGCCATGGGTGCAGGACAAGTTGGTCGATGTCCCCTGCCGAGGTGAAAACCTCTTTGGCAAGCCCATGGCTGACAAGGCTGCAGAACTCGAGACCGAGACTCTTACCCGGACAAGGCTGTCCAGAAAAACCTCTGCCCCTTCTCAGAAGAAGAAGGGCTCGGGGAAAAAGACCTTTTACCCGAGGAAGTCATCTGCCTATAAACAGTACCCTCATTTTCAGGCCTCTGTAGCTCCCCAACAGGGTCAGCAGGCCAAGGGGCAGGGACATGGGCCCCGTAGGCAGAAAACCCCCAAGCCACCAGCTCCGGCTCCTGCACAGCAGGGAACGGGGTTTTGACTCCAGTGGCATAGCCTCTCCTCCTCAGCTGGCCCCTATCAGCACTGGAGGCCGGCTGGCCCTGTACGCTGTCACACTGCCCCCCTAGTGGTGATGGCGTGGCACGACAGAAGGGCGTGGACAGAGATGGGAAAAGTTTGTTTAGGGAGGAGGTTGGTTCTTATGCAGGGCCCAGGCTTCTGTAGGCCTGGTAGCCTTCTGTACTACTAACTCTCCAAAGAAAATATAGTCCGAATTAGGGAAATGGTAAAGCTTTTATTTCCCTCTTTTGCAAAACAGGTTCTTTAGCCCAGAGTACAAAAACAACACATAAAAAGAAAATATCCTTGCTTCAGGTAAAGGAAAACATAAGCATTGAAAACACTGTTATCTTCACAGTACAGGCACATGAAATATAACATCCAATTCTTAGCTCACCCCAGCTATGCCTCTCTTAGGGCTCAATTCTTTCTGACAGGCAGTAATTCACTTCCATTGGAATGTCTAAAGGATCCTCTTGTTCTCCAGGACCAAGCAGGAAGTCAGTCCTCACTTATGGGTGACGTCGGCGCCGACGGAGCCCTCGCGGAGCAATTTTCCCCAGCTTTCAAAGAAAGCCTTTGGGAATTGCAGCGCACATGCGCGGTCGTCTTCCCGCCCGAGGGTGCCATCTTAGCCAGTCTTCTTTTTTCCGCGGAGCCCTACAGACGTCCCCGTCTTGTCCCCGCGAAAAAGTCGATTTTCTTCATTATTTTATTCTTTTTCCTTTCGGTTCGACGCCGATCGCTTTCCCGCCCGGACTCGCGACGTCGGTCTCGAGTCCGCTTACTTTTTTCGGTTTTTCTGACTTAGTCAGCTTTCGTTTTCGGTTTCCCTGGCAGCCCGGTCCTTTGACCTCGCAGGGGCCCTTTTTCCCCCGATGGCTGCCAGTGGGTTTAAGCGGTGTGGTCGGTGTGACCGAAATATGTCACTAACCGACACACACGACTTTTGCCTCCGCTGCCTGGGCCCGGATCATGAGGAACTGATCTGTGGGCCCTGCAGCAAACTGTCCTCAAAGGCGTTGAGGAGTCGGCGGCATCAGCGTGAGAGAATCTTCGCTGACCCCAGCCGTACCCGGACCTCGTCGGAGGCCTCCGCGTCGAAAGGCTCCAGCTCGGACCGTCGCCGGAGCTCCTCCGACCGGGGTTCTCCCTCCGGGGACCATCGTCGGAAGGAAAAACCCGCGAGGGCGGCGTCGGTGGACGCTCCTGGTTCCGCGAGGGCCAGGTCGCATAGCCCCGACAGCCGCCCCGGGTCCTTGGAGAAGGAACACATCCCGAAGCGACCTCGCCTGGAGTCGGAGATGCCTGCCCGGGTAAGTCCTGTGGTCCTTCTGGACTCGCCTCCGCGACAGCCGACGTCGGGCCCGACGCCGTCGGGGCCCGAGTCGGGGGCTGCTGGGTCACCTGAGCTCGGACTCAGGTTGACGGCCTTGGAGAGCAGACTGTCTGCCTTCATGGACCAGCAGCGGGCACTGCTCGCTGGAGCCGCTGCCCCGACCGCCGGGACGTCGACGTCCAAGTCGACCCCGGAGACCGAGCCGATCCTCGAGTCAATGAGAACTCGAGTCGATCCTCGGTCGAGGTCACCCTCGGCCTCCCGTTCGGGACCGAGGTCGCCGACGCCGACTCCCTCGACGTCGGGACGGCTGGCGCCGCACCCTGCCCGGGCCGACCCCACCGAGTCCTCGTCGGAGTCGGTCTGGGAGTCTGAGGAGGAAGAGTCACCTGATTCTTTCCGGACTCGGTGTGTCCCATCGGACTCACCGGGGTCCGAGCCTCGGAAGCAGTCCCCCCCGGAGGATGCCCGGTTCTCGGACTTCGTTAGGGATATGGCCAAGGCTTTGGCCTTCCCTGCGGATCCCGAGGAGGAGCCTCGAGCCGAAGAGCTCGACGCCCTCCAGTATGACTCTCCCGCGAGGGAGCACTTTACTGTGCCGGTTCCTCCTATGCTGGAACGACTACTCTTCCGCATGTGGGAGAGTCCGGCCTCCTCGCCGGTCCTGAGCAAGCGGGTCGATTCTATCTATCGGGTCCGCAAGAGCCCTGGCTTTCAGAAGGCACAGCTGCCACACCATTCCATGGTAGTGGAATCGGCCATGCATCGTCTTAAGAGCCAGAAGATGCACTCCTCGGTGCCTCCTGGAAGGGAGGCCCGTAACCTGGATGGCCTTGGCAAGAAGTGCTTCCAGGGCTCTATGCTCGCATGTCGTGTCCAGACTTACCAGCTCTACATGGGCATGTATCTCCGGGATCTGGCTAAAGAGCTAGCCGGATTCTCCGCTGGTCTCTCCGAGGAGCCCTTGCGGAGGTTCCTAGCCTTGTCCACGGGCATTCGGGAATGCTCAAAGTTCATGTCCCGAGCAGCCTATGATGGCTTTGAGGCCTCGGCTAGAGTGGCCGCAGCCGGCATCGGTGCCCGCCGACAGGCTTGGCTTCAGTCGTCGGACCTTGAGCCCTGGGTACAGGACAAGTTGGTCGATGTCCCCTGCCGAGGCGAAAACCTCTTTGGCAAGCCCATGGCGGAAAAGGCTGCACAAATTGAGACTGAGACTCTCACCAGGACCAGGCTTTCTAGGAAGACCTCCGCCCCTTCCCAGAAAAAGAAGGGCTCGGGAAAAAAGTCCTTTTACCCGAGGAAGGCGGCCGCCTACAAACAGTACCCCCATTATCAGGCCCCTGCAGCTCCCCAACAGGGCCAGCAGGCCAAGGGACGGGGTAACGGGTCCCGTAGGCAGCAAGCCCCCAAGCCTGCACCACCAGCCCCTGCTCAGCAGGGTGGGGGTTTTTGACTCGCTCAGCATAGCCTCTCCCCCCCCCGCTGGTTCCTCCCAGCACCGGAGGCCGGCTGGTTCACTTCGCCCACAGGTGGTCCAGCATCACCGCAGATGCCTGGGTACTTCAGGTCGTGCGAGAAGGCTACCTTCTCCACTTCCATCAGGTCCCTCCCTCCTATTTTCCGGGAGAACCTTCGCGCCCCCCTCTGCACAGGGAGTTGCTCCTTCAGGAGTTAGCAGGTCTTCTGCAGGAACAGGCGGTGGAACCGGTGCCCCACCACCTGAGAGGTCAAGGCTTTTATTCAAGGTATTTTCTGATACCAAAGAGAACAGGGGGCCTCAGACCCATCCTGGACTTGCGCAACCTCAACAAGTTCCTTGTGCGGGAGAAGTTCAAAATGCTTACCCTTGGAATCCTTCTGCCCTACCTCCAGCAGGGAGATTGGCTATGCTCCTTGGATCTAAAGGATGCCTACACGCACATCCTCATCCACCCAAGCCACCGCCAATACCTCAGGTTTGTGGTGGCAGGAAATCATTACCAGTACAGAGTACTGCCCTTTGGCCTATCCTCCGCGCCGCGAGTCTTCACAAAATGTCTCGCGGTCGTGGCGGCCCATCTCCGGCTTCACGGCCTCTATGTCTTTCCGTACCTCGACGACTGGCTCATCAGAGCAGCGTCCGCTCAAGAGGTCACCAACGCCACGTGCCGCACGGTGACTCTGCTGCAGCACTTGGGCTTTGTCATAAACTTCGCAAAGTCCACTTTGCTCCCCTCACAGGATCTCGAGTTCATCGGCGCAAGGCTGCACACTCCTCGGGCACGAGCGTACCTACCGCTCGACAGGGCTCAACGGCTCATGGACCTAGCCGACCGCTTTCGCAGCCAGCCCCTGGTCTCCGCCAGGCGCTTCCTGAGACTGCTCGGCCATATGGCTTCCACCGTCCATGTGACCCCCAATGCCCGCCTGAACATGCGGTCTGCTCAATGGTGTCTCCGCCAGCAGTGGCGACAAGCCACAGGCGGCCTGGCAGACCTAGTGCGCGTCTCCGAGCCGCTGCTCTCGTCTCTCCGGTGGTGGCTCCGGCAGCCGAACCTGATATTCGGAATGCCTTTCCAGTCACCTCAGCCGACCCGGGTGCTGACCACCGATGCATCCCTCCTGGGCTGGGGAGCACATTGCCAAGAGGCACGTACTCAGGGCCTCTGGACCACGTGGGAGTCTGCTCAGCAGATCAACTTCCTGGAGCTCAGGGCGATCCGCCTAGCTCTCAAGGCCTTCTCCCACCTGACTTCCCAACAGTCCGTCCTTGTCCAGACGGACAATCAAGTTGCCATGTTCTACGTGAACAAGCAGGGGGGCACGGGCTCCTTCCTCCTCTGCCGGGAGGCACAGAAGCTCTGCTCTTGGGCCGTCAGGCACGGCATTCTCCTCAAGGCAGTTTATCTCCCGGGCCAAGAAAATTGCCTTGCAGACAAACTCAGCAGGGTCCTCCAGCCGCACGAGTGGCGTCTGGATCCCTTGGTAGTTCAGAAGCTCTTCCTCAAGTGGGGTCTCCCCACGGTGGATCTCTTTGCCAGTCCTCACAACCGGCAGCTTCCTCGCTTCTGCTCTCGTCAGCCACACCCCCTTCGGGTTGCGGCGGACACCTTTCTGATCTCGTGGTCGGGGAGCCTTCTGTACGCTTTCCCTCCCATCCCGCTGGTCTCTCGGACTCTTTTCAAGGTTCTCCGAGACAAAGCCTTCATGATCCTGGTGGCCCCTCGCTGGCCCAGGCAGCCGTGGTTTCCGCTCCTGCTGCAACTGGCGGTGGAGGATCCAATCCCTCTGGGGGTACAACCGGATCTCCTCACTCAGGATCAGGGGTCCCTTCTGCACCCCAACCTCAGGTCTCTCAACCTCATGGCCTGGCTGCTGAGAGGGTAGTCCTTGCTCCCCTTCTCCTGCCGGCGGAGGTGGAGGAGGTCGTCTTAGCTTCGCGACGGCCTTCTACCCGCAAATGCTACGCCCTTAAATGGCGTCGCTTTGCAGTCTGGTGTACCCAACAGTCTCAGGATCCCTTCTCCTGCTCGGTGTCGGTGATCTTGCAGTACTTGCTGCACCTCTCTAATCTGGGACTTAAGTCCAACTCCGTCAAAGTTCACCTCAGTGCTCTTTCAGCACATCATGTGCCAGTGGACGGCAGACCTCTCTCCAATGACCCTCTCGTAGCGAGGTTTCTCCGAGGTCTCCTTCTACTTAAACCACCTCTGCGCCCGCCAGCGCCTGACTGGGACCTGAATGTGGTTTTGCAGCGGATCACCTGTCCGCCTTTTGAACCTATGGCTACCTGTTCTCTCCGTTTTCTGTCTTGGAAAACACTGTTCTTGATAGCCCTCACTTCCGCTAGGCGCGTAAGTGAATTGCAGGCCCTCGTGTCTGATCCCCCTTACACTAGGTTCTACAAGAATAGGGTAGTCCTACGGACTCACCCAAAATTTCTGCCTAAAGTGGTCTCCCCTTTTCACATCAATCAGGAGGTGGTACTTCCAACCTTCTTTCCCAGACCACACTCCAGCCGAGCTGAAACGGTCCTCCATACCCTGGACTGTAGAAGGGCATTGAACTTCTACCTTGACCGTACGCGGGAGCACCGTAAAGCTGCTCAGCTTTTTGTGTCTTTTGACCCCAATAAATTGGGGCTCCCGGTCTCCAAGCGTACTCTGTCCATCTGGGTTGCGGACTGTATCTCTTGGGCTTATGGGGCAGCCGGACTCTCCTTAGAAAGTCGAGTCACGGCTCATTGCGTTCGGGCAAAGGCCACGTCAGTGGCTTACCTCCGCTCTGTTCCGCTGGCAGACATCTGCCGGGCCGCTACTTGGTCTTCGAGCCAGACTTTTGCGGTCCATTACTGTCTCGAGAGGGAGTCCCGTAGGGACAGTGCTTTCGGACAGGCAGTCCTCCGTAATCTCTTTGAGGTCTGAGCAACTCCTACCCTCCATCCCGGATGTGGGCTACCGGTGGGTGATCATTCAGCGAAGATTCTATCCTTCTGTGCTGCTGAGCTAGAGGGAGCTCATTTTTGTGCTTAGGGTCTCCGGTAGCCTTGAGCTTGGGAGTCCCATAAGTGAGGACTGACTTCCTGCTTGGTCCTGGAGAAAGCGTAGTTACTCACCTGTAACAGGTGTTCTCCAGGAGCAGCAGGAATCAGTCCTCACTACCCTCCCTCCTCCCCTTGGAGTTGCAATCGTCTGCTTATGTTCTTTTTGCAATTTTTTATGCTGTCTTTTTTAGCTATGTCATCTGACTGGCTAAGATGGCACCCTCGGGCGGGAAGACGACCGCGCATGCGCGCTGCAATTCCCAAAGGCTTTCTTTGAAAGCTGGGGAAAATTGCTCCGCGAGGGCTCCGTCGGCGCCGACGTCACCCATAAGTGAGGACTGATTCCTGCTGCTCCTGGAGAACACCTGTTACAGGTGAGTAACTACGCTGTATTCCACCTGCATCGGTTCACTGCTTAGAGCGTTTGGGAGGTTTCCTTCAGGCTCTCTGCTTAGTGCTTGGATTAAACGCCAGTAGTCAGCATTGCAAGGTAAGTCCTGTATTCGTAAACTTCTCTGCTGAGGATAGTTTCGCTTGTATACAGTACT
Source organism: Ichthyophis bannanicus (assembly GCA_033557465.1). Lineage (NCBI taxonomy): Eukaryota > Metazoa > Chordata > Amphibia > Gymnophiona > Ichthyophiidae > Ichthyophis > Ichthyophis bannanicus. The sequence continues at coordinate 49,053,041 of CM066036.1, read as the reverse complement.
TTCTTTGTTAAGCTTTTTATTAAGTGCAGGTTTGAACCTTGTTTCAGGGAGGCCTCTGTGAGGACAACAGACTCTAGTGTCTGCCCCTTTCTGTGTCACAGTATTCAAACTATTACCATTATAAAAATAGCATTTACCTTTGCTTCCATGTTGCTCTCTGAAAGGTGTAGGCTGAGGTTTGGGCCTGGCAGGTCCTAGATTATCTGCTACACAGGTAGGCCTCAGGCTCTTATCAAACTTAGGCCTGGGTCTCTCTCTTATAGTCCAATTGCCTTCAGGGTCAGCAGCTTTATAAAAGCTTTCTCTCCTGGAGAATTTATCTCTCCCTTCTTTAAAATGTTTACAGTAGATTCCTGTACCTGGTTTGGCTGGCACGGTTAGGCTGGTTCCCTTGGTCAGGAGTCCTCTCCCTGGATTCTCCAGATATCCATGTAGCTCGGGAGTTGAAACTTCCTGCACAATTTCCTGACAGTCTCCTTGTCTGTCTGAAGCTGTCTGCCAACCTCTTTGTCTTTCTCTTTTTCTCCAACCTCTTTGGCTGTACAGGTCTCCTTGCCAGTCTCCTTGACTGTGTTCTGGCTTGTCTCTTTGCCAGTCTCCTTGACTGTGTTCTGGCACGTATCTTTGCCAGTCTCCTTGTCTCTCCTCGACTGCTCTCCCGACTGCTCTGTCGGCTGCTCTGTCTCCTGCTCTCTCGCCTGCTCTGTCTCTCCTCCAGTCAACTGAGCATTTAAAAGGAGTTCCTCCCCTTCTGCCTTGGGTGTTGGCTGGAATTACGTCATTGGCTTTAAGGCGTGGTTCTTCAGACCTCCAGAGGTCTCTCTGGCTCCCTCTATGTGGTTCCTCATGACGCTGCAGCTGTTCTTTACCTCTTTTTTCTGTGTTTAAAACCTTTCCTTCTGCTTGCAGCTGGTCTGCAGTGCCACATATCCCCCCTCTTAAAATATGACGGGCTGGTGCAGCCTCTGCCACACAGCACGGAATACGCGACATTGCGTCCGCATTAAAGTGTAGCTTCCCAGCTCGATGTTCGATTCTGAAATCATAAGGTTGTAAAGCCATGTACCATCGGGTCAATCTACTGTTTTCATTCCGCATGGTATGCAACCATTTCAGAGGGGCATGGTCGGTTATGAGGACAAATTTTCTTCCCGTTAGATAAAATTTCAATGTTTCTATGGCCCACTTGATAGCGAGACATTCTCTCTCAATCGTAGCGTACTTTCGTTCCGCCAGTGATAATTTTCTGCTCAGGAACAGAATAGGATGCTCTGCCCCATCCTGTATCTGGGATAACACGGCACCGAGGCCCATTTCCGACGCATCCGTTTGCAATAGGAAGGTCTGATGGAAGTCCACCCCGCGTAGCACAGGTGCTTGACATAGCTTTCCCTTCAAACGTTGAAAAGCTGTCTCCGCCGACGGTGTCCACTTTATCAAATTTGGGGCATTTTTTCTCAGCATCTCCGTGAAAATATGGCTCTCCTCCGCAAAGTGTGGTATAAAGCGTCGATAATAGCCGATAAGGCCAAGGAAGCTCCGCAACTGCTTCTTATGTTGTGGGACAGGGAAGTTCCTGACGCTTTCAACTTTATCTTGCAGAGGACGTACTGTTCCACGACCCACGAGGTGACCCAAATATTTGACTTCCTTCGCCCCGAAGGTACATTTTTTTTGGGTTGAGCGTAAGGCCGGCTTTCCTCATAGCCTCCAATATAATGCCCACTTGGTGTAGATGGTCTTTCCAGGTGGCACTGTGGATTACCACGTCATCCATATAGGCCGTGGCGAACGCTTGGTAGGGTCGTAGAATGATATCCATTAAGCGTTGGCACGTGGCCGCTGCCCCATGTAGACCAAATGGCATCCTGCGGAAGTGGAAAAGACCTGAGGGCGTACTGAAGGCAGTCTTGGGCTTGGCATCCCGTGTCAGCGGGACCTGCCAATACCCCTTCGTCATATCCAGTGTTGTCAGGAATTTTGCTTGGCCGAGCCGATCGAGCCACTCCTCGATTCGCGGCATGGGGTATGCATCGAAAGTTGATATGGCATTCAGTTGACGAAAGTCGATACAGAAACGTAGCGACCCATCTGGTTTTGGCACCAGTACCACCGGGCTACACCACGGACTGTATGACTCCTCGATGACCCCTAATTGCAGCATTTCCTCCACTTGCTTGACAATTTCTTGCCTCTTAGCCTCCGGCAAGCGATAAGGGCGTTGCCGGATGATTTTTCCTGGTGGCGTTAGAATTTCATGAGCCACCAGTGATGTTTCTCCGGGTATCAGAGTAAGGACATCAGTGTATTCCTCTAGTAACTGAACTAACTCTTTTCGTTGGCTTAGGGAGAGCTCTTCGCCCATCTTGGGCAGGGATTCTTCTTTACACTCCTCTATTTGAGGGCCAAGATCCTCTTCTGGGGGTTCGTTTCCTACGGCCACGAAGCCTTCCATCTCTGCCTTCCCGGTGGAGCCGAAATCCTCCATCCCTCGGCTAGTGGGATCTAGCATGGCGACTTCTTCCAGGCTGGGGAAACCCACTCGCTCACAAATTAGCTGAGCTATTCTGTCCCCCTCTTGGACCTTGAAATCCTCATCCGAAAAATTACAAAGGAGTACTTTTAAGACACCCCTGTAGTCAGGGTCCACTACGCCTGCAGCCACATCCAGGCAGTGTTTCGCAGCCAGTCCTGACCGTGGAGCTATTCTCCCGTAACAACCTGGAGGTAGTTCTATCTGTATGTCCGTACTGACCAGCTTGCGTCCTTGACATGGAATGACCTGGCTTTCCGCGCTGTATAGGTCGTAGCCGGCGGCTTGTGCGGTGGCTCTTTGCGGACATCGGGCTTTCTCCGAAGTCCTGCAAAACTTCATCACAAACTTTTTTGTTGCCTCCCGGGATTCTTTCTCTCGCCTTTCCTTTGGCCTTTCCCACAGCGGGCTGGGAACCATAGGGTTCGTAGTCGCAGCTAGGCTGTTTCGTGGGGTACTGGAATAATCAGCTGGCTTAGACGGTAATTCCGTGTTATCCATAGACTCATGCCAACTACAGGTGGATCTGGGGATTTGTTTTTCTGTTGGAGACAAGCCCTCTTTGAGGCTCCTTCGGAACTGCGGCCAGTCGCGGCCCAACACTAGTTCTTGGGGCAATTTTGGTACGACTGCTATCAGCATTTCCTTCCTTATTCCCAAACCTTTAACCGATAGCCTGTAGAGAGGATAGCTTGTGGCAGCCCCGTGAATACATTTTATTTTTACACTGCCTTCTGGACATTCAGGTACTGATCCTCCCTGGTCTCTGATCACAGACCATAACTTCTGGGACATCATCGTTTGATCAGCGCCTGAGTCCAGAAGCGCACTTACATCCACTCCATGTATTTGTACAGACAATACAAATCCTTCTCGGACTGTCTTTGGGGTTTCCCCCACAAGGGCAGTGCGAGTGTAACAATCATTTTTTAAATGGCCTTTCTTACCACAAGTAAAACAACGCCTACCTTCTTGCTTATCTGGAGGGTAATTGCTTTTCATACTTCCATACACTGGACGGGAAGTGTTCCCTACTTTCCGGGCTTCCATACCTAAGGCTGTCTTGGGGCTACCCATCCTATGTTGGGTGACTTTCTCAGCCTCAAGGTACCTTTCTGTAAGGGTAATAGCCTCAGTAGTGGTACAGCAATTCTGCAACATAAGGTAATTCTGTACCCTACTGGGCACCGCTGTCATATATTGTTCCAAAACCAGGGCGTCCATTAGTGTGTCTACCGTTTTCCTCTCGGGCTGTAGCCACTTGTATGCTAAGCTCCTTATTCGGTGTCCCAGGGCTTTTGGCATCTCCCCCCGCTCTAAGGGTAGTAGCCCTAAACAGTTTATTGTATGACAATGGGGTAAGTCCTAGGCGATCCCTAATCGCTGATACTACCTCTTCGTAGGTGTTCGCTAAGGCAGGCGGCATGGCCCGGTAGGCAGCCAGTGCCTCGCCCGTAAGGGACGCTGCTAGACGTATTGACCATTGTTCTGGGGGCCACTTTGCTGAACTAGCTATTCTGGTGAAGGAATCTAGGAAATCGTCCACATTGTCCTCAGGACTCAATTTCCCTACCACCAAATCATGGCAAGTCCATTGTCCCACTGCTTGCTTGTTCACAGCAGTCGCACTCGCCTTCTCTTCATTGAGCTTGGCCATTTCTTCTCTTTGTTGCGCCAACCAGCTCTCCATCGTTTGCAGTTCCGGCGCCTGCTGTGCCTGCATGGCCTGCAGCGCTTGAGCCTGATTCTTGAGCGCCACCTCCGCCTGTTTGTCAAATTGGTGGGCCATCCACGCGCATAACTCTCTTGGCTCCATGGTGTACCTGCAAGGAAAGAAAAAGACACAACCAAGTGCGGCTCTCCAACTTTTTTTTTTTTTTTTTTCCCTTTCTATTTCTCTCTCTTTTTTTTTCAATCTTCCTCCTTTATCCCACACTAGACAGGCTTATTTACATGTTACCTGATTCTGGTGTGTAATCAGCATTGGGAGGGAAGTTGCTGTTGCTCGCCACCACTCTCCGTCCGAGAATTGGCAACAGGATTTTCACTATGCAGGATTTCTTTCCAATCCGATCCGGATCCTCAGCTACTCCGCTCCGGTTTTTCAGCTTCCGGTTCAGTTTCTTGAGCTGATCCACTCCGGGTTTTTCGGGGGGTTTTTTTTTTTTTTCAGCAGCACAGCCAGACTTTTTTTTCCTTTTTCTCAGGAATTTTAATCCTTATCCCCTTTAGTGCTGTAGTGAATCTCCAGGCAAAATCCTGCCAACTACGCCATTTTTCCCTTGTCACAGCATTCAAAGTATCATTATAAAAATAGCATTTACCTTTGCTTCCATATTGCTCTCTGAAAGGTGTAGGCTGAGGTTTGGGCCTGGCAGGTCCTAGATTATCTGCTACACAGGTAGGCCTCAGGCTCTTATCAAACTTAGGCCTGGGTCTCTCTCTTATAGTCCAATTGCCTTCAGGGTCAGCAGCTTTATAAAAGCTTTCTCTCCTGGAGAATTTATCTCTCCCTTCTTTAAAATGTTTACAGTAGATTCCTGTACCTGGTTTGGCTGGCACGGTTAGGCTGGTTCCCTTGGTCAGGAGTCCTCTCCCTGGATTCTCCAGATATCCATGTAGCTCGGGAGTTGAAACTTCCTGCACAATTTCCTGACAGTCTCCTTGTCTGTCTAAAGCTGTCTGCCAACCTCTTTGTCTTTCTCTTTTTCTCCAACCTCTTTGGCTGTACAGGTCTCCTTGCCAGTCTCCTTGACTGTGTTCTGGCTTGTCTCTTTGCCAGTCTCCTTGACTGTGTTCTGGCACGTATCTTTGCCAGTCTCCTTGTCTCTCCTCGACTGCTCTCCCGACTGCTCTGTCGGCTGCTCTGTCTCCTGCTCTCTCGCCTGCTCTGTCTCTCCTCCAGTCAACTGAGCATTTAAAAGGAGTTCCTCCCCTTCTGCCTTGGGTGTTGGCTGGAATTACGTCATTGGCTTTAAGGCGTGGTTCTTCAGACCTCCAGAGGTCTCTCTGGCTCCCTCTATGTGGTTCCTCATGACGCTGCAGCTGTTCTTTACCTCTTTTTTCTGTGTTTAAAACCTTTCCTTCTGCTTGCAGCTGGTCTGCAGTGCCACAACGCCCACTGGTGGTCAGCCGTCACAAGGGATACCTGGGTACTAAATATAGTCCAGAGGGCTATCTCCTCCACTTCCACCAGGTACCCCCCTCCTATTTTCCAGGGGAGCCTCCACAATTTCCTCTGCACAGGGACTTACTCCTGCAGGAGTTAGCAAGTCTTCTAAAGGAACAGGCTGTGGAACTGGTGCCCCACCACCTGAGAGGTCAAGGCTTCTATTCCAGGTACTTCCTGGTACCAAAAAGAACAGGAGGCCTCAGGCCCATCCTAGACTTGCGGAATCTGAACAAGTTCCTGGAGAGGGAAAAGTTCAAGATGCTTACCCTTTGAATCCTGCTGCCCTACCTCCAGCAGGGAGATTGACTATGCTCCTTAGACCTAAAGGATGCTTATATTCACATCCTCATTCATCCAGACCACAGACAATATCTCAGATTTGTAGTGGGAGGAAACCACTATCAGTACAGAGTACTGCCTTTTGGCCTTGCATCCGCCCCCAGGGTGTTCACCAAGTGCCTGGCGGTGGTGGTGGCCTACCTCAGGGTTCAAGGCCTCTTTGTCGTCCCATATCTGGACGATTGGCTCATCAGGGGTTAATCCCCGCAAGAGGCCAATCAAGCCACCCTTCGCACTGTCGCTCTGCTTCAGCACCTGGGGTTTGTTATAAACTTCGCAAAGTCCACTTTGCACCCCTCACAGAACATGGAGTTCATAGGAGCAAGGCTGGACACCTTTCAGGCAAAGGCCTTTCTACCAGTGGACAGGGCCCACAGATTGATGGATCTAGCCAGGCCGTTCCACAGCAATTCTCTGGTCTCCGTCAGACAATTCCTGAGGCTCTTAGGCCACATGGCATCCACGGTCCATGTAACTCCAAATGCCCGTCTACACATGAGGCCAGCTCAATGGGGCCTCAAGACTCAGTGGCACCAAGCCACAGGAAGCCTCATGGACAAAGTGAGGGTGTCCAACCTACTAGAGTCTTCTCTGCAGTGGTGGCTTCATCTTCCGAATCTGGTTCGAGGGGTGCCTTTTCAAGCACCTCCACACTCTCAAGTGCTAACAACCGATGCTTCTCTTCAAGGTTGGGTGCACATTGCCAAGGAGCATGTACTCAAGGCCTGTGGTCTCCGTGGGAGGCCACACAGCAGATCAATCTCTTAGAACTGAGAGCTATCCACTTAGCCCTGAGAACTTTCTCCCATCTCATCTCTCACCAGTCCATCTTGGTTCAGATGGACAATCAAGTTGCTATGTTCTATGTGAACAAACAAGGGGGCACAGGGTCCCACCTATGTCAGGAAGCACAGAAACTGTGCTCCTGGGCAGTCAGTCACGACATTCTTCTCAAAGCGGTCTATCTCCCTTGTCAGGAGAATTACTTGGCAGACAGATTGAGCAGGATCCTGCAGCCACACGAGTGGCAGTTGAATCCTCTAGTGGTTCAACAGATCTTCCTGGGATGAGGTCTTCCAACCATAGATCTCTTTGCCAGTCCTCTGAACCGTCAACTTCCCAGGTTCTGCTCCAGGCAACTGCATCCTCTCAGAGTTGCAGCGGAGGCGTTTCTCCTTCCATGGTCTACAGGCCTTCTATATGCGTTTCCTCCCACGCCTCTGGTGTCTAAGACACTATTCAAGGTGATCAGGGACAAGGCCTCGCTGATCCTGGTGGCCCCCAGGTGGCCAAGGCAACCCTGGTTCCCACTTCTTTTGCAGCTAGCAGTGGACACTCGTCTCCCTCTGGGGATGCAACCCGATTTTCTGTCTCAGGAGCAGGGATCTCTCTTACACCCCAATCTCCAGTCCCTCAATTTGATGGCCTGGCTGCTGAAAGGGTAGTTCTAGCGCCCTTACTATTGCCTAGGAGGACGTGGTCTTGGCTTCTAGGAGGCAGTCCACCCGAAGGTCTTATGCCCTTAAGTGGCGTAGATTCTCTACTTGGTGTACTCAACACAACGAGAATCCTTTCTCGTGTCTGGTACCAGTGGTGCTGCAATATTTGCTTCACCTGTCCAACCTAGGCCTTAAGTCCAATTCTGTTAGAGTTCATCTTAGTGTTCTTTCAGCACATCACTCACAGGTGGAGGGTCAGTCTCTATCCAGCTATCCTTTGGTGGCTCGCTTCCACAGAGGCCTGCTTTTGCTTAAGCCTCCAGTGCGTCCGCCTGCCCCTGAATGGGTTTTAAATGTGGTCTTGCAGCGGCTTACTTGCCCACCATTTGAACCTATGGCTACTTGCCCTCTGCGTTTTCTCTCTTGGAAAGCGTTGTTTCTGGTAGCCCTTACCTCAGCGAGGCGAGTGAGTGAGCTTCAGGCCCTAGTATCAGATGCACCTTATACTAGGTTCTATAGGAACAGAGTAGTCTTACGGACTCACCCTAAGTTCCTGCCTAAGGTTGTCTCCTCCTTCCACCTCAATCAGGAGGTGGTTCTTCCAACTTTCTTTCCCAAGCCTCATGCCAGCTGGGCTGAGATGGTCTTGCATACCCTGGACTGTAGGAGGGCGTTGTCCTTCTACCTTGATCGTACGCGGGAGCACCGGAGGGCTGTTCAGCTCTTCGTCTCTTTTGACCCCAATAAGCTGGGGTTGGCTGTCTCCAAGCGTACTTTGTCCATTTGGGTAGCCGACTGTATCGCTTGGGCTTACAGGGCAGCCAGCCTCTCGTTACAGGGTCGAGTTACATCTCACCGTGTCAGGGCGAAGGCTGCGTCAGTGGCTCATCTCCGCTCTGTTCCGTTGGCAGACATCTGCCGGGCCGCTACTTGGTCTTCAAGCCAGACTTTTGCGGCCCACTACTGCCTTGAGAGGGAGTCCCGCAGGGACAGTGCTTTCGGGCAGGCGGTACTCCATAATCTTTTTGGGGTTTAGGCAACTCCTACCCTCTGGCCCTGGTGTTGGGCTACCGTTCGGGGGCGTTATCAGAGAAGATTCTGTTCTTGCATGCTGAGGCTCTAGAGCAGGGGTCTCAAACTCAAATTGCTTTGAGGGCCAAATGAGGACTTGTAAAGTAACCCGCGGGCCGCATAAGACGCGGGGCCTCATTTGCATAAATATTTGCATAATGTTACCATACAAAGCGCAGACGTTAATGATGCACATTTCCCAGAGCTGACATATTCCAGTTAATAAATTCAAAATAGATATGTTTCTACCTTTTGTGCATTTTTTTCAGTTGCAATTGTTCCAGCCACTTTCTTCTGGTTTCTTCGTGTCTTCTGCTAACTCTCCATCGTCTGCTGTCCATTTGTCCTTTCTTTTCTCTTCTAGTTTTTTTTCCATTCTCTCTCTACATCTGCTTTAACATACTAATTTTTCTCCTTTTGCTCCTTCCTCATTCCTATTTCATCCACTCAAATTTTACCTCTCCATCCTCAATCACCACTTACTCTCCCAATACCCGGCCAATTGTAGATTTTTCTTCCCTCCCACACAAAATATTTTTCCCCTCTCCATTTCACTCCCCCAGCTCCATCCCATTCTAATCCTTCCCCAACATCAGCTCCCTTCTAGTTCCAGCCCCACCCAGCATCCGCTCCTTTCTAGTCCCCGCATCAGCCCATTTCCAGTCCTATCCTAGCCACACCATCAGCCCATTTCCTGTCCTAGCTCCCCCCACTAAGCCCATTTCCAGTCCTAGCAACCCCCCCAGTCCATTACCATTTCTAGCCCCCCCATAGCCCATTACCAGTCCTAAGCCCCCCCAACAGCCCACTTCCAGTCCTAACCCTCCCATCACCCCACTTTCATTCTTAGCCCCCCATAGCCCATTACCAGTCCTAACCCACCAATCAGCCCACCTCCAGCCCTAACCCCATCTGCCCATTTCCAGTCCTAGCCCCCACCATAGCCCATTACCAGTCCTAACCCCCCACTGCTGCCATTAGCCCACTTCCAGTCCTAACCCCCCATTACCCCATTTCAGTCTTAGCCTCTCCGTAGCTCATTACCAGTCCCAACTCCCCCCATCAGCCCACCTCCAGTCCTTCCTAACCCCCATCAGCCCATTTCCAGTCCTAACTCCCTCCCCCATCAGCCCAAGTAAATAAAATAATAAAAAAAAAACCAGAATCAACTGTCAATTTTAAAAAAAAATGGCTTCTGCTGCTGCTGCAGCCGTGGCAGCAGCAGAATCAGCTGTCCCGCGGCTCCTTCCCCTCTGCCTGGAAGAGCCCTGAGTCTGCTCCATCAGTGGTGGGCTTTTCAAGCCGCGAAGAGAGTATTTCCCTCTCGCGCAGCTTAAGCGTATTAACTTTTCAAGCCACGCGAAAGGGAAATACTCTCTTCGCGGCTTGAAAAGCCCACCGCTGATGGAGCAGACTCAGGGCTCTTCCGGACAGAGGTGAAGGGGCGGCGGGACAGCTGATTCTGCTGCTGCCACGGCTGCAGCAGCAGCAGAAGCCAGTTTTTTTTTTTTTTAATTGACAGTTGATTCTGCCGCTGCCACGGCAGCAGCGGCAGCAGCAGAAGCCAGGTATTTTTTTTTTGTTTCCCTCCGTCTCGGGCCGCATGTTTGAGACCCCGGCTCTAGAGGGAGCTCATTTTTCCGCTTGGGGTCTCCGGTAGCCTTAAGCTGGGGAGTCCCATATGTGAGGACTGACTTCCTGCTTGGTCCTGGAGAAAGAGTAGTTACTCACCTGTAACAGGTGTTCTCCAGGAGCAGCAGGAATCAGTCCTTACAACCCTCTCTCCTCCCCTTGGCGTTGCAGTCATATGATTTATTTTGTCATTTTTGTCTACTTTTAGCTATATCATCAGACTGAGCATGCACGCTGCATTCCCAAAGGCTTTCTTTGAAAGCTGGGGAAATGCTCCGCACTGGGGCTCCGTCGGCGCCGACGTCACCCATATGTGAGGACTGATTCCTGCATCGTCGGGGTTCCTCGGAGAGGGGGGTCCCCCGAGCGGGAGCAAAAGAGGAAGAAGCAGCTCGCGAGGGCGGCGTCGGAGGAGGTCCCTGGCTCTTCGAGGGCTAGGCCTTCAGCGTCGGGGCGGGTGCTGCCGGGCCCCGCGCGGTCGGAGCCTGACTCCTCTTCGGACAAGTCCGTCTGGGAGACAGAGGACGAGGAGTCCCCCGATACCTTCAAGACTCAGTGCGTCCCGTCGGACTCACCGCAGTCTGAGCCCTGGAGTAGATCCCTTCCGGAGGATACCCGGTTCTCGGAGTTTGTTTGGGATATGGCCACTGCTTTGGCGATCCCGGCGGACCCCGAGGAGGATCCTCGAGCCGAAGAGCTCGAGGCCCTCCAGTATGAATCTCCTCCGAAGGAGGCGTTTACTGTGCCGGTTCCTCCAATGCTGGAACGGCTCCTCTTCCAGATGTGGGAGGCACCGGCCTCGGTGCCGGTTCTAAGCAAGCGGGTCAATTCCATTTATCGACTCCGTAAGAGCCTTGGTTTTCAGAAGGCACAGCTACCGCACCATTCCATGGTGGTGGAATCGGCCATGCATCGTCTGAAAAGCCAGAAGATGCACTTCGCAGTGCCTCCTGACCGGAAGGCCCGGAACCTGGATGCGTTTCGTAGAAAGTGCTTCCAGGGCTCGATGCTTGCTTGCCGTGTCCAGTCTTATCAGCTGTATATGGGCATGTACTTGCGGGACCTGGCAAAGGAGCTTGCCGGGTTCTCTGCTGGTCTCTCCGGGGAACCTTTGCAGAGGTTCAAGTCCTTGTCTTCGGGGATCGGGGAATGCTCTAAGTTCATGTCCCGAGCAGCCTACGATGGCTTCGAGGCCTCGGCCCGTGTTGTGGCAGCCGACATCGCGGCTCGACGCCAGGCATGGCTGCAGTTATCGGACCTCAAGCCATGGGTACAGGACAAAGTTGGTCGATGTCCCTTGCCGAGGTGAGAACCTTTTTGGCAAGCCCATGGCCGAGAAGGCTGCTGAGCTCGAAACCGAGCACCTCACGAGGACAAGGCTGTCTAGAAAGACTTCTGCCCCTTCACATAAGAAGAAGGGCTCGGGTAAGAAGTCCTTTTACCCGAGGAAGGTGACTGCCTACAAACAGTTCCCACCTTACCAGGCCTCCCCCGCTCCCCCACAGGGTCAGCAGGCCAAGGGGCAGGGACATGGGCCCCGTAGGCAGAAGGCCCCCAGGCCTCTGGCTCCTGCTCCCACTCAGCAGGGTGGGGTTTTTTGACGCCCAAGGCATAGCCTCTCCGTCTCTGCTGTCCCATCCCTGTACAGGAGGTCGACTAGCCCTGTTTGCCTACCGGTGGCCACCCATTACAGGAGACAATTGGGTCTTAAGCATAGTCCACAAGGGCTACATGCTTCATTTTCATCAGTTGCCTCCTCCCTACTTTCCAGGAGAGCCTCCAAGGCCTCCTCTCCATACAGCCCTCCTCCTGCAGGAGCTTCAGGGTCTTTTGCGAGACAAAGCGGTGGAGCCTGTGCCTCCCCACCTACAAGGTCACGGTTTCTACTCCAGGTACTTCCTAGTACCAAAAAGAATAGGGGACCTCAGGCCTATTCTCGACCTCAGAAATCTCAACAAGTTCTTAGAGAAGGAGAAGTTCAAGATGCTTACTCTTGGAACACTTCTGCCCTTCCTCCAGCAGGGAGATTGGCTATGCTCTTTAGATCTAAAGGATGCGTACACTCGCATCCTCATTCATCCAGACCACAGGAAGTACCTCAGGTTCTTTGTGGGAGGAAACCATTATCAGTACAAAGTGCTGCCATTTGGCCTCACCTCCACCCCCAGAGTCTTTACCAAATGCCTGGCAGTGGTGGCGGCCTACTTGAGAAATCAGGGTATCTTTGTCTTCCCCTATCTGGACGACTGGCTCATCAGGGGTCAGATCTGCCAGGAGGCCAGGCAAGCCACCCTCCGAACGATTTCTCTGCTACAGCATCTGGGGTTTGTCATAAACTTCGCAAAGTCCACTTTGCTCCCCTCCCAAAACTTAGAGTTCATAGGGGCAAGATGCACTCTCTGCAGGCAAAAGCTTTCTTGCCAGAAGACAGAGCCCAAAGACTGATGACCTTTGCAAACCAGTTTCTCAGCAGGTCACTGGTCTCCGCCAGGCTCTGCCTGAGGCTTCTTGGCCACATGGCTTCGACAGTGCATGTCACACCCCATGCCAGGCTTCATATGAGGCCTGCACAATGGTGCCTCAGAACTCAGTGGTCGCGGGCCACAGGGAGCCTCAGAGACAGAGTAAGGGTGGCCAGACCATTCCTGCACTCCCTACGTTGGTGGCCGCATCCCCCCAACCTACTGGAAGGGATGCCTTTTCAGCCACCTGGGTTCACAGTGGTATTGACCACTGATGCCTCTCTACAGGGCTGGGGAGCACACTGTCTGGGCAAGTGCACCCAGGGCCTGTGGTCTCCCTGGGAGGCCCAGCAGCAGATCAATCTACTGGAGCTTCGGGCTATTCGCTTAGCCCTCAAGACTTTCTCTCAAACCTTGGCTCACCAGTCTGTCTTAGTGCAAACAGACAATCAGGTAGCCATGTTTTATGTGAACAAACAGGGAGGCACTGGGTCCAGGCTCCTTTGTCAGGAGGCACAGGACCTTTGCTTGTTTGCGCTCAGGCACAACATGTTGCTCAAGGCGGTTTATCTCCCTGGCCAGGAAAATTACCTGGCAGACAGGTTGAGCAGAATTCTGCAGCCACACGAGTGGCAGCTCCGCCCACTTCCTGTTCAGCTGTCGTGGTGAGAGGACCTGTTCTGGAGAGCTCCTGCTAGGGAGGATTTCCTGCTCACTACCTGTGTCTGGATGTCGGGCCCTGGGCCACCTCCAGCAGGAGAGGCCCAGGCCCAGAGGCCTACCAAGCCTGGTGGGCCTCCTTCTTTGTTACCAGATGGAGGGACTGGAAGTCTGGAACAGACGGCGCCCCGGGTGGGGGACTCCCCAGGTAGGACTGCAACTGCTCAGGGAACAGGGACCCACTTGCCCGGAGGCTTGGGCCCGCTACCCCAGGGAGGAGGTTTCTCTCTCCTTCCCAGGCAGGGTGTGGAGGCTGGGTGGAGGCAGGGAGAGGCCCTAGGGAGGCCTTGGAGGCCTGCCTTGTACGGTGCTGGAGGAGGCGGGTTTCCCCCTCCACCTCGGGTCCTGGAGGAGGCCTCTACCTCCTCCAGTGAGGATGAGGATGGAGGGTCGGGCCTGCCGTCCTTCCAGCAGCCAGCTAGGGCCCCAGACGAGATCGTGGCGGCGGTACGGCGGCTCCGGGGTCTCCAGGAGGAGGCGGCCCAGCTGCAAGCCCAGCTCTCCCACCTGGAGAGCCTGCAGGCCACCATTCCCGGTGAGGAGTGGGTGGCCTATAACAGCTATAGGAAGGGGGTGAAGCGGGCCTTGAAGGCCAAGCACCAGCAGATCATCTATTTGAAGAGCCAGGGTTGTGGGTCCCTGTCTGAAATGTACTACAACTATGATAAATGGCATGGTGTATCTGCAGTCCAGGGGAGACCCCCGGGGGTGGGTAGAAATGGTGGCTACCCCCAATCCTGTACCGTGCCCTTCCAATATCCAACCCATGTGAGAGAAGACACTTATGTGTTACAATGCCCGGGTGTGCCACAGCGGTCCGGAGACCCTTACCTGAAGAAACAAGGTGGTGTTGCTGGAGAGGTGGCTGTCCCAGTATCGGAGGCTGGGCCGATGATCCCCTGCCCGTTGGATCCTGTTCTCCCTGCTTGGATGATTGCTGGAGAAGTAGGGGCTCGTCAGCATTGGAGGACTTCTGAGCTAACAGCGCAGCATCTGCTCCCTGCCTCAAGCACTGCCGATCCAGCCCTACCCGAGGAGATTGCAGAAATCCAGCCCCATCATCCGCGGGTATTTTCGGGAGGTTGTCCTGCTTCCTTGCTGCCACCGCCTGAAGAAAGCCGCCTCCGTCCTGATCGCCGGGGTGTACTGACAGCTGCAGTCCGGGATCCGGAGAGGGTTGCCCCGCTGAGGGATGACGCTGCAGGGCTTCCCTCTACCAGTCTCAGCTCCAAAGATGGCCGCCGTGAGTCCGGTGAGGTCACTTCCGGGAAAACCCGGAAGTGTGAAGATGGCTGCAATCTCTCCTCTGCACAGCAAACGGAGCACCGTAGAAGATCGCTGGAGACGGTATGGGACCGTCCTTGTTGCCCCTCTATCGGAGGGGTTCCTGCAACCCGCGGTGAAGTTCAAGAGGCCGGTTTGCACCGTCGGGGGTCTGCGGATGCTGCCGTGGAGTCCCAGATGTCTGGAAATCCCATTCCTGCTGGTGCTGAGTGCTCTGCGATGGTGAAGGGGACTGGGACAGGGGATTCTGCTTCCTCTTTCCAGGGCCCTCAACGGCTGCAGACTGGCCGGCCTCAGTTCCCTGGGGTGGCTGTCTGGCGCCGGCAGGGTGCTGGGAAGGGGAAGGAGCAGGGTAGGGGCTGCTGTTCTTTTTCTGCAGCCCCTGGGGGGAGTCAAGAGAAGGGAAAGAATGTTTTTCCTTTTCCTTTTTCCCTGTCATCTGTGTCAGCGGAGCGGGATGAGCAGATGCCTGCATTTTCAGCCAGTGTGGCCGAGGGGGGCATGGCTCGCAGGGGGGCATCTGCCCTTCCTGCTGGAGCCTTGGCTGCCGGCCGTGTGGTTCCGGACCCCTGTGCCACGTCTGGCACCGACAATCAGGTAGGACCTGGGAGGGACAGGGGGCAGGGGGGTGGAGGTTTGGGGGATGTTCTGGGTGGGGGATCTGCCCTGCTGTCTCGGGTAGGTCCTGCCTTGTTGTCGGTAGCCGTAAAGGGGGTAGCGGACGGTGGGTCAGGGGAAGGTCTGATGGAGGGAAGAGGGGAGCGGCCGACTGGTCATATAGTGGGAAAGGAGGTAGTGGCTGATTCTGAGTGGGGGAAGGGTTTGTCCTCAGTGGGGTCAGGGGTGGCGGTGGTCCCCCTGGATCCCGGGAATGGAGGGGAGAGGGGTCCATCCCCGGTAGTGGTGGCCGAGACCCAGGAGCCTTGCGCTGGGTTGGAAACAAGGGACGGAGGTGTGGGGGGGCTTTCTGGTCGCCTGGGTGTTACCGAGAACCAGGTCCGTGATGCCCTTAAGTTAGCTTTGGAGACTCCGACAGGCCCTCCCGGGGCCTTTACTGCCTTTCGGCAGCTTGAGGTGGAAGCAGGGGCTAATCCGGGGGTTCTCGGTGGCACCCAGGGATCCGGAAGGGATAGCATCCCTGATTCGGTGTTTGCAGAGCTGACTTTGCCCAGTCCTCAGGTCACCCCATGTGCGGAGGTTGTGGCTTCTGCAGACCAGCAGCAGGATCCCCCGCAGGTGGCAGCAGGGGAAGAACAAGGAGGGCAGGGGATGGGAGCTGGGGGTCGGCTCCCCCCCCCCGTCCCGTTGCGGAGGCTCGGAAGTGGACGGGTACCACTCCGGGGACATCGGGTGGGGCTGGGGGGAGGGGGAGTTCCCAGGGGAATGGTCCTGTAGGAGGGGGAGGAGGT
Organism: Ichthyophis bannanicus; assembly: GCA_033557465.1. Lineage (NCBI taxonomy): Eukaryota > Metazoa > Chordata > Amphibia > Gymnophiona > Ichthyophiidae > Ichthyophis > Ichthyophis bannanicus. The sequence goes on along the minus strand of CM066036.1, from coordinate 49,036,980 downwards.
GGGGGCGGTTTTCGAGGGGTAGGGGGTGAGGTCAGATGGCGCAACGTGGCGCAGATCCGGTGGGCTGGGGAGGGGCCCCCTCCAGCCAGGGAACAGGTCTTGAGGATGGTCCTTGGGCTGGGGTTTCTCCCGGGAGATCTCTATGCCTTCATCCACATGAACAACACCATTGAATATGATGTTAGTTTCATGCTGAGACGGGGGCTGGAGATTTTTTGGGACCGATACCAGCAGCAGAGGGGGCAGGGAGGGTGGGCCGACTTTCGTGTTGTGCCTATCTCTCGCCAAGGGACGGTACCTGTGACCATCCTATCCCGGAATGAGTCGCTCCCAGGGCAGGACATCCAGTTTTGGTTGTCGCGCCATGCGGTGCTCCTCGCACCCCTGGTTAAGGGCGCTGGGCCCCTAGGGGTGTGGGACGGGTCGTGGAAGGGCAGGATCCGTTTGCGTGAGGTGGGAAACGTGGTGCAGCACGTGCCCTCGGCTGGTTTTCTCGGTCGGGATCGCATCTTGTGCTATTACCCCGGGCAACCCCGCGAGTGTCACCGCTGTGGCTCCTTCCGCCATTTGAGCATGAACTGTCCCGAGCAGGTCTGCACCAGTTGTGGTGGACGGGGTCACGCCTCGGCCGGGTGTTTGCTTATTCGGTGTAACCTTTGTGGGGAGTTGGGCTACCCCTTCGCCCGCTGCCCCTCCGCATCACACAATGGACCGGGGGGGGGATGCCGTCACTCCACCTCGGGCTCCTGTGCGGGAGGAGGTTGTGGAGGCCCCTCTCCCTCAGGAGGAGTCCGAGGGCCCTAGGGTGGAGGAGTCCATCGAGCCGAGGGAACCACCAGGGGGAGGGGATTCGGGTAGGAAGGAGGAGAGGGTTGATGTGGTGGAGGTTAATGTATCACGACAGGATAGCGGGTTGCGGGTGGTGCCACCTGAGGAATGGACCACGGTCCCTTCCAAGGGTGGCAAGTCCAAAAGGAAGAAACGGGAGACATCCCCGTTGCCGGATGCAGAGCCCGTGTTGGACATCAACCGTTTCGTCTTTTTGGCTGCTGATGCGGCTGAGGGCTTGCCTGTGGAGGCAGGGCTTCCTGTGCGGCGCTCGGAGCGGTTAGCGGCGGGGGCGGCCCCTCTTCCTCAGCGGCGGGCTTCCAAAATACCGAAGGCGCGCCGCGGTCAGGGTCCTCCAATCAAGGGGGATACTGGCGCCCGACGGGTGAGGGAGGACGGGTCTTTGCCCCCGCAGTTGGGTGATGGGCCTTCGCAGGAGCCCCCTGCTGACCCGGCCGTCCCGGCCTCCCCCGCGGGGGAGGGCACTGGTCCGTTGTCTCAGTCTTTGTCCAGGGAAGGGGGGGAGGCACCGGTGGTGGACCCCACGGAGGAGATCATTCCTCCGACCCCTGACCTGTCCGTGCCCCCTCACCCCATGGGAACTGGGTTAGCCCCTGCGACAGCTTTGCCTGGTGGTCTCAGGGACACCAGCACCTCGTGGGGTGACAGGGTCGAGCAGGAGGAGGCGGAGATCCTCGAGGTGGTCGACGTGGACCGTGAGGAGTTGCTCCAGCTCGCGGGCTTGTCCTGCAAGAGGGATTCCGGGGATCCCGGGTATGGTGAGAAGAGGAGGAAAGGGTCACTGCACACGAACTAGGTATGGCGTGCACTCCTGCGTTCTCGTGCACCACCATCAACGTGGCCAGCATTTTCTCGGACCAGGCGCGGGCTACGGCCTATGATTTTCTTTCCACGAGTGGGCTGGATGTCATCTTCTTGCAGGAGACCAGGCTCACCTCGCTCGCTAGCCTTCATCGGGCAAAGCGGGAGTGGAGGTGGGGCCCTTCGTACTGGTCGCTTGCGGCACAGCCCTACGCAGGAGTGGCGGTTTTGTTCACGTCTAACCGATTTCAGGTGCAGTACGTGTGGGAACTGGAGCAGGGCCGGTGTTTGCTCTTAGACGGCTACTGCGGGCCTCATCGGTTTCGTTTCGTGGTGGTCTACGGCCCCCAGTCTAAGTTGGCGCGGAAGACCCTGTTCGGGGTCATCCGCCCCTACTTACACACCTCCCGTTTGGTGGTCCTCGCCGGGGATTTCAACACCACCACCCTTTTGCAGGACCGAGGAGGGGATCGTTGCCCACCCAGTTACGAGGGCCTCTTTTTGGCTGAGATGACCCGGACGGCTGACCTGGTGGATGTTTTCCACCGGGCCTTTCCACGGTCGCCGGGGTTCACCTACTACCATGGGACCTGCAGGAGTCGTATCGATCAGATATATGTGAGTGCCCGGGTGGAGTGTTCCCCTCCGCAGTTGCAGGCGGTTGACTTTTCGGACCACCGCGTCCTCTCCGTGTCCTTCCTGGCCAATCACGAGGAGCTCAGCAGGGGTCCTGGCCTGTGGAGACTGAATGTGCAGTTGTTGGCAACATCAGAGGTGGTTCAGGAGTTCTTGGCCTTTCTCGCAGACCAGGAAACTCTGCTGGGTGTTTTTCCTTCCCGTGGCGCCTGGTGGGACGAGGTGAAGACGCGTGCCCGCCAACTCTTCCGTTCCCGGGGTACCTCCATGGCTCGATCCCGCTACCTCACTTACACTGTCCTCCGGAGGTCGCTGGATCGTTTGGTATCCCGAGGGGCAGCGCGGGAGGAGGTGGAAGAGGTGCGAGTCCAGCTCCGTGGCCTGCTTTACGATCGCCATGCCTCCCTATGCTTCGAGGGGGCAGCCGGTGGGGTCGCTGCTCCAGACCCCTTCCTAACTTGCAGGGAGAGTGTTCGGCGTCAGGAGGTCATGGCCCTGCGGGGCGAGGACGGTACCATTCATACCTCCCAGGAGGACCTTTTGCAGATGGTGGGGGAATACTTCTGGGACCTGTTTGGGGATCGCCCCGTGGACCTCACCCATATCCGAGAGTACTTGGGCCTTCCCCCGGTGTATTCGGCTGTGGTCCAGGCACAGGTTGATGCACTCGCTGCTCCGATTCAGCAGGTGGAGGTGGAGAGGGCGATTCGTGCCATGCCGTTGGGGAAGGTGCCTGGGCGCGATGGGCTCCCTGTGGAGTTCTATCGCACTTTCATCGCCCAGCTGGCCCCCTTCCTGACCTCCCTGTTTCAGGAGATCATGGATACGGGGTTTCTCCCGCGGTCATTTCGCGAGTCTGTCCTGCTGCTGCTCTCCAAGGGGAAGGACGATAGCTCCTTGGACTTTTGGCGGCCGCTCTCTCTTCTGAACGCGGACCGGAAGATCTTGGCCAAGTGTTTGGCCAACCGACTGGTGGAGGTGTCGGGCTTTTTGCTGTCCCCTTCCCAGTATTGTTCCGTTCGGGGGAGAGGGGTTCTGGACGCTGTCGCCACAGTCCGGGAGGTGGTGGAGAGAGGCCGGTCGCTCCAACGGGACCACTGGTTGGTCTCCTTGGATCAGTCCAAGGCCTTCGATCGAGTCAGTCACCGATACCTGTGGGTGGTGCTCCAGCACGTCGGCCTCCCCACAGGTTTCCTCTTCATCGTGCAGGCGCTGTACCGAGGGAGGGTGAGCTTCCCGTTTATTAACGGGTGGCTCGGACGGCCGTTTGGTGTCGCCTCGGGGGTGCCCTTTGAGCCCCTTGCTGTATGTTTTCTCCCTCGACCCCTTCCTCCGGAGATTGTCCTCAGGTGGGTTGCGGGGCCTGGAGACGCCTGGTGCGCCCCCGGTGTCCGTCGTTGCCTACGCTGACGACATCTCAGTTTACGTGGACGGCACTGAAGGGGTAGAGGCCCTGCGGGAGGCCGTGGAGGAGTACTCGGAGGTAGCCTACTCTGTTGTCAACCACAGCAAGTGCCAGACGCTGTGGTTGGGCCCCTCGGAGGCCTCCCCGCCTTCCTGCGCCCCCTTTCCTCCTCCCGTGGGGGAGGTCCGCGTTTTGGGCCTCGTCTTCGGGTCGGAGGACTGTGCGGAGTCCAATTGGGACCGTTGTCTCGAGACTGCACGGTGTCGGGTGCTGCGGTGGAGGGGGTGGAGGTGTACGTACGAGGAGAAGATCAAACTCCTCGGGACGTTTCTGCTTCCTCTCTTTCTGCACGTGGCCACGGTCTTCGTCCTTCCGTCGTCCCGTCAGGCGTCTGTCTGTGCTGTCTTTTTCTGTTTTCTGTGGGGTAATCGCCTGAACCCCGTCCAGCGCAACATCGTTTGCCTGGATCGGGCAGAGGGCGGTTTGGGTATGTTGCACCCCCTTGTCTTCCTGTCAGTCTTGTCTATGGCGTTCCACTTGGGTAGGATGCGGGAAGGGGGTGGGGTTTGGTGGGTGGCCTCCTATCGGGAATGGTTCTCCCGCTTCTGGGAGCAGTGGGAGGGGGCGTCCTCGGTCCCACGTGTGCGCCGGAGCGGGGAACAGGCCCCATCGTACGTATTTGCGATGGTGGGGCTCATTCGGCGGTGGGGGGTGACCGACCCACTCGCCCAGTCCTTGGGGCGGAAAGGATTGTACCGGATGGTACTCGCCTCCCACTTTCAACCACGGTGGGCCCTGCGGGACTGTCCAGCGGATGTGATGCAGCGGGGCCTTCGGCTGTTGAACTCCCCTCGGCTACCGAAGAAGGTTCGGGATGTGGCCTGGTTGTCTTTCCACGGGCGTTTGTACGTGAGGGACAACCTCAAGTACAGGTCACAGGCCGAGCAGGTCTGTCCGAGGGCCGGTTGTGAAGGGCAGATGGAGACCACAGGTCACAGGCCGAGCGGGTCTGTCCGAGGGCCGGTTGTGAAGGGCAGACGGAGACCATGGACCATTTCCTCCGGCAGTGCCCCTTCAACGTGGAGGCCTGCCGGTTGGTGTCCGCTGCTCTTCACCTGCGCGACCTTTCCCTCCTCACGTATGCGGAGTGGGTGTACGGGGCCTGGTCCTTTCCTCTAAGGCAGGACTCCGGGACCCTCTACCTCGTCACGGCCGTAGTGCGCTACCACCTGTGGCAAGCGCGCTGTCATGTCTCGACCCGGGGGTTGGTCCTGCCCCTCGACGAGGTGGTGCGGGACATTCTGGAGGAAGTGTCCAGCATGGCGCAACGTGAAAGGCGGGTGGTGGAGGCTCATCGTTGGGAGCGTCTGTGGCGTCACCTCACCCTTCGCCCCCCGTGAGGGGGAGGGGTTCCCTGGGGTTCTCGTCCCTGTAGGACTTTGAGGTTTGTTTTTGTTTCCCTGGGGGGAGGGGTGTGATAGGAGGGGTTGGTTTCCCTTCCCTGGGGTTTACTTCTCGGTATGATTTTGGGGTGTTTTTCTCCCGGGAGGGGGGGGGGTGAGCTGGTGCTGCTTGAGGGGTTTGACCAGTTGTCCGCTCTCCCTTTCTCCTTAGAGGGGTGGCCGTCCCAATTTTTGTTGTTGGTGTTTATGTTTGTTCTTTTTGTGTCCTGGGCATCCCGCTCCGCTGTCTGGATTGCAGGGCAGCACAGGGGTTATGTTTCTCTTTTGTATTTAGCTTTTGATTTGTATGATTAGTTATGATTTGTTTGGTGGGATTTTGTTGGGGATGGGCTCAAGGGGCCCTTATGTTTTTGTTTGGGGGGGGGTGGGGAGGTTTGTTTTTGAGGTGTTTGTTTCTATGGGATGGATGGGGATGAGGCAGGGATCGGGTTGGAGGGAGGGGGAAGCTGCTGCTCATGCTGAAGGGGGAGGGATGGGGATAGGGGGCTCTGTCTCTGGATGGTTGGGGGGAGGGAGTCTGAGAGTCAGACAGAATGAACATTTGGACTGGTGGGGAGTGTTGTGCGGGGCAGGGGTTCAGGGATTGCAAGACGGACAATGTGTGGACTGCGCTGGGGTGTTCTTGCAGGGGGAGGTTGGGTCGGGTATGGACATTGGACTGAGGGGGGGGAGGGGACATGGACATTGTCAGGGACTTTTTGGGGTTTGTTGTTGGAAGAAGGGGCACGTGTGGGTTGGTGGTGGGTCTGGGGAGGTGGGTCACGGGGGGGTTTGTGATACTTGTTTTGTGCTATGTCGGGGGGGGTGGGGGTTTTGGGGGGGGGTGGGACTTGGTTGGGGTGATTGTTTTTGCTTTTTGTATGTCTTTTTGTTGCTTGTTTAATAAACTCAAAATTTCCATCCCTTGGTAGTTCAGAAGATCTTCCTGAGATGGGGACTTCCATCCATAGATCTCTTTGCCAGTCCCCTGAACAGACAGCTGCCCCGGTTCTGCTCCAGGCAACCGCATCCTCTGAGACTAGCAGCAGATGCTTTTCTGATTTCCTGGTCCCAGGTCCTCCTATATGCGTTTCCTCCCACGCCTCTGGTGGCACGAACCCTGTTCAAGATTCTTTTTTTTTTTTTTTTTTTTTGATTTCTCATAACAATACAAAATAAACACAAGAAAAATAACCATTATCAATACAATATCAAGAAATACATTAACAGTACATCAGACACCCATCAAAGAGATGCCGATTTAATACACTCACAAATCCTGAATGATTCCTGAATTTATAACTCAAACTCTATTTCACATATCGGTGATCCTAATAAAGGGAAAAAACCAAAAACCTCTACATCTTACCCTCCAAAAATACAGTTAACTGCTCTACCTCAACAAATACATATCTTTTCCCCTGATATAAAATATAACATTTGCATGGAAATTTTAAATAAAAAGAGGCACCCAAAACAAGAACACGAGGACGCAGATCCAAAAAGGACTTACGTCGTCGCTGAGTCTCTCTAGAGACATCTGGAAATATTTGTATGGTCTGACCACAAAACAATTCCTTCTTTTTCTGAAAATAGGCACGAAGGACCCTATCTTTATCCAACATAGAAACAAAAGTGACCACTAAAGTAGCTCTAGAATTAATATCATTATCTGACTCAATAAACTCCGAAATATTTAGCGGAGAAGAGGCGGGGTGTTGCGACTGCGCGCCCACCACCCCCTCTATCTCCGCACTAACCACATTACCGACAGGAACATAAAAGAGTTTAGAAATACATATTGCCTTAGAGTCACTAAAACACAAAACCTCATGAAAATATTTTTGTAACAAAATCATGGGGGATAAAAAATGTGTCTTCGGAAAGTTAAGTAAACGAAGATTACAGGATCTAAACATATTTTCTAAATACTCATCTTGTTTATGCAAAACCAGTGAATCCACCGGAATTTTATCTAATATAACTTTATGAGAAAGAGAACTAGAATCCTGAAAATCAGCCCGCTTTTCTAAAGACAATATTCTATCCTGATAGTCAGACAGTTTCATCACAGTCTCATTAGAAAAATCCGAAATCTTCTTCAATGAAACACCTAAGGAGAGCTCCATGCGAGAGACAATTGTCCAAATATCTTTCAAGGAAATGTCCAACGGTGGAGCATGGACATCCACTACCGGGGGGAAAGAAATCGCAGAAGGCATAGGTATAGATGATACTACAGAGTCCACCCTTAAAAAGGAGGGAGGCAATACATCCAAAACAGAATTAACTGTTACTGGCTCAGTCAATAATAAAACGACATCAGAGGCGGAATTAGAGTCACCGATGGGCGGAGTTACGCCCGTATCGCTAAAAGGAGTGAGAGAAGAAGTACTCACGGCTGACGTATCAACAAGAACATTCATTGCTGACTGAGTTGAGGCAGCCAAATCGTATGATTGTACATGTGCATCCATCGGACCGGTAGTTTTGACTGCCTTCACTTGGACAACCGGCAGTAACTTCTTTTTTCTCTTCCCCATAACAGGGAATAACCTCCTCAACCGACGTGGACCGAAGGGGCACCAAAGGGGCGTGGCCTGCCCCTTTGGTCACGCCCCTTCGGGCACGCCCCCAGGGGACGCCCGCGACCGCGTCCCGCGGTGGGGCAGATGATTTTAAAGCCCTCAGAGCAGCTCAGTAACCAATCGGGAGAGCCACCAGCACCAGCAATCAATCAGGAAGAACAGCAAGGAAATGGTTCAGCTGAAATCGGCACCTCAGCCTCCCGTTTTTTTTTTGTTGGAGGTGGTTCTTCCAACATTCTTCCCTAGGCCTCATGCAAGCCAGGCTGAAGCGGTCCTGCATACCCTGGACTGTAGGAGGGCCTTATCCTTCTACCTTGACCGTACGCAAGGAGATAGAAGGGCTACTCAGGTCTTCATCTCTTTTGACCCTAATAATTTGGGGTTAGCTGTGTCCAAGCGTACTGTGTCTATATGGGAGGCTGACTGTATCACCTGGGCTTACAGGGTGGCTGACCTTCCCTTGCAGGGTCGGGTCACGGCCCATCGTGTCAGAGCAATGGCTGCCTCAGTAGCTCATCTCCGCTCTGTACCGTTGGCAGACCTCTGCAGGGCTGCAACTTGGTCCTCAAGCCAGACTTTTGCAGCTCATTACTACCTGGAGATGGAGTCCCGTAGGGACAGTGCTTTTGGCCAGGCAGTACTCCGGAATCTCTTTAGGCAACCCCTGCCCTCCAGCCCTCCGTTGGGCTACCGGTGGAGGTTCTTTCAGTGAAAAGCCTTTCTTTGATGCTGGGACTAGAGGGAGTTCTCTTGTTCAGCCTGGGTTCCTTGGTAGCCCAGAGCTTGGGAGTCACCCATATGTGAGGACTGACTTCCTGCTTGGTCCTGGAGAAAGAGTAGTTACTCACCTGTAACAGGTGTTCTCCAGGAGCAGCAGGAATCAGTCCTCACAACCCTCCCTCCTCCTCTGGGAGTTGCAGTTGTACATAGTTTATTTTAAAATTTTATGTGCTGTTTTTTACCTTTGTCATTTGACTGAGCAAGATGGCACCTTTAGGCGGGAAGGGGACCGCGCATGCGTGCAGTATTCCCAAAGACTTTCATAGAAAGCTGGGGAAATGCTCCGCAGGGGGCTCCATCGACGTCGATGTCACCCATATGTGAGGACTGATTCCTGCTGCTCCTGGATAACACCTGTTACAGGTGAGTAACTACTCTTTATGTGAACAAAAAGGGCGGCACTGGGTCCAGGCTCCTTTGTCAGGAGGCGCAGGACCTTTGCTTGTTTGCGCTCAGGCACAACACGTTGCTCAAGGCGGTTTATCTCCCTGGCCAGGAAAATTACTTGGCAGACAGGTTGAGCAGAATTCTGCAGCCACACGAGTGGCAGCTCCATCCCTTGGTAGTTCAGAAGATCTTCCTGAGATGGGGACTTCCATCCATAGATCTCTTTGCCAGTCCCCTGAACAGACAGCTGCCCCGGTTCTGCTCCATGCAACCGCATCCTCTGAGACTAGCAGCAGATGCTTTTCTGATTTCCTGGTCCCAGGGCCTCCTATATGCGTTTCCTCCCACGCCTCTGGTGGCACGAACCCTGTTCAAGATTCTAAAGGACCGGGCCTCGGTCCTTCTGGTAGCCCCCAGGTGGCCGAGGCAACCTTGGTTCCCACTTCTGCTTCAACTGGCAGTGGACACTCCACTACCTCTGGGGTTGCAGCCCGACCTTCTCTCTCAGGACCAGGGGTCTCTTCTGCACCCAAATCTCAAATCTCTCAATTTGATGGCCTGGAAGCTGCAAGCGTAGTTTTGGCTCCTTGGGGCCTACCTCCAGTAGTTGAAGAGGTCGTCCTGGCCTCTAGGAAGCAGTCCACTTGAAAAACCTATGCCCTGAAATGGAAGAGGTTTTCTGTGTGGTCTCAGCTGCGTACAGAAGATCCTTTCTCCTGTGCTGTACCAGTGGTGCTTCAGTACCTGTTGCACTTATCCAATCAGGGCCTTAAGTCCAATTCTGTTCGGGTCCACCTCTCAGCTCTAGCAGCTCACCACTCACTGGTGGAAGGACACTCTCTGTCGGTTCACCCCTTGGTGTCCCGCTTTCTCAGAGGTTTGCTCTTGCTCAAGCCTCCTGTCCGTCCTCCAGCCTCTGAGTGGGAGTTGAATGTGGTCTTGCAGCAACTGACTCGCCCATCTTTTGAGCCAATGGCTACTTGTCCTCTCCGCTTCCTATCCTGGAAGACGCTCTTCCTGGTAGCCCTAACCTCGGCCAGGCGAGTAAGTGAGCTTCAGGCCCTGGTCTGTGACAAGCCTTACACTCGCTTCTATAGGAACAGGGTAGTCCTTAGGACTCATCCAAATTTCCTTCCAAAGGTTGTCTCTTCTTTCCACCTCAGCCAGGAGGTGGTTCTTCCAACATTCTTCCCTAGGCCTCAAGCAAGCCAAGCTGAAGCAGTCCTGCATACCCAGGACTGTAGGAGAGCCTTATCCATCTACCTTGATTGTATGCAGGGACATAGAAGGGCTACTCAGCTCTTCATATCTTTTGACCCTAATAATTTGGGGTTATCTGTGTCCAAGCGTACCTTGTCCATTTGGGTGGCTGACTGTATCACCTGGGCTTACAAGGCGGCAGACCTTCCCTTGCAGGATCGGGTCACGGCCCATCGTGTCAGGGCAATGGCTGCCTCAGTAGCTCATCTCCGCTCTGTACCGTTGGCAGACATTTGCAGGGCTGCAACCTAGTCCTCAAGCCAGACTTTTGCAGCCCATTACTGCCTAGAGAGGGAGTCCCATAGGGACAGTGCTTTTGGCTAGGCAGTACTCCGGAATCTCTTTGAGGTTTTGGCAACTCCTGCCCTCCAGCCCTCCGTTGGGCTACCGGTGGAGGTTCTTTCAGTGAAAAGCCTTTTTTTGATGCTGGGACTAGAGGGAGTTCTCTTGTTCAGCCTGGGTTCTGTGGTAGCCCAGAGCTAGGGAGTCACCCATATGTGAGGACTGACTTCCTGCTTGGTCCTGGTGAAAGAGTAGTTACTCACCTGTAACAGGTGATCTCCAGGAACAAGCAGGAATGAGTCTTCACATATGGGTACGTCGGTACCGACGGAGTCTGCGCGGGAACGCTTCCCAGCGTCCAATCAAAGAGCTTTTGGAAGCATCCCACCACGCCTGCGTGCTGCCTTCCCGCCTTTCCCAACTGCCTCTCCTCAGCTTTCGCTTTTCCGCGGAGCCGGCAGGACGTCCTCCTGTCACCGCAGAAAATTCTTCTTTTATTTCTTTAGTCTTCTTGTGGTCGCGGCTGCCTTCCCGACGCCACCGGCACCGCCGGTGTTTTCTTTTCTTGTAAAATCTTCCTTTCAGGGAATATTTTTTCTTCATAGTGTCTCACGGTATCTTAGGCCTTTTAGGCCTCTTCTTTTTCCTTCATGGAACCGCCAGCCACTTTCTCCAAGAAATGTTCAAACTGTGGCGGTACAACTTTATTTTTAGACCCTGATAACACTTTGGTGAGAAGAAGTCTTCAATATCGAGATTCCCCTCGATACACCGTTTCCCTCCAGCTTCGGGGCACCGTCCCCTTCTTCTTCTACACAGGATCAGGTAACCCACAAACAGTCTGTTAAGACTAGCCAGCCCTCGAGTGGTAGGTCTCATGCACAGCATGTAGACGGCTCCGGCCTTGCCCTCGAGGGCCCACTGGCTTCAAAACCCCGGCGGGAGTCTTCGGTCTCCAAAGCGTATAAGGGGTTTCAGGTTGTTCCTGGGGTTCACCCCTCACAGAAGATACCTGAGCCGTGTCAGGTGGTGGCATCCGCTTCGAGCGGTACCGATACCCCGACATCGGCACTGGTGTTGGATGAAATACTCCTCACCAGGGATGGTCATCTGGCGTCCTCGGTGCCTTCAGGACCGGTGGATACACTCCAGACTGACCTTCCATTATCGGTACCAGCACCGATACTACCACCGACGTCAGTACCCTCCAGACGTGCATCGATAGCCTCGCTTCCTTCGATGCCGAGTCTGGAATCGATCTCCAGTCTGGAGGACTGGGTACCGACTCGCCTTGGTACCGGCTCCCGGCGGTACCGAAGGCTCGGTTCCGATGATTCGGATCCGCAACTCTCGGTTCCCTCGAGGCCGATTGAGTTGTCACTAGCTGACCTTCACTCCCAGTATCAGACACGGTACCGAAGTCGGTACCGATGTCCTCATTACCCTTACAGTCGGTGCATTCCATGCTTCGCTTATCGATGCCGAGTTTAGAATCGCTCTCTAGTCTGGAAGACTCGGTACCAGTTCATTTTGGTACCGACACCGATCGATACAGGTGGCTCGGTACCGAGGATAGCACCCGGAGATTTTCAATTACCTCGGTACCGATTGAACGGTCACCGATGACTGCTCCGATGTCTTTGTCGAGCTCGACTCTGACATCGCTACCGGTATTGGCATCGGTATCCACAGTAGCATCATGGCCAACTCCTACCATGCTTTTTTCAACAGGATCGCTCCCTTCTATGCCAAGCTTAGAGTCGATACCTGGCATGGACAATGTGGTACTGACAGTCGCTGCTCCTGACAGCCAGTACCGGCGACCATCCTTTAAGCATTCCACACTGCCCTGTGCAGGATCTTCATAAGAACATAAGACATGCCATACTGGGTCAGACCGAGGTCCATCAAGCCCAGTATCCTGTTTCCAACAGTGGCCAATCTAGGTTATACGTACCTAGCAATATCCCCAAAAGACAGGTTCCACAATGCTTGTACTGGGTCAAGCATTGATATCCTGGGTCCCTTTTTAATAGTGGTTTATGGACCTTTCCTCCAGGAACTTGTCCAAACCTTTTTTAAACCCAGCTATACTAACAGCCCTTACTACATCCTCCGGTAACAGATTCCAGAGTTTGATTACACGTTGAGTGAAAAAATATTTTCTCTTATTTGTCTTAAATAGTTTACCCTGTAGCTTCATTACATGTCCCCTAGTCTTTCTATACTCTGATAGCGTAAACAATTGATCCACGTTTATCCGTTCCACTCCATTCATTAATTTATAGACCTCTATCATATCTCCCCTCAGCCGTCTCTTCTCCAGGCTAAAGAGCCCTAACCTTCTTAGCCTCTCTTCATAGGAGTAGCCTTCCATCCCCTTCACCAATTTGGTGGCTCTTCTCTGTACTTTTTCTAATAACGCTATGTCCTTTTTAAGATACGGTGACCAGAATTTCACACAATATTCAAGGTGCGGTCGTACTATGGAGCGATACAGAGGCATTATAATATCCTTTGTTTTGTTCTCCATCCCTTTCCTTATGATACCTAGCATTCTATTTGCTTTCTTGGCCGCCGCTGCACACTGGGCGGAGGGTTTTAACATGTTATCCACAATGACTCCTAAATCTTTTTCCTGGGTGGTGGTTTCTAATGTGGAGCCTTGCATTGTGTAACTATAGTGTGGGTTGTTCTTTCCTAGGTGCATAACTTTGCACTTGTCCACATTAAATTTCCTATATATCTGGATAGCTCTGTCGGTGCTCAGGCTAGTTCTTCAGATCTAACCTGTCCAAGGGAAAATACTGTTTCCTCCTGGATATAGCAAGATCTCTTGCTATTCCTATCCCAGGACATGATCCTGCACAGGACTCTCTTTCTACCAAAGCAAAGGAGAACATAATGCTTCCTTTGCATCATTCCTTGTAGAATCTCCTTCTAGGAATGTGGGAAACATCTTTAAGGGTACCCCCACCTTCCAGAGCAACTGATCTCTTATATCAAGTGCCCCCCTCTCCAGGGTTTCAAAAGACTCAACTTCCTCATCATTCCATAGTTGTGGAATCAGCAATGAGGTGGGTAAAGAGCAAGAAAAAGCACTCTTCTTATCTGCCAGGTCGTGAGTCTAAGATACTTGATGCCTTTGGACGTCAAACCTTCCAGACATCTATGCTTTCTGCAAGAATTCTCTCATATATTTTCTATATGAGTCTATCTCTTGAGGAGGTCACAAAGCAATTACATCTTTTGACTCCTTCTCTTCCAGAGTCCAGGAGTGCAGACTATTCTTCACTGCTCAAGCATCTCCACAATATCTCTTGGTTTCTTACTCGTGCTTCCCTAGACTCTTTTGAGTCTGTTAGCAGGACTTCTGCTATAACCATAGGGGCACGACGTAGAGCCTGGCTCCAAGCTTCAGGTTTGGACAAATGGGCACAGCACAGACTGGGACATACTCCTTGCACTGGAGACAGTCTTTTCAACAAGGAGTCTTTATGTCAGGTTACTCAGTTCTCCACTGACTTACCTGTTCCTAAGAGCTGTTCTGCACTTTCTTCTGTCCCAATAGGTAGGAAATGTCCTGCCAAACTTTCTTCCCATAGGAGAAGAAGGTTTTATGCATCATCTGCCCATCATACAGATGTTCCCAAACAGGGGAAGCATCGTCCTGGTCTGCAGAGTCCAACCTCTCACCAGGCTCAGCAAACCCAGCAACCACAGGGTTTCTGATCAATTCATCAGATGCTTGTGACTCTGGGGATTACAATCTGCAGTTGCTTCTTCTCATTAGAGACAATCCACTGCTGTCATTCTAAATCCTAAACATGGATCTCTTCCCGAAAGACATCCATTCTTTCTATGTTCTATGAGCTGTTAGGATGTTCATGCTTCTAGGTCACAGGATTTTTCCTCTTTTTCCTTTTAGGGAAAGAGGTCTATCCACTATCAAATGATAGTTTCCTGTGCCAGCATGTCTTTTTTCCCCTCCTATAAACTTACTACTTTGTAAGTTTTCTTCAGCTCCATTCTCTTTACCCTCTTACCAGGGTTTTTCCTCTGTAAGAGCGGTATTGCTTCACTGGAGGGCTTTTCTTCAGCCTCTCTAGTTTTCTTACTTTTCCAGTGCGGAGTTCTCTTTTCTGAGTTGACTCCTCTTTTTCAATCTTGCTTTGAAGCAGTTCATCAGACACGTCCAGAGTTTTCTACTCTTGTTTTGTCTGTTCTTTCTGTTTTTAAACAATACCATTCTTCTGCTGTCTGGCAAGCAGCTGCCAATGCAGGAGCCTTAATGTTTCAACCACTGGTTCTTGTCCACCAGCAACCAGATTTATCCTCCACTAACATTCTGTCTCGTCTTACTAGTGGCTCCAAGTCAGTGCTGTCATCTGTCTTGGAAATGTTTTCACTACAAGCTTGCTGGATTGTCTTCTCTGTCTGCCATCTCCATTCCCCTGGGTTTGGCAGCATAGTTGACATAGCTACTGGCTCTTCTGCAGCCAGTTCTATCTCCCCATTCTCCTGCATCATGCTCTCTGCAATTCTACAGAGAAGCTCTCCACTATGGGCCCTTGCTAGAGAGCATGGGGGGGGGGGAGGCTTTTTCTCCAACAGCCATACTAGATGGTTGAAAAAGGCTTTTTCAGTCATGTCTCCCATGACTAGAAAAGTTCTCTTTTTTAATATAAAGGACATAGGCCTCCTCTTACGTGAAAGCTTAAGGAGTTGCTAATTCCCTGCTTTGGTCCATAGTATTTCCAATAGGGAATATGTTTTCTCCTTCCAGCTCGTCCTCATGTTTATGTTTATTTAACTTGATATACCGCTCTTCATTACACCAGAGCGGTTTACAAAATATTACAGTGGTGGGCACAAGCCCTCATTGCAAGAAAAGAAATACATAACTGGACAAGAAAGAGGAAAGAAAAAGAGAATACATAGGAAGGCCGAAACAGAGGGGGAGACACAGGCAAACATGTATAAACCAGGTCAGCTGGCTGCGACTGGGAGATTAAAAGCAGAGACAAAGAAATGTGTTTTTAGCAGGGACCGAAAAGTAAGATAATTTTCTTCCAGACGAAGAGGAGCAGGTAGCGAATTCCACAGAGCTGGACCATAGAAAAAGAAGGCAGAATGACGGGTGGATTGTAAATGTGCACGAGACGGTGAAGGGAGATGAAGCCGGTTAATATGGAGGGAGCGAAGACTACGTGTGGGAGTGGTAAAATGGAGAAGATCGGTAAGATATTGGGGTGTACGTGTGTATAGGGCGCGGTGAACGAGAGTCAATATCTTAAATTTGATATGATGGTCAATGGGGAGCCAATGAAGATGAAGCAATAGGGGGGTAACGTGATCAAAGCGAGAGGAATGGCAAATAAGTCTGGCTGCAGTGTTTTGTATGAATTGTAATCAATGGAGTTGAACCTTAGTGATACCAGCAAAGACTGAGTTGCAATAATCTATCCGTGATAAGACTGTAGCCAGTGTAAGAGTAGTCAGGGCTGAAGAGGAGAGAAAGGGACGAATAGATCGAATTTGCCGAAGAAAAAAATAAGATGTCTTAGCCAGGTGTGATATGTGTTCTTTGAAAGTGAGGTTTGAGTCAAGGAAAACCCCAAGGTATTTGAAAGAAGAAGTGATAGGAATGGTAGAGTGGTCCAGGACTGGGGCGAGAGAGGGACAAGGGCTTCCAAATGTGAACCAGATAGCTGAAGTCTTAGTGACATTGAGATGAAGACAGTTGGAGGACAACCAATTAGAGACGAGGGTAAGACAGGCGTTCAGGGGTGAAAGATCTGGAGAAAGTGGATTAGTGTGATGAATGATAATTATGTCATCAGCATAATAAAAAGCAGACAAGCCAGTCTGCTGAATACAAAGTGCCAGTGGTGTGAGGAAAAGATTAAACAGGAGAGGGGCAAGAACTGAGCCTTGGGGAACACCACAGGGAAGGGGAAAGGCAGTTGTTGGAGGATGCGAAGCTGTAGCAGAAACTATAGAGAAGGAACGAGAAGAAAGATAGGAGTGAAACCAGCGAAGTACAGCACCACGGAGGCCTGCATCCCGCAGCCGAGAAAGGAGAAGAGAGTGATCAACAAGATCAAAAGCAGAGGAAAGATCGAGGGAGACCACCACCGAGATATCACCCCGATCATGTGAAGTGTGAAGTTCATTGAGAAGAGCAGTCAAAGTTGTTTCTACACTGTGCCCTTGACGGAAACCAGATTGCCTAGGGTGCAGATAACTGACAGAGTGAAGGTGCTGTGAAAGTTGATCGAAAACGAATTTTTCTAAGAGTTTGGAAAGAAAGGAGAGATTGGAAACTGGGCGGTAATGGGCAGGAACCAGGGGATCAAGGAGAGGTTTTTTGAGGAGGGGACGTACCAGGGCGTGCTTCCAGGAGGAGGGGAAAGAACCACTAGATAGACTGGAGTTAATCAATGTACAGATATAGGGAATTAAAGATATAGAGGGTTCCAGGAACCAGCTGGAGGGGATAGGATCTAGTGGGCAGGTAGTTTTCCGAACAGAGGAAAGAGAGGGGATTAATTCAGAGGTAGTGATGGGATAAAAAGTGGACCATGTATGAGTGAGAGAGGGAGGAGAGGTAGGGGTGGAGAGAAGGGAAAGTGGCGGTGGGGAAGACAAAGGGGGTGGGCAGGAAGGAAGACAAGCACGGAGATCTTGAATCTTAGTAGTGAAGTGAAGGGCAAGTCGAGTAGGGGAAGGCATGGGCGGAGGAGGAGCAGGAGCAGGACCGGAATGAGTAGAAGTGAGTGAACGAAGGATGGAAAAAAGCTGTCGAGATGGGTTAGTGGCGGAGGTAATGGAGTCAGAAAAAAAGGAAAGCTTGGCTTGGCGTACAGAAGAGCGACAGAATTGATGAAGTTCACAGAATTGGGTAAGAGCAGGTAGTGAGCGGCTCTTCCGCTAGACACGCTCGGACCTGCGGAGCTGAGTATGCAACAGACGAAGACCTGTGTGGAACCAAGGGTGACAGGCAGAGGATCGCTTTGGGCGCATGGGCTGAAGTGGGGCCAGATTGTCGAGGGTTGCTGAAAGTGCAGAATTGAAGACAGATACCTGGGTACTGGGAGAAAGAGTAGACAAGTCAGCAGGAAGAAGCTGAGTAGCTGGGGGAAAGAGTTGAAGAGTCCGAGAAGAGATCCGACGGTGGAGGGAAGTAGAGGATGAAGGAGCAGATGAGGAACCAGAAAGTGAAGGAGAAAATTCCAGTGAAAAAGTCACACAAAAGTGATCAGTCCAAGGGAGCGGTTGAACCTTGGGTTGTGAAATGAGGAAGGAAGGTGACAGGGGGATAATGACAGGATCAAGAATGTGACCAGCAGAATGAGTTGGAAGGAGAACAAGTTGCTGAAGAGAGAGATCCTGAAGGAGAGTGATAAAGGAAAGGTCCTTGCTTGAGGAAGGGGAATCAAAGTGGACATTTAAGTCACCAACAATGATTAAATGTGAAAACTGCAAAGAGATGTCAGCTATGGTAGAAGTAAGTGCTTTCCAGAGGTGGGTTGGAAGAGAAGGAGGAGCATAGAGGAGAAGAATGTATATAGGGGGGAAAGATTGAAGACGAAAAAGAAGGGCTTCCGGATATTGTAGGAGAGGAGAGAAAACCTGAGCAATGGGGAGAGAGGAGCGGTAGAGCAACGCAAGCCCACCGCCATTCCGGCCAATCCGGGGAACAGAAATGGAAGAGAAATTAGGCGGAAGACTACTGGAAACAAGAGACTGCTCTCCATCCTTGATCCAGGTTTCAGTGAGGCATAGCAGATCAAGTGACTCTTGGATGATAAGGTCCTGGATCAAGAGTGTTTTGGAACGCAGTGACCGACAGTTTAGCGTACCTATTTGTAGTAAACAGAGCAATGGCGGCAGAGAAGAGCCCGAGACCTCCGATGCAGACAAAGAAGTGCAGTAGCGGAGATTGGAGGGATTGCGGGAGGAGAGTACGAGGGTAGGGGAGACCCGGTGAGAACAGGGAGGCCGGTTCCCCCAGACAACCGAGATAGCGGACATGGGGCAGAGAGAGAAGTTCACAGCTTCAGATGTCAGAGAGGAGGAAGATAGAAGAGGAGCGAAGTGGGGCAGAGAAAACCAAAGAAGATATGGACTTACCAGAGTTGAGCCCGTCAAACAGAGAACCAGTGGCAAGAAGATGCAAAGGAGAAACACAAGGCCCAGCAGAACATACGTCAGAGTCGAAGTGAGAGGTACAGGGCCCCAAGAGCAGACCCAAGGAGCGCACCTAAGGAGCACGCCGCCGCGGCGACGAACGCCGCCGGCTGCGTCTTTAAGTAGGTAGTGAAGGTCAGATGACTACCTGGGGGTCCGCGGCCGCGTCACTTCCGAGTGGGCGGAGCAAGCAGCAAAAGTCACAGCAACAAGCAGAGAGACCTGGAGGAGACAGTACAATAGGACAATAAGCATAGGAGCAACAGAAACAGCAAATAGTGGGGCGGCACACAGCAGTAACAGCAACAAAAAAGGTCAGCATGGTATCTCATTCATATGCGTCTTCTATTCACTTACCATGCTAGAATTCTAGAATACTCGGGACTTGCAGGCTGCAGACTGATATCATCCTCTGCTTTTCACGTAACCATCCTGGTTATTCTACTACCTAGCATTCCTGTAGCCATAACCAGTGGGAATTGATTCTCTATATGTCTTCTCAAGTAGGTTCCACCTTCTTGTTATTAGATGAATCTTTCCTCTCCACATTTTCCTATGTGAATACCTTTTGTAGGCATATCTCTGTCTGCTTCTTTGCAGACTTCCATATAGAGGTATATATATATATATATATATTCATACCTATAGCACACATCTTACAGATGTTTATGTCTATCATGTGTGAGTATTTTATGCCCTTCATATCTCCCTATAGATAGAGTGGAGTGGAGGAGTGGCCTAGTGGTTGGGGCAAGGTACCTCAGGCCGGAAGGTCAGGGGTTCAAATCCCACTAGAGGACAGCAACCTTGGGCCGGAAGGACTGGGGTTTCTAGTCCCACAGGTGCTCCTTGTGGTCTTGGGCAAGCCACTTAACCCTCCATAGCCCATGTTCCCTGTAAAATAGTTATCTCCAAGTTATAATGCCCTGTTCAATGTAATTTCAGTTTGTTCAATGTAAACCGCACTGATGCAGAATAGCGCGGTATATAAGAGAATATAAATAAATAAATATAAATAAATATCTATATATATCTATATCTATAGGTATGTGTCGAGATTTTTTACTATCGGTAGATATGTTTCTGCTTTATCTACCTGACTGTCGAAGCTCATATAGCCATATGATTCTGACAGATGTGCTTTACCCATAGTTATGCTATCCAGCATGTTTTGGGGTCCTACACCCACAACCACTTTGGTGGTAGTTAACACCTACCATAACCCTAAGGTTAGGTACCTCTGAAGCTCTCCATGTTCCTATATCTCTCCCAGCTGACTTCAGTTAGGAGAGACATTACGGATCTTCAGCTACTCACAGGCTGTAACGCCTCCGGCGTTGTCCTTTCTTTTGGGATACAAGGGGTTCCCATACCCTTTCTCCCCACAAGGACTGGGCCTGTCTGTCCAAATCGGTTAGCCTTTCTCTTTTTGTCCCTAAGAGTGGGCCACTCTGCTGCCAAAAGAGTTGGACTTTTATCATAAAGCCTTCCGCTGAAGGCCCACCGTTTTTGTACTACCCCAGTTTTTATCCTACTGGGGTTCCCTGTTACCTTTCAGGATTCTGACCTCCATTGCTTTTCCTACAGGTTTACTACCTCCACTTAAAGTGAGGTCCTTCGAGGTTCCTCTACTGGGTTCCCCAGTAGATTCAATGAACCTCCATACTTCTCTAAAGTCCTGTTAGGGGAGGTCCCTATTGCAATATTTTTTCTTTGCAATATCATTCATGACAATTATCATCCACACATAGACTCCTTGTCTGCAAGCATATGCTAGGTTAGCTGTTCCACAGCACCTTTCTTTCTTTCTTCAACTCCTACCCTCCATCCTCAGGATGCCTGGTGTTCTGGGAGATAGCATGTTCCAACCTATGACATGCTGGGACTCCAGGCATCTCAGCTTGGGAGTCCCCATATGTGAAGACTCATTCCTGCTTGTTCCTGGAGATAGCACAGTTACTTACCTGTAACAGGTGATCTCTGGGAACAGCAGGAATAAGTCTTCACAACCCACCCACCTCCCCAGGAGTTGTATCTCTATCTATCTTTCCTTTCCTCTCTCTCTCTTTGTCTCAGCTTTAAAACTTAACTGAGGAGAGGCAGTTGGAAAGGCGGGAAGGCAGCACACAGGCGTGGTGGGATGCTTCCAAAAGCTCTTTGATTGGACGCTGGGAAGCGTTCCCGCGCAGACTCCGTCGGTACCGACGTACCCATATGTGAAGACTTATTCCTGCTGTTCCCAGAGATCACCTGTTACAGGTAACTAACTGTGCTTTCTCCAGGAGCAGCAGGAATCAGTCCTCACAACCCTCCCTCCTCCCCTGGGAGTTGCAGTTGTACATAGTTTATTTTACATTTTTTGTGTGCTGTTTTTTAGCTGCTGAGCAAGATGGCACCTTTAGGCGGGAAGGGGACCGCGCATGCGTGCAGTATTCCCAAAGGCTTTCATAGAAAGCTGGGGAAATGCTCCGCAAGGACTCCATCGATGTCGATGTCACCCATATGTGAGGACTGATTCCTGCTGCTCCTGGAGAACACTTGTTACAGGTGAGTAACTACATAAGAACATAAGATATGCCATACTGGGTCAGACCAAGGTCCATAAAGCCCAGTATTCTGTTTCCAACAGTGGCCAATCTAGGTCATATGTACCTAGCAGTTTCCCCAAGAGACACAAGTTCCACAATGCTTGTACTGGGTCAAGCATTGATATCTTCGGTCACTTCTTAATAATGGTTTATGGACCTTTCCTCCAGGAACTTGTCCAAACCTTTTTTAAACCCAGCTACATCCTCCGGTAACAAATTCCAGAGTTTGATTACACATTGAGTGAAAAAATATTTTCTTTTATTAGTCTTAAATAGTTTACCCTGTAGCTTCATTGCATGTCCCATAGTCTTTCTATATTCTGATAACGTAAACAATCGATCTACGTTTACCTGTTCCACTCCGTTCATTAATTTATAGACTTCTATCATATCTCCCCTGAGCCGTCTCTTTTCCAGGTTAAAGAGCCCTAACCTTTTTAGCCTTTCTTCATAGGAGTATCCTTCCATCCCCTTTACCATTTTGGTGGCTCTTCTCTGAACCTTTTCTAAAATCGCTATATCCTTTTTAAGATACGGCGACCAGAATTGCACACAATATTCAAGGTGCGGTCTCACCATGGAACGATATAGAGGCATTATAATATCTTTTGTTTTATTTTCCATTCCTTTCCTTATCATAGCTAGCATTCTATTTGCTCTCTTGGCCGCCGCTGCACACTGGGCCGAGGGTTTTAACATGGTATCCACAATGACGCCTAAATCTTTTTCCTGGGTGGTGGTTCCTAATGTGGAACCTTGCATCGTGTAACCATAGTTTGGGTTGTTCTTCCCTAGGTGCATAACCTTGCACTTGTCCACATTAAATTTCATCTGCCATTTTGATGCCCAGTCTTCCAGTTTATCAAGATCCTCTTGCAAATTTTCACAATCCTCTTGGGTTTTAACAACTTTAAATAGCTTTGTGTCATCTGCAAATTTGATAACCTCACTCGTTATTCCACTTTCCAGGTCATTTATGAATATGTCAAAAAGCAGCGGACCCAGAACAGATCCCTGGGATACACCACTATTCACCTTTCTCCATTGGGAAAATTGGCCATTTAGCCCTACGTTCTGCTTTCTATCTTTTAACCAGTTCCTGATCCACAATAGTACACTGCCTCCTATCCCATGACTCTTTAGTTTTGCCAAAAGTCTCTGATGAGGGACCTTGTCAAAGGCTTTCTGAAAGTCCAGATACACAATATCAACCGACTCACCTTTGTCCACCTGTTTATTCACTCCTTCAAAAAAACATAACAGATCAGTAAGACAAGATCTTCCTTGTCTAAAGCCATGTTGGCTGTCTCCCATTAGGTTGTGACTATCTACATGCTGAGTAATTTTATTCTTTATGATGGTTTCTACCATTTTTCCTTGTACTGACGTCAGGCTCACCACCGGTCTGTAGTTTCCCGGATCACCCCTGGAACCCTTTTTAAAAATTGGTGTTACATTGGCGATCCTCCAATCTTCAGGTATTAGAGATGATTTTAATGATAGTTCACAGATTACTGATAGCAGGTCTGCAATCTCATATTTCAGTTCTTTCAACACCCTTGGATGTATACCAT
Organism: Ichthyophis bannanicus; assembly: GCA_033557465.1. Taxonomy (NCBI): domain Eukaryota; kingdom Metazoa; phylum Chordata; class Amphibia; order Gymnophiona; family Ichthyophiidae; genus Ichthyophis; species Ichthyophis bannanicus. The sequence continues at coordinate 49,014,195 of CM066036.1, read as the reverse complement.
CTGGCCCAGGTGATTTGCTACTCTTCAGTTTATCTAATAGTTGTAAGACATCTTCCCGATGTATCGATATTTCCTTCAGTTCTTCCGCACCTTTAAATACCACTTCAGTCATGGGTAACATCCCTACATCTTTCTCAGTAAAGACCGAAGCAAAGAATTCATTCAGTCTCTCCGCTATCGCCTTGTCGCCTCTTAGTGCTCCTTTAACCCCTTTATCATCTAATGGATCAACTGACTCTCTCACAGGTTTTTTGCTACGAATGTACTTGAAAAGGTCTTTATTTAGCGTTTTTGCTTCCGCAGCAAGCTTCTTCTCAAATTCTCTCTTTGCCTGCCTTATCAATGCCTTGCATTTCACTTGCCAGTGCTTGTGCTGTTTCCAGGTTTCGTCGTTTGGCTCTTTTTTCCATTTCCTGAAAGATGCTTTTTTGGCAACAACAGCCTCTCTGAGCTCACCTTTAAACCATGCTGGCAGTTTTTTTGACTTCCTTCCACTTTTCTTAAAGCGTGGAATACAGCTGGTCTGGGCTTTCAAGATAGTATTTTTCAACAACACCCAAGCTTGATGTACGTCTTTAACCTTTGCAACTGCTCCTTTTAGTTTTTTCTTAACTGTTTTCCTCATTTTATCATAGTCTCCCTTTCGAAAGTTAAAAGGTAGTACTGTGGATTTCCTTACTATCCCTCCTCCACTAATTAAATCAAAGGCGATCATGCTATGATCACTATTGCCAAGTGGCCCCAGCACCCTTATCTCTTGAACTAGATCTGGTGTTCCACTAAGGACTAGGTCTAATATGGCTTCCCCTCTGGTTGGTTCATGAACCAGCTGCTCCAAGAAGCAGTCATTTATTTCATCTAGGAACTTTATCTCCCTAGCATGTCCTGACGTGACACTGACCCAGTTGATAGCTGGGTAATTGAAATCACCCATTATTATTACTGCGCTGTAACTTTTGTTAGCTTCCTTGATTTCTTTGAGCATTTCATCATCCATTTGGTCTGTGTGGTGCCCCACCTCTCAGCACAAGCCAGGCTTGGGGGGGGGTACCCGGGTTGGTGTCCATGTGCCACCATGTGAGACTCCTAGGGGTATGTGGGGACAGGCAGGGGCTCGAGGTGTGAGTGTGCACAGTCACCCTCTGTTGGTATCAGCATGCGGGGATCCTGGCCTGTAGTGTCTTGCAGTGTGTGTGTGTTATGGTGTGTGTGTGTGTGTGTGTGTGTGTGTGTGTGTGTGTTATGGTGTGTGTGTGTGTGTGTGTGTGTGTATATATGCCCCACCATGGTTCTGTGCACACTGGGCCTGTCTGTATGACCCCTGGGTGATTTGGGGATTTGGTGTGGGGGACAGAGCTCCCCAGTGGGTCACCCTGCCTGTTCACCAGCAGGGCTGGTAGATGCAGGGCAGGCTCCCCCCATAATCACATTACACTGATGTGCCTGACCTTTGTCTCCCATTCCCTCCCACAGACCAGCCAGTGTCCAGACCCTCCCAGTCTGGGCCTGATGAGCATCACCACCCACAGTTAATGACCACCTAGTGCATCCAGGATGCAGCATAGCCACGGAGGTTGATGTGGCTGCCAGGGAGAAGGAGCATCACCACCCACAGCTACTGACCACCTAGTGCATCCAGGATGCAGCACAGCCACGGAGGTTGATGTGGCTGCCAGAGAGCAGGAGCATGAGCAAGCTGAGCCACCTCTTGCTGAACTGGAGTTCCACATTGTGGATGATCCAACTGACAGTGAACAGGATGATGTGGATCAGGAGTTGCTACAGGAGGGGGCACGTCTGCTGGCCTGCACTGAGAGCATCCAATCAGAGCTATGCAACAGATGGTAGGAGATACAGGCTGACCACCAGGAGTTGCGTAACCACCGTCTGAGTGTGCATTGCCCACCAGGAGGCACAACTGCGACTGATGTGGGAGATGCAGGCCTACTAGGCTACCATTTCTGGTGCCCAACGGCAGTTGGTGGGCCTCATGCCCAGGGGGCTGGGGTTGGAGTTGGGGGGGGGGTGCACCACAGACACTGACAGGTCGCACTGACCCATGTGCCACAGGCAACATCACAGGGGAGGGTGAGGATGCAACAAGTACCACGTTGGACACTACGGCACCACAGCACGTGTGCCCACAGCATACATCATGGTTCACATTACACACTTCCCACATATTCCTCTACATATGTGGCTGCCACATTACATGACACTACCTCGACTGTGGTTTGTATACCTGTCTGGAGGCTCACAGCTGTGTCCACTCACCGAAAAACCAGGCATCTCCTAGGTGTCCATTGGCTGCTGCATGTCCCAGGCCAGACTGGGCAAGTATGAAGGCATTGTGGCATGATCCTGGGTACCTTGCAAACATGTCAGTGATGGTCATGTTGGCATTCATCACCACCTGCATGTTCATGGATTTGTAATTGTGCCAGTTCTTGTAGGCTCTCTGGTCCTGTCTGGGAGCCCTCAGTGTGATATGTGTGCAGTTGATGATGCCGAGGACTGATGGAAATCCTGCTATGTCATAGAAGGCCTGTATCATCTTCTGCCGCTCCAGTGATGTCCTGGAGAATATGATCAGGTGCCCTATTTGTCGCAGCAGGGCTCTGGTGAGCATCTATGCAGTGGCATGTTGCCGACTGTGTGATGCCAATCATGCCCCAATGACGTGCTGGAAGCTCCCAGTTGCCAGGAAGCCAAGGGCAGTAGAGTTAGCTTCACTGCCACTGGCAGTGCCTGACCTCTGGCTGTGGATGGCTCCAGGTCCCCATTGAGGATGGTGCATAGCTCGGTGATTGTTCCACTGTCAAGCTGGTACCGGTGGTACACCTCCTGCTCTATGAGTTGCAAGTAACTCACCCTGGTCCTGTGCAGATGTGGGGCCGGTATCTGTGCCTGGGGTACTAGGACATTGCCTGCTGCGGTATTGCCACATCCTTCTCTGTGCATGGGCTTGTTGGGTGTGCCTCTGTCTCTGAAGGATCCTGTGCAGTGCCCACATGGCATCTCTGATGGTCCTGCATGGTTTCTCTTCAGCACAGGTTAGCAGATTGCCATCCCTGGGTCACGTCTCTTAGTATTATGCGGTTACGCTTGCACACAGGTTAGCTGCTAGCATTCCCAGTGTCCTAAGCACCACAAACCCTTGTCTAGGCTTGCGTGGTTTATAGCGTCTTCTGCCACTGCCCATCATATTCAAATAGCAGCATTACATGGGTATGACGAGACCATGCCTCCACCATGCCCCATTATGCCTTTGTGGATATCTGGGTAGCGTTGCCTGATTTTGGCAGATTTTCAATGCAAGCCGATTTGTTGAATATCTGCTATAGCTTGTTATGGCATCCTTAGATGGGTAAGTTGTCTTTTTCTCCAGGAACAAGCAGGAAGTCAGTCCTCACATATGGGTGACGTCGGCGCCGACGGAGCCCTCGTGAGGAGCAATTCCCCAGCTTTCAAAGAAAGCCTTTCGGATTGCATCGTGCATGCGTGGTCCCCGTCCCGCCCAAGGGTGCCATCTTGCTCATTCTCCCTTTTTTCGTGGAGCCCAACAGACATTGTCCCTATCCCCTCGTGGAAAAAGTGCATCAAACCTGTTAAAGTTTGTCTTTTTGGATCTGGTTTGACGCCGGTTCCCCTCCCCGCCTCGGCTCGGTACACCGGTATTGAGTCCGGTCAGTTTTTTCATTTTTTGTCGTTAGTGACTAGCATTTGCGCTCTTTTTTCTTTCAACTGGCAGCCTGGTCGTTCGACCTTGCATGGGTCCTTTTTCCCCCGATGGCTGCCAGCGGGTTTAAAAAGTGTGATCGGTGTAAAAAGTTAATGTCCCTCACCGACACCCACGACTGCTGCCTCGGGCCCGACCATGACCCAAAGGTCGGTGGCCCGTGTGGGAAGATGTCCTCCAAAGCAATTAGAAGCCAGCAGCAGCAACGTGAAAGGATTTTCTCCGAGTCCGCATCCTCCCTGGTCCGGACCTCTTCTGAAGCCTCGACATCTCGGGAGCTGTCTCATCCCGAGCATCATTGGGGGTCTTCGGAGTGGGGCTCTCCCTCACGGGAGCACCGCAGGAAGAAAAAGCTCATGAGGGCTGCGTCATTGGAGGCCTTTGATCATACTGGGCCCTCGAGGAACAGGTCACGGAGCCCTGACCGCCGCCCCGGGTCCTCGGAGTCGGAGCGGCCTGCCATACTACCTCGCATGGAGCCGGAGACGCCGAGAAAGGTAACAGCTGTTGTCCTCGTGGACTCTCCTCCGGGAGAACCGGCATCGGGCCCGACAGCGTCGGGACCTGAGCCCGGAGGCTGCAGAGCCTTCTGAGCTCGGTCTTAGGTTGGCGGCCCTGGAGAGCAGTATGTCTGTCTTCATGGAGCAGCAGCGGGCGCTGATAGTTGGTCTCACTGGTCCATCCACCCCAACCACCGGGACCTCGATGTCCAAGTCGACCCCGGAGGCCGAGCCAATCCTCGAGACTCTTCGGACTTGAGTCGATCCTCAGCCAGGGTCTCCCTCGACCTCCCATTCAGGACCGAGGTCGTTGACGCTGGTGCCCTCGGCTTCAGGGCGGTCGAGATCGAAGCCCTCACAGTCGGAGCCGCTCGATTCTTCCTTGGAGGAGTCGGCATGGGAGACGGAGGATGAAGAGTCTCCAGACACCCATAGGACCCGGTGTATCCCATCGGACTCACCGGGTTCCGAGCCTCGGAGAAGATCCCCCCCAGAGGATACCCAGTTCTCGGACTTCATCAGGGAGATGGCCAAGGCTTTGGCATTCCTGACGGACACCGAGGAGGAGCCTCAAGCCAAGGAGCTCGAGGACCTACAGTATGACTTTCCCCCTTGGGAAGCCCTTACTGTTCCGGTTCCTCCGATGCTGGAACGGCTGATGCTCCGCATGTGGGAGTCTCCGGCCTCGATGCCGGTTCTTAGCAAGCGGGTCAATTCCATCTTTCGAATCCGCAAGAGCCCTGGGTTCGAAAAAGCACAGCTGCCGCACAACTCCATGGTTATGAATCGGCCATGCACAGGCTCAGGAGCCAAAAAACGCACTCCTTGGTGCCTTCTGGCCGGGAGGCCCAGAACCTGGATGCCCTCGGCAGAAAATGCTTCCAGGGCTCAATGCTGTCATGCCGTGTCCAAACTTATCAGCTGTACATGGGCATGTACCTCTGCGACCTGGCAAAGGAGATTGCCGGGTTCTCTGCTGGCCTCTCCGAGGAACCCTTGCAGTGCTTCAAGGCCTTGTCCATGGGGATTCGGGAGTGCTCATAGTTTATGTCTCGAGCAGCCTATGACGGCTTCAAAACTTTGGCTCGAGTAGCCGCGGCCGGCATCCGTGCACACCGCCAGGCCTGGCTAATGTCGTCGGATCTGGAGTCATGGGTGCAGGACAAGTTGGTAAATGTCCCTTGCCGAGGTGACAACCTTTTCGGCAAACCCATGACTGAAAAGGCTGCAGAGAACAAGTCCGAGTACTTGACCCAGACAAGACTCTCTAAGAAGACTTCTGCCCCTTCTCAAAAAAAGAAGGGCTCGGGTAAAAAGCCCTTTTTCCCGAGGAAGGGTGCTGCTTACCACAACTACCCCACTTATCAGGCCACCGCAGCTCCCCAGCAGGGGCAGCAGGCCAGGGGATAGGGGCATGGCCTGTGTAAGCAGAAGACCCTCAAGCCCCAGGCCCCAGCTCCCACCCAGCCAGGAGGGGGTTTTTGACTCCCATGGCATAGCCTCTCTTCCACCAGTGGTTCGGCTCCACACAGGAGGAAGGCTGACCCTGTACGCTCACAGGTGGCCAGCCATCACTATGGATACCTGGGTACTGCAAATAATCCAAAGGGCGCTTTTTGCTTCACTTCAGCCAGGTACCGCCCTCCTTCTTTCCAGGAGAGCCTCTCAGACCCCCTCTTCACAGGAATCTCCTCTTACAGGAGTTGGCAGGTCTTTTAGAGGATCAGGCGGTGGAATCGGTGTCCCACCACCTGCAGGGTCACGGCTTCTATTCCAGGTATTTTCTCATACCAAAGAGAAAAGGAGGCCTCCGACCTATCCTCGACTTGCGAAACTTAAACAAGTTCCTGGTGAGGGAAAAGTTCAAGATGCTTTCCCTTGGGATTTTGCTGCCTTACCTCCACCAGGGAGATTGGCTATGCTCCTTAGACCTGAAGGATGCCTATACACACATCCTCATCCATCCAGACCACAGACAATATCTGAGATTTGTAATAGGAGGAAACCATTTCCAATATAGAGTGCTCCCTTTTGGCCTAGCCTCTGCTCCCAGAATGCTCACAAAATGCATGGCAGTGGTGGCGGCTTTCCTCAGAACTCAAGGGATCTTCATCTTCCCCTACTCATCAGGGGCCAGTCGCCTCAGGAGGCCCAACAGGCCATTCATCGTACTATCAACATTCTGCAGCATCTAGGCTTTGTCATAAATCATGCAAAGTCTACGTTGCTCCCCACTCAGAAACTGGAGTTCATAGGAGCAAGATTAGATACCCTGCAAGCAAGGGCTTACCTGCCGGAGGACAGAGCTCAAAGACTGTTGGCGCTAGTGCACCAGATCAGTCACAAATTTCAGGTCTCAGCGAGACACTTCCTATGCCTTCTGGGCCACATGGCTTCCACGGTTCATGTGACCCCAAATGCTCGTCTTCACATGAGGACTGCTCAGTGGTGCCTCAGAGATCAGTGGACACAAGCCACAGGACGACTCTGAGACAGAATCAGTGTCCAAATGCCTGGTGAGGTCATTGGCGTGGTGGCTCCAGCCACCCAACCTGCTCGAGGGAGTACCTCCCTCGCACACACGAGTACTCATGACAGATGCCTCCTTGTTGGGCTGGGGAGTCCATTGTCAAGGTTCGTGCACTCAGGGTCTGTGGTCCCCTCAAGAGGCCACACTCCAAATCAACCTCCTAGAGCTGCGAGCGATACGCCTAGCTCTTCAAACCTTCTCTCATGTTCTCTCAAATCAGCCTGTCTTGTTAACTGGCATCTCCAGGAACAAGCAGGAATGAGTCTTCACATATGGGTACGTCGGTACCGACGGAGCCTGCGCGGGAACGCTCCCCAGCGTCCAATCAGAAAGCTTTTGGGAGCATCCCTCAGCGCCTGCGTGCTGCCTTCCCGTCTTTCCAACTGTCTCTCCTCAGTTTTCGTTTTTCTACGGAGCCGGCAGGACGTCCTCCTGTCACCGCAGAAAATTTTTTCTTTAATTCTTTAATTCTTTTTTTCTTGTGGTCGTGGCTGTTTTTCCCGCCTCCACCGGTACCGCCGGTGGGTTTTTTCTTTTCTTTTTCTCAAACTCAGGGAGAGTTTTCCCTCAGTTTCTGTCTTAACTTTTTGGGCCTGTAAGGCCTCTCCATCATGGAGCCTTCTTCTCCTAAGAAGTGCCTTAACTGTGGAAATACAGTTTTCTTTTTAGACTCCAATAACTGGTGTCTAACCTGTTTTGGGTCCTGATCCTTTTCCTCCGGAGCCATTAGGCTACAATTTTATGAGAAGACATTTTTCATTTCGAGTTTCCCTCGATACCGAGTTCCCTTCCAGTGTCAGGGCACCGACCAATTCTTCTCTACAGGATCAGGTAATCCACAAACAGTCTGTTAAGACTAGCCAATCCTTGAGTGGTAGGTCTCATGCCAAGCATGATGACGGCTCCGGCCTTGCCCTCAAGACCCTATTGGCTTCAAAACCCCGGCGGGAGTCTTTGATCTCCAAAGCCTTTCAGGGGTTTCAGGTTGTTCCTGGGGCTCACCCCTCACAGAATATACCTGAGCCATGCTCGGTGGTGGCATCCGCTTCGAGCGGTACCGATACCCCGGCATCGGCACTGGTGTTGAGTGATCCACTCTTTGCCAGGGATCGTCATCTGGCGTTCTCGGTGCCTTCGGGACCGATCGATGTGTCCCAGATTGACTTTCCAGTATCGGCAGCATCGCCGATACGACCACCGACGTCGGTACCCTCTAGACATGCATCGATAGACTCGCTTCCTTCGATGCCGAGTCTGGAATCGATATCTAGTCTGGAAGACTGGGTACCGACGCGTCTCGGAACCGACGCTTATCGATTCCGGATGCGCGGTACCGAGGATACTCACCAAGGCTTTTTGGTTGCCTCGGTACCGCTTGAGCAGCCTCCGATGACTGCTTCGATGGCGGTATCGCCTCCGATTCCGGCACAGCTACTGGTATCGGTATCTATGCCGGTTCCTGCAGTAACATCGGGACCAGCCACTTCCATGCCTTTTTCACCAGGATCGCTCCTTTCTATACCTAGTTTGGAGTCGATACCTGGCATGGACGATGCAGTACTGACTGTCTCAAGTCGTAACTGCCAGTACCAGTATCCATCTAGTGGGGCTCTTTTTCTGCACCGGACCACTACATCCTCCGGTGCCCAGGCTACTGCTTCAACTTTAGCCTATCCAGGGATGGTTCCCATTGGAGATCCTTCTTTTCAGAAATTTCTCCTTGACATGGCAACATTCCTTGCTATTCCTATCCCTGGCTGTGATCCTACTCAAGGCTCTCCTGCGGAAAAGGAAAATATAATGCTTCCTTTACATCATTCTTTGCAGGATCTTCTTCTGAGAATATGGGAAACACCTTTAAGGGTTTCCTCACCTTCTGCAGCAACTGATGATCTGTATCAGGTGCCCCCCTCTCCAGGGTTTCAAAAGACTCAATTTCCCCATCATTCCATTGTAGTGGAATCAGCAATGAGGAAGGTAAAAAGCAAGAAGAAGCATTCTTCTTATCCGCCAGGTCGTGAATCTAGAACACTTGATGCCTTTGGACGTCAAACCTTCCAAACATCTATGCTGGCAACAAGGATTATCTCTTATATTTTTTATATGAGTCTATCTCTCCAGGAGGTCACAAAGAAATTATCTCTTTTGACTCCTTTTTTTATCAGAGCCCAAGGTTGCAGACTATTCCTTACTTCTTAGTCATAGCCAAAATATCTCTTGGTTTCTTTCTCGTGCTTCTCTAGACTCTTTTGAGTCTATTAGCAGAACCTCTGCTATAGCCATAGGAGCACGACGTAGAGCCTGGCTCCAGGCTTCAGACTTGAACAGATGGGCACAACAAAGACTGGGTAATACTCCTTGTACTGGAGAAAATCTCTTCAATAGGGAGTCTTTACGTCAGGTTGCTCATTGCTCCACTGACTTCCCTGTTTCTGAGGGCTATCCTAAGCCTTCTCCTTCCCCAGTAGGTAGGAAATGCCCTACCAAACCTTCTTTACCTAGGAAAAGAAGGTTTCATTCTTCTCCTGCCCATTATACAGATGTTCCCAAGCAGGGGAAACCTCGCCCTGGTCTGAAGAATCCAAACTCTAGCCAGGCTGAACAAACCCAGCAACCATTGGTTCCTGAAGGTTACAACCTACAGTTAACTTCTTCTTAGCAGAAGTTTTTTCCACTGTTTTTTCCTTCAAAACTCTACACATGGATTCCTTTCTTCAGGACATCCTTTTCCTCCTAGATATGCTGAGCTGTCAGGATATTCATGCCTATGGGTCACAGGTTTCTCCTCTTCTTCCTACCAAGAAGAGAAGTTAACAACTATCCCATGATAGTTTTTTTTCTGTTCCAACATGAATTTTTTCCTTCCGCAGACTTACCATATGGTAAGTCACCCTTCAGCTCCTGTTTCTCTACCCTTTCATCCAGGGTTCCCCCTGAATGAGTGGTACCATGTCACTGCAGGGCTTCTCTAGCCTTTCATTCCAGTGTAGAGTTTTTTCCCTTGAATAAATTCCCTTCTTTTCTCTGGGCAGCTCATCAGACAGGGACAGGAATTTCTCCTCTCCTTTTGTCTGTTCTCTCTGTTTTACACAGGAAGATTTTCTCTGCTGTCTCATTCAGCAGCTGCCCATGCAGGAGTTCCAGTGATTGGACTACTGGTACCTTTCCACAAGTTTCCAGTCTGTCTTCCACTACTTTCTGTCTGGCCTTAGTTGTGATTCCAAGATAGTGCTTTCATCTATCTTGGATAATCCTAATCACTTCAGGCTTATCATACTATCTTCTTTTCTTGCCATCTCCACTTTCTTGGATTTGGCAGCAGAGTTGACCTACAGCCAGTTTTATTTCCTAATTCTCCTGCATAATGCTCTCTGCAATCTTCAGAGAAGAGGGAGGAGTGGTCTAGTGGTTAGGACAAGGTACTTCAGGCCGGAGGGCCGGGGGTTCAAGTCCCACCTGGGGACAGCAATCTCAGGCCGGAGGGACTGGGATTTCTAGTCCTGTAGGCACTCCTTGTGGTCTTGGGCAAGCCACTTAACCCTCCATTGCCCATGTTCCCTGTAAGTATTAGTGTATGTGTCTCATATCCCCTCGTGTTAAATGTATCCCCCAATTGACCGCTTTGACCCAGTGAAAAGCGGGATATAAATACAGCTAAATAAATAAATAAAATAAATAAAGCTTTCTACTGTGGGCCCTTGCTAGAGAGCATGGGGTTTTGTCTCTGATGACTATTCTGTATGGTTCGGAAAGGCTCCTCAGTCATTTTCCATGACTGTGAGGGTTCTCCACACCCTGTTATCTCCTGTTATAATACAGGATATAAGCCTTTTCTGCGTGAATGTCCAAAGAGTTTTCCAATCCTGCAGGAATATGCTCTTTTTTCCTTGCAGCCTGTCCTCATGGTATCCTACTCCTTTATGGACAGCACATATTCTACTAGTAACGCATGATACCCCTTGTGTCCCTCCAGTGGGTCAACCTGGTATCTCCTCCTATGCGTTTTCTGTCCATTTACCATGTCAGAGTTCTACAAGACTCAGGACTTGCTGTTTACAAACTGATATTGTCCTCTGTTTTTTTACGCAACCATCCTAGTTATTTCACTGGATAGCATTCCTGCACCATCTTAGCCAGGAGGAATAGATTCTCTATATATCTTCTCAAGTAGGTTCCACCTTCTTGTTATTAGATGAATCTTTCTCCTTCACATCTCTCATGTGAATGTTCTTATGGGCATATCTCTATCTGCTTACTTGCAGACATGTATCTTCAGACATACATATTCATGTATGTATATATCTCTATATACTTCTATAGATACATATGTCTGTAAGCTGTGTGTGCATATGTTATGCCCATATATATATATTGTCACACCTCATCCGCCCCAGCCGTGACTGCTGGTATTGTTGGGCTATTATGAGGGTGGTAGTTGTGCCTTTCTTCTATATATAAATCACACAGAAGAACTTTCTTTTCTTTTAGGGATTTATTCCCCGTCCCTTGAGGTTTCTTCTTTTTAAACAACAGAAATTAACAGCTCACTTGGCTTCAAACAAAAGATAACTATGTAACAAAAGTAGCTTCCTTCAGCTGATAACTTTAAACCAAAAGTAAATAATAAACAGCCTAACTGACTGCTTGGCTTGGAGAGAGGGAGAGAGTTGCAGCTCTGCCACTTGTATACTAGAATTTAAGGTTACACAAATCACATTTACCTTAATGATATCTCTGGCTCTATCACAGAGAAAGAACAGTCCATCAATTCTGTATTTGTTAATACTTCAGAATTCTCATATTCCATTATTTCTTGCTCATTGGTATCTCCACTATCCACTTCCAACGTGGAATAAAAATATGGAAGGCTTGCCTCGTCAGTCAAGAAGTTTCTCTTCCTGTGAGCAGCACTGCCTCTCTGGGGAGTATCACCAAACTCTGAGTGATGTCTTTCAGAGCCCTGCCCCCGCTGGTGCCTCAATGCATAGCTCAGGTCCTGGTTTGACCTGCTAGCTGGGTAATTTTGATAGGGTCCCTGCCGGGTCTGCCCTAGCTTTCCAGGCCCAACTGTGCCTGATTGCAACCGGTGTAACGGTGTTTCCCTAGAAGCTGGGAACTCACCGTGAGAAGGGATTTCTTCAGCTTTTCTAGGTAAGTGAAGCCCTCTTCTTTTAACACTTCTATAATCAGGAGAAAAGCTATTATTAGCCTCTGAATATCTGGGCTTTATATGGCTATTTCTAAGCCTCCAGGGCCCTTCCCTTTCAAATGGCAAATAGCCCTTGTATCTACTCTTTGCCCCTGTACCTGCTGTTGCAGTCTTCCTGTATTCTTCTTGCTTTCCAAACACATTCACGCTGTCAGGGTGTTGCCTTCTCCCAGAACCACACAGGTCTCTGGACTCTTTCCAACATTCACACCGGCTCCCCTGTTGCCTTTCAGCTTGTGACCTCTGCTGCTTTAATTCCTCTCTCAGGGATTCTTTCCTCGGCTCATCTCTCCAGGATTCCCTCCTTGGCTCCTCTCTCCAGGATTCCCTATCTCCAAATGTTTGGTAGTCTGTTTTATCTGTGTATTTCCTGACTCCACCTTCCCTCAGGTGCATTCTATTAGGTAAAGCAGACTCCCTTGCTTTGCTCTCTGGGTATGTCTTTCTGGGCTCTGTGCACGTGTGCTTAGGTTGTCCCTGGCAACCAATAAACATTCTCCTGTTTATTCTGTCACTTTCACCGTGATCATTCACACTGCTCTGCACTTTCTCAGGCTGCCCTAGGTCCACCCTGTGACAATATATATATATATATCCCTATATATATGTGTATCTGTCGAGATGCTTCCTTATAAGTAGATATGTATTTATATACTTATCTCCCTAACTGTCTATGCTATAAAGGTTTTTACCTTCCTAGAGGTTCCAGACAGTGGGCTTGCATATGTTCATACTGTCCCTCCGTATGTCGGGGGTATTATGCACACAACCACTACTGTGGTACTAACAGCTCCCACTTTACCTCTAGATCTCGCTATCCCTGAAGTACCATGCTTCAATATCTTTCCTATCTCTCACCAGCTAGGAAAGACAGGGTAGATCTTCAGTAGCTCTAAGGTTTCAGCCCTTCACACATCTGTCCTCCTTGGGAATACAGGCTTTTTCCCATACCCCTTCTTCCCTCCAGGACTGGGCTAGTTGTCCAAATCGGTCAGTCTTCCTCTTTTACTCCTACATGTTAATGACTCTGTAGCTAAAAGAGTTTTCAGCTTTTTCCCATAAAGCTTTCCACTGAAGACCTGCCGTTTTTATACTACCCCAGTTGACACCTGGGTCACCTGCCAATTCCAGATTTGGACCTTCACCTTCACTGCTGTGAGGTCACCTTGAGGATTCCTCTACTGAATCTCCAGTAGACTCCATCAGCCTCTCTACTTACTGCAATCCAGTAGGTAAGGTCCATATTGTGATTACTCATTCAATATATTTAATAGTAATCATCATACATACCAAGGACTCCTCTCCTGTAGTCCTTAGGTTAGCTGTTTTCCTACAGCTCCTCTCTTTTCCACTCCTACCCACCATCCCTCATGGGATGCCAGAGATCCATGTGTTGGAAGTGCAGTCCTGTCCCAGGGACACACATTTTATGGGATCTCCCCCTGGCATCTACAGCTAGGGAGTCCCCATATGTGAAGACTCATTCCTGCTTGTTCCTGGAGATAGCACAGTTACTTACCTGTAACAGGTGATCTCTGGGAACAGCAGGAATAAGTCTTCACAACCCACCCACCTCCCCTAGGAGTTGTATCTCTCTATCTATCTTCCTTTCCTCTTTCTCTCCCTTTGTCTCAGCTATGAAACTCAACTGAGGAGAGACAGTTGGAAAGGCGGGAAGGCAGCACGCAGGTGCTGAGGGATGCTCCCAAAAGCTTTCTGATTGGACGCTGGGGAGCGTTCCCACGCAGGCTCCATCAGTACCGACGTACCCATATGTGAAGACTTATTCCTGCTGTTCCCAGAGATCACCTGTTACAGGTAAGTAACTGTGCTTTCTCTCCTCTTGCCGAAGGATGTAGAGGACGTTTTGCTGGCCTCAAGGAAGCAAGCCACTCGGAAATGCTGTGCCTTCAAGTGGCGTAGGTTTGAGGTGTGGTGTACCCAACACAATGAAAACCCTTTCTCTTGCCTTGTGTTGCAGTACTTGCTTCACCTATCGGAGTTGGGTCTCAAATCTAACTCTGTCAGGGTCCATCTGAGAGCTTTGTCAGCAAATCACTCTCCAGTGGAAGGACAACCTCTTTCGGCTCACCCTTTGGTGTCCAGATTCCTCAGAGGTCTACTTCTACTAAAGCCCCTGGTTCATCCTCCGGCGACTGAGTGGGACTTGAATGTGGTCTTGCAGAAGCTTACTCGCTCACCCTTTGAGCCGATGTCCACTTGCCATCTGCGCTTCCTCTCCTGGAAGGTGCTCTTCCTGGTGGCACTCACATAGAAACATAGAAACATGATGACAGAAAAAGACCACAAGGCCCATCTAGTCTGTCCTTCCATAACAACACTACAACAGTCCACTTTTTACCTCTAGAGATCCTCTGTGTTGGTCCCATGCTTCTTTGAATTCAGTTACTGTCCTCATCTCTACCACCTCCACTGGGAGACTATTCCACGGATCCACTACTCTTTCCGTAAAGAAATATTTCCGCATATCACTCCTGAATCTATCTCCCTTCACCCTCATCCCATGTCCCCTCGTCGCAGAACTTGCTTTTAATTGAAAGAGGCTCTCTCCCTGAACATTTATGCCACGGAGGTATTTAAACATCTCAATCATATCACCTCTATCCCGCCTTTCCTCTAAGGTGTACATATTAAGATCCTTAAGTCTGTCCTCATATGCTTTATAATGAAGACCACTAATCATCTTAGTAGCAACCCTCTGCACAGACTCCATCCTGTTCACATCCTTTTGAAGGTGCGGTCTCCAGAATTGCACACCATACTCCAAATGAGGTCGCACCAAAGACTTATACAGAGGCATTATCACCTCCTTTTTTCTGCTAGCCATTCCTCTCCGTATGCACCCAAGCATCCTTCTAGCTTTTGCCGTCGCCTTTTCTACCTGTTTAGCTACTTTAAGATCATCGGACACAACTACGCCTAGGTCCCGCTCTTCTTTAGTGGACAAAAGTACTTCACCTCCTATGCTGTATTGCTCCCTTGGATTGCTGCAGCCCAAATGCATGACCTTACATTTTTTAACATTAAATCCCAGCTGCCAAATTCTAGACCATTCTTCAAGCTTAGCTAGATCCCTCCTCATGTTATCTACACCTTCCTGGGTGTCTACTTTATTGCAGATTTTGGTATCATCCGCAAAGAGGCAAACCTTACCCGACAGCCCTTCCGCTATATCACTAACAAAGATGTTAAAAAGAATCGGACCAAGGACAGATCCCTGGGGCACACCACTGGTAACATCCTTCTCCTCAGAGTGAGCTCCATTCACTTGTACTCTTTGTCGCCTCCCACCCAACCAATTTCTAACCCAAGCAGTAACTTTAGGGTCCATCCCTAGGGTGCTCAGTTTGTTTATAAGTTGCCTGTGAGGAACAGTGTCAAAGGCTTTACTGAAATCTAAATACACCACATCTAGAGCTCTCCCTCGGTCCAACTCCCTGGTCACCCAGTCAAAGAAATCAATCAGATTTGTCTGACAAGACCTGCCTCTGGTGAATCCATGCTGCCTCGGATCCTGTAATCCGCTGGACTCCAGAAACCTCACTATTTTCTCTTTCAACAGCGTTTCCATTAATTTACTCACCACTGAAGTTAAACTGACCGGCCTGTAGTTTTCAACCACATCCTTACTTCCGCTTTTGTGTAAAGGCACCACATGAGCCTCTCTCCAGTCCTTTGGCACCACTCCCGACTCCAACGAGGCATTGAAAAGGTCAGTCAGTGGAGTTGCTAGAATGTCCCCAAGTTCCCTCAGTATTCTAGGGTGTATCCCATCCGGTCCCATCGCTTTGTCTACTTTGAGTTGAGCTAGTTTCTCACAAACACAGTCTTCTGAAAATTGTTCAAGATGTCCCTCGCTTCTGTTCTTATTTGTGGGTGTTTTCTGAGGTCCTGCTCCTGGTTTTTCATCTGTGAACACAGAACAAAAATATTTCTTAAGTAATTCCGCTTTATCCTTATCAGCTTCTACATATTCCCCCCCTGTACCCTTGAGTCTGACAATACCACTTTTGTCCTTCCTCTTCTCACTAATATATCTGAAAAATGTCTTATCCCCCCATTTTATTGCATTGGCTATTTCCTCCTCCTTTTGAATCTTTGCCTTCTTGACTACTTTGCTAGCTTCTCTAAGTTTTTCCAAATACAGATGTCTGTCTTCCTCTCTCTGTGATCTCTTGTATTTCATGAAGGCCTCCCTCTTTTTCTTCACTTTTTCAGCTACTTCCTTCGAAAACCATAGCGGTCTCCTGTTCCTTTTGCCTTTGTTTACCATTTTAACAAAAAGGTTGGTTGCCTTTAAAATACCCCCTTTCAGTTTTGCCCACTGTTGTTCTACATCCCCCAGCTGTTCCCATCCCACTAACGACTCCCTGAGGCATTGGCCCATCATCGCAAAGTTAGTCTTCCTAAAGTCTAAGATCTTCACCTTGGAATGGATTCTAACAGCCCTAGTCCTAATACTGAACCACACCATCTGGTGATCACTGGATGCAAAATGATCTCCCACTACAACATCAGAAACACTTTCACCATTGGTAAGCACCAAGTCCAGTATGGCCCCTTCACGTGTGGGGTCTGTTACCAATTGCCTGAATAGTTCTCCCTGTAGAGAATCCAGGATCTCCTTACTCCTAGATGATACTGCAGCAGGAATGTGCCAATCAACATCTGGCATATTAAAATCTCCTAGCAGTAGCACTTCCCCTTTCCTAGCAATGCTGCGTATGTCTTCAATTAACTCTCTGTCCACCTCTTCCTCTTGTGAGGGAGGTCTGTATATCACACCAATGCAAATAGATTTCTCTTTCCCTCTTTCTAGTTTAACCCACAATGCCTCCTCTCTCCCTTTTAAGCTCTGTAATTCCAAAGCTTTAATAGTAGTTTTTACATATAGTGCTACTCCTCCTCCCCTTCTTCCTACCCTGTCCTTTCTGAATAAAGTATAGCCAGGTATAGTTACATCCCAGTCATGGTTTTCTGTGAACCATGTTTCTGTAACTGCCACTAAATCTAAGTCAGCCACTCCAACCAAAGCTTCAACTTCAGAGATCTTATTTCCCATGCTACGGGCATTTATACACACTGCTTTCCATATGTTACCCCTGTTACCCATTTCCATAAAGGTATTTGATGTATCACTTACCTGGGGGCTTTCACTTACCTGGGGGCTTTCTTCACCCATCCCCAACGAATCTAGTTTAAAGCCCTCTTCAGTAGATTAGCCAGTCTACTACCAAAGATGTGTTGACCTTTCTTGGACAGATGGATGCCATCTCTGCTCTGCAACCCTTGGAACAGCATCCCATGGTCTAGGAAACCAAAACGCTCTCGAAGACACCATCCACGCAGCCATGCATTCATCTCCAGGATGCGAGCCTCTCTGCCTTGGCCTTTACCCTCAACAGGGAGGATTGAAGAGAACACCACCTGTGCACCTACCTGCTTCACCCTCTGTCCCAGAGCCATGAAGTCACTTTTGATACGTTCCGAGGTATACCTGGCAGTATCATTTGTTCCAACATGGATTAGCAACATTGGGTAATAGTCAGTGGGCTTGATGAGTCTCGGCAAACTCTCCGTAACATTTTGGATCTTGGCACCAGGCAGACAGCATACCTCTCTGGACATCAAGTCTGGTCGGCAGATGGACGCCTCAGTACCCCTCAGAAGAGAGTCTCCAACCACCACTACTCTTCGTTTCCTTCTGGTCACTGATTCTGCAACTATGGGGTACTTGAACTCTGGTTCTTCCCTTTCCAGGGATGCTTTCACCTCCTCCACTTCCAGGGCTGCATAATGGTTCTTCAATTCAAGGGCTGGAGAAGTTGGATTGGTGATTTTGCAGGCTCTGGTGACTTTTGTCCAACCATCGACATTCTGTTGGCACCCATCTTCTCCTGTGCTGGAGAGCCTGGTTGCTGCAAGCAGCATCTCATCAATGTACTTCTCACTGTCTTGAATACTCCTCAGCCTCGCCAGCTCCTCTCTGAGTTCCTCCACTTGTTTCCTCAGAGCTTCAGCATGCAGGCACCCTGCACATGGAACCGGTTCTTCAACTGGCAATAGGACCTCTGTCTGGACCGAGGCAGAAGCTGTAACGGGGGCAACAGCTTTAGCAATACGATTTTTCCCAGCCATTGTTCTGTTTGTGGAGCTTAGGTATCTGTTAAAGCAAAAGAGAGAGATCTACGAAGTACCAGCTGGTTTCGCAGCTGTCCTTTCAGAGAAAAGCAGTTAAATCTCTTTAGTTATATTCAAAATGTGCTGGTCCAATTCACTGTGATTTGTTAAAGGGGGAGGTGCCCTATAAAGCAAGACTGCTCACTAGGGGTGGGTGGGAGTCGGGGTGGGTAGGGAGGGAACTAACACCTGATTAGGTGTTAGCAGTTCCTGAACCTGAGGGGGTTACAGAGTTCAGCAATACTACTGTGCTCAAGTACAGTTCCCCTAAAACAGCAAAAATGAAATTAACCTGGCTTTAAAAAAATATACACAAAACCCTTTTAAGAGCTCCCAGTCAGAGAGCTAGCAATGTAACACAAAAAACCAAACAAAGAAACCCTCAAATCCCTACTTACTGTTTGATGTGTGGAGCCCTGGTTAAGAAAGCCTCAAAAGGGTAGGGCAAGCAGCCTTTTTATGCAGGCTTCAATTGCACTCAGGAAACAGGCCCACTAACCCCTGATTAGGTGTTAGCAGTTCCTGAACCTGAGGAGGTTACAGAGTTCAGCAATACTACTGTGCTCAAGTACAGTTCCCCTAAAACAGCAAAAATGAAATTAACCTGGCTTTAAAAAAATATACACAAAACCCTTTTAAGAGCTCCCAGTCAGAGAGCTAGCAATGTAACAAAAAAAACCAAACAAAGAAACCCTCAAATCCCTACTTACTGTTTGATGTGTGGAGCCCTGGTTAAGAAAGCCTCAAAAGGGTAGGGCAAGCAGCCTTTTTATGCAGGCTTCAATTGCACTCAGGAAACAGGCCCACTAACCCCTGATTAGGTGTTAGCAGTTCCTGAACCTGAGGGGGTTACAGAGTTCAGCAATACTACTGTGCTCAAGTACAGTTCCCCTAAAACAGCAAAAATGAAATTAACCTGGCTTTAAAAAAATATACACAAAACCCTTTTAAGAGCTCCCAGTCAGAGAGCTAGCAATGTAACATCTGCCAGACATGTGAGTGAGCTGCAAGCTCTGGTTTCTGATCGACCATATACACGGTTTTATAGGAACAGGGTGGTTCTTCACACCCACCCAAAGTTCTTTCCGAAAGTTGTTTCTTGGTTCCACCTCAGTCAGGAGGTGGTTCTTCCGACTTTCTTTCCCAGGTCGCATGCCAGTCGGGCAGAGGCGGTCCTGCATACCCTGGATTGTAAGAGGGCATTGGCCTTCTATCTGGAACGTATGAGGGGACATCGAAGGGCTTCTCAGCTCTTCGTCTCTTATGACCCTAGTAGGCTGGGTCACCTGTCTCCAAGCGTACGCTGTCCGCCTGGGTGGCAGACTGCATTGCCTGGGCGTACAGCACAGCTGACCTCCCGCTGCAGGGTCGAGTCACCGCCCACCGTGTCAGGGCTAAGGCCGTGTCAGTGGCTCACCACTGCTCTGTTCCGTTGGCAGATATCTGCCGGGCTGCAACTTGGTCTTCAAGCCAGACTTTCGCAGCCCATTACTGCCTGGAGAGGGAGTCCCGACGGGACAGTGTTTTCGGCCAGGCGGTACTCCGTAACCTATTTGAGTTTTAGGCAACTCCTACCCTCCGACTCTGTGGTGTCAGGCTACCATGGGGGTTGCGTTCTCGGAGGAATTCCTATTACAGCTGCTGCGGCTCTTATAGAGGGAGCCATTTTTCAGCTATGGGTTCTTGGTAGCCTATAGCTAGGGAGTCCCATATGTGAGGACGAACTTCCTGCTTGTTCCTGGAGAAAGCATAGTTACTCACCTGTAACAGGTGTTCTCCAGGGACAGCAGGAATCAGTCCTCATGACCCTCCCTCCTCCCCTGGAGTTGCAGTCCTTTGATTTAATTTTTATCATTTTTGCCGTCTATTTAGCTATGTCATCTGACTGAGCAAGATAGCACCCTTGGGCGGGAAGGGGACCGCGCATGCGCAATGCAATCCCAAAGGCTTTCTTTGAAAGCTGCGGAATTGCTCCGCATGAGGGCTCCGTCGGCACCGACGTCACCCATATGTGAGGACTGATTCCTGCTGTCCCTGGAGAACACCTGTTACAGGTGAGTAACTACGCTTTCAGTGTCTAGCATGTGCCTAACGCTTCAAATATCGAGTCCGCCGTGAGTGTCACTCTTCGGAGGCCAGGTAATGTAGCCCCGCTTCTACCAGTATCCTGCTCACCGCTTCATGTAAATGCGGTCTCAGTCACAGGATCCACAGTGGAGGGAGAGTGGCTTGAATCAGGGAAACCTCATTCTCTAGTGGTCTCTTCCCCTGATATTTCCCCAGAGAGATCAGCAGATCTTGCCCAGCAACTTGAAGCTGACGGAACCCATCCATAGAGCCTCTGAAGGGGGCTCTTGAGCTGCGGGGGTGTCCTGGATGGCCCCCTTCCTTTTCTGAAGATGCTTGCCCATACAGGGAATCTAAGCAAAGAATCAACGAGCTGCATTAATGAGCAGACCTCCGATCACAGCTTTCATGAAATCGCTGTCTTGCTGCTTTTCGAGTCATTTCATTGGCTCCCTATCCGTTTCTGCATACATTTCAAATCTCTCCTACTGACCTATAGGTGTATTCATTTTGCAGCTCCTCATTACATCTCCCGTCTTATCTCTCCCTACACCCATCCTTGGTAATTCTGCTCTTCAGGCAGATTGCTTTTATCTGTGCTCTTCTCTTTTATTGCCAACTCCAGACTCCATTCATTCCACCTTGCTGCGCCATATGCCTAGAATAAGCTACTTGAGTCAGTACGTCAGGCTTCATCTATGGTCTTATTCAGATCCAGGCTGACAACCCATTCTTTGAGGCTGCTTTTGGATCCTGACCCCCTTATCCTTCTTTTTAACACCTGTGTGTTTTAATCATTTCCATTAAAGAATTATCTTAGTCCCTTGTATGCTCTGTTTATCTTTCTTGAATATATTGTAGGCTCTATGGAACAGGGACTCTCTCTTACATGTATGTGAACAACACTGCATATGCTTTAGTAGCAATATACAAATGATAAGTAGTAGTAGTAGGAGAAGGAGGAGGAGAGTGCAGCTTCTGATGCAGCAGCAATTTTCCTGTTGGTGGGAATGGCAGCCAACAATATGGAACAATCTACCGGACGATTTAAGGGCAACTCCAGACCTCAAAGACTTCAGAAAACAGCTGAAAACCATGCTGTTCATAGAACACTATGGACACATCACATAACCTAAGAGAATGTATAACAGCACACCATACCTCCTAACAGTATGTATATAAAATGTGTCTTAGCACCACTGTAGATAGCCCACTTTGTACATAGCTCAAACAAATCTAGCACACAACACAGCCCACACACAACTAAGTTTCACCCTCACTGCATGTATAACACACCCACTTTACCTGATTGCTTGCTGTGATACCACCTTGATTATTAAGATAAGGCGGTTTAGAAATACTGTTAAATAAATAAAAATAAAATAAATATTGGAGACAGGGACTGCCTTGGGGGGGGGGGAGGGTGACCACAGATGTTTACCCCTGTTGTCCTTGGGTCCATCAGAGCTGGTTCCAGAATTGGCTGGGTTGAGTTCTTCAGGAAAGGATTCTTCTTGTCCCACTTTTTCCAGGGAAATTTATATTATGCCTCAGGCTTTCTGCAGCATGCAGAAACCTGGGGGGTTAGGGGGGAAGATCTCTGTATCAGAGTGATTAACTACAGGCTTCTGTGGCTTCTGTGTTCAGAGCTCAAGTGGCCCAGTTCTTGGAGGAAATGTTGTACTGGACAGTGGACTCTCCTCCAAATTTCCCTTTGCTGGAACTGGCGGAGGGAGAAGAGCATGTGGATAGTGCCTTCAGAATCCTAGATCTGGAGAATGCAGAGTAATCATCCATGGACGGGGAGGACTCCTTGGTAATTCACCTCTTTTGGAGAGAAGAGCTGGCTGTTCTTATTTCGCAGGTCCCCTCTTCCCTTTGCATCTTGGAACCAATGGCAGATGATCCTTTGGAAGGTAAGACCTTCTTGGAATGTAGTAAGAAGTCGTCATGTGCATTTTCTCTGCATAAGGCAATCAAGCATATTGTGCTAACAGAATAGGAGACTTTGGCTGGACTCTTTAAGGGATCTAGGTTGACTGCCAATGTTTACCTTATTCTCCTACCATGATTGATGCCCTAGTTTTGGCTGTTACCCAGTGACACCTACTCCGTTGGAGTCCCAGGTTCAAATAGTGCCCTTGACCCCTTGCGGTCCTTTTACAGTACTATTGCTAGGTGACAAACTGCCAAATAAAGGTAAATAGCAGTAGTACTGCGAGATGATTGCGAGGGGTTAAGGATGTCATTTTGAACCCAGGACTCAGATGGAGCAGGAGCAACTGGGGATTGTTCCCGGTCCCCACTAGACACCAGGGACTCCCAGTAAGAGCTACAGCTGGGATTGGAGGTGGAGGAGGGCTTGTTTGGGAGGGGCAATTGGGGTGTTCTTGATGTTGATGAATTGGGAGAGGGTGATTGATGCGGGGGGATCAGAAGAGGGTGATTGATATCTGGGAGTGTCAGGAGAAGGTGATTGATGTCCGGTAGGGATCGGGAGATGGTGATTGATGTTGGGGGAGACTGGGGTATTGATTTTGGAGACTGAGAGAGATGGATGCTGGCAGAAGCAGTGCTTTTAAAAAGTTGCTCCCACACATTTTTTGGGGAAAGCTGGAAGCTTTTTTAACCATATGCAGCTTTTTAAAATTGCTGTTCCCACTGGACATGGAGGGAAATAGATATACATTCCATTTTGTCTCTCTGGGCCAGTCCAGGAACGGTAGGGTTGTCAGCCTCCTCCAGCAGCTGAGGACTGAACAACAGAGTCTTGCTGACAGCCTATCCAGCTCCCCCTGGTGCCAGAGACTCAGTCGTTCAGTCCTCAGCAGCTAGGAAGGACGTGTGGCTGACAGGCTCCCATTTCAGAAAAGGCCAGAAGAGACGAATTGGAAACTAATAATAATAATACTGAGCAGGAAAAAAGAAAAAGAGGGTCAGAAAAGGACATAAACGGAGGTCCTGGCTGGTCCTAACAGGGCTGTAAGTCCAGGTGTGAATAGTAAAGTAGTGGGGCAGCAGAGGCAGAGCCTGCCTCGCTTTTCGCGGTATCACCGTTCCTGCTGGGGGGGGGGGGGGGGGATAAGTGCCTGGGAGCCCCATTGCACAACCCTCTGCCTCCGGACCCACTTCAGATCTCGCTAGCAGTGAGAACAGGAGCGTTTCAGAGCTACAAAGGCAGCTGGCTCGTTCAGGTAGGAACGGAGGTTTCCGCGGTGATTTGCTCGGCGTCGGGTTTGTGGTCAGAGGGGCTTTGTGGACGATTTTCTTCTCCACGCGCATGCTGCCGGTTTCGGCAGCATGCGCACAGTGCGGAGGTTGCCGAGGGTTAGAAGGGCCAGGGCTGTGCCATACCTATTTTCTTCGCAGCAGCAGGTCTCAGAGGCTCCTGGAATTGGCAATGGAGGAGAAGGCGATGTCGGGGGAGTTTTTGGTTAGGCCTCAGGCTGCAGAGAAGGCCGGAACGGGGGCCTTGATGCAGCAGGCTGCCGTGTCTCCCGCGATACAGGACAAGCCGGGAAATAGGAAATCGAAGATGAAGAAGCCTTCCTTGGGCCCAGTTTCCTCTCAATCGAAGGCCTCGGAGATCGAGGGCTCGATGGAGGCTTTATTCTCAGCTGATTTTATCCTGGCGATGCACAAAGCGTATTGTATGAAGATGGATCAGTTTCAAGGCAGGAGTGAGCCTTCTCAGGTGGTGAGCTCTCAGGCGGCAGGTGTTGGTTCAGGGGATCCGGGTGAGGGGTCCTCTGCGCAGGCCTTGGACTTGGGAGGGGGTCCTGACCCTTTCAGTCAGCAGGCAATGGAGTCCAGGGGGACAGAGGAATTTGAAAACTCTGTCAGACTCAGTGTTGGATCCCTGGGCTGTGGACTTGGAGGAAGGTGAGCTGTTGCCAGGCGACGACCCAAATGTCTTCAGGGTGTTTCGGAAGGAGAAGCTGGGGGCTCATTGCCCAGTCTTTGGTGGCTCTCAATATCACCCTTCCAGCGGCTCCAGAAGAACCGCTGGAGGATCCTCGACTTCAAGGATTTAAAACGGAGCAGAAATGTTTTCCAGTCCACCGAGTGATCAAGCAGATGGTGGAGTCCGAATGGGAGTGCCCGGAGGCTACGATAAGGAGTAGCCGGGCCATCGGACGTCTCTACCCAGTGCCGCAGATGGAAAAAGACCTGTTGCGGATGCCCAAGGTCGATGCGTTGGTTTCGGCCGTGACTAAAAAGACTACCATCCCAGTGGAGGGGGAGCGGCCCTCAAAGATCTCCAGGATTGTAAGTTGGAAGTGATTCTGAAGCAGGCCTTTGACTCGTGTGCGCTATCTCTGTAGGCTTCGATCTGTGGGGCCTTTGTGTCCAGAGCTTCCATTCGTTGGCTCCAGAGTGATGGTTCGCAGGAAAGCGAGGAGAGCTCTTTGCCGGAGGGAGCGAAATTGGAGTCGGCGGCAGCGTATTTGGTGGATGCCTTTTATGATTTGGTTAGAATTTCAGCTAAGTCCACGGTGTCCATCATTGCTGCTCGGCTCTTCCTCTGGCTGAGGAATTGGGCGGTGGATGCATCTTCAAAGGCTCGTTTAAGCAAGCTCCCATATAAGGGCAAGCTGCTCTTTGGGGAAGCTTTGGAAAAGATTGTAAAGGACTTAGGTGATTCCAAAGCTGGGCGGTTGCCAGAGGATCGCTGGGAGGCACCCAGGCCGGGAGGCATGCAGAGAGGACAAGGCAGAGATTTTCGGAGATTTAGAGCGTCTCGCTTTGCTCCCTATCAGAGAGGGCGCTTTCAGACCAGGGGGCAGCCCTTTCGTGGAGCGCGGGGATTCGGTAGGGGGTATTTCTTCCCTCAGCAGAATCCCTCCAAAAAGCCACAGTGAAGGACAGAGGGCCCAGGCGGAGGTTCCCATAGGGGGACGTTTGCAGGAGTTTTTCTCTGTCTGGGCTGCAGTGACAACGAACCACTGGGTGCTAGAGATTATCCGCAAAGGTTATGCGCTAGAATTTGCTCAGCCACCAAAGGAAATTTTTGTGCGGTCTCCTTGCGGATCCCAAACGAAGCGAAAGGCTGTAAACAACACCTTGCAGCAGTTGCTGGCCCTGTAAGCAGTGGTTCCGGTGCCGCAAGGGCAGTGCGGATTAGGTCGATACTCGATTTATTTCGTTGTTCCCAAAAAGGAGGGAACTTTTTGGCCCATTCTAGATTTAAAGCATGTGAATCGCTGCTTACGGGTACCGCATTTCCGGATGGAGACGTTGAAATCAGTTATAAGATCGGTGAAGCCGGGAGAAGTGCTCTCTTGCATAGATCTCACAGAGGCTTATCTGCATATCCCTGTCAGGCCAGAGCATCAGAGATTTCTGTGCTTTGCCGTTCCCATGGGACATTTTCAGTTCAGGTCGATGCCTTTTGGGCTGGCCACGGTGCCGCACACATTCACAAAGGTGATGGTGGTGGTAGCTGCAGCGTTGCGCAAGGAAGGAATTCGAGTACATCCCTACCTCGATGACTGGTTAATCCGGGCAGGTTCCGAGGAGGAATCGAGCAGAGCTACGAGGCGAGTAGTGGAGTTCCTAGAAGGTCTTGGTTGGGTAGTAAACCAGGCCAAGAGTCAGTTGCAGCTGGTAACACGGTTGGTGTATCTCGGGGCCTTGTTCAATACGGTAGCCGGGATGGTATTCCTATCAGAGGAAAGAGTACAGAAGATCGTGAGGCAGGTGCGAGCGTTCTTGAGCATGAAAACCCCAACGGCGTGGCGCTACTTACAGTTGCTAGGTTCCATGGCAGCGGCCTTGGAGCTGGTGCCGTGGGCGCGGACTCATATGCGACCACTTCAACGGACTCTGCTGTCCAGGTGGTCACCGCAAGAGCATTCTTTGTCTCGTCGGCTGGTATGTCCAGAGGACGTCAGAGACAGTTTGGAGTGGTGGCTGGAGCCCAGTCATCTTCAGGCCGGCATTCCACCGGAACAGCCGGATTGGGTGTTGGTCACCACGGATGCCAGCCTGTTGGGCTGGGGAGCTCATTGCCTTGCTCAGATGGCACAAGGGTGCTGGTCAGCGGAGGAGACGCAATGGTCGATCAATCGCCTAGAGCTGAGGGCGGTACGTTTGGCACTGCACGCCTTTCAGCACCTGGTGATGGTGAAGGCGGTTCGAGTTTTCTCCGACAATGCGGTGGTGGTGTCTTATGTCAACCAGCAGGGAGGAACAGGCAGTGCGGCATTGCTGGACGAGAGTCAGCTGTTGTTTCGCTGGGCAGAGAATCAGTTGGTAGCCATATCGGCGGTGCATGTGGCAGGAAAGGACAATGTGCAGGCCGACTTTCTCAGTCGCCATACCTTGGATCCGGGGCAATGGGAGCTGAATGCGGTGGTCTTTCACAACATTACGGTGCGGTGGGGACAGCCGGTCATGGATTTGATGGCCACTCTTGCCAATTCCAAGGCAACGCGTTTTTTTAGCAGGCGCAGGGAGCATATGTCCGAGGGTCTAGATGCAGCCATGGCCGTCGGAGGGGCTGCTATATGTGTTTCCGCCTTGGCCGATGCTTGGTCGGGTCATCAGGAGGATAGTCCTTGACGGAGGAAAGGTAATTCTGATAGCGCCGGATTGGCCAAGGAGGCCTTGGTATGCGGATCTGGTGCGACTTCTCGTGGAACGACCTTGGAGGCTTCCGGATTGACTCAATTTGCTGAGTCAGGGTCCCGTTTTAATGCCGCAGGTGGATCGGTTCTCGCTTACGGCTTGGCTCTTGAAAGGGCAAGGTTGCGGTGTAAGTGATACTCGGCATCCGTAATAGATAAACGATGTTACATTCTAAGACGAAGTCAACAGCTTTGGTGTATGTGCGGGTTTGGCGCATTTTTGAAGGTTGGTGTGCAGACAGAGGGGCTAAGCCCTTTTTGGCATCGATACCGGACGTATTGCTGTTTCTACAGGGAGGGCTAGAGAATGGTCTAGCCCTCAGTTCGCTTAGAGTTCAGCTGGCGGCTCTAGCTTGCTATAGGGGTCCGGTGTGCGGGGTGGTCTTGACCACGCATCCAGATGTTCTGCATTTTCTCAGGGCGGCAAAGAATGTTAGGCCACCGCGGCAACCGGTGGTGCCGGCCTGGGACTTAAACTTGGTTCTGGAAGCGTTAGCGAAGTTACCCTTTGAACCTGCAGGATCGGTACGTTTGAGAGAGCTGTCTTGGAAGACGGCTTTTCTGGTAGCGCTGTGTTCCGCGAGATGAATTTCCAATCTACAAGCGCTCTTGTGTCGGGAGCCGTACATTCAGTTTTCGGCAGAGAAGGCGGTACTTAGGCCGGTGCCTTCTTTTCTGCCGAAGGTGGTGTCTGGTTTTCATCTAAATCAGCCAATTTCTCTGCCGACGTTTCCTGGTTTGGGAAAATCGGAGAGGGATCGGGCCCTTAGGAAGTTAGATCTGGCTAGGGTGCTCAATAGATACCTCAGGAGGACGGAGTCGTTTCGACGAACGAATAGGCTGTTTGTGATTTTTGGAGGACCGCGGAAGGGGGAGGCGGCTTCCAAGGCTTCAACTGCCCGTTGGGTGACACAGGCTATTGGAGCGGCCTATTCGGCTCAGGGGAAGTCTCCTCCCGACAGTATCAGGGTTCATTCTACTCGAGCTCAGGCGACTTCGTGGGCGGAACTAGCTTTGGTTCCGCTGGTGGATATCTGTAGAACGGCAACGTGGTCGTCTCTGCATACCTTTGCAAAACATTATCAGTTGGATGTTCAGGCTAGAGGGGATGCAAATGTTGGGGCCTCAGCCATATTGGCGGGGCTTGCTGGTCCCTCCCGGTTTTAGGTACTGCTCTGGTACTTCCCTACCTGGACTGGCCTGGAGAGACGAAATGGAAGGAGAAATTAGGCCTTACCTGCTAATTGTCTTTCCTTGAGTTCTCTCTGGGCCAGTCCAGGGCCCTCCCCGTTCATTTGCGAGCGACAGAGATAACATTCGTTTAAGAATTTTTCGGGGGGATTAGGGAGCAAAGACTGTTTCTGGAGTAGTTTACCAGACTGGATTTCCGGTGTGGCAGGTGCAGGCCTGTGACCCACGGTGTCTGACATAGGCAGGCCAGCATGGCTAGCTTGACCTGTAAATGAGGCCTGTGGAGAGGCATATAGGATTGCACATCCCCCAATATGCTGCTATTGTAAGAAAGAACTCAGTAGAAATATTGAATTAGCTTAGATAAGCAGAATTGCAGAATTAAGAAATGGAAAAATACAGAAAAGATGTGTTTTAAAGTTACTGATAAGAAAAAGTACATTTGCAGAGAAATATTGAGGAGTGCTGACAGATGAGTTACAGAACCTTGCTCTTCTGCACGCACAAATGGTCCCATAGCCTTGAAAGTGTGAAAGTAACAAGTTGATGAACTGACCATTGTAATTGGGACTAGAAGGGGGGCAGGCAGGTGTCATGCCTACAGAAGCCCACAGAAGGAACATAATTGGAGAAACTTATCAGTACCGGGACCAATAGAAGGGCTACGGGAGGTACGGGAGCGTACCGGGACCAATGAAATGTTTTTCTATACCTAGAATGGAACAGAAGTCTATAAAAGTTGTTGTAATGCTTGAAAACTTTGCTCAGCCATTTTGAAATTGTCTTGCTTGAGACTTGTGCACAAATAAATGATTTGGACCTTCTGAACAGACTCCTGGTATCATTGGTTTGTCTGCGCTTTGCTGCTACATATTCCTTGGTGCATTGGCCGGGAAGTTGTGGAATCAAAGTGTATATAGGGCAATATACCACGACTTTCCGCCTCTATAGGCTTGGTCCTGCCGGGATCGCGCCCTTCCGACGAGGGCCGCTCCCTGGCGCCACCGGTCCCTTGTATCGGAGGGAGCTGGTCGGACCTCGGCGGGTGACGAGCCCGGCTGGAGTCAACGCCTCGAACCCGAGTGAGGGGAGTCCGAGGTCCAACTCATGCGCCTGCTTGGGAAGTTTGAGGACCGGATCCGGTGAGTATAGTTTTGATTTTGGGTCTAGACAGAAATAGAAAGAACAGTACTGCCATTGAAACTTGGAACTTGGAATTTGGAATTTGTAATCTCGAGATATTGGGAATTGGTAAGAGAGCTTGATCAACTCTCAAGGAAGAGCCGAGTAGCCTGGCATGGGAATTCGCTAGGTGAAACCCTCATCCTTTTTGTAATTTGGGAAAAAGACTAGTCAGAACAGATAGAAACGAATGCATTCTGGGAATACGTTGCTAGCATGATTGTGTGAACGAAGTGTGATTGAGAGGTCTGGCAGCACGGACCAAGTGAAAGCTGACCCCTGATTAGCGCATTTCCTGACCGGGCGACCGCGTTCAGGTCGCGAAAAGGGGGAAGCGATTGTCGTCTTGTCTTGTTATTTGTATTCCCTGTACGTTTCCAGGGCCGTGAGGACCCCTTACCCACGGTCCGCCCACCTTTTCCCTTCTGTCTGTTGTTGCGCGCACACATCGAAATGGGAGGGGCGGAGTCTACTAGGAACACTCCATTAGAATGTATGATCGCACATTTTAAAGAGGGATATTCAGGAGATTATGGTATTAAAATGACAGCAGCCCGTTTGCAGATTTTGTGTACTAGGGAGTGGCCCGATCTAGACCCCATCTGGCCCCGAGAGGGAACGTTCACCGTAGAGATTATTCAGTCAATACACCGTAGAGTGCGAGTAGCGCACCCAGATCAGTACCCCTATATAGATTCCTGGTTAAGTATTTGTGAAGATCCGCCCTCCTGGGCGCAGCGCTGTTATGAGGAACAGTGCAGAATAATGTTAGCTAAAACAGATTCTAGACAGAGAAAGGAACAGCCTAGAATGAAAGAGCAGGATAAGAAAGCCAAGAAGAAACCCATCTTGGCAGATCCCGATTCCCCAGAAGTAGTCCTCAGGCAGCCCCGAACCCCAGGTCCAGTGAGAATAGCCCGGCGGCGTCCTGCCCCAGCACCCCAGAGACCGCCGGAGCCGAGGCCAGACCCAATCCCTGACCTCCCTCCTCCTGGAGAAGAGGAAGAGAGAGAATTAGCGGAGAGAAGAGAGGAGGATGTAAAAAGTGAGCCAGAAGCGGAGCTAGAAGAAGAGGAAAGTGAGGATCCCCCAGAAGAAGAAGAAGAGGAAAGTGTACAAATAATTGAGAAAGCCAGCGCTAGCACTAGCAAGCCAGTGAAAGAAAAACCCAAAGCAAAACCAGTTGAGAAAAAGACAGCAACTCCTGCAAAGACAACGACAATAGCCCTTAGATCCCAGACTCAAATGACGCCGAGGACAGCCAAACTGTTTCCCTTAAGGCAAGTCCCGGGGGTGCCCGTAAAGAATGATAATGATGAAGTGGTAGCGGGACCCCTAACTTATGTGTATATCCCGTTCTCTACAACGGATTTATTAAATTGGAGGTCGCATTATGCCTCCTATACTAGCAAGCCCCAGGAGCTGACAGAATTAGTAACTAGTATTATGGAAACTCACCAGCCCACTTGGCCAGATTGCCGTCAGCTCCTGACCACCCTATTCACTACAGAAGAACGAGCGAGAATTAGAAAAGCAGCTATCGAATGGATGGCAGAAAACCCTGCAGCTCCAGCGCAGGGGCAGAATATAATAGATCGTAGAGAAGCAGCTCAGAGAGAATTCCCAAATGAAGACCCCCAATGGGATCCAAATACAGATGAAGGATCCACTGCCCTAGCCCGTTTTCGCCAAGGCTTTTTACAAGGCCTGAGAAGAGGAGGCCAAAAAGCTATGAACCTTTCCAAAGTAGCAGGAATTATCCAAGGAATAGATGAGAGCCCAGCAGATTATTATGAAAGATTAACTGAAGCTTATAGAATGTATACTCCCTATGATCCCGAGGCACCAGGAAGTTTATGCATGGTGAATTCTGCTTTTGTAAACCAGTCTCAACCAGACATTAGACGTAAATTACAGAAATTAGAAGGGTTTGCGGGCATGAATGCAACACAGTTATTGGAAGTCGCTCATAAAGTGTATGTGAATCGTGATACTGAAAGACAGAGAGAATGTGATAGAAAGATGAAGAAGAAAGCTGATTTTTTGGCTGCGGCCATAGTTGAAAAGAAAAGGGGAGGTGTCCCTAATCGAAGGAGCAGAGGAAGAGGGCGGGGTCAAGGCGGAGGCCGGACCCAGAGACTAGGCGTGAACCAATGCGCCTATTGCAAAGAAGAAGGACATTGGAGAGATACTTGCCCGCAACTCGAAGACGCCCAGCAAGATGACGACAACGATCATCAATGGCGAGAAGAAAGAAGAGGCCGTCCCCGAGGCCGAGGAGGAGCCAATCGAGAACAATTCCAGCGAGAGAGGGGAGGAGGAGCCATCCAAGCATTGGCCACACAGGCCCATGACGAAGATGACGTGGATTAGGACAGACCGGGCTCCAAGTTTGCTTTAGGTCTCCAGGAGCCTATGGTCGAAATACAAATAGGAGACCAATTTATGAACTTTATGGTTGATACTGGAGCAGAACATTCAGTAATAGACAAAAAGATAGCCCCATTCACCAAGAAAGCAGTCACCATTATAGGAGCAACTGGTGCCAAAGCCACAAAGTCTTTTCTACAAAACCGAATATGCAGTCTAGGAGGACAGCAAGTAACTCATCAATTTCTTTACATGCCCGAATGTCCAGTACCATTACTGGGACGAGACATGCTAGCCAAGCTTCAAGCCCAAATATCTTTCTCTGAGCAAGGAGAAATGCAAATGACAGTGAATTCTCAAGCCAAACCAGCAGGAGTAATGCTGCTGACAGTACCCCGAGAAGAAGAGTGGAGATACTACATTGATGATTCGATTCAAGATACCTATTTTGAACAAACTTTAAAGAACATTCATGCACCACTTGAAGTGTGGGCAGAAGGCAGTCCCCCAGGCCTAGCCAAGCATATAGCTCCAGTGATTGTAACCCTTAAGCCTAGCGCTACACCAGTGCACGTCAAACAGTACCCTCTCCCAAGAGCCGCAATTGAAGGCATTCATCGCCACCTACAGAGATTACTTGAGTATGGCCTACTGAAAGTATGTCAATCCCCATGGAACACCCCACTTTTGCCAGTGAAGAAGCCTGAGACAGATGATTATCGCCCAGTGCAAGATTTGAGAAGAGTAAATGATGCAGTTGAAACTATACACCCAGTTGTACCCAATCCTTACACTCTACTAGGATTGATACCCGCTGAAGCTACCCATTTCACTGTACTGGATTTAAAAGATGCATTCTTTTGCATAAGATTAGCCCCTGTAAGCCAAATATTGTTTGCATTCGAATGGCAGGACCCCATCTCTGGAAGAGGGGGCCAACTTACCTGGACAAGATTACCCCAAGGATTCAAGAATTCACCTACCATCTTTAGTGCTGCACTAAATCAAGACCTTTCAAGCTATCCAGTAGCCCCGGGGAGGAGAGTACTTCTCCAGTACGTGGATGATCTGTTGATAGCTGCCATATCAGAAAAAGAATGTATACGAGCCACCCAAGATCTCTTGCAGTTACTAAATGAAGCTGGATATAAAGTTTCCAGAGCCAAAGCACAACTATGCCAAACAGAAGTGAAATACTTGGGTTTTCGTATTACCCAAGGAAGCAGAAGATTAGGCAGAGAAAGAAAAGAAGCAGTATGTAGAATTCCAACTCCAACAACCAGAAAGCAAGTCAGAGCCTTTCTGGGAGCAGCAGGATATTGCCGAATCTGGATACCCAACTTTGCCCAAATTGCCAAACCACTGTATGAAGCCACAAAAGGAGAAGAGAAGTCACCACTGGAGTGGGGACTTGAGCAGGATACAGCCTTCCAGAAGTTAAAAGAAGAACTGATGTCATCACCAGCACTTGGACTACCAGATGTCCACAAACCTTTCCACTTGTTTGTACATGAAGCACAGGGAAATGCCTTAGGCATGTTGACTCAGAAATTAGGAAATTGGGAACGACCTGTAGCCTACCTATCGAAACAATTGGACCCTGTGGCCAAAGGATGGCCACCCTGCTTGAGAGCAGTTGCAGCTACAGCACTACTAGTGAGTGAAGCAGACAAACTCACATTAGGACAGAACATACGAGTCACTGTGCCACATGCAGTCCTTGCCCTTATGGAACAGAAAGCAAATTATTGGCTCACCAATTCCCGAATGCTAAAGTACCAGAGCATGTTATGTGAAAACCCACAGATACAACTTGAAGTGAGCCATGCTTTGAATCCAGCCACCTTGATACCCATCAGTGAAGAACTCCCAGAACATGACTGCATCGAAGTCATGGAAACTGTGTTCTCTAGTCGACCTGACCTAACAGATGTGCCCATAGACAATCCTGACCAGATCTATTATGTTGATGGGAGCAGTCTCATCCTTGACGGACGACGCTGTGCCGGATATGCAGTCGTCACTCAACACGAAGTAGTTGAATCATCAGCCCTAGCCTCAGGCACATCAGCCCAGAAAGCCGAATTGATAGCACTCACCAGAGCATTGTTGTTAGGAGAAAAACTTGTGCTGAATGTATATACAGATTCCAAATATGCTTTCACTACCTTGCATGCCCATGGAGCTCTCTACAAAGAAAGAGGACTCATCACATCCGGAGGAAAATCAGTCAAATATGGTCCCGAGATATTGATGTTACTTGATGCAGTCTGGGCCCCAACCCGTGTAGCTGTCATGCATTGTAGAGGACATCAAGCAGGAAAAGGAGAAGTTGCTCGAGGGAATAGATTCGCAGATGCCTCAGCACGACAAGCAGCTATGACAGGACAGATTGCCCCACAAGCTATGCCAATGCAAGCAGCATTGTTTCCAGTACCCTTGAATCTATGGACCCCACGATATACCACCAAAGAATTGGATTACTATTGTGACAAAGAAGGGGGAGTATTGAAAGATGGATGGATTGAGCTGCCACCAGAAGAAGGCAGCCAACCTCCGGGAAGAATAGTAATTCCAGAATTGTTAGGACCAGCCTTTGTTAAAGCTTTCCATGAAGCCACCCACTATGGAAAGAGTGCTATGGAGAAAGCACTCAGACCACATTTCTACATTCCTCTGATGACAACCATATCAGCCTCAGTAGCCCGACAATGTCAAATCTGTGCCAAAAATAATGCCAAGCAAGGCCTTATTACAGCACCCCGAGTTCAGTCAAGAGGTGTGACCCCCATGCACAACCTCCAAGTTGATTTCACCGAAATGCCAAAAGCCAATGGATACCATTACCTACTAGTATTAGTTTGTACTTTCTCTGGGTGGGTAGAAGCATTCCCAACCAGAACTGAGAAAGCCCGAGAAGTTACCAAAGCCCTAATGAGAGAGATTGTCCCCAGGTTTGGAATTCCAGCAGTAATAGGGTCAGACAATGGACCCTCATTTGTCTCTCAAGTTACTCAGCAGTTAGCAAAAGCTTTGCAGATACAGTGGAAGCTCCACACTGCATACAGACCCCAGAGTTCAGGGAAAGTTGAGCGAATGAATCGTACATTGAAAGCCCAAATGTCTAAGCTTTGTCAGGAGACACACTTGAAATGGCCCCAAGTGCTCCCCATAGCTTTACTCAGAATACGCTCAGCCCCTGTAAAGTCAACAGGATTTTCCCCTTTTGAAGTTTTGTATGGTAAACCCCCACCAATAGTGCAGGGAGTCAAAGGAAATTTAGCCCAGATTGGTTCAGAAGTAACCAGACAAGAACTCCTAGCTCTTAGTTTTGTTCTGCAGACTCTCCATACGTGGATCCAAGACCAGTTGCCTATCAACTTGACGGAACCCTTGCATCCCTACCAGCCAGGAACTTCGGTGTGGATCAAAGATTGGAAGAAGATACCGTTGGAACCCCATTGGAAGGGACCGTACACCGTCATCCTGTCTACCCCAACTGCAGTAAAGGTAGCCGAGATCGACGCCTGGATCCACCACTGCCGAGTCAAGCCCGCCGCCGATCCTGAACCAGAGCGGTGGACAGCAGAGCAGCACCCTGATGTACCCTTGCGAGTTACTTTGAGACGGCAACCAGCAGTATAGACACTTCATCACAAGTGCTTTGCAGTAGCCAAGTCTTTCGAAGAGGATTGCTGTTTTCCATGCAGCAACAGCTTTGTTTCAACGAACCCAATTTGTGTGTGTGATTTGACACACTACTTTGAGACTACATTGACTAAGCCAGACTTCACAAGCCAACTGAATTGCTAAGTTGGTTAATGTGTGCTGGACACCTTGAGGATCTTCAATCAACACTCAGCACCCGTTAAATTGCTTCATTAGCAAACGGGACGAAGAATAATAGACCGTCGTGATCAAGATCAGCAAGCTGAGGATTCAGAAGAACTCCAATCAACATCAACATGTATCTTTGCTTCTGCTTTGCCTTGGTTGCCTTCTTCGGAGGTTTTGAACAGACTTATGCTCTACCTCCATGCACAGCTTGTATTACTTCTACTAGAACTGGACTGAAAGTAACTCAGACTTTGCTTTACCATTCTTACTATACCTGCAAGGGAACAATAACTCGGTGTATCTATAACACCACTGAACTAAATGTTTGCACTCATGGCAAAATTAAAGCATGCTATAATCCGCATCAGAATCCATCCTATTACACGTTGGAAATAAGATGGAAGGATGCAGATGGACCTATATTAGCTGCTACACCACCACTTAAGGACATTACTAAACCTGCTGTTCTGAATTTTGATGCATGTAATGCTATTAATAGAGATAGTCAGTCCACCTGTGGTACATGGGAGAAAGCGTATCGAAATGACCATAAGTATATGTGTCCAGAAGGTGCCACAAATTGGTGGAAGTGTACAGGTAAAACAGGATCAGGGTATAGTACTGCTACAGCGGCAGATTACTATTGCCCATATTGGGAATGTGTTTTCTATGCTACCTGGAACACTGGTATAACTAATGAGAAGATAGATAAGCGGATGGCTACTCTAACCAAGCCAACCACGAATGATAAATGTCAGAAAGATGCTTGTAATCCCTTACATTTGCGTGTACATAACCCCCATGCATGGAAACAAGGATATAAGTTTGGTTTACGTATTGCTGGAGGAGGAACAGATCCAGGGACCATTGTGTATATTAGATTGAATACTCAAGCCCACAAGTCATCTAAATATCATATTCATAATACCTTTTATGAAGCTATGCATGTAAATAAGTTTGAGATCCCTCACCCTTCACAGAATTTGTTTCTAGAATTAGCCGGAGCAGTAGTATCTAGTCTTAAGATCACAGATTGTTATTTCTGTGGCGGAACCCAAATGGGAGACCAATGGCCCTGGGAAGCCCAAGAATTGAATTATTCCATGATTTACAATCAGACTGAATTACACAAGACAACCAGTGAATGGGTGTTAGCGCACTCAATCGTTGGACGTCTCTGCTTTGCCAGAACTGGACCCCAGTTCACTCAAAAGGTAGGACAGCTGGTCTGTCTTAGCCAGAAGTACTATAATGCCACGACTAAGAAGGTAGCATGGTGGTCAGGAATCAGACATCCTGAACCTCCTAACCCATTAGCCAGATTTCCTGAACTTGCAGGTCTATGGACTAACCTTGCCAAAGTCCAAGCCTGGCAAGCTCCACCTGGCCTATATTGGATCTGTGGAAACCGAGCATATGCGCAACTCCCACCACAATGGGGAGGAGCATGTGTCTTAGGAACCATCAGACCTTCGTTCTTCCTGTTGAACACTGAACATGGAGAACAATTAGGATACCCTGTATATACTACCCACAAACACAAAGGAGCATCTAGACAGAAAAGAGAGGCCTTACAGATAGGCAAGTGGGAGAAATGGCAAGGTGATGATTGGCCACCAGAAAGAATTATTGAGTATTATGGACCTGCCACCTGGAATGATGATGGTATTTATGGTTATCGTACCCCAATTTACATGATTAATCGTATTATTCGCTTACAAGCAGTAGTTGAAATAATAACCAATGAAACTAGTCATGCTCTCACGCTCTTAGCTAGACAAAGTACTCAGATGCGCACTGCCATATACCAGAATCGCTTAGCACTTGATTATTTGCTAGCAGCTGAAGGAGGAGTATGTGGTAAACTGAATTTAACTAATTGCTGTTTGAAAATAGATGATAAAGGTCAAGTAGTTGAAGAAATTGCTAAAGATATGCAAAGACATGCTTATGTGCCAGTACAGACTTGGCACGCCTTGAAATTTCCTAATTGGTTTGCTAACCTTTTCTCTTGGCTGGGAGGATTTAAGACTTTCGTTATCTTAGTACTAATCCTTGTTGCTGTTGTGCTCTGCTTACCATGTTTAATCCCATGTTGTATGCGCTCCCTTCATAGTGCTATTGATAGTACAGTAGAGCGGAAGACCGCAACTAGAATAATGGCTTTATACAAAGCTAGCCCTAATGGAACTAGTAAGAATCCTTTAATCAGGATTTGAATCCTCTGGAAAGTGATTTAATTCTCACACCTTATTAAGTAATAGGGTGAGATTAATCAAAGGGGGGAATGTGGCAGGTGCAGGCCTGTGACCCACGGTGTCTGACATAGGCAGGCCAGCATGGCTAGCTTGACCTGTAAATGAGGCCTGTGGAGAGGCATATAGGATTGCACATCCCCCAATATGCTGCTATTGTAAGAAAGAACTCAGTAGAAATATTGAATTAGCTTAGATAAGCAGAATTGCAGAATTAAGAAATGGAAAAATACAGAAAAGTTGTGTTTATAAGTTACTGATAAGAAAAAGTACATTTGCAGAGAAATATTGAGGAGTGCTGACAGATGAGTTACAGAACCTTGCTCTTCTGCACGCACAAATGGTCCCATAGCCTTGAAAGTGTGAAAGTAACAAGTTGATGAACTGACCATTGTAATTGGGACTAGAAGGGGGGCAGGCAGGTGTCATGCCTACAGAAGCCCACAGAAGGAACATAATTGGAGAAACTTATCAGTACCGGGACCAATAGAAGGGCTACGGGAGGTACGGGAGCGTACCGGGACCAATGAAATGTTTTTCTATACCTAGAATGGAACAGAAGTCTATAAAAGTTGTTGTAATGCTTGAAAACTTTGCTCAGCCATTTTGAAATTGTCTTGCTTGAGACTTGTGCACAAATAAATGATTTGGACCTTCTGAACAGACTCCTGGTATCATTGGTTTGTCTGCGCTTTGCTGCTACACCGGGAAATTGTCGAGGACGGCTCTGCCTGGGCTTCTCCCTTCCTGAAGGGGAGGGGGTGGAGTTTGTTCCAATTTCAAAAAAAAAAAAAAGAAAAAGAAAACAAACAAATGGAAATATGAGGAAGTGAATTTTGAAAAAAAAAAGTTGGCATAGCCAGAGGCTGGAAATATGAATTGATAGGTTAGCTGCTTCGTCAACAGAAGACTGAGTCTCTGGCACCAGGGGGAGCTGGATAGGCTGTCAGCAAGACTCTGTTGTTCAGTCCTCAGCTGCTGGAGGGGGCTGACAACCCTACCGTTCCTGGACTGGTCCGGAGAGAACTCAAGGAAAGACAATTAGCAGGTAAGGCCTAATTTCTCCCTCCTGCACATCCTTAAATGTTTGTTTTTTTACAAGAGACTGCATTTGGCAAAGCCTTTTTAAAATGCCAGGGCAATTTTCCACATCCTAACCTGGACATCTTAATTCCCCTCTCTATAACTTGTATAAAACAGACCTTACAGACAAAATGGGAAAGACAAAGACTTCAGGATAATTAAAGGAAGGTGTCTAGACTGAGGATAAATTATATGGCATGTTTACTAAGCTGGGCTAATGGTCAGCACAGGCTATTTGTAACTAGGTCCAATTCAATAACATGGGGCCTAGTTATAAATAGCCTGTGCTAACCAATCCAGCTTATCAAACATACCCCTATTTGTACAATTTAATAAGGTAAGTGGAACTGATGTTTTAAAGGAATATATTGATAAACCAACTTAGCAGATTTAAACAAATTTAATAAAGTGTTTATTGATCAGTGTATAATTTTAGCTATGGTATGTTGCCAGAGAATGTGGGCAAGTCTAACAGCATAACCTAGATGAGTTTACATATAATTTGGACAAGTTACAAGTTTCTGGAGGACAGGTCCAGAAATAATTATTGGTCAGTTAGATTTAGAAGTTTGCAATATGGAAAGGGTTTTCTTTTAGAATCTGCCAGGTTTTGTCAAGTGCTATGGATGGCCCCTTTTGGAGACAGGATGCTGGGCCTGATGGACCATTGATTTGACTCAGTATGATATTCCTCTTGTTCTTATGCATTTTTTTCTGTCATTTCTCCTTTTTGTTGATTGCCTTAATATACCCTTTGGTTCTAATCGCAGGGCTAATGCAAGACCTAGTAAAAAAGGAGATGCTACCCAATGCAATGGAAATCATCGACAGACTTTACAGTCAACTTGCTTTCTTTGATAAAGAAACAGAGATGGAAATTCAGGATCCAGAGGTACAGAACTATATGTGCAAGAAATAATCTCACTTAATAAGAGTACAACTGAGACTGGGAAGATGGTTATTAGGATTTAAATGGAGAGATGAAAAGTAACTACAGCTTAATTTATTATTTGATATGTCACCTCTTGGGCTGGTTATGGCCCATTGAAGTGGTTTACAATGTTTAGTATAGAGCAAGAAAAATTAGTACATTATACAATGTGTAGTATACAATAAAAATAATTAGTTATATTCAAGTGTTAGTTAGTCATTAATAAGGCATAATTATATTAAGAACTTAGAAGTAATCTCTTCAGAAAATAGAAGAGAAGAGAAGAAAATAAAGAAGAATGATAGGGAAAAGGGGAAAAAGGAAACAAATGTTTCTCCAGGACCAAGCAGGAAGGCAGTCCTCACATATGGGTGACGTCGGTGCCAACGGAGCCCTCGTGCGGAGCATTTCCCCAGCTTTCAAAGAAAGCCTTTGGGAATTGCAGCGCACATGCGCGGTCCTCTTCCCGCCCAAGGGTGCCATCTTGCTCAGTCTTCTTTTTTCCGCGGAGCCCGACGGACGTAGTTCGTTTTTCCCTGAGGAAAAAGTTGATTTTCCCTGTTTTTCTCTTTTTTCTCCGGTTCGATGCCGGATCCTTTTCCCGCTCGGACCGATACGCCGGTATCGAGTCCTTTTCTCTCTTTTTCGGTTTTTGTGCTTTGTGACTGGCGTTCGCGCCTTTTTTCTTTTTTCCCTGGCAGCCCAGTCTTTTGACCTAGCAGGGGCCCTTTTTCCCCCGATGGCTACCAGTGGGTTTAAGAAGTGTGATCAGTGTAAGAAACTTATGTCTCTTACCGACACACACGACTGCTGCCTCCGTTGCCTCGGACCCGATCATGACCCGATGATCTGTGGTCTGTGTGGCAAAATGTCCTCCAAAGCGTTGAGGAGTCGGCAGCACCAGAAAGATTGAATTTTTTCTGACTCTGCGTCTGGCTGGGCCCGGACCTCGTCAGAGGCTTCGACGTCTCGGGACTCCGGCCCCGAGCAGCGTCGGGGTTCCTCTGAGCGGGGGTCTCCTTCACGGGAACATCGCAGGAAGAAGAAACCCGCGAGGGTGGTGTCGGTGGACGCTCCTGGTTCCTCGAGGGCCAGGTCGCATAGCCCCGATAGCCGTCCCGGGTCTTTGGAGTCGGAGAGGCCTGCCAAGCATCCTCGTGTCGAGATGGAGTCTCCTGGACACTTAAGTGCTGTTGTCCTCGTGGACTCTCCTCCAAGGGAGCCGACGTTGGGCCCGACGCCGTCGGGGCCCGAGTCGGGGGCTGCTGGGTCTCCTGAGCTCGGACTCAGGTTGACGGCCTTGGAGAGCAGCTTTGCTGCCTTCATGGAACAGCAGCGTGCATTGATCGCCGGTCTCACCGGTGCATCTGCCCCGACCACCGGGACCTCGACGTCCAAGTCGACCCCGGAGGCCGAGCCGATCCTCGACCCCGGAGGCCGAGCCGATCCTCGAGTCCATGCGGGCTCGAGTCGATCCTCGGCCACGGTCTCCTTCGACCTCCCGTTCGGGGCTGAGGTCGTCGATGCCGATACCCTCGGCGTCGGGGCGGAGGGCATCGGTGCCCGCCCGACCGGAGCCACTCGATTCCTCCTCCGAGGAGTCGGGCTGGGAGACAGAGGACGAAGAGTCACCCGACACTCATCGGATTCGGTGTGTCCCATCGGACTCGCCGGAGTCCGAACCTCGGAGACGATCCCCACCGGAGGATACCCGGTTCTCGGACTTCGTGCGGGATATGGCCAAGGCCTTGGCCTTCCCCGCGGATCCTGAGGAGGAGCCGAGGAGCTCGAGGCCCTCCAGTATGACTCTCCCCCGAAGGAGGCCTTTACTGTTCCGGTTCCTCTGATGCTGGAGCGGCTGCTCTTCCACATGTGGGAGACCCCGGCCTCGACGCCGGTGTTAAGCAAGCGGGTCGATTCCATCTATCGAGTCCGCAAGAGCCCCGGGTTCCAAAAGGCACAATTACCGCACCACTCCATGGTTGTGGAATCGGCCATGCATCGACTGAAAAGTCAGAAGATGCACTCCTTGGTGCCTCCCGGCCGGGAGGCCCGGAACCTGGATGCCCTCGGTAAGAAGTGCTTCCAGGGCTCTATGCTTGCTTGCCGTGTCCAGACTTACCAGCTCTACATGGGCATGTACCTCCGAGAACTGGCAAAGGAGATTGCCGGGTTCTCTGCTGGTCTCTCCGAGGAACCTTTGCAGAGGTTCCAGGCCTTGTCCACCGGTATTCGAGAGTGCTCGAAGTTTATCTCTCGAGCAGCCTACGATGGCTTCGAGGCTTCGGCTCGAGTAGCCGGGGCCGGTATCGGTGCCCGCCGACAGGCTTGGCTACAGTCATCCAACCTCGAGCCATGGGTGCAGGACAAGTTGGTCGATGTCCCCTGCCGAGGTGAAAACCTCTTTGGCAAGCCCATGGCTGAAAAGGTTGCAGAACTTGAGACCGAGACTCTGACCAGGACTAGACTTTCCAGGAAAACCTCTGCCCCTTCTCAGAAGAAGAAGGGCTCGGGGAAAAAGTCCTTTTACCCGAGGAAGTCGTCTGCCTATATACAATACCCTCATTATCAGGCCTCTACAGCTCCCCAACAGGGTCAGCAGGCCAAGGGGCAGGGTCAAGGGCCCCGTAGGCAGAAGGCCCCCAAGCCACCTACACCGGCCCCTGCTCAGCAGGGTGGGGGTTTTTGACTCAAACAGCATAGCCTCTTCTCCTCAGCTGGCTTCTTTCAGCACAGGAGGCCGGTTGGCCCATTTTGCCCACAGGTGGTCAGCCGTCACATCAGATACCTGGGTTCTTCATATAGTCCAAAAGGGCTATCTTCTCCATTTTCACCAGGTACCTCTCTCCTATTTTCCAGGGGAGCCTCCAAGACTCCCTCTGCACAGGGACCTACTCCTTCAGGAGTTAGCAAGTCTGCTAAAGGATCAGGCTGTGGAACCGGTGCCCCACCACCTGAGAGGCCACGGCTTTTATTCCAGGTACTTTCTGGTACCAAAAAGAACAGGAGGCCTCAGACCCATCCTCGACTTGAGAAACCTCAAAAAGTTCCTGGAGAGGGAAAAGTTCAAGATGCTTAACCTTGGAATCCTGCTGCCCTACCTCCAGCAGGGAGACTGGCTATGCTCCTTAGATCTAAAGGATGCGTATACTCACATCCTTATCCATCCAGACCACAGACAATATCTCAGGTTTGTTGTGAGAGGTAACCACTATCAGTACAGAGTACTTCCCTTTGGCCTGTCCTCCGCTCCCAGGGTGTTCACCAAGTGCCTGGCGGTGGTGGCGGCCTACCTAAGGCTTCAAGGTCTCTTTGTGTTTCCGTACCTGGACGACTGGCTCATAAGGGGCCAATCTTCCCAAGAGACCAACCAGGCCACCCTACGCACTGTGGCTCTGCTTCAGCACTTGGGGTTTGTCATAAACTTCGCAAAGTCCACTTTGCTCCCGTCCCAGAACTTAGAGTTCATAGGGGCCAGACTAGACACTCTTCAAGCAAAGGCCTTTCTGCCTCTGGACAGGGCCCACAGGCTGATGGATCTGGCCAGCCAGTTTCGCAGCAATTCCCTGGTCTCTGCCAGGCAATTCCTGAGACTACTCGGCCATATGGCTTCCACGGTTCATGTCACCCCCAATGCCCGTCTGCACATGCGACCTGCTCAGTTGAGCCTTCGCACTCAGTGGCATCAAGCCACAGGGGGCCTAGCGGACTCAGTGCAAATCTCTGACCTCCTGGTCTCCTCTCTGCAATGGTGGCTTCATCTTCCGAATCTGGTGCTCGGAGTGGTTTTTCAATCCCCTCCACATACTCAGGTGCTGACAACCGATTCCTCTCTTCTCGGTTGGGGAGCACATTGCCAAGGGACATGTTCTCAGGGTCTCTGGACCCCTTGGGAGGCTGCTCAACAGATAAACTTCCTGGAGCTATGGGCGATATGCCTAGCTCTGAGAGCCTTCTCCCACCTCGCCTCAAATCAATCTGTACTAGTCCAGACGGACAATCAAGTTGCCATGTTCTATGTGAACAAACAAGCAGGCACAGGCTCCTTCCTTCTTTGTCAGGAGGCACAACGACTGTGCTCTTGGGCTGTCAATCACGGAATCCTTCTCAAGGCTGTCTACCTCCCAGGTCAGGAAAATTGCCTGGCAGACAGACTGAGCCGGATCCTGCAACCACACGAATGGAGATTGAACCCATTGGTGGTTCAGCAGATCTTTCTCAAGTGGGGGCTCCCCACCATGGATCTTTTCGCCAGTCCTCTGAACCGGCAACTCCCAAGATTTTGCTCCAGACAACCGCATCCACAGAGTAGCAGCGGATGCGTTTCTGATCTCGTGGTCCACAGGCCTACTGTATGCGTTTCCTCCCACACCACTAGTGTCCAGAACGCTATTCAAAGTCCTCAGAGACGGGGCTTCCTTGATTCTCATAGCCCCCAGGTGGCCGAGGCAACCGTGGTTCCCGCTTCTGCTACAACTGGCGGTGGACACACCTCTTCCTCTGGGGTTTCAACACGATCTCCTGTCTCAGGATCAGGGGACTCTCTTGCACCCCAACCTCCAGTCCCTTCATCTGATGGCCTGGCTGCTGAAAGGGTAGTCCTAGCTCCACCGCTACTACCTCGAGAGGTGGAAGATGTAGTCTTGGCCTCTCGGCGTCCATCCACCAGGAAATCCTATGCTCTTAAGTGGCGTAGATTCTCCGTAT
This sequence comes from Ichthyophis bannanicus, assembly GCA_033557465.1. Classification (NCBI taxonomy): domain Eukaryota; kingdom Metazoa; phylum Chordata; class Amphibia; order Gymnophiona; family Ichthyophiidae; genus Ichthyophis; species Ichthyophis bannanicus. The sequence continues at coordinate 48,969,764 of CM066036.1, read as the reverse complement.
GGTGTGCTCAGCACAGTGAGAATCCCTTCTCGTGCTTGGTAGCGGTAGTGTTGCAATATTTGCTCTACCTCTCCAATCTGGGCCTTAAGTCTAACTCTGTCAGAGTTCACCTTAGTGCTCTCTCAGCACACCACTCGCCGGTGGACGGCAGGCCTCTTTCCAACCACCCTTTAGTGGCTCGTTTCCTCAGAGGCCTTCTTTTGCTTAAGCCTCCTTTGCGTCCACCGGCCCCTGAGTGGGATCTGAATGTGGTTTTACAGCGGCTTACTTGTCCGCCTTTTGAACCTATGGCTACCTGCCCTCTCCGTTTTGTCTCCTGGAAAACTTTGTTTCTGGTAGCTCTCACCTCTGCTAGGCGAGTGAGTGAACTGCAGGCACTGGTGTCTGATCCTCCTTACACTAGGTTCTACAGGAATAGGGTAGTCCTACGGACTCACCCTAAGTTTCTTCCCAAAGTTGTCTCACCTTTTCACCTCAATCAGGAGGTGGTTCTTCCGACCTTCTTTCCCAGGCCGCATGCCAACCGGGCTGAGATGGTCTTGCATACACTGGACTGTAGGAGGGCGTTATCCTTCTACCTTGACCGTACGCGGGAGCATCGGAAGGCTGTTCAGCTTTTCATTTCTTTTGACCCCAATAAGTTGGGGCTCCCTGTCTCCAAGCGTACGTTGTCCATATGGGTCGCTGACTGTATCGCCTGGGTTTATGGGGCAGCCGGCCTTTCGTTGGAGGGTCGAGTCATGGCTCATAGTGTCAGGGCGAAGGCTGCGTCAGTGGCTCATCTCCGCTCTGTTCCGTTGGCAGACATCTGCCGGGCCGCTACTTGGTCTTCAAGCCAGACTTTTGCGGCCCATTACTGCCTTGAGAGGGAGTCCTGCAGGGACAGTGCTTTTGGACAGGCAGTACTCCATAATCTCTTTGAGGTTTAGGCAACTCCTACCCTCCGGCCCTGGTGTTGGGCTACCGGTCGGGGGCGTTCTCAGAGAAGATTCCTTCCTTCTGTGCTGACGAGCTCGAGGGAGCTCATTTTTCCGCTTGGGGTCTCCGGTAGCCTTAAGCTGGGGAGTCCCATATGTGAGGACTGACTTCCTGCTTGGTCCTGGAGAAAGAGTAGTTACTCACCTGTAACAGGTGTTCTCCAGGAGCAGCAGGAATCAGTCCTCACAACCCTCCCTCCTCCCCTTGGAGTTGCAGTCATATGATTTATTTTTGCTAATTTCTTTTGCTGTCTTTTAGCTATGTCTTCAGACTGAGCAAGATGGCACCCTTGGGCGGGAAGAGGACCGCGCATGCACGCTGCAATTCCCAAAGGCTTTCTTTGAAAGCTGGGGAAATGCTCCGCATGAGGGCTCCTTCGGCGCCGACGTCACCCATATGTGAGGACTGATTCCTGCTGCTCCTGGAGAACACCTGTTACAGATGAGTAACTACTCTTTATGCTGATAATGCTGAAACTAGTATCTCCAGGAACAAGCAGGAATGTAGTCCTCACATATGGGTATCGTTGTTACCGACGGAGCCTGCGCGGGAACGCTCCCCAACATCCAATAGGAACGCTTTTTGGAGCATCCCTCAGCACATGCGTGCTGTCTTCCCGCCTTTCCAACTGTCCCTCTTCAGCAGAACTTCTGCTATTGCCATTGGCACACGACAGATTGCCTGGCTACAGGCATCAGACTTGGAGACTTGGGTACAGGACAAGTTAGGCAACATTCCTTGCACGGGGGAGAATCTCTTCGGCAAGAACTGGCAGGAGAAGGCTAACGCGTTAGATGCTGACAATTCTACCTTAGATAGATTGTCAAAGTCTACAGCCACTCCAGCCAAAAGGAAGCCTTATAAAAAACCCTCTTTTAGCAAAAAGAGGAAGTTTTATCCTTCCTATACCCAGCAGAGTCAAACTCCAGGTCAGGTTGCCCAAAAGGGACAAACTAGACAGCAAAAGAAGCCAAAAGGCCAGAGAGCCCAACCAGCTCTCCAGGTTCAGCCCCCTCAAGGTGCTTTGACTCCTTCCTAGAGAGCTTTGCCTTCCTGCCTCTGAGGGGTCCCCAACCCCCCTATATTCCGGGCAGGTTATGCCACTTTGTCAACAGATGGCATCAGATAACAGCAGAAGATTGGACTTTGTCCATTGTAGGAGAGGGGTACAAGCTTCATTTTCACAGCATGCCCCCTCCTACAAGTCTAAGGCAATTCTAAGGCAATTCTGAAAGCCCACGAAAACCTAACTGGTTAATTGGTGACTTTAACCTTGCATCCCTACAACCCATCCACTCCAACACCTTCCTTGAAGCTATGGCTGATCTCAGCTATATACAGATGGTGAACGCTCCCACGCACCTCAAGGGAAACGTCCTTGACCTCATTTTTGCCCCCCAGTCAGAATCAAGCCACAACCTCAACCTTTCATTCACTCCTGTCCCATGGTCAGACCACAACCTAACCACCTTCCAAATCCCTTCTCAACAACTTCAAACTCCATCCAGCCACACAAATACAGCCTCCTCAGGAAAGACACACCGCTTCAAATCCCTTGACATGGATGAGTTCATCAACAGCGCCCTCCCAGCACTCCGTCATCCTGCTCAAAACCTTGAAGATATGATCAACAGATGGAACACCACTCTGAAATCTTGTTCACAGCTACTCTCCTCAAATAAAGCACCAGCTTCCAACAGTCCACCAAAAAACAGAAAACCAGCCCCATGGTACTCTGCTGAGTTGCGGTCATCTCTTCAGCTTCTAAGGAAGCACGAAAGAAAATGGCATCGTTCTCGTTCCACAACAGACCAAACGACCTACAACAACCTCCTAAAGCATCACCGCGAAACAATATCTGAAAAGATAAGAGAATACCATACTGAGCTTCTTCTCCGCTTGATAAACAAACCACGTGACCTTTTTAGCATTGCCAAATCCTTGACTAAGGCACCCTCCCCCCCTCAGACAGAAGCAATTCAACCTCAGATCTATGCGGTATACCTCCAATCTAAAATCCTCAAAACAAATGCGGCACTGAGTCCCACACCCAGCTACATCCCTCATGCACAGCCTCCGCTAACAGAGTTCTACCCTCCAGCAGAGAAATACATCTCGGACCTTATTGCTTCTATCAACACCACTACAGCTCCAAATGATCCATGTCCAGCTTATTGGATCAGAACGATGCATGCAGAACTCAGCCCAACTCTATCTTACATCATGAAGCTCTCCTTCTCATCTGGATCATTCCCATCAACTCTTAAACAAACGTCCATACGCCCTCTTCTGAAAAACAACAAACTTGACCCAACAAGGACAGACTCATATCGCCTGATCTCAAGCATACCCCTTCTAGCCAAACTTATTGAGAAGGTGGTCCAAATTCAGATGCAGCAACACATTGATATATCAGCCCCTCTCGATCCCTCCCAGCACGGGTTCTGAGAATCTCATGGCGTAGAGACCTTACTCACCATACTTACCAACGCATTATCCAGTGGTATTGACAAAATAGAAAATGGGTTTGTACTCATCTTCCTCGATATAGCGGCTGCATTCGACTCAGTTAACCATGAGCTGCTCCTCTCCCGACTCCAGGAAAAGGGAATTCAGGGCTTGGCCTGGGAATGGTGTAAATCCTATCTAGCTGACCGATGGCAACATGTTCGGATAGGTTCCTCTACATCTGAGTCAGTCCAACAACAGCAGGGAGTACCCCAAGGCTCCTCCCTGTCGGCTTTACTTTTCATCATATATATGCAACCTATATGTGATATCATCCGCTCATTCAATATTTCCAGCCTTATCTACGCAGACGACGTCTTGCTCTTCACCCCAATCAAAATTATGCATCCTGACCTCTCCCCACTAGTAGAGTGTTTCAACGCAATAACTGACTGGCTTCTAACTCAGAATTTACGGATAAACTTTAAGAAAACCGAGGTCTTATTCATCACTAGGAAGAAGAGTTTCTCTCCCCCCACTACCTTGAAGGTTCGAGATGCAGAGCTCCCATGCAAATCTGTGATACGTTACCTGGGTGTCATACTTGACCATCAACTCAACTTCACATTTCGATTACGCAGACATCATTCTGCACGGTCTCCACAAGAGCACCCTCAATCCACTGCAAATGGCGATGAATGCAGCAGCTCACATTCTCTGCGGCATATCCAGAAGAGATCACATCACACCCATACTTATGGAATTACATTGGTTACCATTACACAGCAGACTTACCTACAAGACACTTCTCCTAACCTTTAAAGCAATTAACCGGCTATCTCCCTCATCCCTCACTGCACTCCTTATCATCACCCCCAACAACAGGTCAAAAAGGTCAGCAGCTGCCAACACGCTAGCTATACCACTTGAATATACAAAATGCACTCAAACAACCAGGAATAGGTCCTTTGCATTTTATGCCCCGAGATGCTGGAATAACCTCCCACCACATATCCGAGCAATCAGAGACCTATCGCAATTCAGAAAAGCCCTTAAGCATCATCTATTCCTCCTTCACTTCGCCCACCCTAACCTAACACAACCACCTCCCACTACTCATCTCATACACCCAAACCTTGCCACTCCCACAACCCGACTTATGATGAAGCACACAACAGTTCCGCCCATTAGGTATATTCACAACGCTTATAAACTAATGACTAATGACTAATGCATTCTGAATTCCAGCTTGTAAGATAATTTGTAAATAGGCCCACAATAACCACTGTTATTGTCTTGTATATAGTTTTACCCTAGTTTTCAGTCCCAAGTTATCTATCCTGTTACACTGTAAGCATAAGATCACTTGTTCTGATGCAAAAGTTTTTGTTATTTGTAAACCGCACTGATACTGAAAAGCGCGGTATATAAGAGCCTGTAAATAAATAAATAAATAAATAAATTCAATTCACAAACCTCTGCAGACAATCAGCTAGATCACAAGGTCTCCACACTTCTTGCCCAAGGGGCAATAGAGGAAGTACCCATTCTTCAACAGGGTGCAGGGTTCTACTCCCCCTATTTTCTTATTCCAAAGAAAACAGGAGGACACAGACCCATTCTAGACCTCAGAGAATTGAACAAATATCTGTTTTGAGAGAAATTCAAAATGATTTCTCTAGGAACTCTTCTGCCATACCTTCAAAGCCAGGACTGGCTTTGCTCTCTAGACTTAAAGGAAGCATACACTCACATTCTCATCCATCCAGATCACAGGAAATGTTTACGTTTCCTTTTCAGGGGAAGACATTTCCAGTACAGGGTTCTTCCTTTTGGTCTGGCTTCAACACCAAGGGTATTCACGAAATGCATGGCAGTAGTAGCTGCATTTCTACGAACCCTGGGGATTTTCGTCTTCCCTAACTTAGACGACTGGCTCATTCGAGCCCCTACAGTTGCAGAGGCCAGCACTGCACTGTCCCATACAATGCGAATCCTCCAATACTTGGGATTGGTAATAAACTTCCCGAAATCTCAACTAGTTCCTTCCCAAAGCCTAGAATTCATAGGAGCCTGTCTGGATACCAGACAGGCAAGGGCTTTCCTTCCACAAGCCCGGTGTCTTCGCATAATGCAACTAGCTTCCCAAGCAGCAGGCAAATCCTCCCTCACTGCTCGGGAGCTACTGCAGTTACTGGGACACATGGCATCCACAGTTCATGTAGTCCCATATACTCGCCTCCACATGTGAGCAGCTCAGTGGACCCTCTCCACACAGTGGACACATCCCACGGGTCATTTGTCAGACAAAATAACAATCTCTCAACGACTAATTTTGTCCCTCCAATGGTGGCAATCACTGAAAAATCTGACAGTGGGGTCTCCTTTCCATCAACCCCTCTTTCAGGCCACCCTAACAACAGATGCATCACAGGTGGGTTGGGGAGCACACCTGAATCATCTCTCTACCCAGGGCACCTGGACTCCACAGGAGGTTGGTTTACACATAAACCTCCTGGAATTAAGAGCAATTTATTTAGTTCTCCGAGTGTTCCACGCCCAGCTCAGCTACAAGACAGTCCTAGTCCAGACGGACAATCAGGTAGCCATGTTCTATGTGAACAAGCAGGGCGGAACGGGCTCTCTGTCGTTATGCAACGAAGCTTTATGACTATGGGCCCTCACCAGAGAGCATCAAATTCACCTTTTAGTGGTATATCTTCCAGGCATTCAAAACCTTTGGGTAGACAAACTCAGTCGAGTACCGCTGCCTCACCGAGTGGTCACTCCACCTAGACCAGCTGGCAAAGATATTTCATCTCTGGGGCACTCCAGACATAGACCTCTTTGCAAGTCTACTGAATGCCAAACTTCCCCGGTTCTGTTCCAGGATTCCGGCTCGTAACTGTCAGGCAAAGGATGCCTTCCTCCTTCACTGGGGTCAGGACTTCTTTTATGCCTTCCCACCCATTCCCCTCATCCCCAAAACACTCTTCAAGCTTCAGAGAGACAGGGGTCGCATGATTCTCGTAGCTCTATGATGGCCATGCCAAAAGTGGTATTCCCTGCTTCTGCATCTCTCTCAAGCGGCACCTCTGGAGTTAGGGCATGCTCCAGATCTCCTTTCCCAGGAGAACGGGACGCTATGGCACCCGAATCCCCAGTCCCTGTACCTCACGGCCTGGTTGCTGAAAGCTTAGACCTCCAGGATTTCAACCTGTCCCAGCAGGTAAAAGATATCCTTCAGGCTTCTAGGAAACTTTCCACAAGAAGATCTTATGCCTTCAAGTGGAAACGTTTTACTATATGGTGCTCCAAGAGGGGATTAAACCCCCTGGTCATACCCTTAGAATCAATACTAGAGTATCTCCTTCACTTATCGAATTCTGGTTTAAAGACCAATTTGGTAAGAGTCCATCTTAGTGCAATTGCAGCTTCTTATAAGCCTCTAAATGGACAACCAATTTCCTCTCATCCACTCCTATCAAGATTTATGAGAGGCCTTTTATTAACTAAACCTCCCATCAAGCCACCACCGGTGGCATGGGATCTAAATCTAGTTATCGGGCAGCTCATGAAGCCGCCTTTTGAGCCTTTAGCCACTACAGCCCTTTGGTTTTTGACCTGAAAGGTCATCTTCCTAATTGCAATCACCTCTGCCCGTCGCATTACTGAATTGCAAGCTTTAGTGGCTGATCCTCCTTATACTAGGTTTCATCATGATAAGGTTGTTCTTCGAACTCACCCACATTTTATGCCAAAGGTGGTTTTGCCTTTTCATTTAAAATCAATCAATTTACCTTCCTGTATTTTTTCCGAGGCCTCACGCCTCTAATGCAGAAAGAAACCTTCATATTTGGATTGTAAAAGGACCTTGGTCTTTTACATACAAAGAACACAGCAACATAGAAGGTCCTCACAACTTTTTATAGCTTTTGACCCTAGTCATTTGGGACTTCCAGTCTCCAAAAGAACTTTATCTAAATGGATTGCCCAATGCATATCCTTTGCTTATGAGAGTAAGGGTCTTCCTCTTCAGGACCATGTCACAGCTCATAATGTGAGAGCCATGGCAGCTCCTATGGCTAATCTCCACTCTGTGTCTATCGATGACATTTGTCAAGCAGCCACCTGGGCTTCGGTACACACCTTCACAGCCCACTACTGCCTAGATAAAGCCTCCTGTCGGGATGCCTTCTTTGGCCAAGCTGTTCTTCAAAATCTCTTTCAAACCTAAACCAACTCCTACCCACCAACCCTGGTGGGATGCCAGAGATCCATGGGAGAAAGGATTCCCACCTTCTACGGTGGCACCTTCCTGGGGCTATCTCCCTGGCATCTTCAGCTAGGGAGTCCCCATATGTGAGGACTACATTTCTGCTTGTTCCTGGAGATAGCGTAGTTACTCACCTGTAACAGGTGATCTCCGGGAACAGCAGGAATTTAGTCCTCACAACCCACCCACCTCCCCTAGGAGTTGTCTCTCTCTCTCTCTCTTTGTCTCTTTCCTCTCTCCCTCTATCCTTTCACTCAGCTACAAACTTAACTGAAGAGGGACAGTTGGAAAGGCGGGAAGGCAGCGCGCATGTGCTGAGGGATGCTCCCAAAAGCGTTCCTATTGGACGCTGGGGAGCGTTCCCGCGCAGGCTCCATCGGTACCGACGATACCCATATGTGAGGACTAAATTCCTGCTGTTCCCAGAGATCACCTGTTACAGGTGAGTAACTACGCTTTACAGGTCTGTATTTAAATGCTCTAGGCACCTAACTTAAGAAGATAGGGTTCTAGATCTGGCATATTTCTACATAACCACCTTAATTTAACCACCTATTTTTTACTAGACTCCTAAATTTAATTTCCATAAATGTAGGAGTTATCGGGGGGAGAACAAAGTTAAGCATGCAGTGGTGATTTTCAGTACTAAGCACTAATCATAGGTGTCTAAAGAGCCCTGAATTTAGTTGCCTTAGTTTTTTGGGTCCTAAAGTTAGACACCTTAGTTTTAATAAACTTGGGTGCCTATGTTCCGAAAAGTTTGGTACCTCACTTATGCTGAAAATAGTTTTTTTCATTGATAAGTAAGTTTGAGTCGAGTACACAATTGAATGATGTCATCACATGTCGCAGGGACCCCAGAACTCAGAACTTAGTGTAAAGTTCTGAGCATGTGCAGCCCTTTCCATCTGCAGCAGTCCCCTCAGTTCTTCAGTTTTGTTTTTTCTGTTCTAAGTACCTCAATGTTTTCCTGCATCATCATTTTTCAAATATTTCTTCATTTCTTTATTATAAAGAAAGAGAGGAGAATTTATAATTTAGCCTAAGATTTTGACCATGCCTGCTATGTGGCTTTAGATCTAGAACTTTGACACTCACTCCAAGTCTCTAATCCAGGCCTTGACATATTTTTTTAGGATTTAGGAGCCAGATCAAAAATGTAGGAGCCAGTAGTTGAGGCCTAAGTCGAAAAGCAGGGAGAATGTCTTCTGAAGTCTACCCCAGCTCCTGTAGGGTCCTGATGTACTAAGGCTGTTTTTCCCATTCTGTATCTAAGGGGAAAGAAAGCTTAGTAAATCAAGCCCTTAATGTGACACTGCATAGTACCAACAGAAGCCAGTGACCTCTCTCCACTCCAGTGGAACCAAAAAGAACTCTGCTGGACAAACTAGTGTTTCCAGTACATCTTGCTAGACCAGTCCAGACAAGCGTGTTTAGTCCCCCTACCAGCAGATGTTGGAGACAGAAAAATAGAAAAAAACCCTACCAGCAGCCTGATTGGCTGTTCCCTGGTAATATGTAGCTGAACCCAGTAGAGGGTACTCCAGTATTTCTCTTTCTCCAGGACCAAGCAGGAAGTCAGTCCTCACATATGGGTGTCATCGATGCCGATGAAGCCCTAGCGGAGCATTTCCCCAGCTTTCCATGAAAGCCTTTGGGAATGCGTGAATGCAGGCACGCATGCGCGGTTCCCTTCCCGCCTAAAGGTGCCATCTTACCTCAGTCTCTCTTTTTCCGAGAAGCCCAAAGGATTCTCGCTATTTTTTTCTTCCCAGTTCGACGCCGGTTCCCCTCCCGCCGGGTTCAGTACACCGGTATCGAGCCCGTTTCTACTTTTTCGGTTTTTGCCCTTCGTGGCTGGCGTTCACGCCCTTTTTTGCTTTTTCCCTGGAAGGCCGGTCCTTTGACCTCGCGGGGACTCTTTTTTCCCCGATGGCTTCCAGCGGTTTTAAAAAGTGTGATTGGTGTAAGAAATTTATGTCTCTCACCGACACACACGACTGCTGCCTTCGGTGCCTCGGTCCTGATCACGACTCTAAGACGTGTGGACCATGTGGGAAGATGTCTTCCAAGGCACTGCGAAGTCGCCAGCAGCAGAAAGAAAGGCTTTTTTCTGACTCAGCCTCCGGCCGGGCCCGGACCTCGTCTGAGGCCTCGACATCTCGGGATTCGGATCCCGAGCACCGTCGGGGCTCCTCGGACAGGAGCTCCCCCGACCGGGAACGCAAGAGGAAGAAGCGGCTCGTGAGGGCATCGTTGGAAGAGGTCCCTGGCTCCTCGAGGGCCAGGTCTAAGACCCCGACCGTCGCCACGGGCCCGTGAAACAAGAGAAGCCTGCCAAAGTTCCTCGCGTGGAACCAGATTCTGCTGGATACGTAAGTCCTGTTGTCCTCGAGGACTCTCCTCCCAGAGAGCCGACGTCAGGCCCGGCGCCGCCGGGGCCCGAGTCGGTGGCTGCTGCTTCTCCCGAGCTGAGTCTCAGGATGACAGCCTTGGAGTGCAGACTGTCTGCCTTCATGGAGCAGCAGCGGGCACTGATGGCCAGCCTGTCTGGCGCATCTGCCCCGACCACCGGGACATCGACATCAAAGTCGACCCCGGAGACCGAGCCGATACTCGAGACCATGAAGGCTCGAGGTTGACCTCGGTCACGGTCTCCCTCGACCTCCCATTCGGGACCGAGGGCGTCGACGCCGGTGCTCCCGGGCCCCACGGGGTCGGACCCTGACTCCTCGTTGGACGAGTCCGCCTGGGAGACGGAGGATGAGGAGTCCCGACACCTTCAAGACTCGGTGCGTCCCGTCGGACTCACCGCAGTCTGAGCCCCGGAGTAGATCCCCTCCGGAGGATATCCGGTTTTCGGAGTTTGTCCGGGATATAGCCGCCGCGTTGGCTATCCCGGCGGACTCCGAGGAAGAGCCTCGAGCCGGGGACCTGCAGTACGACTCTCCTCCGAAGGAGGCCTTTACTGTCCCGGTTCCTATGATGCTGGAACGGCTCCTCTTCCGGATGTGGGAGGCACCGGCCTCGGCGCCGGTTTTAAGCAAGTGGGTCGATTCAATCTATCAACTCAGGAAGAGCCCTGGCTTCCAGAAGGCACAGCTACCACACCATTCCATGGTGGTGGAATCGGCCATGCATCGTCTGAAAAGTCAGAAGATGCACTCCGCGGTGCCTCCTGGCAAGGAGGCCCGAAACCTCGATGGTTTTGGTAGAAAGTGCTTCCAGGGCTCGATGCTTGCTTGCCGTGTCCAGTCTTACCAGCTGTACATGGGCATGTACTTGCGAGACCTGGCCAAGGAGTTGGCCGGGTTCTCTGCTGGTCTCTCCGGGGCACCCTTGCAGAGATTCAAGTCCTTGTCCTCGGGGATTTGGGAATGCTCCAAGTTCATGTCCCGCGCCGCCTACGATGGCTTCTAGGCTTCGGCCCGAGTTGCGGCAGCCGGCATCGTGGCTCTACGCCAGGAATGGCTGCAGTCATCGGACCTCGAGCCATGGGTTCAGGACAAGTTGGTCAATGTCCCTTGCCGAGGTGAAAACCTTTTTGGCAAGCCCATGGCCGAGAAGTCCACTCAGCTCGAGACCGAGCACCTTACAAGGACAAGGCTGTCTAGGAATACCTCTGCCCCTTCTCACAAGAAGAAGGGCTCGGGTAAAAAGCCCTTTTACCCGAGGAAGGGCACTGCCTACAAACAGTACCCTCAGTATCAGGCTGCCCAAGCTGTACCCCAGGGTCAGCAAGCCAAGGGGCAGGGTAATGGGCCCCGTAGGCAGAGGACCCCCAAGCCTCCGGCCCCTGCTCCCACTCAGCAGGGTGGGGATTTTTGACTCCTCAAGCATAGCCTCTCCGTCCCTGCTCCCCCAACCCTGCACAGGAGGTCACCTCGCCCTCTTTGCCCACTAGTGGCCCCGCATCACTGGGGACAGTTGGATGTTAAACATAGTCCACAGGGGCTATGCACTACACTTTCACCAACTGCCTCCTCCATATTTTCCAGGAGAGCCTCCAAGGCCTCCCCTGCACACAGATCTTCTCCTCCAGGAGCTCCAAGGTCTATTGGTGGACAGGGCGGTGGAGCCTGTGCCCCTTCCAATGCAAGGTCAAGGGTTCTACTCCAGATATTTCCTGGTACCCAAAAGAACCAGTGGCCTTCGAACCTATCCTGGATCTCAGGAATCTCAGCAAGTTCCTAGAGAAAGAAAAGTTTAAGATGCTTACTCTTGGAACACTTCTGCCCTACCTCCAGCAGGGAGATTGGCTATGCTCCTTAGATCTGAAGGATGCGTACACTCACATCCTCATTCATCCAAACCACAGAAAGTACCTCAGGTTCATTGTAGGAGGAAACCATTATCAGTACAGAGTACTGCCTTTTGGCCTAACCTCCTCTCCCAGGGTCTTTACCAAATGCCTGGCAGTGGTGGCGGCCTACCTGAGAACTCAAAACTAACAAAAAAGAAATCCAAAACAGACCAAAAAGTCCCCTCTGTGGCTTACACACTAATTTTTGTCGGAGCGTATCAACTCAGTGTCTAAGGGAGAAACCAAAGACACCACCGTAATTGCTCCTTTTTATTCTTTAAATTTTAAAAAACAAAACAGTCCAAACTTAGCTGTTTTTCCAAGAGCACCGCCAAAGCACATCCAATGAACGACGTGGCTCACGTTTCGGGTTTTCCCCAACGAGCAAGAAACCCTGCTTCAGGTCAGATGGAACGACAATTGGCGATTCTTCAGCTGAGAACTCAAGGCATCTTTGTCTTTCCTTATCTGGACGACTGGCTCATAAGAGGTCAGACGTGCCAGGAGGCCCAACAGGCCACCCTCAGGACTATTGTTCTTCTTCAAAGCTTAGGGTTTGTGATAAACTTCGCAAAGTCCACTTTGCTCCCCTCCCAGAATTTGGAGTTCATAGGGGCGAGGTTGGACTCTCTGCTGGCAAAGGCATTCTTGCCAAAAGACAGAGCTCAAAGACTCAAACTTAGCGAACCAGTTTCTCAGCAGATCACTGATCTCTGCCAGACTCTGCCTGAGGCTTCTAGGCCACATGGCTTCGACAGTACATGTGACCCCCAATGCCAGTGGTGCCTTCGCAGTCAGTGGTCACAGGCCACAGGCAGCCTCAGAGATAAGATAAGGGTGTCCAGACCTTTTCTGGGCTCCCTCAGCTGGTGGTTGCACCCACCCAATCTATTGAAAGGGGTGCCTTTTCAAATTCCTGGGTACACAGTGGTACTGACCACAGACGCCTCCCTGCAGGGCTGGGGGGCTCATTGTCTGAACAAGTGCACCCAGGGCCTGTGGTCTCCCTGGGAGGCCACACAGCAGATCAACCTCCTAGAACTCAGGGCTATTCGATTAGCACTCAGAGCTCTCTCTCCTGCCCTGGCTCATCAATCTGTCCTGGTTCAGACAGACAACCAGGTAGCCATGTTTTATGTGAACAAGCAAGGCAGGACTGGGTCCAGGCTCCTTTGTCAGGAGGCACAGGGCCTTTGCTCATTTGCCCTCAGCACAACATGCTCCTCAAGGCTGTATACCTTCCCGGCCAGGAAAATTACCTGGCCGACAGATTGAGCAGAATTCTGCAGCCCCACGAGTGGCAGCTGCATCCTTTGGTAGTTCAGAAGATCTTCCTGAAATGGGGTCTTCCTTTGATAGATCTGTTTGCCAGTCTACTGAACAAACAGCTGCCTCGGTTCTGCTCCAGACAGCCGCATCCTCTGAGGGTAGCAGCAGATGCTTTTCTGATACCATGGTCTCAGGGCCTCCTCTATGCGTTTCCTCCCACGCCTTTGGTGGCCCGAACTCTGTTCAAAATTCTTCAGGACAAGGCCTCAGTCCTGCTGGTGGCTCCCAGGTGGCCGAGACAGCCTTGGTTTCCACTTCTGCTTCAGCTGGCAGTGGATCCCCCACTGCCTCTGGGGTTGCAACCCGACCTTCTCTCTCAGGATCAGGGTTCCCTTCTGCACCCCAATCTCAAAGCTCTCAATTTGATGGCCTGGAGGTTGCAAGGGTAGTTTTGGCTCCCTGGGGCCTACCTCAGGAAGTTGAGGAGGTTGTCCTAGCCTCTAGGAAACAGTCCACTAGGAAAACCTATGCTCTCAAATGGAAAAGGTTTTCTGTGTGGTGTCAGCTACGTACACAGGATCCTTTCTACTGTACTGTACCAGTAGTGCTTCAGTACTTACTGCACTTATCCAATCAGGGACTTAAGTCCAATTCTGTTCGGGTCCACCTCTCAGCTTTAGCAGCTCACCACTCACTGGTGGATGGACATTCTCTCTCGGTTCACCCCTTGGTGTCCCGCTTTCTCAGAGGCTTGCTTTTGCTCAAGCCTCCAATCCGTCCTCCTGCTCCTGAGTGGGAGTTGAATGTGGTCTTGCAGCAACTGACTCGCCTACCTTTTGAGCCGATGGCTACTTGCCCCCTACGCTTCCTGTCCTGGAAGACACTCTTCTTGATAGCCCTAACCTCGGCCAGGCGAGTGAGTGAGCTTCAGGCCCTGGTCTGTGACAGGCCTTACACTCGCTTCTATAGGAACAGGGTAGTCCTTAGGACTCATCCAAAGTTCCTCCCTAAAGTTGTCTCCTCTTTTCAGCTCAACCAGGAGGTGGTTCTTCCAACATTCTTCCCTAGGCCTCATGCAAGCCAGGCTGAAGCAGTTCTGCATACCCTGGACTGTAGGAAGGCCTTATCCTTCTACCTTGACCGTACGCAGGGGCATAGAAGGGCTACTCAGCTCTTCGTGTCTTTTGACCCTAATAAGTTGGGGTTGGCTGTGTCCAAGCATACCTTGTCCATATGGGTAGCTGACTGTATCACCTGGGCTTACAGGGCGGCTGACCTTCCTTTGCAGGGTCGGGTCACAGCCCACCGTGTCAGGGCAATGGCTGCCTCATTGGCTCATCTCCGCTCTGTACCGTTGGTAGACATCTGCAGGGCGGAAGAGAAGAAAAGAAGAAAGTCTTCCGCAAATTGGACAACCAGAGGGGAACAGTGGAAGAATTAACCACGGCCTACCAGATGATAATTAAAATCCTTTATTGAGGACCCAATAAAGGATTTTAATTATCATCTGGTAGGCCGTGGTTAATTCCTCCGCTGTTCCCCTCTAGACATCTGCAGGGCTGCAACTTGGTCTTCAAGCCAGACTTTTGCGGCCCATTACTGTCTGGAGAGGGAGTCCCATAGGGACAGTGCTTTTGGCCAGGGAGTACTCCGGAATCTCTTTGAGGTTTAGGCAACTCCTGCCCTCTGTTGGGCTACTGGTGGAGGTTGTGTCAGTGAAAAGCCTTTCTTTGCTGCTGGGACTAGAGGGAGTCCTCTTGTTCAGCCTGGGTTCCTTGGTAGCCCAGAGCTAGGGAGTCACCCATATGTGAGGACTGACTTCCTGCTTGGTCCTGGAGAAAGAGTAGTTACTCACCTGTAACAGGTGTTCTCCAGGAGCAGCAGGAATCAGTCCTCACAACCCTCCCTCCTCCCCTGGGAGTTGCAGTTGTACATAGTTTCTTTTACTTTTTGTGTGCTGTTCTTAGCTATGTCATTTGACTGAGGTAAGATGGCACCTTTAGGCGGGAAGGGAACCGCGCATACGTGCCTGCATTCCCAAAGGCTTTCATGAAAAGCTGGGGAAATGCTCCGCTAGGGCTTCATCGGCGTCAATGACACCCATATGTGAGGACTGGTTCCTGCTGCTCCTGGAGAACACCTGTTACAGGTGAGTAACTACTCTTTCTCTAGCAGATGTAGGGGTTTAACTTTTTCTCTCTGATTATTTTTATTTTTATTATTTAGTACTTGCAGTAATTTTGCTGGATGCACCCAAGGCGCACTTGAGCTGCCCCTCTGGGTTTCCCAGCTACATTTTGTGTGATAGATTGAGGTTGAATTCCTGGTCAGGAGGACCATGTGAGGTTCCCTCTCTGTCAGGGGAGAAAACTGGCCTCAGCTCATTAGGACATGAGCAGCCGGTCATCGGGGGAGTCTGCAGCTTTTCAGCAGCCTTACAACAGTTCCTGCCTGCTGCCTGTCTCAGGTCAGCCTTGGTTCTTCAGCACTCAGTTCCAGCGCAGTGAATAGAAAACTTCAAAGATCTTCCTCTTCCCCCCCCCCCCACCCCCGATTTTAATCGGGACGCCGTCGGGGCAACCTCTGTCCGCCTGGAGAATTTTCTCTTCATGTCTTTACTGCCCTAGCTCTCCGTTTGATTAATTTTATGTTTTACCGCATTTTCACAGCATTTGGGGTGATTTTATTTTGGAGGTTTTAATAGTTGCGGCCATTTTGTTTTGGCGTTTTTTTGCTGCACAGCTCCGTTTTTGGCGGACTTTGTGATGAGACTTTATGTTCTTAATTTCTATCTTCCCTTCTGGTTTTCAACTGTCTGGTCCCTTTCAACTCCTATTTTTGACTTTTTAAAATTTTTTCTGTTCACTTGGGATCGCAGTTAGCTGCGCTTCGCCTTTGAGATGCCTTCCCTTCAGCAATGCATGGTCTGCACAAAGAAGCATAAGGATTTGAGGGATGGCATTTGTGCTGCATGTCTTACTCATCCTGGAGAGACTTTGGTGACACTAGCCAAGGGAGCTCAGGACAGAAGCAGTCCTGCTGCACGTCCTCAGTTGCTAGAGAAACCCAGACAGCTTCCCCCTGCAAGAGAGTCTCTCTCTCCTCCTCTCTTAACTCCTCCTGCTCCGGAGTCTTTCGGGCAGCAGGAGCCGATGCTTGCCTCAGATACCCAGTTTTTTGGCCCTCTTTAGACAAGCCTGGGATCTTTGGCGGGTTAATTCTCCCTGTGACACAATGGATGCCCTGACTCAAATCCCTCAGTCTTCTGGTTCTGGATCCCGCAAGCGCTCTAGACAAGAGGACATGTCCAAGGTGGATGCACGGCCACCTAAAGAGGTCTCCTGGACTACTACAGCTTGGCCAAAAGCACCAGAGGAAGGGCTGTCTTCGGGGGACGACAGCGAGAGCCTGTCAGACCGGGAGGATGGGGAATGGTCCCCATCAGAGTTTTCTGCGGAGGGCCAAAGCGAGACACAGGACATATGTTTGTTTCGCAAAGAGGTGCAGGTGGTCGAAGTCCTACAATTGACGGATCAGCTGGATCAGCAGAATCCTCAGCCTTCTTCCATTCCCCAGCCAGACCCGATATTACAAGGCATTTGCAAGCCATCTAGAGCCTTTCCATTCCCGGTGGAGATACAACAAATGGTGTCTCGAGAATGGGACTCCAGATATTCCCCTCTGTACAGCCCACTGCCTAGGTCAGCTTTACCTCTGGGCACCGCCTGACTTGGAGAAGTGGCTGACATACCACAAAGTGGATGCCCTTGTGACTGGAGTAACAAAGCACACCACCATTCCAGTGGAGGGTGGTGCAGCATAAGAACATAAGAACATAAGATATGCCATACTGGGTCAGACCAAGGTCCATCAAGCCCAGTATTCTGTTTCCAACAGTGGCCAATCTAGGTCATATGTACTGTGATGCAGCAGACCAGCAGGGTAGAAAAAGAAATGTTTTAAAGGTAGAAAAAGAGGCGCACAAACTGCAATATTCACAGGAGCCTGGTAGGGGGAGCAGGAGAGAGCTCTGGATGACTAAGGAGCCACACCCTGGAGGGTGTAGCCTGGAACCAGCCAGCCTCCAATCAAGAAGAACAGGAACTCCTCTTAAAAGAAGTCAGGAGGACAGAGAGAGGAAGGAGTATGGGAGAAGCAGCTGGGGCAGCCAGAATCCAAGGTGCCACAAGAACCAAGAAGGCAGAGAATACAGGAGGAGCAGTTGGAGTGGTGAGAGCTTTGAAGGACCTGACTGGAAAGGCAGCAGAAACCTGGTTACGCTTCCAGAAGCTGCAGAGACCGGAGAATCCACAGGTGCTACAAACATTGCTCAATTCAACAAAAGAGGTACAGAGAAATTACATTGTGATTGCTGTGGGCATAACCCAGATCATAGGGTGAATGCAAGGCAGAATCTACATAGCAGTAGGCCTCAAGCCTCAGCTCCATTGAATAGGCCAGAGTTACAAAGTAAAAGACAGTCCACAGTAGACAGCCTTTGGATAAAGCAAGAGTCAGAAGCTCCTGGTAAAAGCTCCTCTGTTCAGAAAAGAAGGTTTGGAAAGTTTTTAGAGAATGGGAAACTTTTAAATAAGCCTACTTATCAAGAGGTATGTGAAAACTCCCAGAGAAGAGAGAGTCAGTCACACTATATGCATGCTCCTGACCGACGGCCCCTGCTAGACTCCCAGCATTGGAAACTCATTCAGCAGTTGACTGAGAAACCTAGCTGTACCTCACCCATAGCTGTTAACCCTTTAGTTCTTACTTTCAAGGCCCTAAATAACTACCCCCCTACGCCAATCAGCAAACTTATCCATGGCACCCTGGAAAACAGAAAAAGGAGAACTACATCATTGAACACCTTAATAGTCCCAAAAATAATAACGAAGTGCACTAAGGCCACCTCCAACAGGGCCTTCTCCTTATTTGCACCTCTAAACTGGAATGCACTTCCGCACGAAATCCGTGCTATCAAAAACCTAATCCTATTCAGAAAAGCATTGAAATACCACTTATTCACAAAATGCTACCCAGAAGTCAACCTAGCCATTAACAATACAAGCACCACAATACACCCCGAAAGGGCTAGTTGGTCAATCTTCTCTCTAGTCCTATTAGTCAACCACATTGCAACATCTAAATCATGTTTTATATCACTGTATATATTATTTAAGTCAATCTGTACATAGTTCCCCCGGTTGTCCTATGTTGAATCTTCCTGTTCAATGTAAAACTCAATGTTACTTGTATGCATTGTAGTATGTTCTTGTTTCAATGTACACCGCACTGATTGAAATAGCGCGGTATAGAAAAATTGTTAAATAAAATAAATAAATAAATAAATAAAATAAAACACAGACAGTTCAGCTGAGGAAGCAATGCAAGTGGAAGAAGGAGAAGTCTTCCCCATTGAAGAAATGGATTGTAGCTTTTGCACCCGAGGCAGCTTAGAATGCTTGAGTGACCAGTAAGCATTGAAAGCCGGGGCAAATTTGAATACTTATTTTTGTTATAACTTTGCTGTGAAATGAACAGTTTTTCTGTTGAACCAGAGTTGAGTTTCTAACCTGAAGTAAAGGACATTTCTGTTTATGTTTGAACCTGATCCGTTGGAACCTTTTGTGCATATCAGGGAAATAAAGCCTTTAAATTCCCTCCACTCGTTGACCTATTTGTTCTTGGGGTACCTTTGGTATTGTAAGGACGCTACCGGGGCTCGCCAACCTCGGGCCCTAATAAGAAAGACTTACCAAGCCCCACCTTTATTGTATTCATGCCCAACCTGCCCTACCTACTACTAACCACTAGGGCGGCGTTGTGACAGTACCTAGCAGTTTCCCCAAGAGACACAAGTTCCACAATGCTTGTACTGGGTCAAGCATTGATATCTTCGGTCACTTCTTAATAATGGTTTATGGACCTTTCCTCCAGGAACTTGTCCAAACCTTTTTTAAACCCAGCTACACTAACAGCCTTTACTACATCCTCCAGTAACAAATTCCAGAGTTTGATTACACGTTGAGTGAAAAAATATTTTCTTTTATTAGTCTTAAATAGTTTACCCTGTAGCTTCATTGCATGTCCCCTAGTCTTTCTATATTCTGATAAGGTAAACAATCGATCTACGTTTACCCGTTCCACTCCGTTCATTAATTTATAGACTTCTGTCATATCTCCCCTCAGCCGTCTCTTTTCCAGGTTAAAGAGCCCTATCCTTTTTAGCCTTTCTTCATAGGAGTATCCTTCCATCCCCTTTACCATTTTGGTGTCTCTTCTCTGTACCTTTTCTAAAATCGCTATATCCTTTTTAAGATACGGCGACCAGAATTGCACACAATATTCAAGGTGCGGTCTCACCATGGAACGATATAGAGGCATTATAATATCTTTTGTTTTATTTTACATTCCTTTCCTTATCATACCTAGCATTCTATTTGCTCTCTTGGCCGCCGCTGCACACTGGGCCGAGGGTTTTAAGATGTTATCCACAATGACGCCTAAATCTTTTTCCTGGGTGGTGGTTCCTAATGTGGAACCTTGCATCGTGTAACCATAGTTTGGGTTGTTCTTCCCTAGGTGCATAACCTTGCACTTGTCCACATTAAATTTCATCTGCCATTTTGATGCCCAGTCTTCCAATTTATCAAGATCCTCTTGCAATTTTTCACAATCCTCTTGGGTTTTAACAACTTTAAATAGTTTTGTGTCATCTGCAAATTTGATAACCTCACTCGTTATTCCACTTTCCAGGTCATTTATGAATATGTCAAAAAGCAGCGGACCCAGCACAGATCCCTGGGGTACACCACTATTCACCTTTCTCCATTGGGAAAATTGGCCATTTAGCCCTACCCTCTGCTTTCTATCTTTTAACCAGTTCCTGATCCACAATAGTACACTGCCTCCTATCCCATGACTCTTTAGTTTCGCCAAAAGTCTCTGATGAGGGACCTTGTCAAAGGCTTTCTGAAAGTCCAGATACACAATATCAACCGACTCACCTTTGTCCACTTGTTTATTCACTCCTTCAAAAAAACATAACAGATTAGTAAGACAAGATCTTCCTTGTCTAAAGCCATGTTGGCTGTCTCCCATTAGGTTGTGACTATCTACATGCTGAGTAATTTTATTCTTTATGATGGTTTCTACCATTTTTCCCGGTACTGACGTTAGGCTCACCGGTCTGTAGTTTCCCGGATCACCCCTGGAACCCTTTTTAAAAATTGGTGTTACATTGGCGATCCTCCAATCTTCAGGTATTAGAGATGATTTTAATGATAGTTCACAGATTACTGATAGCAGTTCTGCAATCTCATATTTCAGTTCTTTCAACACCCTTGGATGTATACCATCCGGCCCAGGTGATTTGCTACTCTTCAGTTTATCTAATAGTTGTAAGACATCTTCCCGATGTATCGATATTTCCTTCAATTCTTCCGCACCTTTAAATACCACTTCAGTCATGGGTAACATCCCTACATCTTCCTCAGTAAAGACCGAAGCAAAGAATTCATTCAGTCTCTCCGCTATCGCCTTGTCGCCTCTTAGTGCTCCTTTAACCCCTTTATCATCTAATGGGCCAACTGACTCTCTCACAGGTTTTTTGCTACGAATGTACTTGAAAAGGTCTTTATTTCGCGTTTTTTATTTTTTTTAATTTTTATTTAGTATACATTTGTATACCACTACTTCCAGCGATCAGCAGTGGTTTTTGATTACAGATTGGAAATTGTCAAATCATGACAGGAAATTTTTGAGGTATAAACACATTGATTAGACAGGAAAGCACAGCAAACAGAGAACTATTTTACAGGGAACATGGGCTATGGAGGGTTAAGTGGCTTGCCCAAGACCACAAGGAGCACCTGTGGGACTAGAAACCCCAGTCCTTCTGGCCCAAGGTTGCTGTCGTCTAGTTTTTGCTTCCACAGCAAGCTTCTTCTCAAATTCTCTCTTTGCCTGCCTTATCAATGCCTTGCATTTGACTTGCCAGTGCTTGTGCTGTTTCCAGGTTTCATCGTTTGGCTCTTTTTTCCATTTCCTGAAAGATGCTTTTTTGGCAACAACAGCCTCTCTGACCTCACCTTTAAACCATGCTGGCAGTTTTTTGGACTTCCTTCCACTTTTTTTGAAGCGTGGAATACAGCTGGTCTGGGCTTCCAAGATAGTATTTTTCAACAACACCCAAGCTTGATGTACGTCTTTAACCTTCGCAACTGCTCCTTTTAGTTTTTTCTTGACTGTTTTCCTCATTTTATCATAGTCTCCCTTTTGAAAGTTAAAAGGTAGTACTGTGGATTTCCTTACTATCCCTCCTCTACTAATTAAATCAAAGGCGATCATGCTATGATCACTATTGCCAAGTGGCCCCAACACCCTTATCTCTTGCACTAGATCTGGTGTTCCACTAAGGACTAGGTCTAATATGGCTTCCCCTCTGGTCGGTTCATGAACCAGCTGCTCCAAGAAGCAGTCATTTATTTCATCTAGGAACTTTATCTCCCTAGCATGTCCTGATCTGACACTGACCCAGTCGATACCGGGGTAATTGAAATCACCTATTATTATTACTGCGCTGTAACATTTGTTAGCTTCCTTGATTTCTTTGAGCATTTCATCATCCATTTGGTCATTCTGGCCAGGTGCTCGATAGTACACCCCCACTGCCATCGCCTTCCCCCTTTTATATGGAATTTCAATCCATATAGATTCTACAGCAGATTTTGTTTCCTGCAAAACTTTAATCCTTTCTGAGTCAATGTCCTCTCTAACATAGAGCGCAACCCCTCCACCTATTTGATAAGCTCTATGATTACGATATAGTTTGTACCCAGGTATCACGGTGTCCCACTGGTTGTCCTCCTTCCACCAGGTCTCTGATATTCCAATCATATCGAACCTTTCATTTAGTGCTATATATTCTAACTCTCCCATCTTATTCTTTAGACTTCTAGCATTTGCATACAAGCATTTTAGAGAATGTATTTTATTCATGTTAATTTGGCTATTGTTAGACATGGGTAAATTGGGATCTTTAAGCTCTGTCTGCTCCATACTTGAGGGCATTTGGGCTACTTTACTCTTTTGTGGAACCTCTCTGCTTTTGGTAGTATCCTTCAAGGATACATTCTTCCGAACCATCCGCTCTTGGGCGACTGTCGGCTTTCCCCTAATATCTATTCATGATCAACAGGATAGGAAAGTTGAGAGCCTTCTCAAGACTGCCTTTTCGGCTTCTTCATTATCTCTCCAGGCCTCTATTTGCGGGGGTCTAGCAGCCCGAGCTGCTCTGCGCTGGATTCAACGTCTGCCAGAGGATTCAGCTCTGGCTCGTCTGGAATCGGTCACAATTTTTTTGGCAGACGCCTTTTACGATCTCTTGCGCCTCTCAGCTAGATCGGTGGCGCTGGTCACAGTTTCTCGCAGATGGCTCTGGCTTCGCCAATGGTCGGCTGACTCTACATCTAAAGCACGCCTCTCTAGGTTTCCCTTCAGGGGAAAGCTTCTATTTGGGGAGGACCTAGACAAGTTGGTCAAAGACCTAGGGGAGGTTCGATCCCAACGTCTTCCGGAAGATAAGCCTAAATTTGCTACTAGGCGATCCTTCCATCAATATTCGTCTACCTCGCGGTGTACCTCCAGGTATCGCAACACTCGTCGCTACTGTCCTGGGAAGCCCTCTACCTTTTAGACAACTGGACTTTTTGGTCAGAGGGCACAGTCCTTTCGGGGTGCCCGCAAGTTTGCTGAGTCCTACTCGGCACCTTCCACCTACTCTGGCCCTGCGAGATCTTACCGCTGACTGGTCCACCCCAGGAGCCTTTTCTGGAGGTCGGCCCATCCGGAGAGACTCCGGTGGGTGGGCGTTTGGCTCTGTTTTCTCGTCAATGGTCTCTTGTTACTTCGGATCAATGGGTCCTCAACATAGTCTCCCAGGGTTATGTTCTCGAATATTCCTGATGCGTTCATCGTCTCACCCGGGGGAAGATCCCTGAAGAAAAAGGCGATTCGCTCCACCTGCGCCGCCTCCTTCTTCTGAGGGCTATTCGACCAGTTCCTCTATCAGAGAGAGGCTGTGGTCGTTACTCCATTTATTTCATGGTTCCCAAGAAAGATGGTTCCTTCCACCCAATTTGGATCTCAAGGGCATAAATCAATGTCTACGGGTGCCATGATTCCAAATGGATACGCTTCGCTCGGTGATCCAGGCGGTACGGGGAGGCGAGTTCCTCGCCTCTCTAGATCTTGCGGAAGCTTACTTCCACATTCCCATGAGAGACAACCAACAGTGTTTCCTATGGTTTGCAGTACTGGGTTAGCACTTCCAGTTTTGTGCAATGCCCTTCGGCCTGGCCTCGGCTCCGCGCACCTTTTCCAAGGTTATGGTAGTGGTCACAGCAGCTCTGCACAAACGGGGAATCCAAGCGCATCCTTACCTGGAAGACTGGTTGATTCGGGCGGACTCCCTGTTTATTTATTTTATTGTTTTATATACCGCACTCTTGATAACATTTTTGTGCAGAACAGGCGCACTATTAAGCACTTACAATGAACTGAAGATACAACTTGGGTTTCAACTGGGGGAACTATCTACAGTTATCTACAATATTAACATGAGTTGTCTGTAACTTACAATTTCCTAGCAGGGTGTATGGTGGGAGAAGTTAAGTTACTGGGTTGAGAGTAGTGCAGGAGAAAGAGATGGTGCTTTAGTGCTTTTCTGAATTGGGCAAGATCTGTGATGGCCCGGACGGAGGTTGGGAGTGCATTCCAGCAGCTGGGAGCATAGAACTTGAAGGCTCGGTTCTTTGTTGCCTGGGTGCATTTTGTTATTTTATTGGGGGTCTGTAATGTATTGGCGGCGAATGTTCTCCTTGCTCTGTTCGCTGGAATGGGGTGGAGAAGGTCCGTTAGGGAGGTGGAGGATTTTTTGTTGATGGCCTTGAAGGTCATCAGGACTACTTTATAGGTGAGCCGGCAGTAGATTGGTAGCCAGTGTAGGTCTTTAAGGATTGGGGTGATGTGATCTCTTCTAGCGGCTCCATGTAGGAAGCGTGCAGCTGCGTTCATTGCCAGCTGTAATGGGTTTAGTGTGTTTTTGGGTAGGCCATGCAGGATCACGTTGGCGTAGTCAAAGTGAGGGGTCACCAGTGCCTGAAAAACTGTTCTGAAATCATCTGGTTGCAGCAGGGGTCAAAGATGTCGCAAAGTTTGTATTTTGTGGTAAATTTGTTTGATGGTGTTGCTGATGTGCGTTTTGAATTCGAGCTGCTGGTCTAACGTAACGCCCAGGTAGCGGATGCTGGGTCTACTTGGGAGTTCAGCGTCTCTTGTCTTTAAAGTCGGCGGTGGTGAGAAAGATAGATTGATTTCTAGTAATGAACAGTACGTCTGTCTTGCTGAAGTTTATCTTGAGGCTCTGTGAGTGGAGCCAGTCGGTTACAGCCTCGAAGCATTTTACTAGCGGGGAGAAGTCCGGATGATCGATCGTGAATGGGGTGAAGAGTAGAACATCGTCTGTGTAGATTAGGCATGATATGTTAAATGAGCGGATTATTTCGCATATGGGTTGCATGTATATATTGAATAAAAGGGCGGAGAGGGAGGAGCCCTGAGGTATACCATGTTTTTGTTGGAAAGGCTCAGAGGTTGTGGATCCTGTCCGTACCTGCTGCCATCTGTCCGTTAGATAGGATTTGCACCAACTCCATGCTGAGCCGTTAATTCCCTTATCCTGAAGCCGTATCAGGAGTTGCTCATGGTTTACGGAGTCAAACGCGGCAGCAATGTCTAGGAAAATTAAAGCATATCCTTGTTTGATGTTGTCAATCCCCGTGATCAACGTGTTGATGAGTGTGGCAAAGAGCGTTTCAACTCCGTGCGATTCCCTAAAGCCATGTTGGCATGGGTCAAGGGGAGCTGTAGAGTCAATGTGATCCTGTATTTGATGTTGTACGACCTTCTCAATTATCTTTGCTAGCAGCGGGATGATCGATATTGGTCGGTATGATTCCACCTTCTGGGAGTTTAGTTTGGTATTCTTCAGAAGAGGCCAGATAGACGTCTGCTTGAGGCATAGTGGGACTTGTCCTATAGAGAAGGATAAGTCAATGATCTTGGCTATTATAGGGCTGATTTCCTTACGTAGTGACCTTATCGAGAATGCTGGACAAGGGTCGTTTGGAGCAGTGGTGGCGTAGATGACAGCAATGATGTCCTCAATACTTGTAGCCGATGGTGTTGTGAGAGAGGTGAGTGGCTTGGGTGGGTTGTTAGTGGGGCTTGTCGCAGGGCACCCTCTGTAGAGGGGTAGTAGACCCGGGAGGGGCCCGGACACAAGAAAGGTTAGGGTTGAGGTTGGCCTATGCTGCAAGGGTCAAGGGTGGTTATTCCTTGTGGCTTCCTTGTAACCAACGCTCAAAGAACGAATGCACAGAGTGGAGGGAAAGTTAAAGGCTTTATTTCCCTTTCTTGCACAAAACGGTTCAAAAGGATTGGCTATGGTAACAACTGAAATGTCCTTACTTCAGGATAGGGAAAAATAAAAGCAAGCAAAGTAAAGGCTGTTATCTTCACAGAACATTTGTACAAAAACAATAAACTTCCTTCACTTAGTTATCCGATACATTGGGGATATATTCAACACTCCCCGAGGCACAATATGTACAATCCATTGCATTATCTGATTCTTCCCCCTCTGATCCTACTTGCATGGACTCAACCTCAGAAGCCTCTGAATCTGTAGCATCAGGGTAAACGTAATCGGGTTTCTTATATACTTGTTGCACTATGTCCCAATGCCTAGCATTTAGCTTTGGGCGTCGGTCTCCAGGAGTTTTGCAGTACAACGGTCCCTTTCTGATTAGAGGTTCAAAAGCAGATTCATAAAAAGATTTCCCACTCAAAGTTCTCTTCTTAGACAAACTTCTTTCATAATCTTGCTCACAATAATGTTTAGGGTAACAGTAATCCTCTTCCCACTGTCTTCCCCATACTTTAGGCTTCTGAAGGTAATTATCAGTAATAAGAGTTTTACCTTTGAGGCTTCTCTTCCTTCTTTCTAGTAAGGCTTGAGGCCTACCTTGGTTTGGCTTCAGCGCAGCAGTGCTCAGGCTCTCCTGTGGTCTTTCCTTAGACTTCAGACCATAGTGGTAAGGATGTTTTCTTTCCTCCAAACAAACATTTCCCACCTCTGACAATGGACGAACCTCTGTATTCCATGGCTGCTGTGAGGACCTTCTGCCAGGTACTCCCTTGCGGTCCCAGTACTTCTCTTGGCTTTTTCTCTGTTCCTTATTCCACTCCAACTCTGGTTGAAGCTCTTGCTTGGCTTTCTGCTCAGGACTCTGCTTCTTTCTGCTCTTGCCAGTGTATTTGCCTTCCTCTTGGCCTCCTCTACTCTGGCTCTGGCTGCTGCCTCTGCTTTGGCTGCTGCTTTGGTCCTTCTCCTCCTCCTCTCTCTCCAAGTCAGACCTGCCTCTGTTCAAAAAGAAGCTGTCTGGGCTTGCGTCCCGCCCAGAGGGGCGTGGTTTCTCGGTCTCTCTCTCGACTCTCCTGCTCCCCCTAGATGGATCCTCCCAATATTGCAGGTTGTGCTTGCCTTTTTCTGGTTTTAAAACTTTTTCTCTCTCTTCAAGAGGGTCCGCTGCATCACAGGCTGGACAGCGTGGCTTTGCTAACATTTTTGGTTTTGGCCAGCAGGGAGTCTGCATAGTCCTGGAGGTGTATCATGACTGGTTGGGAGGATGAGGGTTCCTTTGTTAGGGTCTTCACTATATTGAACAACTCGTGGGGTTTGTTCAGAGATCGGCTTAGGAGTTTGGAGTGATGTTCTTTAATTTTTGTTGATATTAAGCCCCGGTGTGTCTGCAGGTGGGAGTTGTAGGCTGTCTGGTCTGTTGGGGACCGTGTACGTCGCCATTTTCTTTCGAGTTTCCTCAGCCTTTGTAGTGAGGTTCATAGCTCGGTGGTGTACCAGCGTGCAGGTTTTCTCCTTCTTGGTTGCTTATCTGAGGTCTGTGGCTTGGTTTGGTTAGATATGCATGCAAAGGAGCTCAGGCTGTTGTTCCATGAGGCCATTACATCTTCAAGGTTCGGTGATGTAGTTGTGATGTTGGGGAGGACATCTTTGATGATCGCCTCTTTGTCAAAGAGTCTAAAACGTCCTGAGGGTGCTGCTGATTTTTCAGTTATTTTCGTTGTTCGTTCACTTTCCTGGTGCATAGGTATTTGGAATCTGATTAGACTGTGGTCCGACCATGGGACAGGAGAGATAGTTACGCTGAAGTTGTAGTTCGAACTCACGTCTGGTCGAGGAATGAAGACAAGGTCTAGTATGTTACCTTTTTGATGTGTGGGGGCATCCACTATTTGTTCGTAGTCCAGGTTGTTGAGTGCTTCAAGGAAGACTTTGGAGTGGTTATCCTGCAGGGCTGGTAGGTTAAAATCTCCCAGTACCCAGTTCGGCTTGCGTGTGTTCTGGGGGTTGGAGGCTAATTTGATTATAGTCGCGAGATCTTCAGGGGATGAGGTTGGGGATCTGTAGATAAGGTTGATGTTATTGTATTTGTTGGATATGGTGATTACATCAAGGTGTGTTGAGTTGTTAGAGCTGATCGTTTGATACTGGAGGTCTGTTTTTACCAGAATGAATGCACCACCTCCTCTGCGGTCTGCTCTGTGGCAGGTGTGGATTGAGAAGTCGGGGGGGGGGGGGGTGAGTTGGTTGAGGACTGAGTCTGAAATGGTGAGCCACGATTCTGTCACTAGCAGGATGTCTAGTTCGAGCTGTGATATGAGGTCAGAGATGACTGGCCACTTTTTACAGACAGACCATGCGTTTATGAGGGCACACTTCAGGTTGCGTGGGTTTTGGTGTTGCTTGGGTTTTGTGGTGTAATGGAACGGTATGTGGATTAAGTATGGGTGGGGGTTCTGGGAGGGTTCTGTTGGTGAGTGGTGTGTGTTACTGCAATGTCTCCTTCCTTGGCCTCGTACAATCAGAATCGGATTGTGGTCAGATGCAGTGGAGAGGGAGCCATTGAGGACATTGCTGAGGAGGTATAGGCTGATTAAGGTTATACTGGATATGGCCATTTTGAGCTGGGGTTTGGTGTGTCCTGTGTGTGGCAGAGGACTTTCCTTTGCTGGGGAGGTATATGCTGGCGGGGCGTGTATGCGTTCTACACTGCACAACCCAGTAATGGCTAGCTTGTTCTCTGGCACTAACTATTTACAGCGGTGAGGATACTTGTATACCGTTGGTAGTGAGATGTTCACAGTATTTTCAGTAATGAAATACACACAGTAACTTCGGCAGTGAAATACTCACAGTACACAGTAAGCTTAGTAGTGAAATACTCACAGTACATAGTAAATTATGCCGTGAAATACTCACAGTACACAGTGAGTGTACACATGGAAGCACGTCAAGCAGTGGCTCAAGTAGTTTCTTTCCTTGAGAATCTCGGATGGGTGGTCAATATGTCCAAGAGCCATCTTCATCCGTCCCAGCAACTAGAGTTTCTAGGAGCCCGCTTCGACACCGTGTAGGGGAAAGTCTTCTTGACATGCGAGCGGCTTCGCAAATGCACGGGCTTGCTCCATTTGTTTCTTCTTCAGACAGCTCTGAGGGTCTGGGATTACCTTCAAGTCATGGGGTCTATGGCAGCCACTATCGAAGTCGTGCCTTGGGCCAGAGTGCACATGAGGGAGCTTCAGAGGTATCTTCTTTCACACTGGTCACCTGTGTCGGAAGTCTACGACATCCGGCTTCCGCTCCTCCCGGAGACTCGACACAGCCTCCAGTGGTGGCTGGCGCCCTGTCATTTCCTCAGGGGTGTTTCCCTAGAGAACCCTCATTGGGTCCTAGTAACAACAGATGTGAGTCTCTACGGGTGGGGTGCCCTCTGCCAGCATCAGTTGACGCAGAGTACTTGGTCGATTCACAAAGCGCACTGATCCATAAATCGACTGGAAGCGCGAGCGATTCGCCTTGCCCTAAGACATTTTCTGCCTCTTCACAGCATATCGCCGGGGTGGACAACTTTCTGGCCGATTTTCTCAGCCAACACGCTCTCGAACCTGGAGAATGGGAGCTAGCCCCTTGGGCGTTTCAGGAGATTTTGCGAGCATGGGGGCAACCGATAATGGATCTAATGGCGATGTCAGCAAATACCAAGGTACCGGAATTTTTCAGTCGCAGGAGTTTTCAGTCCTCCGGATTGGATGCCCTGGTTCAACCATGGGCGCTGGATGTTCTGCTGTACATCTTTCCCCCATGGGTACTAATCGGCAAAGTGCTTCGTAGAGTTCTCGCACACCGGGGGAAAGTGATCCTAATAGCTCTGGACTGGCCTTGGAGGCCCTGGTATGCGGATCTCATCCACTTAACGCGAGTCCTGCCACTGTCTCTGGGGTCTCGCCGGGGGTTGTTACATCAGGGTCCAATTGTGATGGGCGATCCGGCTCCTTACTCACTTATGGCCTAGCTCTTGAACACTGCTGCCTAAGCAAGAAGGGTTACTCAAGTCGCGTGGTCGTGATCCTTCTGAAGGCGCGCTGCCCGTCGATTTTGCTAGCGTATTCTCATGTTTGACAAGTCTTCGAGTCCTGGTGCGCACAGCACCGTATCTCTCCTTGGAGGTCGGGAATTCTGAGTATCCTTACCTTCCTCCAGGACGGCCTGGATAAAGGTCTAGCCTTGGGGTCTCTTCGGGTTCAAGTAGCGGCATTAACTGTCAACACCTTCACTCACTC
The DNA here is from genome assembly GCA_033557465.1 of Ichthyophis bannanicus. Taxonomy (NCBI): domain Eukaryota; kingdom Metazoa; phylum Chordata; class Amphibia; order Gymnophiona; family Ichthyophiidae; genus Ichthyophis; species Ichthyophis bannanicus. The sequence continues at coordinate 48,939,729 of CM066036.1, read as the reverse complement.
CCCAACCTTTTGGGTTAAGGAGGGAAAGGGCTTGTGTAGTTGTGGGGGCCCAAATGAATAATATGGGTGACAAGAAATTTATTTTTCAAAAGGATGTTTATTTTCCCCGCTCCGTGAGGCACACAGAAACAGAAAAGTCATTAACTCAGGATTCTGCAAACAGAGGGTTTTCCAATAAAGTGCTTTAACAAAACTTCTTCAGTAGAAAACACATTGCTTCATGTGTCTTTCTCCTGGTCATGTACAGGTGAGTGGATATAAAGTATAATGGTTCCCTTGAACAGTTAACTCACAGTCCAGGATACAGCCTATGCACAATAGCCTTTTCTTGCAATTACCCAATCACAGTCCTGGTGGGTAAATTTCAGCAATTCTGGCTCAACAATAAACAGAATTAAATTCAGGAATAATCACTCAAGCTTTGGTTTCCTTAGGCTTATCAATCAGTCCTATCGAGCAGTCCATCGGCTGATTGATTTCTCTCATCGGCAAAGGGACGTGGGGTAAAATCCTTTCTTCAGGATTGTTCCCTGCTTGAATATTGGCTGGTAATAAAATGTCTCTTTTATTCAATAGTTTTCTCAGCTCAGTTAGGAGGTATTCTGCTTGGCTGCTAGCAGGGGTTAGGGGCAAAGCTTGCTGTTGTTTAAACAGCTGATTAACAGGCTGTAATGAGGCAGCAGGGCTTTCCCTTATTAAACATTCTGGTCCCGAGGTGGAGATTCCCTGCCCCCACTGCTCTCTGCTATCGAGTGGAGGAATCTCACATCTGTTGGTAGCAGTCCTAGCTTTTAGCACAGCTTCAAAAGTAGGTCCTCCTAAACCTGGATAGTTTAATCTATCTGTAAACCCTTTTTCTGTGTTTATCTCCTCAGCTTCTCTATTAAGCACAGGAATTACAGGCTGAGTAAAAGTAGGTTTACAGGGAGAGCTTTCAGGGTAAAATAAACTCCCTTTATATTCCCTGAAACTGTCCTGTCCTCTGCACACAGGATTCTCTCTTTTTGGTTTATAAAAGTTTGCATAAGGATTAAGAACAGCAGATACCTTGTGTTGAGAGTGGTTAGGAATTATCTTGCCAGCATATCTTTCTCTCCATGGAAGGAAATTGCTTCTCAGAAACGTGAGCTTTTCTCCTGCTGAGGAATTAGCTTCCTTTCTGGTGCAGCTGGGCAGAGGTTGTGAAGTCAGGTCACAGGGTTCTGCAGTCAGAGGAACTTCCTGCCTTCCCTGTAGCTTCTGCTTACTCTCTCGTGGGTAAAAAGGAACTTCCTTTCTCCAACCACTTGCAGCATTCACTCCTTCATTCCTTTTCCATACGCTCTCAAATGGTCCTGTTTCTGCATTCGTTCTAGTGTTTCTCCTTCTTCTTCCACTCTCTCTCTCTCTCACTGTGTTCCCTCTCTTTGTTTAAGAAGGGACCCTTGCTCTGGGAAACCCGCCTCCTCCTAGGGCGTGCCCAATCCATGGGTTCACTTCTCTCCTCCTCTGAGGTGAACTGATTGGCTGCCTGCAGGCTGTGCTGAGAGTGTGAATCTCTTCTTTTGCCTGTAGTACCGGACTCTACCAGGGGGTCACTATCGGACTCCATGGCTTCGGTGCTTGGCACTGCGTCACATAACTTGTTTCCGAGGTCCTGTTGGGGGTGGCTCTATAGCGTCCCATGCGGATGTGTCCCGTTTCCTTAAAGCAGCTAAGGTAGTCCGACTACCGGTTCGCCCTCCGGTGTCAACATGGGATCTGTCCCTCGTCCTAAAAGCCTTGATGCAGGCGCCTTTTGAGCCGCTTAAACACATCACGTTGAGAGATTTGATGATTAAGGCAGTGTTTCTAGTAGCGATAACTTTGACACGAAGGGTATCCGAAAACTTTCATGCAGGGATCCCTATCTTGCCTTCTCGAAGGAAGAAGTTTTCTTGCGTACTGTTCCTTCGTTCCTTCCAAAAGTACTTAGCCTTTTCATATCAATGAGCCAATTTTCCTACCCTGTTTTTCTGAGGATCAGTGTATGGATGAGAATAAGGGACTCCGTTCTCTGGATCTTGGCAGGATCCTTCATAGGTATCTTCTGGGTGACAAATCCTTTCCGTACCTGTGATCACTTTTTCTTGCTTTTTGCGAGACCCTGTAAGGGTCAAGCTGCTTCCAAACGCCCGGTCTCTCACTGGTTGCGGTTAGCAATTGAATCTGCATACATCCTTAAGGGAAAATCTGTCCCTTTCAGTCTTCGGGCACAAGCTACATCTTGGGCGGAGCGCTTTCATGTTCATCCTCTTGATATCTGCAGGGTGGCCACATGGTCCTCTCTGTCCACTTTTTTGTGCGTCATTATTGGCTCGATATTCAATCTTGGGAAGAGGCGCAGTTCGGGGCAAAGGTTGTCTCGATGGCCGTATCTTCCCACCCAAAGAGCAGTTAGCTTGGGTACTTCCCCCTTGTCTGGACTGGTCTAGCAGGATGTACTGGAAGGGGAAATTTTCACTTACCGTTAATTTCCTTTCCTGGAATCCTGTTAAACCAGTCCAGAACCCTTCCTATTCTGGATATCTGGTTCAGAGGTGTATTGCTGAGGAGCCAACACTTTGCAGCGGAGCGTTCTCCAGGACCAAGCAGGAAGTCAGTCCTCACATATGGGTGACGTCGGCGCCGACGGAGCCCTCGCGGAGCAATTTTCCCCAGCTTTCAAAGAAAGCCTTTGGGAATTGCAGCGCGCATGCGCGGTCCTCTTCCCGCCCAAGGGTGCCATCTTGCTCAGTCTTCTTTTTTCCGCGGAGCCCTACAGACGTTGCCTGTGAATCCCCGCAGAAAAGTTGATTTTTTTTCTCTTTCTCTTTTTTCTTCGGTTCGACGCCGGTTCTTTTCCCGCCCGGACTCGCGATGCCGGTTGCGAGTCCGTCCCTTATTTTTCGTTTTTTTGTCCTTCGTGACAGATTTCGCGCCTTTTTCCTTTTTCCCTGGCAGCCCGGTCATTCGACCTCGCAGGGGCCCTTTTTCCCCCGATGGCTGCCAGCGGCTTTAAAAAGTGTGACCTCTGTAAGAAACTCATGTCTCTTACAGACACTCATGACTTCTGCCTCCGCTGCCTCGGCTCAGATCATGACTCCATGATCTGTGGGCCATGCGGCAAAATGTCCTCAAAAGCATTGAGGAGTCGGCAGCACCAGCGGGAGCGTATCTTCTCTGACTCCGGCCGGGCTCGGACCTCGTCAGAGGCTTCGACGTCTCGGGACTCTGGTCCTGAGCATCGTCGAAGTTCCTCTGAAAGGGGGTCTCCTACCCGGGAACATCATCGGAAGAAGAAACCTGCGAGGGCGGGATCGGTGGACGTTCCTGGTTCCTCGAGGGCCAGGTCGCATAGCCCCGATTCCCGTCCCGGGTCCTCGGAGACGGAGAGGCCGTCAAAACATCCTCGACTCGAGGTGGACTTGCCCGCTCACGTGAGTACTGTTGTCCTCGTTGACTCGCCTCCAAAGGACCCGACGTAGGGCCCGACGCCGTCGGGGCCCGAGTCGGGGGCTGCTGGGTCTCCTGAGCTCGGACTCAGGTTGACGGGCTTGGAGAGCAGTCTGACTGCCTTCTTGGACCAGCAGCGGGTATTGATCGCTGGCCTCGCCGGTGCTTCTGCCCTGACCGCCGGGACGTCGACCTCGAAATCGACCCCGGAGACCGAGCCGATCCTCGAGTCCATGAGGGCTCGAGTCGATCCTCGGTCGAGGTCTCCTTCGGCCTCCCGTTCGGGACCGAGGTCGTCGACGCCGACTCCCTCGGCGTCGGAGCGGATAGCATCGGTGCCCGCCCGACCGGAGCCGATCGACTCCTCCTCCGAAGAGTCGGCCTGGGAATCTGAGGACGAAGAGTCACCTGGTTCCTTTCGGACTCGGTGTGTCCCTTCGGACTCCCCCGAGTCCGAACCTCAGAGACGGTCCCCCCCCGGAGGATACCCGGTTCTCGGACTTCGTGAGGGATATGGCCAAGGCCTTGGCCTTCCCTGCGGATCCCGAGGAGGAGCCTCGAGTCGAAGAACTCGATGCCCTCCAATATGACTCTCCCCCGAAGGAGGCCTTTATTGTACCGTTTCCTCCGATGCTGGAACGACTTCTCTTCCGCATGTGGGAGAGCCCGGCGTCGTCGCCGGTGTTAAGCAAGTGGGTCGATTCCATTTATCGAGTCCGCAAGAGCCCCGGCTTCCAGAAGGCACAACTACCGCACCATTCCATGGTGGTGGAATCGGCCATGCATAGACTAAAGAGTCAAAAAATGCACTCCTCGGTGCCCCCTGGTAGGGAAGCCCGAAGCCTGGATGCCCTCGGTAGGAAGTGCTTCCAGGGCTCTGTGCTTGCTTGTCGAGTCCAGACATACCAGCTCTACATGGGCATGTATCTCCGAGACCTGGCTAAGGAAATAGCCGGGTTCTCTGCTGGTCTCTCCAACGAACCTTTGCAGAGGTTCCAATCCTTGTCTACTGGTATTCGAGAGTGCTCCAAGTTTATCTCTCAAGCAGCCTACGATGGTTTTGAGGCGTCGGCTCGAGTAGCTGCGGCCGGCATCGGTGGACGCCGCCAGGCTTGGCTTCAGACGTCCGACCTCGAGCCCTGGGTACAGGACAAGTTGGTCGATGTCCCCTGCCGAGGTGATAACCTCTTTGGCAAGCCCATGGATGAGAAGGCTGCACAAATCGAGACGGAGACTCTCACCAGGACTCATCTCTCGAGGAAGACCTCTGCCCCTTCTCAAAAGAAGAAGGCCTCAGGGGAAAAAGCCCTTTTACCCGAGGAAAGGTGCTGCTTATAAATACTACCCTCATTATCAGGCCTCAGCGGCTCCCCCACAGGGAAAGCAGGCCAAGGGACGGGGTAATGGGTCCCGTAGGCAGCAAGCCCCCAAGCCTGCACCACCGGCCCCTGCTCAGCAGGGTGGGGGTTTTTGACTTCCTCAGCAGAGCCTCTCCCCCTCAGCTGGTTTCTCTCAGCACAGGAGGCCGGCTGGTCCACTTTGCCCAAAGGTGGTCCAACATCACCACAGATACCTGGGTACTTCACATAGTTCAAAGGGGTTATCATCTTCACTTTCACCAGGTACCTCCCTCCTACTTTCCAGGGGAGCCTCCCCGACTACCTTTGCACAGGGACTTACTACTTCAGGAGTTAGCAAGTCTCCTTCAGGAACAAGCCGTGGAACCGGTGCCCCACCACCTGAAGGGCCAGGGGTTTTACTCCAGGTACTTCCTGATTCCAAAAAGAACAGGAGGCTTCAGACCCATCCTGGACTTGCGAAACCTCAACAAGTTCCTTGCAAAGGAAAAGTTCAAGATGCTTACCCTTGGAATCCTGCTGCTCTACCTCCAGCAGGGAGACTGGCTGTGCTCCTTGGATCTGAAAGATGCATATACTCATATCCTCATTCATCCGGACCACAGACAATATCTCAGATTTGTTGTGGGAGGAAATCATTACCAGTACAGAGTGCTGCCCTTTGGCCTATCCTCCGCACCCAGGATGTTCACCAAATGCCTCGCAGTGGTGGCGGCTTATCTGAGACTTCAAGGTCTGTTTGTGTTCCCATACCTGGACGACTGGCTCATCAGAGCCCAGTCTTCCCAAGAGGCCACTCAAGCCACTCATCGCACTGTGGCTCTGCTCCAACACATGGGTTTTGTCATAAACTTCGCAAAGTCCACTTTGCTCCCCTCTCAAAATCTCGAGTTCATCGGCACCCGGTTGGACACACTTCAGGCGCGGGCCTTCCTCCCTCTGGACAGGGCCAAGCGGCTCATGGATCTCGCCGGCCACTTTCACAGCAATGCGCTGGTCTCAGCCAGGCACTTTCTGCGACTGCTCGGCCATATGGCTTCCACGGTCCATGTGACCCCCAATGCCCGACTGAACATGCGTCCTGCTCAGTGGTGCCTTCGCAATCAATGGTATCAGGCCACGGGGAGCCTAGCGGACTCCGTAAAGATCTCCGACCAGCTGGTCTCTTCTCTACAATGGTGGCTTCATCTGCCCAACCTGGTACTAGGAGTGACTTTTCAGTCCCCTACGCATTCTCAGGTCCTGACGACCGATGCTTCTCTCCTGGGTTGGGGAGCACATTGCCAAGGGACATGTACTCAAGGCCTCTGGACTCCTTGGGAGTCAGCTCAGCAGATAAACTTCCTGGAGCTCAGAGCCATCCGCCTAGCGCTCAGAGCATTCTCTCACCTGGTTTCTCACCAGTCGGTGCTGATACAGACCGACAATCAGGTTGCAATGTTCTACGTGAACAAACAAGGCGGAACAGGCTCCTTCCTTCTCTGTCAGGAGGCACAAAAACTATGCTCTTGGGCAGTCCACCACGGCATCATCCTCAAGGCTGTCTCCCAGGTCAAGAAAATTACCTGGCCGACAAGCTCAGCAGGATCCTCCAGCCACACGAGTGGAGGTTGGATCCGCTGGTGGTTCAGCGGATCTTTCTCAAGTGGGGCCTCCCCACCATGGATCTGTTTGCCAGTCCTCTGAACCGGCAGCTGCCCAGATTCTGCTCACGACAGCTGCATCCTCTCCGGGTAGCGGCGGATGCTTTTCTAATTCCATGGTCCACCGGCCTCTTGTATGCCTTTCCTCCCATGCCACTGGTGTCTCGGACGCTCTTCAAGGTTCTCAGAGACAAAGCATCGATGATCCTAGTGGCTCCCCGGTGGCCGAGACAACCTTGGTTCCCGCTTCTGATGCAGCTAGCGGTAGACACTCCTCTTCCACTGGGATTTCAGCCCGACCTCCTGTCGCAGGTTCAGGGGACTCTCCTACACCCCAATCTCCGGTCCCTTCATCTGATGGCCTGGCTGCTGAAAGGGTAGTCCTTGCTCCTCTGCAGCTACCTCCAGATGTGGAGGAGGTCGTCTTGGCCTCCAGGAGGCCCTCCACCCGAAAGGCCTACGCTCTCAAGTGGCGTCGGTTCTCCGTCTGGTGTACTCAGCAGTCTCAAGATCCTTTCTCCTGTTCAGCATCAGTGGTCTTGCAGTACTTGCTCTCTCTCTCCAACCTTGGACTTAAGTCCAACTCGGTAAAGGTCCACCTCAGTGCTCTTTCTGCGCATCACATGCCGGTAGATGGTAGACCTCTTTCCAACCACCCTCTGGTGGCTCGATTTCTCAGAGGCCTCCTTCTCCTTAAGCCACCTTTGCGCCCACCAGCCCCGGACTGGGATCTTAATGTGGTGTTGCAGCGGATTACCTGTCCGCTTTTTGAGCCTATGGCTACCTGTCCGCTACGTTTTCTTTCGTGGAAAACCTTGTTCTTGGTAGCCCTCACTTCGGCTAGACGCGTTAGTGAGCTGCATGCCCTGGTTTCTGATCCTCCTTACACTAGGTTCTACAAGAACCGGGTAGTCCTACGGACTCACCCTAAATTTCTTCCCAAAGTGGTTTCCCCTTTTCACATCAACCAGGAGGTGGTACTTCCGACCTACTTTCCCAGGCCACACTCCAGCCGAGCTGAAATGGTCCTGCATACCCTGGACTGTAGAAGGGCGTTGACCTTCTACCTTGACCGTACGCGGGAGCACCGAAAGGCTGTTCAGCTCTTCGTGTCTTATGACCCCAACAAGTTGGGGCTCCCTGTCTCCAAGCGTACTCTGTCCATCTGGATTGCGGACTGTATCGCTTGGGCTTACGAGGATGCCGGCCTCGTGCTGGAAGGTAGAGTCACAGCTCATCGTGTTCGGGCGAAGGCTACGTCGGTAGCTTACCTCCGCTCTGTTCCATTGGCAGACATCTGCCGGGCCGCTACTTGGTCTTCAAGCCAGACTTTTGCAGCCCATTACTGCCTGGAGAGGGAGTCCCGCAGGGACAGTGCTTTCGGACAGGCAGTCCTCCGTAACCTCTTCGAGGTATAGGCAACTCCTACCCTCCGTCCCGGATGTTGGGCTACCGGTTGGAGACATATTCAGAGAAGATTCCTTCCTTCTGTGCTACTGACCTCGAGGGAGCTCATTTTTGTGCTTAGGGTCTCCGGTAGCCTTAAGCTTGGGAGTCCCATATGTGAGGACTGACTTCCTGCTTGGTCCTGGAGAAAGCGTAGTTACTCACCTGTAACAGGTGTTCTCCAGGAGCAGCAGGAATCAGTCCTCACAACCCTCCCTCCTCCCCTTGGAGTTGCAGTTATATGCTTTCGTTTTTGCTAATTTTTGCTGTCTTTTAGCTATGTCATCTGACTGAGCAAGATGGCACCCTTGGGCGGGAAGAGGACCGCGCATGCGCGCTGCAATTCCCAAAGGCTTTCTTTGAAACCTGGGGAAAATTGCTCCGCGAGGGCTCCGTCGGCGCCGTCACCCATATGTGAGAACTGATTCCTGCTGCTCCTGGAGAACACCTGTTACAGGTGAGTAACTACGCTTTAGCGCCTCTTGTACATAGTATGATTTCTGTTTCTCCTTAGTTTTTGGTTCATGGTTACATCTGTTGGAGTATGGCTTTTTACAATACTGGAGTGTCCTCTACTGGGTTCAGCTACATATTACAAGGGAACAGCCAATCAGGCTACTGGTATTTTTTTTCCTATTTCTTTCTCCAACGTCTGCTGGTAGGGGGACTAAACCCGCTTGTCTAAACTGGTCTAGCAGGATTCCAGGAAAGGAAATTAACGGTAAGTGAAAATTTCCTCATACAGAGCTAAATGCATATTGATAATCTTCTATATAAGATGGGAAGTTAAAACCTCCGAACTTGGCCAGTCCTAAAGCACTAATAGTGCTGGGTACAGACATAAAACTAGTCTTCAGGGTTCAGAAAAATCCTCTTTTTTCCTATGTTCTCCTTGGACAAACAGGATAAGTCTTCAGGTACAGTATAAGTGGCCACTATGACGGAGCCCTGCACAAGAACTTCCTCAGCTTCTTCTAGAAGTTTTAGAAAGCTCACCAGGAATGTGTGTTTGTTGCCTCTGCATGCCTGAATTTCCGATCTGACTGACTTTTTTCACCGAGCCAATCGTATGCTTCTTGTCCACGTATAACAACGTTGGAATAATCTTTATTTATTTATTTATTTAAAGTCTCTTTTATGCCGCGCTATTCAGCATCAGCGCGGTTCACAATAAACAATGAACATACACATTTCCAATAGTACTTATCATTCTTCATCATCCTGCTAGACCAGTCCAAGCAATCAGGTTATGTCCCCCAGCAGCAAGCGGAGGCAGACTTGAGCAACATTTTGGTGATGTCATCACCGATTATATTCTCTGGTAGAGCACTGAGAAGCCAGTATTATCTGTCTCCAGCAGGTGGCAAGGTGTGTGGACTGGTACAGCAGTGAAGATAGGCTTGACTCTCCTCGCCCACACTTCAGTGTGGAGGCCATGGACTGAATCAGATTTTCCTCACACACATGGTGATGTGGAGCTTTTGATTGAATCCTGAAAGGCCCAACAGCTTGGAACACGGGTATGCCCATGTCTCCTGGAGCAGACAACCTCCCTCTATCCATGCTATTTCCTTCGGATTACTAGTACTGGTGGGCTGGAAGAGGAGCAGGAGGACCACATGGGATCCCTGAAAAGGGTCAGCAAGTTGGGACCAGGCCCCCCTTCTCTCTTGCTGTCCTTATCTAATCTTCACATTTTTTTGCCTATTTTTTCACATGTTTGGTAATTTTTTTCTAAGTCCCTTTATTCTCATTGATTTCAATGGGGAAGTTTCCCTATTGATTTGAATAGGCGTTCAATTACTACTACTACTAGTGATTATTTGTATAGCATCACAAGGCATATGCAGCGCTGTACATGTACAAATAAGAGACAGTCCTTGCTCATCAGAGCTTACAATCTAATCAAGACAGACTACACAACAACTGGGGACTAGGGCTCTCAGATGCTTTGAGTTAACAAAAACATTCTTGGACAGAAATAGAGCAGCACAGCAAAGAAAACACCAAAGAAACAAAAAGCTTAGAAAGCACAAAAGAAAAACATATCCTATCTGCTCAGTCTAGCCCACAATATCGGGGGGAAACCAATCATTAGAAATTAAATTCTGACAAATATGCAAGAAATCTAGGCTTTTATCCAGCACATAAAATTACAGCACACCTGGTGTGGATTCACTATAGGCTTCAAGACGTTTCGCATTCAGAAAGGCTAGCAACTGGGAGGGCTAAAAAAAAAAGAAACAAACTGATACTTCACTAAGCACTTAAAAGAGTGCTTCAAGAAAAAGAGCCCCCCCAGTTGTAGGACCCTAGGTCACATAAGGAGAAACTCCCTGTGGCAACAGTGGGTTACCTTTGCCAAGTCAGGATAAATGTATACTCGCAAACCACGAAACAAAAGATTCCTCTTGCGGAAAAAGAGCTTTAAAAGCCACTCTTTATCCGAAAGAAGAGCAAAGGTTGCAATCAATGTGGCTGGAGCCACGGTCTCCTCTCAAGATGATTCCAGTAAATCAGAAATGTTCAGCAGAGCCATCTGTTGACCTGCCAGGGGTGTCACTTTGCTGCCCGATGGAAGATAAAATAATTTCATCATTGGAGGAAGTAAGTCCCGAGGTACTGCTAAATACTCTGTGAACATTCCCTTGCAGTCATTGTAGTGACCTGTGGAAAATGAATTAAACGCAAATTATTTGCTCAATACATATTTTCCAGCTGTTCCAATTTCCTATCCACTATGACAAAATTCTTAACAAATAGCTCAGACTGTCTTTCCAGTGGGGCCAACTTAGATCAAATTTCTGCACCTCACTTTTAACAGTCATAACCATGGTAGATAAATGCTCATTTGCAGCCACATTATTTGATACTTTAACTGCCAAAGAGGATACTTGGGGCAACAATGCCTCCCCGAGTGAAACGATAGCTGTCCATATCGATTCCAATATAAAGGTTGTACAAATGTAAAAGCAGCAATATCACCTGCTTGGACATTGCAGCCTCCATTCTTGCCAAGACAATGTTGCCTCTCGAGACCGCAGCTTCTCCAACTGGTCCCCTTCCACTCGGTAAAGTCATTGGTTCAGCATGATGAATAAGATGTTCCAGGGCTAGGGAATTTTCCGCCACCACTGCCCCCGAGCCTGGCCTTCACAGCTCAGATGACTCACACTCACCCAAGGAGAGTCCTGGCAACAGGCTTCTATCAGGGGACTGCTGGAAGCACACTGCCTTCGACGCTGGCCGTAGATCTGGGTATAGAGATGGTAATTCTGAACCAGACACCAGGCTCTCTAGCCCCGACAACTCTGCAGCTGGACTTTCCTCCCCCAGAACTGCTGGATATTGGGGCAGGTGCACCAAGTACGAGTCCAAGGGATCAGAAGAAACAGGCATGGAGGCAAGAGCAGTTTGGGAGGGCTGCAAACCCCCCTGGCCTTGCGCTTCCTACCCATAAGGAAGCAGCCGCCTCACACAAGCTCAGTAAATGCCATCTTGGATCCCCCCCCCCGGGATTCCCTTTTTGAATCTCCCATTTGCCATGGCTCTATAACTTTTTTTGGTGAGATTTTTTCACATTTTTTCTCTTTTGCTGCGCGTTTTTGTTTGGTCTGATACAGCTGCAACCCCTAGCAGTTTTTCACCGTGGTTGCAGATTTTTGCCCCTGGTTGGTGGGCTGTGATGCCCAGGGACTATTTTGGCTAGCATCCTGACACCTTCTGCAAGGGGCCTGGGACCTGATTCCATGTCTGTAGCCCATGCTGCTCCTTTCTATTTTTCTTTGCCACTGGTGAGCTCAGCAGCCACTTTGGTGGACTGTGTGGGTCCAGTGAGAGCGGAGCATGACAGGGCAGCATTTACTGAGTGTCCAGGGGCCTACTTGCGAGTTGGCGAGTGTGTCAGCTTGTCAGCTCCTGCAACAGCCTTCGGGCTGTATTCAGTTGGCTAGCTGCGTTTCAAGTCCCTGCAGGGATATTTGGAGATTGAGTGTATCCTCAAGGGACTCAGAGTTCATGGGCAGTTAGAGAGGTTACAGTCCCTGCTTTGCCCTTGCACTCCTCCATTCCTCTGTGAGCCCAGCCTTCCCCTATGGGGTTTATCTGAAGGTCTCAAGTGCATTCCAGCTGCCACAAGGTAAGTCTAAGGATGAAGGAATGGTGGTTCCCCCATGGGCCAGGTGAGATCCCTACAAGATTCATCTATCTCCAGGAACAAGCAGGAAGTCAGTCTTCACATATGGGTGACTTCAACATCATCGGAGTCCGGCACAGGAACACGCCCCAGCATCCAGTAGGAAAGCTTTTGGGAGCGTTCCTCCATGCATGCGTGGCTGCCTTCCCGCCTTTGCTCCTGGTCTCCTCAGTCACCTCTTTTCCACAGAACCATCGGAACCTCATCCCTGTCAGCCACATCAAGAGACTTCTTAGTTTTTTCGTGGTACCATCTTTACTTTTTTGCCTTCCCGTCGCCGACTCGATTCCGCTCCCAATCCCATTTTTCTTCTCTTATTTAATATAATTTTTTCTTTCATTTTTTTCTTGTATCTTGTCGGGCTTAAAGTCTACGGCTTTACCTTACACCATTGCGCAATTTGACTTTGTTCAGTACTTTTCCTAGAAAATGGAAAATCCCTGCAGTGGTTTTAAAAAATGCTTGAAGTGTGCTAGTACCATTTCCATCACCAATGAACATAGCTGGTGCCTCAAGTGTTTAGGACCAGACCACGATGTAGATTCCTACCCCTCCTGTCACCACAAGACTGCCAGAGGTAGGAAGAACTGGGATAAACAGAAGGTTAAGCGCTCCAGCCACCGCAAGCACCTCTCCCCTCCGGGGATCGAGGGCCCAGCAGCAGCAGAAGCGGCGGGAACTGCCTCCATCTTGGCGTGCTGCCCAATTGGGGCAGACGCCTGCATTTAAGAGAAGCACCAGCAGGCGCCGAGAAGAGAAGTGCCCCAGCCACCGCCAGCACCTCTCCCCTCCGGGGATCGAGGGCCCAGCAGCAGCAGAAGCGGCGGGAACTGCCTCCATCTTGGCATGCTGCCCAATCGGGGCAGACGCCTGCATTTAAGAGAAGCACCAGCAGGCGCCGAGAAGAGAAGTGCCCCAGCCACCGCCAGCACCTCTCCCCTCCGGGGATCGAGGGCCCAGCAGCAGCAGAAGCGGCGGGAACTGCCTCCATCTTGGCATGCTGCCCAATCGGGGCAGACGCCTGCATTTAAGAGAAGCACCAGCAGGCGCCGAGAAGAGAAGTGCCCCAGCCACCGCCAGCACCTCTCCCCTCCGGGGATCGAGGGCCCAGCAGCAGCAGAAGCGGCGGGAACTGCCTCCATCTTGGCATGCTGCCCAATCGGGGCAGACGCCTGCATTTAAGAGAAGTGCCAGCAGGTGCGCCCACGTCTGGCAGGCCCACGCCTGAGGGCCTCGCCAGAGGGCCCTTTGGTGCGGCCCTTAGGCAGTGGCCCTGAGAAGGCCCTCTAATCCATCTTCAACCAGGCCAGTAACATCGCCGGACACAAGACACCAATGAGACTTGCCCACAGCCTCAGGGTCCCGCATCAAAGCCGGTACGCATCCTTTCCAATCAAGCCTGTGCACCAAAACCACCAGCCTCAAACACGGTACGAATATCTTTACCATTTCCAAGATCATCCTAATGACTCCATATTAGCAAGAACTGCATCACGATTAATGTAAATGTTGCACAAAGCCCAGGCAGCGTCCTGGATATCCATACTTGTTTACACAACTACTGTTCCTCAAGATCAAGACAAGCAAACCACCATAGTACTGTGCACCACCTCTGTATCACCATAGAATCAGAATCCACCAGTATACTTCATTAGAATCAGAATCTACCACTGTAATGCCTTAGAATCAGAGTCTACCATCATACTGCCATAGAATCTGAATTGTCCAAAAGCGAAAGCTTCCTTGAACTTCCAAACATACATAATCAACCCAACAGTTAGGAACCACCACAGCAACCTCTCAAGATGGCTCCCTCCCTTATTACAGTAACCAACATATACATCCTATATAGCCTACTCCATAGCGCTATTGCCTTCACAACCGTCGGCAACCCTATACCAACCTTACGGAGCACCGGAAAAAGATGGGCAGACACTCCTCAGCACCTGGAGGCAGAACCTAGACACAGCCAGAGCCCACACATCTCACTTCAGCACTCCAAGAAATCCCTGCCAAGAAAACAACAGCAACCCTGCTACCTGAACTGCGCCCTCATTAACGCCTGCTCAGTCCGGAAGAAATGGCCAATCATATCCGACCTGATATCCCACTATAAACTAGACATCCTATTAATTACAGAAACGTGGCTCACAGAAGCCAACACTCCCATCCTGAACCAACTCACCCCACCCAACTTCTCAGCTCACTCCTGCCACAGGGACAACCGCAGGGGGGGAGGAATCCTAGCATTTACGAAAACCGAGCTACGATTCCAACAGACCACTGCTAACAGTACCACACATCTGGACTACATAACTATATCAAATAGACACAATTCTATCAACTTAATCTACCGACCTCCGTCAGCCTCCCCAGATGACCTATCAACGTTAATTGATCTGGCCTGCAACACTAAGAACCCGCGCATATTGAACTGGCTTATGGGCGATTTCAACCTCCCGTCCCTACCGGAAGAGCACGCCTCCGCCCTCCTGGATGCCCTCGGAGAGTTGGGTTATGTGCAAATGATCAATGAGCCCACCCACACAAAGGGAAGCAAGCTGGACCTGATCTTCACCCCACAACCAGCCGCAAGTCAAGACCACACATTTGCCACCTCTCTCACAGCAGTCCCATGGTCCGACCATAAGCTAATACTGTTCCAACTACCCAACCAACAGGAGCAAACAAGAAACCAACCTGCCACCAATACCTATCCAAAAGCAAAATTCTGACACTTCAACAAGGAAGAGGTACTCTCCAAAACCCTACCGATGTTCAACCTCACAGAAACCAATCTTGAAGAAATGCTCTCTGTATGGAACAGCAGCCTCAACACCATTACTAGCCAACCAACCAACCAGAGACGCAACACCAAGAAAAAGGAAGCCCACCCCATGGTACTCCCCCGAGCTACTGACATCACTCCGCCACCTAAGAAAACTCGAAAGAAGATGGCGACGCTCACGATCCACTGAAGACCTGGACAACTACAATACAAACCTGGAGAAACACCGCAATAACATAAATGAGACAAGGAGACGCTACCACGCAACACTCCTACAACGCTCCCTAAACAAACCAAAGGACCTATTTAGCCTTGTAAGGACCCTCACAAAGGAAACTTCCCCTGCCCAACAAAACATGCCAGAGCCACAAGAATATGCGGATTACCTACAGTCTAAAACAATTCAGACTGTTAAGGCAGCACCACCCATCCCTGTGAGCAGACCACAGCACCCTTCTCCACTAACCGCCTTTTCACTGTCCTCAGCGAAGCACGTCGAAGATACAATCAAAGTGATCAACACCACCACAGCGCCAAACGACCCCTGCCCAGCGTTCTGGATAAAGACACTGTGCAAGGAATTCAGCCCCTTCCTAACCAAGATTGTTAATCTCTCCTTTAGCACGGGAGCATTCCCACATACCCTGAAACAAACATCCATTAGACCACTACTAAAAAACTTCAAGTTAGACCCCCAGAAAGTTGACTCATACAGGCCGATCTCAAGTATCCCACTAATGGCCAAAATCATTGAAAAGATTGCACAACAACAAATCCAGAATCACATCGAGACCAACGCACCCCTAGACCCATGCCAACATGGATTCAGAGAAGCACATGGAGTCGAGACACTACTGACCATCCTCTTCAATACTCTAACCACTGGCCTGAACAAAACCAGAGGAGGTTATGCCCTAATCTTTCTCGACATCGCTGTGGCATTCGATTCCGTGAACCACGTACTACTCATGGAACGGCTGGCAGAGAAAGGGATCCAGGACACAGCCCAGAGATGGTGCGAATCTTACCTTTCAGACAGATGGCAGCATGTGAGGACAGGATCCTCAACCTCCAAACCATTCCAGCAAAAAACAAGGTGTACCACAGGGATCCTCCCTTTCAGCGCTGTTCTTTAACATATACATGCAGCCAATCTGCACACTTGCCCAATCCTTCGGCATCTCATGCCTTGCATATGCCGACGATGTGTTACTCTATATGCCATTCTCCACCGACCAGCTGGATTTCTCACCACTAAGCACCTGTTTCAGCGCTATAGCAGACTGGCTCTACACCCAAAACCTTAGGATAAATTTTAAGAAAACTGAGGCGCTTTCATTACTAGAGACCAATCATTCACGCCACCGGCAACACTAAAAGTAAGAGACGCCGAACTTCAAAGCAAGCCAACCATCCGCTACCTAGGGATAACACTCGATCAGCAAATAAACATGAAAGCCCATATAAATAACACCGTCAAGGCAGTATACCTCAAGATTCGCACAATCCGCCACCTACGACCTCTGCTGGACCCAGATGATTTTAGAACAGTCTACCAGGCACTAATCATCCCCCATTTCGATTATGCCAACATCATCCTACAGAGACTACCAAAAAACGTGCTGATCCCACTACAGCTAGCCATGAATGCCACAGCCAGAATTTTACACGGTGCCGCCAAGAGGGACCACATAACTCCAATCCTGAAGCATCTTCACTGGTTACCAGTCCATTGTAGAATTACCTTCAAGATCCTGCTGATGACATTCAAAGCCATCAATAGAATCACCTCCGCCTCCATCACAGACCTCATTATCCCTACTCCCACAAACAGAGCCAGAAGATCAGTCACAGTAAACACCCTAAGTATCCCTAGCAAGATCACAAAATGTTCACAGCTCACAAAAAAGAGAGCTTTTGAGTACTACGCCCCCTTGTATTGGAATGCACTCCCACCTAACATCCGGTCCATTACAGACCTTACCACTTTCAGGAAGGCCCTGAAACATCACCTCTTCCTGCAGCACTATGGCACCACACAACGACCACTCATCCCCAGTCAACTAAACAGCCATTCCACACTACTCACTATACATGACACTAGCACAGATAGCCCTACCAGAACCCGAGTAGGATCATGTACATAGTAACTAAGAATGTTTATAGTAACCTAGAATGTAAATACCTAGCCTAGAACGTGTATATAGTTTACCCAGTTTAACCCAAGTTTATCAACCCTGTTCTATGTAAGTCCAGTACGGGTCCCGTGACTGGACAAAGTTGATGTTATTTGTAAACTGAGCTGAAATTGAAAAGCGCGGTATAGAAAAGATTTTAAATTAAATAAATAAATAAAATAAGCTGTTTCCAACAGACTCAGCTCCTTCTGTGCACTCTTCGGGGGTGTTGACCCCATCTAAGTCCTTCCATACTTTTAGATCCCCACTTAATCAAAAGGACAAGCATCATCAATCTGAGTCTCCAGTGCAAAAGAAAAAAAAGATGGTGATAGCATCGAGATCATTGACCTCGAGGTTGGCGTTAGCATTGGACACCGAGCATCGTCTTGTCACCGACACTCCGATGTAGACAGGCCAGTGAAAAAGCCCCAGCAGGAGGCCTCACCCTCCAAATCCATAAAGGGGCTTGGGGATGCCCCTGAGGTACAATACTTGGCGGAGCCCCCGATACTGGGTCAGAAGTTCTGGCCCACATAATCGTGTCCAGAGCCACTCCTCCCCCGGTACAGAAACTCGATCTGGAAGCACACTAAGACGGAACAGATCATTCACCTGAAATGGCATACAGATTGCTCCTTGTCTTTTGTAGTGTATGTGCTTACATGTCCTTGTGATCTTCATTATATTGGTCGGACGACATGCCCGATCAAGAAACGTCTTACTGAACACAAATCTCGGATACACACAAAGACTATTACGGCTCCTTTAGTTTCACATAGTCTTCAGGCTCTCCATACTTTTGCTGATTATACTTGGTGTATCTTGGATCATGTCCAAGAGAATCCTCGGGGAGGTGATCGTGAGCAGGAATTACAACTTATGGAACAACGATGGATCTTTCTTTTGGGTACTGTGACTCCAGGAGGGTTAAACCTGGAACTGGATTGGTGGAGCATTTTACCGGCGTTATCATTGAGATTCATTTGATTGGATGGGTATAAGTTGCTCATCTGGTTCTGCTGATGTCAGACGCCATTCTTTGTGGAGGACATTTTAAATTGGCAATGGGAAGTTTTCCAACAACTATGAAGGAGTATTGATCAAATTTTTAGACTTGAATAATATATCGCATACCACCTGAAGCAGGATCGTGGGATTCGAAACGCAGCGCTGTGTCGTGGGCCGACGAGGGAGAAAATCCCAGATTTAACTCAATTGAACTGTTGCCGAATTGCTGAGGGACCCAACTGCCAGCTAAGTCTGCTCAACTTTTTTAAAATTGTTTTGAAATTCTTAGCATTATGGCTTTGTGGGTCTATGTCTCTAGTTCATCCTCTGTTTAGAGAGTGTTACTGGACTTTATAAGATTAAAGGGAGAAGTCCGTTTCATTTGACGGGGTTTTCTGTCCCCTGATCTGACAGACATTCCTACAAAAACAAAACAAATTGGTGTTTGGTTCTGATATATATGTGTCCTTTGGTTGATCAGATTTTATTTTGTCGTCATTGAAAAGAGCATTCTGTGCTCCTGACAGTAGTGACACTGATGCCACTGGGGGCATTGCAATCGGCACTGGTTCCACCACCATCGGCAGCCATGGAGAACCCTCTCGATACCCTTCCGCAGGCATCACCTGCGTCACATCGGGCCATTGAGCAACCAGTACTGAGGTCTCTGGTACCACCGCTCTCGATACACTCAACATCTAAACACGCCGAACACCGGAGTTATAGAGGGCCTCATAAGGATTATTTTGATTTCCTTCCAGACTCTGATTCAGCGCTGGAGGCCTCCGATTCCGATACCATCAGAGATGTGCCATCAGATCCATTGCCTACCTATGAGCATCGGAAGTCTTCCCAAGGACATGTCCTTTCAAGATTTTATTTAGGACATGGGGGCTGCCCTGGAGGTATTGGTGACTATGGAGACAGAACCCAGGGCAGAGGAGCTACACATTCTCCAGTATCCATCGGCACCAAAGGAGGCAGCAACCCTCCCGGTGAATAACATCTTGAGAAACATGATGGTTTGAATGTGGGAATCTCCCATGTCAACGCCTGCAGTCTCTGAGAAGCTGGATACTCTTTACAGAGTCCCTCCTTCTCCAGGGTTTCAAAAATCCTCATCACTCTATGGTAGTTGAGTCTGCCATGAGAAGAATTAAAAGTCAAAAGAATCACTCCTCAGTTCCTCCTGGAAGGGAGGCCAGAACTCTCAATGCTTTTGGGAGAAAGGCCTTCCAGGCAACCATGTTAGCTTCCAGAATAGATTCTTACATGTTATATATAGGCATGTTCCTTAAGGATGTCTCGAGGGATCTAGCAGAATTTACCACGTTGCTGCCTCCTGAGAAACAGGCAGCTCATCAGGTTTTAGTCACACATGCTCAGAAAACTTCAAAATGTCTAAAGGGCAGCCTTTGATGCCAACAGCAGGGTGGTTGCAGCCTGCATTGGAGCTAGACTAACAGCCTGGCTCGAGACATCTGACCTGGAATAATGGGTCCAAGATAATTAAATTAACATTCCATGTAATGGGAGAACCTTTTTGGCCAGAGGTGAAGGGAAAAGTTAGGTGAGATAGAGACGGATGACCTCACCATGAAGAGGCTTTCTAGAAAGACTGCAGATCCTTCTAAAAAGACGACTGCCACCAAGAAACCCATCTTCCTAAAAAAGAAATGTTACTTCCACCCTATCATTCTTATTCATCCTATTCTGTTCCACAACAACAGAAGCAGCAGGTCCAAAAATAACCCAGGAAACCCAAGGTTACCAAGGCAAACCTGTTCCTCCTGCTCAACCATCTCAGCGTTTTTGACTCCTTTCTGGGGAGCATAGCCAATCCTCCCAGGATCCCAGGGAGACTAGTGCATTTCGCACACTGCTGGAGCAACGTCACCTCAGAACCCTGGACCTTACATCTAGTAAGCCAGGATCTACAGTTTTAATTCAGTGATCTTCCACCCACTCATTTTGTAGGCCAATCCTCCTTAGATCTCCATCATATCATCTTGTTACAACAGGAGATCCACTCTCTACTACTTCAGGGGGCAATAGAGGAAGTACCTCTCTCTTCATAAGGCCTGGGGTTCTACTCCTGATACTTTCTTATCACAAAGAAGATGGGAGGCCACAGGCCTAAACTAGATCTCCGAAATCTCAACAAATTCTTTGTCAAAGAAAAATTCAAGATTTCTCTGGGTACCCTTCTTCCTTACCTCCAATCAGATGATTAGCTTTGCTCCTTAGACCTAAAGGATTCTTATATTCACATACTCATCCACCCAGATTACAGAAAGTTCCTCAGATTTGTATTTCGGAACAATCATTACCAATATCAAGTCCTTCCTTTTGGTTTGGCTTCAGCACCCAGAGTTTCACATAGGCTGCCATCACAGCTAGGCACTATCTTCGAACTTTGGGGATCTTTCTTTCCCCTACTTAGACATTTGGTTGCTAAGGGCAGATACCACTCTAGCAGTCACTGCTGCCCTCAAAAAGACCATCCACGTCTTACAGGAGTTAGGGTTTGTCATAAATTATCCAAAATCACACCTCACTCCAACTCAAAATCTAGAGTTCATAGGAGCTCGTCTAGAAACGCCCCAAACCCGAGCTTTTCTGCCAGACGACAGATGTGTCAAATTAATGACCTTGGCCTCACAAATACAAAAACAAGCGTCAATAACAGCCAGAACATTCCTAAGCCTTCTAGGCCACATGGCCTCCACAGTCCATGTCCTCCCATATGTCCGTCTAAACATGAGACTAGCACAATGGACTCTCTCACAGTAGTAGAAGCAGTCCACAGATCATTTCTCAGACTCTATCATCATCACTCCTCAGATGAAGTCAGCCCTTCAAACTGCACATCCTCCTCGTAGGGCTGCTTTTTCAAAGGTCTGTACCACAGTGTACCCTGACGACCCAGGATCTATGGACTACCCAAGAAAATCTCCTACACATCAATCTCCTTGAATTCAGAGCAATCTTCAACGCCATCCGACTCTTCTCTACCCAATTCAGGGACCTCTCAGTCCTCATCCAGACAGACAACCAGGTGGCCATGTTTTATATAAACAAACAGGGAGGGACAGGCTCTCTCTCCTTATGCAGAGAGGCCATCCAGTTGTGGAACTGGGCAATCTCTTGGGAAATTCATCTCCATGCAGTATAACTTCCAGGAACAGAGAATTCCTTAGCTGACCGACTGAGTAACATCCTCTATCCACACGAGTGGCAGCTGGAACCTCAAGTAGCACAACACTTGTTCCATCTTTGGGGGAGGCTGATAATCAACCTGTTTGCTTCTCCTGTAAACGCTCAACTACCTTGTTTCTGCTCGAGGATCCCATCTCCTCACAGGGAGAGCTTGGATGTGTTTCTCCTCCATTGGGGACAGAATCTTTTCTAGGGAGGAGTGGCCTAGTGGTTAGGACAAGGTACTTTGGGTCGGAGGGCCGGGGGTTCAAGTCCCACCTGGGGACAGCAATCTCAGGCCGGAGGGACTGGGATTTCTAGTCCTATAGGCACTCCTTGTGGTCTTGGGCAAGCCGCTTAACCCTCCATTGCCCATGTTCCCTGTAAGTATTAGCGTATGTGTCTCATATCCCCTCGTGTTAAATGTATCTCCCAATTGACCGCTTTGACCCGGTGAAAAGCGGGATATAAATACAGCTAAATGCTTTTCCTCCTTTCCCTCTCATAACAAAGACACTATTCAAACTTCGGGCTGACAGAGGAATGATGATCCTCATTGCCCCTTACTGGCCCAGGCAACTGTGGCTTCCTCTGCTTCTTCAACTGGCTCGGAAACCTCCCCTCAGCCTCGGTTACTCTCCCAATCTTCTCTCTCAGGAACAGGGGGCCCTCCTGCACCCCCAAACTCAAGACACTTCATTTGACAGCTTGATTCCTGAGTGAGTAGTCCTCTCATACCTAGAACTCCCAAGAGGAGGTTTTACAGGTTCTCCTATCCTCCAGACATTTTTACGCTTTCAAGTGGTGCAGATTTGCAATTTGGTGTTCACAGAGAACACTAGATCCTTACACATGTTCTGTTCCGGATCTACTTCTGTACCTGCTCTACTTGTCCTCCTCTGGCCTCAAGATCAACTCGGTGAGGGTTGTCACGCCCTTGCGCCCTGCCTCAGGCTTAGAGGGGCGAGGTTGCGGTTAACTTCTCTTATAAAGCTTAGATAAACTATCTTTCCCTCTGCATGCTGGGAGTTGTAATTTGGGCCTTTTAAGATGAAGTGTAGTCATGAAACCAAAGGTGAAGGCAAATGACAGAATTTATTTCAAAATACAAACAAAGTCCATGTAGACTGTAACAGGATACTTCTCCATTCGCTCAGGATTATTTACAACGCAGCATGGATGAGCTTCACTTTGGCTTCATAGTCATTAACTATATGCAGCTGCTTAACAATGTAACTGATATGGGAAACACAGCTTCTTCCCTCAACAAAATAAAAATGTCTTCTTTTTAACTTTGTCTTCGCTAAGCATTTAATAGCACATGTAACAGGTATCTCCCCATTAGAAGAGCAAGTTCCTACCTTCATTTCAGGCTAGGTTTCAATACACTGCTTCTAGGAGACTTTCACCTTTTCAGCTATCCTTTAGCATAGGGATTCAACGCTAGTAGCCTGGCATAGAGTACAGTCCATGGGCATTTCTGGAGACAGTAAATCCTGCTCAATAGGCTCAACCTGCATCTCCTCTGGCTCTGATAATGCAGTGTCCTGCTTTGAGCTCTTAAAGTATGTCTCCGGGTGTATTCTCTCTGAGGATTCCCGTGTCTCTCCTGAGCCCAGCTCTACCCGGTAAGGATAGATTGTACCTGAAGCTGTGGACACTTCTCCCTGGCTGTATTCACTTGCCTCTCTCCAGCCTCTCGGAAACAGTTCTTGGCTCGCTTCTCTGAGTTCCCTCTTGGAGCTCTACCAATGCTCCCTATTCCAAGCTAGGCTCCTTTGACTCCTGTGCTGAGTCCTGGGCTCCCACCTATGAGCTCTCCGAACCTTCTGATCAGGAACCTGGATCTGAACCCGTTCCTGCTCCTCTGCTTCCTGCAGTTCTTGCTTCTTCTCCTTCTCCTGCTTCCTCCCTTGCTTTGACTGTAGCAAAGGTTTATATCCCTGTTTCCAGGGCACTAACTTTTCCTCTCTGCTCAGGTGCTTGTAATTATCTCTCAAACCTGCAACTACGTCAGCAGAGCTTGGGTGTGGCAGCCTAGGTTTAGTTTCTCTCAGCTTACTTTCTTTATGTAGAAGCTGAAATCCATGCACTGCAGGGATTTCACTTTTCCTCAAAGCAAATTCATCACCTTTTCCTATTTCCATAAGCTCAATACAAGCTTCCTTGTCACAGGGTACATTTATCTGCCATTGCAGCTTCTCACCATACTTTGGAAACCCAGTCTATCTCCACACATCCCTTGGTGGCTAGATTCATGAGGGGTCTATTCCTGACCAAACTGCCTCTCCGCCCACCACCCACAGGGATTTAAATGTTGTTCTTGCACAGCTCATGCACAGTCCTTTTGAACATAAGATATGCCATACTGGGTCAGATCAAGGTCCATCAAGCCCAGTATCCTGTTTCCAAAAGTGGCTAATCTAGGTCATATGTACCTAGCAGTCTCCCCAAAAGACACAGGTTCCACAATGCTTGTATTGGATCAAGCATTGATTTCCTGGGTCCCTTTTTAATAATGGATTATGGACCTTCCTCCAGGAACTTCTCCAACCTTTTTTAAACCCAGCTACACTAACAGCCTTTACTACATCCTCCGGTAACAAATTCCAGAGTTTGATTACACGTTGAGTGAAAAAATATTTTCTCTTATTCGTCTTAAATAGTTTACCCTGTAGCTTCATTGTATGTCCCCTAGTCTTTCTATATTCTGATAACGTAAACAATCGATCTACCCGTTCCACTCCATTCATTATTTTATAGACCTGTATCATATCTCCCCTCAGCCGTCTCTTTTCCAGGTTGAAGAGCCCTAACCTTTGTAGCCTCTCCTCATAGGAGTAGCCTTCCATCCCCTTTAGCATTTTGGTGGCTCTTCTCTGTACCTTTTCTAATAACGCTATATCCTTTTTAAGATACGGTGACCAGAATTGCACACAATATTCAAGGTGTGGTCGCACCATGGAACGATACAGAGGCATTATAATATCTTTGTTATCTCCAGGAACAAGCATGGGTATCGTTGGTACCGACGGAGCCTGCGCGGGAACGCTCCCCAGCGTCCAATAGGAATGCTTTTGGGAGCATCCCTCAGCACATGTGCACTGCCTTCCCGCCTTTCCAACTGTCCCTCTTCGGTTCTTCGTTTTCCACGGAGCCGACAGGACACATACCCTGTCACCGCAGAAACTTTCTTCTTTAAACTTGTTTTCTTGTGGTCGCGCTTGCCTCCACACGACACCTACTGGTACTGCCGGTTCTTTCTTTTGTCTTTAAGACAAAAAAAATAACTGTTTCTTTTGGTGCTAGGCGCCATTTTGGGCATTAGGCCCCATTTTTCCCAAAAGATGGAAAAACCAGCTAGTGGTTTTAAAAAATGTACTAAATGTGGCGGTACCATCTCCGTCACCGACACCCTTGACTGGTGTCTAAAATGTTTAGGTCCTGACCATTCTCCATCTGAGTGTTCCTCCTGTATGGGGATGACTAAAAGAGGAAGACAGAACTAAGCTAATAAAGCTCGGTACCCTCTTTTCTTCGGATACCAGTTCCATTGCATCGATGTCTTCAAGAGCCTCGTCTTCCTCCCATGGATCTCAGGTAACTAAACATAAGAGCTGGTCCTCAAAGGGTAGCTCTCCTTCAAAGCATCGAGAGGCCATTGGCATTGTCCTTGAGGAAACTACACCGGCAAAACAGCCCCGGCGGGAGGCTTTGGCCTCCAAAGCATCAACGGGGTTCCAGGATGTTCTTGAGGCTTCGACCTCAGCAGAACTACTGGTGCCATGCTCTGGGGTTCCGGACGCTTTTACCGGTACCGATACCCAGGCATCGGCAGTGTCGATAGACCAGAGATTCCTCGCTATCGAACGCAGTCTTGCAGCTCTCCTTACAGCTGTGGTACCGTTGACACCAGTGGTTCAACGGACACCAGTACCGATGCCGGTACCAGCACCAGTACAGATACCGGTACCAGCACCCATGGTACCAGCCCCGGTGGGAATCCTTCTCATTCAGACTTTTTCTGGCATCGACAGATTGGTACCGGACCAATTCAGTACCGACTTCGATCGATACCGAGACCGTGCTTTGCATGAACATCAGGATCAGAGATACTTCGAATCCTCCAATTCCGATGACTCTGCTGGTACCAGAGTGTTTCTCCTGGAAGATTCCTCTTCTCCCCAACGCAGAATGTCTCCTCCGGAAGACATGTCTTTTCAGGATTTTATTTGTGATGTTGCACGAGACCTTTCAATCACGGTAGCTCCTGAAAAAGAACCTAGAGCAAAGGAATTGGAAATTATCCAATACCCTAAGGCTCCCAAGGAAGCAGCCACCCTGCCCATTCATGAAATTCTTCATGATTTGATGCTCAGAATGTGGGAGACACCTTTGACCACATCTCCTCATTCTAGGAGAATCGATACCATGTATAGAGTTCCACCATGTCCTGGTTTTCAAATGACTCAGCTGCCACACCATTCAATGGTGGTAGAGTCAGCCATGCATAGGATGGAAAGTGCAAAGAGACATGCATCCAATCCTCCAGGTCATGAATGCAGGACTCTTGACGCTTTTGGGCATCAAACTTTTCAGGCTTCCATGCTTTCAGCTAGGATCAGCTCATATATTTTATATATGGGAATGTTCCTCAAAGAGCTCACAGGAGATTTGGAGCTTATGAGCCCCCTTCTCCCTGAGGACAAATGACAGGACTTTCTCACTCTGGTCAAGCATGCTCAAGATGTCTCCAAGTTTGTAAACCGTGCAGCCTTTGACTGCTTTGAATGCATCAGCAGAACCTCTGCTATTCCATTGGTGCACGTTGGATTGCCTGGCTTTTGGGAAACATCCCTTGCACAGGAGAAAGCCTCTTTGGCAAGAATTGGCAGGAGAAGGCTAATGAGATAGATACTGACAATCTCACTTTAGACAGATTGTCAAAATCTATAGCCACCCCAGCCAAAAAGAAACCCTATAAAAAACCCTTTTTCAGCAAAAAGAGGAAGTTTTATCCATCTTATACCCAGCAAGGGCAAGCTCAAGGTCAAGTTGCCCAGAAAGGTCAACAACAACAATCCAGATAAAAGAAGCCAAAAGGCCTTAGAGCTCAACCAGCTCCACAGGCCTAGCCCCCTCAAGGGCTTTGACTTCTTCATAGAGAACATAGCCTTCTTGCCTCTGAAGGGGCCAGAACCTCTAAACCATTCCAGGCAGGTTGTGTCATTTTGCCAACAGATGGCACCAAATAACAACAGAAAACTGGACTCTGTCCATTGTCAGAGAGGGGTACAAGCTTCATTTTCACAGTATGCCCCCTCCTACAATCGTAAGACAGTTCAATTCCCAAACCTCTACAGGCAATCTACTGGATCATGAGGTCTCAACACTCCTTGCTCAAGGAGCAATAGAGGAAGTGCCCATTCTTCAGCAGGGTGCAGGGTTCTACTCCACCTATTTTCTTATTCCAAAGAAAACAGGAGGACACAGATCCATTCTAGACCTCAGAATTGAACAAATATCTGTTCCGAGAAAAGTTCAAAATGATTTCTCTGGGAACTCTTCTGCCATACCTTAAAAGTCAGGATTGGCTTTGTTCTCTAGATCTAAAGGATGCATATACTCACATTCTGATCCATCCAGATCACAGGAAATTCTTACAATTCCTTTTCAAGGGAAAACATTTCCAATACAGGGTTCTTCCCTTTGGTCTGGCTTCGGCACAAAAAGTATTCACGAAATGCATGGCAGTAGTAGCTGCATTTCTGCGAACCCTGGGGATATTCGTCTTCCCTTACTTGGACGAATGGCTCATTCGAGCCCCCACAGTTCCAGAATTCAGATCTGCACTGTCTCGCACAATGTGAATCCTTCAATTCTTGGGATTGGTCATAAACCTCCAAAAATCCCAACTTGCTCTGTCTCAGTCCCTAGAGTTCATAGGAGCCCGTCTAGATACAAACAACCCCGCTGTCTTCGTATAATGCAGCTAGCTTCTCAAGCAGCGGTGAAGTCCTCCCTAACTGCTCGAACTACTACCACTATTGGGACATATGGCATCCACGGTTCATGTGGTTCCCTATGCTCACCTTCATATGCGAGAAGCCCAGTGGACCCTATCCACACAGTGGACACAGGCCACAGGACGTCTGTCAGACAAGATATCAAACTCACAACGACTGATCTTGTCCCTACAATGGTGGCAATCACTGGAAAATCTTCTAGTGGGGTCACCTTTTCAGCAACCCTTATTCCAGGCCACCCTAACAGATGCATCACAGGTGGGATGGGGAGCACACCTGCATCATCTCTTTACCCAGGGTACCTGGACTCCACAGGAGGCTTCTCTTCACATAAACCTCCTGGAACTCAGAGCAATCTATCTCACTCTTCGAGTACTCCATGCCCAACTCAGCTACAAGACAGTCCTTGTCCAAACGGACAATCAAGTAGCTATGTTCTACGTGAACAAGCAGGGCGGAACAGGCTCTCTGTCGTTATGCAACAAAGCTTTATGACTATGGGCCCTCGCCAGAGAGCATCAAATTCACCTTCTCGTGGTATATTTTCCAGGCATTCAAAACTTTTGGGCAGACAAACTCAGCCGAGTACTGCTGCCTCACGAATGGTCTCTCCACCTAGACCAGGTGGCCAAGATATTTCAGATCTGGAGAACCCCAGACATAGACCTATTTGCAAGTCCACTGAATGCCAAACTTCCCCGGTTCTGTTCCAGGATTCCGGCTCAGAATTGCTAGGCAAGGGACGCCTTCCTTCTTCATTGGGGTCACGACTTCCTCTATGCCTTCCCACCTATTCCCTTCATCCCCAAAACACTCTTCAAGCTTCAGAGAGACAGGGGTCGTATGAGCCTCATAGTGCCACAGTGGCCACGCCAAGTGTGGTATCCCCTACTTCTACATCTCTCTCAAGCTGCACCTCTGGAGTTAGGCTATACTCCAGATCTCCTCTCCCAAGAAAACGGGATGCTATGGCACCCAAATCCCCAGTCCCTGCATCTCAGGGCCTGGTTGCTGAAAGCTTAGACCTTCAGGATCGTAACCTTTCCCAACAGGTAAAGGATATCCTTCAGGCTTCTAGAAAACCTTCCACAAGACGCTCTTACGCCTTCAAGTGGAAACGTTTTACTAAATGGTGTTCACAGAAGGGGTTAAACCCCCTTATGATACCTTTGGAATCGATTCTAGAGTATGTACTTCATCTATCAAATTCTGGTCTAAAGACCAATTCAGTAAGAGTCCATCTTAGTACAATTGCAGCTTCCTATAAGCCTCTAAATGGACAACCAATTTCCTCTCATGCACTCATAACAAGATTTATGAGAGGTCTTCTATTAAGAAAGCCTCCCATCAGGCCACCACCGGTGGCATGGGATTTAAACCTAGTTTTCGGGCAACTCATGAAACCGCCTTTTGAACCTTTAGCCACTACAACCCTAAAGCTTTTGTCCTGGAAGGTCATCTTCCTAATTGCAATCACCTCTGCACGTCGCATTAGTGAATTGCAAGCTTTAGTGCAGGGGTCACCAACCTCCAGGGGGCCGCGGGCCGCACAGCCGACTACCGGCAGACTCGCGGGCCGCACCCCCCTACCCCCCCCCGCGCGCGCGAAAAAAAAAACTGCTCATACCTGTACTTTTATTTTTCCATGTCAGCTCCCTCCCTTCTTCTGCAGCCGCGGCTCCCTGCCTCTTAGGGAACCGCGGCTGTGCTTGTAAAATCATCGCGGAGCCCTTCCTGTCTTGACGGGCTCCGTGCAGCATTGTCCCGCCTCTAAAGGAAGTTGTTTACCACTTCCTTTGGAGGCGGGACAATGCTGCACGGAGCCCGTCAAGACAGGAAGGGCTCCGCGATGATTTTACAAGCACAGCCGCGGTTCCCTAAGAGGCAGGGAGCCGCGGCTGCAGAAGGAGTTGGTGAGTTTGCCTTGGCGGGCCGCACCGGGGTAGAGTCTCGCGGGCCGCACGGAGGGACCTCGCGGGCCGCAGGTTGCTGACCCCTGCTTTAGTGGCTGATCCTCCTTATACTAGGTTTCACCATGATAAGGTTGTTCTTAGAACTCATCCGTACTTTATGCCAAAGGTGGTTTCGCCTTTTCATTTAAATCAATCAATTTATGTTCCTGTATTCTTTCCGAGGCCTTATGCCTCTAATGCAGAAAGGAACCTTCATACTTTGGATTGTAAAAGAGCCTTGGCTTTCTACCTGCAAACAACACAGCAACATAGAAAATCTTCTCAACTTTTTATTGCTTTTGATTCTAGTCATTTGGGACTTCCAGTCTCCAAGAGAACTCTGTCCAAATGGATTGCACAATGCATATCCTTTGCTTATGAGAGTAAGAGTCTTCCTCTTCAAGGCCATGTCACAGCTCATAATGTAAGAGCCATGGCAGCCTCTATAGCTATGACTTATGTAAAAGCTCTGTAATACAACTAGAAAGTAGAATCCGTTCAAATATAGACTGTAGAAATTTTTAGAAAAAAGCACAAACCCAACCAAATATTTAATTGGGAGCTAACGTGGTCTCAGTATTCATGGACAAGAATAAGAAACTTCTAATTCTATGTCCCAGCTTTCACATCAATGACCACAATGTTGTAGCTACCACTTTTTTATATATATCTTAAAAGGCTTTTCATCAGAAAAAGGGATAATCAAAAAAATGCTTAGCTTTTAGGCAATTGAGCTTAAACTGCGATCAGCTTCCAAAAATGTTGTATTTCATTCCCGACGCTAACCAGCGCTAGGCGTTTCGCCACTCAGGGGTTCTTCAGGGGAAATGCTAAGCTTCTAAAACACAGTGCATAATGACTATACTTTCTTCATACAATGTGTCCAAAAACTCCAAACATTCATTGTCTAGTGCAGGAATATGAGCTACTCACTTTTTCACTACCATGCCAGCGTTCCAATCACAAATACCTGCTGAACTGCTAAACAAGTGTGCAGGACGCCGCGCATGCGTTTCTTAAGTAGCCAGGAACCAGGCATGAATGAACCCAGCTGACCATGATGTCACAGGCACGCCTCCCATTCCACCCGAACATTCAAGCCAAAGGGTACCACGGTTTGTAATGACTATATACATCGTTGCTCTAAATATAACAGAGTTTCTTCTCTTGTGCAGTCTGGTTGCGAACGTTGTAGTTGGATTATACAAAAACAGCGTAAATCTTCAAAAGTGTGCCGTAAAGCCAGACAATGCTCTACTATAGGAGCCTCAAGTCGTTTGCATTTTAACTTACTTTTATGTTCGTTCATCCGTAATCGGAATGAGCGATTAGTCTTTCCTACATATAGCAGGGAACAAGGACACCGTATACAGTACACCACATATGTGGAGCTGCACGAGGTGTTAGTCCTCTACTTGTACACTTGTCCATTATGTATAAAACTGTCACACTCTTGCGTCACAGAACAGATGGAACAATTACCACAAGCCTTATGGCCACCATTGTTCTCTTGAGATGGATTAGGAGATCGGAGGACTGCCGGGCTCAGCACATCTTTGAAGTTCTTCTGTCTTTGCCATACGCATCGGGCTTGATATTGTTGTAGGCCAGGTATGGCTGATAAAACATTCTTATGTCTGTGTAAACTCGCCTGTAACTGCTTACTCAATGGAGAATACACCGTTATTAAATTAATACTGTCTTCAGCTGTCTTTCTTTGGCGTTTGGGTTGTAGCAGTAAATCTCTATTAAGAAACCGTGCTCTATTTTTATTTATTATTTATTTATTTATTTATTTTATTTATTTTATTTTATTACAGGCTCTTATATACCGCTCTATTCAGAATCAGCGCGGTTCACAATATAACAACATACCATAACAACAAACTGTTATTAACAATTCTTATATACCGCACTATTAGACATCAGCGCGGTTTACATTGAACAAAAAACATCCGACAATTTACATATGTCTGGTCATTACATGTAACAGGAAGTATAACTTGGCGAAATAGGGGAAACTAAATACAATGAGGGTTATCTGATAAAGGATATTCTGGTTAACTATATACAATGGTGGTACAATAGTACATGGAACAACTTGCTATTTACATTGTGAAGTTGGCCTGTTGCGGGGGTCTATCTGTTTGACCACTTCTGCTATTTGCCTGGGGGTTATGTTCGGAGCTGTCAATGAGATATTTAAGGAAGAGGAAATGTTTCAGTGCCTTTCTGAACTGACTCAGATTAGGTATTGCTCTGATTTGTGCTGGTAAGGTGTTCCATAGAGTTGGGGCACAGAATTGGAAGGCTCTGTTGGCTGTTGATCTAGTGCATCTTGTGGTATCATTTGGGATAACTAGTGTGTTTAATTCTGCTGTTCTTCGTGGCCTGTTTGGTGCGAGTGGTTGTATGAGGTTGGAGAGAGAGGAAGAGGTGAGCCCCTTAGCTCTAGTATATGCTTCTCTGATTCGCCTTGGGTAACCCCGTTGAGCAAAATTATATCGCAACTGAACTGTTTGTTGAAATTCTTCTATAGTGCTACAATTGCGTCTGTAACGAACAAATTGTGAAAAAGGGAGACTATTACGCAATCGCTGTGGGTGAGCACTCGAATAATGAAGAAGAGTGTTTCTATCAGTATTCTTACGATAAACAGATGTGGTCCACCCCACCATCGTCTTCTGTATCTGTATGTCCAAAAAAGAAATCTGTGACTCATGACAAACCATGGAAAAATGGAGATTCGGTTCACAGGAATTTAACCAGGTCACAAAGCCTTGCAAAGACACACGATCTCCCAGCCACAAGACAAATATATCGTCTATGTAGCGCTTCCACAATTTCAATGACGCTTGATATGGGCATTGCTGTATCCACTGGTATTCAAACTTCTGCATATACAGGTTGGCCACAGACGGAGCGCATGTGGCTCCCATGGCCACACCAGCAATTTGATGGTGCAATTGTTGCTCAAATATAAAAAAATTATGAAACAGTAATAGCCTCTATAGCTAACCTTCACTCTGTGTCTATTGATGACATTTGTCGAGCAGCCACCGGGGCTTCGGTACACACCTTTACAGCCCACTACTGCCTAGATAAAGCCTCCCGTCGGGATGCCTTCTTTGGCCAAGCTGTTCTTCAAAATCTCTTCCAGACCTAATTCAACTCCTACCCACCAACCCTGGTGGGATGCCAGAGATCCATGGGAGGAAGCATGGCCCACCTTACTAGGGTGGCACCTTTCTGGGGCTATCTCCGTGACATCTTCAGCTAGGGAGTCCCCATAAGTGAAGACTACATTCCTGCTTGTTCCTGGAGATAGCGTAGTTACTCACCTGTAACAGGTGATCTCCGGGAACAGCAGGAATTTAGTCTTCACAACCCACCCACCTCTCCTAGGAGTTGTCTTTCTATCTCTCTGTCTCATTCCTCTCTCCCTCTATCCTTTCACTCAGCTACAAACTTAACTGAAAAGGGACAGTTGGAAAGGCGGGAAGGCAGCGCGTATGTGCTGAGGGATGCTCCCAAGAGCGTTCCTATTGGACGATGGGGAGCGTTCCCGCTCAGGCTCCATCGGTACCGACGATACCCATATGTGAAGACTAAATTCCTGCTGTTCCCGGAGATCACTTGTTACAGGTGAGTAACTACGCTTTATTTTCCATTCCTTTCCTTATGATACCTAGCATTCTATTTGCTCTCTTGGCTGCTGCTGCACACTGGACAGAGGGTTTTAACATGTTATCCACGATGATGCCTAAATCTTTTTCCAGGGTGGTGGTTCCCAATGTGGAACCTTGCATCGTGTAACCATAGTTTGGGTTGTTCTTTCCTAGGTGCATAACTTTGCACTTGTCCATATTAAATTGCCATTTGGATGCCCAGTCTTCCAATTTATCAAGATCCTCTTGCAATTTTTCACAATCCTCTTGGGTTTTAACAACTTTAAATAGTTTTGTGTCATCTGCAAATTTGATAACCTTATTTATTTTATTTTTATTTATCTATTTCTTCTATACCACCCCTTCCGGAGATCAAGGGTGGTTTACATGGAACAGTTAACAATTTTGTATACTTCTGTATACTTTACATAGAACGGTATTTGTAACTATGTACAGGTAACATTGCATGGAACAGTTTCAAAACTATTTGCATGGAACTATTTACAAAGAACAATAAACAATATGTTACAGAGGACAATAGACATTAAACATATATTTCAATTGAACTTGTGTAAGTTTTGGATTTTTTCCTTTTCCATCGTAAGACATTTGTATTAATAGCGGAGGGTCTGTCTGAGTTAGTCATTTGTGACTTCATGAGTTTTGTGGGAATGTTTCTGTGATTGCTGGGGGGTGGCTCTCTGGAGGTAGGGGATTTCAAAATGTTCAGAGAAGAGGTAAGTTTTGAGTTCTTTTCTGAATTGATGAAGGTCTTTCATCAGGCGAAGAGTTATTGGAAGTTCGTTCCAGAGAGTGGGGGCAGCAAAGGAGAAAGTTCTAGAGCTTGTGGTTTTCTTTGTTTTTCTGATGGTTTTTTGTATGTTGACAGAGTGAGTTGCGTTTTGTCTGCGTATTCTTGTTTCTGATGGGGCGTGTATTAGGGTGGACAGGTGTGAGAGGGAGATGTCGTTAAGGAGTTTGAAGGTTGTTAGTAGAATTTTATATTTTATTCGGCTGTTTATAGGAAGCCAATGTAATTCCAACAGTATTGGGGGGTCACATGGTCAGTTAGACGAGCTTTTGAAATTACCTTGGCACAAATGTTCTGGGCTCTTTATAACAGATATGTGTTTTTTAGTGGGAGGCCAATTAGGAGACTATTACAATAGTCGAAGTGGGGGGTGATGAGTGTACTGACTACTGATCTAAAATCATGTGTGTCAAGGAGGGGTCTTAGGTGTTGTATAGTCTTGAGTTTATAGAATATTGTTCTTACTGTCTGTTTTTTGTGAGGAAGCATGGTGAGTGTGTGGTCTATTATTACTCCGAGGTACTTTACTTCTTTTTTAACAGGTATGGTTGTTTTGTTTATTGTGATTGTTGTTGGGTAAGTGTCGTCAGCAACAGATTTTCTTGTTACAAACATTGCTTCCGTTTTTTTAAGGTTGATGCTGAGATAGTTGGTTTCTAGCCAAGAGGTGGTCTCATTCATGCATTCAGACAGGATGTCATATGTGGGGCTGTTAGTGTTTATGGGGATAGCGAGCATGATGTCGTCAGCGTATATAAAATGGTTAATTTTGTGTTTTTTAAATATGCTTGTAATGGGTTGCAGGTACAAGTTGAAGAGGAGGGCGGAGAGGGCTGAGCCTTGAGGGATTCCCTGACCTTGGGGGAATGTTTCTGATGTGTCTTGACCTATTTGAACACGTATTAATCTGTGTGAGATGTATGACTTGAACCATTTGAGAACTGTCCCTCCTATTCCTAGGTTTTCTAGTCTATTGATCAGTGTGTTGTGGTTGATGTCAAATGCGGCAGATATATCTATAAAAAGGAGTAGGAAGCCTTGGCTGTTGTCATCTGTACCTCTGATGAGAAAATCCATCAGTGTAATTAGGAGAGTTTCAACTCCATGGAAGGGGTGGAATCCAAACTGGTGTGAATCAAGGGGTTTGTGCTCATCAATGTGCTCCTGTAATTGTAGTTGTATAGTTTTTTTTTCTGTTATTTTGGCAATGAATGGTATGCTGGCTATGGGCCTGTATGAATTTGGCTCTTTTGAGTCGAGTTTACTGTTTTTTATGATGGGACGAATCGAAGTGAGCTTTAAGGCATCAGGCATGATGCCTTGTGAAAGTGATTGGTTAACTATGTATTGAATGTTTTCAGCAAGATCATCTTTTGTGGACTTGATCCATGACACTGGGCATGGGTCAAGCGGGAAGGTTGTGGTATTGATCATTGTTATGATTTTAAGGAGGTGTTTTTGTTCGACCATGTAAAAAGTTGTCCATTGTTGATTTTTGGATTTGATTGTAATATTGTTGTTGGGATAAGGGGTTTTCTCTTTAGCAACACATTTTGCCGAGAAACTAATGTTTGTACACTTATTGTGGATTGTTTAGGCTCTGAGTTCTGTGTTTTTGTCAATGTTTTTACAATCGCGAATAGTTCTCTAGGTCGATTGATTGCTATATTTATTACTTTAGAATAGTAGTCTCTTTTTGATTTGTTAATTGCATTCTTATATTCATTGAGTACGCTTGTGTATTGGGATTTGTTTTCAAACCTTACTCGTTATTCCCTTTTCCAGGTCATTTATGAATATGTCAAAAAGCAGCGGACCCAGCACAGATCCCTGGGGTACTCCACTATTCACCTTTTTCCATTGGGAAAATTGGCCATTTAGCCCTACCCTCTGCTTTCTATCTTTTAACCAGTTCCTGATCCACAATAATACATTGCCTCCTATCCCATGACTTTTTAGTTTTGCCAAAAGTCCCTGATGAGGGACCTTGTCAAAGGCTTTCTGAAAGTCCAGATACACTATATCAACTGATTCACCTTTGTCTACCTGTTTATTCACACCTTCAAAAAAACATAACAGATTAGTAAGACAAGATCTTCCTTGTCTAAAGCCATGTTGGCTGTCTCCCTTTAGGCCATGACTATCTACATGCTGAGTAATTTTGTTCTTTATGATGGTTTCTATCATTTTTCCGGGACTGACCCATGGCGTCAGCTTCTTTAAAATTCTTAATATGGAAATTTCTTTTCTCATTGCAGTAACCTCTGCCTGTAAGGTCAGTGAATTGCAAGCTGTGGTGGACTATGCTCCATACACTAAATCCACCACGAAAAGTTCTTACTGAAGGTCATCACCTCCTTCCACCTGAAACAATCCATCTCACTTCCAACGTTCTTTCCAAGACCTCCTAGCTCCCCTGCTGAGGCTAGACTACATACGCTGGATTGTAAAAAAGCATTCTTCAGGAAGAAGCAGAAAGTTAGTCCTCACATATAGGTGACGACGCCGATGGGCCCGCGTGGAGCATTTCCCCAGCATTCACAGAAAGCCTTTGGGAATGCTACCACACATGCATGGTCCCCTTCCCGCCCAAGGGTGCCATCTTGGTCAGTCTCCTTTTTTCCGCGGAGCCAATGGACGCTTGTCCTGTTCTTCCCGGAAAAATCCTCTAAAAATTATCCTTAAAAGTTGTTTTCTCCCGGTTTGCGTACCGGTTCCTCTTTCCGCCTCAAGCCGCACCTTTCCCAGCGCCATTCTTGGCTCCCCCTTTTTAACAAGGCTTAGCCTCGATCAGCATTCGTGCCCTTTTTTCACCCAGGGGTCATCAGCCCCGGCTGGGTGTTCCGCACCATGTCCCCCAGTGGTTTCAAAAAGTGTGACTGCTGCAGTCAAACAATGTCTGTTACAGACACCCACGACTGCTGCTTACGCTGCCTTGGCCTGGTCCATCAATCAAAGAAAAAAGTCATTGATCATTGCCTGATGGGTGTAGCAAACAGTATAACTAGGCCCATACCATCATTTTTTGTCGGGATCGACTTGCCGGAGAGGAGAAATGGTGAAACTCCCCCCTCGGAGCAAGAAGTGCCCTTTTAATCAAGTAAAAACAAATCACCCAAAATGTAGAAATAGTGGCAATACACTTATCTTAGACGACTTTCCTGGTCAAAAAAACTGGAATCCAGACCTATATCCACACGACATGCATGTTTCGGGCTCCATCGGGCTTGAATGCTGAACTGGATTGGTGGAGTTTGATTTAATTCAATTTAATCTCTCAATAACAGGGGTTTGTTTGTCATTTTTTGGACGTTCATTCATGACTGTTGTCATCTGGCTTCCTTCGTGATGATGTTTTTGATTGGCTGGATTCATCATGTGGTCACTCAGATGTTCGCCGGGGGGACCTATCAGCAGCCACCATTACGTGTTATAAGCAGCTGTTGGGTTTGGCATTTTTAGCGATTTGATGGCGGGAAAATAGACTGGAAGACATTCAACGGTGGAACACTTGACACAGGGCTTTTTTCAGCCCGAAACATGCATGTCGTGTGGATATAGGTCTGGATTCCAGTTTTTATGACCAGGAAAGCCGTCTGAGATAAGTGTATTGCCACTATTTCTACATTTTGGGTGATTTGTTTTTACTTGTTTAAAAGGGCACTTCTTGCTCCGAGGGGGGAGTTTCACCATTTCTCCTCTCCGGCAAGTTGATCCCAACAAAAAATGATGGTATGGGCCTAGTTATACTGTTTGCTACACCCATCAGGCAATGATCAATGACTTTTCTTTGATTGATAGGTTTAGTAGTCATTGTTTGGCGGAGGTTTTGTATGTTGAATCTTGGCCTGGACCATGACAGTACCACCTGTGACCTGTGCCAGACCATGACTCTGGAAACCAACAAGAAAAGGTCGGAGATGCAGGAGAGGATATTCCTGCAGTCCAACTCAGCCCTGGCTTCCTCGATGCTGAACCCCAAGGTGAGCACCTCCCACGAGGCCTGGGCATCTTCAGAGGTCCGCAGCGGCAGCTTCTCGTAAAGACCCTGGACCCTGGAAAGAAAAAGAAGAAATCTTTGAGACCAGTCGAGGTTACACTGGTGAAACCCGGTAAGGTTTCGTGGTGGGACTCGGGCAACTCTGAGCAGCGCCCCCGAAGTTCTCTAAGAAGGGGTCCTCAGCCAGTGGTGACCATGCGAGGCTCCTTGAGGCCATGGTCCTTGTCAAGGACTCACTCGTGAGAGTGCCAGCATCAGGCCTGAGGCTCTCGGTGCCCACGCCGACAGCTGTGGAGCCTTCTATTGTTTATTGTTTACAGAACATTTGATATACCGCCCCCCATTACATCGGGGCGGTTTACAATAGGAATAAAACATTAGTAGGAAAAAGAAAAGAAATTACAACAAATCAGAGGAAAGGAGAGATGGAGGGAAGGTATAAAGATGGAAAGGAGAGTAAGGATTAGAGATGTCATAGAGGGTCATGAAAGGCGGAGGAAAGGAGAGTAAGGATTAGAGATGTCATAGAGGGTCATGAAAGGCGGAGGAGAAAAAATGGGTTTTGAGGAGAGAACGGAATTTAGGGTAGGATTCTTCTAGGCGGAGGGCCGTGGGTAGTGAATTCCAGAGGGAGGGACCGAGATAGAAAAAAGCTGATTTGCGGGTGGAATGGAGGTGTGCACGGAAGGGGGCTGGAAGGTGGAGGCGGTTGACATGAATAGACCGAAGGCTGCGAGTAGGGACGTGGAAAGTGAGCAAATCAGAGAGGTATTGGGGTCTATGGAGGTAGATAGCACGGTGTACTAGAGAGTATTTTGAAGGGAATCCGGAACTGCAGTGGTAACCAGTGGAGATGTTGTAGCAGAGGGGTGATGTGGTCGCGTGGGGAGGCGTGCAGGATCATCCGGGCAGCTGTGTTCTGGATTAATTGTAGGCGATGTAACTGATACTGGGGAATACCGGCATAGATGGAATTACAGAAGTCTAGCCGGGTTATGACCAAGGAAAGAAGGAGGGTGGTGAGAGCTTGAGAAGACAGAAAAGGCCGGATTGCACGAATCTGCCTAAGGCAGAAAAAGGAGCGCTGGGAAACATGGGAAATGCGATCATGAAAAGTGAGAGCGCTATCGAGAACGACACCGAGATAACGGAGTTTACAGACCGTGGAAATAGGGGTGCCGGAAAAGGAAGGAGTAAGAGATGGAGCGGGAGAGCCGTGAGTGAACCAGATAGCTGCCGTTTTAGACACATTGAGAACCAAACAGTTAGAAGAGAGCCAGGAGGAAACTAAGGACAGACAGGTCTCAAGGGGAGTGATATTCTGGCATTGAATCCAGAATGGCAGCCCTGGAGCAGAATATTTATGCCATCCTGGCCTTGCAGCAGGTGATGATGTCAGGTTCGTCTGCATCATCTGCCCTGACAACTGGGCCCCTGACTGCAGGGGAGTCCATGAGCGTCGAGTCAGGCCCCGAGTGCCACTGGTCTCGGACAAGCCTTCGGCACCAATTGAGATCCAGGTCCTGATCCTCGGGTGTCCAGTCCTCTCCGGCCAGTTTCCAGAAGTCCAACCTGAGATCCAGCGGAGGACCCCAGTTCCTCAGGGCTGCCATGAAGGCGTGGGAGTCCCGAGCCTCAGAGTCCTTGATGCCCTCCGGCTCTCACTGGGAGACCGACGTCAAGGCCTCTCCCAAAAGCTCTTGACACCGAGACGTCCCTTCGGAGCTGTCTCCCCTGGAGCCCTGCCGACATTTCCCCCTTGATGACATGGCCTTCCGCAACTTTGTCCAGGACATGGCTCGGGCCCTTTCGGTCCCCACCAAGTCAGAGGTGGACCCGTGCACCGAAGAACTGGAGATCCTCCAGTATGAGTCCCTGCCAAAGGAGAGACTCATGGTTCTGGTACAGCCCATCCTCGAGAGGCTGCTGCTGCAGATGTGGAAGACCCCAGCCTCGGTGCCGGTGGTCAACCGATGCCTCGATGCCATCTACCACGTTAAGAAGGGCCCAGGTTTCCAAAAGTCCCAACTCCTGCATAACTCCATGGTTGCGGAGTCCGCTATGCAAAAGCTGAAAAGTCAGACAAACTACTCTTCTGTTCCCCCAGGCAGAGGCCCGTGCCCTCGATGTCCTCGGGAGCAAGTGCGTCCAGGGATCCATGCTGGGCTGTCTGATACAGGCATGTACCTCAAGAGCCTCATCCAAGAACTGGAGGACTTTTCTGAAGGCCTCACCAGGGAACCCGTTCAAAGAACATAAGATAGGATACTGGGCTTGATGGACCTTGGTCTGACCCAGTATGGCATGTTTCCAACCATGGCCAATCTAGGACACAAGTACCTAACAGTTTCCCCAACAGACACAGGTTCCACAATGCTTGTATTGGGGCAAGCAGTGGATATTCTGGGTCCACTTTAATAATGGTTTATGGACCTTTCCTCCAGGAACTTGTCCAAACCTTTTTTAAACCCAGCTACACTAACAGCATTTACTACATCCTCCAGTAGCAAATTCCAGAATTTGATTACACATTTAGTGAAAAAATATTTTCTCTTATTAGTCTTAAATAGGTTACCCTGTAGTTTCATTGCATGCCCCCTAATCTTTCTATATTTTGATGGCGTAAACAATCGATCTACGTTTACACATTCCACTCCATTCATTAATTTATAGACCTCTATCATATCTCCCCTCAGTCTCTTTGCAAGGCTGAAGATCCCTAACCTTTTTAGCCTCTCTTCATAGGGGTATCATTCCATCCCCTTTACCATTTTGGTGGCTCTTCTCTGTACCTTTTCTAATAACGCTATATCCTTTTTAAGATACAGTGACCAGAATTGCACACAATATTCAAGGTGCGGTCGCACCATGGAACGATACAAAGGCATTATAATATCCTTTGTTTTATTCTCCATTCCTTTCCTTATGATACCTAGTATTCTATTTGCTCTCTTGGTCACCGCTTCATACTGGGCGGAGAGTTTTAACATGTTATCCACGATGACGCCTAAATGTTTTTCCTGAGTGGTGGTCGAAGATCTGACATCCGGGATCCGGGACTGCTTGAAGTTCCTTTGCTGCGCCGCCTATGACGGCTTAGAATCCACAGCCCATTTAGCAGCAGCGGGCTTCGTGGCCTAGCGCCAGGCCTGGTTGCAGACTTTGAGCAATGGGTACAAGAGAAGTTGCTCGATGTCTCCTGCACTGGGGAAAACTTGTTTGGCAAGCCCATGGCAGACAAGGCAGCCGAGATAGAGGCCGAGGTCATGACCAGGCAGAAGCTCTCAAGGAAAACCTCGACCCTTCCCTGGAAGAAAGCATCGGGAAAAAGACCTCTTTTCCAGAGGAAAAAGGGGTCTTTACACCAGGGCCATTACCAACCCTACGTGGGGCAACAACAACAGGACCCCCAGCCCAAGAACCAGCATCATGGGCAGAGGAAGCCAAAGACTCAGAAATCTCAACCACCAGCTCCTACCTAGCCTGAGGGGAGCTTTTGACTCCCGGGCAGGGTCTCCTCTCCCTCGGAAGACCCTCCCCAGCCCACAGGGAGCTGCCTGGTGCTCTTTGCCCACAGGTGGGCTGGGGTCACCATGGACCAGTGGGTCCTACAGGTGGTAAAGGAGGGTTATCTCCTGGGGTTCCAGCAAACACCTCTGGCGTTCTTCCCAAGAGAGCTGGTTTGGCCTCCTTCACCAGACCTTGCTCCTCTCAGAGTTCGCAGGGTTGCTCACGAAAAGGGCAGTAGAACCTGTACCCAGGCATTTGTGGGGAAAAGGTTTCTACTCCAGGTATTTCCTTGTCCCCAAAAGAACTGGGGGCCTAGGCCCATACTAGACCTGTGAAACCTGAACAAATTTCATGGTGAGGGAGAAGTTCAAGATGCTCTCCCTTGGAACCCTGCTGCCCTACCTCTGCCAGGGAGATTGGCTGTGCTCCTTAGACCGAAAGGATTCATATAACCACATCCTTATTCACCCCTCTCACAGACAGTACCTAAGGTTTGTGATGGGAGGAGAGCGCTACCAGTACAGGGTGCTTCCATTCGGCCTGGTCTCCTTGCCAAGGGTCTTTACAAAGTGCCTGGTGGTTGTGGCCGCCCACTTGCACCTATAAGGGGCTTTTGTCTTCCCTTATCTGGATGACTAGCGCATCAGAGGCAGCATGGCCTCCAAGGCTAGCCAGGCTGCAGGGCGAACAATCTGCCTCCTGCAGCACCTATGGTTCATCATCAACTACCCCAAATTCCACCTCTCTCCAGCCCAAAACCTAGAGTTCATAGGTGCCCAGCTGGACATATTATAGGTCAAGGTCTTCCTCCCAGAAGAAAGGGTACATTGCCTCGTACAGCTGGCGGGAGAGGTGCAGACTCACCGGTTCACACTGGCTCACCGCCTCCTCTGCTTACTGAGCCACCTGGCCTCTACAGTCCACATCATGCCCCTAGTGCGCTTGACATGTGGGCAGCCCAGTGGAGCCTCCGCTCTCAGTGGGCTCAGGTCATGGGCAGGTTGCACAACAAGGTCAGGGTCACCTGCCAACTGGTGGACTCCCTGAACTGGTGGCAGATCAGCCTCCTGGAGCTCAGAACCCTGGCTTTTGCGAGCATTCTGCCACCTCCTGTGCTGCCGTCATGTGCTGATCCAGATGGACAACCAGGTTGCCATGTTTTATGTGAACAAGCAGGGGAGCACGGGTTCATACTTCCTCTGCCAGGAAGCGGTGGCTCGCCTCTCCTTTGCAGTATGCCACGGAATGCTTCTATGAGCAATATACCTTCCAGGTCAGGACAATTGCTTAGCAGACAAACTCAGCAGAGTCCTCCGCCCACATGAATGGCATCTGAACCCCAGGGTGGTGCAAAGATGTTTCTGCCTGTGGGGCAGGCCTATGATGGACCTGTTCGCCTCCCCATACAACATGCAGCTGCCTTGCTTCTGTTCACGCCAGCCGCAGCCAGGAAGGGTGGCAGCAGATGCCTTCCTGATCCCGTGGTCCAAGGACTTTCTCTATGCCTTCCTACCAACACCGCTAGTGGCCAAGACCCTCTTCGTTCCAGAGCGAGCAGATGGGCCCAACACTCCTGATTCCCTCTGCTGCTCTCCTTGTCGGTGGCTCTCCCAGTCCCGCTGGGTCAGGATCCAGACCTCCTGTCCCAGAAGGAGGGGTCCCTCCTGCACCCCAACCTGGGGTCGCTAGCATTATGTTTGTTTATTTATGTTTATTGAGTTTGATATACTGCCCTTCAGGGGAACCAGAGCGGTTTACAAAGTACAAATAATCCAACAAGCAACAGGCTACAGAAGAGGAAAAGGAAGTTACAATCTTAAACAGGAAAGCCAGAGGAGGAAAGGGTATAACACGAGACTTAGAGTAGAAGGTGACTGCTGAAAGGGATAGCTTTAGCTCCTTTCCTGGGGGAAGTCGAGGAGATCCTCCTGGCCTCTTAAAAACCCTCCATCACGTACGCCTTTAAATGGAGAAGATTCTCCGTCTGGTGTGCATGCCAGCCTGCAGTCTAATTCAGTGAGGGTGCACCTGAGTGCCATAGCCACTCACCATCACCCTGTAGAGAAGAAATCCCTCTCAAACCAATCCCTGGTCTTCAGGTTCCTCTGTGGCCTCTTGCTATCAAAGCCGCCCTCCGACGGCAGAATGCTACCTTAATGTGGTGCTCTCCCAACTCACCAGACCGCCGTTCGAGCCTCTGGCCACCTGCCATTTGAGATACTTCTCCTGAAAAGTAGTCTTTCTGCTGGCCATCTCATCCGTTCGGAGAATGAGCGAACTCCAGGCCCTGGTGGCATATCTGTCATATACAAAGTTTTATAAGAACAGGTAGTGCTCTGCACACACCTCAAATTCCTTCCCAAGGTGGAATCTCCCTTCCACCTCAATCAGGAGGTCGTCCTCCCCACCTTTTTTCCACAGCCCCATGCCGGCAGGGAGGAGATCATATTGTATACGCTAGACTGTAAGTGGGCCCTGTTCTTCAACCTGCAGAGGACCCAGGCCCACCGCAAAGTGAACTCTGTCACTTGGATGGTGGACTGCATTGCCCTCCCCTACGAGCGAGCGGGCCTCTCCATTGAGCACCAGATCACTGCGCATCATATGTGGGCTATGGCTATGTCGGTAGCCAACCTCCGCTCAGTGCCAGTGATGGAAATCTGTACAGCTGCTACATGGTCTTCGATTCATACATCTGTAGCTCATTACTGCCTCGAGAGCGAGTTCCGCGAGTCCTCCCGATCCCGTCAGGCTCACCGGTCTGTAGTTTCTCAGATCACCCTTGAACCCTTTTTAAAAATTGGTGTTCCTTATCGTCACTCCAGTCCAGTCCCTTCACTTCTGGGTTGCGCAACCCTTCCAGCAGCTTGGAGGCTGAGCCCACCTTTTTGGGGGATGGAGCGGTATAAATACCACTGGGACCACCCACCCACTCCAGTATTCTCAGCCTCCAAGCAGCTGGAGGGTTCCGTAAGCCTGGGGCTTACTGGAGTCCTACATTTAATTTGCTTAGTTTCCTTGATTTTTAGCTTAATTTGTGCTTAATTGTACCTTTTCAGTAATTTAATTTCCTTTATTTCTTTAGCGATTTTAGGGGCTCTGCTCCTTTAAGAATTTTTTCTCCCTCCCCCCCCCCCCCCGGCTCCGACGCGGCTTGCAGAGCAAAGCCTCGGGTTGTAGCAGCGAGGAGGTGCTCTGCTCTACCCGGCTTCCTACTCTTCTTGCTCTGCCGTCATGGGGGGAAACAGCCTCGCGCCGAAGCCCTGAAGGTGGCTGAGCGCTAGAGGCTGCAACGACAACCGGAGGGAAGCCTTCCATCCCGGCCCGACGCGGCTGAATGCGGAGAAGAACCGCGCGGCGCCCCGGTTTCTCACGGTGCGATCAGACGGCGATCGCACGCGTGATTCTGTAAGGGCTCAGCACCGGTCTCAGCGGGGGAGTGCAGGCAGACGCCAGAGTCCTTTTTTCCCCGAGCAGGCTCCACGTGGTG
Source organism: Ichthyophis bannanicus (assembly GCA_033557465.1). Classification (NCBI taxonomy): domain Eukaryota; kingdom Metazoa; phylum Chordata; class Amphibia; order Gymnophiona; family Ichthyophiidae; genus Ichthyophis; species Ichthyophis bannanicus. The sequence continues at coordinate 48,895,003 of CM066036.1, read as the reverse complement.
AGGCCTACCACGTGTAGAGCCCTCGGGTGGGATTCATAGCATCGGGCCCAGGATCGGCAATCTTCAAACTGCAAGTACCTCCCTTAGGGGACAAAGGAGTGCTAGCCACTAATTACATTTAATTTCGGGTTAATTTTTATTAATTAATTTTTATTAATTTCGATGTAATTTTGTTTGTTCCATGCTCGATTTCTATTCTATTTCTATTTTTATTTTGATCGCCATTAAGTTTTTGGCAGCCCAATTGGTTTTAGGTTAAGGTAATCCCTTTTTAAATCTCCTAGGGGTATTTTTAGGAATTGTGTCCTAAGGGAAATTGGGCTTTGGTGGCAAGGGCCTACAAAGATAAGCCCCAACCTTCCCCATGGCATCCAAGCCACGCTGTCCTTCATGTGGGACACGCAGGGGCACCTCCGCAGAGACAGGAATCTGCAGGAGCTGCGCTGCAGTGGCTACATCAGTTGAACGGGAGATATTGCAGCCTTCCCAGGGATCATCTGACCCTCTAGTAGGGGAAGGGGGGTCCCAGGGTTCGGTCTCTACCCCCTCTGAGCTACCCACGCCTCCTCTGCTTCCTCCACCCCCTTCCTCGAGTGCAGGAGGGGACGGAGAATTTTTCTCCCCTGACTTCATCCTTTTACTCCATAAGGCCTACTGCCTGCGTAAGCAGGGCCTTGGGGCAGATGAAGTTACCACACCAGTGGAAGAGAGATCATCCAGACTCCTAGGGGCGATCAATCCAGAATCCAGCATCCCTTCTAAGCGTCAGCGGCTGGACGGGGAAGACCTCCTACCGTCCTTTTCCCAGGGGACTCCGGAGGAGGATGGCTCGGTGAAGGATTTGGACGAGGAAGAGGAGGAGCTGGAAGAAGGAGAGATCCCGGAAGAAGATCAATCGCGGATAGTTAGGGTCTTTAGGCGAGAGGAGCTTCCGGCGTTAATTAATGAATCCTTAAAAGTACTCAATGTGGCCTCAGATGTACCATCGCAGGAGGAGGCATTGGAGGACCCCTTAATACAGGCCATTAGGAAATCCCAGAAGGTCTTTCCGGTCCACAGAGTAGTACGCCAGATGATCCAGGAAGAATGGGACCAACCGGAATCCAGTTTAAGAGGAGTCCGAACCATGTCTCGCCTATACCCTCTCCCAGAGTCAGATAAAGAACTGCTAAAATCGCCCAGGGTGGATGCAGCGGTATCTGCAGTCACGAAGAAGACAACTATCCCAGTTGAGGGCAGTTCAGCCTTAAAAGACGCGCAGGACAGGAAGCTGGATACACTCCTGAAACAAGCCTTTGATGTAAGCGCCCTTGCATTACAGGCCTCCGTGTCAGGAGCCTGGGTAGCTCGAGCCTGCCTAAGATGGGCTCAGCAGCTTCAGTCAGAGGACTCTTCGGCCGAGATCCAGGCAAACTCGGCCAAAGTGGAATCCGGCGCAGCCTACTTGGCGGATAGTCAGTATGACCTCATCAGAAGCCTAGCCAAAAACATGGCCTCGGTGGTGGCGGCTAGGCGCTATCTGTGGCTACGTAATTGGGCAGCTGATGCTTCCTCGAAGGCTCGGCTAAGTCGGCTCCCTTTTAAAGGGAAACTCTTATTTGGGGAGGATCTGGAGAAGCTGGTCAAGGATCTGGGCGAGTCTAAGGGAGGTAGGCTCCCGGAAGATAGACCGAGACTAGGCCGCTCCCAAGCCCCTGTGCGCACTCAGCCTAGGGAGACGCGGAGATTTCGAACAGCCAGATCAAATCCCTTTTCCAGGGGCCGGTTTCCCTCTAAGGGGCAAGGTTTCAGAAGTTTTCGAGGGGCAGGTCGGGGATTTGGGGCTTCCTCCTCCTCCTCTTCCTCCTCCTTCTCGGGCCCTAGGAAACAACAATGAGGTGTCGGGGGTCCAGGGGGAAGAACGGCCGGTAGGCGGCCGCCTGAGGCTGTTTCTCCCCGCCTGGACCCAGGTCACGTCCGATCAATGGGTTCTAGAGGTGATCAGAGAAGGTTACGCGCTAGAATTCGCAAAGCAAATCCCACCAGCTTTTGTTCAGTCGCCCTGTGGAGCTCCAGCAAAAAGGGCAGCGATCGAGTCTACTCTTGCCCGCCTAATAGCCTTAGGGGCAGTAATTCCAGTACCCCCAGACCAATACGGATCCGGTCGGTAGTCGATTTACTTTGTGGTCCCGAAAAAGGAGGATTCCTTTCGGCCAATCCTAGATCTAAAGCAAGTCAACCGCTGCCTCAGGGTTCCTCACTTTCGGATGGAGACCCTACGTTCAGTCATAGCGGCCGTGAGAGGAGGGGAGTTCCTCACTTCCCTCGACTTGACGGAAGCCTACTTGCACATCCCGGTCAGGAAGTCCCATCAACAATTCCTGAGATTCGGGGTACCAAGAGGCCACTTTCAGTTCCAGGCCCTGCCCTTTGGCCTAGCCACGGCTCCCAGGACGTTCACCAAGGTAATGATCGTAGTGGCGGCCTTCCTAAGGAAGGAGGGCATATTGGTACACCCCTACTTGGATGACTGGCTGATCCGCGCAAAGTCGGCTCCGGAAAGCCACTCGGCAACGTCCAGGGTGATTCAGGTCCTAGAGGAGTTGGGGTGGGTCATCAACCGGACAAAGAGCAGGTTGACTCCCTCTCAGGAACTCGAGTACCTCGGTGCAAGATTCGACACCCTCAGGGGCAGGGTGTTCCTGTCACGGTCAAGATCAAGGGATCTAAGAGTTCTAATCACTCAGTTTCTGGACAGACGAAATCCCTCAGCCTGGCATTATCTCCAAGTTCTGGGAACTATGGCGGCATCAATAGAGGTGGTGCCATGGGCCAGGGCCCACATGCGACCGCTGCAGCGGGCGCTATTGCGTCGTTGGTCTCCCCAGCATCAGCCCCTCTCTATGCAGTTACCTTGCGCTCCACGGACCAAGCAGTCCCTCCAATGGTGGAGGTACCCGAAGAACCTGGACTGCGGAATGCCCCTCGATCCCCATCAGTGGTTGTTGTTAACGACGGATGCCAGCCTGACAGGCTGGGGTGCGCACTGCGAGGACCAGTTCGTCCAGGGTCTCTGGTCACAGTTGGAATCGCAGTGGCCCATCAACAGACTGGAATTGCGGGCTGTCTCTCTGGCTCTCAAGGCATTCAGGATATTAGTGCAGGGAAAGGCTATCCGAGTTCTCTCCGACAATGTCACCACCGCGGTGGCCTACATCAACCACCAGGGAGGCACCAGCAGTCGTGCCTTAGAGAAGGAGGCGGACTCTCTTTTCCAGTGGGCGGAGTCCCGGCTACTAGCTCTGTCAGCGCAGCATGTGGCGGGAGAGGACAACGTCACGGCCGACTTCCTCAGCAGGTACAAGATAGACCACGGGGAATGGGAGCTAGAACAAGAGACCTTCAACCAGATAGTAGCCCTTTGGGGCTGCCCAGTCATGGACCTCATGGCACGGTTCTCTACAGCCAAGGTGGACAGATTCTTCAGCCGAAGGAAGGAAAGGATGTCCGAAGGGTTAGATGCCCTGTCTCAAAAGTGGCCTTCGGAGGGTCTTCTCTATGTATTCCCCCCTTGGGCGATGATCGGGAAAGTTCTCCAACGGGTAGAGTCTCACCAGGGCTTGGTAATTCTCATAGCTCCGGATTGGCCTCGCCGCCCATGGTATGCCGATCTGATCAGACTGCTCGCCGACCGTCCTTGGCGGCTCCCTTTCAAAAGGGACCTGCTGAGGCAGGGTCCGGTCCGGATGCCTCACGTGGATCGGTTCTCGCTTACGGCCTGGCTATTGAGAGGGCGCGGCTGCTAAAACGAGGCTACTCAGGAGCGGTAATCTCGACTCTACTGAAGGCCAAAAAGCGCTCGACCTGTCTTTCTTATGTAAGAGTTTGGCGCATCTTCGAAGCCTGGTGCGCGGAGCATCGTCGGAAACCGCTTTCGGCCTCGGTTCCGGAGATTCTGGACTTCTTGCAAGCAGGCTTCGAAAAGGGTCTGGCGCATAGCTCCTTGCGGGTTCAGTTGGCGGCTAGCTCTTGCTATAGAGGAAAGGTCCGGGGCAGGCCCCTAGGGGCGCACCCGGACGTTGCCAGGTTCCTACGAGCGGTTAGTCGGCTACGTCCGCAACGGAGATCGGTCATCCCTCCTTGGGATCTCAACTTAGTGCTAAGTGCCTTGGTAGGGGAACCCTTCGAGCCAGTGAAGAGAGCCTCCTTAAAGGATTTAACTCTAAAGACAGTCTTCCTGGTCGCCATTTGCTCGGCCAGAAGGGTCTCAGAATTGCAGGCGCTTTCTTCCCAGGCCCCCTTCCTGGCCTTTCTCAAGGACAAGGTGGTTCTGCGTACAGTACCGTCCTTTTTACCCAAGGTTATCTCTCCTTTTCATGTGAACCAGACAGTTACCCTACCTGTCTTAGCGTCTAAGGGGCAGGTAGGTAAAGACGACAGGCTGCGTCTACTAGACGTCCAGAGAATCTTGAAACGTTACCTCTCTCGCACAGCGCCATTCCGAAAGTCCGACCGACTTTTCATCCAGTTTGGAGGACCGCACAAAGGGGAGTCGGCGGCCAAGGCTTCCATCTCCAGGTGGATCAGAGAGGCGATTGCCTCCGCTGAAGGGGAAGCAGGTTCCGGTGGGGCTGTGGGCCCACTCCACTAGGGCTCAGGCGGCCTCTTGGGCGGAATTTTCCCTGGTACCTCCGCTGGACATCTGTAGGGCAGCGACTTGGTCATCGCTGCATACCTTCTCCAAGCACTATAGGTTGGACGTGCAGAGTGCAGCGGACGCCCGGTTCGGGCTAGCGGTTCTTCAGTCCGGTTTGCCGGAACCCACCCAGGGGTGAAACTGCTCTGGTACTTCCCAGAAGTGAAGGGACTGGACTGGAGTGACGATAAGGAAATAGTAATTAGATCTTACCTGCTAATTGCTGTTCCTGAAGGAACGACAGTCCAGTCCCTGATCCCACCCGTTCCGGCAACCGTTTCAGACCTCGGGTTCATGGCAAGGCATTGTTGGGGCCGTAGCGCCGGTACGGCAGGAAGAAGTCCAGGAGGAAGCCGGGTAGAAGCAGACATCTCCTCAGGCTATTCCCAGGCCTCCTCTCCTTGGTTTTCCCTTAATAAATAATAAAAAAAAATAAAAAAAAAATAGATTTTTCAATATATATGCCTGTTACATTGGTTTGAGTTTTTTATTGTTAAGTTTCCAGTAGAAGTTAGGTAGATCTGCTTTTTCAATCGAATACTGGAGTGGGTGGGTGGTCCCAGTGGTATTTATACCACTCCATCCCCCAAAAAGGTGGGCTCAGCCTCCAAGCTGCTGGAAGGGTTGCGCAACCCAGAAGTGAAGGGACTGGACTGTCGTTCCTTCAGGAACAGCAATTAGCAGGTAAGATCTAATTACTATTTACATTAGCGATCCTCCAATCTTCAGGTATTAGATGATTTTAATGATAGTTCCAGATTACTAATAGCAGGTCTGCAATCTCATATTTCAGTTCTTTCAACACCCTTGGATGTATACCATCTGGTCCAGGTGATTTGCTACTCTTCAGTTTATCAAATAGTTGTAATACATCTTCCCGGTGTATCGATATTTCTTTCAATTCTTCTGCAGTATCACCTTTAAATACTACTTCAGTCATGGGTAACATCCATACATCTTCCTCAGTAAAGACCGAAGCAAAGAATTAATTCAGTCTCTCTGCTATGGCCTTGTCCCTTAGTGTCCCTTTATCATCTAATGGTCCAACTGACTCTTTCACAGGTTTTTTGCTACGAATGTACTTGAAAAAGTCTATTATGCGTTTTGGCTTCCACAGCAAGCTTCTTCTCAAATTCTCTCTTTGCTTTCCTTATTAATGCCTTACATTTAACTTGCCAGTGCTTGTGCTGTTTCCAGTTTGTCATTTGGTTCTTTTTTCCATTTTCTGAAAGATGCTTTTTTAGCAACAATAGCCTCTCTAACCTCACCTTTAAACCATGCTGGCAGTTTTTTGGACTTCCTTCCACTTTTCTTAAAGCGTGGAATACTGCTGGTCCGGGCTTCCAAGATAGTATTTTTAAACAACACCCAAGCTTGATGTAATTCTTTAACCTTTGCAACTGCTCCTTTTAGTTTTTTCTTAACTATTTTCCTCATTTTATTATAGTCTCCCTTTCGAAAGTTAAAAGGTAGTCCTTTGGATTTCCTTATCCCTCCTCTATTTATTAAATCAAACGCGATCGTGCTGTGATCACTATTGCCAAGTGGTCCCAACACCCTTATCTCTTGCACTAGATCTGGTGTTCCACAAAGGACTAGGTCCAAAATGGCTTCCCCTCTGGTCGGGTCATGAACCAGCTGCTCCAAGAAAGTCATTTATTTCATCTAGAGACTTTATCTCCCTAACATGTCCTACCTTGACACTAACCCAGTCAATACCGGGGTAATTGAAATCACCCATTATTATTACTGTGCTGTAACCTTTGTTAGCTTCCTTGATTTCTTTGAGCATTTCATCATCCATTTGTTCATTCTGGCCAGGCAATCGATAATACACCCCCACTGCCATCGCCTTCCCCTTTTACATGGCACAAAACGGTACTCTTCCTGCCATCCGAGCTTGCTGTCTCCAGCATCGAATCTCGGGTTCCTACCCTTTTTTCTTTTATTGGTGCCTTTGCGCCCTTTTATTTCCAGGAACAAGCAGGAATGTAGTCTTCACATATGGGTGACGTTGGTACTGATGGAGCCCGTGCAGGAACGCTCCCAGCGTCCAATAGGAAAGCTTTTGGGATCATTCTACTGTGCCTGCGTCGCTGCCTTCCTGCCCTTGGAACTCTCTTTCCTCAGTCCTTCGTTTTCCGCGGAGCCAGCAGGAAGCAAATCCTGTCACCAAAGAAAAATTTCTTCATTCTTCTTTGTTATTTTTTGTGGCTGCATCTGCCTTCCCATCGACACTAGAACCGATTTTCTAAGATTCTATTTCTTTCTTTCTGTAAAAAAAAATATCTTTCTTTCAGGCACATCAAAGCCATTTTAGGCCTTAAGCCTTCCATCCAATCTACTGACATGATGGAAAAACCAGCCAGTGGTTTTAAGAAATGTTCTAAGTGTGATAGCACTATCTCTGCTACTTATACACATGACTGGTGTCTTAAATGCTTCGGCCCAGATCACGAGCCATCTGAATGTCTCCTATTCAAAAAGATGGCAAAAAGAGGACTGCAGAATCGGGCCCAAAACTCATCTCCCTCTTTTCCTCAGATGCGGTTTCACTCACTTCAACGTCATCGAGGGTATTGTCTTCCTCACATGGATCTCAGGTATCAAAACACCAGTCTTCCTTGAAGACAGGCCATCCTCCCAAGGGTAGATCTCTATCTAAACATAGAGATGCCTTGAGCGTTGCCTTGGAGTTGGATTGACCGGCCAAATAACTCCGTCAGGAAGATCTCCCCTCCAAAGCCACCAAAGGGGTCCAGGATGCTCGCGAGGCCTCCACCTCAGGAGAGCTCCTGGTGCCATGCTCCAGGACAATAGCCCATGCTTCCAGTACTGATACCTAGGCATCGGCAAGCACTATGGATCAGTGAATACTGGCCATTAAGCGGAGTCTAGCGGCTCTGTTAGTGGCGTCTGTACCAGTCAGGACCTTACTGGTGGTACTGGTACTGTCAACGCTGCTGATGCAGTCAGCATCGAGTTTCAGGCCACTCAATACCCTACAGCTCCTAAAGAGGCAACTTCTTTGCCTATTCACCATAATGCTGCAGATGTGGGAAACACCCCTCACCATTTCTCCCCATACTCGGCGACTCAATACCATGTATCAGGTACCAGAAAGTCACGGTTTCCAGAAAATGCAGCTTCCACACCACTCAATAGTAGTGGAATTAGCTATGCATTGAATTAAGAGTTCTAAGACGCACTCCTTCAATCCCCCAGGCAGGGAATTGAGAATTCTTGATGCCTTTGGGTGGCGGTGCTTTCAGGCCTCCATGCTTTCAGCCCGCATAAGTTCATACATACTCTACATGGGTATGTTCCTTAAGGAGGTAACTAAGGATCTGGAATAAATGGCTCCTCTTCTCCCAGATGATAAGAGAGCAGACTATCTTACAATAGTCAAACATGCCACCCTGTTCCCATGGAGGAGAGAGGTCACGTGACAGGACAGCATCACCCTGGTGTGGCAGGAAGTGATCCTGTAACTAGGATCTGTCCTCCAGGTGATGTAAAACTCTCTTGCACTGAGGAAGTTTCTCCAGGGCCATGTGCCCATGAGGGAAGGGTTAGGACAGCCGTTATAGTTGGTGATTCAGTTATTAGGCATGTAGATAGCTGGGTGGCTGATGGACGTGAGGATCACCTGGTAACATGCCTGCCTGGTGCGAAGGTAGCGGAACTCATGCGCCACCTAGATAAGGTCTTAGATAGAGCTGGGGAGGAGTCTGCTTTCTTGGTACATGTCGGTCCCAATGACATAGGAAAATGTGGTAGAAAGGTTCTGGAGGCTAAATTTAGGCTTTGAGATAGGAAGTTGAAATCCAGAACTTCCAGGGCAGTGTTCTCTGAAATGCTTCCCGTTCCAAGCACAGGACCCAAAAGGCAGGCAGAGCTCCGCAGTCTCAATGCGTGGATAAGACAGTGGTGCAAGGATGAGAGTTTTGGATTTGTTAGGAACAGGGGAACATTCTGGGGAAAGGAGGGGCTCTTCCGAAGGGATGGGCTTCACCTTAACTGGGATGGAACCAGGCTGCTGGCATTAACCTTTAAAAAGGAGATATAGCAGCTTTTAAACTAGATAATAGGGGAAAGCTGACAGTTGCTCAAGAACGCATGGTTTGGAAGAATGTATCCTTGAATGATACTATCAAAAGCAGAGAGGTTCCAAAAAAAGAGTAAAGTAGCCCAAATGCCCTTGAGAATGGAGCAGGCAGAGCTTAAAGATTCCAAATTACCCATGCCTACCAATAGCCAGATTAATATGAATAAAATACAGTCTCTAAAATGCTTGTATGCAAATGCTAGAAGTCTAAAAAATAAGATGAGAGAGTTAGAATATATAGCACTAAATGAGAGGTTAGATATGATTTAAATCTCAGAGACATGGTGGAAGGAGGACAACCAATGGGACACTGTGATACCTGGGTACAAACTATATCGTAATGATAGAGCTGATCAAATTGGTGGAGGAGTTGCACTCTATGTTAGAGAGGGCATTGAGTTAGAAAGGATTAAAGTTTTTCAGGAAACAAAATTTGCTATAGAATCTCTATGGATTGAAATTCCATGTAAAAAGGGGAAGGCGATGGCAGTGAGAGTGTACTATCGACCGCCTGGCCAGAATAAACAAATGGATGGTGAAATGCTCAAAGAAATCAAGGAAGCTAACAGAGGTTACAGCACAGTAATAATAATAGGTGATTTCAATTACCCCAGTATCGACTGGGTCCGTGTCACGGCAGGACATGCTAGGGATATAAAGTTCGTAGATGAAATAAATGACTGTTTCTTGGAGCAGCTGGTTCATGAACCGACCAGAGGGGAAGCCATATTGGACCTAGTGCTTAGTGGAACACCAGATCTGGTGCAAGAGATAAGGGCGTTGGGGCCACTTGGCAATAGTGATCATAGCATGATCGCATTTGATTTAATTAGTGGAGGAGGGATGGTAAGGAAATCCACAGTACTACCTTTTAATTTTCGAAAGGGAGACTATGATAAAAGAGGAAAATAGTTAAGAAAAAACTAAAAGGAGCAGTTGCAAAGGTTAAAGACTTATATCAAGCTTGGGTGTTGTTGAAAAATACTATCTTGGAAGCCCAGACCAGCTGTATTCCATGCTTTAAGAAAAGTGGAAGGAAGTCCAAAAAACTGCCAGCATGGTTTAAAGGTGAGGTCAGAGAGGCTGTTGGTGCCAAAAACGCATCTTTCAGGAAAAAGAAAAAAGACAAATAACGAAAAGTGGAAACAGCACAAGCACTGGCAAGTTAAATGCAAGGCATTGATAAGGCAGGCAAAGAGAGAATTTGAGAAGAAGCTTGGTGCGGAAGCAAAAACGCGTAATAAAGACTTTTTCAAGTACATTCATAGCAATTAACCTGTGAGAGAGTCTGTTGGTCCATTAGATGATAGAGGGGTTAAAAGGGCACTAAGAGGCGACAAGGCGATAGCGGAGAGACTGAATGAATTCTTTGCTTTGGTCTTTACTGAGGAAGATGTAGGGATGTTACCCATGACTGAAGTGGTATTTAAAGATACAGAAGAATTGAAGGAAATATCGATACATCAGGAAGATGTATTCTCCAGGACCAAGCAGGAAGTCAGTCCTCACTTATGGGTGTCATCGACGCCGATGAAGCCCCAGCGAAGCATTTCCCCAGCTTTCCATGAAAGCCTTTGGGAATGCTGGCACGGATGCGCGGTTCCCTTCCCGCCTAAAGGTGCCATCTTATCTCAGTCTCTTTTTTTCCGTGAAGCCCATCGGACGTGTGTCCTTTTTTTCCCGGAAAAGAAGTTTTTTCTTGGCGTTATTTCGCTTTTTTCCTCGTATTCGACGTCGGTTCCCCTCCCGCCGGGTTCGCTACACCGGTATCGAATCCCTTTTTTCTTTTTTCGGTTTTTGCCCTTAGTGGCTAGGCGCTCGCGCCAATTCTTTTTCTTTTTCCCTGGAAGGCCGGTCCTTTGACCTCGCGGGGACCCTTTTCTTTCCGATGGCTTCCAGTGGTTTTAAAAAGTGTGATCGGTGTAAGAAGATAATGTCTCTCATCGACACACACGACTGCTGCCTTCGGTGCCTTGGCCCGGACCACGATTCTAAAACGTGCGGGCCATGTGGAAAAATGTCTTCCAAGGCCCTTCGAAGTCATCAGGAACAAAGTGAAAGGCTTTTCTCGGACTCGGCCTCTGCCCCGGCCCGGACCTCGTCTGAGGCCTCAACATCTCAGGATTCCGATCCCGAGAGGCGTCGGAGCTCCTCGGACAGGGGGTCCCCCGACCGGGAACGTAAGAGGAAGAAGCGGCTCGCGAGGGCGGCGTCGGAGGAGGCCCCTGAGCCCTCGAGGGCCAGGTCTAAGACCCCCGACCATCGTCCCGGGCCCATGGACCAGGAGAAGCCAACTAAAGTTCCACGCATGGAGTCGGAGTCTGCTGGACACGTAAGTCCTGTTGTCCTCGTGGACTCGCCTCCCCGAGTACCGACGTCGGGCCCGGCGCCGCGGGGGCCCGAGTTGGGGGCTGCTGCGTCACCCGAGCTGAGTCTCAGGTTGACAGCCTTGGAGAGCAGAATGTCTGCTTTCATGGATCAGCAGCGGGCACTGATGGCCAGCCTGTCTGGCGCATCTGCCCCGACCACCGGGACATCGACTTCGAAGTCGACCCCTGAGACCGAGCCGATACTCGAGTCCCTTGCGGCTTGAGGTCGTCCTTGGTCACGGTCTCCCTCGACCTCCCGTTCGGGACCGAGGGTCTCGACGCCGGTGCCACTGACGTCGGGGCGGGTGCCTAGAGGCCCCGCGGGTTCGGACCTCAACTCGACATCGGACGAGTCTGCTTGGGAGACCGAACACGAGGAGTCTCCTGACACCTTCAAGACTCAGTGTGTCCCTTCGGACTCACCTGAGTCTGAGCCCCGGAGTAGATCCCCTCCGGAGGATACTAGGTTCTCTGAGTTTGTCCGCGATATGGCCGCTGCCCTGGCTATCTCGGGTGACCCCGAGGAGGAGCCTCGAGCCGAAGAGCTCAATGCTCTGCAGTATGACTCTCCTCCGAAGGAGGCCTTTACTGTCCCAGTTCCTCCGATGCTGGAACGGCTCCTCTTCCAGATGTGGGAGACACCGGCCTCGGCGACGGTTTTGAGCAAGCGAGTCAATTCCATCTATCGGCTCCGAAAGAGTCCTGGCTTCCAGAAAGCACAGCTACCACACCACTCCATGGTTGTGGAATCGGCCATGCATCGTCTGAAGAGTCAGAAGATGCACTCTGCGGTGCCTCCTGGAAGGGAAGCCCGAAGCCTTGATGGCGTTGGTAGAAAGTGCTTTCAGGGCTCGATGCTTGCTTGCCGTGTCCAGACTTACCAGCTGTACATGGGCATGTATTTACGAGACCTGGCCAAAGAGTTGGCCGGATTCTCTGCTGGTCTCTCCGGGGAACCCTTGCAGAGTTTTAAGTCCTTGTCTTCGAGGATCCGGGAATGCTCTAACTTCATGTCCCGCGCCACCTACGATGGCTTCAGCCCGAGTAGTGGCAGCCGGCATCGCGGCCCGACGCCAGGCATGGCTGAAGTCATCGGACCTCGAGCCATGGGTTCAGGACAAGTTGGTCGATGTCCCTTGCCGAGGTGAAAACCTTTTTGGCAAACCTGTGGCCGAGAAGGCCGCTCAGCTCGAGACAGAGCACCTCACGAGGACGAGGCTGTCGAGGAAGACCTCTGCCCCTTCTCATAAGAAGAAGGGCTCGGGTAAAACGTCCTTTTACCCGAGGAAGGGCACTGCCTACAAACAGTACCCACAATATCCGGCTGCCCAAGCTGCACCCCAGGGTCAGCAAGCCAAGGGCCAGGGTAATGGGCCCCGTAGGCAGAGGACCCCCAAGCCTGCAGCCCCTGCTTCCACTCCGCAGGGTGGCGGTTTTTGACTCCTTGAGTATAGCCATACCTCCCTTGCAGACCCAGCCCTGCACAGGAGGCCGCCTAGCCTTGTTCGCCCACAAGTGGCCCTTGATAACCCAGGACAGTTGGGTGCTGGACATAGTCCATCGAGGCTATGCCCTGCACTTTCACCAACTGCCTCCGCCACACTTCCCAGGGGAGCCTTTTCGGCCTCCCCTGCATACAGCCCTTCTCCTCCAGGAGCTAAAGGGTCTGTTGCTGGACAAGGCGGTGGAGCCTGTGCCTCCCCACTTCCAAGGTCACGGGTTTTACTCCAGGTATTTCCTGGTGCCAAAAGAACCGGTGGTCTTCGACCCATTTTGGATCTCAGAAACCTGAACAAGTTTCTAGTGAAAGAGAAGTTCAAGATGCTTACTCTTGGAACACTTCTGCCCTACCTCCAGCAGGGAGATTGGCTTTGCTCTTTGGATCTAAAGGATGCTTACACTCACATCCTTATTCATCCAGACCACAGAAAGTACCTCAGGTTCATTGTGGGAGGAAACCATTATCAGTACAGAGTACTGCCTTTTGGACTGACCTCCGCTCCCAGGGTGTTTACCAAGTGCCTGGCAGTGGTGGCAGCCTACCTGAGAAATCAGGGCATCTTTGTGTTTCCTTACCTAGACGACTGGCTCATCAGAGGCCAGACTTCCCTAGAAGTTCAACAGGCCACCAACAGGACCATAGAACTGCTCCAAAAGGTGGGCTTTGTCATCAACTTTGCAAAGTCCACTTTGCACCCCTCCCAGAACTTGGAGTTCATAGGAGCAAGGTTGGATTCTCAGCTGGCAAGAGCGTTCTTACCAGTGGACCGAGCACAAAGGCTCATGGACCTCGCCAGCAAGTTTCTGCACAGGTCCCTGGTCTCCGCCAGACTCTGTCTCAGGCTTCTGGGCCACATGGCGTCGACAGTACAGGTGACCCTTAATGCCAGGCTCAATATGAGGCCTGCCCAGTGGTGCCTTCGGACTCAGTGGTCACAAGCCTCAGGCAGTCTCAGAGACAGGATCAGAGTGTCCCACCGTTTCCTGGCCTCCCTCAACTGGTGGTTACACCCCCCCCCCCCCTATCTGCTGGTGGGGGTGCCCTTTCAGATCCCACCTCATACAGTGGTACTGACCACCGATGCCTCTCTGCAGGGTTGGGGAGCACACTGCCTAGACAAGTGCACCCAGGGCCTGTGGTCTCATTGGGAGGCGTCCCAGCAGATCAATCTGCTGGAACTCCGAGCTATTCGCTTGGCCCTCAAGGCCTTTACTGCTTCCCTGGCACAACAGTCTGTCTTGATCCAGACAGACAACCAGGTAGCCATGTTCTATGTAAACAAACAGGGCGGAACTGGTTCCCAGCCCCTCTGCCAGGAGGCCCAGGACCTCTGTACCTTTGCCCTGAAGCACAACATGCTCCTCAAAGCAGTCTATCTTCCAGGCCAGGAGAATTCCCTGGCCGACAGATTGAGCAGGATTCTGCAACCACACGAGTGGCAGCTACATCCTTTAGTGGTTCAAAAGATTTTCTTGAAATGGGGGCTTCCCTCCATAGATCTGTTAGCCAGCCCACTGAACAACCAGCTGCCAAGGTTCTGCTCCAGGCAACCGCATCTTCTGCGAGTAGCAGCAGATGCTTTTCTGATTCCCTGGACTCAGGGCCTACTCTATGCATTTCCTCCCACCCCTCTGGTGGCCCGAACACTGTTCAAGATTCTCCGAGACAGGGCCTCAGTCCTCTTGGTAGCTCCCAGGTGGCCAAGGCAGCCTTGGTTCCCCCTCCTGCTTTAACTGGCAGTGGATCTGCCTCTGCCTCTGGGATTGCAGCCTGACCTTCTCTGTCAGGATCAGGGCTCCTTGCTGCATCCCAATCTCAAAGCTCTCAATCTGATGGCATGGAGGCTGCAAGGGTAGTGTTGGCTCCCTGGGGCCTGCCTCCCGAGGTTGAGGAAGTTCTCCTAGCCTCCAGGAAACAATCCACTAGGAAGACCTATGCTCTCAAGTGGAAAAGGTTCTCTGTGTGGTGTCAGCTACGTGCTGAGGATCCTTTCTCCTGTACTGTGTCAGTAGTGCTTCAGTACCTGCTGCACTTGTCCAATCAGGGTCTCAAGTCCAACTCTTTTCGGGTCCACCTCTCTGCTTTAGCAGCTCACCACTCCCTAGTTGAGGGCCATTCCTTGTCTGTGCATCCTTTGGTGTCTAGGTTTCTCAGAGGCTTGCTTCTGCTCAAGCCTCCCATACGTCCTCCTGCTCCTGAGTGGGAGCTTAATGTGGACTTGCAGCAGCTGACTCGCCCACCTTTTGAGCCTATGGCTACTTGCCCTCTACGCTTCCTTTCCTGGAAGACTCTCTTTCTGATAGCCCTTACTTCGGCTAGGAGAGTAAGTGAGCTTCAGGCCTTGGTCTGTGATAGACCTTACACCAGGTTCTATAAAAACAGGGTAGTCCTCAGGACTCACCCTAAGTTCCTTCCTAAGGTTGTCTCCTCTTTCCACCTCAACCAGGAGGTGGTTCTTCCTACTTTCTTCCCTAGGCCTCATGCAAGTCAGGCTGAAACAGTTCTCTATACCTTGGACTGTAGGAGGGCCTTATCCTTCTACCTTGAATGTACGTAGGGTCACAGGAAGGCTTCTCAGCTCTTCCTTTCTTTTGACCCCAATAACTTGGGGAGGCCTGTGTCCAAGCGTACCTTCTCCATCTGGGTGGCTGACTGTATCACCTGGGCTTACAAGGCAGCTGACCTTTCTTTGCAGGGTAGGGTCACGGCCCACCGTGTGAGGGCAATGGCTGCATCAGTGGCTCACCTCCGCTCTGTTCCATTGCAAGACATCTGCAGGGCTGCTACTTGGTCTTCAAGCCAGACGTTTGCAGCCCACTACTGTCTGGAGAGGGAGTCCCATAGGGACAGTGCTTTTGGCCAAGCAGTACTCCGGAATTTCTTTGAGGTCTAGGCAACTCCTGCCCTCCTGCCCTCTGGTTGGGCTACCTGTGGAGGGTGTGTTCTTGCAAAGCCTTTACTGTGTTGCTGAGACTAGAGGGAGTTTTCTTGTTCAGCCTGGGTTCCTGGTAGCCCAGAGCTGGGGAGTCACCCATGTGAGGACTGACTTCCTGCTTGGTCCTGGAGAAAAAGTAGTTACTCACCTGTAACAGGTGTTCTCCAGGAGCAGCAGGAATCAGTCCTCCCTACCCTCCCTCCTCCCCTTGGAGTTGCAGTTGTACATAGTTTAATTTTTACATTTTTGTGTGCTGTTCTTAGCTATGTCATTTGACTGAGGTAAGATGGCACCTTTAGGCGGGAAGGGAACCGCGCATGCGTGCCAGCATTCCCAAAGGCTTTCATGGAAAGCTGGGGAAATGCTCCGCTGGGGCTTCATCGGCGTCGATGACACCCATAAGTGAGGACTGATTCCTGCTGCTCCTGGAGAACACCTGTTACAGGTGAGTAACTACTCTTTACAACTATTTGATAAACTGAAGAGTAGAAAATCACCTGGACCGGATGATATACAACCAAGAGTTTTGAAAGAACTGAAATATGAGATTTCAGACCTGCTACTAGTAATCTGTGAACTATCATTAAAATCATCTGTAATACCTGAGGATTGGAGGATAGCCAACTTAACACCAATTTTTAAAAAGGGTTCCAGAGGTTATCCGTGAAACTACAGACCTATGAGCCTGACGTCAGTACCAGAAAAAATGGTAGAAACCATTATAAAGAACAAAATTTCTGAACATGTAGATAGTCATGGCTTAATAGAAGACAGCCAACATGGCTTTAGAGAAGGAAGATCTTGTCTTTCTAATCTGTTATGTTTTTTTGAAGGTGTGAATAAACAGGTAGACAAATGTGAGTCGGCTGATATTGTGTATTTGGACTTTCAGAAAGTCTTTGACAAGGTCCCTCATTCAGAGACTTTTTGAAAAACTAAAGAGTCATGGGATAGGAGGCAGTGTACTATTATGGATAAGGAACTGGTTAAAAGATAGAAAGCATAGGGTAGGGCTAAATGGCCAATTTTCCCAATGGAGAAAGGTGAATAGTGGTGTACCCCAGGGATCTGTGCTGGGTCCGCTGCTTTTTGACATATTCATAAATTACCTTGAAAAGGGAATAACGAGTGATGTTATCAAATTTGCAGATGACACAAAACTATTTAAAGTTGTTAAAACCCATGAGGATTGCGGAAAATTGCAAGAAGATCTTGATAAATTGGAAGACTGGGCATCAAAATGGCAGATTAAATTTAATGTGGACAAGTGCAAAGTTATGCACCTAGGGAAGAACAACCCAAACTATGGTTACACGATGCAAGGTTCCACATTGGGAACCACTACCCAGGAAAAAGATTTAGGCGTCATTGTGGACAACATGCTAAAACCATCCACCCAGTGTGCAGCAGCAGCCAAGAGAGCAAATAGAATGCTAGGTATCATAAGGAAAGGAATGGAAAATAAAACAAAGGATATTATAATGCCTCTGTATCGTTTCATGGTGCGACCGCACCTTGAATATTGTGTGCAATTCTGGTCGCCATATCTTAAAAAGGATATAGCGTTATTAGAAAAGGTTCAAAGAAGAGCCACCAAAATGGTAAAGGGGATTGAAGGATACCCCTATGAAGAGAGGCTAAAAAAGTTAGGGCTTTTTAACCTGGAAAAGAGATGGCTGAGGGGAGATATGATAGAAGTCTATAAATTAATGAGTGGAGTGGAACAGGTAAAAGTAGATCGATTGTTTACATTATCAGAATATATAAAGACTAGGGGGCATGCAGTGAAGCTACAGGGTAAACTATTAAAGACAAATAAGAGAAAATACTTTTTCACTCAACGTGTAATCAAACTCTGGAATTTGTTACTGGAGGATGTAGTAAAGGCTGTTACTGTAGCTGGGTTTAAAAAAGGTTTGGACAAGTTCCTGGAGGAAAGGTCTATAAACCATTATTAAAAAGGGACCCAGGATATCAATGATTTACCCAATACAAGCATTGTGGAACCTGTGTCTTTTGGGGAAACTGCTAGGTACGTAAGACCTAGATTGGCACTGCTGGAAATAGGATTCTGGGCTCGATGGATCTTGGTCTGACCCAGTAGGGCATATCTTATGTTCTTATGCCCAGAATGTTTCAATGTTTATCAATAGGGCAACCTTTGACTGTTTTGAATGCACTAGCAGAGCAACGTCTATCTGTAGAAGTGGCTGCTAAAATAAAGGCAAAAAACACAGCTTTCGCAAAATTCAGAAACTTGCAAACAGAGGAATACAGAAATGAATACAGGATCAAACTCTAAGAGACAAAAAGAGAAATAAGGAAAGCAAAATCAAAGGCAGAGAAAAAGATGGCTAAAGATGTTAAGTGTGGCAACAACTTTCTTCAGGTATATTCGGGAAAGGAAGATGATCAGAGGTGGAATTGTAGGACTCAGAAGTCCTGGGAACGGACTCGTGGAAAGTGAGATTGAAAAAGCGAAATTGCTAAACAAATACTTCTGCTCTGCTTTTACTGAAGAAAATCCTGGATAAGGACCACCTGTGACTCCCAAGTATAAAAATGGGAATGAAGTAGATACCACACCATTCACAGAAGATGATGTGTTAGAACAACTTGGAAAACTGAAAGTGGACAAGGCCATGGGACCGGATGGGATACATCCCAGGATACTGAAAGCTCTCAGAGAGTTTCTTGCAGGACTGTTAAAGGATGTTTTCAACAGATCCTTGGAAACAGGAGAAGTTCCTCAGGACTGGAGAATGACTGATGTGGTACCTCTACACAAAAGTGGTGACAGGGATGAAGTGAGAAACTAGAGGCCCGTGAGCCTTACCTTGGTGGCGGGAAAAGTAATGGAGGCGCTCCTGAAAGAGCGAATAGTGGACTTTCTCAAAACCAACAGGTTGCAAGATCCGAGGCAACATGGTTTTACCGAAGGACGATCTTGCCAAACAAATCTGAGTTTTTTGACTGGGTGACCAGATAACTAGATCAGGGGCATGCGATGGATGTCATCTACCTGGATTTCAGCAAAGCCTTTGATACTGTTCCTCATAGGAGGCTTATCAATAATGCAGTAGTTTGGGGATGGGTCCTAAGGTGGTAAACTGGATCAGAAATTGGTTGACTGACAGATGACAGAAGGTGATGGTAAATGGAGATCACTCGGATGAAAGGAAGGTGATTAGCAGGGTGCCCCAGCAATGTTCCCTCTAATTTTCTGTAGGCTGTGTGCGCATAAAATATCAGCTGTGTGCAGCTTTTGAAGGAAGGTTAAATTTTTGTGCGCCACATAACGACACTCGGAGTTGTATACTTTAAAATTTGACTACACGTCAGAATACAGTATGTACACCCACATTGATTTTAATCAAATTAAATGAAAATAGACGATTACTAAATGAAGCGGGAAATTTCTAGTAATTACAATCATAACTTTTAAATTTTAAGACGTCTGTGTTTTCTATCAGAATCAGAGCTGTAATTTTTGTGCGCTCTGTTGTAAAGTATGGGCGCTCGCTCGGCGAGGTGTGTGCGCGCGCACATGCACACAGCTTAGAGGGAACAGTGTGCCCCAGGGTTCAGTCCTGGGCCCTGCACTGTTTAATGTATTTGTGAGTGATTTTGCTGAAAGACTGAATGGAAAAGTCTGTTTTTTTGCAGATGACACGAAAATTTGCAACAGAGTGGAGATCCCCCGAGGGAGTGGTTAAGATGAGGAAAGATCTACAAAAGCTGGAAGAATGGTCTAATGCTTGGCAATTAAGATTTAATGCAAAGAAGTGCAGTGTCATGCACGTGGGTATCAGAAATCCAAGGGAAATGTACGCGATAGGGGGCGAGAGGTTGGTGTGCACGGATCAGGAGTAAGACCTTGGTGTGCTTATTTATCTCAAGGTGGCAAAACAGTGCAAGAAGGGGGTGGCAAAAGCAGGAGGATGTTGGGCTGCATACAAAGAGGAATTACCAGCAGACTGTATAAGTCACTGGTGAGGGCTCACTTGGAATAGTGTGTTCAGTTTTGGAGACCATATCTTGCAAAGGATGTAAAAAGAATGGAAACTGTTTAGAGGAAGGCGACCAAAATGATTTGTAGCCTGCATCAGAAGCCTTTTAAGAAGAGACTTGAAGACCTAAATATGTACACTTTGGAGGAGAGGAGGGATAGGGGAGATATGATTCAGACCTTTAAATACTGAAAGAGAAATAATGAACAAACAAACCTCTTCCAAAGACGGGGAAGCTGTAAAACTAGAGGGCATAACTTGAAGCTGCAAGGTGGTAAATTGAAAGGCAATGTCAGGAAATATTTTTTCACTGAAAGGGTGGTGGTTGCTTGGAATGCCCTCCCGATGGAAGTGGTGGGGGCAAACACAGTGACGGAATTCAAAATGGCTTGGGACAGACACAGTGGATCCCTTTACAGCAACAGGATGAAATCAAAATAAACTGAACCATCTAATTTCTCAACAAATAGGGGTGTCCTACATGGAGCGGTGGGTTCACCCCTAAACAAAGACATGGGGAGGGGTGGCCTGCACAGAGTGGCAGGTGTACCTACTGCCATCTTACTGGGCAGACTAGATGGACCATACTGGTCTTTATCTGCTGTCTTTTACTATGTTACTATGTATAAGCGCATGTAGGATTCCTGGCTTCAGGCATCAGACTTTGAACAATGGGTTCAAGAAAAACTGTCTAATATTCCCTTTACTGGTGAGAACCTGTTTGGAAAGGATTAGCAAGATAAAGCTTCTCAGAGTCTGAGAATATCACTCTCAATAAACTTTGCAAAGCTACTGCCAACCCTGCTAAGAAAGAAGCAGCTGCAAAAAAGCTTTCTATGGTAAGAAGAAATTTTACCCTTCTTACCCACAGCTTCTCAATACCAACTTCAGGGTACCCTGAAGAGGCAACAGCCTCCCAAGCAACAGAAAAAGACACGGGCTCGTAAATCCCAACCAGCTGCGCAGACCCAATCTGCACCTTTTTTAAATTTCTTCCTAGAGAACATAGCCACCCTGCCTCTGGAGAACCCCCACCCCCTCCAGATAGCAGGCAGACATTGCCACTATGCCCATAGGTGGTATCTTATCACCTCAGATCAGTGGACACTATCCATAGTGCGAGAAGGGCACAGGCTATATTTACAAAGCATACCCCTCTCCACTCTAGTGGGGGAATATCATTCTCAATCCCCACTCACTGCTCCCCTGCAGCAAGAGGTCACCTCTCTTCTGTCACAGTGTGCCATAGAAGAGGTTCCAACATCCCAACAAGGGATGGGGTTCTATTCTCCCTACTTTCTCATACCAAAGAAAAATGGAGGGAACAGACTCATTTTAGACCTCAGAAACCTGAACAAGTTTCTAGTCCACGAGAAATTTGAGATGATCTCACTAGAAACCCTTCTACTTTATCTCCAGAGTCAGGACTGACTCTGTTCTCTAGATCTAAAAGAATCAAATACTCATATCCTCATTCATCCAGAACACAGGAAGTATCTATGCTTCATCTTTCAGAGAAATCACTATCAATACAGAGTCCTTCCCTTCGGACTCGACTCTGCCCTAAGAGTCTTCACAAAGTGCATGGCGATCCTAACTGCATATCTAAGGACTCTCGGAATATTAGTCTTCCCTTAATTAGACAATTGGCTAATAAGAGCAGTCACTTCACAGGAGGTTCATCTATCCCTCCTTCATACAATGCAGGTACTGCAAGATCTGGGATTTGTGATAAATCTTCCAAAATCTCATCTAGTTCCCACTGAAACACTAAAATTCATAGGTGCTCTTCTAGACACTCTGTGGTCAAGGGCATTTCTACCCCAAGACTGTTGTACTGGACTAGTACAGCTCCCATATCAGGTACGGCTCAGGGACCAACTCTCGGCCAGAGAGATGCTACAACTTCTGGGCCATATGGCCTCTACAGTACATGTGGACCCAAATGCCCGGTTGCACATGTGAACAGCCCAATGGACCCTTGCATTACAGTGGAACAGGTCTCTGGAGCCCTCAAGGACTGAATCCAAGTCACAGACTTGCTTGCTTGCCAAGTTCCTTCTATGGTGGTGTACCCCAACAAATCTTCTCTAGGGTCATCTTTTCAGATGCCTCCACATCAATGCATCCTGACAACGGATGCCTCCAAACTGAGTTGGTGAGCCCACTTAGGCCCTCTCTCCACTGAGGGCCTCTGGATGAAGCAGGAGTCACAGCTTCAGATAAATCTCCTAGAGCTTTGTGCTATCTTCAATGCCCTCAAGGTGTTTCAACAACTCCTATAGGGCCACAGAGTTCTCGTCCAGATGGACAATCAGGTAGTCATATTTTATGTAAACAAACAGGGAGGAATGGGATCTAGGGCCCTTTGCCAGGATGCTTTCCAGCTTTGGTCTTTTGAAATTGCTCATTGGATACACTTCCAAGCAGTGTACCTCCCGGGACAGCAAAATGTCCTAGTGGACAGATTGAGTCGGATCCTTCTTCCACATGAATGGTCCCTCCATCCACAGGCAACCTCCTTCATCTTTCAGACATGGGGAACTCTGGAAGTAGAATTTTTTGCCACTCTGCAAAACGCAAAAAACTTCCTTGTTTCTGCATCAGAACCCCGATGTCCAGCTTAGAGCAGGTGGATACTTTCCACCTTCACTGGGGTCAGGATTTCTTTTATGCCTTTCCTCCTATATTCCTAATTCCTAAAATGCTCTTCAAGCTTCAAGCGGACAGAGGCAAAATGATTCTCATAGCCCTGCGCTGGCCACATCAACAGTGGTTTCCTCTCCTGCTACATCTCTCTCAGACTCGCCCCCTGAGTCTCGGGTCAGCTCCCTACCTCCTCTCCCAGGAGGAAGGGACGCTACTCCATCCCAATCCAGTGTCTCTCCATCTCATGGCTTGGCTGCTGAAAGTGTAGTCTTACAAAGTTTTAACCTGACTCAGGAAGTAAAAGAGATTCTGCTAGCCTCCAGGAAACTGTCCACCAGATGTTCTTATGAACTCAAGTGGTTCTCCACCTGGTGTTCCCAGAAGGAGCTTAATCCCTTTTCAGCTCCTGTAGAGGCTCTTCTTCAGTATCTCCTACACATTTCTAGCTCTGGTCTCAAGACAAACTTGGTGAGTGTTCACCTCAATGCAATTGCTGCTTCTAACAATCCATTGGATGGACAGCCTATCTCCTCACAGACTCTTGTGGCGTGTTTCATGAGAGGACTTTTATTAACCTCTGGTGTCATGGGATCTTAATGTCGTCTTAAGGTAGCTCCTCAATCTGCCTTTTCAACCTTAAGACACAGCCTCACTAAAGATTCTTTCATGGAAGGTTATCTTCCTAGTAGCCCTAACTTCGGCTAGACGCATTAGTGAGCTTCAGGCTTTAGTGGCAGATCCACCTTATATCTGGTTCCACCGTGATAAGGTTGCCCTTAGGACTCACCCCATTTCATGTTGAAGGTGGTATCTCCTTTTCATCTCAATCAATCTGTTTACCTTCCTGTCTTTTTTCCTAGACCGCATTTCTCTAGGGCAGAGGCAACCTTGCACAACCCTGACTGCAAGTGTGCCTTAGCTTTATCTCCAGGAACAAGCAGGAATGTAATCTTTACATGTGGCTAACGTTGGTACCGACGGAGCCCGCGCGGGAACGCTCCCCAGCATCCAATAGGAAAGCTTTTGGAAGCATCCCACTGTGCCTGCGTAGCTGCCTTCCCGCTTTTCCAGCTCTCCCTTTTCAGTTCTTCGTTTTCCACGGAGCCAACAGGGAGCAATTCCTGTCACCGCAGAAAATTCCTGTTTTTCATATTTTTGTGATTTCCATCTGCCTTCCCGTCGACGCTGGTACCGACCTCTGTCAGTACCTTTCTTTCTTTCTTTGTTCTTAAAAAAAAGTCTGTGAAGAAAAGAATTTCTTCTTTTTCTTAGGGCGCATCGATGCCATCTTAGGCCTAGGCCTTCCATTTTGTCACAGACAGAATGGAAAAACCATCTAGCAGTTTTAAGAAGTGTTCTAAGTGTAGCGGTACCATCTCTGCCACAGACACCCATGACTGGTGTCTAGGACCTGATCATCAGCCATCAGAATGTCCTCTCTGGAGAAAGATGATGAAGAGAGGCCTACAAAATCGAGCTGCAAAGCTGGGCACCCTCTTTGCTTCCGACACCATCTCTTTAGCATCAACATCATTGAGAGCTTCATCTTCCTCGCAAGGATCTCAGGTATCGAAACCTAAGTCTTCATCGAAGACTGGCTGCCCCCCCCAAGGGTAAGCATTGAGATGCCTCTGGCATTGCCCTGGAGGGGGACACACCGGCCAAACAACCTCGGCAGGAGGATCTTCCCTCCAAAGCCTTAGTGGGGTCCCAGGATGTTCCTGAGGCCTCCACCTTTGGCTGATATAAAATTTTTCGTTTTGAAAAAGATACAATTGAACTGGAGAGGGGGAGATTTAGTCAAAACTACAGCCCGATTAGAACAAAAATACATTTTCTTGCTAAATTCCATGGCACCACATGGATTAAACATGGATCAAGATTTATCGGTGTTTCTGTAAGTTAGGTTAGATATATATTGTTGTTCCCTCAAATTTTCCAACAAGCAACATTTGACATACCTTCCAGGACTCGTGTCTTCGGTTTGAGTTTAACAGTATTTCATAAAGTAATTTTTATTAAATATAATAAAAATATATATTTAATAATCTTTTTATTATTATTATTATTTTTAATAATTTTTATTTTTATTTATTTTTTTAAGTATAATTATGTTTCACATTTTAATTATTTAAATAGAAATATGATGACAGAAAAAGACCACATGGCCTATCTAGTCTGTCCTTCCATAACAACAACTACAACAGTCCACTTTTTACCTTTAGAGATCCTCTGTGTTGGTCCCATGCTTTTTTGAATTCCGTTACTGTCCTCATCTCTACCACCTCCACTGGGAGACTATTCCACGTATCCACTACTCTTTCTGTAAATAAATATTTCCGCATATCACTCCTGAATCTATCTCCCTTCACCCTCATCTCATGTCCCCTCGTAGCAGAACTTGCTTTCAATTGAAAGAGGCTCTCTCCCTGAACATTTATGCCACGGAGGTATTTAAACATCTCAGTCATATCACCTCTATCCCGCCTTTCCTCTAAGGTGTACATATTAAGATCCTTAAGTCTGTCCTCATATGCTTTATAATGAAGCCCACTAATCATTTTAGTAGCCACCTTCTGCACCGACTCCATTCTGTTCACATCCTTTTGAAGGTGCGGTCTCCAGAATTGCACACCATACTCCAAATGAGGTCGCACCAAAGACTTATACAGAGGCATTATCACCTCCTTTTTTCTGCTAGCCATTCCTCTCCGTATGCACCCAAGCATCCTTCTAGCTTTTGCCGTCGCCTTTTCTACCTGTTTAGCTACTTTAAGATCATCAGACACAACCACGCCTAGGTCCCGCTCTTCTTTAGTGGACAAAAGTACTTCACCTCCTATACTGTATTGCTCCCTTGGATTGCTGCAGCCCAAATGCATGACCTTACATTTTTTAAGATTAAATCCCAGCTGCCAAATTCTAGACCATTCTTCAAGCTTAGCTAGATCCCTCCTCATGTTATTTACACCTTCCTGGGTGTCTACTCTATTGCAGATTTTGGTATCATCTGCAAAGAGGCAAACCTTACCCGACAGCCCTTCCGCTATATCACTAACAAAGATGTTAAAAAGAATCGGACCAAGGACAGATCCCTGGGGCACACCACTGGTAACATCCTTCTCCTCAGAGTGAGCTCCATTTACTTGTACTCTTTGTCGCCTCCCACCCAACCAATTTCTAACCCAAGCAGTAACTTTAGGGTCCATCCCTAGGGTGCTCAGTTTGTTTATAAGTCGCCTGTGAGGAGTAGCGGCGGTGGGCATCTGGGCCCGATGACAGACTTGGCTTCAGTCTTCTGACCTTGAGCAGTGGGTTAAGGACAAATTGGTTGATATCCCATGCCAAGAAGAGAACCTCTTTGGCAAGCCAATGACTGAAAAGGCTGCCAAGTTTGACACTGAGTTTATTTTATTTTATTTACATTCTCTTATATACCGCGCTATTCTGCATCAGTGCGGTTTACATTGAACAAACTGAAATTACATTGAACAGGGCATTATAACTTGGAGATAACTATTTTACAGGGAACATGGGCTATGGAGTTCATGATGAGGAGCAGGCCCTCTAAAAAGACTGCTGCCCCTCCTCGCCGTAAGGGCCCGGCTAAAAAGCCCTTTTATTTATTTATTTTATTTATTTACAATTCTTATATACCGCACTATTTGACATCAGCTCGGTTTACATCGAACACAAAATTCAGCACAAAAACAAGCGTCTGAGTTACATTAAACAGGGTCAAGAAACTTGGATAACAAGGTAATTATGAATCACAGGACAGTAAACTTGGATTGCAAGGTAAACTATTGACATCTTTAAATTATAGCACAAATGAGACGTAATGGTCAGTGGAACCTTAAGTATAAGGACCATTTATGTCCGAGGAAAGGAGCTGCTTACAAAAACTACCCACATCTTCATCCTCCCCAGCACCCCAGCAGGGTCAGCAAGCCAAGAGACATGGGCAGGGCCCTCGTAAGCAGAAGGCTCCCAAGCCCCAGGCGGCTCCAGCCCAGCCAGGGGGGGAGCTTTTGACTCCTTGGGCATAGCCTCTCTATCCCAAGGTGAGCAGCCCACAGAAGGATGTCTGATCCACTATGCCCAAAGGTGGCCAGCCATCACCACCGATTCCTGGGCACTCCAGGTGGTCATCGAAGGCTATCTCCTCCATCTGGCTCAGACATCTCCTCCTTTCTTCCCTGGAGAGCCCCCCAGGTCTCCCCTTCACCGTGACCTCCTATTGAAGGAACTCACAGGCCTTCCTGAGGACAGGGCAGTAGAACCAGTTCTCCAGGACCAAGCAGGAAGTCAGTTCTCACATATGGGTGACGTCGGCGCCGACGGAGCCCTCGTGCGGAGCATTTCCCCAGCTTTCAAAGAAAGCCTTTGGGAATTGCAGCGCGCATGCACGGTCCCCTTCCCGCCCAAGGGTGCCATCTTGCTCAGTCTTCTTTTTTCCGTGGAGCCCGACGGACGTAGTTCGTTTTTCCCCGAGGAAAAAAGTTGATTTCCCTATTTTTTTCTCTTTTTTCTTCGGTTCGACGCCGGATCCTTTTCCCGCCTTGGACCGATACGCCGGTATCGAGTGCAATCACACTTTTTCGGTTTTTGTCCTTTGTGACTAGCGTTCGCGCCATTTTTCTTTTTTCCCTGGCAGCCCGGTCTTTTGACCTCGCAGGGGCCCTTTTTCCTCCGATGACTACCAGCGGGTTTAAAAAGTGTGATCGGTGTAAGAAACTTATGTCTCTTACCGACACACATGACTGCTGCCTCCGCTGCCTCGGACCCGATCATGACCCGATGATCTGTGGTCCTTGTGGCAAAAATGTCCTCGAAGGCGTTGAGGAGTCGGCAGCACCAGAAGGATAGGATCTTTTCTGACTCCGCGTCTGGACGGGCCCGGACCTCGTCAGAGGCCTCGACGTCTCGGGACTCCGGCCCCGAGCAGCGTCAGGGTTCCTCTGAGCGGGGGTCTCCTTCGCAGGAACATCGCAGGAAGAAAAAACCCGCGAGGGCGGCTTCGGTGGACGCTCCTGGTTCCTCGAGGGCCAGGTCGCATAGCCCCGATAGCCGTCCCGGGTCTTCGGAGTCGGAGAGGCCTGCCAAACATCCTCGTATCGAGATGGAGTCTCCTGGACACGTAAGTGCTGTAGTCCTCGTGGACTCACCTCCAGGGGAGCCGACGTCGGGCCCGACGCAGTCGGGGCCCGAGTCAGGGGCTGCTGGGTCTCCTGAGCTCGGACTCAAGTTGACGGCCTTGGAGAGCAGCATCGCTGCCTTCATGGAACAGCAGCGGGCATTGATCACCAGTCTCACCGGTGCATCTGCCCCGACTACCGGGACCTCGACGTCCAAGTCGACCCCGGAGGCCGAGCCGATCCTCGAGTCCATGCGGGCTCGAGTCGATCCTCGGCCACGGTCTCCCTCGGCCTCCCGTTCGGGACCGAGGTCGTCGACGCCGGTACCCTCGGCATCGGGGCGGATGGCATCGGTGCCCGCCCGACCGGAGCCGCTCGATTCCTCCTCCGAGGAGTCGGGCTGGGAGACGGAGGACGAAGAGTCACCCGATACTTATCGGACTCGGTGTGTCCCATCGGACTTGCCGGAGTCCGAGCCTCGGAGACGATCCCCACCGGAGGATACCCGGTTCTCGGACTTCGTGCGGGATATGGCCAAGGCCTTGGCCTTCCCCGCGGATCCCGAGGAGGAGCCTTGAGCCGAGGAGCTCGAGGCCCTCCAGTATGACTCTCCCCCGAAGGAGGCATTTACTGTTCCGGTTCCTCCGATGCTGGAGCGGCTGCTCTTCCGCATGTGGGAGACCCCGGCCTCGACGCCGGTGTTAAGCAAGCGGGTCGATTCCATCTATCGAGTCCGCAAGAGCCCCGGGTTCCAAAAGGCACAATTACCGCACCACTCCATGGTTGTGGAATCGGCCATGCATCGATTGAAAAGTCAGAAGATGCACTCCTCGGTGCCTTCCGACTGGGAGGCCCGGAACCTGGATGCCCTCGGTAAAAAGTGCTTCCAGGGCTCTATGCTTGCTTGCCGTGTCCAGACCTACCAGCTGTACATGGGCATGTACCTCCGAGACCTGGCAAAGGAGATTGCCGGGTTCTCTGCTGGTCTCTCCGAGGAACCTTTGCAGAGGTTCCAGGCCTTGTCCACTGGTATTCGAGAGTGCTCGAAGTTTATCTCTCGAGCAGCCTACGATGGCTTCGAGGCTTCGGCTCGAGTAGCCGGGGCCGGCATCGGTGCCCGCTGACAGGCTTGGCTACAGTCATCCGACCTCGAGCCATGGGTGCAGGACAAGTTGGTCGATGTCCCCTGCCAAGGTGAAAACCTCTTTGGCAAGCCCATGGCTCAAAAGGCTGCAGAACTCGAGACCGAGACTCTGACCAGGACTAGGCTGTCCAGAAAGTCCTCTGCCCCTTCTCAGAAGAAGGGCTCGGGGAAAAAGTCCTTTTACCCGAGGAAGTCATCTGCCTATAAACCATACCCTCATTATCAGGCCTCTGCAGCTCCCCAACAGGGTCAGCAGGCCAAGGGGCAGGGTCATGGGCCCCGTAAGCAGAAGGCCCCCAAGCCACCAACACCGGCCCCTGCTCAGCAGGGTGAGGTTTTTTGACTCAGCCAGCATAGCCTCTTCTCCTTGCCTGGCTCACATCAGCACAGGAGGCCGGCTGGCCCACTTTGCCCACCGGTGGTCAGCCGTCACATCAGATACCTGGGTACTCCATATAGTCCAAAAGGGCTATCTTCTCCATTTTCACCAGGTACCTCCCTCCTATTTTCCAGGGGAGCCTCCAAGACCCCCTCTGCACAGGGACCTACTCCTTCAGGAGTTAGCAAGTCTGCTAAAGGACCAGGCTGTGGAACCGGTGCCCCACCACCTGAGAGGTTACGGCTTTTATTCCAGGTACTTTCTGGTACCAAAAAGAACAGGAGGCCTCAGACCCATCCTAGACTTGCGCAACCTCAACAAGTTCCTGGAGAGGGAAAAGTTCAAGATGCTTACCCTTGGAATCCTGCTGCCCTACCTCCAGCAGGGAGATTGGCTGTGCTCCTTAGATCTAAAGGATGCTTATACTCACATCCTTATTCATCCAGACCACAGACAGTATCTCAGATTTGTTGTGGGGGGAAGCCACTACCAGTACAGAGTACTTCCCTTTGGCCTGGCCTCCACTCCCAGGGTGTTCACCAAGTGCCTGGCAGTGGTGGCGGCCTACCTGAGGCTTCAAGGTCTTTTTGTGTTTCCATACCTGGACGATTGGCTCATAAGAGGCCAGTCTTCCCAGGAGGTCAGTCAGGCCACCCTTCGCACTGTGGCTCTGCTTCAGCACTTGGGGTTTGTCATAAACTTCGCAAAGTCCACTTTGCTCCTGTCCCAGAACTTGGAATTCATAGGAGCAAGGCTAGACACTCTTCAGGCGAGGGCTTTTCTGCCAGTGGACAGGGCCCTCCGGTTGATGGATGTAGCCAGGCGGTTTCACAGCAATTCCCTGGTCTCCGCCAGGCAATTCCTGAGACTTCTCGGCCATATGGCTTCCACGGTTCATGTCACCCCCAATGCCCGCCTGCACATGCGACCTGCTCAGTGGAGCCTTCGAACTCAGTGGCATCAGGCCACAGGGAGCCTTGCAGACTCGCTGAGTGTATCCACCCTGCTCGTCTCCTCTCTACAGTGGTGGCTTCATCTTCCGAATCTGGTACTCGGAGTGGATTTTCAACCCCCTCCGCATTATCGAGTGCTGACGACAGATGCTTCTCTTCTAGGTTGGGGAGCACATTGCCAAGGGACATGTACTCAGGGTCTCTGGACTCCTTGGGAGACTGCTCAGCAGATAAACCTCCTAGAGCTACGGGCAATACGCCTAGCTCTGAGAGCCTTCTCCCACCTCACGTCGCACCAGTCTGTACTGGTCCAGACGGACAATCAAGTTGCCATGTTCTACGTGAACAAACAGGGAGGCACCGGCTCCTTCCTTCTCTGTCAGGAGGCACAAAGGCTCTGCTCTTGGGTCGTCAATCACGGAATCCTCCTCAAGGCTGTCTACCTTCCCGGTCAGGAAAATTGCCTGACCGACAGGCTGAGCAGGATCCTGCAACCGCACGAATGGAGATTGAATCCCTTTGTGGCTCAGCGGATCTTTCTCAAGTGGGGTCTCCCCACCATGGATCTCTTCGCCAGTCCTCTGAACCGGCAACTCCTGAGATTCTGTTCCAGACAACCGCATCCTCTCAGGGTAGCAGCGGATGCCTTTCTGATTCCATGGTCCCAAGGCCTGCTATATGCGTTTCCTCCCATGCCACTGGTGTCTCGGACACTGTTCAAGGTCCTCCAGGACAGAGCCTCAATGATTCTGATAGCCCCCAGGTGGCCGAGGCAGCCGTGGTTCCCTCTCCTGTTGCAACTGGCGGTGGACACTCCCCTGCCTCTGGGACTTCAACACGATCTCCTGTCTCAGGACCAGGGGTCTCTCTTGCACCCCAACCTCCAGTCCCTTCATCTGATGGCCTGGCTGCTGAAAGGGTAGTCCTGGCTCCCCTACTCCTGCCTAGAGAGGTGGAAGACATAGTCTTAGCCTCTCAGCAGCAATCCACCAGGAAATCCTACGCCCTTAAGTGGCGTAGATTCTCTGCATGGTGTGCTCAGCACAGCGAGAATCCCTTCTCGTGCTTGGTAGCGGTGGTATTGCAATATTTGCTTTACCTCTCCAATCTAGGCCTTAAGTCCAACTCTGTCAAGGTTCACCTCAGTGCTCTCTCAGCGCACCACTCCCCAGTGGATGGGAGGCCTCTTTCCAACCACCCTTTGGTGGCTCGTTTTCTCAGAGGCCTCCTCCTGCTTAAGCCTCCTTTGCGTTCACCGGCCCCTGAGTGGGATCTGAATGTGGTTTTACAGCGGCTTACTTGTCCGCCATTTGAACCTATGGCTACCTGCCCTCTCCGTTTTCTCTCCTGGAAAACCTTGTTTCTGGTAGCTCTTACCTCTGCTCGGCGAGTGAGTGATCTTCAGGCCCTAGTGTCTGATCCCCCTTACACTAGGTTCTACAGGAATAGGGTAGTCTTACGGACTCACCCGAAGTTTCTTCCTAAGGTTGTCTCCCCTTTTCACCTCAATCAGGAGGTGGTTCTTCCGACCTTCTTTCCCAGGCCGCATGCCAACCGGGCTGAGATGGTTCTGCATACCCTGGACTGTAGGAGGGCATTGTCCTTCTACCTTGACCATACGCGGGGGCATCGAAGGGCTGTTCAGCTCTTCATTTCTTTTGACCCCAATAAGTTGGGGCTCCCTGTCTCCAAGCGTACTTTGTGCATGTGGGTCGCTGACTGTGTTGCCTGGGCTTATAGGGCAGCCGGCCTCTCGTTGGAGGGTCAAGTCACGGCTCATCGTGTCAGGGCGAAGGCTGCGTCAGTGGCTTATCTCCGCTCTGTTCCGGTGGCAGACATCTGCCGGGCCGCTACTTGGTCTTCAAGCCAGACTTTTGCGGCCCATTACTGCCTTGAGAGGGAGTCCCGCCAGGACAGTGCTTTCGGACAGGCAGTGCTCCATAATCTCTTTGGGGTTTAGGTAACTCCTACCCTCCGGCCCTGGTGTTGGGCTACCGGTCGGGGGCGTTCTCAGAGAAGATTCCTTCCTTACGTACTGACGAGCTAGAGGGAGCTCATTTTTTCGGCTTGAGGTCTCCAGTAGCCTTAAGCTGGGGAGTCCCATATGTGAGGACTGACTTCCTGCTTGCTCCTGGAGAAAGAGTAGTTACTCACCTGTAACAAGTGTTCTCCAGGAGCAGCAGGAATCAGTCCTCACAACCCTCCCTCCTCCCCTTGGAGTTGCAGTCATATGATTTATTTTGCTAATTTTTTGCTGTCTTTTAGCTATGTCATCAGACTGAGCAAGATGGCACCCTTGGGTGGGAAGGGGACTGCACAGACACGCTGCAATTTCCAAAGGCTTTCTTTGAAAGCTGGGGAAATGCTCCGCACGAGGACTCCATCGGCGCCGACGTCACCCATATGTGAGGACTGATTCCTGCTGCTCCTGGAGAACACCTGTTACAGGTGAGTAACTACTCTTACCCCATCATCTCAGGGGCAAGGAGTTCTACTCCAGGTATTTCCTCGTACCAAAAAGAACAGGTTCCTGATGAGGTTGAAGTTCAAGGTGCTCTCTCTTGGAACATTTTATTTTATTTATTTATTTATTAACAATTCTTATATACCGCACTCTTAGCCATCAGTGCGGTTTACATTGAACAGAAACATCCGACAATATACATTTGTCTGGTCATTACATTTAACAGGGAGTAGAACTTGGAGAAACGGGGTAACTATATACAATGGTGGTTCATCTGATAAGGGACATCATGGTCAACTATATACATAGGTGGTACAACAGTACAGGAAACTGCTTGATATTTAGATTATGGAGTAAGCCTGTTGCGAGGGTCTGCCTGTTTGACTATTTCTGCTATTCGCTTGGGGGTTATGTTCGGAGCTGTCCTTGAGATATTTAAGGAAGAGGAAATGTTTCAGCGCCTTTCTGAACTGGCTCAAGTTGGTGATTGCTCTGATTTGTGCTGGTAAGGTGTTCCATAAAGTTGGGGCGCAGAGTCGGAAGGCTCTGTTGGCTGTTGATCTGGGCCATTTTGTGATTTCATTTGGGATAACTAGCAAGTTCAACTCTGCAGTTCTTCGTGGCCTGTTTGGTGCAAGCGGTTGGATGAGGTTAGAGAGAGGAAGAGGTGAGCCCCTTAGCCGCTTTGAACGTTAGCAGTAAAGTCTTGAAACTGATCCTTGCTTGAATGGGGAGCCAGTGTAGCTGTTTTAGAAGGGGTGTCACGTGGTCTCTCCTGGATGCCCCAAAGAGTACCCGCGCTGCACTGTTCATAGCCAGCTGCAGGGGGTTCAGGGTGAACCGAGGGAGTCCTTGTAGTATGGAGTTTGAGAAGTCGAAATGGGGAAGTATAAGGGCTTGATAAATGGTGCGGAAATCATCCGGTTCGAGTAGCGTGCGTAGGTGTCTGAGGGATCTGATTTTAAAGTAGATTGCCTTGACAGTATTGGCTATGTGGTTCTTCATGTCCAGGTTTTGGTCTAACGTTACTCCAAGGTAACGTATTGCAGGTTTCACTTGTAGTTGGGCATCCTTTACCTTAACACAGCTAGGTGGGGTGAAGTTGGTGTTCCTCGAGACGAAAAGTACTTCCGTCTTTCTGTGTTGTATTCGCAGGTTTTGTGACAGGAGCCACTCTGATATGGTGTCGAAGCAGTTAGTCAGAGGGGTGAGGTCCAATGATATAGGCATATATAATAGCACATCGTCTGCATATATCATGTAACTGACATTGAAGGATCTGATGATGTCGCAGATGGGTTGGATGTATATATTAAACATCAATGCAGATAGGGAGGATCCTTGGGGTACACCTTGACTTTGTTGGAATGGTTCAGATGTAGCCCCGTCTGCTCGGACATGTTGCCATCTACCGGACAGGTAAGATTTGCACCATTCGAGCGCTGTTCCGCAGATACCTTTTTCCCTTAGCCGGCAGATGAGAATTTCGTGGCATACTGAGTCAAAAGCCGCTGCTATGTCTAGAAAGACAAGAGCGAAACCTTGACGTATGTTATCCACACCTGAGATTATGTTGTTGAAGAGGGCTGTGAGTAGTGTTTCCACTCCAAGTTTAAATCTTCGCGCCATCGGGCGCTGATCCTCTTCGGCCCCCACCACCACCAGCAACTCTCCCCTTCCCGGGGATCGAGCCACCAGCGGCAGGAGGGGCCAACCGCTGCACACAGCCCAGTCGGGGCTGTGCAACAAGTTTAAATCTTCGCGCCATCGGGCGCTGATCCTCTTCGGCCCCCACCACCACCAGCAACTCTCCCCTTCCCGGGGATCGAGCCACCAGCGGCAGGAGGGGCCAACCGCTGCACACAGCCCAGTCGGGGCTGTGCAACAAGTTTAAATCTTCGCGCCATCGGGCGCTGATCCTCTTCGGCCCCCACCACCACCAGCAACTCTCCCCTTCCCGGGGATCGAGCCACCAGCGGCAGGAGGGGCCAACCGCTGCACACAGCCCAGTCGGGGCTGTGCAACAAGTTTAAATCTTCGCGCCATCGGGCGCGCCCGCGCCTGGCGGGCCCGCGCCTGAGGGCCTCGCCAGAGGGCCCTTTGGCGTGGCCCTTAGGCGGAGGCCAGTGACGGAGGCCATTCTCCAACCACCAGACCCGAAGACCAGCAAGGAACAAACCCAGAACACCAGACAGCGAAAATGCAAGTAAAATCAATGCACTCTAAGCATAGTACCTACCCTACACTGTAGCTATCTTAGAATCAGAGGACTGGACAACCCAAACAGAAGTACCATTTACTGTAAACTCCAAGAATATATTGCTCATACATATATCCTGATACTGCCAGATTAACATATCATCTATACTTGTCCTATGATGTATGTAGCATATCTATATAACCTACTAGACCTAGTTAGCTCAGATAATGGATACTTGTGTAACCTGCTACTAGTCTTATTCTTACAGATTTTACCAGTTTAACCTCCTATTTACAATTACCTCTAAGGTAGGTTGTTTAATCTATGTAACCAGCCAGTCCCAGTTAACTTTGGCTCAATATACCTGTGTAATTTGCAGTTATCTAAGTTTACCAGCCTTTATCTGCCATCAGCAACCACGGTAACCATCACTAACAGACTGTGTACAAGCAACTTAAAATCCGGAAGTATCTTTATCCTATGATTTAAAATGTAATATGTAAGCTCCAGTATTTCCCGATAGATCGAGAGCCCACCACAAACTGCAGCCCTCCTACGACTGAACCAAAGATAGAGCAATCTATCACAACCAGACAACATACCTACCCACCACCACCAACCAACCTCCCAGCCCAGATCTACACCGCAACAAAGCACACAAAATGGCCCTACCCTGCATCATCTCGATTGCCCTCTACCTCCTTGCTACAGGCTTAAGCAATGTCACTTGCCTATACACTAACAACAACCACATCCCAACTATCCACAGTTATAGAAAGAGATGGCCAGATACCCCATTCTATCAATCACAGGAAACCTCCCAAATTCACCACCACCACCTCCTGCAGGTATCATTACAGCACAACAAGAAGAAGAAACAAGAAGAGAACCCCCTCCCTCGAATCATGAAATGTGCCCTTGTAAATGCAAGATCTGTACGTAAAAAATGGCCGGTAATCTCAGATATGATATCACTACATAACCTTGACCTACTACTGATCACCGAGACATGGCTTTCCTGTGATGACAACGTGATACTCAACCAGCTCCTGCCTGCTAACTTCTCTATCCATACATGTCATAGAGCAGCCAAAAGAGGAGGCGGCGTCCTCGCCATCACCAGATCTGATCTTCAATTCAACATAAAAGATGCAACCAGCTCACCGCTCCTAGACACAATCTCGATAGAGAACAAGTGTTCCTCCATCAATCTACTCTACAGAGCACCATCATCTGATGCAGATGCACTAACAACAATAATAGATGCAGCCGCAAACTCCCAGAGCCCACATACAACAAGCTGGGTACTAGGAGACTTCAACCTCCCCTCCCTGCAAGACTCTCACTCAAAGGCGTTCCTCGAAGCCATGAAAGATCTAGGATATAGCCAATTAATCAAGGAACCTACCCATATAAAAGGAGGCATGCTAGATCTAATATTCACAACAGACCCAACCTTCAGAGAAACAACCATCCCTGATATATCAATCACCGCTGTCCCATGGTCAGATCACTCATTAATCCTATTCCAAATTCCTCAGCCAAGCCATGTCCAAAAAGATGAAAGCACAGCAATCGGTCAGTCCAACAATCCGCCGAGAAGATTCCAACCATTCAACAAAGATCTAATCCTGAAATCAGCATTCCCACTAATGAACTCACCAGCACACAACCCTGATGAACTAGTCTCCAACTGGAACGAAATATTCAGTTCAATAGCTGTTCGCCCAGCAAAAAACAAACCTCAAGCGAAACGACACACAGCAGCATGGTACTCTACTGAGTTGAAAGCCTCACTCGCGACACTAAGAAAACTTGAGAGACGCTGGCGCCGCTCACGCTCAGAAGCATACCAAAAGGCATACAATTTACAACTCACAGCGCACCGTACCGCAGTGACTGAAACCATGAGACGTTACCACGCCGACACTTTAAAGAGATCCCTCAACAAACCTCGTGACCTGTTTGCCCTCGTTAAGCAACTTACAACAGAACCTGCATCAGAACAAACAAATGGAATCCATCCTCAAACATATGCGGATTATCTACAAACGAAACTTTGTCAGATAAACAACAACCCAGCGTCCAGCATCATCCTTCAGCCCTACAATCAAACACCACTCACTACCTTCTCAACTCCATCCAAACGATGCATCGAAGACACCATAGCAGCCATCAATACGTCCACAGCGCAATCCGATCCATGCCCAGCTTTCTGGGTCAAGGAACTCCGGACTGACCTCAGTCCAATCATATCCAGACTTATTCAACAATCGTTCACAACAGGTGATTTCCCACGCACCCTCAAACAAACTTCAATAAGACCTCTACTAAAAAACAACAAACTCGACCAACAGAAACCAGAATCCTACAGACCCATAGCAAGCATACCATTGCTTGCAAAAATAATGGAAAAGATAGTTCAGAGACAAATACAAGATCACATTGATTCCAATGCACCACTGGATCCATGCCAGCATGGATTTAGAGAATCTCACGGGGTCGAGACCCTTCTCACCACACTCTTCAGCAACATAATATCAGGCATCGACAATACCCGCCAAGGCTTTGTCCTTGTCTTCCTTGACATCGCGGCAGCATTTGATTCCGTTAGCCATGAGCGCCTCCTAGAACGCCTCAAAGAAAAAGGAATCTCCGGTAAAGCACTCGAGTGGTGCAGGTCCTACCTCTCGGACAGATGGCAGCAGGTGAGATCCAGAAACACATCATCAGAACCATTCCACCAAAGCCAAGGTGTCCCACAAGGATCCTCCCTCTCCGCCTTACTATTCAATATATACATGCAACCTCTCTGCAACCTGATCCGGTCTTTCAACATTAACTGCATGATATACGCAGATGATGTGCTATTATACACGCCTTTTGCAACAGATAACCCAGACCTCGAACCAATAACATGCTGCATAAACGAAATATCCAATTGGCTACAATCCCAAAACCTCCGGATTCAATACAAGAAGACGGAGGTGATGTTCATTACAAGGAACCGTAACTTCACTGCCCCAACAGTACTGAAAGTGAAGGAAGCAGACCTCCAGACCAAATCCGCGATCAGATACCTCGGCATCACACTAGACCAGAACCTAAATATGCAAGCTCATATAAGTAACACTGTAAGGGCAGTATATCATAAAATTAGATCCCTTAGATACCTAAGATCTCTGCTGGAGCCAGATGATTTCAGGACTATCTATCAGGCACTAATTATCCCGCATTTTGATTATGCAAATGCAATACTTCAAGGTCTCCCCCAAACCACCCTAAACCCACTGCAAATGGCAATGAACACCGCAGCAAGAGTACTGCACGGAGCATCCAGGAAAGACCATGTCACACCTATAATGAAACAACTCCACTGGCTCCCGATTCAAGGTAGAATTACATTCAAGACCTTGCTGCTCACCTTCAAAGCCACCAAAGGTCTCTCATCAACTTCACTAACTGAGCTAATCCAGATGACACCCCACAACAGAGACAGAAGGTCAGTAGCTCAAAACACCTTGATAGTCCCAAGATCTATAACTCAATGCTCCAAGTCAACATCCAGCAGGACTTTCAATCTTTATGCACCAATGATCTGGAATAACCTCCCTCACAACATTAGATCAATCCCAGACATATTCCAATTCAGGAAGGCCGTGAAACACTACCTCTTCCTCATACATTACCCTGAACCTAATAGAAACTCAGCACCATTTTCCGAATCCACCCAAATCACCACTGTCTAAAACCATACAAACACATGATCAGCCTACAAATTGTATATATTGTATATTTTGTGGTTGTACATAGTTACCCTGTTAGCCAAGTTGATTATCCTGTTCATATGTAAACACAAAGTACTATTGGAAATGTGTATGTTCACTGTTTATTGTAAACCGCGCTGATGCTGAATAGCGCGGTATAAAAGAGACTTTAAATAAATAAATAAATAAATGTGACTCTCTGAATCCATGTTGGGCCGAATCCAGTGGGGCTGAGGTGTCTATATGATCCTGTAATTGTCTGTGCACTATTTTCTCGATGATTTTTGCGAGCATAGGTATGCTAGATATAGGCCTGTAAGACTCTACCTTTTGGGGATCAAGTTTGGTATTCTTTAAAAGAGGTCTTACAGAGGTCTGCTTGAGAGTAGGTGGGAAAGAGCCAGTGGTAAAGGATTGGTTTAAGATTTTGGCTATAATTGGGGATAGGTCACATCGCAGGTCCTTTATCCAGTGTGCAGGACAAGGATCTGTGTGCGCAGTGGTTGTGTTTAGGGCTAGGATGGTATCTTCAATAATTTTCTTCGAAGGAGTGGAGAAGGATGTCAGTGATGCTGGGTAGTCTTGTTCATCAGGAGGGTCCGGTATTAATATTTTGTTGGTCTTGCACATTTTAGATTGCATGTAAATCGCATAGTCCTGTGGGTGGATACCGCTATGGTGCTCAGGGGTTGGTTCTTTGGCAAGCGTTTTAACTAGGTTAAACAAGTCATGCGGTTTATTCAGTGACCGTTTCAGGGTGTCTGTGTGGTATTGCCTGATTTTGTCTGTAATGGCTTTACGGTGTGCCGCCAGGTGTTGGATGTAGGCTGATTGGTCACTGCTGGTGCGTGACTTTCTCCAGCGTTTTTCCAGCCGTCTTAGAATGGTTAGTGAAGCTTTTAAATCGGCTGTGAACCATGGGGCTGATGATCTCTTCTTTGGGTTCTTGTTTGTTGGAGGGCGGATAGCGATTGTGCTGAGTTTGTTGTTCCAAGCGGAGATCAACTCATCTAGGCTTAAGGTGGTCTCATCAATGAGTGTGTGCATTTCTGCGAGGATGCGTTCTCTGTTAAATGGGTGGAAACTTCTGGCAGCTGAGTTAGCAGTCTTGCTTGTATCCGCTTTTGGCTTATGTGAACAGTTGAGGGTAGGCATCTGAAATGTGATGAGTTTGTGGTCAGTCCATGGGACTGCAGTTATTGATAGCACGATGTTTTGTGGTTGATCCAGAATTAGCTGCGGGGCGAATATGAGGTCAAGAATGTTGCCTCTCACGTGAGTAGGTTCTTGCACCATTTGCGTGTATCCAAGGATATCTAGGGCTTCTATGAATGCGGTTACTTGAGTGTCCTGTAATGATGGTAGGTTGATATCCCCTACGATCCAATTAGGTTTATTTGGACCCTGGGTAAAGGATGCCAGATTTATTATGGTTGCTAGGTCTTCTGGATCTGCTGACGGTGATCTATAGACCAGGTTTATGGAGCATATGTTGTTGGAAATTGATACCGTTTCTAGATGGTTGTTACTGTTGGATTCATCCATTTTAAACTGGAGGTCAGCTCTGATGATGAGTACTCCTCCACCTCTTTTGTTCTGTCTGTGTCCAGTGAAGGCCGTAAAATTAGGTGGGAGTAGCTGGTTGAGGATGATATTGTCTTCCGCTGAGAGCCATGTTTCGGTGACCATGAGGATGTCTAGGTTGTGGGATATTATGTCCGTGATCACTGGCCACTTGTTTCGAAGTGAGCGGGCATTTATAAGTGCACACTTCAGGCTACTAGGGTAGAAATATTTAGTTTGTCTGGCTTTCGTGTTGTGTTGTAGAGGGACATGTAATAGGAGGTGGCGGTGTGGAAGGTTAGCCCCGTGTGAGTTGTGATAGGGGTCTCCTGACCATTTTCTCTCACTAGTTGATACAATAGGAATGTGATTGTGTGACGTAGTGAGGGCTAGTAGTTTGGATGGCCAGATTATGATAAGTAGGTAAAGGCACATTAACCTGATGATCGTGTCTTCCATTTTAACTCTGTGAGGTATGAAGCTTATTTCGGGAGGTGAATCAGAGGGGTTCTTGGCAGGCTGGGGCTGACTGGATCTTAGCTAGTATATTGTGCAACAGGCTCTGTGTGTCATACAATAAATTTGCTGGAGCATTCCTCCCTTAGGTATGAAATAACTATATACCTACACAGCATAATGCTTAACAGGAAAAGAAAAAATAAAACTTCTCTGACTGGTCTGTTCTGGTACAGATTTCAGTATTAAATTACATTACATGGCTGCCTTACCTCCAGCAGGGAGACTGGCTATGCTCCTTGGATCTGAATAATGCCTATACCCACACCCTCA
The DNA here is from genome assembly GCA_033557465.1 of Ichthyophis bannanicus. NCBI lineage: Eukaryota > Metazoa > Chordata > Amphibia > Gymnophiona > Ichthyophiidae > Ichthyophis > Ichthyophis bannanicus. The sequence goes on along the minus strand of CM066036.1, from coordinate 48,854,359 downwards.
TCCACCCCTTCACTTCATGGTGGGGGGGGGGGGGGTTGGCACTACCAGTACAGGGTACTATCCTTCTGCCTGGCCTGTGCCCCCAGGGTCTTCACCAAATGCCTGGCAGTAGTGGTTATCTTCCTCCGCCTCCAGGGGTATTTATCTTTCCCTACCTGGACGACTGGCTCATAAAGGGAGGCATGGCCACAGAGGTGCAGCAGGCTACTGCATGAACCATCCATTTTCTGCAACATCTGGGGTTTGTGATAAACTACCCTAAATCCCACTTCCTCTTGACACAATGTCTGGAGTAAATAGGAGCAAGGCTGGACACTCTTCAGGCAAAGGTCTTCCTCCCCTTGGATCAAGCCGACTGTCTCAGGGCACTGGCAGGAGACGTACAACACCGTCCCTTGGTGTCAGCTCGGTTTCTGCTGCACTTTCTCTGGCACATGGCCTCTATGGTTCATATCACTCCAGACACCCATATGCACATGGCCACTCAGTGGTGCCTCCAAGATCAGTGGACACAAGAAATGGGCTATCTCCAGGACAGAGTCACAATGACCTGCCAATTGGCCGAATCCCTAACTTGGTGGCAAAACCCCCATCTTCAGGCAGGGATGCCCTTCCAAACCCCATGCCCTCTCAGGGTCCTCACTATGGAAGCCTCCCTGCTGGGATGGGGAGCCCATTGCGAAGAACTCCGCTGCCAGGGCAGCTGGTCATAGACCGAGAGCAGCCAGCAGATCAACCTCCTGGAGCTTTGGGTGATATATCTAGCCCTCCAAGCGTTCTTTCACCGCCTGAGGCACCAACCAGTGCTGATCCAAACAATCAGGTGGCGATGTTCTATGTGAACAAGCAAGGGGGCATGGGGTCTCACACCCTCTGCCACGAAGTGATGACACTGCTCCTACAAAGTTCAACAGGGAATACTCCTACGGGCGGTATACCTACCAGGCCAGGACAACACCCTTGCAGACAAACTGAGCAGGATCCTCCAGCTGCATGAATGGCAGCTGGACCCCAGAGTAGCCAACCGGCTCTTACGGCTCTGGGGGACCCATGGGTGGACCTCTTTGCCAGCCCGGCCAACCTGCAGTTTCTACGCTTCTGCTTCCAGCAGTCCACCCCTCCCGGGTGGTGGCAGATACGTTTCTTATTCCGTGGTCTGAAAGCCTCTTGTATGCCTTCCCACCCATGCTGCTGATTGCCAAAACACTTTTCAAGGCTCTTCACAACAAAGCCTCACTGATCCTGATGGCCCAGGTAACCATGGTTCCTGCTGTTCCTCCAACTGTCAGTGGAGACTCTGGTCCCACTGGGGAGATCCCCAGGACTTTTGTCACAGGAGGAGGGCTCCCTATCATGGCTATTGAAAGGATGACCCTAGCCCCCTTCAACCCCTCAGGAGAAGTAGAAGAGATCCTGCTGGCCTTCTGTAAGTTTTCCACCAGGAGAGCTTATGCCTTCAAATGACGCAGGTTTTCGGTCTAGTGTGTGGAACAAGGGGTGAACTCATTCTCCTGCCCGTTGCAGCTGGTGTTGTGATACCTTTTTCATCTCTCACAATCCGAGCTCAAATCAAACTCCGTCAGAGTGCACTTCAGTGCCCTGGTGGCGCATCACCACACAGTGGAAGGCAAGCCCCTCTCGGTTCAGCCTCTGGTGACCCGCTTCTTGAGAGGATGTCTGCTGTCCAAACCCCCCATCTGCCCTCCGGCGTCCGAATGGGACCTCAAAGTAGTATTGGTGCCCTTAGGATCCTTTTTCCTGTGACAGAGCGATGTAATCCATCAGCACAGTATAGTCTTTTGTTGATCCATCTGTTTCCCCATTTGCCTATATCTAAATCCTTCTTGTTTGCACCAGGTTTGGACCCATGTATTAAGGTTGTTTATATGATGCAGCTTTTCTGCCCCCTTACCAAGAACAGGTAGAACTTCTGAGAATGCTATAGTGTTAACAATGGGCTTGAGTTCTCTCCCAGAGTCTGGAAGTCCCTTTGAACTGCAGAGGCACTGTTTCTAGCCAGGTCATTTGTACTCAAGTGGATGACAATGTCAGTTTTGGAGTGCTCAATTTCTGCACTAACTATACCAACAATTTAGTTTGTATTCCTGCTGACTGAAGAGCCTGGGAGACATTTGACCATCTTTTCTCCTTTGAACTGTGTTCCCAAGTTGGTGCCTCTGATGATGGAATCTCCAAGTAATAGTAGTTTTCTGTTTTGTGATTTTTTCTTCATATTTGGTGCATTATCAATAGATTGGGCATTGACTCTCTCATTTAAGGGCACTTCTGTTTCTACAGATTGGTCACCCTCATTATCCAAGGCAAAGAAGGCATTATACAGGGATATCTCTTGATGTAGAGGGTATCTCTGTGTTACAGGTCGCAACCTACCAGAGCCCATTTGTGATCCATTTGTTCCTGTGATCCATTTGTTGTGATCCATTTGTTCCTGTGCTGTTTGATTCTTTGTAGGAGCGGTGGTGGATTTTGTTCAGTTTGTACCATAGAGGAGGTGTGTTTAATTGCAGCTAATTTTTCCTTCAGTAGAGTCAATTCTTTATGCTTAGCAGATAACTTGAGGCATATATGGCAAGCTCTTAGGATTCCAAATGATTCTTCTTAGAATGAAAGCACCACAGTTATTGCATTGAATACCCGACATGCTGATTAAGACTGTTATAACGTGGTCCTAGAAGAAGGAGAAAAGGTGGGTGTAACACATAATTAAAGGAAGATATCAATGTATATGATGACTATATAGGCAATGCAACCCTAGGGCGGGTGGAGTGAGGGGTAGGGTGGATGAGAAGTTAAGCATCCTTTACCAGTAGACTTATATGAACAGAAGACACACTCAGATATCTGATTTAAACATTGTACAATGTTAAATGTAACCCAATTGTGCTGTCTAAATGTTGTTAAGTACCCTTATGTTAAGTGTAATCCTCCAATTGTGATGTGACCACTTTGATTGAAGGATAAAGTGGTATACAAATCTGTCTAAATAAATAAATTTAAAGGCTATGCAAGGAATGTAGGCAATCTAAATATTCCTAAATATATAGTCAAAAATTAGGCTGTTTGCCACTAGACTGTAGATCAAGGTGACTGTGAACAGATAGAAATGGGTTGGAGACAGAAAGATAGGAAAAGCAAGGTCTTTTTTTTGTGGGTTGTTTTTTCCTTTTTGATGTTTGTCCAACTCCCTTGGTGTAGTTACTCTAACACATCACAGTGCCTAAGTAGTCTTCTAAGAGAATAAAACGGGTAATAAATTGGCAAGGAAAATGTATATTAAAAAAACAGGCAATTGCAAAGTCTGAAAGCTTAGCTTTGTGTAGAATCTTTTGGAGCAGTGATGACCAGATAGCCAAAGAAAGTCTTGTATCACTAATCTCTTATATTTTTTTGAAGGTGTGAATAAACAGGCAGATAAAGGTGAGCCAGTTGATTTAGTTTATCTGTATTTTCAGAAAAAGTCATGGGATAGGAGGCAGTGTACTGTTATGGATCAGGAACTGGTTAAAAGATAGAAAGCAGATGGTAGGGCTAAATGGCCAATTTTCCCAATGGAGAAAGGTGACTAGTGGAGTACCCCAGGGGTCTGTGCTGGGTCCGCTGTTTTTTAACATAATTAACATATCCTCCTCTCATCAGGTAATTTCAACCCTAACCCCGGCCCCCCTCGATTTCTTTCCCACCCTAAGAAGAGTTCCTCACGTACCCTATCTAATCTCATCCATATCCCACTCTTTTCCCCACCCACCCTCCCTCACTCACACCGATCATCCATAGATGTTAACCCAACCCCTACCCCCTCCAGAACTCCGTCTCTGTCTCACTCTAAAAATAGATCCTCACGAATCCAACCTGATAGGCACACCCACTTGTACCCTGGTCCCTCTAGATCTCAGTATCACTCTGGAATTAGTTCCCCACGTAACAGCCTCACTAGACCGCCATCTTACTTTGGAAAGAAATCCTCCCGTAACTTGTCTAACCTTATCCATATCCCTCTCCTTTCTCCCTCCACTCTCCCGTTCTCATGTGCCCTATGGAACGCATGCTCAGTTTCTAAGAAACCTGTTCTTACGCATGATCTCTTCATATCTAAAGTGCTGCACCTGCTTGCCCTAACTGAGACCTGGCTCCTCCCAGACGATACTGCATCCATTGCTGCTCTCTGCCACGGGTGCTATCATTTCTCCCATACACCTCGAACCACTGGTCGCGGTGGAGGTGTTGGGCTTCTACTTTCTCCCTCTTGCCAATTCCAACCTCTCCCTCTGCCTCAGTCACACTCCTCCCTCTCTTTCAAAGTCCACTCCATTTGCCTCTTCTCACCACTTCCCCTCCGGGTAACTGTTATTTACCGCCCACTCGACAAATCCAAATCGACCTTCCTTACCGACTTCAACTCCTGGCTCTCCTCCTTCCTTGATCCCTCTTCCCCCACTCTTATTCTCGGCGACTTTAATATTCACTTTGATAACCCCTCTGATCCCCACGCTTTAAAGTTCCTTGCCCTCACCTCCTCGTTTGACCTACAACTCTGCTCCACTGCCCCCACCCACGTACACGGCCACTGCCTGGACCTGGTACTCTTCTCTAACTCCTCTCCCTCAAACTTCCACAACTCAATCCTTCCTTCATCTGATCATCACTTCTTAACCTTTAATCTTCAGCTTCCACTGTCTCAATCTCATCCTGCCTCCTCCAACCTATTTAGAAATCTTCATAATATTAATCCCTTGACTCTCTCCTCTACTATTTTTCCATCTCTCTCCTCTATTGTGTTCTCGAAGTCCGTCGATGAAGCAGTATCCTCTTATAATGCTGCACTATCCTCTGCTCTTGATACTCTTGCCCCACCCAACCCTCGTCCTGTCAGACGTTCTACCCCCCGACCCTGGCTTTCACCCACTACCCGCTATTTACGCACATGTGCTCGTTCTGCTGAACGCGCCTGGGCCAAATCTTGCTCCCTGGAAGACCTCATTCACTTCAAATTCATGCTCGGTTCCTTCCAGTCAGCCATAGCACTTTTAAACAAGAATACTACATCCATCTGACTAACTCCTTCGCCTCTGATCCTCGCCGCCTCTTTAATACCCTCAATTCTCTCCTCAAGATGCCCCCTCCCCCTCCCTCTCTGCCCAAACCCTAGCTGACTACTTCCACGACAAAATCCACAAGATCACCCTCCAATTCCCCACTCCCTCATCTACCTTCTCCCCTCCCCAATTCTCCTCCCCCATGCAGACTTCCTCTGCTACCCTCTCCTCCTTCCCTACAATCTCCGAAGAGGAAACCACACTCCTCCTCTCCTCCTCCAAACCCACCACCTATTCCTCTGACCCTATCCCTACCCATCTCCTACATCCCATCTCCCCCACCATTGTTCCATCCATCTCTCATATTCTCAACCTTTCACTCTCCACTGCAACTGTCCCAGTCGACTTCAAACATACTATTGTCACACCTCTCCTCAAGAAACCCTCACTCGATCCCACCTGCCCTTCTAACTATCGACCCACCTCCCTCCTTCCCTTCATTTCTAAACTACTAGAATGAGCAGTCCACCGCCACTGCCTCGACTTCCTCACCTCCCATGACCTCTTGGACCCACTACAATCAGGCTTCTGGCCCCTACACTCCACTGAAACAGCCTTACAAAAGTCTCCAACGACTTGCTCCTGGCTAAATCTAAGGGACTCTACTCTGTCCTCATCCTTCTCGACCTCTCCGCGGCCTTTGACACCGTTGACCACAATCTTCTCCTTGACACCCTTTCCTTGCTTGGCTTCAGGGACTCCATGCTATCCTGGTTCTCCTCCTACCTCTCCCATCGCTCCTTTAGTGTATGCTCTGGGGGCTCCTCCTCCTCCCTTACCCCCCTCGATATTGGTGTTCCACAGGGATCTGTCTTGGGCCCCCTCCTTTTCTCCCTTTATACCCAATCCCTTGGCGCACTTATCGCCTCCCATGGCTTTCAGTACCATCTCTACGCCGATGACTCCCAAATCTACCTCTCTACACCTAATTTCTTCAGCAATCCAGACCAAGATCTCAGCCTGCCTTTCCGACATCGCTGCCTGGATGTCCCATCGCCACTTGAAACTGAACATGGCCAAGACTGAACTCCTCGTCTTTCCCCCCAACTCTGCCCCTCCTCTTTCCCCTTTCTCAGTTTCAGTGGATGGATCTACGATCCTTCCTGTTCCCTCAGCCTGTAATTTGGGGGTTATCTTTGACACCTCTCTCTCCTTCTCCACACACATCCAGCTCGTAGCTAAGACCTATCGCTTCTTCCTCTTCAACGTTAGCAAAATCCGCCCCTTCCTTTCTGAACACACTACCAAAACGCTTATCCACTCCTTAATTTCCTCTCGTCTAGACTACTTCAACCTGCTCCTTGCCGGTCTCCCCGCGAATCATCTCTTTCCCCTTCAATCTATACAAAATCATGCTGCTTGAATAATATTCCGCCAGTCTTGCCATGCCCACATTACTCCTCAAGCCACTTCATTGGCTCCCCGTCCAGTTCCGCATACAGTACAAACTTCTCATACTGACCTATAAATGCATCCACTCTGCGGCCCCTCAATACCTCTCATCCCTTATCTCTCCCTACATCCCCTCTCGGAAACTTTGCTCCGCTAACAAACTACTTCTGTTTAGGCCTTTCACTTGCACAGCTAACTCACGCCTTCGCTCCTTTCATCTCGCTGCACCCTACGCCTGGAACAACCTACGTATGTCTATACCCCAAGCACCCTCACTGGCCCTCTTCAAATCCAAGTTGAAAATGTTTATGTTTATGTTTATGTTTATTTACTTGATTAACCGCCCTTCTAAATTAATCAGAGCGGTGTACAATATACAAATTAACAAAGTGAGGCACTAGGCCAGAAAATTGAAAGGAAATTACAGTATTTCAAAGGACAGAAGAGAGAGACTGGGAAAGAGAAAAGGTATAGACCAGGAGAAGGAGTTCACACAAAGGGGGTGGGAAGGTTGAAGGCAAGGGAGAAGAGACGAGTCTGTCAAACTCTACTGGTTCAACAGCTCCCCCTAGGACAGCTGCTCAGGAGCTAATCCACTTCCAAAACAGAGCTGTACTAATCCTGCATCCACCATCTGTCTAGAGCACTGCCTCTCTCTCATAGCCTTAAGGCTGCCGTTCCAGTGCAACAGTTGAAAAACAGTCATCAGTTCCTGGAACTCCAGCATGGACTTTCCTTTATTTGATTCCAGCATGAAACGGAAAGCACCAATTCCGGTGTTTGGATTGTCAGCTTCTTCTCTGTTACCATTAAATGTAGCCAAGGCCTCCAAGACACTCCTCTCTATGAATTCATCGGTGATTCTCCGTGATGGATGCTCGTTAAAGACAGAGTTCATTAATGCTTTTTTTGCTGCGCTTCTCCTAGCTTCTGCTTTGGTGGGACAGAACTGGAAACTGCCAAAACAGCTTCTTCCTGGCAAGGTCACAAAGCAGATATAAGGAGGACTATTGGAAGGAATCATTTCATAGACGACAAGGGCTCCATTCTTCAGGTCTGCACCACGGGTCTGTTTCATCTGCCAGAATTCCTGAAGTGCCTCCACCTCTTCACTGTTGCCTTTAGATCCTGACTTCCACCCTTATCCTAACCTGACTCCCATCAATCTCCCATGACCGAAATACACAGACCATATTATGCTTTGCACCGAACCGACTATCGCTTTGTATTCTTGTATTAGATTGTAAACTTGTTGTATTAGATTGTAAACTCGGATGAGTATTAGATTGTAAGCTCGGATGAGCATGACTCTGATGAGCAGGGACTGTTTATTGTATGTATATCTTTTATATGCATGTCTTACCTGTACAGTGCTGCGTGCTCAGAGCTATATAAGTGCTAAATAGTAGTAGTAGTAATAAATGACCTGGAAATGGGAATAACGAGTGAAGTAATCAGATTTGCAGATGACACAAAATTCTTCAAAGTTGTTAAAACCTAAGATTGTGAAAAATTGCAAGTGGACCTTGGTAAATTGGAAGACTGGATGTTCAAATGGCAGATGAAATTTAATGTGGACAAATGCAAAGTTCCTTATTGTTCCTCCAGTTTAGTCCTCAACCTCTGGGTAGTGTACCTCCTCCTGCAGCTTGGAGACTGGGCATGTCAAAGTCATGACATCACTGGATATAGCCTGCTGGTCTCGCCCATCAGCCTTTAACTTCTGTATTGTTCATATGGTGGTAGTGCCTCTAAAGCCCACCAGATGGCAGCGCTGCTCATGGATCACATATATTATTCAGTGCTCCCACCCTGTGGGAGTTTGTAAAATATGAAATCGCATTCATCTTTAGGGTCACACAGGCAGCAACCTCTACGACATCCAGTTGCAAGGTTTCTTGTATCCCCACAGCTATCTCTCTGCTTGCAGGAATGCCGGGGGAGGGGGGGTGACTGTGTGTCTCATAGTTCCCCTTAGCATGCCCATCCCAGGAACAGAGGCTGCCTCTCCGATTGTCGGCATGGGATGGTAGCAGGGGCTGGAGATTCTCATTTATGTCTAGAGCCTGTGACATCAGAGCAGAGTTTTAAGCACTTAGCAGGGCCACTGGGCCATCTGTGCCATCTTGTTAAATGGCCCGTGCTGAGGATAAAGAGAAGTCCTTCTGGGTAGCACAAGCTGGGGATTAGAGCTTCAGGGCACTGGAAGGTTTCATAGCTGAAGTCAATACTCTATGACTGTTCTATGTCTTCATCCTATGTTCACGTGTGCTTACTGCCCAATGTTTGGGTGACAGGAGTTGGGTCACCAGTGTATGCAGATATGCAGTTGTTATGTACTTACATTTGCTTAAGCATGATTTTTGTGTGCACTCACTGTAGAGTGAGACTGCATTTCTGTGCTCAGGCTGTCTTCTCATGCTAATGTACTTTGCCCACAATGGGGGATATCCATTTTGATACAGTGAGAGAGGTTCATCTCCAGGAACAAGCAGGAATGAGTCTTCACATATGGGTACGTCGGTACCGACGGAGCCTGCGCGGGAACGCTCCCCAGCTTCCCAAAAAGGAAAGCTTTTGGGAGCATCCCACAGCGCCTGCGCGCTGCCTTCCTGCCTTTCCTAATCAGCTCTCCTCAGTTCTTCTTTGCCGCGGAGCCAGCAGGTTGAGCCCTGTCACCGCTGAAGAAGTTCTTTATTTTATTTTATTTCTTTGGTCGCGTGTCTGCCTTCCCTGACTCCGGACCGGTACCGCCGGTCTTTTTCTCTTCTTTCTTCAAAAAAAAAAAAAAAAAAATCTATTTTTCTTCACTTAGTGTATTTTTCCTCTTGGGCCTCAGGGCCTACAAGGAAATTTCCCTCATGGAAAAACCAGCCTCCGGGTTTAAAAAATGCACTAAGTGTAGCGGTACTATTTCTGTTACAGATACCCATGAATGGTGTCTTAAATGTTTGGGTCCTGAACACTCCATTCTGGATTGTCCGTCCTGCTCTCTAATGTCTAAACGGGGTTTACAGAACCGAGCAGCTAAGCTCCATGTGCTGTTTCCCGCTGATGCAGCGTCGGTTGCATCGACATCTTCCAGGTCTTCTCCTGATGGATCTCAGGTAACCAAACATGTACCTAGCAGGTCCTCGAAGGGTAGATCTCCCTCTAAGCATCGAGATGCCTCTGGGCGATACTTCGATTCCTCTGATGATTCTGATACATCAGACGAGTCTCCTGAAGTATCCATAGCCCTTCCTGAAGAGCCTTCTTCTCCAAAAAGAAGAATGTCTCCTCCAGAGGACTTGTCCTTTCAAGACTTCATAAGAGAAGTAGCTAAAGGACTTTCTATTTCAGTAACTTCTGAATCAGAGCCTAGAGCTAAAAAATCGGATATTTTAGGCTATTCTAGAGCTCCTAAAGAGGCAGTCACCTTACCAATTCATGAGATTCTTTATGAACACATGATTGATCTATGGGAGACTCCTCTTACTCTCTCTCCTCATTCTCGCAGATTGGACACTATGTATCGTGTCCCTCCTTGGCCTGGATTTCAAAAAACTCAGCTTCCTCACCATTCCATTGTGGTGCAGTCAGCTATGAAGAGGATAAAGAGTACAAAGCTTTGAAGGTGCCAGCAGAGCCTCAGGCATTGCCATAGCTGCTCGCAGAATTGCTTGGCTCCAGGCTTCTGATTTAGAACCCTGGGTTCAAGATGGCTTAGGAAATCTTCCCTGTACAGGTGAAAACCTAGTTGGCAAAGAGTGGCAAATAAAAGCCACTCAAATGGATACAGAAAACTCTGCTCTGGATAGACTTTCAAAGTCAACCTCCATTCCTGCCAAGAAAAAGCCTTTTAAAAAGTCTTTCTTTAAAAAGGGCAGATTTCCTTCTACTTCTGCCAACAATCTTCTACAGGTCGCTTTTCCACTAAGTGTCAGCAACCTAAACAGGCCAGACCTAAGCCTACAGGGGCTGCTGCAATTCAGCAAGCCCAACCTCCTCAGGGTTTTTGACTTGATGCTAGAGAACTTAGCCTTTCTGGCTCTAAAGCAGCCAGAGCCTCTCGCCATTCCGGGAAGGTTGGCTCATTTTGCTCCCAGATGGGAGCAGATAACATCAGAGCAGTGGACCCTCTCCATCATAAGAGAGGGCTACAAGCTTCATTTCTCAGACTTTCCTCCCCACACTATGGTGAGACACTTCAATTCTCCCACATCTCTTCTCGACCTTCTAGGTCAAGAGGTAGCTACCCTTCTTGCCCAAGGGGCGATAGAAGAAGTTCCTCTTCTTCATCAAGGGTCAGGGTTCTACTCCCCCTATTTTCTCATCCCAAAGAAGACAGGGGGATACAGGCCCATCTTAGATCTCAGAGAATTGAACAAGTTTCTATGCAAGGAGAGGTTCAAGATGCTTTCTCTGGGCACTCTCCTTCCATACCTTCAAAGTCAGGATTGGCTTTGTTCTCTAGATCTCAAGGATGCGTACACACATGTCGTCATCCATCCCTCTCACAGAAGATTCCTGTGGTTTCTTTTCCAAGGAAAACATTACCAATACAGAGTCCTTTCTTTCGGTCTGGCCTCTGCTCCAAGAGTGTTCACCAAATGCATGGCAATAGTTGCTGCATTTCTACGCACTCTGGGAATATTTGTCTTCCCATACCTGGACGACTGGCTCATTCGAGCTCCATCTCAGTCAGAGGCCCAGAATTCCTTGGACCACACAAGGCGCATTCTGCAGTATCTGGGACTTGTGGTAAACCTCCCAAAGTCTCAGCTCACCCCTACTCAGTCCCTAGAATTCATAGGGGCCTGGTTGGATACCACTACTGCAAGGGCTTACCTTCCCCAGGCCCGTTGCCAACGTCTAGTGCAGTTAACCTCCCAGATTCAGTTAAAGAGCCACTTAACTGCCAGGGAGATGCTACAACTGCTAGGCCACATGGCCTCCACAGTGCATGTGGTACCCTATGCTCGCCTACACATGAGAGCAGCTCAATTGAGGAATGGTCTGCTTTTGACTTGACAGCAATAGCACAGTGTGATTATGAATTTGGAATTGAAAACGTCTGATCACTCTGCTTAAAGTACAAACAATTTCTTATGGAGGAACATATTGTTCAGCAGTACAATGACTTCAAGTTTTTAGTCGCAGAAAAAATCAAAAGCAAACTGATAAACAGTTTTCCAGATATGGTGACTTTGGCATTTCAGAATGCTCACTTTGCAGATTTAGCAAAATTGATGGATACTGGTGGAACATTTTTGGCTTCTAGTGCAGATTGTGAGCGGGGTTTCAGCTTGATGAACAGTTTATAAACCAAAATAAGGAATCGCTTACATTTAGAACATTTGGAAATGCTGATGCGTGTTAAGAGTCATCTTCAAGATGGCGGATCAGTAGACCTTGATAAAATTTATTCAGACTGGGTACTGTCAGCAACACTTCCCTGGTGGCCAGTGGATGCCAGGGCAGGTGCGACACAAAATATAAAGTTAAGATTTGAGAGTCTTTTACAAGGCCCAAATGGCTCTTGGTCTTGGTAGTTTCCTTGAGCTCCAAAGCTTTAATGAACTACTTAATCAGAGTGGTGGGAAAAATAAGGCTTTTATTTCCCGTCTTTGCTGAGGTTCAAAAATATTGGGTTACAATGAAAGCAAAAAGTCCTTACTTCAGGTAGAATAACAAACTTAGGCTTTTCAAACAAAACTATCATATTACAGGAATGGTGGTGCTTAACCAAATTAAGAATGCTCTGTTGGTACTTTAAACAGATCATAAGCCTGGCAGAGATTCTAGACTTCCCGAAATACACAATGTACAATCCATGTCATGGTCAGATACATCTTCTATGGGATCCACTTGCATTTGCTCACAATCCGATACCTCTGATTCAGTGTCCCTGGTTTCATGCAAACCATATTCAGGGGTTTTGTATATTTGCTCTATCAAGTCCCAATGTCCTGGGCCTAACCTAGGGCGTCGGCCCTGTGCTATATTGAGTTTACAAGTATCCCTTCTTCTTGGAGGTTTTATATCAGCATTATATAAACCTTTATCCTTCACAGCATTCTTCTTAGGCATATATTTTCCATACCTTTTATTGCAGCAGCCTGGTGATGAAAGGTTCTCTCCCTTGGCTTGCTTCCTCCACCGGAAGCTTCGTGCCAATCCTTTCTCTGAAAGTTTGCTTTAGCTTTCAACCGTGGGGACAGCTCTCCTGGTAAATGCCTGCTCCTGCAACAGCCCAAATCCTGGCTTCCGTGCTCAGCCTGGCTTTTCCTTCCCAGCTGATTCCCACTTGCTTCTTGCTTGCAATCAATGTAAGGCTTTCTCCTCTGCCAGCCAACAGCTTTCTCACCAACCTGAGCCGGTCCTTCCTTGGCTCCTTGTGGCTTCCTGTTAGGTCCTGGAGATTCTCTGTTAGATCCTTCTCTGGCTTGAGACGATTCTCTTCCAGCTTGACCCGGTCCTCTCTCCTGGACCCGACCTGGTCCTCTCTGGATCCAACCTGGTCCTCTCTCTTTAGCTTGAGGCAGTTCTTCCTTATAAAGAACTCCTCTCCTTGAGGCATGTGAATTGTTTGTCATGTGCTCTTGACCAGCTGGGCGTGGCACTCCAGTCTCTCTGACTGCACTCCTGCTCCCTCTAGCTGGTCCCTGTGAACATTGCACTCTGTGCACATCTTTTTCTCTGTGTAAAACAGTTTCATTTCTCTCATCGGGGCTCTCATCAGCCCTCGCTGCATCACAGTACATTTGAAAGATCGAAGAGAAAAATGTTGAGAATGAACTCTTCTTCCATACATAAATTATTTAAATGGAATAACAATGGCTTTCAATAAAAATTAACTGAAATAATACCAAATTTGTGATTGTAATTACTAGAAATTTTCCACTTCATTTAGTAATTGTCTATTTTCATTTAATTTGATTAAAATCAATGTGGTGTACATACTGTATTCTAATGTGTAGTCAAATTTTAAAGTATATAACTCCAAGTGTTATGTGGCGCACAAAAAATTTAACCTTCCTTCAAAAGCTGCACAGCTGATATTTTATGCGCACACAGCCTACAGAAAATTAGAGGGAACATTGATTAGGAGGGACAAGATTCAAATGCGTCAATGAAGAGGTGAGCTTTCAGCCTGGATTTGAAGAGGGTTAGAGAAGGTGCCTGGCGTACAGACACAGGTAGATTGTTCCAGGCGAAGAGTGCAGCAAGGTGAAAGGAGCGAAGTCTGGAGTTAGCAATACGAGAGAAGGGCATAGATAGAAGCAGTTGGCTAGAAGAGCGGAGGTCCCGAGTGGGGTTGTTCCTCTCACACAGAGGATCTCTAAAGGTAAAAAGTGGACTGTTGTAGTTGTTGATATGGAAGGACAGACTAGATAGGCCATGTGGTCTTTTTCTGTCATCATGTTTCTATGTTGTAGGGGGAGACAAGGGAGGAGAGGTACTGAGGAGCCGCAGAGTGAATGCATTTAGAGGTCATAAGGAGAAGTTTGAACTGGATGCGGTAAGGGATAGTGACGAGAAGAGGAGTAATATGGGCATGACGAGGCTGGCGGAAGATTAGTTTCGCAGCAGAGTGTTGGACAGATTGAAGGGGAGAGAGATGATTCAGAGGGAGACCAGCAAGGAGTAGGTTACAGTAGTCAAGACGGGAGGTGATTAGGAAGTGGATTAGCGTCTTAATAGTGTACTCAGAGAGGAAGGGGAAGATTTTGCTAATGTTATAGAGAAAGAAACGGCAGGTCTTAGCTACAAGATGGATGTGTGGAGAAGGAGAGAGAGGAGTCAAAGATAACCCCCAGATTGCAGGCCGAGGAAACAGGAAAGAGTACAGAGCCATCCACAGAGACTGAGAAAGGAGGAGGGGGAGAGGGGAGGGCTTAGGGGAGAAGATAATAACTTCAGCCTTGGCCATGTTCAATTTCAGGCGGCGGTGAGACATCCAGGCAGCAAAGTCTCACTTATGGGGTGACATCGACACCAATGGAGTCCACGCAGAGCATTTTCCCAGCTTTCAAAGAAAGCCTTTGGGAATGCCACCACACATGCATGGTCCCCTTCCTGCCCAAAGGTGCCATCTTACTCAGTCTCTCTTTTTCCATGGTGCCCTTCGGACGTGCGTCTCATCCTTGGAAAAAGTTTCCTATTTTCTACCTACTTTTTGGCTATCTGGCCTTCGCTGGTCCTCTTCCCACCTCTCGAGCACCTCTGCTTTGGCCTTGGTCTCAGGGTATTTTCTTTTTGCCTTTTTTGTATCTTAGCGCACTTCGTGCCCTTTTTAACCACTGGCCGCGTTGAGGGGTTTCGACCTTGTAGGGGTCCTTTTCCTCCCCAAGGGCCTCCAGTTTTAAGAAATGTGATAGATGTTTCAAAAACATGTCGCTCACGGACACCCATGAGACTGTTGTCTTAGGTTTCTGGGTGCTGACCACAGTGCGGAGCTTTGCTCCCTGTGTAAGAAGATGTCCTCCAAGGCCATCCAGAGTTGTAAGCAGAAGCTGGATGATATCTTCCGTAAGGCAGCCCCGGTATCCCTGGTAGCATTCCGCTCCTTGGCCCTGCAGCCTTTGGAATGTCCCAAGGCTCCTCCCTGGGCCCAGCGGCACTCCAACTAGGGGTCTCCAAAACGTGAGCGGAAGAGGAAGAAGGCCGTGAGGACACTGTCGGGGGTGCCAGACAAGCGTGAGTGGTCACACGCCTGGTCTCTTAGCCCCCCTCGGCAAACCTTTGAGTCGGAGAGGGAGCAGCCCAGTAAGGTACCTTAAACCGATATGGAGGCCTCCAGCGAAGGCACCCGGTCTCCTAAGGGTCGTCTCAGCGAGGACCCCCTCTCCTCCTAGACATCTGACCCAGTCACCCTGGCGTCGGTGTCGCAGGGCCCCTTGTGGGATGCCCGAATGCTGGCCTTGGAACACAGCATTTCTGTGTTCCTGACTGCAGGGACCTCGACCTCAAGGACTCCCCGGGCCGCCGCAGTGACCCCCGAGAGCCAGAAGCCTTGTGAGGACCCTCAGCGCCGGTCTCGATCTCCGTTCCGGTCCTTGGGCACGAGATCTCCGGCGAGCACCTCTGGCTCTGGGCAGGCTTTGGCCTCAGAAGCCCGGGGCGGGTCACTGACCCATCTCGAGCCGCCCGACCTCGAGTCCTCCACTGACAACTCAGAGTGGGAGGCCAACGGGAAAACCTCCCTGGAGAGATGTAGAGCTGGTACCCCTGCAGTTCTACACCTGCAGTTCTCGACCTGTTCAGCAACTCAGGCCTGAACCAAGCTGAACAGACAAGATGGATTCCTCACTACACTTTTGCTGTGTTCAGCTACAAACTTGACCTCCAAGCAACCAAGTAGCCAATTTCCCCTGGACAACTGAGAGTCTAACTTATTTTACGCTACTAATAATCCCAACAGACCCAGTTCCATCGGGATCTCCCATTGAACCCCTCTCCGCCAGCCCAGAGGTGACTGTTACCTTCTGAGGACACCTCCTTCTTCGAGTTTTCCGAGACATGGCATGGGCCCTAGCGCTCACCACCAAGTCGGAGGAGGAGCCCCGAGAAGAGGATCTCGATATTCTGCAGTATTAAGGCTCCTCTGAGAGAGGCTCTCTCGGTGCCAGTTCCTCTCATTCTGAACCGATTTCTCCTCCGCATGTGGGAGACCCCGGCCTTGGTCCCTAATGAGCAAGCGCCTAGACTCTATGTATAGGGTCCAGCGGGGTCCAGAGTTCCGGAAAGCCCGGTTTCCTCACACTTCGATGGTGGTTGAATCCGCCATGCGGAAGCTAAAGAGCCCGAAGACTCATTCTTCGGTCCCCCTGAGCAGAGCGTCTCGCTTCCTTGATGTCCTCGGGCGCAAGGCTTATCAGGGCTCCATGCTGTCATGCCGCATCCAGGTTTACCAATTATGCATTGGTATGTTCCTCCGGGACCTCACCAGAGAGTTCGGGGGTTTTGCGGCGGGCCTTGATGGAGACCATCTCCAATGTTTACAGGCCCTCTCGAAGGCTGTCAGGGAGTGCTCCAAGCTCTCGTGAGCAGCATACGATGGCTTCGAGTCTTCCGCCCGGGTGGCGGCTGCTGGCATTGGGGCCCACCGGCAGGCTTGGCTGGAGTCCTCGGACCTGGAGCAGTGTGTCCAGGAGAAGCCGATGGATGTCCCCTGTCTCAGGGAACAGCTGTTCATCCCATGAAGGACAAGGCGGCAGAGATCAAAACAGAGTACGTTACTTGTACTTGCCTCTCCCAAAAAACCTCCTCCCTCCTCAGGAAGAAACAGCAGAGCCTCCGAGCGCAATGGGTGCAGTCGACCAGCCACCTCCAAGACCCCATCTCGGTCTCTCCCGACGCAGTGGAGTCTCTCGCCTGGTGGCAGGAGTCTCGGAACCTGCTTCGAGGGATGCCCATCCAGGCTCTGGAGCATCAGGTCATCCTGACGACAGATGCCTCCCTGGCGGGCTGGGGAGTCCACTGCAAAGGTCGGCACACTCAAGGGACCTGGTCTCTCGTGGAGTCCCAGCAGCAGATCAACCTGATGGAGCTCAGGGCTGTCTGCCTGGCTCTCAGGGTCTTCAGGCACTGCCTGCAGCACTAAGCGGTACTAGTCCAGATGGACAACCAGGCCATGATGTTCTATGTGAACAAACAAGGAGGCACCGGCTCCTACAGCCTCTGCTTGGAGACGATAGCCCTATGCTCCTTTGCAGTGTGCCAGGGCATGACCGTCCGGGCTACTGGCTACTTTAGTTAACATTTCTTATATACCGCCTTTTCATGATTTCAAGGCGGTTTACATTGAACAGGGCATTATAACTTGGAGATAACTATTTTACAGGGAACATGGGCTACGGAGGGTTAAGTGGTTTGCCCAAGACCACAAGGAGCACCTGTGGGACTAGAAACCCCAGTCCTTCCAGCCCAAGGTTGCTGTCCTGTAGTGGGATTTGAACCCCCGACCCTCTGGCCTGAAGTACCTTGCCCCAACCACTAGGCCACTCCTCCACTCCTCACTTACCTCCCAGGCCAGGACAATGCTTTGGTGGACTGGCTCAGCAGAGTCCTCTGGCCGCACGAGTGGCGCCTGTGTTCCCGGATGGCGCAGCAGCTCTTCCAGCATTGGGGGGACTCCGATCCTGGACCTCTTTGCCAGTCCGGCAAACTCGCAGCTCCCTAGTTCTGCAGTCCCCTTCCACATCCAGGGAGGATAGCCCCCGATGCCTCCCTCGTCTCATGAGGAATGGGCCTGCTATATGCCTTTCCCCTCATGCCCCTCATTGCCCGGACCCTTCTCAAGATCCAGTGGGACAGGGCCTCGATGATCCTCATAGCCCCGAGGTGGCCCAGGCAGCCTTGGCTTCCCCTGTTGCTCCATCGCTCGACGGAGCCCCCGGTCCCTCTAGGGTTTTCACTGGAGTTACTGACACAGGAGGCGGGGCTGCTTCTTCACCCTAGTCTGAAGTCTCTGTCCCTCACGGCTCGGCGGCTGAGCGGGTCGCTCTAGCCTCTTACCATCTTCCCATGGAGATCGAGGACATACTCTTGGCCTTGCGAAAGGACTTAACCAGATGGGCTTATGCCTTGAAGTGGCATCGGTTCTCGGTGTGGTGCTCGGAGCTCCGAGCGATCCCATTCTCCTGCCCTCCCAGTTTGGTCTTGCAGTACTTGCTCCACCTCTCGCAGTCAGGGCCGAAGTCTGTCAGGGTTCACATGAGTGCCATCTAAGCAAACCACCACCCTATTGAGGGCAAGCCTCTTTCGGGGAAACCACTTGTCTCACGTTTCATGTGAGGTCTGCTCCTTTCCAGGCCCCCCAGCCACCCTCCTCCAGTGGGACCTCAATGTGGTTCTCACGCAGCTCACCAAGCCGCCCTTTGAGCCCATTGGTTATCTACCTGCTGCGGCACCTGTCGTGGAAGGTGGCCTTCCTGGTAGCCCTCACCTCTGTCCGGAGAGTCAGCAAACTCCAGGAGCTGATGGCTGAGGCACCATCAGAACATCAGATATGCCATACTGGGTCAGACCAAGGTCCATCAAGCCCAGTATTCTGTTTCCAACAGTGGCCAATCTAGGTCATACGTACCTATCAGTTTCCCCAAGGGACACAGGTTCCACAATACTTGTATTGGTTCAAGCATTGATATCCTGGGTCCCTTCTTAATAATGGTTTATGGACCTTTCCTCCAGGAACTTGTCCAAACCTTTTTTAAACCCAGCTACACTAACAGCCTTTACTACATCCTCCGGTAACAAATTCCTGAGTTTGATTACACGTTGAGTGAAAAAATATTTTCTTTTATTAGTCTTAAATAGTTTACCCTGTAGCTTCATTGCATGTCCCCTAGTCTTTCTATATTCTGATAAGGTAAACAATCGATCTACGTTTACCTGTTCCACTCCATTCATTAATTTATAGACTTCTATCATATCTCCCCTCAGCCGTCTCTTTTCCAGGTTAAAGAGCCCTAACCTTTTTAGCCTTTCTTCATAGGAGTATCCTTCCATCCCCTTTTCCATTTTGGTGGCTCTTCTCTGAACCTTTTCTAAAATCGCTATATCCTTTTTAAGATACGGCGACCAGAATTGCACACAATATTCAAGGTGCGGTCTCACCATGGAACGATATAGAGGCATTATAATATCTTTTGTTTTATTTTCCATTCCTTTCCTTATCATACCTAGCATTCTATTTGCTCTCTTGGCCGCTGCTGCACACTGGGCCTAGGGTTTTAACATGGTATCCACAATGACGCCTAAATCTTTTTCCTGGGTGGTGGTTCCTAATGTGGAACCTTGCATCGTGTAACCATAGTTTGGGTTGTTCTTCCCTAGGTGCATAACCTTGCACTTAAATTTAATCTGCCATTTTGATGCCCAGTCTTCCAATTTATCAAGATCCTCTTGCAATTTTCCACAATCCTCTTGGGTTTTAACAACTTTAAATAGTTTAGTGTCATCTGCAAATTTGATATCCTCACTCGTTATTCCATTTTCCAGGTCACTTATGAATATGTCAAAAAGCAGCGGACCCAGCACAGATCCCTGGGGTACACCACTATTCACCTTTCTCCATTGGGAAAATTGGCCATTTAGCCCTACCCTCTGCTTTCTATCTTTTAACCAGTTCCTGATCCACAATAGTACACTGCCTCCTATCCCATGACTCTTTAGTTTTGCCAAAAGTCTCTGATGAGGGACCTTGTCAAAGGCTTTCTGAAAGTACAGATACACAATATCCACCGACTCACCTTTGTCCACCTGATTATTCACTCCTTCAAAAAAACATAACAGATTAGTAAGTCAAGATCTTCCTTGTCTAAAGCCATGTTGACTGTCTCCCATTAGGTCATGACTATCTACATGCTGAGTAATTTTCTTCTTTATGATGGTTTCTACCATTTTTCCCGGTACTGACGTTAGGCTCACCGGTCTGTAGTTTCCTGGATCACCCCTGGAACCCTTTTTAAAAATTGGTGTTACATTGGCGATCCTCCAATCTTCATGTATTAGACATGATTTTAATGATAGTTCACAGATTACTAATAGCAGATCTGCAATCTCATATTTCAGGTACACGAGGTTTTATGGGAACTGGGTGGTCCTGTGGACTCACCCTAAGTTCCTTCCCAAGAATGCCTCGGATTTTCATCTCAGTGAAGAGATTGTGCTGCCCACCTTCTTCCCGAGGGCCCCACACCGACCAGACATCAGCGATTCTCCACACCTTGGATTGTAAGAGGGCTCTCTTTCTACCTGCAGCGGACTCGGACAACCGCAGATGTGGGCAGCTCTTCTTCTCCTTTGATCCTAGCAGTCGGGCTGGCAGTCACCAAGCGTACCTTGTCCATCTAGGTGGCGGACTGCATCGCCTTTGCCCATGTTCAGGCCGGGTTTCCCCTGGACCACCGAGTCACGGCTCACAATGTCTGTGCGATGGCGATGTTGGTTGCCAGCCTGCACTCGGTGCCTTTGGCAGACATCTGCCAGGCCGCTACCTGGTCCTCCACTCACACCTTCGCAGTACATTACTTCCTGTAGAGGGAGTCCCATCGGGATGTCGCCTTCGGCCAGGCTGTACTCCATAATCTGTTCGGGATATAAGCAACTCCTGCCCTCTGACCCTTCTTGTTCTGTCTATTGGGAGCGTGGCCATCCATGGACCCGGGGTCCTCAGGCTGCCTTCGGCTTTCACTGGCGACTGTTCATGGCTCCACCGTGATTTTTCCTACAGATCCTCGGTAGCCTGTTGCTGGGAGTCCCATAAGTGAGGACTGACTTCCTGCTTGTTCATGGAGAAAGTGTAGTTAATCATCTGTAACAGGTATTCTCCAGGGACAGCAGGAATCAGTCCCTTCCCTCCTCCCCTTGGAGTTGCTACACATTTTTTCCATCTTCTTGAGGGAGCTATAGCTATGGTCCCTGACTAAGATGGCACCTTTGGGCGGGAAGGGGACCACGCATGTGTGGTGGCATTCCAAAGGCTTTCTTTGAAAGCTGAGGAAATGCTCCGCGTGGGCTCCATCGGTGTCGATGTCACCCCATAAGTGAGGACTGATTCTTGCTGTCCCTGGAGAACACCTTTTACAGGTGAGTAATGTCGTGCCCTTCCCCCGCCTAGGCGGCTGCCTGACGAGGTGAAGGGGTAGCGAAATGTTACTTTCAAGTAACTTCCAAAGCAAAGGCTTCTGGGAGTTGTAGTGTTCAGAGCATGTGTAGTTGTAAAGCAAAGGCTTGAGCCGAGGTTTGAAAGCAAACGCAGGAATATTTTTATTAGCCTCCCTTAGTAGCGGGAACTTCAAAAATGAAGCTTGGTATAACACGGGTACACTTATTCACAGGAAACTCAGGTAAGAAAAAAAACTAATTGCTTACTTCAGCAAACAAAACTTTCCATTCACTTATAAAGCTTCTCTTCACAGTGCTTCAAACAAAAACGTTCATTGAATTCTTCAATGCAAACAATTCCAGCAGTTAATCTTTTCTCCTTTGTTTCAGAGCTTTTACTGGTTTTAATCAGTGATTCTGAGACTTCTAGCAGCACTCCTGATCAAGTCTCATTCATGGCAGCAAGCATACTAATTAAAACTTGTCAGCTCTGTAACACATTAGGCATAACAAAGAAATGGAGTTTTTCTTCAACACATATATTCTCACACTATTATTTTACTATCTGGGATAACTCACATTCCATTGGCTCCTCCGGCTCACTTAAAAGAATGTTTTCCCCGATATCCATAGATTCGCAGTCTGAGCAAGAGTGTTCTGTGACGTCAACAAGCAGCTGTGCTTTCCCTCGGTACACAGAATTCTTCTCTCGGTTAATTACTTCCTGGTCCCTCAACATACGCTGAACCAGTTTCAAAACATTTAACCCTTCCTTGCTGAGAGGTTTTCTGTAACCTTGCTTCTGGTTAAACTCTGGGAACTGGCAGTCTGGGAACTCTTCCTGAGACCTCTGGCTAATAGCTTTATCAGCATTACCTTTTGGGAGTTTCCTTAGCAGGGGTTCCTTGCTCTTTCCCTGGCCATGCTGTCTCTGGGTTAAAGCAGCCTTCTCGTCTCTCTTTCTCCTAGGAACATGAACCTCGTGTCCTGAGTAAGGCTCCCTTGCAGACTCCTCCTCTGAAACAGAGTCAGCTCTCTTCCTCTCGTGTCCTGGCAATCTCCTTGCCTCTCTTTGGATCCTTGCCAATCTCCCTTCCTCTCCCGGGAAGCTTGAGAATCTTTCTGATCCTGTGAGTCTCCCTCTCTCTGTTCTCTGGGGCTTATAAACATGTGACTGGCCGGTATCTTTCCACCCCGCCCCCAGCTGTGCTGCATCACCACCCTCAGTTGCTATGGAGCTGGGGCGTGGCTTTTGGTCAACAACTTTTGACAGGTTCTTTTTTTCAACCTTAGCTGCACTTTTAAACTGAGCATTTTTTCCTGAAGGTACTTATCCAATAATATCTTAGGAGCGAGGAGTTTGGTGATAGGAAAATTC
Organism: Ichthyophis bannanicus; assembly: GCA_033557465.1. Classification (NCBI taxonomy): domain Eukaryota; kingdom Metazoa; phylum Chordata; class Amphibia; order Gymnophiona; family Ichthyophiidae; genus Ichthyophis; species Ichthyophis bannanicus. Next base: position 48,831,880 of record CM066036.1, on the reverse strand, counting down.
AGGAAACGCAAATTGCAAGAACGTGCTACATTCTCCATCGCTTCAATTTTATTATGGAGGGTCAGTGAGTCCCTTATACCAACTGCCTGAGCAGCGTGCAGAGAACCCATCTGTCCCTCCAATTTTGAAATGGCTGCATTAAACGAAACCGTTCTAACATCTAACTGCCGTAAAGAGACTACAGTCTCTTGGGAAAATTTAGCCAGTGAGTCAAAAGTACCCGAAATCTTACTATCAATGGACTTAAGAACTCCCCAAACATCCTTCAAGGTAATCTCATTATCAGACCCAATAGTCGGGAGTGCAGGAGCAACTCCCGACTCAACAGAGAGAACCGGTTTAGGCAAGGAGAAAGAATCATCCAGACCTCTTACCTTTCGAGAGACTCCACCGCAGAAGCAGGAAGCACTGTAGCAAAAGGACACGGCGGCGGAGACCTTCCCCCTGAACTCAGGGAGGCGCCCTCAGGAGACAAATGGGCAATTGGCAGTAAAGAAAAATGCTTATCTAAGGGGCCCGTCGGTTTAATACTACCGGCAGGGTCCCCCTCAGAAGCGCCCTTACCTTTACCCTTCCGCTTCCCCATAGCACAGGGGGACAAAAGGGTAAATTAAACAAGCAAATTCAGGAAGTCTTATTAATCAAGGAACCTATTTTAGTTTCTCAGATATATTATATATCCCCTAACCTTAAGAGAGTTAATCCGGTGGAGGGGGAGTTTGATCTTATCGAACCCTCTATTGCTAATCTCACCGCCTTTCTCGAGGACTCCCAGGACATAATCAATTCTCGTTCTACTTTGCTGGTGACATTTATGACTAAAGATATTAAGCAATGTGTGTTGCGTGCCTTCTTTAAGCACAAGACTGTTACGTTTTGTGGACATCTTGTAAATGTTTTCCCCGATGTTGCACGCAGCACCCAGCTTAGACGTAGGCAGTTCCTGGCCTTAAAGTCTCAGGTTTTGTCTTTGGGTGAAACCTCCTTTTTCCTTCGCTTTCCATGCAAGTGTGTAATTACCTGGAAAGAGGTTTCATATATTTTTACTGACGTCACCCAATTGGAAAGTTTCTTGTCTGAGAAGCGGAAGGCACTTAGTGAAGTACAGAGCGCCCAAGAATAAGTTGTTGCCTCCCTTTGTAGGCCTTGTGTCTTATTTCCCTGAGTATGACTTGACTTTAAGGTTCAGTTGAGTTCCTTGATGTGGGCTATATCAATATTTTGGGTTTATTTGTTGATGTTTATTCATCTGATGTAGATAATATTTCTTGATTTTCCTTTATTGTATTACATGAATGCAAATGTTGAAACCAATAAAAAAAAAAAAAAAACTGAGCATTTTTTTCCCTTTCACTCTGCCTAGGGGAAATTGCCTGTACTTTTTCCACTTCCATAGGGCTTTGGCTGTCTTCGCCATCACAGTAACTATGCTTTATTGTGTGCAGAGGTATCCCTGATAGATTGGTATCTAAAAGGATTAAGATCATCCTTGATATTTAGGAAGATCCAAGACATCAAACTGAAGTATGCTGTATTAACAGAAGAGGACCTGAAATTTATATGTTCCAACAATACATTGAAAATAGCAGCAGAAGCGCAAAAACTTCAAAGATATGAAGAAAACAGGAAAGAAAGATATCAAAATAAATTATTTAGAGAGAACCCAAAGCAATTCTATAGAGAATTGGGAAAGAGCATTAATCTGGTCAAAGCACCACCAACCAAAGCCAAAACTGAAACCTTCTGGAGAAAGCTATATGAGGACCCTATACAGCACAATCAAGAAGCAGAATGGTTACCCTGCATACAGGAGCATTTAGAAAAAAACAAACATCAAACTTATGCAATGGCCTGTAGTAACAAAGAAAGAGCTGGAAAGCAGGTTAAAATGAACCCCAAACTGGAAGAGCCCTGGCCCAGATGAAGTAACAAACTTTTGGCTCAAACAGTTAACATCACTCCACCAAGACCTGGTGAACTGCAAAAATCAATTGTTTGAGCAGCTGGACTTAACACTGCAATGGCTTTCTACAGGAAGAATGTTTCTCCTTCCGAAGGGAGACCCGAGTAACATTTCTAAAAATTATAGACTAATAACATATTTATCTGCAATCTATAAGCTGTCCATTGAGATAGATTCAGACAGAATATATGATCACATCGAGCTCATTAACATCATGACAATAGAGCAAAAGGGCAATAAGAGAGGAGCATATGGAACCAAAGACCAGTTAATGTTGAATAAGGCCATTACGGCCAGTGTTAAAAAAGTCAAAAATCTCGGTATAGCATGGATTGATTCTAAGAAAGCTTTTGACCGCATCCCACACTCTTGGATAATACATTGCCTTGAAATATATAAAATAAATACTGGTTTGATAGAGTACATTAAGTTCATTTGATAATGTGGCAATCCAAGCTCTTTTTGAGATATGAAGATGGTCAGTACATCATTCCTAACATTAAGATCCAGCGAGGAATATTTCAGGAAGATTCCCTGTCGCCACTTCTGTTTTGTTTGGCACTTAATCTAATAAGTGCTCTCATCAACTCTTTTGGGATATGGATGTAGCTTGAATCCTAAAAAAAGGTAAGAATCCAGAAACAACTTCCCATCTACTATATTTATAGATGATCTGAAGTTCTACAGTTCCAGCGACCAACAATTAGCAGAGCAACTTCTTGTGGTGAAAAACTTTTCTGATGACATCAGGATGACTTTTGGCCTTGACAAGTATGCTAAGACAACCTTTTTCAGAGGAAAATTGAGCAAAACCGAAAACATCTCCCTTGCTGCGGTCTGTGACATCATGGACCTTGAACAGGAAGGCATGTATAGGTATCTCAGAATAAAGGAAGGAATGACACTTGAGCAGAAAACTATTGAGAGAGAAGATCCATAAAGAATATTATTGGAGATTAAAATTGTTATTGAAAAGTGCTTTAACATCACGGAATAAGATACAAGCCATCAATCAGCTGGCAGTTCCTGTACTGTCATGCAGTTTTGGGATTGTAGATTGGCCTCATAAAGATATTGAAAAACTGGATGTGTGAACAAGAAGAACTCCTCCATGCTCATGAAGTAATTTACAAGAATCAGTGTATGCCAAGATTGTAGATTCCTACAGCTGAAGGAGGGCTAGGACTTACAAAGATTGACTACACCTACAGAGCTACTATCGTAGGCCTCCAAGCCTACCTGACAACATCATCGGATCCAAATATACAAAAAGTGCTGAAATATGAAAGTAAACATCCAGAATCTGTCTCCATCATCACACGTGGACAAGCATTCAGACGATTAGAAGGAATGAGTGAAAATCCAAAGGTACGCATGGGAAAAGAAGTAACAGAATATCTCCAGGAACAAGTAGGAATGTAGTCTTCACATATGGGTAACGTCGGCACCGACGGAGTCCACATGGGAATACTCCCCAGCGTCCAATAGGAAAGCTTTTGGGAGCATCCCACTGCGCCTGCATAGCTGCCTTCCCGCCTTTCCTGCTCTCCCTCTTCAGTTCTTTGTTTTCCACGGAGTCGACAAGAAGCAATTCCTGTCACCGCAGAAAATTTGTCCTTTCTTATTTTTTTGTGGTTGCGCCTGCCTTCCCATCGACGCTGGTACTGACCCCTGTCAGTGCTTTCTTTCTTTCTTCCAAAAAAAGATAAAAATTCTGTGAAGGAAGAAATCTTTCTTCTTTCAGTTGCATCATTGCCATCTTAGGCTTAGGCCTCACCTTTCGTCTTTGACAAAATGGAAAAACCATCCAGTGGTTTTAAGAAGTGTTCCAAATGTGGCAGTACCATTTCGGCCACAGACACCCATAACTGGTGTCTAAAATGCTTAGGACTGGATCATCAACCGTCAGAATGTTCTCTCTGTAGAGAGGCCTACAGAACCGAGCTGTGAAGCTGGGCGCCCTCTTTGCCTCCGATGCAGTCTCTTTAGCTCGACGTCATTGAGAGCTTCATCTTCCTCCCAGGGATCTCAGGTATCGAAACCTAGATCTTCTTCGAAGACTGGCTGGCCCCTCAAGGGTAGATCTCCTAAGCATTGAGATACGTCGGGTGTTGTCCTGAATGGGGACACATCGGCCATACAACCCCGGCGGGAAGACCTTGCCTCCAAAGCCATCTCCGGAGAACTCCTGGTGCCATGCTCAGGGATCATAGCCCGCAATTCCGGTACCGATACCCAAGCATCGGCAAGCTCCATGGATCAATGTATCATGGCCATCGAGCAGTTTAGTGGTCTTACTGGCGGCCTCCATACTGATAAAACCTTTACAGTCGATTCCTCAGGCATCGATACTGGCTCTGGTACCAACACAGCCTGCATCGACTTTTTTGCTGCTTACCACGCTACCACCCATGCCGGCCCTGAAATCCGTTTCTGGTACCGAGGTTTCAGCACCGCAACCTCTGGCTACCATTTTTGATTGGTACTGAGTATATGCAGAGTGGGAATACCCTGCCCGTCGATACTTTGAGTCTTCCGTCTCCGATTCGTCAGATGATGAATCGGCCGATACCCGGGACATGAGAACTCTCCCAGAAGACCCATCTCCATCTCCGCAATGTCGCATGTCCCCTCCGGAGGACATGTCTTTCCAAGACTTTATTCACGATGTTGCTCGGGTTCTCCCTATAATGGTGACTTTGGAGAAAGAGCCTAGGGCTGAGGAACTTGAAATTCTTCAATATCCTGACTCTTCCTGTTCATCGCATACTTCACAACCTTATGCTGCTTATGTGGGAGACACCCCTTACTATCTCTCAACATACCCGACTACTCGATACCATGTACCGGGTACCGGAGTGTCTTTCAAAAGACGCAATTACCGCACCATTCCATGGTGATGGAATCGGCAATTCATCGAATAAAGAGTGCTAAGACACATTCCTCGAACCCCACCAAATAGGGAATCGAGAACCCTTGACACTTTTGGTTGACGTTGTTTTCAGGCCTCCATGTTATCGGCCAGGATCAATTCCTATATATGGGCATGTTCCTTAGAGAGGTGGCTAGGGATTTGGAGCTCATGGCTCCTCTTCTCCCTGATGACAAGAGGGCAGATTATCTCGCCCTTGTAAAACATGCTCAAAATGTTTCAAAATTTGTTAACAGGGCAACCTTTGACTTTTTTGAGTGCATCAGCAGAACTTCATCTATCTGCATCGGTGCACGCAGGATTGCTTGATTCCAAGCATCAGATCTTGAACAACGGGTTCAAGATAAGCTGAGTAATATCCCTTGCACCGGTGAAAACCATTTTTGACAAGGATTGGCAAGACAAGGCCTCTCAGAATCTGAGAACACCACTCTTAATAGACTATCTAGATCTACGGCCAACCCAGCCAGGAAAAAGGCAGCGAAGAAAGCCTTTTACAATAATAATAAGTACTAACCTTCTTACACTCCCGCTGTACAGTCTCAACACCATGCTCCTCAGAAAGGACAGCAGCTATCAAAACAGCAAAAGAAGGCTCAGACTCCTAAGTCTTAACCACCTCAACAGACCCAGCCTCCTCAGGGTCTTTGACTCCTTTCTGGAGAACATAACAATTCTGCCTCTGGAGATTCCAGATCCCATCCACATTCCCGGCAGACTCTGCCACTTTGCCCATAGGTGGCACCTTGTCACATCAGAGCAGTGGACACTGTCTACAGTACGGGAGGGGTACAGGCTTCATCTACAAAGTCTACTCACCCCCCCCCCCCCGACTCCTCCAAGAGAGTTCCACTCTCAGCCCCCTCTGCACTGCTCTGTTGTTGCAAGAGGTCACCGCCTTCTCTTTCAGGGTGCAATAGAAGAGGTTCCACCATCTCAGCAGGGAATGGGCTTCTATTCTCCATACTTCCTCATTCCAAAGAAAACAGGAGGGTACAGACCCATTCTGGACCTCAAAGAACTGAACAAGTACCTACTATGGGAGAAATTCAAAATGATCTGCCTGGGCACCCTTCTCCCCTATCTCCAGAGTCAGGATTGGCTCTGTTCTCTAGATCTAAAGGAGGCATATACTCACATACTTATTCACTCACAGCACAGAAAGTTCCTGCCCTTCATGTTTCAAGGGAGACATTACCAATAAGGAGTCCTGCCTTTCGGCCTCGCCTCTGCCCCAAGAGTCTTCACAAAGTGCATGGCAGTAGTAGCCGCATTCCTAAGGACTCTTGGGATATTTGTCTTCCCTTACTTAGATGACTGACTCATTCGAGCAAACACCTCTCTAGAGGCCAGTGTCCCTCTCGCGCACCATGGAAGTGCTGCAACATTTGGGATTTGTAATAAATCTTCCAAAGTCCCAATTCGTTCCCTCTCAAATGCTAGAGTTCATAGGGGCTCTCCTAGATACTCAGCAATCAAAGGCATTTCTGCCCCAACTCCACTGTGCTCGACTCATTCAGTTAGCATCTCAGGCATGCCTCAAAACCTTTCTCACGGCTCGAGAACTGCTACAACTTCTAGGTCATATGGCATCAACAGTGCATATTGTTCCATATGCTCGTCTACATATGCGTGCAGCTCAATGGACACTGGCTTCCCAGTGGTCTCAGGCATCGGGTCACCTGGGAGACAAGATAATGGTCTCTACTCGACTAATCTCGTCTCTCCAGTGGTGGCAATCCTGAAAAATCCTCCTAGTAGGATCACCTTTTCAGAGGCCAACACATCAATGTACCCTGACGATGGATGTGTCCAAATTGGGCTGGAGAGCTCATCTGGACAATCTCTCCACTCAGGGGCTTTGGTCTCATCAGGAGTCACAATGTCACATAAATCTGCCGGAACTCAGAGCCATCCACAATGCTCTCAAGGTATTCTAGGACCATCTTTGATTCCGCACAGTTCTAGTCCAGTTGGACAATCAAGTAGCCATGTTCTACTTGAACAAGCAGGGCAGAATGGACCCTCTGCAATGAGGCCCTGCATCTGTGATCTTTTGCCATACAGCACCACATTCACCTTCTTACAGTGTATCTTCCAGGCAAACACAATGTCTTGGCGGACCAACTGAGTTGAGTCCTTCTACCCCATGAGTGGTCTCTCCATGCAGACAAGGTCGCTCACGCTTTTCAGATCTGGGGAACCCCTGAGATAGACCTGTTTGAGTCCTCAAAATGCCAAATTTCCTCGCTTCTGCTCCAGGACTCCTGCACCGGATGGTCAGCAGGTGGAAGCTTTTCACCTCCACTGGGGTCAGGGCTTCCTATATGTCTTCCCACCCATTCCCCTCATTCCCAAAACTCTTTTCAAACTCCAGAGACACAAGGGCTACATGATACTCATAGCCCCCACGCTGGCCACGACAACCGTTTGTATCCTCTCCTTCTACGTCTGTCTTGGGCGCAACCTGGTGTCCGCTCCAGATCTCCTCTCTCAGGAGGGGACGCTGCTCCATCCCAATCTGCAGTCCCTACATCTTACAGCATGGCTGCTGAAGGCATAGCCTTCCAGGACATTATCCTCTCCCAATAGGTTAAAGATATCCTTTTAGCTTCTAGGAAGCCTTCCACCAGGCGCTCCTATGCTTTCAAGTGGCGTAGATTCTCTCTCTGGTGTTTGCAGAAGGCGCTGAACCCCTTCTCAGCTTCGGTGGATGCATTACTTGAATATCTTCTCCACCTGTCTTCTTCTGGACTCAAAACCAATTCGATAAGAGTACACCTAAGTGCAATTGCGGCTTCTCACATGCCCTTAGATGGTCAGCCCATCTCAGCCGCTTGTAGCACGCTTCATGAGGGATCTTCTCTTAACCAAACCTCCCACTAAGCTCCCTCCAGTGGCATGGGATCTTAATGTTGTTTTAGGACAGCTTCTCAAGCCGCCCTTTGAACCTCTAGCCACTACCTCTCTGAAGTTTCTCACGTGGAAGGTCACCTTTCTTGTTGCCCTCACTTCAGCAAGACGCATTAGTGAGCTCCAGGCTTTTGTGGCTAACCTTTCTTATACATGATTCCACCATGATAAGGTAGGCCTTAGGACTCATCCTCACTTTATGCCAAAGGTGGTCTCGCCCTTCCATTTAAACCAGTCAGTCTACCTTCCTGTCTTTTTCCCTAGACCTTGTTCCTCTAGAGCAGAAGCAACCCTTCACACTCTGGATTGCAAACGTGCCTTGGCTTTTTATCTCCAGAGAACTCGAGAGCACAGGAAAGCTTCCCAGCTTTTCATTGCCTTTGACTCGAGTCACCTGGGTTTGCCAGTATCCAAGCGGACTCTCTTCAGATGGATAGCGGATTGCATCTCCTTTGCTTACAAAAGTGCAGGTCTCTCTCTCAAGTCACGTCATTGCACATAATGTTTGCACCATGACTACCTCTATAGCAAATCTACGCTCTGTAGCGATTGATGAGATATGTACAGCGGCAACTTGGTCTTCAGTACACACTTTTGTTGCTCACTATTGCCTAGACAAGGACTCCTGCCGGGATGCCTTGTTTGGCCAAGCTGTTCTTGAGCATCTCTTTCAAATTTAAAATAACTTCTATCCTCCATCCTGGGTTTCGATACCAGGCATCCTTGGAGGACATATGACCTACTCAGTTATGCCTGTGATGCACAGCTCAGTCATCTCTCTGGCATCTCCGAGCTAGGGAGTCCAATTTGTGAAGGCTACATTCCTGCTTGTTCCTGGAGATAGCGTAGTTACTCAACTGTAACAGGTGACCTCGGGGAACAGTAGGAATTTAGTCTTCACAACCCCCCTCCTCCCCTAGGAGTTGTGGTTTTTCCTCTTCTTTTCCTTCTCTCCTTGTATCTCAGCTACAAACTCAACTGAAGAGGGAGAGTGGGAAAGGTGAGAAGGCAGCTAAGCAGGCACATTGGGATGCTCCCAAAAGCTTTCCTTTTGGACCCTGGGGAGCGTTCCCGCACGGGCTCCGTCCGTACTGATGTTACCCATATGTGAAGACTAAATTCCTTTTGTTCCCGGAGATCACCTGTTACAGGTGAGTAACTACGCTTTGCAAAACAAGAGAAAAAACTCTTCAAATAATTAAATCAGCGAGGTAAAACAACTGGCAAATGCACAAATACAGTGAAAAATACAGTGTTACTCCAAGTACCTTTTGTCGATCAAGAACGGACACATGAATGGTTCTCCAGGACCAAGCAGGAAGTCAGTCCTCACATATGGGTGACATCGATGTCGATGGAGCCCTTGCGGAGCATTTCCCCAGCTTTCCATGAAAGCCTTTGGGAATGCAGGCACGCATGCGCGGTTCCCTTCCCGCCTAAAGGTGCCATCTTGCTCAGTCTCTCTTTTTCCGTGAAGCCCATCGGACGTGTGTCCTTGTCCTCCCGGAAAATAGTTAGATTTTTGGCGATCCTTCGCTATTTTTTCTCCGGTTCGACGCCGGTTCCCCTCCCGCCGGGTTCGGTACACCAGTATCGAGCCCGATCTTCTTTTTTCAGTTTTTGCCCTTCGTGGCTGGCGTTCGCGCCCTTTTTTTCTTTTTCCCTGGAAGGCCGGTCCTTTGACCTCGCGGGGACTCTTTTTTTCCCCGATGGATTCCAGTGGGTTTAAAAAGCGTGATCGGTGCAAGAAGCTAATGTCTCTCACCGACACACACGACTGCTGCCTTCGGTGTCTCGGTCCTGACCACGATCCTAAGACGTGTGGACCATGTGGAAAAATGTCTTCCAAGGCACTGCGAAGTCGTCAGCACCAAAAGGAAAGATTTTTTTCTGACTTGGCCCCCGGCCGGGCCCGGACCTCGTCTGAGGCCTCGACATCTCGAGAATCAGATCCAGAGCACCGTCGGGGCTCCTCGGACAGGGGGTCCCCCGACCAGGAACGCAAGAGGAAGAAGCGGCTCGCGAGGGCGTCGTCGGAAGAGGTCCCTGGCTCCTCGAGAGCTAGGTCTCATACCCCCGACCATCGCCCCGGGTCCGTGGAACAGGAGAAGCCTCCCAAAGTACCTCGAGTGGAGCTGGAGTCTGCTGGACACATAAGTCCTGTAGTCCTCGTGGACTCTCCTCCCAGAGAGCCGACGTCGGGCTCGGCACTGTCGGGGCCCGAGTCGGGGGCTGCTGAGTCTCCTGAGCTGGGTCTCAGGCTCACAGCCTTGGAGAGCAGACTGTCTGCCTTCATGGAACAGCAGCGGGCACTAATGGCCAGCCTGTCTGGCGCATCTGCCCCGACCACCGGGACATCGACATCAAAGTCGATCCCGGAGACCGAGCCAATACTCGAGACCATAAAGGCTCGAGGTCGACCTTGGTCGCGGTCTCCCTCGACCTCCCATTCGGGACCGAGGGCGTCGACGCCGGTGCCTTCGGCGTCAGGGCGGGTGCTCACAGGCCCCGCACGGTCGGATCCCGATTCCTCATCGGACGAGTCTGCTTGGGAAACGGAGGACGAGGAGTCCCCCGACACCTTCCGGAATCAGTGCGTCCCGTCGGACTCACCGCAGTCTTAGCCCCGGAGTAGTTCCCCCCCCCATGGAGGATACCCGGTTCTCGGGGTTCATCCGGGATATGGCCACCGCTTTGGCTATCCCTGCAGACCCTGAGGAGGAACCTCGAGCCGAGGAGCTTGAGGCCCTACAGTACAACTCTCCTCCGAAGGAGGCCTTTACTGTTCCAGTCCCTCCGATGCTGGAACCCATCCTCTTCCAGATGTGGGAGGCACCGGCCTCGGCGCTGGTTCTAAGCAAGCGGGTCGATTCGATCTATCGACTCCGGAAGAGTCCTGGCTTTCAAAAGGCACAGCTACCACACCATTCCATGGTGGTGGAATCGAGCATGCATCGCCTGAAAAGTCAGAAGATGCACTCCGCGGTGCCCCCTGGCAGGGAGGCCCGGAACCTCGATGGTTTTGGTAGAAAGTGCTTCCAGGGCTCGATGCTTGCTTGGCGTGTCCAGTCTTACCAGCTGTACATGTACTTGCGGGACCTGGTCTCTCCGGGGAAGCCTTGCAGAGGTTCAAGTCCTTGTCCTCGCGGATCCGGGAATGCTCCAAGTTTATGTCCCACGCTGCCTACGATGGCTTCAAGGCTTCGGCCCGTGTTGAGGCAGCCGGCATCGCGGCTCGACGCCAGGCTTGGCTGCAGTCATCGGACCTCGAGCCATGGGTTCAGGACAAGTTGGTCGATGTCCCTTGCCGAGGTGAGAACCTTTTTGGCAAGCCCATGACCGAGAAGGCTGCACAGCTCGAAACCGAGCACCTCACGAGGACAAGGCTGTCTAGGAAGACTTCTGCCCCTTCTCACAAAAAGAAGGGCTCGGCTAAAAAGCCATTTAACCCGAGGAAGGGCACTGCCTACAAACAGTACCCACAGTGCCAGGCTGTCCAAGCTGCCCCTCAGGGTCAGCAAGCCAAGGGGCAGGGTAATCGGCCCCGTAGGCAGAGGACCCCCAAGCCTCCGGCCCCTGCTCCCACTCAGCAGGGTGGGGGTTTTTGACTCCTTAGGCAAAGCCTCTCCGTCCCTGCTCTCCCAACCCTGCACAGGAGGTCACCTCGCCCTGTTTGCCCACCAGTGGCCACTCATCACTGGAGACAGTTGGGTGTTAAGCATAGTCCACAAGGGCTATCTACTTCACTTCCAACAGCTGCCTCCTCCATACTTTCCAGGGGAGCCTCCAAGGCCTCTCCTGCACACAGATCTTCTCCTTTAGGAGCTCCAAGGTCTGTTGGTGGACAAGGCGGTGGAGCCAGTGCCTCTCCACTTGCAAGGTCAAGGGTTCTACTCCAGGTATTTCCTGGTACCCAAAAGAACCGGTGGCCATCGACCTATTCTAGACCTCAGAAGCCTCAACAAGTTCCTAGAGAAGGAAAAGTTCAAGATGCTTACTCTTGGAACCCTTCTGCCCTACCTCCAGCAGGGAGATTGGCTATGCTCTTTAGATCTAAAGGATGCGTACACTCACATCCTCATTCATCCAGACCACAGAAAGTACCTCAGGTTCATTGTGGGAGGAAACCATTATCAGTACAGAGTACTGCCTTTTGGCCTCACCTCCGCTCCCAGGGTCTTTACCAAATGCCTGGCAGTGGTGACGGCCTACCTGAGAAATCAAGGAATCTTTGTCTTCCCCTATCTGGACGACTGGCTCATCAGGGGTCAGACATGCCAGGATGCCAAACAAGCTACCCTCAGAACTATTGCTCTTCTTCAAAGCTTGGGATTTGTAATAAACTTTGCAGAGTCCACTTTGCTCCCCTCCCAGAACTTGGAGTTCATAGGGGCAAGGTTGGACTCTCTCTTGGCAAAGGCATTCTTGCCAGAAGACAGAGCCCAAAGACTGATAAACTTAGCAAACCAGTTTCTCAGCAGGTCACTGGTCTCCGCCAGACTCTGCCTGAGGCTTCTTGGCCACATGGCTTCGACAGTACATGTGACCCCCAATGCCAGGCTTCATATGAGGCCTGCACAGTGGTGCCTTCGGACTCAGTGGTCACAGGCCACAGGCAGCCTCAGAGACAGGATAAGGGTGTCCAGACAATTTCTGAACTCCCTCAGCTGGTGGCTGCACCCACCCAATCTGCTGCAAGGGGTACCTTTTCAGATTCCTGGGTTCACAGTGATGTTGACCACAGATGCCTCCCTGCAGGGATGGGGAGCTCATTGTCTAGGCAAGTGCACCCAGGGCCTGTGGTCTCCCTGGGATGTCGCAACAGCAGATCAATCTACTAGAACTCAGGGCTATTCGGTTAGCCCTCAAAACTTTCTCTCCTACCCTGGCTCATCAGTCTGTCCTAGTTCAAACAGACAACCACGTAGCCATGTTTTATGTGAACAAGCAGGGGGTAACTGGATCCAGGCTTCTTTGTCAGGAGGCACAGGACCTTTGCTTGTTTGCCCTCAAGCACAACATGCTTCTCAAGGCTGTGTACCTCCCTGGCCAGGAAAGCTACCTGGCCGACAGGTTGAGCAGGATTCTGCAGCCCCACGAGTGGTAGCTCCATCCTTTGGTGGTTCAGAGGATTTTCCTGAAATGGGGACTTCCATCCATAGATCTGTTTGCCAGTCCACTGAACAGGCAGCTGCCAAAGTTCTGCTCCAGACAACCGCATCCTCTGCGACTAGCATCAGATGCTTTTCTAATCCCATGGTCTCAGGGCCTCTTGTATGCGTTTCCTCCCACGCCCTTGGTGGCCCGAACCCTGTTCAAGATTCTTCAGGACAAGGCCTCGGTCCTGCTGATGGCTCACAGGTGGCCGAGACAGCCTTGGTTTCCACTTCTGCATCAGCTGGCAGTGGATCCCCCACTGCCTCTGGGGTTGCAACCCGACCTTCTCTCTCAGGGTCAGGGTTCCCTTCTGCACCCCAATCTCAAAGCTCTCAATTTGATGGCCTGGAGGCTGCAAGGGTAGTTTTGGCCCCCTGGGGCCTACCTCAGGAAGTTGAGGATGTTCTCCTAGCTTCTAGGAAACAGTCCACTAGGAAAACCTATGCTCTCAAATAGAAAAGGTTTTCTGTGTGGTGTCAGCTACGTACAGAGGATCCTTTCTCCTGTACTGTACCAGTAGTGCTTCAGTACTTACTGCACTTATCAAATCAGGGACTTAAGTCCAATTCTGTTCGGGTCCACCTCTCAGCTCTAGCGGCTCACCACTCACTAGTGGAAGGGCATTCTCTGTTGGTTCACCCCTTGGTGTCCCGGTTTCTCAGAGGCTTGCTTTTGCTCAAGCCTCCAATCTGTCCTCCTGCTCCTGAGTGGGAGTTGAATGTGGTCTTGCAGCAACTGACTCGCCCACCTTTTGAGCCGATGGCTACTTGCCCTCTATGCTTCCTGTCCTGGAAGACACTCTTTCTGGTAGCCCTAGCCTCGGCCAGACGAGTGCGTGAGCTTCAGGCCCTGGTATGTGACAGGCCTTACACCCGCTTCTATAGGAACAGGGTAGTCCTTCGGACTCATCCAAAGTTTCTCCCCAAAGTTGTCTCCTCCTTCCACCTTAACCAAGAGGTGGTTCTTCCAACATTCTTCCCTAGGCCTCATGGAAGCCAGGCTGAAGCAGTTCTGCATACCCTGGACTGTAGGAGGGCCTTATCCTTCTACCTTGACTGTACGCAGGGGCATAGAAGGGCTACTCAGCTCTTCGTCTCTTTTGACCCTAATAACCTGGGGTTAGCTGTGTCCAAGCGTACCTTGTCCATCTGGGTGACTGACTGTATCACCTGGGCTTACAGGGCGGCAGAACTTCCTTTGCAGGGTCGGGTCACAGCCCATCGTGTGAGGGCAATGGCTGCCTTAGTGGCTCACCTCCGCTCTGTACCGTTGGTGGACATCTGCAGGGCTGCAACTTGGTCCTCAAGCCAGACCTTTGCGTCCCATTACTGTCTGGAGAGGGAGTCCCATAGGGACAGTGCTTTTGGCCAGGCAGTACTCCGGAATCTCTTTGAGGTTTAGGCATCTCCTGACCTCCAGCCCTCCGTTGGGCTACCGGTGGAGGTTCTGTCAGTGAAAAGCCTTTCTTTGCTGCTGGGACTAGAGGAAGTTCTCTTGTTCAGCCTGGGTTCCTTGGTAGCCCAGAGCTTGGGAGTCACCCATATGTGAAGACTGACTTCCTGCTTGGTCCTGGAGAAAGAGTAGTTACTCACCTGTAACAGGTGTTCTCCAGGAGCAGCAGGAATCAGTCCTCACAACCCTCCCTCCTCCCCTGGGAGTTGCAGTTGTATATAGTTTATTTTTACATTTTTGTGTGCTTTTTTTAGCTATGTCATTTGACTGAGCAAGATGGCACCTTTAGGTGGGAAGGGAACCGCGCATCCGTGCCTGCATTCCCAAAGGCTTTCATGGAAAGCTGGGGAAATGCTCCGCAAGGGCTCCATCGACGTCAGTGTCACCCATATGTGAGGACTGATTCCTGCTGCTCCTGGAGAACACCTGTTACAGGTGAGTAACTACTCTTTGAGGAGAGGTGAACTAAAACTGAGTGATGATTGATAGTTGCAGCCCAGGACAGCGGACTACGAACAAGATGGTTTACAGCAAGTATTGAAAAAACTGGCAAAACAGACATATGTCGATTCTTCAAGAAAGAACTGGAAACAGTGACTCACCTAATAGCAGGCTGTAAAGTTTTGATGGCAGAAAAGTTCTATACAGAAAGGCATAACAAAGTAGCACGTTTCCTCCACTGGAAACTCTGTAAACATTACAACATCATTGTCCCTGAAAAGCACTGGGATCATGATCCTAAGAGAATAACAGAGAATAAAGAGGTTGTGATCTCCTGAGACATTCCCATTCCATCAGATAAGAAACTGGATGCCAGGAAACCTGACATAGTGATAAAGGAGAAGAATACCAGAATGGTATTGATAATAGAAGTGTCGGTACCGAGTTATTATTCTGTGAATCGCGTGGAGAGGCAGAAGATCTTGAAGTACCAAGAAATGCAGTCAGAGATGAAAAAATGTGGCAGAAAGATACAGAAAACTTTCCCACTGTACTGGGAGCAACAGGTTTGATGAAGAATTTCCAAGCACATCTTGACAAACTTCCCATACCTGTTACATCTTACAAACTTCAGAAGGAAGCTCTCTTTGGCACAATGCAAGTACTACGCCGAGCATTAGCAGTAAATTTGAGAAACTGAGATCATAATCCACTTACCTTGGCTTAGAAGTGAGATTCTCAACTGTCATGGTATCTGCAAAATTAATCCATTTAGAGATAATGCTCCCAGTGTACCTCCCGGGGAAACTCAGTATCCTTGCAGACAGGCTAAGTCATTTCCTTTGTCCACACAAATGGACCTTGCATTGGGAGATAGCTGCTCGAATCTTCCAAACGTGGGGAACCCACTTATAGGTCTTTTTGCCACTCCGCAAAACACACAGCTTCCACTCTTTTGCTCCAGAGTTCTGTCACTGCACTGACAGGTCCCAGATGCCTTCCTCCTCCATTGAAGACAGGGACTGCTCTATGCATTCCCTCCCATCCCCTTGATACCCAAGATGCTGTTCAAGCTACAGGCCGACAGGGGCTCCATGATTCTCATAGCCCTCTTCTGGCCCCACCAACCGTGGTTTCCTCTGCTTCTTTGCTCTGCAGACTCAGACACTCAACCTGGGATGTGCACCTGATCTCCTCTCTTAGGACGACAGGATGCTCCTCCATCCTAATCTCCATGCCCTATGTCTGACAGCATGGCTGCTGAAGGCCTAGTGCTTGCTAACCTTGACCTATCACATGCAGTCAGAGATATCCTTCTTGGCATCACGCAAAGACTCCACCAGACAATCTTATGCCTTCAAGTGGTGTAGATTTGCTCTCTTGTGCTCCCCAAAAGGTATTGACCCCTTTTCCTGCCCGATGGAGTTTCTTCTACAATACGTCCTTCACCTGTGCTTAACAGGTCTTAAGACTAACTCTGTGAGAGTTCACCTTAGTGCCATTGTGGCTTCTCACAAACCACTAAATGGACAGCCTATCTCTTCACATCCCTTGGTAGCACACTTCATGCAGGTTCTCTTACTGTCCAAGCTGCCCATTTAGCCACCTCCGATGGCCTGGGATCTCAGTGTGGTTCTTGCTCAACTACTAAAGCCTCCTTTTGAACCTCTAGCCACCACTTCACTGAAATTTCTATCTTGGAAGGTAATCTTCATTGCCCTCACGTCAGCTCACTGCATCAGTGAACTGCAAGCTCTCGTGGCATATCTGCCTTATACACGGCTCCACCATGACAAAGTAGTTCTGCATATTCATCCACATTTCCTTCTGAAGGTAATCTCCTCCTTCCATATAAACCAGTCATTAATCCTACCGATTTTCTTCCTGAGACTACATGCGTCTCGAATTGAAGCAGCACTACACACTTTAGACTGGCTTACTACTTAAGTAGAACTAAGGATCACCGAGGAATCCTCTCAATTATCTCACTTGACCCTAGTCACCTAGGCTTTCCGGTGACAAAACAAACTCTATCCAGATGCCTGTGCACAAGAAGGACTCTCTTTGGAGGGTTATGTCACTGCTTATAATGTGCAGGCTATGGCAACCTCCGTAGCCAATCTCCGTTCAGTCTCCATTGACAAGATCTGCTGGGCAGCCACCTGGTCCTCCATACATACTTTTGTGGCCCACGATTGTCTGGACATAAACTCTCATTGAGATGCTGTCTTTGGCCAAGCTGTACTCCAGCACCTCGTTGGAAATTAGACTCAACACCTACCCTCTGTCCTGGACCTTTACAGGAAACCAGACTATATTGCCTTCTGAAATCGAGTCCAATGCCCACAGTTCTCCAGACTCTTAAGCTTCAATCTATTGGCCTAAGGGATCACACTGCTCTCCCCCCATACCAATCTGGATTCTGAGAGCTAGTGAGTCCCATATGTGAAGACTGCATTCCTGTTTGTTCCTGGAGATAGCATAGTTACTCATCTGTAACAGGTGATCTCCGGGAACAGCAGGACTCAGTCTTCATAACCCACCCTCCTCTGCTAGTAGGGTTCTTTTATTTTTCTCTTCCTCTCAGCTACAAACTCAACTGAGGAGAGAAGTTGGGAAGGTAGGAAGGCAGGCACGCAGTCGCAGTGGAGTGCTCCCAAAGGCTTTCCTATTAGATGTTGGGGAGTGTTACCAAATGGGCTACATCGTTTCCGACATTACCCATTGCCACCCACCCACTCCCTGGACCTTGAGGGTTAAGGGAGGGGCTGGCCTTGAATGCCCTTGAGGGTTAAGGTTGTAGTTGTGTAGTGCTCAAGTAGTAAGGCAAGGCAAAGAAAATTTCTTTTGTGAGGTTTATTTCTCCCGCTCCGGAGTTCAAATGCAGCAGACGTAAATGAAATAATGTAGCACAAAACAAGGCTGAGAAACTTAACTAAACAAGGCTTTTTACTGCTTGGCTAAATGTCCATTACTGATCACATTCAGTTGTCATGTGACCTCCTTTCAGTAACGTAACAGAAAACTCTGGTAACAGCAATGCTTCTGAATTGCACACAATATGCTTTCACTTATTCTCTTCACATAAGCTTCTTTTGCATAGCAATCAGTGAGGTAACTTTGTTATATTCTTTCATAAAACATTGGCAAGCATATCACTTAAATGTCCTTTTGAATCACACATGTAGAGCAGTCCATCGGGACTTCCTGCTCTGTAGACGGCAGAGAAATTAAAGGCATTTCTTCCTCACAGCTGCTCATAGGCTTTGCTACGTCATGAGGAGAAACTGCTCTACTTTTAAGGAACTCCCTGAATTCAGTGAGAAGTAATTCAGCCTGTGTATTTTCTGAGCTAGGCTGAGAATATCCTCCTTCAGGTAAATGCTTGTTTAATGTTCTTATCTCTTGGCAATTATCAGTGCTTTTACTTGGACAACAGTTCAGCGTGTAAGCATTTCCCTTCCCCCACCTATCTCCAAATGAAAGTGCAGGGTAAAATGCTTTGGCTGTGCTTGGAGAGTCTCTCAGAGTGTTAAAAGGAAAACAGTCAGGCTTCTCTTGGCTTAACCAGTTACTACCAAACTTTCTGCCTTTGTCCTGTCTTTCACAATTAAAGTTCACTCTTTCTGGCTTCCCACTGTTAAGCTTGCTAGCCATTCCAAACCCACCAGATACCTTGTGCTGGGGCTTCTTCCAGGGTAATTCTTTCTCCCTCTGCCTCCTGTTCCAAGGTTCTGCTTGGTCCTTTAAACTCCTGAGCTGTAGTCTTGGGTCTCTCAGTGCCTTTGAATTCTTCTGGTAACAGAGGTCTTTCTCTGCCCCTGAGTCTCCCAGCTCCCGTCTGCTCCTTCGTGGATCACAGTTGCTTAGTGGTTCTCTCTCCAATGGTTCCTGTTCCTCTGAACTGTCCTCGTCCAGGTGCTTGTGTCCTGACTCCTCCTCTCCGTCTTGCTCTTGCTGCTCGTGCTCTTCTAACTGTTTCTGTTTCTCAGTTCTTAACAAGCTGGCTGAGTACTGCACTGCCCGCCTCCTGCTTGGGCGTGCCCAATCAGGAACTTGGCTTCTCTCCTGCCTTGAGGTGAGGTGTGGTTATAAGAACATAAGACATGCCATACTGGGTCAGACCGAGGTCCATCAAGCCCAGTATCCTGTTTCCAACAGTGGCCAATCTAGGTTATACGTACCTAGCAATATCCCCAAAAGACACAGGTTCCACAATGCTTGTACTGGGTCAAGCATTGATATCCTGGGTCCCTTTTTAATAGTGGTTTATGGACCTTTCCTCCAGGAACTTGTGCAAACCTTTTTTAAACCCAGCTATACTAACAGCCCTTACTACATCCTCCGGTAACAGATTCCAGAGTTTGATTACACGTTGAGTGAAAAAATATTTTCTCTTATTTGTCTTAAATAGTTTACCCTGTAGCTTCATTACATGTCCCCTAGTCTTTCTATACTCTGATAGCGTAAACAATTGATCCACGTTTATCCGTTCCACTCCATTCATTAATTTATAGACCTCTATCATATCTCCCCTCAGCCGTCTCTTCTCCAGGCTAAAGAGCCCTAACCTTCTTAGCCTCTCTTCATAGGAGTAGCCTTCCATCCCCTTCACCAATTTGGTGGCTCTTCTCTGTACTTTTTCTAATAACGCTATGTCCTTTTTAAGATACGGTGACCAGAATTGCACACAATATTCAAGGTGCGGTCGTACCATGGAGCGATACAGAGGCATTATAATATCCTTTGTTTTGTTCTCCATCCCTTTCCTTATGATACCTAGCATTCTATTTGCTTTCTTGGCCACCGCTGCACACTGGGCGGAGGGTTTTAACATGTTATCCACGATGACTCCTAAATCTTTTTCCTGGGTGGTGGTTTCTAATGTGGAGCCTTGCATCGTGTAACCATAGCGTGGGTTGTTCTTTCCTAGGTGCATAACTTTGCACTTGTCCACATTAAATTTCATCTGCCATTTGGATGCCCAGTCTTCCAATTTATCCAGATCCTCCTGCAGTTTTCCACAATCCTCTTGGGTTTTAACAACTTTAAACAGTTTTGTGTCATCTGCAAATTTGATAACCTCACTAGTTATTCCCTTTTCCAGGTCATTTATGAATATGTCAAAAAGCAGCGGACCCAGTACAGATCCCTGGGGTACACCACTATTCACCTTTCTCCATTGGGAAAATTGGCCATTTAGCCCTACCCTCTGCTTTCTATCTTTTAACCAGTTCCCGATCCACAATAGTACACTGCCTCCTATCCCATGACTTTTTAGCTTCGCCTTATCAATGCTTTGCATTTAACTTTTTTCCATTTCCTGAAGGTTGCTTTTTTGGCAGCAACAGCCTCTCTGACCTCACCTTTAAACCATGCTGGCAGTTTTTTGGACTTTCTTCCACTTTTCTTAATGCGTGGAATACAGCTGGTCTGGGCTTCGAGGATAGTATTTTTAAATAACACCCAAGCTTGCTGTAAGTCTTTAACCTTTGGAACCGCTCCTTTTAGTTTTTTCCTAACTATATTCCTCATTCTATCATAGTCTCCCTTTTGAAAGTTAAAAGGTAGTACTGTGGATGCCTTTACTATCTGTCCTCCACTAATTAAATCAAACATGATAATACTATGATCACTATTGCCAAGTGGTCCCAACACCCTTATTTCTTGCACCAGATCTGGCGTTCCACTAAGGACTAGGTCCAGTATGGCTTCCCCTCTGGTCGGTTCATGAACCAGCTGCTCCAAGAAGCAGTCATTTATTCCATCTAGAAACTTTATCTCTTTAGCTTGTCCTGCTGTGACACTGACCCAGTCGATACCGGGGTAATTGAAATCACCCATTATTACTACTCTGTTGTGACTTTTGTTAGCTTCCTTGATTTCTTTGAGCATTTCATCATCCATTTGTTCATTCTGGCCAGGCGGTCGATAGTATACTCCCACTGCCATCACCTTCCCCTTCATAAATGGAATTTCAATCCATAGAGATTCTACAGCAAATTTTGTTCCCTGCAAAACTTTAATCCTTTCTGACTCAATGCCCTCTCTAACATAGAGCACAACCCCTCCACCAATTTGATCAGCTCTATCATTACGATATAGTTTATATCCAGGTATCACAGTGTCCCACTGGTTATCCTCCTTCCACCATGTCTCTGAGAGTGCAATCATATCTAACCTCTCATTTAGTGCTATATATTCTAACTCTCCCATCTTATTGTTTAGATTTCTAGCATTGGCATACAAGCATTTTAGAGACTGTATTTTATTCATTTTAATCTGGCTATTGGTAGGCAGGGGTAATTTGGAATCTTTATGCTCTGTCTGCTCCTTACTCAAGGGCATTTGGGCTACTATACTCCCTTTTGGAACCTCACTGCTTTTGGTAGTATCCTTCAAGGATACCTTCGTCCGAACCATGCACTCCTGGGTGACTGTCGGCTTTCCTCTATTTTCTAGTTTAAAAGCTTCTCTATCTCTTTTTTAAAGGTTAATGCCAGCAGTCTGGTCCCATCCTGATTAAGGTGAAGCCCATCCCTTCGGAAGAGCCGCCCCTTTCCCCAGAATGTTCCCCAGTTCCTAACAAATCCAAAACCCTCATCCTTGCACCATTGTCTCATCCACGCATTGAGACTCCGGAGCTCTGCCTGTCTTTTGGGTCCTGCACGTGGAACAGGAAGCATTTCGGAGAACGCTATCCTGGAAGTTCTGGATTTCAACTTCCTACCTAAAAGCTTAAATTTAGCCTCCAGAACTTCCCTACCACATTTTCCTATGTCATTGGTACCAACTTGTACCAAGACAGCAGACTCCTCCCCAGCACTATCTATGATCCTATCTAGGTGGTGCGTGAGGTCCGCTACCTTCGCACCAGGCAGGCATGTTACCAGGCGATCCTCACGTCCACCAGCCACCCAGCTATCTACATTCCTAATGATTGAATCACCAACTATAACAGCTGTCCTGACCCTCTCCTCATGGGGACATGGCCCTGGAGAAACGTCCTCGGTGCGAGAGGGTTTTACATCACCTGGAGGACAGGTCCTAGTTACAGGGTCACTTCCTGCCACACCAGGGTGATGCTCTCCTGTCACGTGACCTCTCTCCTCCATGGCAACAGGGATGCTGCCAGACTGGAGGTGGGACTTCAGGACTATATCCCTGTAGGTCTCGTCCATGTACTTCTCTGTCTTTCTTATGTCTTCCAGGTCTGCTACTCTAGCCTCTAGAGAACGGACTCGTTCCCTGAGAGCAAAGAGTTCTTTGCACTTAGTGCATACGTAAGACCTCTCACCAACTGGGAGAAAATCATACATGTGACACTCAATGCAAAAGACCGGAGAACCCCCATCTCGTTGCTGGACTTCTGTCTGCATCTTAGTTTAAAGCTTGTGTTTAGGTCTTTTAAATTCTGTATATAATAAGGATTGGTGTAGATTAGCTCTGTGTTCCTGATTAGCTCTGTGTTTTTTTCTCTCAGAAGAGAAAATCCTGCATTCCCTTGCAGTACCGGTTCTCTCCACCGGATCACTATCAGTTTCCATTGCTTCATAAGAGTCTCCTACGTCACACCATATGTGACTGAGGTATGACTGGAACCATATGTTCTACAATGGTTCCAGTCATACCTAACAGACAGGTATCAACTAATATGAACTAGCACTGGCATCTCCTCCCCCTACTGCCAGACACAAGGGATACCACAAGACTCCTCACTATTGACACTGCTTTTTAACATCTTCTTACAACCACTCTGCACTATAATAGTCACATAACATCAACTTTCACATATACGCAGATGACATTATGCTTTATGGTCCAATAACCACTACAATTCCACTAAACTAATACTTAACAGAATGCTTTAATGATGTCTTCAGTTGGCTCCAGGAGAATAATCTCAAAATCAACCTCAAGAAGACAGAAACACTGTTTGTCACTAAGGACCAAGTCTTCACCCGACCAACACATCTCACCCTGGGAGCAACCCAGATAAGAGTCCAGACACAAATAAAGTACCTGAGAGTCATTCTCGACAAACCCTCTCATTCAAGCAGCAGATTGCGCAAACAGCAAGGACAATATTCTTCAAAACCAGGATGTTACAGCACCTCAGACCACTCCTAGACTCCTATGACTTCCGATCAGTGCTACAAGCGATGTCTCTCCCCCATCTGGACTTCTGTAATGCGATCTATCAAGGACTTCCACACTCCACTCTCAATCCACTATGGACAGTCCTCAACCCGACAGCCAGGATCATCCAAGGGGTGAAGAAATATGACCACATCACCCCGGTCCTGATGCATCTCCACATCCTCCCACTGGAAGCCTGGATCAGTACAAAACCTTAATACTCATTCATAAAGCATTACACCAGCACCAAACATCACATCTCCACACCCTACTACCACAACTGAACTCTGGACGACCAACACATCAGGCTGCTAACAGCGTGCTTACAGTGCCACATGAAAGGACAAAGTACAACCTCCAAACCTGTACGTGTGCTTTTGAACTCTATGCTTCCTCCACATGGAACTCCTTCCCAACCAAAATCTAAAACAACAAGGACCTCTCCTCATGTAGAAAATAATTAAAGACCCACTTATTCAGAGAACATTTCAGGACAGATCAGAGCACCATACAGTGAACACATGCCCATGCTAAACACCAGAGAAATATGGAATGAGAAGCAAAGAATTGTAGATATGTTAAGAAAACCTGATACATATCAAATCAGGAATGTAAATAAACACCACCCCCCTCCCTGGTGAAGATATAACCCCCCCCCCCACACACACACACACACTGTAAATAAGTTATACCATATTTCAATGTATCTATTGGTGTTTTTTGTGAACCGCTTTGACCCAGTGAAAAGCAGTATATAAGCATAATAAATAAATAAATGTGAAGACCGATTCCTGCTGTTCCTGGAGATCACCTGTTATAGATGAGTAACTACACTTTAACCGAGGATAAATACATATTTAAGAGTACAGGATAACAAATCCATAGATTCTTTCAAGAGGCTCCTGAAAGGGATGACAAAAAGGGACCACTTGAGTACTAAGCACTAAGGGGATCATTCTGAACCATGAATAGCGGGGATTGATACGTCCATCCCTGCTATTCGTGCCAGCATCAGCCCTTGACTAACTTCCCTGCCGGTTGTGCAGGGAAGTTAGTCGGGGGCGGGGAATGGGCGGCCCAGAGAGTGGACGGTCATCGGCCCTGGACATACAGGGCCGATTCTAATGTCAACCCTTTATGTCCAGGGCCGGCGAAATGTCTGGGGAAGTTATTCCACCTCCGAGGTGGAATAACTCCCCTGGACATTTTTTATTTTTTCTATTCGGGACGCGGAAAGGGCCAGGAGGGCTAGGGGATTTTGCTGTTTTGGTCAGCGGCCGGCATCACGGCTTTTAAATGGAGCCGCGGTGCCATGGCAACATGACACCATGGCACCGCAGCTCCATTTAAAAGCCTGACTGAGCTATCTGGGCACTGCCTGTATGTGCAGGCCGGGACTGAATCACAGTCCCGGCCTGCATGTACAGGCTTGATCGTGATTCTGATCCTGCGGGGCTAGACGTGTCCCATGCGATCAGAATTGCGACCCCCTTTGTATGTCCGGGTCAGCCTGGACGTATGAAGGGGCTGGACGTGCGGGATGGAATCAGACTGTAAATGACTGCACAGCGATTAGACAGCAAGCAAGTGGTAGCAGTTCTAGTGCTCCTCAGTCCTCTGGGGACTGGCATTTCAGTTGCTAGCATTCACCGCTGTGTTCAAATATGGCTTGGAGAAGAGTCCAGAGTTTTACACTGATTAGAGGGCAGAGCTGCTTGAGTACTGAGCTCTCAGCGACTGCACATTGTGATGGAGAAGGTCCCTCTGACCCCTTAGAGAGAGATAAAACACAGGATCCAGCTTCAGGCTGGGAAAGAAAACAAATGCACAAGCCTCCTGGTTTCCCAGGCAACCATAAACAGAGCAGGTCAGAAGAAGGGAAAACACGCCCCTGCTGTAGTTCAGTGCAGCAGTCACGAGTTAAGCCAGAACACCTGTTGATGGGAGGAGCCAGGGTAAACCCAGGAAACCAGAGATTTAAGGGAAGCTCATTAGGAGGAGAGAGAACACAGCTGAGGAGGAGGACACAGCTGAAGAGGAGGACACAGCTAGGAAGGACACAGCTGGGAGGAGCACAGCCGGTAGCTCAGAGGAGAGCTCAGCCAAGAGCAGTATGGCTGAGAACACAGCTCTTAGAACCGTCACGAGAAACAGAGGATTGCCTTAGGAATGAAGACTCAGAGGAATCTATGGTAATTGAGGATTCTCTGACCTTTGATTCAGAAGAGGAAGTCAGCAGAGGAAACAAGCAGAGAGTTGGTGCAAAGGAGCCAGGTACAAGTAACCCGGGTTTTGTGCTGGGAGTAAAAGGCAACCAAAAGGGAAACGTACTGGGAAGACAGACTTGTATGCACAGAGAAACTCCAAGGCTTACGTTTGTAGCTGATCCTAGAGGACAAAAGGAAACTCTCATAAGGAAGCCAAGAGGCAGGATAAGTGACCGGTATAAACGGAAAGCTGTTTTTAAGTGCTCTGATATTAGCCCAGAAGGGTGGGGCTCCACATGCTGGGAACACTGTGGCAATTCACAACCGTGTATATCAAAAGGCTGTGAGGAAAAGTGCAATGCTGAAAAGATAGATGTGTGTTTGGAAACACCCTGTAGCAACTTGCAAACATTTCCAGTTGGGGTTCAGATTGAACCAATGGACACTGAACCACCTTTAGAATGTCAGCCTAGTGAACCAATGGATTGTACGATATCTGTATCTGAGAAGATAAGTCCTGTGAAATAGAAGTAAGCTGTGCAGAGAAAGAGAGAGTGCTGCCGGTAGCAGCTGACAAGAAAAGCACAAAAGGGTTTTGAAATAGAAAAGTGTTTTTCATTTGGATTACAGAGATGCTGAGATCAGAAGCTTGATTTTCTTTTTATATAATTTAGTGCCAGAAGTGTATGGCCAATGTTCATTTTGTTCTACATGTGAAACCACTTGGGAAGGGGAATTAAAAATCCTGTTTTGCCTGAAACCCTCGAGTCCACAACTCTCTTTATTTGGGATAGTGAAAACTTCAACTCCCAGAAGGCAGTGCTTTCCCCAAGCACCAGTAACTTCCTGAATAGAGAATCAGGCCGTCCATCTCCACAAGCTCAAGCTGTGGAGGTAACAGTGACGCGACAACATTGAGCAGACAACAAGCAAGTTGTAGGCATTCTAGAGCTGGAAGTTCAGCTTCTTAATCCTCCAATTGTTAATGTAAAATTTGTTTTGGCCTTGAATGGCATTCTTCCTACAAGCTTTGTTATCCATATACTGGAACGTTCCAGGGCTGTATCACTTTTTACATTAGTGATGATATCACTGAAAGAACTGTGTTCTCTCTCTTCCTCTGAAAACACTACTAAGATCCTTATCCACTTTAGTCATCTCCCTTCTGGACTATTGTAACCTCCTTCTTGCTGGTCTCCCTCTGAATCATCTCTCTCTCCTTCAGTTTGTTCAAAATTCAATTGCATGGCTAATCTTCCACAAGTCTCGCTATGCTCATGTAACCCCTCTTCTTAATGCGCTTCATTGGCTCTCTATCCGTTTCTATATCCAGTTCAAACTTCTCCTACTGACCTATAATTGCATTCATTCTGTGGCTCCTCACTACCTTTCTTCTCTTATCTCTCCTTATATACCTCCTTGGGAACTCCGCATTTCTGGCAGATTGGTTCTATCTGTGCCTTTTCCACTGCCAACTCCAAACTTCGATTCTTCCACCTTGCTGCTCCTTATGCCTGGAACAAACTGTCTCAGTCTGTACGTCAGACTCTATCTCTGGCCTTTTTCAAATCCAGGCTAAAAACTCATTTCTTTGAGGCTACTTTTGAATCCTGATCCGCTTAGTCTCCTGCTCTCCAACTTTGTTTCCATACCATTCCAATAGACATATCCTAGTTCCCAGCTGTTGTGTTATCTGTCTTGACTAGACTGTAAGCTCTGATAAACAGAGACTTTCTCTTACATGTCTCTGTACAATGCTGCATACACCTTGTAGTGCTATACAAATGATTATTAGTAATAGTAGTATAAACCCAGACACCTAAATTAGGCTAGCAAGATTAAAGGAAAGAAAATTAACATGTTAGGCTAAATTCCTCCATTCCACCACTGCATACCCTGCATAGATCTGTTTGCTGCTCATGTCAACAGAAAGGTTTGAAAGATTTATTGCAGGAGCCTGTCCCATTTCAGCCTGGTGTTGGATGTATTTTCTGTTCAGAATGAGGTTTTCTGTATGCCTAAACTATATGCGATAGATGTTGTTTGGCATGCTTAGATTTTTCAAGATTTATTGTATGCACTTGCTTGAACTTTCAAAAGTATTATAAGTTCAAATCTCCCCCACCAACCCTATCCTGTAATTCTGTCACTCAGTCTGGGTAAACTTAAGCACATACAGGTTGTACTTACAGGTAAACATGCATATCTGGAAGGCAGTTTTATGAAGGTCTATTTATGTAGATAAAACACTGTTTTACCTGCAGAAATGCTTTGGAAAATTAACCTCTTTGTGAGTGTCTTTGAAATAATCGATAAATAACCATAAATAAAAATGGTAACATTTCTTAGTTGTATACCATATGTTATGTTGATGAGAATTCTGTACACCATTGGTTCTCAACCCTGGTGTACCCCGTATCCAGTCAGGCTTTGAGGATATCCACAATGAGTATGCAAGAGATTTGTGTGCACTGCCTCCATTGCATGCAAATCTCATAGAAACATGACAACAGAAAAAGACCACATGGCCTATATAGTCTGCCCTTCCATATCAACCACTACAACAGTCCCCTTTTTTCCTTTAGAGATCCTGTGTTTGTCCCATGCCATTTTGAATTCAGACACTGTCCTTATCTCTACCACCTCCATTGAGAGACTATTCCACGGATCTACCACTCTTTCCGTAAAAATATATTTCTGCATATTACTCCTGAGTCTATCCCCTTTCACCCTCATCCTATGTCCCCTTGCATCAGAGCTTGTTTCAATTGAAAGAGGCTCTCCTGTGCATTTATGCCACGGAGGTATTTAAATGTCTCAATCATGAAATCGGCCAACAAACCAAGGGAACTATTCAACATCGTGCAACAACTCACTAGAGACACCCCTCTCCACAGTGTCCATCAAATAGACCGCCAAGAATTTGCAAATTAAATAATGAACAAGAACTCCAATCCAGCACACACCATACCCTCCACAGATTACTACCCAATAACGATGGAATCCCACCAAACCTGCGAAGAATCCCACCAAACCTGGGATGACTTCACTATACCAACAACCCAGCAGATAGAAAATATTGTGTTCACCCTTAATATGACAACCTCCCCATCCGACCCATGCCCAGTGGAATGGATCAAAGCTGCCAAGAACCAACTAAGCCACCATCTACACAAAATCGTGAAGGAGTCCCTCCAACAAGGACACCTACCACAAATACTCAAGCAAGCCATGATATGACCAATCCTCAAAGGCAACACGTTGAGCACCTCCGATCCAAAATCTTACCACCCTATCTCAAGACTACCATTTATCTCAAAAATCATCGAAAAAGCAGTATAAAGACAACTGCAGGATCACGTTGATCTTCATGCTCCGCTGGACGTGCACCAACGTGGTTTCAAACCACATCACAACGTAGAAACTCTACTTACCTCCCTCTTTGACAACCTCCCGAGGGGTCTAGACAACATAAAGAATAGATTCGTACTAATTTTCATCGACATCTCAGCTGCTTTTGACACGGTATCACACTCCATACTCCTACAGCGCCTACAAGAAATAAGATTACGCAAAAACACACTAAAATGGTTCACCTCCTACCTGAGCAATCAAACGTAGCACGTCAAATGCGGAGAGAGAAAATCAACTCAGTTTCCCACCACGCAAGGAACGCCTCAGGGATCGGCCCTATCATCAATCCTATTCAGCATATATATCCAACCCTTATGCAGCATCATCAAACAACACGGAATACAATATCACCTCTATGCAGATGATATGGTATATACCCCAATTGACCTGAGCGCAACTGATATACCCTCATTGATCAAGTGCCTCAAACATGAACGCCTGGCTCGCCAACAATAACCTGAAGGTGAGCTTTGATAAGACAGAAGCAATGTTCATTTCTAGAAGCCCGACATTCAACCGACCCCAAGAAATCAACATCCTAAATAGGACAATAGCAATAAAGGACGAGGTTAAGTATCTAGGCATCACCTTAGACAAGAACCTGGATCTACAATCACACACAAAAGAAAGACTGCAGCGAAAGCATACCACCGTTTAAAACTCATCAGGAAAACTAATCCTCAGCCAGGAACATTTCCACACCGTTTGTCAAGCATTCATCACCCCGATACTGGACTACGGAAACTCATTATACCAGGGTCTACCCAAGCAGACTGTCCATCCACTTCAACTGGTTCAGAATACGGCAGCGCACATTATCACAGGCACCGCCAAATACGAACACATCACTCCCATACTTCAACAGCTGCACTGGCTACCTATAATTGCACGGGCGAGATTCAAAACAACACTAATCATATTCAGAGTCATACATCATTGCTCAGCAGACGTATTACAGCCCTTAATAACCAAAGACACAAGCAGCAGGCCTAGGTGAACCTAAGGCAACAACAGACTCCGCACTTCCGCAGGATACCATAAGACAAAACAAGCAACGTCCAAATGGGCTATTTCACTCTCGGCACCAGACCTATGGAACTCCCTCCCTGAAGAATTAAGAGCCCAAAATGACCTCAAGGACTTCCACAAATCCCTCAAAACCCACCTGTTCGTGGATTCCTATGGAAAGTAACATAACTTTCAAATGCCACAACCCTGCCACATGCGGCCACCAACAGCCTGCATGCCCGATTGAGAACTGAGAACCGATAGTCTATGTGTATGTCCTGTCATCCACCCCCCCTCCTGTTGAATGTAGATCCCCATGTTATGTTCCTAACCACTTTGATTGAAGGATAAGGTGGTATACAAAACTGGTTAAATAAATAAATATCACCTCTATCCCGCCTTTCCTCTAAAGTATACGTATTAACATCCTTAAGTCTGTCCTCATATGCTTTAGAATGAAGACCACTAACCATTTTAGTAGCCACCCTCTGTACTGACTCCAACTAGTTTATATCCTTTTGAAGGTGTGGCCTCCAGAATTACACACAATACTCCAAATGAGGTTGCACCAAAGACTTATACAGAGGCAGTATTACCTCCTTTCTTCTGCTGGCCATTCCTCTCTTATGCATTCATTGTGGATATTTTGAAAACCTGGCCAGCCTGGGGATACATGAGGACAGGGTTAAGAACCAGATCTACTACTACTACTACTATTTAGCACTTATAGGGTGCCACGCATGCAGTGCTGAACAGCTGACCTACAGGAGGCAGCAAGTATTATTTATTTATTTACATTCTCTTATATACCGCACTATTCTGCATCAGTGATGTTTACATTGAACAAACTTAAATTACATTGAACAGGGCATTATAACTTGGAGATAACTATTTTACAGGGAACATGGGCTATGGAGGGTTAAGTGGCTTGCCCAAGACCACAAGGAGCACCTGTGGGACTAGAAACCCCAGTCCTTCCAGCCCAAGGTTGTCCTCTAGTGGGATTTGAACCCCCAACTTTCCGGCCTGAAGTACCTTGCCCCAACCACTAGGCCACTCCTCCACTCCAAGTAAACAAGAGACAGTCCCTACCCATCAGAGTCAAGCTCATCGGAGCTTACAGTCTAGTCAGAACATTGGTCGGTTTAGTGCAAGGCGTGGTATGGTTTATATAGTTTAGTCATGAGAGTTGACGGGGGTTTAAGATAAAATAAGGATAGAAGTCAGGATCTGAAAGCGATGGTGAAGAGGTGGGTCTTCAACCTGGATTTGAAGAGGGCTAGGGAGGATGCCTGGCGTACAGACACAGGCAGGTTGTTCCAGGCGTGAGGTGCAACAAGGTGAAAGGAGCGAAGTCGAGAGTTAGCGGTCCGGGTAAAAGGCATAGATAAAAGTAATTTGCTAGCGGAGCGCAGGTTCCGAGAGGGAATGTAGGGAGAGATAAGAGATGAGAGGTATTGAGGGGCCGTGGAGTGAAAGCATTTGTAGGTCAGTAGGAGAAGTTTGAACTGGATGCGGAACTGGACAGGGAGCCAGTGAAGTGACTTGAGAAGAGGCGTAATGTGGGCATGGCGAGGCTGGCGGAGGATTAGTCGAGCAGCGTGATTTTGTATGGATTGAAGGGGAAGGAGGTGGCTGACAGGGAGACCAATAGGGAATAGGTTGCAATAATCGAGACGAGAGGAGACCAAGGAGTGGACAAGTGTCTTGGTGGTGTGTTCAGAGAGGAAGGGGTGGATTTTGCCAATGTTGTAGAGGAAGAAGCGGCAGGTCTTGACTACAAGCGGGATATGAGCAGAGAAGGAGAGAGAGGTGTCAAAGGTAACGCCTAGGTTGCGGGCCAAGGGAACTGGAAGGATATTAGCTCCATCCACAAGGACTGAGAAAGGGAGAAGAGGAGGGGAGGAGTTGGGGGGAAAGACAAGGAGTTCAGTCTTGGCCATGTTCAATTTCAATCGGCGATGAGACATCCAGGCAGCGATGTTGGAGAGGCAGGCAGAGATCTTGGACTGGGTTGCTGGAGAAATATCGGGTGTAGAGAGGTAGATTTGGGAGTCATCGGCATAAAGATGGTACTGAAAGCCATGGAAGGAGATAAGCGTGCCAAGGTCTTGGGTGTAGAGAGAGAAGAGGAGGGGGCCCAAGACGGATCCCTGGGGCACACCTACGGGGAGCGGGGTCGGGGAGGAGGAGGAGCCACCAGAACATACACTGATTGAGCGATGGGAGAGGTAGGAGGAGAACCAGGAAAGTACGAGGTCCTTGAAGCCGAGGGAGGAGAGGGTGGTGAGGAGAAGATTGTGGTCAAAGGCAGCGGAGAGATCAAGAAGGATGAGGATAGAGTAGAGGCCCTTAGATTTGGCCAGGAACAGGTCGTTGGAGACTTTTGCGAGGGCCGTTTCAATGGAGTGTAAGGGGCAGAAGCCGGATTGTAAAGGGTGAAGTAGGGCCTGGGAGGTGAGGGTCAAGGCAGTGGCAGTGGACTGCTCATTCTAGCAGTTTGGATATGAAGGGAAGGAGGGAAATGGGTCGATAGTTAGAAGGGCATGTGGGATCGAGTGAGTATTTCTTGAGGAGGGGTGTGACAAAGCTGATGTTTGAAGTCAATGGGGACAGTTGCAGTGGAGAGTGAGAGGTTGAGGATATGAGAGATGGGGGGACAATGGTGGGGGAGATAGGGTGTAGGAGATGGGTGGGGATAGGGTCAGAAGAACAGATGATGGGTTTGGAGGAGGTGAGAAGGAGTGCGGTTTCTTCAGAGATCGGGGGGAAGGAGGAGAGGGGAGCAGAGGAAGTACGGATGGGGGGAGAATTGGGGAGGGGGAAAGGAAGATGAGGGGGTGGGGAATTGGAGGGTAATCTTGTGGATTTTGTCGTGGAAGTAGTCGGCTAGGGTTTGGGCAGAAAGGGAGGGTGGGATTTGGGGTGGAGGGACCTTGAGGAGAGAGTTGAGGGTATTAAAGAGACGGCGAGGATCAGAGGTAAGGGAGTTGGTCAGGTGGATGTAGTAGTCTTGTTTGGCAAGTGCTATGGCTGACTGGAAGGAGCCAAGCATGAATTTGAAGTGTAGTAGGTCCACCGGGGAATGGGATTTGGACCAAGCACGCTCGGTGGAACGTGCGCAGGTGCGTAGATAGCGGGTTGTGGGTGAAAGCCAGGGCTGGGGAGTAGATCACTTGACTGGACGTGGGGTGGGTGGGGCAAGAGTGTTAAGAGCTGAGGATAATATAGCATTGTAGGAGGATAGTGCCTCATCGACGGACTTGGAGGATAAGATGGAGGAAAGGGAAGGGGAGATGGTGGAGGAGAGAGTCAGGGGATCAATATTGTGGAGGTTTCTAAATAGGTCGGAGGAGACAGGACGAGGTTGAGATGGCGGAAGCTGAAGAGTAAAGGTTAGAAGGTGATGGTCAGATGAGGAAAGGATTGAATTGCGGAAGTCAGAGGGTGAGGAATTCATGAAGAGTATTAGGTCAAGGTAGTGGCCGTGTATGTGGGTGGGGGCGGTGGAGCAGAGTTGGAGGTCGTACGAGGAGATGAGGGCGAGGAACTTTGAGGCATGGGGGTCAGAGGGGTTGTCGACGTGAATGTTGAAGTCGCCAAGAATAAGAGTGGGGGAAGAGGGATCCAAGAAGGCAGAGAGCCAGGAGTTGAAGTTGGTGAGGAAGGTTGTTAGGGATCTGACGGGGGGACGATAAATAACAGCAACATGGAGGGGAAGTGGTGTGAGGAGGCGAATGGAGTGGACTTCAAAAGGAGAGGGGGAGGGTGACTGAGGTGGCAGAAGAGGTTGGAATTGGCAGGAGGGAGAAAGTAGGAGACCAACACCACCACCACAACCAGTAGATCGAGGTGTGTGGGAGAACTGGTAGCCCCCATAGCAGAGAGAAGCAATGGATGCGGTGTCTTCAGGGGAGAGCCAGGTCTCGGTAAGGGCAAGAAGGTGCAATGCATTAGAGATAAAGAGGTCGTGAGTGAAAGGAAGTTTGTTAGTAACAGCAAGCGTTCCATAGGGCGCACGAAAACGGGAGAGTGGAGGGGGGGGGGAAGGAGAGGGATATGGATAAGGTTAGATAAGTTACGGGAGGATTTCTTGTCAGAGTAACGTGAGGCTTTTTCTAGAGAAGTGCAGAGATTTAGAGGGAGCAGGGCGCGGGTGGATAAGTCTGGGTGTGTGTGCCCTCCAAGACGGATTTGAGGGGGGGGGGGAAGTGAGGGGTGAGATTGATGGTAACAGATAGGTTATATGGGGATTTCTTTTTGGGGATGAGGCTGGGGTGGATATCTCTGTAAGAGAGATTGGGGGATGAGTGAAGGAGGGAGGAAGGGGGGAGTAGCGGGATGTGGATGAGGTTAGATAAGGTGCATGAGGAACTCTTTAGTGTGAGGAAGAAATCGAGAGGGGCCAGGGTTGGGGTTGATGTTACCTGATGAGAGGAGAAGGAGTAGTAGAGAGCGTGGTAAAGTAGAAACGGTACGGCAGAAACGAGGGTGGGGTTGGCTTAGAGAGAGAGGGGTTGGTTGAATACGGGGGATGATGTGCTGAAGCTCAAGAGCAGATGTAAGGTAGGAGGACAGAATGGAGGGTGACGTGAGGAAGGTGGGGGGGGGGTTAGGGGGGAGTGGAGGGAGGGTGATGGTAGGAGGGGAGGCAGTTGGGGAGGATGAGGAAGAGAAGGATAATGTGAAGTGGGGCCATGGCAATGGGCAACAAGTTCTATGCAAGCAATGGGCAGCAATACTATGCAGGTAGTGGGTGGCAGATCAGTGCAAACAACGGATAGCAGTACTATGCAAGCAATGGGTGACAGTTCTATGCAAACAATGGGTAGCAGTTCTGTGCAAACAATGGGTAGCAGTTCTGTGCAAACAATGGGTAGCAGTTCTGTGCAAGCAATGGGTAGCAGTTCAGTGCAAAAAATGGATAGCAGTACTATGCAAGCAATGGGTGACAGTTGTATGCAAACAATGGGTAGCAGTTGTATGCAAACAATGGGTAACAGTTCTATGCAAACAATGGGTAGCAGTTCTATGCAGGCAATGGGAAGCGACACTATGCAAACAATGGGTAGGCGTACTATGCAAACAATGGGTATCAATACTATGCAAGCAGTGGATAACAGTTCTATGCAACAATGGGTAGCAGTTCTATGCAACAATGTGTAACAGTTCTATGCAACAATGGGTAGCAGTTCTATGCAACAATGGCTAGCAGTTCTATACCAGCAATGGGTAGCAGTATGATGCAGGCAATGGCAGCAATACTAAGCAAGCAGTGGGTAGTAGTGCTATGCAGGCAGTGGGTAGCAGTTCAATGCCAACAACGGATAGCAGTACAGTGCAGGCAGTGGGTAGCAAGTTCTAAGCGGGTAATGGGAGGAAGATCAATGCCAGTAGTGGGAAGCAAGACAAAGGAGAGTTACTTGAAAGTACCGGGGTGGAGCTCGTGAGATGTTTGGGTCAGGAGGCGATGTGTGGAGGAGCGATCGAGCCTGCTCGGCCCGGCAGCTACGGAGCACCAGAGGAGCAGGGTAAGTGGCTCACGCCAGAGTGTCCCGGGCCCGCGCCTAAGGGCCACGCCAAAGGGCCCTCTAGCGAGGCCCTCAGGTGCGGGCCCGCCAGACGCGGGCGCGCCTTGGAGCGCTGAACAATTGAAATCTTTGTGCCGGTGGAGTTCTTCGGCCTGATTGGCCTTATGGTGGGGAGCAGGGAGGAGCTTACCTGCCTGCTCCCTTCCCCGACGCCGATCGGGCCGGTGGCTGCTGCTCCCGTGCCTTGGAGCGCTGAACAATTTAAATCTTTGGGCCGGTGGAGTTCTTCAGCCTGATTGGCCTTGTGGTGGGGAGCAGGGAGGAGCTTTCTCCAGGACCAAGCAGGAAGTCATTCCTGACATATGGGTGAAATCGATGTCGATGGAGCCCCCGTGCGGAGCATTTCCCCAGCTTTCTATGAAAGCCTTTGGGAATACTGCACGCATGCGCGGTCCCCTTCCCGCCTAAAGGTGCCATCTTGCTCAGTCTTTCTTTTTCCGTGGAGCCCAACGGATGTCTGTCCGTGTCACCTGGAAAAGTTGGCTTTTTTCCTTACGATTTCTTCATTGTTGTTCTCCGGTTTGACGCCGGTTCCCCTTCCCGCCGGGTTCGGTACACCGGTATCGAGCCCGT
Organism: Ichthyophis bannanicus; assembly: GCA_033557465.1. Lineage (NCBI taxonomy): Eukaryota > Metazoa > Chordata > Amphibia > Gymnophiona > Ichthyophiidae > Ichthyophis > Ichthyophis bannanicus. The sequence continues at coordinate 48,796,090 of CM066036.1, read as the reverse complement.
CTTCTATTTTTCGGTTTTTGCCCTTTGTGGCTGGCGTTCTTTATCTTTCTTTATCTTTATTTGCGGATTTAATATACCGCTCTTTACCGGTGGCATCAGAGCGGTGTACAATAGTAAATAAAATACACGCTGCGGAAGCAGAAACAGGAAAGGAACGCCATTATATGAAGAACAGGACAGAAAGAGAAAAGCAAAAGGCCGTAAATAGTGCATCAAAGGGAACAAAGCCAAGTAACAACAACATACAGGCAATACTATCACGGAGGGGGGGAGACAGGTTCGCGCCCTTTTGTCTTTTCCCTGGAAGGCCGGTCCTTTGACCTCGCGGGGGCTCTTTTTTCCCGATGGCTTCCAGTGGTTTCAAGACGTGTGATCGGTGTAAGAAACTGATGTCTCTCACCGACACACACGACTGCTGCCTTTGATGCCTCGGACCGGATCATGATCCTAAGGTCTGTGTCCCATGTGGCAAAATGTCCACCAAGGCGCTCCGAAGCCGCCAGCATCAGGAAGAACGGATTTTTTCAGACTCTGCCTCCGGCCGGGCCCGGACCTCGTCTGAGGCCTCGACGTCTCGGGAGTCTGACCCCGAGCATCGCCGGGGTTCCTCGGACAGGGGGTCCCCCGATCGGGAACGTAAGAGGAAGAAGCAGCTCATGAGGGCGGCGTCGGAGGAGGTCCCTGGTTCCTCGGGGGCCAGGTCTCGGATCCCCGACCGCTGCCCCGGGCCCTTGGAGCAGGAGAAGCCGTCCAAGATACCTCACGTGGAGCCGGAGTCCGCCAGACACATAAGTCCTGTTGTCCCTGAGGACTCTCCTCCTAGGGAGCCGATGTCGGGCCCGGCGCCGCCGGGGCCCGAGTCGGTAGCTGCTGAGTCTCCTAAGCTTGGACTCAGGCTGACAGCCTTAGAGTGCAGATTGTCTGCCTTCATGGATCAGCAGTGGGTGCTGATGGCCAGCCTCGCTGGTGCATCTGCCCCGACCACCGGGACATCGACATCTAAGTTGACCACGGAGACCGAGCCGATACTCGAGACCATGAAGGTTCGAAGTCTTCCTCGGTCACGGTCACCTGCGACCTCCTGCTCGGGACCGAGGGTGTCAACGTCGGTGCCTTCGGCGTTGGGGCGGGTGCCACCGAGGCCTGCGCGGTCGGAGCCCCCAACTCCTCTTCGGATGAGTCCGCGTGGGAGACGAAGGATGAGGAGTGCCCCGATACTTTCCGGACTTGGTGCGTCCCTTCGGACTCGCCGCAGTTCGAGCCCCGGAATAGGTCCCCGCCAGAGGACACCAGGTTCTCGGAGTTCATCCGGGACATGGCCAAGGCTGTGGCGATTCCCGCGGACCCCAAGGAGGAGCCTCGAGCCGAGGAGCTCGAGGCCCTCCAGTATGACTCTCCTCCGAAGGAGACCTTTACTGTGCCTGTTCCTCCGATGCTGGAACGGCTCCTCTTCCGTATGTGGGAGGCACCGGCCTCGGTGCCGGTTCTGAGCTAGCGGGTCGATTCCATCTATCGACTCCGTAAGAGCCCTGGATTCCAGAAGGCGCAGCTGCCGCACCATTCCATGGTGGTGGAATCGGCCATGCATCGTCTGAAGAGCCAGTAGATGTACTCTGCGGTGCCTCCCGGCAGGGAGGCTCGGAACCTAGATGCGCTTGGCAGAAAGTGCTTCCAGGGCTCGATGCTTGCTTGCCGTGTCCAGTCTTACCAGCTGTACATGGGCATGTACTTACGAGACCTGGCAAAGGAAATTTCCGGGTTCTCTGCTGGCCTCTCCAGGGAACCTTTGCAGAGGTTCAAGACCTTGTCCTCGGGAATCCGGGAATGCTCAAAGTTCATGTCCCGAGCAGCCTACGATGGCTTTGAGGCTTCGGCCCGGGTAGCGGCAGCCGGCATCGGGGCCCAACGCCAGGCATGGCTGCAGTCATCGGACCTTGAACCCTGGGTGCAGGACAAGTTGGTTTGTTCCTTGCTGTTTTGGCAAGCCCATGGCCGAGAAGGCTGCTGAGCTCGAAACCGAGCACCTGACTAGGAGAAGGCTGTCCAGGAAAACCTCTGCCCCTTCTCATAAGAAGAAGGGCTCGGGTAAGAAGTCCTTTTATCGAGGAAGGCAGCTGCCTACAAACCTTTCCCTCTGTACCAGGCCTCCCCAGCTCCCCAGCAGGGTCAGCAGGCCAAGGGGCAGGGACATGGGCCCTGTAGGCAGAAGACCCCCAAGCCTCCGGCTCCTGCTCCCACTCAGCAGGGAGGGGGTTTTTGACTCCCACAGCATAGCCTTTCCACCTCTGCTGCTCCATCCCTGCACAGGAGGTCATCTAGTCCTGTTTGCCCACAGGTGGCCACCCATTACAGGAGATGCTTGGGTATTGAGCATAGTCCACAAGGGCTATATGCTCCATTTCCAGCAGTTATCTCCTTCCTGCTTCCCAGGAGAGCCTCCAGGACCTCCTCTGCACACAGACCTCCTTCTTCAGGAACTTCACGGTGTGCTTCTAGACAAGGCGGTGGAGCCTGTTCCTCCCCGCCTGCAAGGTCACGGTTTCTACTCAAGGTACTTCCTTGTACCAAAGAGAACCGGTGGCCTCAGGCCTATTCTCGACCTCAGGGATCTCAACAAGTTCTTGGAGAAGGAAAAGTTCAAGATGCTTACTCTTGGAACACTTCTGCCCTACCTCCAGCAGGGAGATTGGCTATGCTCCTTAGATCTAAAGGATGCGTACACTCACATCTTCATTCATCCAGACCACAGAAAGTACCTCAGGTTCATTGTGGGAGGAAACCATCACCAGTACAGAGTACTGCCCTTTGGCCTAACCTCCGCCCCAAGAGTCTTTACAAAGTGCCTAGCAGTGGTGGCGGCCTACTTAAGGAATCAAGGTGTTTTTGTCTTCCCCTACCTGGACGACTGGCTCATCAGGGGTCAGACTTACTAGGAGGCCAGGCAAGCCACCTTCCGAACTGTCTCCCTTCTTCAACACTTAGGCTTTGCCATAAACTTCACAAAGTCCACTTTGCTCCCCTCCCAGAACCTGGAGTTCATAGGGGCATGGCTGGACTCCCTGCAAGCAAAGGCTTACTTGCCAGAAGACAGAGCACAAAGGCTCATGGACTTGGCAAACCAGTTTCTAAGCATGCCAAGGGTTTCCGCCAGACTCTTTCTAAAGCTCCTCGGCCACATGGCATCGACAGTGCATGTGACCCCCAATGCCCGCCTCCACATGAGACCTGCACAGTGGTGCCTCAGAACTCAGTGGAGGCAGGCCTCAGGGAACCTTACAGACAAAGTACAGGTGTCCAAACCCTTCCTGAACTCCCTACAGTGGTGGCTACACCCCCCCAATTTACTACAGGGGGTGCCTTTTCATGTGCCTGTCTCCACAGTGGTGTTGACGACTGATGTCTCCTTGCAGGGCTGGGGTGCACATTGTTTGGACAGGTGCACCCAGAGCCTGTGGTCTCAATGGGAGACAACGCAACAGATCAACCTACTGGAACTCCGGGCTATTCGCTTAGCCCTCAGAACCTTCTCTCACACTTTGGCTCACCAGTCTGTTCTGGTACAGACGGACAATCAAGTGGCCATGTTCTATGTGAACAAACAGGGAGGCACTGGGTCCCGGCTTCTGTGTCAGGAAGCACAGGCCCTTTGCTCTTTTGCGCTCAGACACCACATGTTTCTCAAAGCTGTTTATCTCCCTGGCCAGGAGAACTTCCTGGCAGACAGGTTGAGCAGGATTCTGCGGCCACACGAGTGGCAACTGCACCCATTAGTAGTTCAGCAAATTTTCCTGAAATGGGGACTTTCATCCATAGATCTCTTTTGCCAGTCCCCTGAACCGGCAGCTGCCCAGGTTCTGTTCCAGGCATCAACATCCTCCGAGGGTTGCAGCGGATGCCTTCCTGATTTCTTGGTCCCAGGGCCTCCTGTATGCGTTTCCTCCCATGCCTCTGGTGGCCCGAACTTTGTTCAAGATTCTACGGGACAAGGCCTCGGTACTTCTGGTAGTCCCCAGGTGGCCGAGGCAACCCTGGTCCCACTTCTGCTTCAACTGGCAGTGGAAACCCCACTACCTCTGGGGTTGCAACCCGATCTCCTCTCTCAGGATCAGGGTTCCCTTCTGCATCCCAATCTCGAATCTCTCAATTTGATGGCCTGGAGGCTGCAAGGGTAGTGTTGGCTCCCTGGGGCCTGCCACAGGAAGTGGAAGAGGTCATCTTGGCCTCTAGAAAGCAATCCACCAGGAAGACCTATGCCCTGAAGTGGAAAAGGTTCTCCTTGTGGTGTCAGCAACGCAAGGAAGATCCTTTCTCCTGCACTGTGCCACTAGTGCTTCAGTATCCGCTGCACTTGTCCAATCAGGGCCTTAAGTCCAATTCTGTTCGGGTCCACCTCTCTGCTCTGGCAGCTCACCACTCACTGGTGGAGGGACATTCTTTGTCGGTTCACCCCTTGGTGTCCAGGTTTCTCAGAGGCTTGCTCTGGCTCAAGCCTCCTCTCTGTCCACTGGCCCCTGAGTGGGAATTGAATGTGGTTTTGCAGCAACTGACTCGCCCACCGTTTGAGCCGATGGCTACATGTCATCTCCGCTTCCTTTCTTGGAAGACGCTATTCCTAGTGGCCTTGACCTCGGCCAGGCGAGTGAGTGAACTTCAAGCCCTGGTCTGTGATAGGCCATACACTTGCTTCTATAGGAACAGGGTAGTCCTTAGGACTCATCCTAAGTTCCTCCCAAAGGTTGTCTCCTCTTTCCATCTCAACCAGGAGGTGGTTCTTTCAACGTTCTTCCCTAGGCCCCATGCCAGCCGGGCTGAGACAGTCCTGCATACCCTGGACTGTAGGAGGGCCTTATCCTTCTACCTTGAACGTACACAGGGGCATAGGAGGGCTACTCAGCTCTTCGTTTCTTTTAACCCTAATAACTTGGGGTTACCTGTCTCCAAGCGTACCTTGTCCATCTGGGTGGCTGACTGTATCACCTGGGCTTACAGGGCAGCTGACCTTCCCTTGCAGGGTTGGGTCACGGCCCACCGTGTCAGGGCAATGGCTGCCTCAGTAGCTCATCTCCGCTCTGTACCGTTGGCAGAAATCTGTAGGGCTGCAACTTGTCCTCAAGCCAGACTTTTGCGGCCCACTACTGCCTGGAGAGGGAGTCCCGTAGGGACAGTGCTTTCAGTCAAGCAGTGCTCCGGAATCTCTTCGAGGTTTAGGCAACTCCTACCCTCCAGCCCTCTGGTTGGGCTACTGGTGGGGGTATGTTTCAGTGAAATCCTTTCTCTGATGCTGCGGCTAGAGGGAGCTCATTTTTCAGCTCTGGGTCCCCGGTAGCCTGAAGCTGGGGAGTCCCATATGTGAGGACTGACTTCCTGCTTGGTCCTGGAGAAAGAGTAGTTACTCACCTGTAACAGGTGTTCTCCAGGAGCAGCAGGAATCAGTCCTCACAACCCTCCCTCCTCCCCTGGGAGTTGCAGTTGTACATAGTTCATTTTTACATTTTTTTGTGCTGTCTTTTAGCTATGTCATCTGACTGAGCGAGATGGCACCTTTAGGCGGGAAGGGGACCGCGCATGCGTGCAGTAATCCCAAAGGCTTTCATAGAAAGCTGGGGAAATGCTCCGCACGGGGGCTCCATCGACTTCAATGTCACCCATATGTGAGGACTGATTCTGCTGCACCTGGAGAACACCTGTTACAGGTGAGTAACTACTCTTACCTGCCTGCTCTCTTCCCCAATGCCGATCGGGCCGGTGGCTGCTGCTCCCATGCCTTGGAGCGCTGAACAATTTAAAAATCGTCCACTTTTCAGTGGCAAAAAGATTGCTTAATTTAGATATAAACAAAATGAAGTCAATAAACAGCATAGAATCTGTCTACCTTTTGGGATCCTGCCAAGTACTTATAATCTGGATTGGCCACGTTTGGAAACAAGATACTGGGCTTGATGGACAGTCTGACCCAGTGTGACAAATCTTATGTTCTTATTTTCCTCAGTATGCATCTCACATTACTTATGCATGACGGCCTATGATCCTTCTATGCAGCCATTCTCTCCGTTGAATATTTCTCATTCACTTTAAATAGAAATGTGAGGACTATAACCAAGCAAAAACAGCCAGTGCCAGAAACTGAATGTTTGTTTTCTTTTACTCTAGGTGGAAGAAGCTGCTATAAACTTGTGGAACTGGGGAGTAACCAAACGAGTAGGCTTCATTATCAGTGATGAACAGCATGCAAAATGTAAGAGCTTCAGAAAGTACTGGGGGAAATACAGCATGAGCCAGTGCCTAAATGTTAGACTCATTCAAGAAAACCAAAATTTTGGAACATTTCATTTCAGTTAGATTATGTGGAACTTTGCTTTCTCTGCAAGTAGGGTAAATAGAAAACTTGAGTGGGTGATGTCATCTGACGGTGAGCGAGATATTCTCCGGATTCAAGCAGGGGGATGTAGTCACACTCCATTGGTGTTGTCTACTGACAGCACCAGTGGTGCCGGCTCTCCCCTTGCTCAGAGAAGACCTTTGGACTTCTGAGCATGCGCACACCTTCCCGCCACAGCATCCTGTCGAACGTCACTTAAGTTTCTCTTCAACCACTGCAGTAATCAGCCGCAGCTCTCCCCTCCTCTGTCGGTTCACCCAGTTTTGTTTCATTGTTTTACACATTTAACATCCGTGTTCTCTCCGGGAAAAACAAAAACAGCAGTTGTCAGTTTCTACGGTGGTTCCTTGCCACCACGGGCTCCCAGCCGCTTCGGCTTCCCTCTCACTCTGCTGGCATGAGTTTCCTGACAGTCTTTAAAATAAAACAAAAAAAAAAGGAAGAGAGGAGCAATGGAGCATTTTTCAGTCTACCTGGCTCACTCGTTTTCAGCCTACCTGGCTCATTCGTTTTCAACTGGGTGCTTTTAAAAAAAAATAGTAAAAAAGCAGAGGTCATAGGACAGTAAATTTAAAAGAGCAGCCTCTTCACAGCACTTTTTCGATTTGCTGAACATTTTACTTCACTATTTCCTGCCCTCATGGTGGCTTCTGCTTCATTAATTACCCCAGCCCCATCGGGCCCAGACTAGGCACGATTAGGGGTGGATGGAGCTGCCGTGTGGCCGGGGCATACCTCCTACTGGCACCAGCATTAAAGAAGGTGGTCCAGAGCCTCAAACATCAGGCCAGAGGCCCTACTCTATCTCCACCTAACCCAGCCTTGGCAGGACACTCTCTGAGGTCTGTCAGACGGCTGCCTAGGGTGAGAACTTACACAATCTTGACGATGCATATATTCATATGATTCTTGCAAGGTATTGTGGGTATTGTAGTTCATTCACTCCCAAACACAGCTGATGACAATAATTTGAGTTGTGAAACCAAGTGGTAAGATCAATAAAATACTTCTTTTATTGATGGGGTTTAATTCACCCAGCACATGTATGCTTGATAGCACTATAAATGAGGTTACTTGCTTGCAGTGTTTAAAATGGATAACAAAAAGTCACAAAGTAAACCAGAAACAACCTTCAGCTTGTCAGGCAATTAGCTAATGTTTTCTTAGCAAATAATTACCAAATACAAAGGCACAAAGAAAAGAATAAACTTTGCTGGTTAGGTTAACTTCTGCTTATTTTCCACGCAGATCTCAGCAGTGATTCTCCCTTGCTCACACACACAATCAGGTGCAGCCCTAATTACTATCAATGGACCAGCTGAAAGCCTTTAGCTGGCTGGCTGCTACTGTGTGAGCCCAAATCCTGCTTTAAGAGCTGTTTGCAGTGGAAATAAAGAACAAAGTTAGGTTTCTTTGTGATGGCTGATGTGTTTGCTCAGAAAAAGCTAGCAATAGCATTTAGATAGAGAACAGTCCATGTAAACTGTATTTTCATCTGCTGTATCAATCAGCATATGGTCACTATCATACATTGGCACAGACGAGTCTTTCATTAAGGCACTATCATGAGAATGCTTATTCCCTTGCTGCCATTCTCTATTATAGATAGGGTCTGGATCAGTGTTCATACCTGAGCCTCTCCTGCTATCATTATTCCTCTCTGTATAGCCTGGCCAATATGTAATCCAATTCTGATGTCCAGCCTTCCAATCTTGATCCCTGGACACTGGATCTTCTCTCACATACCTTCTGGCCTTGGTCTGAAAGTCCCTTCCACATGCAGTCTTCTCTCTTCCAGGTAGCCACTGGTGATTCCTATCTCTGCCACTCCATTCCTCTGGCTGAATCCAGTCCAATGGACTCTGCTGGCTTTTGGAATACCTCCCAGTATGAGTACTGCCTTGGAATCTCCCAGACCTTCCAATGGCCTTTCTTCTCTTCCTTCCAGAGAGTTTCCTTCTCTCTCTATCTGCTTGGCTTGGCTTCTGTTTCTCCAGGTGATACTGGTGCTTGAGCTTGTAGCCGTTGCTGTCTCTGTCTCTGTATCTCTTCCTCCCTCTGTAGCAGTTGCTGAAGCTCTCCTTGAAGCACTCCCTGAAGCTGTTATCTGAAGAATGATCTCTATTCTTATCCTGTTCTAATGTGTGCTGCTCCCTAACACAGCGCAGCTGTTTTGAATCAGGCCCTGCCCTTTGAGATGAGTGCTTAGGGATTACCTCATAGCTCTCTTGATTGCACACACCTTTTCTCCCTTCAGCCCCTCTCATGGCTGCTGGAAACCTGGTGCATTCTGGGACTGGTAGTCTTTTATGTGAAAATTCTGTTTTCTCACTTCTACCAGAACTGACAGGTTGCTTGTTCAGAGTCACATCATCTTTTCTATAGCTCCTACCTGAGCTATGATAAGCTTCCTTATCACAGGTCGTGTAAATCTAAGTCTAAGCATGGCCTTAAGGATGATCCTGGAAACACGATCATGCCCAGGATCCCCGGCCTCACAAGCAGAAGTCCAAAGGTGACTCATCAGAAGCCTCTTCCCATAGGTCCAAAAGGCAAAGACAACAGTTGGACCCCATGCCAGCCTTATCTCCTTTGGCTTCTCAGGTGGGGAGGGGGGGGGGGGTTTGGTCGCCCCCCCCAGTGACCTTTTACTACAATTGTTATGCCGTTTCATCCAGGATAGTGCAATCTTGCTGGGTTCTGCCCCTCCAGGTGATCGGCTCCCATCTTTGGAGGTCCCCTCGCTGAAACCTCCACCTGTGTCTCCTCAGGGACTACCTCCCCTCGTGGATTGGAGGGCCCCTGAGTCCTTAGATTAGAGTACCTACTCAACCGCCAGTCCCCCTTACTCCCACCAATGGAATACAGAACCCTCCTCTTGGGAGAGGTTGAGGCAACACCCTCATCAGACCACCCAGTGAGGGAAGAACCCCATGAAGATTTTTCTTACCCAAAATTTCTCCAGAAGGTCTCCAGAGCATTATCCCTTTGTGACTCTCAGACTCCCACCAACAAAAGGGATTTCCAATCTATCTTGCGGTCTTGTAGCACTCCTAAAGAGGTCCTGGTAATACCAGTTTCCCAAGTTTTACAAGACTTTCTTGCATCAGACTGGAAGACGCCGGCATCAGTGCATGCTACTGCCCATCGTCATGACCTTAGGCACAAAGTCCTGCCTGCACTGGGGCTCCAACATCAGCAACTTCCTCATCAGTCGGTAGTCTCTAAAACGGTACTTAAGAAGGCTAAGTCCTCCAAGTCTCATTTTCAGACACCGCCAGAGAAAGACCAGCAGACATTGGACTCAGTTGGCAGAAAAACCTTTCAGAGTGGAATGCTAGCCATGAAGATCCTAGTCCTCCAGCTTCGGATACTGCAATATCATCATGACCTCCTCTCGCAGATGCCGGCCCTTGCTACCATTCCAGCGCTGGAGGCACATGCCCTTCAAGACAATTTACAGGAGTCCCTCTATCATATCATTTGGGCTATGTATGACACCTTTGACTCAGTTTCCCAATCCACTGCTAGTTCCATTTTTACCCGTCACACTGCTTGACGCTGAGTCTCAGGTCTGCGAGAATATCTGCATGACTGCTTGGCAGATGCTCCCTGCCAGGGAGATAGCCTTTTTGGACCTAAAGTGTAGGAAGCCATCTCAAAAGTCAGATCATTATTCTACAGTGCAGGAGCTCTCAGTTCAACCCCAAGAGACAGCCCAACAGTCCCGCTGCCCGCAATACCGGAGAGCATACCATTACCAGTGTGATCTTGAACCTTATTCATCCAGATCAGGTGGGATTCGTACCAGGACATTTTGTGTCCACTAACTTACTGAAGACAATGGCTGTATTACAGGAAGGGAAGACTAGAGAAGGGGATGATATTATAGCGACCCTAGACGCGGAGAAGGCTTTTGACAGTGTCTTGTGGGAGTACTTCTTCTGGGTGGTGGAGCAATATGGAATTAATGGGGGTATTCTTAGAGTGGATTAGGGTACTCAACCATAAACCGCAAGCCCGCATCCTGGTTAATGGGGAACTAACAGAGAGCTTCCCCCTATGTTGAGGCACCAGGCAGGGATGCCTCCTTTCCCCCATGCTCTTCTTGTTGTCCCTCGAACCATTAGCTATTAAGATTCAAACAACAAAATTATGGCGGGCATAGGGGTGGGCTCGGTGACGTATAAAATTAATCTATGTGCAGATGATATGCTGTTATTTATTGGCAGGGCAAGTGAAATGATACACCAGGTAATGGAAATGATAGCTCAATTTGGTACCTTTGCAGGGCTTAAGGTTTACTGGAATAAGTCAGAAGCGATGGTGGTATATCAAAACTGTGACTCCAAGACAAAATAAAACCTGTGAGAGAGTCAGTTGGACCATTAGATGATAGAGGGGTAAAAGGGGCAGTAAGAGGGACAAGGTTATAGTGGAGAGACTAAATGAATTCTTTGCTTCGGTCTTTACTGAGGAAGATGTAGGGATGTTACCCATGATTGAAGTGGTATTTAAAGGTGATGTTGCAGAAGAATTGAAAAAAATATCTCTACACCGGGAAGATGTATTGCAACTATTTGATAAACTGAAGAGTAGCAAATCACCTGGACCGGATGGTGTACATCCAAGGGTGTTGAAAGAACTGAAATATGAGATTGCAGACCTGCTATTAGTAATCTGTGAACTATCATTAAAATCATCTGTAATACCTAAAGATTAGAGGATCGCCAATGTAACGCCAATTTTTAAAAAGGCTTCCAGGGGTAATACGGGAAACTACAGACCAGTGAGCCTGACGGCAGTACTGAGAAAAATGGTAGAAACCATCATAAAGAACAAAATTACTGAACACGTAGATAGTCATGGCTTAATGGGAGACAGCCAACATGGCTTTAGACAAGGAAGATCTTGTCTTACTAATCTGTTGTGTTTTTTTTAAGGTGTGAATAAACAGGTAGACAAAGGTGAGTCGGTTGATATAGTGTATCTGGACTTTCAGAAAGCCTTTGACAATGTCCCTCATCAGAGACTTTTGGCAAAACTAAAAAGTCATGGGATAGGAGGTAGTGTACTGTTGTGGATCAGGATCTGGTTAAAAGATAGAAAGCAGAGGGTAGGGCTAAATGGCCAATTTTCCCAATGGAAAAAGGTGAATAGTGTAATACCCCAGGGATCTGTGCTGGGTCCGCTGCTTTTTAACATATTCATAAATTATCCTGGAAAAGGGAATAACGAGTGAGGTTATCAAATTTGCAGATGACATGAAACTATTTAAAGTTGTTAAAACCCATGAGGATTGTGGAAAATTGCAAGAGGATCTTGATAAATTGGAAGACTGGGCAGATGAAATTTAATGTGGCCAAGTGCAAAGTTATGCACCTAGGGAAGAACAACCCAAACTATGGTTACATGATGCAAAGTTCCACATTAGGAACTACCACCCAGGAAAAAGATTTAGGCGTCATTGTGGATAACATGTTAAAATCCTCCGCCCAGTGTGCAGCGGCGGACAAGAGAGCAAATAGAATGCTAGGTATCATAAGTAAAGGAATGGAAAATAAAACAAAGGATATTATAATGCCTCTGTATTGTTGCATGGTGTGACTGCACCTTGAATATTGTGTGCATTTCTGGTCGCCATATCTTAAAAAAGATATAGGGGCTTGTTTACAAAGCCGCGGTAGTGGTTCGCGATCGCGATCGCAGCCGCGGCCCCATTGAAATCAATGGGGCCGCGACTCCGATTACGATCGCAAACCGCTACCGCGGCTTGGTAAACAAGCCCCATAGTGTTATTAGAAAAGGTACAGAGAAGAGCCACCAAAATGGTAAAGGGGATGGAAGGATACTCCTATCTTTATCTTTATTCCATCACTTGATAGACCGCTTTTTCGAAACATTAAGCGGTTTACAATAAAACAAAAGGTCAAGCGCCGCAAATCATAGAAAAAGGAACACCATAAAATAACAGGAAAGAGGAGAAAAAGGACAGAGTAAAAACAATTAAACCATAAACCTGACCAGAACTCCGGAGGGTCGGACACAAGTAGACACATCAGAAGGACAAAACAAAGGAAATACAAAAACAAGAGACAAACCCAATAGCAACAAAACGAATGGACCAACTGAAAACTTCAAGGAGGGACATCGGGAGGTAGATTGAAGGTTAGTTGTAACAGATGGGTTTTGAGTAGTGTCTTGAATTGAGGATAGGAAGGCTCTAAATGGAGGGAAGGTGGTAATGCATTCCACAACACAGGACTGAGAAAAAAGAAGGCTGAATGACGAGTTTGTTCCAGGTGTGCCTGTGATGGAGAGGGTAAGGACAAACGATTAGCATGCAAAGAGCGGAGCTGGTGATATGAAGTATGAAGAGAGATAAGGTCAGCAAGGTAAAGAGGATTATTAGCATGAAGAGGATTATTAGCATGAATAGCAGAATGAGAAATTTATAATGGAAGCGAAAACGGAGAGGCAACCAATGCAGATGAAAGAGAATGGGAGTGATGTGATCAAAACGATGGGCAAACATAATGAGGCGGGCTGCAGTGTTTTGAATAAGCTGTACGCGTTGAAGCTGGTAATTTGGAAGATTAGCGAAGACAATATTACAATAATCAAGCCTGCTGGTGACCAGGGCCAGAACAAGGGTGATCACAGAACTAGAGGGGAGAAGAGAGCAGACAGCCCTAATTCGACGTAAGACAGAGAACGAACGGCAGGTAAGAGAAGAAATGTGACTGTGGAAGGAAAGAGAGGAGTCTAAGATTACCCCCAGATAACGGAAGGAGGTGGTGAGAGGAATCAAAATTGGGCCAATCTGAGGTACAACAGAAGGGCAAGAGCCACTCAGGGAAACCCACATAGCTGTGGACTTAGAAGGATTTAAATGCAAAAGGTTCTGAGAGAGCCAAGAGGCAATATGAGAGACGCAAAGGTTAAGCTGAGAGATGTCCAATGACATCGGTGAGGTATGGAAAAGGAGAATAATGTCATCAGCATATATGTATGATGATACTGGATACTGCTGTATTAGGAGGGGCAGGGGAGAGAGAAAAATGTTGAATAGCAGAGGGGAAAGAACGGAACCCTGGGGCACTCCACAAGTGAGAGGGAAAGAAGCGGAGGACTGATTATTCGACTGGACAGTGAAGGAACGGTCGGTGAGAAAAGAGCGGAACCACTGCCAAACAGTGCCACGTAATCTGACATCAAATAAACGGGAGGGAAGGGTTTGGTGGTCGATCAGGTTGAATGCTGTGAAAAGATCTAGAGACACAATAAGGGTAACATCTCCCCGGTCATGGGCAACATGTATTTCATTCAAAAGTGCTAGAAGGAGAGTCTCAGTACTATGCCCCTGCCGAAAACCTGCTTGTCGAGGGTGGAGGGTGTTGGTAGATTCAATGTGCGAATTTAGTTGCTCGAAAACAAAGCGTTCCAAGAGTTTGGCTAAGAAAGGAAGGTTTGAGACAGGATGCCAGTGGGACAATACGGAAGGATCAAGAGAGGGTTGTTTCAAGAGGGGGTAAACTACAGCCGTTTTCCATAAGGAGAGGAAATGGCCAGATGATAGATTAGTATTGATGATGGTGGTCAGGATGGGGATAAGTTGTAAAGTGGGCTCCGTCAACCAGCAAGATGGAATCGGGTCCAATTGGCAGGTGGTCTTCCTAGACTTGGATAACAATTGTAGGAGCTCTGCAGAGATAATAGGACGGAAAGAAGACCAAGTATGAGCAAGAGCTTGATTGGGAGGGGAACAGGGCAATAACAGATGGTCAGCAGCAGTCAACTCTTGAGCAGGAGACACAGGAGAGCAGGGTAGGGATAGCAGAGGAGATGGGGGAGGGTTTGAAAAGGAGGAACGAAGATTTAAAAATTTGAAGAGAGGCTAAATAGTTTAGGGCTCTTCAACCTGGAAAAGAGACGGCTGAGGGGAGATATGATAGAGGTCTATAAATTAATGAATGGAGTGGAATGGGTAAACGTAGATCGATTGTTTACATCATCAGAATATAAAAAGACTAGGGGACATGCAATGAAGCTACAGGGTAACCTATTTAAGACTAATAAGAGAAAATATTTTTTCACTCATCGTGTAATCAAACTCTGGAATTTGTTACCGGAGGATGTAGTAAAGGCTGTTAGTGTAGCTGGGTTTAAAAAAGGTTTGGACAAGTTCCTGGAGGAAAGGTCCATAAACCATTATTAAAAGGGACATGGGATATCACTGTTTGACCCAATATAAGCATTGAGGAACCTGTGTCTTATGGGGAAACTGCTAGGTACTTATGATCTAGATTGGCCACTGTTGGAAACAGGATACTGGGCTTGATGGACCTTGGTCTGACCCAGTATGGCATATCTTATGTTCTTAAGGCTAAAAGAGATTTCCCACTAACGTGGGCGAAGGAGACTATGAAGTATCTGGGGGTACACCTTAGTGCTGACCAAAATGTTGCTTATAAGAAGAATGTAGGGGAAAAATTAAAACAAATGAAAGGATGGTGTGATAAGTGGAGGGATTTGCTAATTACGTTCTCTGGGAGAGTAGCGATAACGAAAATTATATTGCTGCTGCGACCACTCTATCCTTTACAAGTGCTACCCCTATGGGTCAAGGGAGTGGAAGAACGCACTTATAGGAGGATGGTGAACGCCTTCCTGTGGAGGGGGAAGACAGTGCGGATTAGCTATGCAAAACTGGCAATGGGTAGGGAAGGAGGAGGCCTAAATCTTCCTGACTTATGCCTCTACAACACAGCTGCACTACTCAGATGGGTGCATGAATTACAGGGGAGGACCGATATGTGCCCCCCAAATTCTTTGATGAGGGATGTGTGCCCCACAAAGCTTTCTGTTTACTCCAGCTTAAGCATAACCAGCAGGCTGCAAACAGGTGGGCTAGGTGTTTCATTGAACCTTTGTGGAGGACCTGGCAGTGGTGGAGAGTGAAAATGGGTGGAGGAGCAGGAGGGAAATCGCCATTTGATTCCCTGATTGGGAATCTTGAGTTCCCCCCAGGAGACAATAACCTGGCCTTCAAAAAGTGAGCAGAGAAATTTTGCCGTTATGTGGGCCAAATCTTGGAAAAGGGGCAGGGGAGTGTGCCAACCTTTAATCAATTCAAGGCAGAATGGAGGGCCCTGAATAAGAACTTAATGGCGTACCTACAATGTCACCACTACATCACCAACAAATTCAGAGCAGTAGAGGACAGACGAGGATTTACAAAGTTAGATAGAACGTTTACGACGACACCAGGTAAACATAACATTGTAGCCTATTGGTATAGGGTGGCTAGGGAGACACGTAAAAGGGTGGCACCAAGCGCTGGGGCAAGCTTGGTCAAGGGAGTTGGGGG
Organism: Ichthyophis bannanicus; assembly: GCA_033557465.1. Classification (NCBI taxonomy): domain Eukaryota; kingdom Metazoa; phylum Chordata; class Amphibia; order Gymnophiona; family Ichthyophiidae; genus Ichthyophis; species Ichthyophis bannanicus. The sequence goes on along the minus strand of CM066036.1, from coordinate 48,780,341 downwards.
AAGTAGTTGATGAGCACCTCATAAGAAGACTGTTTGTGGAGTTACCACATATACACTGATTGCAAGTCTACAGGAAACGCAGTATAAAATACTACACAGCTTACCTAACAAGGGAAAGAGGGGCCAAAATGCAACTATGAGACAACCCTAATTGCCAGAGATGTAAGAGCATGAGGGGGTACTTGGATGCATTTTTTCTTAGAGTGCCCGAGATTACAGCCATATTGGGAGGGAGTACTCCAGAAACCATAGTGGCACTCTGGATAGAGAATAGGGCCCCGAGACCTATGGAGTGTCAGATGAGAATGAGAAGTATGGCTGAATGGATACTGAGAGACAAAACAGAGAGTGGATCTATTGAGTGAAAGGAATATTGGAAAGCATGGGAAGAATGCCTTGATTGCATTCTTCCCAGTTGGTGGGAGGGGGCAGGGATAAGGAAGGGGGGAGGGGGTTAGAAGGGTGAAGGAGGAGAGGAGGGAGGTATGGGGGGGAGGGAAGGGAGAAAAAATATGAAAAATGGCCAATGGTGGCTAGGTACCCAAAGTGGTCAAGGAAGGGCAAAAGAATTGCTCTCTGTTGGTAAAGTCTTAATATGAACATTGGAGGAGGAAGCGATGTGCGGCGGAAACAGAACTTTCTCCACGACCAAGCAGGAAGTCAGTCCTCACATATGGGTATCATCGGCGCCGATGAAGCCCCAGCGGAGCATTTCCCCAGCTTTCTATGAAAGCCTTTGGGAATGCAGGCACGCATGCACGGTTCCCTTCCCGCCTAAAGGTGCCATCTTACCTCAGTCTCTTTTTTTCCGTGAAGCCCATCGGACGTGTGTCCTGTTCTCCCGGTTAAAATTAGATTTTTTTTCGGCGTTTTTCGCTATTTATTCTCCCGGTTCGATGCCGGTTCCCCTCCCGCCAGCTTCGGTACACCGGTATCGAGCCCGATTCTTCTTTTTCGGTTTTTGCCCTTCGTGGCTCGCGTTCGCGCCCTTTTTTCCCTGGAAGGCCGGTCCTTTGACCTCGCGGGGACTCTTTTTTCCCCGATGGCTTCCAGCGGCTTTAAAAAGTGTGATCTGTGTAAGAAACTGATGTCTCTCACCGACACACACGACTGCTGCCTTCGGTGCCTCGGCCCCGACCACGACCCTAAGTCGTGCGGGCCAGGTGGAAAGATGTCTTCCAAGGCACTCCGAAGTCGCCAGCAGCAGAAAGAAAGGCTTTTCTCGGAGTCAGCCTCCAGCCGGGCCCGGACCTTGTCTGAGGCCTCGACATCTCGGGATTCCGATCCCGAGCGCCGTCGAAGCTCCGCAGACAGGGGGTCCCCCGACCGGGAATGCAAGATGGAAGAAGCGGCTCGCGAGGGCGTCGTCGGAGGAGGTCCTGGCTCCTCGAGGGCCAGGTCTAAGACCCCCGGCTGTCGCCCCGGGCCCGTGGAACACGAGAAGCCTGCAAAAGTTCCTCGCGTGGAACCGGAGTTTGCTGGACACGTAAACCCCGTAGTCCTCGGACTCTTCTCCCAGGGAGCCGACGTTGGGCCCGGCACCGCCGGGGCCCGAGTCGGTGGCTGCTGCGTCTCCCGAGCTGAGTCTCAGGATGACAGCCTTGGAGAGCAGATTGTCTGCCTTCATGGAGCAGCAGCGGGCACTGATGGCCTGCCTGTCTGGCGCATCTACCCCGACCACCGGGACATCGACTTCGAAGTCGACGCCGGAGACCGAGCCGATGCTCGAGTCCATCGTGGCTCGGAGTCGACCTCGGTTGCGGTCTCCCTCGACCTCCCGTTCGGGACCAAGGGCGTCGACGCCGGTGCCTCCGGCGTCGGGGCGGGTGCTCCAGGGCCCCGTGGGGTCGGACCCTGACTCCTCCTCGGACGAGTCAGCTTGGGAGACGGAGGACGAGGAGTCTCCTGATACCTTCAAGACTCGGTGCGTCCCTTCGGACGCACCGCAGCCTGAGCCCCGGAGTAGGTCCCCCCGGAGGATACTCGGTTCTCGGAGTTCGTCTGGGATATGGCCGCTGCCTTGGCTATTCCGGCGGACCCCGAGGAGGAGCCTTGAGCTGAAGAGCTCGAGGCCCTACAGTATGACTCTCCTCCGAAGGAGGCCTTTACTGTTCCGGTTCCTCTAATGCTGGAACGGCTCCTCTTCCTTATGTGGGAGGCCCCGGCCTCGGTGCCGGTTCTCAGCAAGCGAGTCGATTCGATCTATCGACTCCGGAAGAGCCCTGGTTTTCAAAAGGCACAGCTACCACACCATTCTATGGTTGTGGAATCGGCCATGCATCGTCTGAAGAGTCAGAAGATGCACTCCGCGGTGCCCCCTGGCAGGGAGGCCCGGAACCTCGATGGCGTCGGTAGAAAGTGCTTCCAGGGCTCGATGCTTGCTTGCCGTGTCCAGTCCTACCAGCTGTACATGGGCATGTACTTGTGGGATCTGGCCAAGGAATTGGCCGAGTTCTCTGCTGGTCTCTCTGGGGAACCCTTGCAGAGATTTAAGTCCTTGTCCTCGGGGATTCGGGACTGCTCAAAGTTCATGTCCCGCGCCGCCTACGATGGCTTCGAGGCTTCGGCCCGAGTTGCGGCAGCCGGCATCGCGGCTCGACGCCAGGCATGGCTGCAGTCATCGGACCTCGAGCCATGGTTTCAGGACAAGTTGGTTGATGTCCCTTGCCGAGGTGAAAACCTTTTTGGCAAGCCAATGACCGAGAAGGCCGCTCAGCTCGAAACTGAGCACCTCACACGGACAAGGCTGTCGAGGACGACCTCTGCCCCTTCTCATAAAAAGAAGGGCTCGGGTAAAAAGCCCTTTTACCCGAGGAAGGGCACTGCCTACAAACAGTACCCGCAATATCAGGCTGCCCAAGCTGCACCCCAGGGTCAGCAAGCCAAGGGGCAGGGTAATGGGCCCTGTAGGCAGAGGACCCCCAAGCCCCAGGCCCCTGCTACCACTCAGCAGGGTGGGGTTTTTTGACTCCTTGAGCGTAGCCTCTCCTCCACTGCTCTCCCAACCCTGCACAGGAGGTTGCCTCGCCCTCTGCCCACCAGTGGCCCCTTATCAGCGGGGACAGTTGGGTGTTGGAGATAGTCCACCAGGTCTATGCCCTCCATTTTCACCAACTGCCTCCACCATATTTTCCAGGGGAGCCTCCAAGGCCTCCCCTGCACACAGACCTTCTTCTACAAGAGCTTCAAGATCTGTTGGTGGACAGGGCGGTGGAGCCTGTGCCTCCCCACTTGCAAGGTCACAGTTTCTACTCCAGGTATTTCCTGGTGCCCAAAAGAACCGGTGGCCTTCGACCCATTCTGGACCTCAGGAACCTCAACAAGTTCCTAGTGAAGGAGAAATTCAAGATGCTTACTCTTGGGACACTTCTGCCCTACCTCCAGCAGGGAGATTGGCTATGCTCCTTAGATCTAAACGATGCGTACACTCACATCCTCTTTCATCCAGACCACAGAAAGTACCTCAGGTTCATTGTGGGAGGAAACCATTATCAGTACATGGTGCTGTCTTTCGGCCGCACCTCCGCCCCCAGAGTCTTTACAAAGTGCCTAGCAGTGGTGGCGGCCTATCTGAGAAATCAGGGAATCTTTGTCTTCCCCTATCTAGACGACTGGCTAATCAGGGGTCAGACGTGCCAGGAGGCCAAACAAGCCACCCTCAGGACTATTGCTCTTCTACAAAGCCTGGGGTTTGTCATAAACTTCGCAAAGTCCACTTTGCTCTTCTCCCAAAACTTGGAGTTCATAGGGGCAAGGCTGGACTCTGCTGGCAAAGGCTTTCTTGCCAGTAGACAGGGCCCAAAGGTTGATGGCCTTGGCAAATCAGTTTCTCAGCAGGTCCCTGGTCTCCGCCAGGCTCTGCCTGAGGTTTCTAGGCCACATGGCTTCGACAGTACATGTGGCCCCCAATGCCAGGCTCTATATGAGGCCTGCACAGTGGTGCCTTCGGGCTCAGTGGTCACAGGCCACAGGTAGCCTCAGAGACAGGATAAGGGTGTCCAGACCATTTCTGCACTCCCTCAACTGGTGGCTGCACCCACCCAATCTACTGAAAGGGGTGCCTTTTCAGATTCCAGGGTACACAGTAGTGATGACAAGAGATGCCTCCCTGCAAGGCTGGGGAGCTCATTGTCTGGGCAAGTGCACCTAGGGCCTGTGGTCTCCCTGGGAAGCTGCACAGCAGATCAATCTCCTCGAACTCAGAGCTATTCAATTAGCACTCAAAGCTTTCACTCCTACCCTGGCTCACCAGTCTATCCTGATTCAGACAGACAACCAAGTTGCCATGTTTTATGTGAATAAACAGTGCGGAACTGGGTCCAGGATCCTTTGTCGGGAGGCTCAGGACCTTTGTTCTTTTGCCCTCAAGCACAACATGCTCCTCAAAGCTGTGTACCTTCCAGGCCAGGACAACTATCTGGCAGACAGATTAAGCAGAATACTGCAGCCCCACGAGTGGCAGCTGCATCCTTCAGTAGTTCAGAAGATCTTCATGAAATGGGGTCTGCCTTTGATAGATCTCTTTGCCAGCCCAACGAATAAGCAACTGCCAAAGTTCTGCTCCAGGCAACCGCATCCTCTGCGGATAGCAGCGGATGCTTTTCTGATATCCTGGTCTCAGGGCCTCCTCTATTGGTTTCCTCCCACGCCCTTGGTGGCCCGAACTCTCGTCAAGATTCTTCAGGACAAGGCCTCGGTCCTGCTGGTGGCTCCCAGGTGGCCGAGACAGCCTTGGTTTCCTCTTCTGCTTCAACTGGCAGTGGATCCTCCACTACCTCTGGGGTTGCAACCCGACCTTCTCTCACAGGAACAGGGTTCCCTTCTGCACTCCAATCTCAAAACTCTCAATTTGATGGCCTGGAGGCTGCAAGGGTAGTCTTGGCTCCCTGGGGCCTGCCTCAGGAGGTTGAGGAGGTTGTCCTAGCCTCTAGGAAACAGTCCACTAGGAAAACCTATGCTCTAAAATGGAAGAGGTTTTCTGTGTGGTGTCAGCTATGTACAGAAGATCCTTTCTCCTGTACTGTGCCAGTAGTCCTTCAGTACTTACTGCACTTGTCAAATCAAGGTCTTAAATCCAATTCTGTTCGGGTCCACCTCTCAGCTCTAGCAGCTCACCACTCTCTGGTAGAGGGACATTCTCTGTCTGGTCACCCCTTGGTGTCTCGCTTTCTTAGGGGCTTGCTTTTGCTCAAGCCTCCTATCCGTCCTCCTGCCCCTGAGTGGGAACTGAATGTGGTCTTGCAGCAACTGACTCGCCCACCTTTTGACGCGATGGCTACTTGTCCACTACGCTTCCTCTCCTGGAAGACACTCTTCCTGATAGCCCTTACCTCGGCTAGGCGAGTAAGTGAGCTTCAGGCCCTGGTCTGTGATAGGCCTTACACCAGGATTTATAGGAACAGGGTAGTCCTTAGGACTCATCCAAAGCTCCTCCCTAAGGTTGTCTCCTCTTTCCACCTCAACCAGGAGGTGGTTCTTCCAACATTCTTCCCTAGGCCTCATGCCAGCCAGGCTGAAGCAGTCCTGCATACCCTGGACTGTAGGAGGGCCTTATCCTTCTACCTTGACCGTACCCAGGGGCATAGAAGGGCTACCCAGCTCTTCGTCTCCTTTGACCCCAATAAGTTGGGGTTGGCTGTGTCCAAGCGTACCTTGTCCATCTGGGTAGCTGAATGTATCGCTGTGCTTATAAGGCAGCTGACCTTCCTTTGCAGGGTCGGGTTACGGCCCACCAATGGCTGCCTCAGTGGCTCATCTCCGCTCTGTGCCCTTGGTAGACATCTGCAGGGCTGCAACTTGGTTTTCAAGCCAGAATTTTGCGGCCCATTACTTCCTGGAGAGGGAGTCCCCTAGGGACAGTGCTTTTGGCCAAGCAGTACTCCGGAATCTCTTTGAGGTTTAGGCAACTCCTGCCCTCCTGCCCTCTGTTGGGCTACCGGTGGAGGTTGTGTCCTTGAAAAGTCTTTCTTTGCTACTGAGACTAGAGGGAGTTCTCTTGTTCAGCCTGGGTTCCTCGGTATGCCAGAGCTGGGGAGTCACCCATATGTGAGGACTGACTTCCTGCTTGGTCCTGGAGAAAGAGTAGTTACTCACTTGTAACAGGTGTTCTCCAGGAGCAGCAGGAATCAGTCCTCACAACCTTCCCTCCTCCCCTTGGAGTTGCAGTTGTACATAGTTTATTTTTCATTTTTGTGTGCTGTTCTTAGCTATGTCATTTAACTGAGGTAAGATGACACCTTTAGGCAGGAAGGGAACCGCACATGCGTGCCTGCATTCCCAAAGGTTTTCATAGAAAGCTGGGGAAATGCTCCGCTGGTGCTTCATCGGCGTCGATGACACCCATATGTGAGGACTGATTCCTGCTGCTCCTGGAGAACACCTGTTACAGGTGAGTAACTACTCTACCTGGTATGGAGGTTTTCTGTTAGTTGAAGTTATGACATGGTTTGTTTTGATATATGTTATGACAGATGGAAATGAATTGCATGTATTATGCCATCGGTCAAATAAAATACTTACAAAAAAAGAACAAGCTCAATTTCACAGATACTGCTCCTCAGAGATCACCCCTGCCCAGCAGTGTTCCTCCTCTTCACCTTCCCATCCTGGCAGAAGAGATTGCAACACTACTCTGTGCAATCGAGCCTGTGCAACACTACTCTGTGCAATCGAGCCTGTACCAGAACAAGAACGTGACCAAGGCTTCTACTCCCTTTTTTTCCTTATTCTCAAAAAGACAGGAAGCCTCTGAGCAATCTTTGACCTTTGGGAGCTCACTCTCTATATCAAGAGAGAAAAAGTCAAGATAGCTACTCTAGCCACTATTCTTCCACTTTTGAGGCAGGCCAACTGGCTCGTCTCTGTGGATCTCAAAGATACCTACACCCACATTTCCATCCCCCCTCGCCATTGGAGATACCTCTGGTTTCGCTTCGAGACAGAGCACTACCAATACAAAGTTCTGCCTTTCAGGTTTTCCTCAGCCCCATGGGTTTTCACGAAATTCCTGGCAGTGGCTGCAGCACACCTGCACAGACAAGGACTGTGCATTTATCCTTATCTGGACGATTGGCTCATCTCGGGGCAAGACAAAACTTCAGCTCAGGTGTCAGTCCACCTGACATCCTTACTCCTGCAACAGCTCGGCTTCATTATCAACTGCCGAAAGTCCGAGTGCGAACCTCGTCAAGTTCTCAACTTCATCGGGCCCCTTTAAACACCACGGTAGCTTGAGCCTTCTTGCCACCCCAACAGAGTAACCAACCTTCAGTAGCTCAGTACCCAACTGCTCAGTCTCCAGAGTACTTCAGCTTGCGATATCCTGCGCCTCTTAGGTCACATGGCAGCCTCAGTACATGTTGTACTGTTGGCACAGCTTTACATGCTCCTGCTCCAGTGGCATCTCAAACTCAACTGGAATCAACATACTCAGTCCCTTTGGCGTCAGTTGTCTCTCACTGGGCTCATCCTCCACATGTTACATCGGTCTCTTGGTTGGTGGACCCTTCCATCCATCCTCACCGGCGGACGGCCCTTCCTGGAACAGCCACATCAGCTCACTTTAACTACAGATGCTTCCCATGTGGGCTGGGGAGCCCATCTCTTGCATCTTACCACTCAAGGTCATTGGATCAGCAGATAGGCCTGTCTACACATCAACCTACTGGAGATGCGTGCAGTTTTCTATGCTCTTTGCGCCTTCCAACACTGGGTCTGCATCAGATCGCTCCTGGTGCAGAATGACAATCAAATTGCTATGTTCTACATCAGCAAACAGGATAGTTCCGGATCCCTTCGGCTCTGCTGTGAGGCCGCCCACCTATGGCTCTATGCTCAATCCACTGGAGTCTTCCTCCGAGTGTCCAGAACCAGTTATCTGGCTCCCTCAGTCATCGCCTCGACCCACACGAATGGTCTCTGGATCCAGCAGTTCTACCCTCATCTTCCAAGCCTGAGGGATTCCGGAAGTGGATCTTTTCGCCACAGATGACAACACCAAGTGTCCACTCTGCTGTTCCCTTCGACCCAGCCTACGCAAATAGGCAGCAGATGCCTTCCTCAGTTCCTGGACAACCCGCCTCCTCTATGCATTTCCCCCATTCCTGCTCATTCCTCGGACCCTTTTCAAGGCCCAAATCGACAAGGCTTCTCTGATTCTCAGTGTTCCACAGTGGCCCACACAGATCTGGTACCCTCATGTCCTTAACATGGCACAGCACAGTCCCTGGCCGCCCGTTTTCATCCTTTCCTTCTCACACAGTAAGAAAGTTGTTTCCTGCATCAATAGTAATAGTAGTGGTAGTTGTATGAGCATCCCGACCTGCAATCACTAGTAGCTTGGAAACTGACCAGCTGACTGAAGCTGTTCACCCTATGCCAGCCGCTGTTCAAGTCATTTGCCAAGCATCTCGTTGACCTTCTATACAATGTCTTATCAACATAAATAGACTCTCTTCTCTCACTGGTCTGAGATTGTGACCCTGTCTCATGCTCTCTCAGTCACATCCTCACTTATCTTCTCTACCTGTCCGACTCTGGTCTTCAGACTTCATCCGTTCACTGCCATCTTTCTGCCATAGCAGCAACTCATTGTCATGTGGATGGCAAATCTATTTCTGTGCACCCTCTAGTTATGCAATTCATGAAAGGCTTAATGAACACCAAGCCTCCACTGAAACCCCTGCTCCAGCATGGGATCTTAATGTTGTTCTCTCAGAGCTCATAAAGCCCCCCTTTGAACCTCTCGGGTCTGCTTCATTGAAATGCCTCACTTGGAAAACAGTCTTCCTAGTTGTTGTTACCTCCACAAGATGTGTAAGCGAGCTCCAGGCTCTTGTACACTATCCTCCATATACCAAGTTTTTTCATGATAAGGTACTCTTGAGTGCCCATCCTAAGTTTCTTCCAAAGATTGTCTCCAGTTTTCACCTTAACCAGTCCATTGTGCTTCATACTTTCTTTCCAGCGGCACAGCCGGATTTGCCGGAAGAAGCACTGCACTCACTGGACTGCTAACAAGCTCTGCTTTACTATCTGCAAGCTACCAAACAGATCCGTCAGTCTACCCAGCTGTTTGTCACCTTTAACCCCAACAACCTGGGGAAGCCTGCATCACTGTTCCCTCTAAGCTGTGCGCGTGTGCGCGCGCACACACCTCACTGAGCGAGCGCACATACTTTACAACAGAGCGCACAAAAATTACAGCTCTGATTCTGATAGAAAACAACACAGACATCTTAAAATTAAAAGTTATGATTGTAATTACTAGAAATTTCCCGCTTCATTTAGTAATCGTCTATTTTCATTTAATTTGATTAAAATCAATGTGGTGTACATACTGTATTCTGATGTGTAGTCAAATTTTAAAGTATATAACTCCAAGTGTCGTTATGTGGCGCACAAAAATTTAACCTTCCTTCAAAAGCTGCACACAGCTGATATTTTATGCGCACACAGCCTACAGAAAATTAGAGGGAACATTGGCCTGCATCTAAGCAGACCATGTCCTCCCGGATTGCAGATTGTATTTCCTTTTGTTACATTCAGGCAGGTTGCATGCCTCCCGGACGGATGGGACCCCACCACTTCCAAGCCACAGAAGCTACCATTGCTAATTTGGCTGCTATTCCTCCTCAAGTATACACTTTCGTGAAGCACCACAACCTGGATCACTCTTCAGCCACGGACCTTGCCTTTGGCCAGGCTGTCCTTTGAAATCTCTTTGCTTATTTTCTTTCACCTCCCACTTTTCAACCACGCCACAACCATTCTCAGTTTTTAAGCAGCCCTCAGATCTGGACTTACCAATGGAGCGTGTCTGCATCTTCCTGCTTGTATCTGGAAAAAACATAGTTGCTTACCTGTAAGGAGGGCTCTCCTTATACAGCAGGAGTATACAGCCACACTCTCCTGTCTGCCATCCCTGAAAAATAAATAAATACATAAAAAACTCAGCCATACTGGCAGTCAAGCCACAACACAAGCAGTGGGCAGCTACAACGTGCAGACTCAAATCTACAAGACCCATACTGTCGTCTTCAGATTCTATTTCCTATTCTGCTGCAGGTCTTCCTGTATGCCATCAGCACTGCGCTTGCCTACTCTGAGATGAACTGAAGTGACGTTTGACGGGACGCTGTGGCAGGAAAGTGCATGCATGCTCAGAGAAGTCCAAAGGATTTCTGAGCTAGGGAAGAACCGGCACTGGAGCTGTCAGCAGACAATACCAAGGGAGTGTGGCTGCATAACACTGCTGTATACGGAGAACCCCCATTATAGGTAAGCAACTATGCTAAGTAGCTCTCTCAAGAGTTCAGATTTAGCTGAAAAGCTTCTGTGCATCCACAGCTTTTATCATGCATTACCATTGAGACCTTGGTTTGTTTCTGCTCAGCAGATTGGATGTAAAAGTAGTCTTCTAGCAAATGCATCTAAATATGATCACATCTCCCTTCTGTTTTATGAAAATTACTGGCTGCTCTTATCCTACTGCTTTTATTTCAGAATTTTTATGTTACTCACAGGACCCATTAGTATTAGTATTAATATTACATTTATATAGTGTTACAAGGCATACAGAAGTAGATTGCCGGGCCTTTCCTCCGTGCAGTTTAAGTTTGGTGTTGTTGCCGTTGTCACAGAAATGTGATCCTCCGCCGTCAACACTATCTCATTCTGCTGCTGCCCAGATGGGTGGTTTGTCTTGGTCTGGCACCTCAGCTATAGTGCTGGAAGATGAGACCCCCAGGTCGGAAGGCACTCAACTAGCTACTGAGGAAGAGCTGAAGACTTTTCAGAGTAAAGCCAGCATTTATGTGGTTGGATCAAAAAGCCAGCATTTATGTGGTTGGATCAAAGTCCTCGGGACGTCTGACTGCTGATGCAGCTGCGCATGAAATGAGAGTCAGAAGCTGTAAAGATGTCTTACACATTGGAACATGGAATGTACGAAGCATGAACCAAGGGAAGTTGGAGGTGGTCAAGAATGAAATGGAATGTGTACAACTTGATCTGTTGGGTGTCAGCGAACTGAAATGGACTGGCATCGGGCACTTTGCATCAGATGATCACATGGTCTACTATGTTGGAAATGAAAGACAAAGAAGAAATGGTTTTGAATTTATAATAAAGAAGAAACTTGCAAGAACTGTAATGAAATACAATGCAGTCAGCGATCGCTTAATCTCTGTTCGTCTACGAGGAATACCTATCAACACAACTATAATTCAAGTATATGTCCCAACAACAGCTGCAGAAGAGAATGAAATTGAAGAGTTCTATGAACAAGTACAAGCTGAAATTGACAGAACATGCAAACAGGATATCCTGATAGTCATGGGTGACTGGAACGCAAAAGTTGGCAACAAAGAAGAAGGCAAAATAGTTGGAAAATATGGACTTGGCAACAGAAATGAAGCTGGAGAAAGACTAATAGAATTCTGCAAGACCAATGATCTATTCATCTCAAACACCTTCTTCCAGCAACACAAGCGGCGACTGTACACATGGACTTCATCCAGTGGATTGTATAAAAATCAAATTGACTACATCTGTGGAAGTCAACAATGGAAAAGCTCTGTAACATCAACAAAGACAAAACCTGGAGCTGACTGTGGTACAGATCATCAACTACTAGTATGCAAACTCAAGCTAAAGTTGAAAAAGAGCAAACCACTCATGAATGCAGCAAAATATGACCTTGAGAATATACCACTGGAATTTAAAGATTGCCTGCAAAATCAATTTGCTGCTTTAGATATAAATGACAGAGCTCTGGAAGAGTTATGGAATGACATCAAGAAGGTTGTGTTGGAAGAAAGCGAGAAGTCTCTACAAAAGGTGAAAAAGCAAAAACGGCCAAAATGGATGACGGAAGAAACTCTGAAAATTGCCCAGAAACGCAGAGAAGCTAAAGCCAGAGGAGAAAGAAAGACAGTCGCAGAACTTAACAGAGATTTCCAACGTGCAGCAAGACAGGACAAGGAAAAGTACTACAATGACACTTGCAAGGAAATAGAAGCAGAAACTATTAGAGGAAGAACAAGATCGGCTTTCCTAAAGCTACGAGAGTTAAAGAAAAAGTTCCAGCCTCGAATTGGAATGTTACAAGATGCTCAAGGTTCTATGTTGAATGATGCTGAGAAGATCAAGAAAAGGTGGAAGGAATATACAGAGTTTTTATATGATAAAGATCAAGTGGACCAACAGCCGTTTCAACCTGTACCTTATGATCGGGAACCATTGGTGATGAAAGAAGAAGTTGAAGCAGCATTGAAAGCCTTATCAAAGAACAAAGCACCAGGCATTGATATCATTCCCATAGAAGTATTACAGCAATCTGATGCAGCTGTTACCGTACTTACAAGGCTCTGCCAAGAAATATGGAAGACAACATCATGGCCAACTGACTGGAAAAGATCTGTGTTTATACCAATGCTAAAGAAAGGTGATCCAACTGACTGTGGAGATTATCGCACACTTGCTGTGATCCCACATGCCAGCAAGATTCTACTGAAGATTATTCAAAAGAGACTACAACCATACCTGGAACAAGAACTACCTGAAGTGCAAGCAGGGTTCAGGAAAGGGCGAGGAACGAGAGATGTCATTGCGGATGTGAGATGGATCCTTGAAAAGACTAAAGAATACCAAAAGGATATCTATTTGTGCTTTATTGACTATAGCAAGGCTTTTGACTGTGTAAACCATGAGAAACTCTGGACCACATTAAGAAGCATGGGTATACCAGAACACCTGATCGTTCTCTTGCACAATCTGTACATTGATCAAGAAGCAACAGTTCGAACAGAACAAGGAGAAACAGAATGGTTTAAAATAAGCAAAGGTGTAAGACAAGGCTGCATACTTTCCCCCTACCTGTTTAATTTATATGCAGAACAAATCATCAGAGAAGCAGGATTGTATGAAGACAACAGAGGTGTGAAGATTGGTGGAAGACTCATCAACAACCTTCGCTATGCTGATACCACATTACTGGCTGAAAGTGAAGATGATCTGAAACATTTGCTTCTCACATTCAAAGAACATAGTCTCATAATGGACCTGCACCTTAATGTAAAGAAGACAAAGATCATGACAACTGGTATAATCAACAGGTTCATCGTTGAAGGAGAAGAAATTGAAATCGTGAAGAACTTTAACCTACTTGGATCAACTATCAATAAAGAAGCAACAAGCAGTCAAGAAATCAGACGACGCATTGCTCTTGGCAGAATGGCTATGAAAGACCTAGATAAGATTCTCAAGAATAGAGATGTCTCTCTCCATACAAAGATTCGACTGGTTCAAGCCATGGTATTTTCAATTACATCATATGGATGTGAAAGCTGGACAGTGAAAAAGATAGACAGGAAGAAATTTTCAAGCCTTTGAATTATGGTGCTGGCGGCGAATACTGTGTATAGCATGCACTGCCCGAAGAACAAACCAGTCGGTACTAGAGGAGATCAAACCTAAGCTTTCTTTAGAAGCTCAGATGACAAGACTTCGACTTTCATACTTTGGACACATCATGCGAAGAGAGAGATCATTAGAAAAAGACATCATGCATGGCAAGATAGAAGGTCAATGCAAAAGAGGAAGGCCAGCAATGAGATGGATCAATACAATAACAGCAGCTACGGGTACCAGTCTGTCAACAATGAGCCGCCTGACTGAAGACCGAACACAGTTTAGGATAGCTATCCAGAGGGTCGCCATGAGTCGACTCGGACTTGACGGCACTTAACAACAACAACAAGGTATACACAGCGCTGTATAAACACATATAGTAGACAGTCTCACCTTGTAGAGCTTACAAACTAGTTAAGACAGGCAGCATAATACAAGAGAAATAAGGGGTTCAATAATGAGAGGAGACACAAGGGGAACAAGAGATTAATATCCAAAAGCGGCCTCAAAGACAAACAGAAACATGACAGCAGTAAAAGACCACAGGGCCTATCTAGTTTGCCCTTCCATATCAACTACAATAGTCCCCTTTTTATCTTTAGAGATCCTCTGTGTTTGTCCCATGCTGTTTTCAATTCATATACTGTCCTCGTGTCCACCACCTCCACTGGGAGACTATTCTATGCATCTACTACTCATTCTATAAAGAAATATTTCTGCATAAACAAACAATTTCAAGAAGAGCTCTTTCACTACTGGCGTCCACACTTTGGAACTCCCTCCCAACGAGCCTGAGGGCATTAAATGACATCATAGACTTCTGTAAGGCTCTTAAAACCCTGCTCTTAAAGAAACCTATGAGCAGAAAGACAACAGTCTCCACCCGAACAGTAATGCAACTACCTCTGCCAACTCGATACCCACTCATCCCAACTAGACATACAAGTTCATTGTATAATGTTATTACGTACCCTCATGTTAAATGTAACCCTCCAATTGTACTGTCTAAATGTCATTAAGTACCCTCATGTTAAATGTAACCCTCCAATCGTGATGTGACCACTTTGATTGAAGGATAAGGTGGTATACAAATCTGTCTAAATAAATAAAAACATTTCTCCAGGACTAAGCAGGAAGTCAGTCCTCACATTTGGGTGACATCGACGTCGATGGAGCCCTTGCAGAGCATTTCCCCAGCTTTCCATGAAAGCCTTTGGGAATGCAGGCACGCATGCGCGGTTCCCTTCCCGCCTAAAGGTGCCATCTTGCTCAGTCTCTCGTTTTCCGTGAAGCCCACCGGACGTGAGTCCTAGTCATCCCGGAAAATTGTTTGATTTTTTGCGATTCTTCTTCTCCGGTTCGGCGCCGGTTCCCCTCCCGCCAGGTTCGGTACACCGGTATCGAGCCCGATCTTCTTTTTTCGGTTTTTGCCCTTAGTGGCTGGCGTTCGCGCCCTTTTTTCCTTTTCCCTGGAAGGCCGGTCCTTTGACCTCGCAGGACTCTTTTTTTCCCCGATATCTTCCAGCGGTTTTAAGAAGTGTGATCGGTGCAAGAAACTGATGTCTCTCACTGACACACACGACTGCTGCCTTTGGTGCCTCGGTCCTGATCACGACCCTAAGACGTGTGGACCATGTGGGAAAATGTCTTCCAAGGCACTGTGAAGTCGTCAGCACCAAAAGGAAAGGCTTGTTTCTGACTCGGCCTCTGGCCGGGCCCGGACCTCGTCTGAGGCCTCGACATCTCGGGAGTCGGATCCCGAGCACCATCGTGGCTCCTCAGACAGGGGGTCCCCCGACCGGAAACGCAAGAGGAAGAAGTGGCTCGCGAGGGCGTCATCGGAAGAGGTCCCTGGCCCCTCGAGAGCTAGGTCTCAGACCCCCGACCGTTGCCCCGGGCCTGTGGAACAGGAGAAGCCTTCCAAAGTCCCTCGACTGGAGCCGGAGTCTGCTGGACATGTAAGCCCTGTAGTCCTCATGGACTCTCCTCCCAGGGAGCCAACGTCAGGCCCGGCGCCGCCGGGGCCCGAGTCGGGAGCTGCTGAGTCTCCTGAGCTGGGTCTCAGGTTGACAGCCTTGGAGAGCAGACTGTCTGCCTTCATGGAACAGCAGTGGGCACTGATGGCCAGCCTGTCTGGCGCATCTGCGCCGACCACCGGGACATCGATATCGAAGCCGACCCCGGAGACCGAGCTGATACTCGAGGCCATGAAAGCTCGAGGTCGACCTTGGTCGCGGTCTCCCTCGACCTCCCGTTTGAGACCGAGGGTGTCGACGCCGGTGCCTTCGGCGTCAGGGCGGATGCTCGCAGGCCCCGCGAGGTCGGACCCCGATTCCTCATCGGACGAGTCCGCATAGGAGACGGAGGACGAGGAGTCCCCCGACACCTTCAAGACTCGGTGCGTCCCATCGGACTCACCGCAGTCTAAACCCCGGAGTAGATCCCCTCCGGAGGATACCCGGTTCTCGGAGTTCGTCCGGGATATGGCCACTCCGTTGGCTATCTATGTGGACCCCGAGGAGGAGCCTTGAGCCGAGGATCTTGAGGCCCTGCAGTACAACTCTCCTCCGAAGGAGGACTTTACTGTGCCGGTTCCTCCGATGCTGGAACGGCTCCTCTTCCGGATGTGGGAGGCACCGGCCTCAGTGCCGGTTTTAAGCAAGTGGGTCGATTCGATCTATCAACTCCGGAAGAGTCCTGGCTTTCAGAAGGCGCAGCTACCACACCATTCCATGGTGGTGGAATCGGCCATGCATCGCCTGAAAAGTCAGAAGATGCACTCCGCGGTGCCCCCTGGCAGGGAGGCCCGAAACCTCGATAGTTTTGGTAGAAAGTGCTTCCAGGGCTCGATGCTTGCTTGCCGTGTCCAGTCTTACCAGCTGTACATGGGCATGTACTTGTGAGACCTGGCCAAGGAGCTGGCCGGGTTCTCTGCTGGTCCCTCCGGGGAACCTTTGCAGAGGTTCAAGTCCTTGTCCTCGGGGATCTGGACACTTCGGAGAGTTCCAAAAAACCCGGAGGCAAAGGTGGAGTGCGCTCCACCGAACTAAGGCTAGCACCCTCTAGGGTAGGGACAGAAGAAGCAGTACCTGGATTAACAGACGCCGGCATTGACACTACGTGCCGGTCCATAGGGCCCGTAGTCGTTTCAGTGGAAGCGATCTTTTTCTTTCTCTTACCCCCTGGCATAATGAACGACCAACACGTCCTCCAAAGTTGCTCCTAAGGGGCTCCCAAGGGGCGTGTCCTGCCCCTTTCGATACGCCCCTTAGGATACGCCCACTGCAGACGCCGACGGCTGATGCCGAAGAGAAGCAACGCAGCTTTATTCAAAAAAGAAACAGAAAGGGAGGGAAAAGCCGGGGGGCCTTCGGTGACGTAGATGGAGCTGCCCCGAGGAAGCCGGCAAGCTGCACACGCTGGATGTAATTCACCCCCTCCACAGAGGAACAACAGCGGAAATCTCTCCCGACATCACAGGAACGCTGGGATCTTTAAATAGGGGCCCTCGGTGACGTAGATGGAGCTGCCCCGAGGAAGCCGGCAAGCTGCACATGCTGGATGTAATTCACCCCCTCCACAGAGGAACAACAGCGGAAATCTCTCCCGACATCACAGGAACGCTGGGATCTTTAAATAGGGGCCCTCAGTGACGTAGATGGAGCTGCCCCGAGGAAGCCGGCAAACTGCACACGCTGGATGTAATTCACCCCCTCCACAGAGGAACAACAGCGGAAATCTCTCCCGACATCACAGGAACGCTGGGATCTTTAAATAGGGGCCCTCGGTGACGTAGATGGAGCTGCCCCGAGGAAGCCGGCAAGCTGCACACGCTGGATGTAATTCACCCCCTCCACAGAGGAACAACAGTGGAAATCTCTCCCGACATCACAGGAACGCTGGGATCTTTAAATAGGGGCCCTCGGTGACGTAGACGGAGCTGCCCCGAGGAAGCCGGCAAGCTTCACACGCTGGATGTAATTCACCCCCTCCACAGAGGAACAACAGCGGAAATCTCTCCCGACATCACAGGAACGCTGGGATCTTTAAATAGGGGCCCTCGGTGACGTAGATGGAGCTGCCCCGAGGAAGCCGGCAAGCTGCACACGCTGGATGTAATTCACCCCCTCCACAGAGGAACAACAGCGGAAATCTCTCCCGACATCACAGGAACGCTGGGATCTTTAAATAGGGGCCCTCGGTGACGTAGATGGAGCTGCCCCGAGGAAGCCGGCAAGCTGCATACGCTGGATGTAATTCACCCCCTCCACAGAGGAACAACAGCGGAAATCTCTCCCCGGGTTTGTAATAAACTTCGCAAAGTCCACTTTGCTCCCATCCCAAAACTTGGAGTTCATAGGGGCAAGATTGGACTCTCTGCTGGTAAAGGCATTCTTGCCAGAAGACAGAGCCCAAAGACTGATAAACCTGGCAGGCCAGTTTCTCAGCAAGTCACTGTTTATTTATTTATTTTATTTATTTCAGTTTTTTATATACCGCACTATTTATAATCAGCGCGGTTTACAGATGAACACAAAGACCAGAACAACAGGCTGTTCGGTATTACATATAACAGGAGTATAAACTTGGATAACATGGGAGAACTATATACATAGAATAAATAATCAATTAGTTCGATAGCATGAAAGAACTATTTACATAAAATAGTAGTAGTGCAAGGGTCAGGAGGAGATTGTGGTTAAGTTTGTGGTAATGCTATTCTATTGAACTTTATGTAGGGTAATATTTGATAAATAGGTTAAATTTGAGGGCCTTTCTGAACTGGGCTAGGTCGGTTAAGGTACGTATGTCAGATGGTAGGGAGTTCCAGTGTTTTGGGGCGCAAAACATGAAGGCTCTATTCGCTGTTGATCGGCTGCAAGTTGTTATGGCCTTTGGCATTATTAGAGTGTTTAGTGATAATTGTCTTCTGGATCTTGTTGGTGGTACAGTTTGTATGAGATCAGTTAGTGAATTGGCTGACAAGCCATGGATGGCCTTGTACGTGAGAATCAGTGTTTTGAATATGAGCCTGGCTTGTATTGGGAGCCAGTGAAGCTGTTTGAGGATTGGTGTCACATGATCATTCCTGGACGCTCCTTGTAGAACCCTTGCAGCAGAATTCATAGCAAGTTGTAGAGAACTTAGGGTGGATTGTGGGAGACCTTGTAGAATTGAATTGGCGAAATCGAAATGCGGCAAGACGAGTGCTTGGAAGATGGTTCTGAAATCCTTTGGGTCCAGTAAGGAGCGTAAATGCCTAAGTGTGCGTATCTTGAAGTATACAGCTTTTACAATATTGTTTACGTGTGATTTCATATCGAGACGGTGGTCCAGCGTGACTCCGAGATATCTTATTGTTTCTTTGGTGGATAGATCAGCTCCCTTAATGCTTATATGTGATGGTGAAATGAAGTTGGGGTCTCTTGTAACAAAGAGAACCTCAGTTTTCTTGTGCTGGATGCGGAGGTTCTGTGAGAGAAGCCACTCTGAGACTGCATCAAAGCAATTTATTATGGGCAGTAAATCCATTTGTATTGTGGGAAAAGGTAGATAAAGTAGGATATCATCTGCGTATATCATACATTTAACATTGAATGATCTGATGATATTGCAGATAGGCTGCATGTATATGTTAAACATGAGAGATGAAAGGGATGAACCTTGTGGGACGCCTTGTTTTTGATGGAAGAGATTTGATTCTCCTGTTGCAGTTTTTACATATTGCATTCTGGTGTCCAGGTAAGATTTACACCATTCAAGTGCTGAACTACCGATGCCTTTTTCCTTCAGCCGTGCAATGAGTATCTCATGATTTACCGAGTCAAACGCTGCTGCTATATCTAAGAAGATTAGCACAACGCCTTGACGGATGTTGTCTATACTGGTGAGTATGTTATTGAAGAGGGTGGTGATGAGTGTTTCAACGCCATGATATTCTCTGAAGCCATGTTGAAAATAGTCCAGAGGGGCTGCGGAATCTATGTGGTCTTGAATTTGACGTTGCACCTCTTTCTCAAAGATTTTTGCTAGGAGGGGAATGCTGGCAATAGGTCTGTAAGAGTCAGCCCTTTTTGGGTCTAGTTTGGTTTTTTTTAGCAGTGGTCTAATGGATGTGAGCTTTAGAGCAGATGGGAAGGAGCCAGTTGTAAAAGAAAGGTTCATGATTCTTGCAATGAACGGGCTAAATGTACTTCGCAGGTCCTTTATCCAGAAGGCTGGGCAAGGATCGGTTTGAGCGGTGGTGGTATTGAGTGAGGTGATTGTGTCTTTAATGAGTTTGGCTGATGGAGTGTTAAGTGTAGACAAGTTGTTTTGGCAGGTTGTTTCTTGTACATCTGTTTTCAGTAGCTCATCCGTCTGTATAAGTTTAGATTGCAAGTAATCAGCAAATTCTTGAGGGTGGATATCCTCCTTTTGTTCTGAAGATGGTTCCTTTGATAGTGATTTTACCAGGTTGAAAAGATCACGAGGTTTGTTCAATGATCTTTTAAGCGTATCTGTGTGATATTGCTTCTTCTTGTTTGTGATTTCTTCACGGTGAGTTGCTAAGTAGAGATTGTAAGCTGTGTGGTCATCACTGGCCAGTGATCGTCGCCAGCGTTTTTCGAGTCTCCTTAAATGCATAAGTGAAGACCGCAGCTCAGGAGAGAACCATGGGGCGGAGTTTCTTTTCCTTGATATGTTTTTCTTGTGTGGTATATGAGAAATGGACTTGAGGCTGTTGTTCCAGGCTTCAATTGACTCGTCAAAGTTGAGCGTTGTATTGTTGAGGAGTGGTTGAGTATTTGTCAGTATAAAATCCTTGTTGAAGGGCCGAAAGCTTCTTGTTGGGGCTCTTGGTGTGTTATCAAGGTTTTTGTTGTTTAGGGAATGAGTGTTACCCAAGGGAATTTGTAGGTTTATGAGTTTGTGGTCTGACCAGGGTACATCAGTGATAGACTTTATAATGTTGCTGCTTTGTGCAGAAGCAGATTGTGGAGCGAAGACCATGTCAAGAATGTTTCCTTTGATATGTGTGGGTTCCATGATTAATTGTTGATATCCAAGACTTTCAATGGCATTGAGGAGTGAGGAGGACTGATGTTGCTGCAGAGATGGGAGATTGAGATCTCCCATTATCCAATTAGGAGTGTTAAGATTAGTGGTATTGGCAGCTAAGTCTAGAATGGTGGGAAGGTCATCCGGGGAGCTTGTGGGAGCTCTGTAGACCAGGTTTATGGAGCATTGCTTGTTCACTATGGTGATTATTTCCAGATTGTTTGAGCTGTAGGAGTTAGTCGTATTGAAAAGGAGTTCAGACTTGGTGAGAATGAGTGATCCTCCTCCCTTCTTGTTTTCTCTGTGGGTTGTATGTATAGAGAAGTTTGGTGGAATGAGTTGGTTAATGAGGACATTATCTTCTTTTGATAGCCAAGTTTCAGTGATCAATAGTGCGTCAAGATTGTGATGGGTAACTAATTCTTGGATTACAGGCCACTTTTTCCGAATAGAGCGAGCGTTTATGAGGGCACATTTTAAGCTTTGGGAAGTTGGGGATCCTTGTTGCTTGGGGTTA